>OY720344.1:25717802-27066971 GCA_963082975.1 Labia minor
TGGATTTAGGACACTTTCAAAATAAACGGCTCAATTATCATTATTAAGTTAATTTTGTTTTATCGAAAACTAAGCTTATTTTAGACAACTTTCAGAATATTATTAATTAGACCACCTCTTAATCCTATTTTTATCATGCATTTTTATTGTATTATATAATATTAAGTTTAGATGGCCAGGGGAATGATTTCTTTTCATATAACTTTAACTTTATCCTCTATATTTTTTTTTACTGTTCGATAAGAACAATAATCTATTGTTTTGGTTATGTATCTTTTTTAAGTTTTTCATAAATAAATAAATAAAAAGTTTGTGAAAATTAAAACGGATTATAAAGAAATTTTATATATAATCTTTGAATTGGTTGAGGGAAGAATCTTTAATTAAAAAATAATATTGAAAAATAAATTAAATTAATTTGTAGAGTAACCACCAGAGCCTTCCTAAGATTTTCAGCGCCCGTGGGCTTCTAAAATTTTGCGCCCCTTTTCATAAGAAATTTTCTAATAAATTCACGTAAAATAAAGACACTTTTCAATAAAATTTGTGTCATTTGTGTTGAAAATGTTATATTTTTCAACATTTTCAAACTGGACAATTATCGCTGATGTTAGGATTCTTATTAAAATTATTTATTCACTGCTTATACGGATATAATGAATAAGAAAAATAGATATGTATTTTGAATGTGCATGATTAAAATCTTTGAAGTGATGTCACTCCGGGTTAGAGGTTACTATAAAACTACTATTTAACAATAAGAAAAAATATATAAACCAATAAAAAATGCCGCCCCCAGAAGGATTGCGCCCTAGGGCTATAGCCCAATTAGCCGTGGTTAGGGCGGCCCTGGTAACCACACATATTTTATATTTTTATCTCAGATAAAAAATAGAATAGAAATGTTTATTTTTCTCTTAGAAGTTTTATGATATATATTTAATATATTAATATACAATATTTACTATAAGTATATTATATTTAATAAAATAAACATACATAGTGTGGTATTAAAATTTTAAATTTGAGAGCAATTGTTACTGGTTGCATAAATGTCAGGAACTCCTGTCTACTCAAACGTTCATTATGTCGGTGTTGGCGAGGGAATAAGCATGCCTATTCAAGCTCCTCTGTAAACATCGAAAGGAAAAGTGAGTAAATTATTGAAATTATCATAATTTATAAAAATCTGTGTTAATTACCATCACCTATTTTTAATCTAAAATTAATTAAAAAAATATTTTTTATCGACATTTTTAATATTCATAATATAAAATAAGTTGACCGTTATAATTTAATTTAATTATGAATCAATAAAATCTTTAATATAATATAATAATTCTTTTAATTAATTGAATCAATGCCATTTTTATAGATAAAGATTATAATAATAAAAATAAGTTGACCTGTGGCCAGGTCCGAACCGACCGACGGTTTGAAGTAAATTAATTTCCAGCTACAGAAACAATTTCAAATAATTTTAATATATCTATTAATGTAATAAAAAACATATAGGCATATAACATAAATATTTTTAATTTTATTTTATTTATAATATATATGCAAGACCAGGTTGTGACGTCATGAATGGCTGGATGACGTCATATAATTTTAAATCAAGAAAAAACTATTAAATATGATTTTCCCGAGGATAAAACCAATACAAAGTGCATGATTCGTGGTGATATATAAAAAAATCTCCTCATGTAAAATTTGGTGTGAAAATAACCCTTCCCTTCCTATCGTCGATCGCTAATACTACCACTTCCGGTTTCCGGATATGCACCAAAAGTTGATCAATTCATCCCACTGATGCATTAAGTAAATATACCAAATTTCATCAAAATCGGTTGAGCCGTTCAGGCTGTACACATCTATACGGACGGACGGACAGACATCATGCTAAAAATACTTTTTTCTGTTAAAAAAATGCATGATTCGTGGAGATATGTAAAAACCTCCACATGTGAAATTTGGTGTGAAAACAATACCTCCCTTACTATCGTCGGTCGGTAAAAAGACTTCCAACTTTTGTACATCCTACGCAAGGATAGTGCCTATCAAGTCGATAATAGTAGAACGGCTGATTTTCTTAATCGGAAGCGAAACTTTTTATTAAATAGCTTCACAATCTTGATTCCGAGGACTGTGACCCCAGCTAAAGAAATTCCTATGCAAGATCTGGGACTTGAACCCGGGACCACGAAAATGCGAGTTAACATCGTTAACCCCCACCTGCGCCACCCTATATATTAATATTATACAAAATAAAAATATTATTTACAGAAAATATTTTGTAAGTGATGATATGTATGTTTCACTTTTCAAAACGGATACCATTTGTTACTAAAAGTTAAAAAATCCCTTATATTTGTTTCATTAGAAAGGACTTGTTTAAATATATTAATACCTTTGTGAAATGTAATATATAAATATTAGAAAGATAGTTGAGAAATAGAAATTATAATTTCAAGTACTTGATCATCAATTTTTTATTGATTAAAAAGTATTATACTTAGGATTATGTCAACAGGTGAACATATTTTTGAAATTCCACTTGTATTTTCATAACGAAAATAGTCAAATATATTTTGAAAATTAAAAAATGATAATTATAATATTCATACATATTTCAGATGGGTCTATAAAGTTGTAGATATTTAATTTAAATCATTATGATAATTTAAAGTTAAATTAATTTATGTTTAAAAATTGAGTCTAATTCAGATTTAGTTCCATGTGGAAGTTATATGGATTGATTCTTTCTCTTACACTTACAACTTACACTACGTGTTACAAAAAATATTCTAAATAGGACCATGTTTCTTTCTTAGAAGTTTAAAAATTACTTATAAATATAATAATTTTGTGAATATTATAGCTTTAATTTATAAAATTAATATTCATTTTGATCAACATAATAATAAACCAAAATTAAACATATATGTAGTTGATAAAATTTCTTAAAATGTTTTAAATTTAAATTTCTAATATTTCTCTAAAAATTATCTTTTAATTTATAAGATATCTTTATTATTTTAACCCATTTTCGTCGGAGAGAAATAGGAAAAATAATTAATTTTTAGAATTCTTTTGAATAATTAGTTAATCTATGAAATTTTGTGAGATCAATTACAAATAAGAATGTATAAGAATACTGCCATTTTATAATAATCGGTCCAGCTAATTTGAGCTAACCTTACAAATTTCTGAACAGACAGACATGAAATATTCTATACTATCCATTATTTCTTATGATTTTTAAAAGAAATTTTAAATTTCAAGCAATGTTCGGTAAAATCTTTTTTCCGACCGATAGGAAGGGAAGGTATTGTTTACACACTAAATTTCACATGTGGAGATTTTTACATATCTCCACGAATCATGCATTTTCTTAACAGAAAATAGTATTTTTGCATGATGTCTGTCCATTGGGTGTGGTAATTTACAAAGTATTAATTTTATATTCATTGTCGGAAAATATTTCACTTAAAATATAGTATTAATTAATAATTGAGTAATAAAACTAAAAATAAAAACAATAATATATATAATTTAGTTATTTTAATTCAAGTTTTTAACATATTTTTTTATACTTCATTTATATATACCTATATATAATTTTGTTTGGAAATTAATTTATTTCAAATCGTCAGTTCTGTGCCTGGCCACAGCTCATTTTTTATTATTTATTACATATCATATATTATGTGGTTTTCAATCAGACTTGAATTTATTAATATACTAGTATTTCTACGTTTTATTTATTAGTAAAGGAATGTTAAATTCTCAAAAAAATATCAAGTTAGTATACTGAATTGATTTTTTTTAAAAGTTAAAAAATTATTTTGTTTTATTATTGTAATAATCAGTAGTCAACTGAGTGATGTTTGTAATATTTATTTATCTATATTTTTAAATGATCTTTTTGATGGTACATTATTGATTAAAAGGGTACTAGATTGCCTGAAGGACTACTCCTATTCTTCTTGGATCTCCCTCCTATTCGTATTATATAAATATATAAAAAGATGTAATCTTATACATTCAATTTGTAGAATATTATTTGATTTTTACACAAAATTACCTATAAAATCACCATTAAAAATTTATTTCCTTAAACTATACTTAAACTTCATCCATATAAATCTAATTAATAATAAATGAATTTGTATTACAATTCTTCAACAATTATTAATTTTAAAGAATAATTGATAAAGGAGCATTTATAATGAATAATTATCGAGATTTCTAATTGACATAATCACTTTACTTAATTAATTTGCAAAAGATTAATTCTTATCTCTTGGGAAATCGTTTCAGTAATTACTTATATTTATGATTGTCAAATCTAAATGTTGATTCATCAGTAGATTTGTGGCCTATTTTTTATTTTGATCTATTACTACCCACACTCCTTTATCCTCTCTCACTAGCTCCACTTCATTGGTCTCCCTGGCAAATTAACTAATTAATTAACTAACTGTATGTTAAGCGTGTGGCGTGACCAGACTTGGGAATACAAACGAAGGTCCTTAGCATGCAAAACACAGCCAACCAACCATCTATCAAGGGAAAAATGCATTTATTTTTATGTTATTGCGCTGGATTGGATAAATGATAGTGCCATCTGAAACAGTATATTGTTATCCAATGTAATCCATTTTAAATGTAATAAATGACTTTAATATATTATTAGGTTTGTAGGTATATTGTGTTTTTAGCACAATATTTTCTTCTTATAAAGTCAATCTATTAACATCATCTTTGCAATTAATTAACATAACATATTAAAACAATAGAAAATTATAAATTATGTTCTAATAAACAAAAAAGTATATATATTAATTATTTAAAATTTTAAATAACATCATAATTTTGAACAAATCTTCCCAAAAAAGTAATAGTTATATTTTATTTGAATAATTATTTAATAAGTTTGAACAATATTAATAAATATTCATTTTCATATAGATAATTTTTTTATAAATTCAAAATGTCATAATTATATATACTATATATATTTATAATTCTTACTTTTTTGTTCACATTATTTACATTTAGAATTAATACTTGAAAACCCTCAAATTATCTATATAATTTATATTTTATATCTCATTTTATATATTAAAATTATATATTAAAATAAAATTGAAATATTATTTGTTTATATTTTAAAAAATTAAAAATAATTTAATTTTTTACTTATAATAAATGACCTGATATTATAACTTTAAAAATAATATTCCATATTTTTTTTAATATATAATTAAATTAAAACTTGCAATCATCATTATTATCACAACTATCTTTCATATTTCCCTATCCTATATATATCTAGATATAAAAATATATAAATAGGTGGTATCTATAGGTGGGGTGTGAAACCTCTCTGCATTTACTTCATTCGTGTAACATAAGCCATCCATCTCAACCATCATAAAAATATCTGTTTTACTGAATAATTCATGTTGTTCACCAACATTTACTATTCTTTTCTTATATATAATCCAATTTTTCTGAATATTCTTACAATACTTTAAGAAATAAAGAGTAAATGTACCAGTAGTTGACAGTGTACCAGTAGTTTACACTTGTACATTTAATATCGGATAATAAGACATATCTGTCTAAACATTTCTAAATGAAAGTAATTCCTTCTCTATAGAGGTCACCGACTGAGTAAACGGCACATTTACTTTTTATAGAATCGAACAAATGGATATTATAATATTTTGTTCTTCAAATCCTTAAGGAGGCAAATCACTATTTTTTTTTTTTAGTATTGACATAAATATTAAATATTATTAATTGAATGTCCATACTACCTAATTTTAAGGGTGTCAACTACTGGAGCTTTTAGATGCTAATATTAAAAAAATTATAAAAAATAAAACAAATAGAAAATTGCATCGATTTGCAGATAAATTCTTCGCTTAGCTAATAAATCATATCACTCAAAGCTCAAATTGATATCTGATAAAAAATGGAAGATATCAAAATTTTCTCATAACGTTGTCCTTATAGTGCCAACTACTGGTACATTCACCTTATATCTCTATTGAATAATAACTTATAAATTGTCAGTTAATATACATTTTTTTAAAGATTTTTTTTCAATAAAAACACTTACCTTATTACAATTTGTTTATATCAGCGGTCGGGGAACCGGGGTAAATTATCCCAAATGGGGTAAAAATGAAACTTTTGTGAATAAAAAGTATATATTTTTAATTTGCTATTTTATAAACCTGTTAGTATTTTTACAAATTAAATTTTTAGTTATTGTTTTCTTTTCAAAATAAATTTTTAGTTATTGTTTTCTTTTCAAAATTATCATGGGGGGCTATAATAGGAAAGAAGTTTTTTTTTTGCTCTTCAACATGTGGTAATATCAACTTACACAAAACTATTTTGAGACAATGATTAAAAAAGTTCCCCGACCGCTGGTTTATATTCTTAATCTTCTAAATCAATCTTCTTTAAATTATAATTTTAAAAATCTTAGTTGTATTTTCATTTTGAAAATATTTTTTTTTCCGATTTTAGAGGAGGGTTACTAAATAATTTTAGATATAACCCTCTAAAATGGATGGGCACACAAATGCAGTGTCATGTACAGTTTTTTACGTATTCTGCGCATAATGGGCTTTTTATTTATTTATTTATTTTTTTATAAAGAACTTGAATCAAAAAATATTTAAATTTATCAAAAAAAAAAAAAAAAAAAATTCTCATGAGTAGGTAGGTATAATATATATTTTAAACACAATATAATATACACTGAGGTGCAAAAAAAGTGGAACGCTTAGAAAAATTTGATTTTTTCAAATAATTTTTGGTAAGTGTTTGGACTATCAGAATTTTGAAAAATGTTTCACTCTAAAAATGTTTTAAAATATTTGTAACAATTAATTAAAAGTTTAAATAAAACACTATATATGTTTTACCTGAAAATTATTTGAAAAAATCAAATTTTTCTAAGCGTTCCACTTTTTTTGCACCTCAGTGTATATTTTAAACACAATATAATATATATTTTGAACACAGGAACTTCCCTACTTGGGGACATTTACATTCGATTGAAAAATTTTTGCTTACATATACATGAATATTAGTGTAAAACTCCCAGTACCGATTTATTTTTTAAATAATTAAAGATATAATTACATTTGCAATATTGTCTCAATGTATTTTGTTCTATTAAAGATTATTATTATTTATTATATTATATATTATTATTCGTTCCGTTAATTTTAATTCTAAATATATTAAAAGAATATGCAATATATTGAATATTATTTTGATCTGCAAATAAAACATCGTATATTCTTTTGCTAATTATCTTGATGTAATATACATTTAAACTAATTAATGACTTGGAATCTGGTATATGATTAATAGTTAAGGCGATTTGAGCAGCTACTATATTCCAATTCAATTAGAAAGAAAGGTTACTTTCGAGGTGGAATGAGCTGGTCAAGTTTTTAGTTCTTAATCACTCTGGCGTCAGTTAGTTTCAAACTACTCAACTAAATTATAGAAATTTATAGTTTGTGCGAGTTGTAATTAGGTAAAATACTTGGCGAGATCTCTTAACTCTCTCTTGGTTCTTTACAAATAAATATTTAACTGTACCAGAAATCTCTAAATATGTATGATAATTTAATAATCTCTTCTTTTACCTTGGAATTTAATTAATTTGAAACATTGATTTTATATCGAAATCATCCTAGAAATAAATGCATTATAAGTTATAAATTAAATTTATTATTATTTTTCTTTATGTAACATTTGTATATTTTCAGAAAATAAATATGTATATACCTATATATAATTTTATAATTTATAATTTTTAGATCAAATATTTAAATTAATAAATAAATAATTAAATTCAAATCAAATACTTAAAAATATTGAAAAACATTCTTAATTTATACAATATCTTATAAAATTAATATACTTTGCACTATCTATTAAAATTCCTAATGATTTTCTATTAAAATTTGAAAAATTTTTCAAATCCATTAAAATGTTCTTGAAGTCCTTTGTGTTTAAATCTTAAGCTTTTTCAAAGCTTCAACTTGATCTGCTCATCTTTTATCCACCTCTTGAATTTTAATATTATAAATTAATATGATCTTATTTTTATTTTTTGAAATAATGCGCCATTAGCATTTTATTAAGAGGTTCATGATTTTTAAAAAATGATTTTATTATTTTATGAAAAAAATTTCAATTAGGTATAATATATAAAAGGTGTTTTAATTTTTGATTTAAATGAATATTTTATTTTAAACTATTTTAAAGAATATGGATATTTAAAATTTCTCTGTGCTAAAATATTGATTATTTTTGAGATGATTTTTATTTTTACATTGATTTTAGTTTTTTGAATGAAAAAGAGGACTTTATATAAAAGAGCTAACGCGCTTAATATATTTCGAAACTTGTTTTTTTTTTTTAAATTATTATAGTCACTTGTTGAAATGTAATGCTATTCGTGCTGCCGAAAGATGTACTAACTGGATCGGTTGATGATTAATTTTCACCGTTGATTTGTGAATCAAGTTGTTTGAACTGATTGATGGCAAATCCTTGGTTCATGGATTGGTGCAGTGGTGGTCTCTCCCACGTTCCGATGATCGTTTGACATTTGGGGTTGTCGTGGCAAGCCTCTAGGTCGTCGTCTGCCCTTTGGGCGGCCGCCTGCCCTATCGGCCTTCTTCCCTGGAGCTGCGATGCTGCAGTGGCATACGTAGGGCGCAAGCGCGATCCGAGGGCGGCGGCGGCGACGGTCCGCTTTCTGTTCCAGTCCTCGTTCGTTCGCGAATCTCTTCTCATCGTCCGGTGACTGTGTCCTGTGTGTTTGGGTTCCTTTTCTTGCTCGATTCCAATCCGATCCGAAAGTGATCGCCGTCTACGGGGTGGTTTCCCCTCTCTCCCACCCTTGGATCCCTCTCCTCTTCATTTCTTTCTTCCATTCTTGGCTCGGTTGGCAGGGATTTTCGTGAATCGCTGCCACGAGACGCCGGCATGTTAAACGAACCTGGCTAGTCGATGCCCCTGGCAAGCGTGAGCCCCCGGCGAGTGTCGCCATGGCCAACCCCCGGCGTCGATTGTCGCGAGGATACTCAGCTGCCGACCGCCGTTTTCGCCGCCACAGCAGCTGAGGCGGCGCCCGCGGGGGCCGCGATGCCTACGTCCAGCGGGGGCGGCCCGCGGCCACCTCCAAGCTGTTTATAGCGACAATGCACCACGTGCGTGGACGGGGGGTCTCTCACACGACAACCCCATCATCCCGAAACACTTGTCATTTTTCCAATTGAAATTTTTTATACCTTTCCAGGACTGCCACGTGGCCAACCTTAGAGGACCCTTGTAGCTGAGGGTTGAGACTATACTACACGCGTGCCACGCTTGCTTCATTTACACTAGCTCTTCTTCTTTCACTCTTTCTCTTTCATACTTTGTGCGTGTGTGTGTGTCCGTCATTCCCATCCATCCCCGTGACCCCTTTCACCATGGTCGACCTCGGTGGCTACGTCATCATCCTGGTCGAGACCAAGGATAAGAAGATTAAGCTTTACGGTGAGTCCTCCAAGACTTGACAAGAGATTAACAAGCCTCTTCCTTTAATGGCACTTCATTTTCAGCCTCCCATTCAATGGCATACCATTTAAACATTTGCTTTATTCGAATTATCAACGATTCATCACTATTTTCGATTATTTTCATTTGGATTTAATCATTAATAATCATATACTATACTTAATAAAATAATCAATGAAATCAATTAAATTCTTCAAATAATTAAATTAAATTTTAGTTAAACTTTTTAGTTAACATTTAATTATAAAATTACTTCAATTGTGCTGATATTATTTATAATCAAGAAATGAAAACATCATTCAAAAAAATCTCACTTATTGTATAATTGAAAGACAAATTAAATTTTTTTTAAATTTATGTTTAATTAATCATTTTAAATTTTACAATTTTGTTATATTTGTTGCTTTCTTTATGATATAATTTGATTTAAATTTTATATTTAAAAATTTATTAATTAAATTAGAATAAATGGATCGTTATTTGGAATTCCATTTTAAGTGCTTAATGTATAAAGCATCCCTGTGCCATTATATCAGCTCATGATTTCTCCATTCACCTTCCTGGATCTCTTTTTTAGTCTTTTACTCATATTCACATCTCCTTAAACTTTATTTTCTACTTTACTTTAATGCGATGACTTGATAAACCACCGATTCCATATAGAAATAATATATTTTGGAAAAATATTGTTTAATAAAATTTTAAAAATCAATAAATAATTTATTTAATATTTTTTTTTTTTTTGAATATAATATACTAAATCTTTTCATTCTTTTTAAAAAATGAATACAATGAATATTTTTTTAAAAATAAAACATTTATCAATGAATATTAATAAAGCATATACAAATTACAAACATTTTTATGGATTTATTCTCTAATATTTTTATAGGATATAATTATAAATTAAAATTTACTAAAATTTTAATTTTTATTACCCACAATTTGATAACCATAAAAGACAAGAAAAAAGAATAAAATAATAAAGAATCAATCAAATAAAATACACACAGCCAAATTATAAAAATAAAATATTTTCAAATTTATTATAAGAAAAATTGAAAATAAAATAAATGAATAATGTGACTAATTGTAAAAATACTTGGGGTGGAGAGGGGTAAAAGTAAGGGTCTATTCCCACCCAAAGCCAGAGAGAGACGGAGAGAGAGACAAAGGGAGAGTTCCTAGAGGAAATATATTTTTGCAATTTTTAATGAAAAATTATTGATTATTACGAATTGGTCTTTATTAAAAAATTAATTCGAAAGAAATATTATTCTTTATTAAAGAAATAACTTGGAAAATAAATTAAAAAATATCTAATATATATTCTACAATTAAATGCATATACTCAAGAAAAAAAGAAAATTTTTTCGAATTTGAAAATATAATTCCTACTATCTAATGTAGTCTATCAAATATATCTAATATATGGTCATTGAAAAAATATTTTGAATTATAATACTAATAAATAAATAAATTAATAAAAATTAATATTAAAATAAATAGGTCTAAAATATTAACAAAAAATAGTATTTAAGAATTGTATAACTATTGTACTCTAAAATTAAAACGCTTGAAAGATATTCAGGCGATGTCCAATAAGAAGAAAGCATCTATGAAATTAAAATTAATTTTTTTATTTTCCCATTTTCTTTACCAATGACCTTATATTTAGATCTTTTTTTAATTTTATTATATCTTTCGATAATGTCATAATCTAATATTTTTTTAACAGAACTTTATATATATTTATCATTAAGCTTAACCTTTCAATTATCTTTAATAAGTCCATTTTATTTCATTTAGTCTCGTTTATCATTTCAAAATTAATTAACCATAATATAAAACATACCTATGAAAACTATCTAAAGGCTTTCATTAATTTCGTATTATAATTTAAAAAAAAAATTGAATTGAAAAGAGAGAGAGAAAGAGGATGACAGCATTCGTAATTAGTTTTCAAATGAGTGTTATTTCATTTATCCTCCCCAGAAATAGACTTATAGAATTTGACAAATCTAAACAATTTAATTGCGTCTTTTTAAAACATTTTCAGTAACCTAATTTGGTTTCTACTGATCTCTTGAAAAATTCTTTAGAATGTAAGATAATTCTCTACTTAATTGATAGAATATAAAAAAGAGTTAATTAATGCTATAGTTATATTTAACATCAACAATTATAATATTATAATATTAAAAACTGAAAATATATGAAGCCTAATCTTTTAAAAAATATTAATTTGCAAATAATTATTTATTAATTCACAATTATAAATTGGGATATTCTATTTCAGTCACTCTAAGCATACTTATATAAATAAAATTATTTTATTTATTTTTTTTTTTTTTTTAACTTATTCATGTTGAACTTATGGCTTCAAGTTCTGCATATTACTAAACTAGACTATTATTCATTTAAATACTTAAACTTAAGTTAAAATATGAATTAAATTTAGGCTATCAAAGTTTAGAAAAGTACTTTTGGTTGCATAAGTTTCTAGGAGGCTTGAATGATGGACGGACCTTTAAAACTGGAATAACTTTATTTTTACTACTAATTAATTAATTGATACGGATATTTCCTATATATTTTAAAACAATATTGAATCTTTTATTAATTTATTATTTTTAATAGTAAAATATTTGTCAAATAGTTAAAGAAAATTGATCTATAATTTTACACTTATACATAAAACGTTTCCAAATATTAATCACTCAGAATTTACAATAAATTAATTTATTTATTATGTATTTAATATTTTCATTTTAAAAAGTATTTATGATTAAATCAATATTATACAAAAGAAAAAAAGGAAATGTTAAAATCGTTCAATTAGAAACGTCAATGTGACAAATTAAGAAAGAATATTTTTTTATACTTATATTTTTTTCCTCATATTTCAATTTTTTATTTATAAGCTTTGGAATCGGAGGAATTAAAGTAAAGTATTATTCTTTATATATTTTTTCTATATAATTACATTTTATTATAAAATAGATATGGAAGATTTAAAAATGTGTGATTTATTTTTTATAAATATTCTTCTTATTTTTATTTTTAGTAGTTATTATATAATCTGATAGATAATATTTCTATTAAATATATTTATAAATAAATGTTCCTATTAACATCATTTTAGAAACATATAATTAAATAGAAAAGTGTTTGAAATGTTTTGTAGACCAAATCTCTCTCTTATTTGGGAATAACCCAAAAATAAAAAATATAAAAAGTTTTGCTTTAAGATTTATAAAAATATAAAAAATTATATTGTTTTTTTATCTTTGAGATTAAAATTTTTCATTTAATTATACATAAATATGTAAAATATTTTTAAAGTAGATCATATAATAAAATTAATTTTCCGATTATAGTTCATCTCTCTGAAATGAATTTCATTTTAGTAATACTTATTATTTTAGGATCACATATAAAAAAAGATAGAAAATATATTTTTATTAACGATTTTATTATGTCATTTCAAAGTGAAAAGAGAAATTTCATTTCTATTGCACATTAAATAACTCTTGATGAAGAATGCCAAATGTTAACATAGGTCAGGCGGGACCTTTGGAAACGATCCAAATCGACATCGATGGATTTTCATTTCACATCACGGTTCTATCTACAAATGTCTAGAAAAAATAAATTCAGATTGAGTTCATTAATATATTTCACGTTATTTTTATGGAATATATTAAGTTATCTCTTTTTTTATTCTGCATTTATATCTATTTTATATTATTATGATGTTATATAATTAAATATAGTTACATTAGTACAATGCCAGAATTTGAGCCAACTATTTAACATATAATATTTATAGAAATCATATTTAATTTAATTAATTATATTTATTTTTTTAGTGTTAGTGTTGTTTCTGAGGATTCTTCAATAAAAGATAACTCAAAATCCTACTACTGATCAAACAGACTTTGACTCGGAGAACTGAAAAATTCTTTCAAAATGGATACCGAAACGTCGAAACTAAATCTCGCAATAAAAAGCAAAAATAACACAGAAATAACTTCACGTAATTTCTATAGTCAAGAAATATACGTAATTAGAAGTAAAGTTATAAAATTCAGAACGAACTAATGATTTTTGTTATTTTTTTTATCTCTAATCCTTGGCATATTAAGCCTAACAAATTCCTAAAAAAGCAATAACGATTAATAAACACAGGTTAGGTAGATGAAATAAAATAATATTTTAAACTCAATATATTAGAAAAATAAAAGTTAACTTATGTTAGTGTATCTATATAAGATATAAGACAATTTAAAATTTAGGGCAAAAAAAAAATAAAAAATAAAACTATCCCTAGATTTGTCTCAAGGTGAGCCACTCTCCACTATATATAAATATATTATATATATAAATTATATATTAAATTAAATATAAATATAATGGGCCTAATTCGCAAACAATTTCTCAATAATATTTAATTATGATTAGAAAAAGTTTTAGTATTATAGATGACATAACAGCCTCGTACCTATTATCTCAATCATTTATCTAAAATATACTTCTTGAAAAATTACACTCATTTTTACTATCTCGATGTCGAGATTTTGATGTTTTTATATGTTTTGAAGGTCCCTGAGTCATGTTCACTAAGGTTGAGAAAAATGTCTGAGTGTATGTATGGTGTATGTATATAGACAAGATTACGCAAAAACGGTTTGAGATAGAATTATGAAATTTGGTTTACGGGCTTTATTCAAAATTCGTAGTTTTCTATCAACTTTTGAGAAATGTAGCTCAACCGGAAGAGGGTCATTACCTACAACGTTTTGATTTTTTTTTCCTCTAAAGTGACCTTAAAAATGAAGATATATGTTTGATAGTTTTTCACGTGATTAAAAATTGTATAAAACTGATATATATTTAGAATTTCAGCTTGATTGAATCGCTGAAAGTACCGGAATTAATTATTTAACACTGCAAATCACGCGCTAACACGTGACGATGTGCCATCAGCAAAGAGGCAAACATGCGCTGGTTCTATAAATATTATTTATTAATTTTAATTTATAATTTAATTAAATTTAATTTAAATATAATATATTATGTTATTTAATCCAATTCAAATTGCGAGATAGTCGAGTGGAGAAACTCATCTTTTTTAAAATTATACTTATAGGTTCATATGAAAAAACAAATCAAATAATGTCTTTTTAATAAATTTCTGGTCAGTTCTTGAATTTAGTTTTTGAATTTTTCTTTATTAAGCCTTTCTTTTATTACTACTTATATTTACGCCGCCAATAATTATAAATATCAATTAATTTATACAAATAATATAAGTACTTATCTATATATTGATTAATCATTAAAAACAATTAATTTAATTTAGTACTTAATTCCAAAAATTTAAACTCACCAGAATAAATCTCTTCTATCCGTTCAATTTTTATTCTAAAGTTTCTATTATATACTTAGGGATTATAATTTTATTCGTCAGGTTAAGAAGTCAGATACCTAGACAGTCCAATCTTCAAAAATATTTTTCTTTTTTAAAATGGTTTTATATTTCAATTGTTATCTATTTATACTATTTTATTAAATAACTTTCTTTATATTTAATTAGTTAAAATAAAAATATTAATTTCATATAAAATATATTTTTATTAAAAAAAATATTATTCATTCTATCACAAAAACAAGTATTATTACAATCTCCTTACATACAAATTTATATATATATATATATATATATATATAATATAGGTGTATCTTTATGATTTTGTAATATTTTTAAAAGATAAGTTAAGATTGAATTATCATCAATTACTATCGGCATATTATGTTTATTAATTAATTTATAATTAATTTAATTATATTATGGACCAAAGAAGGATGAGGTCACTGGGGAATGGCGGAGACAGTATAACGAGGAATCGCATGATCTCTATGCATCTCCGGATATAGACAGAGTAATAAAATCAAGAATGTTACAATGCGCACGATTGGTAGGAAAAATGGGTGAGGATTGACAAGCGAAAAATATTTTTGTGGGGAAATCGATTGGGATGTGGAAGACCAAGGACGCGGTGGGTGGAGAATGTAGTTAGGGATATGAGAGAGATGGGAGAAATTATATAGGAGTAGGATATTTGTACCTTAGGGAAGGGTTGCTTGAAGGAATGTGGTTACTGCGGCCAAGATCTTTCGAGTTCTCTAGAGTCACACAAATAGATAGATAAATTAATTATTTTATAAAAAGAATAAAATTAATATAGATATTTACAATTTTAAATCATTGAATAATTACTGAACAATATTTGTTTCTTATTTTTTATCATATTAATAACGAGCTCTGGATTAAATGAGACACAGAGATATTATAGGTAGATAGATAATTAATTATATGCTTTTTATTTCCTTTTTTTATTTTATAAATCAATGACTAATATCTTAATAATTAAAGATTATTTTTATTTGATTAATGTTATTTAAAATTACCTAGTTTAATTTGTAGAAACAAATCGAAGTTTACTTATACTTACAAGTTAAACTAAATTTTCCCTCAGGTGGCCCTATGAAATGAATTTTTATGACAATAAAATAGTTAAAGTAATTTTATCAACCCTTCAGGTTGTTTTAATTCAATTTAATTATTATAAACTAAATAACCAAATGATCGTTTATCATATATTAAATTTATTATCTTTTAAGATAAAATTTTCCAAGTATTGTAAAGTTAAAGCATTATTTTCCTATACATATTACTTTTTAAATAATTTAACAAAATTTTTTTGATATTTAATATTTAAATATAAAATATAATAAAATACTTGAATATATTTTAGAATATATATATATATATATATATATATATATATATATATATATATATATTGCTACCTATATTTGTTTGAGCCATTTTCTCTTCGTGTGTTTTTAACTCTGTTGTTATTTATGTATATTTAACTGTTTTTGTCTCAATGAAAAGACCACTTAATTAATTTTAATAATGAGTTTCGTTTATAAAGGTACCTTGATTACTTGTTTGAAAGGCTATCTAATTTGTATCTAATCTCATTTACCTCTTAACTCGATCGTCATTTATTGTATTTTGTCACGGCTATTTGTGATGAAAATCAACTTTAGTGAATTCCATACTCCTTTGCTACTTCATTTGCCTTTAAACTTTTAAGCAAACAATGGAAACAATAACAATATTGTTTTTAAAGTATAATTTAGTGATAGTTTTCTAATATGATTAATAAAAGATTCTAATTAACAGATTTTATAATTAATTTTTGATATTTTTGTTCGTTTGTGATTTGTGATGAAAAAACTGCCAAACAGAAATAATAATTACTTTTTGAATCAAGCATATTCTATTTGATTGCTTACTTTGGAAATAAACATAAATATTACTTCTTTCCGTATATATATTTTATATATATATATAATATATATATTCCGTATATGTATAACATACAAAGCAATTATCTTTTCTTTAAATCTACGCTATTAGAGAGAAATCAGTACTCGGTATTTTATTTCAATCAATGCAGCTCTATCTCTTTTTTCCACTTTTTTTTTGGTCGAAGGTATATCCATGTATCAATTTAATGCTTAGTCTAATGGAAGTTAGACCTTTATCTTGCTGGTTTTCTACCGAAGTTTTAAATGACGTTAGAATTTATTTTGATTTAAAGTTTTTTTTCTGTGATTATCTCAAAAACGGCTCTAACAATTAATATCTATTTGATGTAACTTCTGGTAATTATAAATTATATCCCCTGCTATAAATTAAACCACTCTAATTTTATATAAAAAAATATACCTTCCTGACTACTTTAATTTAGATAGAATGCTAAAAAATAAAATATGATATGTAATTGAATTTTGAAATCTTTCATATATAATACATAACTATAAATATGTGAAACTAAAGGGTTGATTATCTTATAAAATTTAAAATTAATCAATATACAAATATTATTAATTGAGTTCACTAATCAGAATGACAAAATAACTTGCGACTTTAAATAAATTAATATTAAAAATAAAATAAGTTGACCTGTGGACAGGCGTAGAACCGACCGACGGTTTGAAATAAATTAATTTCCAGCTATAAAAACAATTTCAAATAATTTATATGTTTCTATTAATGCAATAAAAAAACAGATATGAATATAACATAAATATTTTTAATTTTATTTTATTAATAATATATAAGTAGGAGCTGGCTGTGACTTTATGGAGGGCTGGGTGACGTAATATCTCTGCGTGTGCGGTGCAAGTGATTGCGGCAGTTCCTCCTATCGACTTGCTTGCCTATGAGAGGAGTTGGAACTACGATACTGACGGCTCGACAGGGCCCGCAAACAGGGAACGACTGTTTGAAATATGACAGGACAGGTGGAATACGGTCCATACTGGAAGATGGACTTACACCCTTATCACGGACTTGAGAAGGTGGTGCCTGCGGAACCACGGTGACCTGGACTATTATCTGACGCAGGTACTAGAGGGCACGGTAACTTCGCGAGCTACCTCAAAAGATTTGGTAAAAAAGCCGACGACCTATGCCCGGGATGTTTGGTTTCCGAGACCCCTGAGCACACCATCTTCACCTGCTGCAGATGGGAGGGCATTAGAAAAAGTACATAGGCCAGTCTTGGCCACAAAATTACAGCTGGCAACTTTATCGACACTATGCTTAAAAACCAGGAAAATTGGGACAAAGTTGCTGGCATGTGCAGAAACATCATGCAGAAAAAAGATTTAGAAGAGCATTTGGGGGCCCACATAACATCCACGCCCCCTTAAAGGTCTTCCTCCTGAGCAATGTTTGCTACAGTTCCGGGAAGAGGTTCATTCTATGGGAGGAAGGTTTTAGTCGGTAAGAGTCCGACACTACTCGAATAACATCCTTCGAGTGTCCATGAGGATTTCCCCCTTCCAAAAAAAAAGGGTGACGTAATATAATTTTAAATTAAGAAAATACTAATGCAGATGATTTTTCCTGAGGATAAAACCAATACAAAGTTCATGATTCGTGGAGATATGTAAAAAAATCTTTTCATGTGAAATTTAGTGTGAAAATAACCCTTCCCTTCCTATCGTCGATAGGTAATGCTACCACTTCCGGTTTCCGGATATACACAAAAAGTTGATCAATTCATCATACTGATGCATTAAGTAAATACACCAAATTTTATCAAAATCCGTTGAGCCGTTCAAGCAGTGCATCTACATGGACACTCTGTGGACGGACGGACAAACATCATGCTAAAAATACTTTTTTCTGTTAAGAAAATGTATGATTCGTGGAGATATGTAAAAGTCTCCACATGTGGAATTTGGTGTGAAAACAATACCTCCCTTACTATCGTCGGTCGGTAAAAATCGTATTTTCAATTTTAAATATTTATACCCAAACTTCGATAACCAATTATAATATGACCAATGAAATTTTATTTTTTTTTTATTTAGATTTCATTTTATTTATATAGAATAATATAATATTACATGTATTTTTAATAAATGATTGACTTTTATAAAGCCTGTAACTAGAATATTTTATAATAAATAAATTAAAAAAATTTATAAGTTATGTGAAATAACCAATGATGGTGTTTTATCTTAATATAAGTTATTAAGTTAATAGATACAAAATATTTTGGAAACAATTATGATAATTTCGATTATAACCAACTATTTGATTTTTCATTAATAGACAAGAAATAGAAACTATTTTCCCTTTTTTGGATTATTTTTATGAAACGTATTTTAGGTTTGGTCGATTTCACATGATTAGGAATTCACCTTCTTATTAAAATTTTATTTTAATTATTTTTTTCATTTGTTTTCAAACTGAGACAATCAAGTATACAGATGGTTGAATTAAATTTCATTGTATAATAAATTAATGATAACAATTATTTAATGTATCATATTTAGATGAGTGCTTATAATGATTAATTAATTTTAAGAATTTATAATGAAACCAAATTAACAAATAAATATTTTTAAATCTGAGCTTCCAAACAGTTTTTTTACCATATCTACTCGATCGATGGGTGTTGGAGTCAATCGAATGTGAACACTGACCTATCTTTTTGAAAATCGTAAAGACCTATCCTTAACGTTAAATGAATATTTCTACCTCATATTATACATCTGTTGGCCACATTTATAATTAATTGATTAAGATTACTTAATTTTATCTTAATATATTTATATTGATTAAAACAAATGTATATTTCAGTTTTCTTTCTATTAATTGATCAATTTTTCATTACAAATCAATAATATGTTTGTTTATAATTATGTATATATGTGTGGACAAGACTACATATAAATTTAATATCTCTTTAGTTTAGAAATATATAAATAAAGCCTTGTCGGATTAACTCTCATGACCTCGACCTAATTGAAAGTGATGTCAATTATTAGAGATGCATTAGCCAAATATTTACTTGAAGAATTTACAGATACTAGGTTTTTTATGCCGAGTTCTCTGTGATTTGTATATTTTAAGTCATGTCTGAACAAAATGCTTTATTTATTTATGTAGGAGCACAGCGCCTCTCGTGTATTTTAATTAATTTATTAGTTAGGGTGTTGTTCAACTCACATTGTCAGTACTTAGAGTGATCAAGAAAACGGTGAAAATTATTGTGGCGATCTATCTCTGTTTAAATGCAATAAATGTTCATAGTTATACTTGTATTGTTGTATGGTTAGTATGTGTTTAGTCCGTTAATCTTTTGTTTATACTGGTTTCTACTTAGAAAATCTATTGTTCTGAATGCATTTGCAGTCTCTTTGGTATCTGTCGAGATCTCCCGGAATTTAGGGTGAAGTGGACATTCAACTTATAGGTTTTTTATTGTATTTTATTGTGATACTAATAAACGAATAAATCTTTTTTGAAAAAAAAAATGATAAAATTCTAAAATGTTAACCATGTTATTCATTATTTTCCCTTAAGGTTTGTATACCTTGAATGTTAAGTAGATATAAAAATGTTATCAATGGATGAAATTTAACCAAATTAAGAATAACAAAGCAAAGCAAAATTTTTTGCAATAATAAAAAAAAACACAAAAATGACTATATTAAAATAAATTATACATTACTTAGATTACTTTATCAAATAAATATCAAATAATGATATACACAATATGTTTTATTTCATAATTCATACTTACATATTGTGAAAATGAATTATTATTTTTTAATAATTTAATAGTTGATATATTGTGAATAATCAAATAATAATTTTTATTTTTAAAAGGCAATTTAAATTGAATATTTTTATCATTCTTTTATTTAGGGAAACCAACTAAGAAAAAATAATAAAAAGAAAAAATAATCATGAAAAGAATGGAGAGTTTCAATTTCTTTTTAAACTGAATAGTTAAACTCACAAAACTTAAAAAAAGCCTCGACATATACCGTATATTAAAGTTTTGAAGCCTAAGGCGTATATCAACATTAAGTATTATGTAGATGTAAAAATTTTTTCCTAAGATTAGTTATTTTTTATTTATTTTTTTTACAAACCCTGAGATTTATTTTTTGTATAATTAAATATTTATGAATTGCTGTTCTGCCTTTTATTCAAGTTTCAATGATAAAAAACGCTTATTTTTCTTGAAAGTCCTCAGTATTCTAAAATTCAAGATAGAATCAAAGCCCTTTCTTTAAGCGGCAAACAAACTGGAAGGGGAAACGAATTTGCCTTAGGGTTTAATCTCTTCAAGTAAATTGAAGATTAATATTTGATAAGTATTATGATTAGCAATATTTATCAGAACGACGCATTAATAACGATGAAATACCAATGATGAGAGAAAAATATCTTGAATTCCATAATTAAATAAATAATCGTTAAGAAATTAAATTACAAAATAATAATGATTTTTTTTATAATAATTTTATTAATATTATTTAATAATATCGTATATTCTATATAGGTATATGTATATATTTATTAACAATATTTATTAGAACCAAGTTTTGAGAATCATATTTTTGTAATTTTATTAAATCTTATTTTTTAAAATATGAATTATAATTATTATAATGTGACAGATGTTTTCATTTTTTTGTAATTTTGTATTTTCTCAAATATTTAAGATGATTTTGTTTAAAATTTTTCAAAAATAGTTTTGTTTAATCTTTCATTACGAATGATTCATTCCCTATAAACCGATTTTTTATCTCAAGGGACGAATTTTTATAATGTATAAATTTGTCTCATCTATAAAGATTTATTATATTAGTTTTCACATAAAAATAAAATTTTAAAATATAAATATAAAAAAAAAAAACTGAATAAAGAATTTTCACAAATTAATAGAATATTCAAATATTATCAATTTTAATTCCATCACAAACTTAAATTATATTCTCTTTTCTTTAATGGTATTTTTATTTTTAATATTTCTCTCATTTATTAACTTTTATTAAACGATTATTTAATTATATTATTTTTTATTAAATTTAGTAATCCCTCAAGATTATATTATTTAAAAAAATGTTATATTCTTTTAATTTATAAATTGTACTGATGATCGTATAATATAGACATTTATTACAGTGAACGTTCTCTATAAGCAACCTCTATACAAGCAACTTTTTTTAGTTCAACTGTTCTGTATAAGCAACTTTTTTTTTAAAGATAAATATTTGGATTGCCAGCTATTCACAACAACATAACCTCAAATTGTAAAAAAATTCTGTTATTTGAATATGTTTGTGTTTTTTGTGCTGCCAGAATTGAAGTTAATTTCTGTTAATTAGAATAGTTACTAAAATTACTGTTAGTTTCTGTTAATTAATTAATATTTTTGTGCTTTAAAACATAAGCAACTTTTCCCAATAAGAAACTTTTTTATTGAAATTGTTCAAATGAGTTGCTTTTATAGAGCGTTCTCTATATAATAATTCTGATATTCTTAATTTTTGTTCATAATTCATTCAAGTCTCCCATAAATAACAATTTAAAAAGTAAATAAATTTATTGTTTGGAATAAAATGTGTTTCATATTATAGGAAATTATTATTTTTCGTTAAGAGATATTTATTTGTAATTTTTAAAATTTAATAAATATCCAAGAGAAGCACAATTGGCCTAGTCATGAGGTATAAGAACATAGGACCTTGGTTTAAACATCACTTATTTTAAAACAATTTAAAAGATGATATAATACTTTTTATTATGAAAATGTTATTGTTAAATTAGAATATAATGTACTTAAAAAATTACAAAATCTATTACAATATATATATAATAGCTTATTATAAAATTGTTTTAAATTATAAATATTTTCTTTATTTTTATAAAATTATCAAAAATGAAGGATTTAATTGATTAAATTAATTTTATTATTATGATTATCATTACTATCATATGTAATTGTATTTAAAAATATATTTTTTATCTACATGATTATGTTGGATATTTATCGATATTGAAAATATTATGATTGTTTTTGATTGTATATAACTGATGTTGAATATTATTTTTTATTTAAATGATTATTTTTATGTTAAGAATAATCTAGTATCAAGTAATTAGCTAAGATCATAAAAGTTAAATTATTGGATGAAATGCTTGAAATAAGCTTATAAGAAGACCGAAAACCACTATTGTGTTAGGGGTTTGAGTTAAATTGTGGAAAGAGATCCGAGAGCGCGCTGGCTGTTGGTCGGTTGCCATAGCAACCAGGAAAATGTATCGATTAGGCAAGGGCAGGAGCCGCGGCTGATTTCAGGCTCAGGAGGTATTGAGAGTGGATGACCCTTGTTACTTTATAGGCCCTACTCCTTATCAATAGGTTTTAATTAATTTTCTTCTATTTGTTTTATTTCACCATCCTAGTCCAGGTGGTTCTCTCTCTCTCATTAAAGTAAAATAAAAACACCTCATCAATCTTCAGTTATCACTTTTATATAAAATTTTAATAATAGTAATAATAATTCCTATCTTATCTCTCCTTGACACTTTATAATTAGATTAGATAAACATTTTTTATAGTACTTTGTTTTCTATTTGTTTGACTAAATTAAAAAAAACGTTTATTTATACTAAACGTTTTTATATTTCCCACACCATCTAAAATCCTGGTTTTATTTATAAATTGAAATAACTAATGTTGAATTTATTAATGTTAATTTTTGTTTTATATAGTAATTTTATAAATTATTAAATGTTAAATTTACTTTTTGATTAATCGACTATTATTATGTACCTATGATATTATACAAATTGGACTAATTTTTGATGTTATTTTAATTCATTAAATGTACAATTTAAATTTATTCTAAATTATTTGGAAGTAAAATTAGAGGATTTAATTTTTTTTTAATTTGGAGAAACTTATTTTTTCACAATCAATCAAAATCACCAAATTATAGTAATCTCATTTTTAAAATAATATATGTTAAATAGATACACTTGATGATTTAAGGAAAACACGCTGCTAGGGATAAAACACTTTTACCGATATTATTTATGATCAAAAGAGAAACATTGTCGTATGGTACAACTCTTTTTTTTACATAATGAATGTATTTCAAAAGACAAGTTGACATCCATACAATAATTTTTTTCAGGAATAGATCAGTATTTATTATCAAGTCCTTTTCCCAAAAAAAAAAAAAAAAAAAAAATTTGCTCAATCTTAAAGGTTTGACAGAATAACTCAAGTTCTGGAATTCCGTTGATTTTTTCTTGTTTTATTTTCTTATTTTGAATTAATGATATGGAACACAACATTCTTACAGTCATTATTTTAAGCAAATCGTTTTTTACGAGCCATTTTCAAAGATGATAATTTTTTAATTTTAATCAAATAATTTAATTTAATTTTAATAAAATATGGTTACATCTGAGAACACTTGTATAATTTTTCCTCGAGAATTCAATGTTTAGAATGAAAGATATATTTTTATACTCATGTTATTTATTCATCTTCATGTAAAACACAAGAGAAGTATCTTTATTAGTGAAGTTGAATAACCAGATATAATTTTGGAATCTTATTAGCCGAAAATAAATCAATTCCTAAACAGTATGATTTATTTAAGAGACAGGTCATCTAATATATACAAATCGGAACAGCCTTGGTTCAAAAATTAACCACATTTGTCTAAATCTAAAATATTAAATAATTGATACTGGATCACATAATTTAAAAATTTCTGGTTAAATTATTTATCCTGACAACCAATAGATTGATATTTAAGTTGAAATGATTATTTAATTTGCATCAAAAGTTATTTTACAATACAAAAGAAGTTTTTGCGAAGATGTTGTCTGGTTGAGAAATCATCCAAAAACCTAGTCATTTAACGAAATCTAATGAAGAAAAAAAAATTGTTTTTGAATTGCTAATTATTTTTAAAAAAATTATTTAAATAGTCTTCTACATACACAGCTCATCTTACAAAAGTTTTGCTCCATTAATAATTGACTGAATTAAGATTAAGATCGGGACTTTTATCATGCATACGAGAACGGGTCAATAAGTTCGTGACTTTTTAAATTTGTCTCTTAAATGAAATGGCAATACTTCTCCTGTCAGCAGGCAACCATCAGCAGACTCCTGTCGAAATTTGAACCAGCTGGGCTGATTTGAGAAGAAAATGGAAAAAAAGTAAAATTCGTGTGCATATTAAGCATTATTTTTTGCGGGAAAAAACATCACTGAAACCAACTTTTTGCACCGTTTCGTGAAAACGTGGATGACGAGTGACCACAACTCACCAGAGACTAAACAGTCAAAACTGTGGGTTTCTCGGGATGAATCGGCACCAAAGATGTTCTCGACAAATCCTGTTTTTGGAAGAGATAAAAAAATTAGACTAACAATGGACAAAGTGTAAAAAGTTCAAAGAAGACTACGTTGAAAAATAAAATAATTTTCTATCCAAAAACCTGTATTTCATTCAAAAAGTCACGGACTACATGGATTTATATATATATATAAGAATAATTTAAATTTAAACTCTCAGTGTAGTTTGGAATTGATTAATTTATTTGCTAAGTGTATAAACATACATTATGGTTGTTATACACACAAATTCTTCGAAACATTTATATAATAGTCGAAGGAGGGTGATTGCATAATAGGGAATTGTATGATCTATATCTACATATTATATATCCATAAACACATATAAATAGATTATATAAATTATGCCCAAATTTGCTATATAATATAATTATCAATCTGAAATTATTTTGTTCATGAGTTTAAATTAAATCTACTTAATTTTTTAGTTAGGCATTTTATAAAATCAATTATTTATATTAATTAATAATTTTATTTATTTATTTTAAAATTTAATTTCTTAATAAATTAATAACTCGTTAAATCAATTCTGTCTTGATATATAAATAAAAATTATATTATTTATATGATAAAAATAAATATTGATCTCAAAAATTAATATAAATTTAAAAGAAGAATCATAAAATTCTATTAAAAAAAAACTTTCTAATCTTCATAACCTTCCTGGTTATACCACACTTAACTTTTTAAGTTTATTTTTTAAATTTACTTTTTTAAAAAAAAACTTGACTTATTTTTTTTTTCTAAAAATATTATTTAATTAAACCTGTTATGATAAAATTAGTTTTAAATGAATTTAATAATTTATATAATAATATTCAATAAATCAACACGGTTTTTTTAATTAGTTTTTACTAATAATATGTATCGTTCAAATTTGAAAACAAAACATAAAATTGTTAAAATTAGCATTATCACAAACAATGATAATTCAATGATGGTCCCTGGTCTTACCCTAACAATATTTACATTGTTGGTAAGAAAACCAAAAGATTTTCTTTCTTGATGAAATTTACCAGCTGAACTATTAATTCTTCAGTATATTATTCATATCATTATAATTATATATCATTTTACAAGATCTTACATATTCTAACACGTTTAAATAACAATCCTCTCATGAACAAATATTCCCATCTGACATGGTTTTGTTTATGTCATCATCATGTCACGATTATGTTGATGGTGTCAAAAGTGAGTGAACATTGTAGCTTATGTTCGAATGCGGTGTATTCTCTTAATCAACATGCAATCTAGATAAGTGTTTACAAATGAAAAATAAATAATAATAAAAAAAATAAAATAAAATAAAAATATTTTGAAAAACATATTTAAACCACAATTTTTGAAAATTATTTTTATAAAATTCAATTGAAACTTTATTTTATTAGATAAATATTTATTAATTATGGTAACATTTTTAATTTACACCTTTGAAGCACTTTAATTTGATTGTGATTATAAGAAATATTTATTATACCATTTTTAAAAGAAATTAAATAGGATTCATATCATATAATCAGGTTATTATGAATGTTATCAAATCTCATAATATTTTATATAGCACTCCTACCGTCCATATATATATGGTGACTTTGGTCTTATATTAATGATCATTGGTCACTTGTCACTGGACGCTCGAACAGTGCAGTCGCTTGATAACGATTGCAGAAGTAGCAATCGAAACGTGTATATGTTTGTATTTTTTGAATAAATTTACAATAACAAATATCAATATGTGGTTTAATTTACAAAATTCCGTTATAAATAAAAACAACGACCAAAGCTTTAATAATTTAATATATATATATTACTTACAAACATGTAAATATATATAAAATAATTATAAATGATTCTTTTATTGTTTTAATACATTTTTGCTATTATTTTAATGATTAATTATTATTAATAAATAATCTTTTAAACTAACGTTGAAAAATAATACTATAAAAATAAATAAATACCATTACACCGAAAATTGATGTCATTTCTTAGATCCGAGTAGTGCCATATGTTTATTTCATTATCTATCGCAATTTTTGATTCCAAGATTAAGGACATGTCAGATAAAATTCATGTTCACTTGAACTAAATCACTGACAGATCTGTCAAAAAAGGGAGTTCACACCAAGCTTTTTGAAGCCTGTATTATCGGTTTGCTTTTAAAGGATCGTCTACGATTTCTTGATTCATTTATTTATTTGATATATATATATATATATATTTAGAAAAGTTTTCAAGAATCTCAGATTTGGTTTTTAATATACGTTGGCAAAAAATGTATATAAATAAGAATATTAACAATTTTATTAAACATTATTATTACATTATTTAGATATAATTTTTTCTTATGTTTTGATCATTTTTTATATTTTTGATATATATTTAGTCATTTTTTTATACAATGATCAAAACATAAGAAAAAATTATATATACATATATATATTTAGGTTTATTGTAATTACACTGATGTATCCGATTGAGTTCAAAATATATAAAAAATTTATAAAAAATATATTAAAAATTTAAAATGTCTTGATAAGCATTTAATAAACAAAAATCTTTATAATCCGCGAAATAAGGGTAAACATAAAATTTTCCTTGCATTTTAAGAGTAAAAAAAATCTGGAGTGTCTTCACTCGACTATCTCGCGAATTTAAGTTGGATTAATTAACACATATATTATATTTAAATTTAATTTAATTAATAAATTATAAATTAATAAATAATATTTATTAAACTAACACGTCACGTACTGGCGCGTGATTGGCAGTCAACGTGTTAAAAAAATAATTCCGATACGTACCTCAATTAAGCTTAAAATCTATATATAACAGTTTTATACAATTTTTAATCCTGTGAAAAACAATCAAACATATCTTTATTTTTACGGTCAGTTTAGAGAAAATTAGCTGGAGTGTCTCCACTCGACTATCTCGCAATTTGAATTGGATTAAATAACATAATATATTATATTTAAATTAAATTTAATTAATTATAAATTATAAATTAAAATTAATAAATAATAAATATTAAACCAGGACATGTGGCTTTTTGTTGATGGTACCACGTCACGTGTTGGCGCGTGAGATTTGCAGTGTTAAAAAATTAATTCTGGTACTTTCAGCGATTCAATCAAGCTGAAATTCTATATATAGCAGTCTTATTCAATTTTTAATCATGTGAAAAATTATCAAACATATATCTTTATTTTTACGGTAACTTTAGAGGAAAAAAAATCAAAACGTTGTAGGTTATGACCCTCTTCCGGTTGAGCTACATTTCTCAAAAGTTGATAGAAAACTACGAATTTTGAATAATGCCCGTATACCAAATTTCATAATTCTAGCTCCAAGCGATTTTTTGCGTAATCTTGTCTACATACATACACACATACACATACACAGACATTTTTCTCAACCTTAGTGAAAATGATTCAGGAACCTTCAAAACGTATAAAAACATCAAAATCTCAACATCGAAAATTTTCGTGATCGCAATACTATCTCTGGCAAGATAGTAAAAATGCCAGAATCTATTATTTACTAACAAAGAAAACAATTAAACTTAAATGATATAAACCAATAATAATAACAGGAAGAGTTTAATATAGGTTGGCTCAGAATTAGGAAGGTTGGGAATGGGAGGAAGAAGATAGATTATTTATTAAAAAGTTTAAAATACTATTCGTATTTATATGTATATATTCTTATGGGTGTGCATTGAATATGTAAATTATATACAATATATATGTACAAAACTATTACTTGTATAACCCATGTAATATAGTTTTAATATATATATATAATATATGATAAAATTAATTTTAATAATTTTATTTACCTTCCTTTCCCCGAAAAGTTAATTTATTTTCACATATATAAAAAAATATACCTTGGATCTAAACTAAAATTGCTTGAAAAAATAAAATTTCATTTTCTTTTAATAGTGATAAGATCAAGTTTATATTATTTTTATTTATAATTTATATAGGTTTATTTCTTTTCACCTTCATATTTTAGCAAATTTTAATTCAGTTTGCGTTTGGTTTAAGTCCTTAGAAGGATCTTATAAGCTATGAAATGACAATTCAAGGTAATTTATATTAACTGTTTTTATCTTGTCGATGTAATACTCTAGCCAATTTATTTCTAAAAATGATCAATATTTTTCAATGATTACAAATTAAATTGTAAAATTTCTTCAAACTTCTCTCTCTGATAATAATAACAGGAAAGTTAGTTTACGAGACCCGATAATAATAGAAAATATTAATGTGAAAATAAATAATTATTTTAAAAAAAAAAATTATAATTTTTCATTATTTGTTAAGAGATTAAAATATATCTTTCTCAGTGTCATTATTGAATTCAAATATTACAAATTACAAACCTGCATTGTTCCTTTTCTGACCACCTTCCATCCAATCCTCAGTAATCTCTCTTTTATCATCCAAAAGAATAATTTTTTTTTTGCAAATTATAGATAATTCATATTAGTTTCAAAAATAATTAATTAAAATAAAAAAAATTATACAATTTAATTTCAAATTATTTATATTAAGGAATTTTTACCATCTCGTAAGAGATAGTGTTGCAATCACGAAAATTTTCGATGTTGAGATTTTGATGTTTTTATACGTTTTGAAGGTTCCTGAATCATTTTCACTAAGGTTGAGAAAAATGTCTGTGTGTGTATGTGTGTGTGTGTGTGTATGTTACCAAGATTACGTAAAAACGGTTTGAGCTAGAATGATGAAATTTGGTACATGAGCAAAATATTCAAAATTCGTAGTTTTCTATCAACTTTTGAGAAATGTAGCTCAATTGGAAGAGGGTCATTACTTACAACGTTTTGATTTTTTTTCCTCTAAAGTGACCGTAAAAATAAAGATATATGTTTGATAATTTTTCACATGATTAATAATTGTATAAAACTGATATATATAGAATTTTAGCTTGATTGTATCTCAGGCGCCAACACGTGTCGTGGTGCCATCAACAAAAAGCCAAACCTGCGCTGGTTTAATATTTATTATTTATAATTTATAATTAATTAAATTTAATTTAAATATAATATATTTTGTTATTTAATCCAATTCAAATTGCGAGATAGTCGAGTGGAGACACTCCAGCTAATTATAAATGCAAAAATCTTTATTTCATCATTTATTTATTAAACGAACCGTATATGTTTTCATATTTTGAAATTTATTATTATTATTATTGGATTAATGTCTTATCGACATCTAAGGCGATTAACTCGAATATTTATTTTATAATATACATATAAAAAAATAATTAATTATAAATATAATTTCCTTTTGTTCTATTAAATTCTTTAATTTTGATATTTTAAATAAGATAAATAATTAATATCAAAATTTATTTTTTTTTAATTATATAATGTATATCATTTGATGTGAAAAATCGAAGTTACGAATTTATCTTAATCATTAAATTATATTTTAAAACTAATTTATTTTTTTTATTTAATTCTTAATTATTTAAAATACATTGATTATTTTATAATCCCTAACTTTTAATCAAGTGTGAAAATTATATTTTCTTCTTCTATTCAACAAATGAATTAAGAAAATAACGTAATCGAATTAATTTCTTTAAAAAAAAAATATTACAACGATTTTTTCTTTCTTTTATTAAGAAGAAATATTCTATAAAGATTGAATGATGAAATCTTCAATATTTTCAATACTCTTTGGAGGAAGCCCGAAATAAAATTGAATCCATTAAGAGAGATAGAGGCTTGAGAGCGGTGATAGGAAGGGCACTTAAAGGCTGTCGCCAAGCGCCTGGTAATTATACCCTAGGCCACGGTAGGTGTGAGGAAGGAACGATCGTAGTGGTGGGTGGAGGAGTAGGGTGGTGGGGGCACGAAGTAGAGTGCTCCTTTTTATTAGCCACGATCGAACTAATACCCAGCAGTGACTTGATGAGTAATAGAAGCCTCACCCACGTCTTCTCTCCTCCTGGTCCTTTCTCTATTCCCTATTAAAACCAAAATTGACATATCGGTTTCCATTTTAACTTTCTTTTCTTATTTATTATTCAATTTATAATACTACATGAAAATGAAATTAAATATTTTTATATAATATTAATTATTCATTAGGTCATTGTTATATTATTATAAATTCGTTTTTTACCGACCGACGATAGTAAGGGAGGTATTGTTTTTTAAAGTACCAATTATAATAATAATAATTATTATTTTTGAAGTGATAAATAATGAGACCAAATATTTTCGCTTTATTTTATATTATTAAAATTAATTTTAAAATAAAATATTCCTATATCTTTTTTAAATATACGAAATAATTAAAGATCATGTATAGTTTATTGATCAATACTATAATGACATTAACAAAATTAAAGTATTTATAGTAACAATTTTATTCATATAGTATTATTACATTTATATTATATATATATTGATACTTGAAATTATTTATACAAAAGTAAAACAGTTGAAATGCATCATCTACTTTTAATATTAAACTATAATAAAAAATCTTTAACAAATAAATTAAAAATTTATTATAATTTATATACAATTATTATTATTATTTACAATTCAATTTTTAATTTTTTTAAAGGATTTTAAAAACAATAATATAGATATAGGCAATTATGTAATGATCTAAAAAGTCCTAACTATAGGAGTCAATAAGGAAATTTTTTTATTTATTACTAGCTGCTCAGAACTCCGCCCCCTGCACCCCCGAGTGGTACATAGTATTTGGTGGTTGAAAGTAGTAAAAGGTTTTCATCCATTTTGTTTCAATCAGTATATTACATAAAACATTCATTTCTTTTTGTGTTCTTATTTAAAATATATTTTAATTTAATCAGTAAATTAATTATATATATTATTATTGTATATGTTATATCTATCTATCTATGTGGCTCAAAGATACTCGAAAGTTCTTGGCCGCAACAACCACATTTCTCCAAGTGTCCCTATCCTGAGCCCCTGTTCCATCTCTCTTACGTCCCTTCCTACGCGTCCTTCGATTTCCAAGCGGACGTTTTCCAATCGGTCTCCCCACCAATATCTTTTTCCTCCCCCACGTGCCCTGCCTATCGCAGCTTTTTCCCTTTTATAACCCTAACTATTTCTGAAGATGCAGAGAGGTCATGCAATTTCTTGTTATGCAGTCTCCCCCATTCCCCGGTGACCTCATCTTTAAATCTTATCACCGGATAGATAGAATCACACACATCATTCAATACAAAAGGGGGGTGGATGATCTTTTTTACCTCACTGTCATTTAAAGAGAGAAAATATGAAACACTAATTAACTTATTAAATAAAGTTAATTTTCAAATTTACTGATTCTTAATAATCATCTATATCTACTGGCATAGACTGGTATAGACTTAAGGTACCTTAATCAATTTTGTACAAATTTTGTTTAAATTTTCTTTTTTTATCTCGTATTAAATCATCTTTTGATATCTCTTTACTTTTCTATTTTTATTAATTCTATTTAATCCCATTTATGATAATATTAAAACAATATTCCAAAAAAAACTAATATATATATGATATATCTATCATCTTGATATTATCTTGATATTATACTATAAATCATATTTTATTTTCCAATAGTTTCTTTTAAAATTTTTATTTATTTATTTTTTTCTAAATTCCATTAAAATTGATAACCATTCGTTTCTTATATTAGAAAATTCAAATATATAAATTTATTTTAAAATTTGTACATGTTTATTAAAAATTTTTATGGAAATATTAGATGCAAAATTAATACGATTAATAATTAATAATAGAGTATACTATTTAAATATTTCAAGTTTAAATTGGGTGGCTTGTATTGCCGGTTGCCTAAATGCCAGGGGCTCCTAGTCGAGTGAGCGCTCGCTCAGTCAGTCGGTCGATTTCGTTGTGTGAGTGCACATGCCAACTCAAACCAGGCGGGCGGCGATGACGCTCTTTCTGTCTCTACTATATCAAAAACGTAAGTGTATTTTCTATTGAAATTATCATAATTCACCAATATAAAGGGATCAATTAACATCACCTCTACCATCATTGTAATAAAGTCTCAAATGATTTACTGATTTTTTTAAATAATTATTTTAATAGAAAAATATCATATTTGTTTTTTATTTGTTAGAGGTCGGTTAGATCGAGGAAGTCCGTTGAAAGAACAAATCACAGTTTAAAGTTTATATATATATTTATTCAATCAAAAAACAAGATTATTTATTATTATTAATAGATTACAATTATTAATTAGTTAAAATTTATAGAACAAAGAAACAAAATGTATAATATAAATCGAACACATGTAATGGCTGTCAAACTATATGAATATATGCTTTATAGCTTGAGCGATAGATGGCGTCTTATGGGTGGCGGAAATATACGAAATGTATTTCTAACACTTCCCCTCGACGCGCAAAGACGACTTGCTTAAGTAGTGGGTGTGTAGATTCCCGTAAGTTCAAGGCAAGAGTAGTGTCTCATCCTGGGAATCGACTTGGTGAACACATCTGCAACGTTTTCTTCAGATGAAACGTGATTCAATTTTAACATTTTCTTTTCTAAGATATCGCGGATGAAATGATGTCTTATATCTATATGTTTACTTCTTCCGTGGAATACTGGATTCTCGGCTAATTTGAGTGCTCCGTTATTATCAGTATATAACGTAATATTGGATAATTCTTTAAAATTGAGTTCTTCAAGAAAGCTTTTGAGATAGATGGCTTCTTTCGTAGCGTCAGAGAGCGCCATGTACTCGGCTTCAGTTGAAGATAATGCCACGGTCCTTTGCTTTCTGCTTTCCCAACTTATAGGACTTTTATTAAGGATAAACGCATATCCGGTGAAGGACTTTCTGTCAGTCGTACAGTTTCCCCAATCTGCATCAACATATCCTTTTAGAGATTCATTGGTCTTCTTGTATGTGATTCCTAGATCAATGGTTCCTTTAAGATAGCGAAGAACGCGTTTAGCGGCAATCCAATGTATTTGTCTGAAACAATTATTAAATTGACTTAAATAGCTCACTGAAAAACAAATGTCAGGCCTGGTGGTCACTGCGAGATACGTAAGAGCTCCAATAAGTTCGCGATATGGCAACTTCGTTTCTTCTTCACTTGGAGGATCTTCAATTTTGAATAATTTTGTATTAGGATTCATCGGTGTTCGAATCGGTTTGCATTCGGACATTCCGAAACGATTCAGGATGTCAGAGATATATCCCTTTTGATTAAGTTTGATTCGATCATCTTCTCTCTTGAATTCAATCCCTAGGCAGTAACTGACCTCTCCCAGATCTTTCACTTTAAATTCTTTTGAAAGTTTGTTTTTTATTTTCAAAATGCATTTAGAATTCTTGGACGCAATGATAAGATCGTCAACGTAGATTGCGATTAAACAATTATCTGTTCCTTCTTTTAGTTGAAAAATGCAGGGATCAGATTGAGTAGGCAAAGCTCCAATAGATTTTAGTGTTTCACTTAATTTAGCATGCCAACTTCTTCCTGCTTGACGAAGACCGTATAGAGCCTTGTTTAGACGGCAAACTTTGTCACCAACGAGTAACTCTTCGAGCATCCTTTCAGCTTTCTTCTTAATGTCTTCACAAACTTCATTATCTTCAGTGATATTTTTGAGGATTTCTTTAAGATTTTTAGGTGGCTCCATGAAAATTTCTTCATTAAGATGTCCACTCAGGTAAGCACATGTGATGTCCAATTGATGAATTTTCATTTCATATTGAACGGCTAACGAAGATAAAAGTCGAATGGAACTCATACGAGCAACTGGAGCAAACGTCTCGTTGAAATGAACTCCGGGTATTTGTTTAAAACCTTGAGCGACTAGGCGAGCTTTCTTCCTTTCTATTGTTCCATCACTTCGAAATTTATTTCTAAGCACAATTCTGCTACCGATTATTTCTTTATCTTCAGGTCTTTTCTCCAATTTCCAAGTGTCGTTTTCAAGAATTGATTGAACTTCCGTCGAGATGGCTCGATTCCATTCTTCAGCTTCTGGGCTATTCATAGCTTCTTTTAAAGAAACTTCACTTAAAAATGACTGTTCATAACTCAATAATGTCTGAACTGATTCTTGGGAAAATTGCTTTTTAGGACGACCAGGAAAACCGGTTCTTAACAATCTAGGTCTTCCCCTTCTTCTGGATGAACTTTCGGGTTTGTCTGCGGAAACCTCTTCATTTTCGGAAGCATCTTCGAGGAATTCTTCATTATTTTCTAAATGAATAAGTTGTTGGCTTGAATCTATTTCTTCTTTTTCAGCTACTTCAATTTCTAAATTTGAAAATTGATTAAAATTTCTTTTAAAATTTTCTATAAATTTCACGTCTCTGGATATTTCGACTTTCATTTCTTTAGGTATCCAAATACGATAGCCTTTGGACTCTTCAGAATATCCGAGAAAAATACCTTCCTTGCATCTAGAGTCAAATTTTCCTCTTCCGGGATTTCGATTCAAAAATAATACTTTGCAGCCAAAAACTTTAAAATTCTCGATGTTGGGAATTTTCTTATTCCACAATTCGTAAGGAGTTTTTCCATTTAAGCTTTTCGTAGGACAACGATTTCTGATATAGTTGGCGGTATTCACAGCTTCAGCCCAAAATTTTGGAGGTAGACCTGATTGCATCAGAAGACATCTTGCGGTATTCAGCAAAGTTCTGTTCTTCCTTTCAGAAACTCCATTTTGTTCTGGGTTGTATGGGACCGTCAATCGCCTGGTAATTCCATTTTCTTTAAGGAATTTATCGAAGTCTTGGTTTAAATATTCCGTTCCATTGTCTGTCTGAAGACATTTAATTTTCTTCCCAAGCTGCTTTTCGGCAAGAGCGATGAACTCTTTAGTAGCTTCGAGGACTTGATCTTTAGACCTCAGAAATCTCACTTCGCACCATCTTGAATTATCGTCAATAAATTCAATAAAATATTTGGATTTGTTCAAAGATTCAGTTCTCATCGGACCACATACGTCAGAGTGAATGAGCTCCAAAATATTTGTTTTTCTTTCAGATATCTTCGGAAATGAAGATCGTGTCATCTTCCCCTGAAAGCAGACGTCGCAGTTTATTTCATCATTAATTTCCATATTCAGGTTTTTAATGATTCCTCTGCTTCTTAAATTGTAGAGATCCTTAGAATTTAAATGTCCTAGGCGTTGATGCCATAACATAATATCATTAAAAGAATTTTTAATTTTAGTTGCTACTTTGCATGATTCTTCAGTTTCTTGAACAAAATATAAATCACCTTCCTTTTTAGCAATTATCTTCGTTTGCTTATCAGGACCAATAATGAATGCGGAATCCTTTTTAAATGTAACTTCGAATCCTTTTTGAGTTATCTTGCTCACTGATAAAAGATTCGTCCGTAGGTCGGGCACGTGAAGAGCCTTATCCAAAATTACATGTTTTAAATTACCTGAAACTTCTGTCTTGAATTCAGCTTTTCCTTCAGCTAATATACTAGTTGATGAATTGTTGGCTAACTTGAGTGTACCATGCTTGGTATTATCAATTTCAACAAATTCATTTATATTCTTACATAAGTGTGAAGAAGCACCACTATCTAAACACCATTTCTGTTTTATATTAGTTGAATCGGAGGTGAAAGCTTCATTAGCAATAAGACCAACTTGTTCAGAAGATTTAGCATCCTGTTGATTTTTATTTTTATATTTATTTTTACAATGTGCAGCTTTATGGCCAATTTCTTTACATGAATTACAACGAAATTTAAATGTACCTTTTCTTTGTTTCTCATTCGAAGAATTTTCTGAAGCTTGATATCTCTTGAAGAATTTTCTTTTAACAAACATTGCATTGGAATTTGAAATTCGCTCTTCATTCTTGCGTGCTTCACTTTCTTCTAAAATTTTAATTTTTAATGTTTCGGGGGTTGGAAGATTGTCACGTGATTCAATCGCGCATCGAAAGTTTTCATAACTTCCAGGTAGACTATATAGAAGCATAATAGATAATAAATCTGAGTTGATTTCTACTTCCATATCTTTCAACTTATCAACTGCATCGAAAAATCTGTTGAGATGATTCTTAATATCTTCGCCCTGTTCCATTTTAGTAAGAGTCAATTGTTTCAAAAGTGTTGCTTTTCTTGCGGGACCTTTTGATTGATAAATTGATTCTAATTTTTGCCAAACTTCGTAAGAGGATTCGCAATTTTTTATTTGTTTAAGTTCGGAGGGGCTAATGCATAAAATAATGTCTGATCTTGCCTTTCTGTCGTTTTTAATCCATTCTGAAACTGCAGACGTAGAAGCGGCATCGGAGGCAGTCGCAACGGGTTTTTTAATTTCACCAATCACGTATGACCATTCATCATTTTTGATAAGTAGGGCCTGCATTTGCATCTTCCATGTATCATAATTGTCTTTGTTAAGAGTTTCGATTTTACAAAAATTCATCTTTATAGTATATAAATATATTAAATATTATTTATATAATTTTATTTTAAAGTTAATAATTTTTATTAGTTTATATTTAAACTGATTCACTTTGTTCGTTTTTTCATACGCACAAATCTGGGCCCATAACCTGTTAGAGGTCGGTTAGATCGAGGAAGTCCGTTGAAAGAACAAATCACAGTTTAAAGTTTATATATATATTTATTCAATCAAAAAACAAGATTATTTATTATTATTAATAGATTACAATTATTAATTAGTTAAAATTTATAGAACAAAGAAACAAAATGTATAATATAAATCGAACACATGTAATGGCTGTCAAACTATATGAATATATGCTTTATAGCTTGAGCGATAGATGGCGTCTTATGGGTGGCGGAAATATACGAAATGTATTTCTAACATTATTTCATATTCATATTATGAATGATGTTTTATTTATTAATATATATATATATATATATAACGTGATATATCTGCACATTACTCAAAATTTAATTTAAAATTATTTACACATTTTATTAGAATTTGAAAATGTATATATCTTCTTTTCTTCTAATTAATCTCTTTTCTATTTCATTTTTCTTATGTCATTTAATATAATAGGATATATTATATATCGTACCCTATATATATATATATATATATATATATTTCTATTTATTATTATTATTCTATTTTTTAATATTTTCTATTCAATATGAGTTCATTTTTAATATATATTTGGATATTATTATTCATTTAACTAAATATAATTTTTTTATTTTCAATTTGAAGTGACATTTATTCTAGAGACGCCCAAACGACAGGGCTAATTTATTTTCTTTTCTTCTTTTATCTTGTAATTTACTGTTTAATTTATCTAAATTAGCTGGAGTGTCTCCACTCGACTATCTCGCAATTTGAATTGGATTAAATAACATAATATATTATATTTAAATTAAATTTAATTAATTATAAATTATAAATAATAAATAATAAATATTAAACCAGCGCATGTTTGGCTTTTTGTTGATGGCACCACGTCACGTGTTGACGCGTGAGATTTTCAGTGTTAAAAAATTAATTCTGGTAATTTCAGCCAATCAATCAAGCTGAAATTCTATATATAGCAGTTTTATATAATTATTAATCATGTGAAAAATTATCAAACATATATCTTTATTTTTACGGTCACTTTAGAGGAAAAAAAATCAAAACGTTGTAGGTAATGACCCTCTTCCGGTTGAGCTACATTTCTCAAAAGTTGATAGAAAACTATGAATTTTGAATAATGTCCATGTACCAAATTTCATCATTCTAGCTCAAACCGTTTTTGCGTAATCTTGCCTACATACATACACACACACATACACACATACACACATACACACACACACACAGACATTTTTCTCAACCTTAGTGAAAATGATTCAGGAACCTTCAAAACGTATAAAAACATCAAAATCTCAACATCGAAAATTTTCATGATCGCAATACTATCTCTGGCGAGATAGTAAAAAATGATAAATTCTGATAAATATTTATTCTTTCAATATCAATTATTTTCTGAGAATTCTACATGATTATCAAAATCAAAAATCAATTGAAATTTAAATAGAAATCATTTTAACATTCTCTTTTAATTATAGATAATAGAAAAGTTCAGTTTTTAATACTTTCATTTATTAAACAAGAATATTATTATGTGTCTTTGAAATATATCTAAATATTATTATTTCATTAAAAGTTATAATAACGAAAAATTAATATGTGATACATTGATTAACAACAGTTTCAAAGTATTTTTAATCTGCATTAAAAAAAATACAACTGATTATAAAGGCAGATATTTTATTAGAATGAATTAATTATAAATTTGGAAATAATTTTAAAGCTCGGAAGCTTCTATTAGCTAAACAGCGTAGGCGTTACGTTATATATATTATATATTACTCGTATTCTATATTCTATTGTATATATCTTGAGACAACTCCCAATATATTTACTTGTTTTTTTTATTTTGATTTCAAGCAAGAGCTATTGAATTAATATACCTATATATTTTCATGTTATCATTTTTATAATTACGCACAAAAAAAAACATCTGATCAGTTAATTTATAAAATATTTCAGTTAAATAGAATTTCTATGCTGAATTTAAATTTGAATATAAGAAATAGAAAAATTCGTAATTCTTAAATGTTATACCATTATGTATTGCTAAATATACATTTATGTAATATTTTAAGTGTTTTATTTGTAATTTTTCAATTATCACTTGTGAGTATATTGAATTTCTATTTATTCACAGACAATTATATATTATTTTCTTATTTAAATACTAGCTAGAGAAATCATTTTTTCACTTAAAATATAGTTGTAATTAATAATTGAAACAAAAACAAAAAATAATATAATTTAGTCATTTTAATTGACGTTTTGAAAATATTTTTGTATTCATAAAACATTAAAAATAATGTTGTCTGTTTTTTTAACCTTTCACTTTCAAATAGAAAAGATGAAATATTCAAATATATAGACAGAACAAATAAAAATTAAGTTAAATATAATATAAATATTTTATTAAATTAATTAAAATGAGAACTTTTAGAATAAATTATTTAATTGAATTGATATTAGAATATTAGAATTTAAAATAAAAAGTGAAATATTATAATAATTCTTTTATTGGGAATCGCTATGATAATTCATTGTTTAAAATCATTCCGATAGAGTCAGTGAGCCGCGAGCTGCTCTTGAATGAACAACACGGAGAATTATATAAACATTAAAAAATTAATTTCTGCGGTTATTGATTAAATATTAATAAAATTTATAGCCTATGTTACTCTAGAGGTATATAAGAATAGTGTGATGTAATTTCATAGAAATCGGTTCAGCCAATTCTGAGTCTATAAAATAGTAATTTTCCGGACAGACAGACAGACAGACAGACATGAAAAATTATAAAGTCACTTTTGGATTCTAGAAGTCATGAAACGCGAAGATATGCAAAAAATTTTAAATTCTGAGCAATTTGCAGACAAAAACCTTTTTATATATATAGATTATAATTTATTTCATATACCCTTACTTCGGGAAACAAGAAATATTAATTAACAGAACTATAATAAAATCATAAGAGTAAAATAAATTAACAAACAATGCAATAATGTGGTATATATTATATATACTAATATATTTATATGTTGGTTTAGATTTCCGTGAATGTTATTATTATTATTATTATTAATATTATCAGGTTTATCCGGGATATAATCACGTATTTTTGTGAGATTGTTTTCTCGACGTTTTGGCATCCATTTTGGCGCCATTTCCAAGAGATTTTTTAGGTGGGAATATTTTTGGGATTCTGGGTTTTAGTCTGGGTGACCAAGGGTTAATATCGGGATTTTGGGTTGATAGGTTGGGTGGTTGGTGAACTTATATTTTTGTTTTATTGTTATAAATAATATAATTAATAAATTCAATAGTAAAATACCCGATCAATTTTATACCCATCTTTACCCATTATTTACATGATTAGATACCGGGATCTTACTGTATAATATATTATTAATTATGTATGATCATTAATTTTTATAAAATTATCTCGAATAACAACAATAATATGTATTAATCTTGGATTTGGTTTAAAGAAATTATTCAATATTATTTATTTTTGATGATAAATTTTGATTCTGACAGTGCAATGAATATATTATCATAATCTATTAATTTTATTTTATAGAATAGTCGAAATTTAAATGTTACATTTAATCTTCTCAACGATTTATAAATCAAAATACATTTTCATAGTGGAATTAAATGGATTATTATTTTTATCAAAAATTATTCGCTTAATCGATTCCTGCTCTAATAAGATTACAATATTAAATCCACCATAGGAAATAATTTCTCATTGGTAAATTTTTGATTTGTACACTTTTCATACATAAATTATTTTTATGGATGATCAGTTCATTGTTCAAGCTTTAACAATAATATAAAGCATATATAACAAGAGAAATTTGACGGAAAAATATAAAAGCCATGACGGGCAATGGTAATGAGCTTACTCAATCAGTTGATTGCCCGGCAACAGCGCCCTCATGACGATAACATTTTATACACAATAACAGTAATTCACCTTCGATTGTAAATAATTACAATATAAAACTAAAATATTTGATTTATTTAACTTAAAGGTAATTTTGAAAATTACAATTATTTATTTTATAATAATTATTTTATTTTATCGACAAATATACTTTTAAATAATAATTGTAGTACTTTTTAAACCACATTTTCAGATACTTTTTTATTATATAAAAAAAAATCATTTTTCAATTATTTATTATTTAATCGCACACACAATACAAAATATAATTGTCCTTGATATAATTTCATCTAAGAAGAATTTAAATTTGAGTATTAATATCAAATTTGTAAAAAATAAGTAGATTATTTAGATATTAAAATAATATATGAACTATTTGATAAAAACAATAAATCATTTTGAATTGCATGAATAAAAATACAATACTATGACACCTACTATACTTGTTGTTTTCTGGGCTAAGTGTAAATGTAATCATTTAAGGAGTAAAAGGGATCTACTTCCTACTTTTTACATTTCCTTTCTACCCCATTGGGAATGGTGCCAAGAAATATAATGAAATTTTCTTCTCTTGCACTCTTTCTATCTCTTTTCATCTTAGATATACCAATGCGTACTAAGTTGGAAATATTTTCTCATTTGAGACGCAATAAAATAGAAAAAAAAATTGCTTTTTAATATTACGAAGTAATACTATATATATAAATTTTCAAAACGATACTATAAAACGACATGTTGCTTGGTTATCTATATGATTGTTAGTACATAGTTGGGGTATATAGAAACACATATAAACTATATTCGAGAACAATCTCAAGAGAGTAAATTTATTAACAAATTAAATGAAGATACAATTATCTATAAAACTTGATATATTTATAAGTAAAATAATTAAAAATTGTCGAAATAGCTGGATAAATTGTAAAATATATGAATATATTGTATTTTAAGCTTTTTAGATAAAAAAATATTCTTGATATATTATTTCATGCTTATTCCATTCTAAATGAAAATGTATTTCTTTAATAAATTCAATTAATTGTTTATATCAATATAATAAATGATTATATATACTTTATTTTCTAGGATCTCCTGCTGATAAGGCAGATCTGGAGGTCGGCGATGAAATTCTAGAAGTAAATGGAAAATCTTTAGAAGATGCTACCCACACGGAGGTCATCTCTCATATCCATCAGGTAAGCCAATTTAAAAAATTTATTTATTTTTATTATATTTTCTAATACACTTAAACACAGAAAAGTTTTTTAATTAAATATTTTTATTTATATTTTTTCACAAAGAAGTTAATTATTAGAAAAAACGTATAATAGCTTAAAAAATATAGACGAAGGTAGGTAGTATGATTGTTGGTTTTGTTGTTTTTGTAAATTTATAATTTTTACAAAATTTCTAGCTAGTAATAATTATATTTTTCTTAATTATTTTTAAAATAGCCTAAAAATCATTTTATGGAAATTTTCTTATTTAGCACCTAAATAACTGCAACCCGCAATGTATTTTATTCTCTTGAAAATTGATTATCATATTACTTTATAAATGAAATGATTACTATTATTTATTCAAAGATTTATTTTTATTTTCAAATATACCTAAACACACCATACATATTTTATTTTAAATCAATTAAAGTCATTTTGAAATAAAATTAAATAAAACAATTTTTTTATCACTTCGTTAAAAGTCTTTGACTTAATTGTATTCCTTTTTCTTATTTATTTAGAAACCATGAAAAAATTATAAGGAATATACTTTTTACTATCTTTTTATTTATTGTATACATTTGATCGATTTCAATCTTTTGTTTATTTTATAAATTACACATGCATATTATTATTTGACTTGGTATATATTAAATTTTTTATTATATTGCTTTCATCGCTTTCTCTTTCACCATCACTTTATTTTTGTTATATTATTATATATAAATTGACTACAATTAGTTTTCATATAAACTAATATTAAACAAATTGGAATTAATTTTCCAGGGGCAAATATCCTATAATCTAATCTAATAGGTGATATGCAAGGAAAATCGTTGCAAATTAAACTAATTTTCCCAATGAAGTAAAATCATCGTTCAATGAAATTTCCGTTATAATAGAATTTAATATCTTGTTTATTAATTTATAAAACAATTACTAAACATTACAGTTATTAGATGAACATTTTTTACATTAAAAAGTAATTTGTATCGTATTTAATATAAAATCAGACAAGAATAGAATATACTTTTTACTATCTTTTTATTTATTGTATACATTTGATCGATTTCATTCTTTTCAAGCCTATTTTGAACATTATTTTTATATGATAAACTTTAATACTCTTCTATTTAATTTTTTTTTTTTTAAATTATTATTTTCAAAATGTTATTTAAATATATTATCGAAAATTTGCTGGATCAAAATAATTCTCGAGATACTAGTTTTACGTATGCTTAGAATGTATGATTTTGTCATCTCTTGGTGTATAACATGATCGTATATTACGATATAGTCGCTGTGCTCATGAACTTGCAGGTTCAATTATGGCAAAGCTATTGCTAGTTAAATACAACTGCTCAATAGTAATTGTATCATATATAAATGCTAATTTTGATTTTCTATTCAAACAGGAACAAACATACGTTAGAGTGAATAATTGAAATCCCCTTTTTTGAAAAATATAGTATGTATATATATATATATATATACATTATTCTCTCTATTGAATGTTTTTCTCTATTTATTTAAAAAAAAAATTTTCCCTAAATAAATCAAAGTAAACTAAAAATTTTAAGGTGCCTATCATAGTCTCTAAATAATCTTACTTAAATTTTTATAAGGCAAATAATTACTAATGACTATGAAAAAAAGAAATTAACTATCTATAATAAGTTTTAAATGTCAATGGCATTACATGCAATTTCTTTTCATATAATACTATATTGAAAAGTTATTTAATATTAATATAAGTAGAAAATACTTGATAAAATTCATACGTATTTAATATATACTCGTATATATTATTTATGTGAAAGATTATAAATATTTCATTTAAAAATTAGAATAGGAAAAGAAATGAAACAAATAATAAATAATTGAACAGAAAGAACGTAGAATTTGTCATGTTAAGGTAATTTAAAGAGTGGAAGGGGAATTTTTATATAAATATAAATGTGATCTCATGAAATAATATTTTCTGAAGAGCGAAACATATTTCAAATATTATTATTAAAGTAATCCGAATTTCAAAACTAAAGGGAATAAATTGCACATTTTATATTATATTTGCTTACATTCTATTTAATGAAAAACAGTCACCAAAATCTATATAATATCTTTATTACGGAAACGTCTTTTTTGCCGCCCACCCATCCGTCTGTCATGATATTTTTAATATGCTTACTTTGGAATATTATTTAAAATTTAGAAAAAATATCATAGTATATGCTTTCCATTTTAAAAATATTTACTTTAGAATCAGAGAAAACTTATTGAAATTCGAATTTTTCAATTGATTATAGTAGTCTTTCAATCAAAAGGGTCTTTTAATAATAATAGTATTCTGATGTAATATACTAGTATAATAAAATTAAACTTAATAATAATTTCTTTCTTAATTAAAACGTGTTAAATCTTGGGAAGCTTTTTTTCCTTAACTTCTCACCACACTAGTAGCTACCAAAATGCGCATAAAGTAAATAAAATAATCAATAGGAACTTCACAGACTGTTTTAATAAAAATTATCTTTATTAAGTTTTATATTTTGAAGTTTAATTTTAGTTAATCTATACATATAATTAATAAGTTATTTCTATTAATTTTATATTATGATTTTAATTTTATAGAGACAAATGTATGTACCTTTAAAATTGAGAAATAAATAATTTTGACAAATTTAGATTTTATGCTATTGATTTGTATGTCGATTGATGAAGAGTTTGTTATCTGCTATTTTATATTTAAATTTTAATTTAATTGATGAATAATTTGTCAAAACAATTGTAACATACATTCGATTTTATAAGGAGTGTAATGAACCTATATACTCAGAACATTATATTTTGAAGCAAACGTTGATTATTAACTTATTTAAAATTATTTTTCATCCATGTTCATTAATATATATTAATATATCAATAAAAATAATTAAATGTTAATTTAAGAATTTATTATAAAAAAATAAAAAAACTCTTGACTAATCCACATTCTTTGAAAGAGTATCAACTCGCAAGCGGGGTAATGGTATTATCAGTACAACGGGTCCTCTCAACATTTATCTTGGATTTCTTATTTCAAGTAGCTTCCTAATTTTAATCATATAGAATAGGTTCTTTTAGATCTCAGAAAGAGAGGAATTCTCCCGTCAGATCTGGGGATTGATGTGTAGACTCAAGACTACAGAGTGTAAAACTAAAATACATTAAAAAAATTGATTTAAAAGCTAAAATAATTCTATTCTATTCTATTTTACTTGTTTATACTCATGTATTTTCGTTAGGATTTCAATATAATTAACCTTACCTATTAACTCATTTAAGATGCTATATATCGTTCCGCTGATTAATCAAGATCATTTTAAACTTTCTCAAGTTATAATTAAACGAGCAAAGTATTACTAGATTCTTCTCTTTTCTCTCAAATATAAGAATTCCCAATGAGACACTTCATGAATCTTTGAAAAGTTTTTCTATCTCGAATCCTTTTATTTATTGGAATTCATCGATTACCCATAGCATTTTGATATTTGAAATCAAATTACAAACTTTCATTTAATTACTGATTCTCTACTAAGTTATTCTATCACAGAATTTAATTATATCATAATTACCATAAGCGTATCTTATAATAATCATACATTGATTATTTGAAATTTTTATTTATTTAATTATTTCAATTTTATTTTTTGTAAAATATTTATATTTTGTGAACTTTTCAATTTCGTTATATGATTTGAAATTCTATGTTTTGTCATGAATATGCATGTTAGCCATTTTAAATAAAAAAAGCTTTAATGATCTAAAGCAGAGGCTCTCAAACTTATTTTGTCTACCGTCCCACTTAGAAATTCCTTTATTATTTTCTAACTTCACCTGAAATTTTAAATTTAAACACTACTTAAAAATCATAATTGCAATAAACACTTTAATTTTCATTTGTGTTTGAATCTACAAACTTAACATTTTAAATGAGACTTTCTAACTAGAGCAGGGATGTCCAATTCGCGGCCCACTCAAAGTTTTGATGCGGCCCACTATCGACTCATTTTGGAGTTAAATTTTAAAGAATTCACAGTCCGGCAAGCGACCTATAACTTCGAGGCTATAAAAAAAAAGGCTGGGGGCAACATTCAAAAACAAAAAACCACCTCTATCCCCAAAAATCTCCATAAGTTTTGAGACATTCACTAGCTAGGCTTAACATATTCTGGTAATTTTGCGGCCTAGTTAAATATTTAAGTTTGCCCATTAAATTAAAAGGTTGGACATCCCTGAACTAGAGGGATGCAATAAAAATTCAACTTTATAATATTTATTTAAGAATCTTATTCAAATCAAAACAAGCATTCAAATTAAAAAAAAATTCTAATATAGAGAATAATTCTGATGAATTTTATAACGTTTAATATAATAACACGTTTGAATTTACATAAAAAGACATCGTCGTCACAGTAGTGAATTCACATTCAATAGGTTATGATGACAATGCTAACAAAAATCCAAAATTCTTGGTAGCCATTTAATTTAATTTTTATTTCCTCGTTACTTGTCAGTTATATATTTATATATATATATATATTTTTGAAGATGTGATAACCTTTGAAAAAGGATCCAATAACCAGTCCGGTATTAATAATTTTAAAATATCCTTTTGGTTCATGAAATTTTTTTTTATCAATTTTAACATTTATTAAATTTTTTTATTATTAACCATATGAATTGAATTTGTATTTACCACTATAATTGATTGGTATTTCAATTTATGAATTTTTGAATTCATAAAATTTATATAATTAGAGGAGGATTGTGTTAGAAAAATCTGAAATCTGCACGTAAAATAAAAATTAAAACTCAAAATATAATTGGTTTGTTATTTTCCTGACCTCAGTACACAAATCATGCACTGAGGTTTCACATTTTTTGCACTTCTTTTTGGTTCTCTCTCTTATCCTTGTCGTTGCAAAAGAAATACTTTTTTAATTGTATCAAACAACTCCAGTTATATAATTTAAAGTTAAGCTAACACTAAAGGTTAAGGTGCACTAAAGCCTAAGTACGACTTAGGAATCTGATCCAAGTACAACTTATCACACTTATCACACTTGCACTCACACTGCCTATATGTAAATTCGACATATTTTGCCAATAAAAATATCAAAAAAAAGTATAAATAAAAAAAACCATTAAATTTGGATTCTATAGTATATTAGGATATATATAAATAATAAATGAAGAACATTACAACAATATGAGTAAAGATATATTTTGACAAAACTCTTAAAAGTTATGAGTTTTTTTTACGACTCTTTCATATAATCAATATAGCTGACCCTATAGTACACTACTACATTGACACTACATAGATTGAATTTTTTTGCATCAAATTTTTTAATGTGTCATTGGTGTGATTTAGGAAATTCAGTTTTCCCCTATTTATTTGTTTATTTATTTATTTTCTTGAATATTCTTCCCGATAAATAATTTGTTTTAATTATACAGTCATAGAAATAAGAAACAATTAATTTAGGTAATAAGTAAATTTGATTTTGAAATTTAAGAAGAATCGCATATTGGCCATTACAGGCGTAAACCGTTTCAAGGCCCCTAATTTGCCTGGATCCTTTTACGCTCCCTTCTGGCTCCATGGCTCAAAAAGAAGAAAAGCTTTATAAAGCAAAAAAAAACTTTTTAATATTTATCTATAATTTTCTTTAAATTAAATTTATTTCTTTTAAATTGTATTATAAAATAAATGAATTAAGATATATTCCTAATCTCATATAATCAGAATAGAAATACTTTTGTATATTCTTCTATATTGTTTAAAATGATTTATAAGAATAGATCATATAATTTTTAATTTTTTTAGTGATCTTCCTCCGATCCCTACCCCCTCCCACCTCTACTCTTATCCAATATTATTATAAATTATAAATTACTTTTATAAAGGCAGGTCATTATTATAAATTAAATACCTTACATAATCTCATTAGTTATAATATTAGATTTAACAAATCATAATAATTTATTTATGCTTAGATAATCAATAATCTGTTTACAAATATTAAGTGATAAGGAAGAGTAAAAAAATGTCAAGCCATTCGAAAAATAAAAGAATAAAATACCTTCCTTATGATTAATGAAATTTAATACCATAAAGAAATTGTTTTTGTTTTGCATTCTATTTTAATGTATATATTAATAACATATTCAATAAATAATAATATATTGAATTCAGTACTTTTATTTCAATCTTGATAATGTTTTTAACAGGAAGTACAAATAATATTTTGTATATTATCACACAATAATTTATATATATATGTTTTTTTATACTTCTGAAACTTTAGGAATCCTAGGCACTATTACTAACATTGACACTAACAATTACATCAAAGCCATAGAAGGTGTTAGAGTGCAAGTGCCTGAAATTATTTAGAGTTTCTGAAGACATTGAGTCCACCCATTCAATCCATAATACCAACATTGACTCTTGGAAATGCATTCTAAGACTCAGAATTCCAAAAATTCCCTCCTTAAAATTCTCTGAACAATAACTCCAAAATATAGGACTGAAATCTCACAAAAACTAGTGAAAATATCCCAGAAATAACTTTTCAAAATATCACATATATATTTAGGTTGTTCGTGGAACGGAAATAAAGGAACCGATTGTTATTTTTAAAAATTACTTTATTTTTCAGCGTAGTCTTCATCAACTTCAATACACTAATTCCAACGGTCTTCTAATTTATGGATCCCTTGACTATAGTGGTTTTCCGGCAGCTCTGCAAAATATCCCTCCACGCCAGATATTACTTCTTCGTTTGAAGATCGTTTTCCACGGAGATATTGTTTGCGGTGTGGGAAGAGCCAGAAATCGGAGTCGGAGGGAGCTAAATCTGGCGAATAGGCTGGGCGTTGCAATAATTCTTACTTCACTTTAGTTATTTTAACAATGGTTTTTGCGGCAACCATTTTGCTTATAGAAACCCAAATTAACACTCAAAATATTGCTCACTGTGCCCAATTTCATGCCTAAAGCCTCTCTTAAACCTCTTTTAGTCAATCGACGGTCTTCCAATACCATATCTTGTATTTTCCGATAATATTGACGAATAGACGGCGCTCTGCAAACTTATTGAACAACCTAGTATTTTCTCCTTCAAACATTTTATTCTGGCTACACCATAATATATTAATTAAAAATTAAATCAATAATTTAATTTTTGTTTCAAATATACTACTTTGTTAATTTATTTTATAAATAGATTATTTTCTTTAAAGATGACGATTCATGAAGGCGTAGAAGACAATGAAAAACTAAATATTCTGCTAAAGAAAACAAAATGTTAATTCAATTGTTATTAAATTATATATCTCAAATGCACTCTCTATAATATATATTGAAATAGTATTAATTAAATATAATAGAAGAGTAGAGAAAGTATTTAATGGTAAATCCTGTTACCGAGTGTCAGTGACGTTCAAGTTTATTTACTCTCGCCAATAGACAAGATTCGAGCCTGGAAAAGGCTTAAAATCCTCTCGTGTAACGAACTAGTCGTGTTTTCTCTTGAGAAGAAGCTTTTACAAGCCGGGAAGCTGAGGAATTACCTCGGCACATGCTCTCTTGGAATTGAATTAGCTCGGAAATTAAGGGGATGGCGTCGTAGAGTGGCTGCTTGCCAAATCAATGACCTATCTGCACTTGGTCCAGCCAAGTGATTGGCAAAAACATCCCCGGTACGATCTTTTAGATAAACCACTTTTTCAAATTCAAACATGAAATTAAAAGTCTCTCTCCTACTTTATATATATATTTCCTTCTTAAGAATTATTAACCAAGGACACATATGGAAACAAAATAATATCATACTATTCTTATCTTAACTAATCAAATTGTTTTTTTTTTTTTTTGAACATATTTTAAATGGACCAACACACAAAATAATAATAACAAAATTAATATTTGTATTAATTATTAAACCAGTCTGAGGAACTTGTTTTTTTTTTTTTTGTTTTTTTGTTTTTTAGTTTTTTTACATCTATTTTGAACGCCGGAAAAAAGCGAGAGGCAGAATTGAGACGGTCCGCCAGCCAATAATAAATAATATTACAAAAATACATATTTCTAAAAAAAATTTGATAAATATATTATTACAAATAAAATGTCAAATTATATACTCTCTATCTAATTCAATTTTCGTTAATTTGTCAATTTACCTAAAATTAAACTTAATAAACTTCATGTTTTTTTAATAGTATAATTTTAATTAAGAAAAACATATAACTACTAAATATATTTTTTGTATTATAGATACCTACATATAGCTCTCTCTCTCTGTATATATAAATATATATATATATGTTTTATGTTTAATTTTGTTTTTTACCTCATTTATTTAGAATATTATTTTTTCTTATTTTATATTATTGAAATTTGTGAGGTATAATACAATTCAACATTTGAACTGCAATGTTGCTGTCTTTATCTATAAACTATATTTTATAAACTGATAGAAAATTATATTTTATTTGATGATAAAACAAATTCACATGGGAGATAAAATCCCTATCTATTATATATAAATATTTATATGAAAGATGAATATTAAAAACTACTTAAGTTGATTTAAATTTAAAATTGGAACCAGGTGGATTTGGTTGCCTATTGCTAGGGACTCTAATAGAGATTTAGAGAAGGAATGTTAAACACAGTTAAACTCCGACTCATGCTTCATGGATGCTTGTGATGAAAAAGTCCCATGCATATGCCATGTTTATGTACAACCACTGATTGTCACTACCTGGAGTTGAGGAGCAATTTTTCGTACATAATTTAAATATGAAAATTACGCTCTTGAATAGTTTCATACGCTGGACTCCAGGATGCTAGATTGGAGCGCTAACCTAATAGCCATGATGCTTCTCATATATATATAATTTATAGTTAATAAATTAATTTTTAACTAACTTGTCATAAATTATCATGAATATCTATTTTTATAGATTATATTAATTATTTATTATTAATTAATTTATTATTCTCAGACTATTGACTAATTAATCTCTTTAACTTTTATTGATATGGTTGGATTTAGTTAAAGATTTATTTGAATTACATTTTTTTCGTATAAATCCCACCGGGTCCTTGGTCTTCCAATCGGACGTTTCCCACTTCCCCATCTCGATTTTATAATTCTAACTATATCTGGAGATGCATAGAGGTCATGCAATTCCTCGTTATGCTGTCTCCGGTGACCTCATCTTTCTTTGGCCCATAAATGCTGCGAAGAATCCTATTCTCAAATACTCTAAATCCACTCTCATCTCCTAAGGTCATAGACCATGCCTATCACCCATATAATACAACCGGCAAAATAATTGTTTTATATATTTTAATTTTTATCCCCTTTGTTAATGATTTTGACGCGATAAGCCCCTTTATTGCATGATAACAGTCGTTTCCTGATTGCAACCTCGCTTTAAATTCTTCTCGAATATTATTATCCTTCGTGATTACAGAACTTAAGTATTTAAATTTTTCTACATTTTGTATGTTAAAAAAATATAGATAAATAAATAAATTTTTAAGATAAAAATGTTTTGTAAAATGCTAGGTTTCATTGTGTTATGGATAATCTCAAATCTACTATTGTATTTTCATATAAAGTTAAGCTAACTATATAAGTATATGTTAAAAAAAAAATATTTATATTATATTTTGAAAAATAATATGCATAAAATGATAACACATATTGGGGTTATCTATTAATTAATTTATAAATTTATTAAAGAATAATAAATAAATCATAAGAACTCGTATGAAATAATAGAATTTTATTAAATCGTTGTATAATATAGTTAAAATTTAGTGAAACATTCCCGGCGATTTTTAAAGAAGCACTGAAGGGAATTGAAGTGAATAGTACGGGAAAAGCACTTATTCCACAAGCTCCCATAAAATCTTGAATATTTGAAACTTATTGGACCATTGGATTAACCCCCAAGCGAGAATGAAAATCATAAAAATTGTATCGAATCTAAAAAGGTGAGAATCTCAGCCCTAATGGATCAATGCGATTTACATGAATTAAGTGGAGAGGGTAATTTCAATCCACTCCGTTTTATTCCATTATTTTATTAACATAACATTAATAGCAATAGGAGGAAACAAATTAAGATAATTTATTTATTTCCATAACTCCCACCGTTCCATTTTCAATTTACTAACTAAGTAAAAATATTACCACACTGACTATGAATGATTACAGAATTATTAAGTGTTTTATATATATAAAGAAAATATATAGTAAATTTAAAATATATATATACAATAATACACATGCATTGCAATAAGTAACCTTAATTAAGGTGATTATTACATGTTAGTACATAGTCAAAGTGTTCATTAAAGTAAATTAAATTTCATTCTGAGTATTTAGATAGATATTTATTTAGATGATCATTTCGTATGATTCATTATCTATTCAATGATTAACGATTGTAAATAATTAAAATGAACACCAAAATCTAACCATAAAAAATATAATTTATTGGAAGTAGATCAGGATAGGGATGTTTGGAGGAATATGGGGCTGTTTAGACCAAGAACTTAAGTCGCAGTGATAAAAGGATTATTGTTTATTTTGAATTTGAATAAATTTTTGTTTCTTAGAATTTTATATATCTAAAAAAATAAAATTTAGTTTTTTATCGTTTTTTTTATAGAATTTGAAAATGTATAAAAATTTAAATAGGTTCTGTAATCACGAAGAATAATAATATTCGAGAAGAATTTAAATCAAGGTTGCGTTCGGGTAACGACTATTATCATACAATGAGTTTATCTCGTCAAAATTATTATCCAAGAAGATCAAAATTAAAATAAATAAAATAATTATTTTGCCAGTTGAATTATATGGATGTGAGGCGTGGTCTATGACCTTAGGAAACGAGAGTAGGTTTAGTTTTTGAAAATAGCATTCTTCGTAGCTTTTATGAGCCGAAGAAAGATGAACTCACTAGGAAATGGCGGACACTGAATATTGGGGAATTGTATGACCTCTATGCAACTTGGTGGAAAGAATGGGAGAAAATAGACTAGCGATTGGAAAACCAAAGACAAGGGAAGTACGAAAGATGAGAGAAATGTGGTGCTGTGTCCGAGAACTTTCGAGTTCTTTAGAATGATAGATCTCTCTCTATAGATCATTTTTTTACATTTTTAAAATATCTTTTTTCTAATTCCTAAAAACGTTATTTTCCGCCTTATTAACATAATATTATGAAGTTTCTTTTTGGGCTAAAGAGTTTAACTCCTTCCTTAAACAATTGTACTAAAGTTCTCACTACGACATATTATGGTATACTTATACAAGTTTATTATTTATAAAAACGGCTCCTCTATCCTTTTAAAATAAATGCTTAAATAAATATTGTATAAGCTTTTATATATTGTAATTTTTAAAATGGGTATGAAAAAAATACAGTCCACTAAGCATTTTACTAATAAACATTGTTCATTGCTTTAAATGAACAAATCAATTGTGAATTTTCAAAATGATTGATTCTATTCAATAGTATTTGTCATTGTCTGTCTGGTGAAAGAGACATGTCACTGTTAGCGATAAGTATTTCCACTCTTCATAGAAAATGAATCAGTGCGATTTACGCCCAATATTTCGTTAATCATTTATAATAATGAGAAATTCAATTCCTTTTCAGGTGGCAACATCACGCCAAACAACAAAACAAATTAAATAACAATTCAAACACAATTCTTATCAAAGATCTTGTTATAGAAAAGTTATCTCATTAGTCTATTCATATCTCTAATAATTTGTTATTCCGTCGGCTCTTTTATAGCGAGATGGACCATTTGTCATGGCCTCACTCGCCCGACAACAATCAACACCGTGCACTCAATTATAATCTTATTTACATTCATTTCTAACAATTTTTTTTTTTTTTTAATGCAAAACAAAAAAATGAATCTAATTTTGTTATCTTTACATGATCCTTTTTTAATAATAAATCTTTATTTTATTTGCTTTTCATTTTAGGATTTGATAAAAGACAATGGCGGCTCTAAAATGTTCAAAGAGACATTATTAAATGTCTACGTAGGGGAGTTAACAAAGTATATTAAAATTTAATTTCAAGAGTTCATCCTGTTTGATGAAATTGAACTGCGAGTAGTTAACACTTTTAAGAAACAGGAAAAAATTTATAAAAATGATAAAATTATTCCCATATTATTCTAATTTTTTTATTATTTTTCATTAATCTATTTGAGAAATATTTTATTTATTAATTATCCTATCAATTTATCTACATTTTTAACTAAGCATGGATGTTAGAAATCAATATTCTACAAATCTGCTTGGTGTGCAAAAAGAGCCAAATTTAAATTCATCAAAGTAAAAAATACAGTTGAATGTTATCTAATATAATGGAAAGAAAATCCATTTACATTTATCAAAACTACCATCTTAGAATATATTTCTTTAATTAGATTTATAATCAAATTAATCTGAAACCCAACGATAAAACACCAAAATTCTTAATTATAGACACCTAACAAATCTACATTTTTTTTTCTAATGTATTTCATAAAATATTTTATTATATTTCCTACTTGACTATAGTTAGTTCTACAGTTTAGACTAGTGATCAGAAACCTATGACCTGTGGGTCACCATTTAAACCCTTTAGATATTTTAATTTAGCTGCCGAAAACAATATTAAATATATAAAAAATTAAAATAAAATATAAACGCGAAAATTGTATTAAGGAAGATACTCAAAATACCATAATATTTTCTAAAATTTGTTGCAGAGTTGAGGTTGCACATCTAATCAGTTAAAAATCAGTTTAGCGTAATAATGGAGTAAGTGTTGACAGATTAAAATATAAGTAATTAAAAAAAAACAAACTCTTTGTTGATTGATTTCGCGAAGAGAGTTAGCATATTTTCATATTAAATTTGTGGACATATTTTAATTTTCAGTTACTCTATTCGTAGAAACATATGTGCGCCATTGTTATTTTTTTTTAAATTCAGAGGAACTTAAAATTACGTTTTCAATGAAAATTTAAATTTGAATTTTTTTGATTTACGCCTCAAAATGCCTTTACTTTCAAATGTAGATATAATCAATTCTATTGTTAGTAAGAAAATAGCAATCTTTTGGACTAAAATATAAATTGAAAAATAGTTACATAGTAAAAATCATCTAATTTCAATACTAATTAATAATGATATTTAAGTTAAGGCTTGATGTTCTGGGTTCAATCCCCAGTGTTGCCCTTCAATCCCAGTAATGTCACTCATGTGTCCCATTGAATTTGATTGAGAGGGTTGAAGGTGTAGATTGGAATCGACAATCCACTCATATCATAAAATTATGGTCATTGCTTTCTCTCATTTAAAATGCCATTACTAGTTCGTATATACGTTGGCCATTTACAATATATGTGTGGTATGGTCGGGGAACTTTTTTAATCATTTCCCCAAAATATTTTTGTGTAAGTTGATATTACCTCATGGTCAAGAGCAAAAAAAAAAACGAAATCGCCTCTTTTGAACATATTTCCTATTATAGCCCCCCATGATAATTTTGAAAAGAAAACAATAACTAAAAATTTAATTTACTCACAAAAGTTTAATTTTTACCCTCAAAAATTTCATTTTTACCCCATTTGGGGTAATTTACCCCGGTTCCCCGATCGCTGATATACGAGGGTGAGATGAAAAGTTTCCGACCTGACCAAGAAAATCGATGTTTTTAAATTTTTTTTTTTTTGCTATATTTTTCAACATAATCTCCGTCAACACTGATACATTTCTCATAACGGTGTTCTAATTAATTTAATTAATTAATAAATTATTTAATTAATTAATTTAATTTAATTTAAGTCTCATCAACAGTTATGAATCGACGCAAAAATTCGTTTGGATTGTCGTTAGAAATGGTTTTTCGAAGCAATTTTTGGTCTAACGTTAGGAAATGCGGCACCCACATTGCACACAGCTTTCCATATTCAAATGGTTTTGCAAAATATTTCGCACACGTTCAGCTGACATCGTACAGGTCTCAGCTATCTTGAATTTTGAAAAATAAAACAAAAAAAAATTAAAAAACATCGTTTTTCTTGGTCAGGTCGGAAACTTTTCATCCCACCCTCGTAGTGCAATATAAAACACATTATCATCCTATATAGAAAATATCCAGAAATAATAAAATTCTCTATTCATATACTTGGAGTTGAATATATTTTTCAATCTATTTGCTGTAATTTCTTTTATAAAACATCAATATACAATAAGTAAACAGACTGGATTGAACTTTAACAAGAAATGTGAATGTGGATAATAAAAAAACTTGATGTAAAGTCGTTCGAAGAAGAAATACTGACGCCTAGTTAATGGCATCTTTCTCCTTTGTTCTCAAGATTAAGTGATCACAACTCACCGTTCGTTTGAAGTGTTAAATATAAAAATATCCTTCTATTATTTATAATATATATTGTATATTGAATCAGGGTGGTTTCTATTTATTTTAAAATTAAATAGGCTATTAAAGAAGTTTGAAGGAGCCTTCAATTTCTGACTACCAATCGATTGATGGTTCATTTAAATTTAGATTAGTCTTTCACCTAAAGGTAATCTTTATGTTGTAATCTCAGAAAAATAAAAATATTCATTTAGTTCTTTAATTATCTTATAATATTACATAGTTAATTAGTTATCTTTATATTTAATTATTAGATGTTATAATTAAATAATATATGCAATTTCAGAAAGAAAGAAGATAAATTTTACTTTAATATATTTAATATATTTATATAAGTATAAACATTTTGGTATAGAACAGAAGTCAGCAACTTTTTGAGACGAAAGAGCCAAAAGTTACAATTTACAAAATTTTCTTGTTTTTAAAGAGCCACTAACAATTTTTGTTTCAATATTATAGTATATGAATAGGATTTGGGTCGATGGTTTATAGATTTTATTTTTGGTTTTTTAAATAACTAAATAAACTTTTCTCAGTGAGTGTTGTTATCATGTTTGCAGTATTTTTTTTTTGCAATATAATATTTTGAGTTTTAAAAATAAAATAATATAAGTAATATAATTATTAATATTTGCACATGGAACTAGAGTCACATTATGTTATATGATATAGGATACTGAATGAATTTACTATACATGGAAAATTATAACATTTTTTTAGTGCCTAATAATTTTAGGTAATATACTCTAATAATTATTTCATTCCAGTAAACGTTAGTTATTTAATATACATTAGTAATTGAATAACAACTGTGAATTTTTTAATATTTTTGTTGATTAGTCAACAACAATTATAAGTTTTTGTTACTATAATATCTATTATAATTATATTTTTGAATAATCTTGGAACTCTCTCTGGAAGGTGAGGTGACTATGTTGTTAGCTCAGATTGATTTAAAATGTTTATATGATCATTAGCTTAAATACTTATTTTATTATTATTTTATTTATGTAGGAGTTGAAGGCCATTTACAGTCGATCCAAAATTATTAGAATATTTTTTTATATATTGATAAATTTTTTTTTAAATAAGACTACACAATACTAATTTAATTTAATATATATATAATGTATATAGGATATTATAATAATAATATATTGTGAAACATTGAATAACCAAAAATAGTTTCTAATATTCATTATTTATTACTATTATTTATAGAACTTACCATAAATAATTATATCAAAATTACATTGCATATTTTTTGATTGTGTCTTTAATTTCCATATACATATACTCTTAATAATAAGAATAAGAATAATATAATAAAAAGAAGAATTAAAGAGATACATTAACTCAGGTGTTTCAAATCGTAAAATCTATTTGTTAAAAAAAATAAAAAAAATAAAACGGAATTTTAACTGAAACTAATTTATTTTGTAATGCATTCATTTATAATTTTAGTTATTTTATTCTTGACATTTAATCTTTCTTATAAACATCGGTTTTTTATATATAAATAGTATTTCTTTAATTTAATTATAGAAAAAGGTCAAAAAAGCAAAATTATCATTAATGAGATTTTAAGTGATGTTCACGCATGAAGTAAGAACGATTCCTTTAAAAATACACTGAATTCTTTTTCATTAGATTACATTTAATGGTACTTTTAACTGAATTTTATAAATTCTCTAATACAAAGGGTCTCAAACTCTGGTACATTATAACCTTATAACCTGCGGTACTTATAATACAATTACTTTTAGTAACGATATCATTTTAGTTGTTCCTGGACTTTTTGAAGTAAGTTTCTGTGGTAGCAACTTCAAAAAGTTTGAGAATATCTTCTCTAATACAAATTTATTTATATTTTTGATTTTTGAAGAAATGTTTATAAAATGATGCCACGCATTCTGAAGTATCAAGGAAATTGTGCTCTAGTAAGAATTATGGGAACGAGGTCCAGTCAACCTACGTGATCAAAATTTGGAAGCTAGTAGCGTGCAGCACTTCTCAAGAAACACAAGATAAAATATCCGTTGTACTGATCATAAAATTCCTCTACCCTACTTAGGAGGCTACTGATATTCTTTCATAGGATGTTCAAAAGCCATATTTTTTTTTATTATAAAAATATTATGATTGTTTTTTTCTTTGTATGACATAAAAGGTGACTGAAAGAATGGTCTATTTGGATAACTAGCTAATGCTGTCTAAGCAGATAACTTAAAACGATTTAAAATAAGAAAATAATTCGATGCATTAAATTCACTCTCGTGAATATTTTTTTAAATTTTTTTTAAATTTATTCGAAATACTTACTTTTTTCTTGTTCTTCCAAGAGAAACATCCGAGTTGAAAATGATAAGAGAAATCCTATTTCTGTTGCAGTGCATCCGATCACGGACCATCTGCTTGAGGGTGAAGCGGCGCAGCGGAAACCGTTTGGGTGAGTTGACGCATATATATACTAGACACTAAGCTAGATTACATTTCAACTTCGGTTGAACATTTATCGATCGATTCCAACTTGAGGCTTTTGGCCATGTTTTGTGCAATATTGACTTGGGAAGTAATTCTATATCTAATTAAAATATAATCAAAAGTTATTAAAAATAAATTAAGCATCTAATATAATAACAAAAAATATAAACAAAAAACAATACTGTCATCAAATGAATTTTGATATTTTAAACTTATTAATTAAATAATTTATTAGGTTTGAAAAAAAGGAGTAAATCAATTTTTTTTTAATATTATTACTACTGTAATATAATGAATACCATTGATTAGATGAAAAATATATTAGAAATAATATTTTTAAAAAATAACAGATACAAATATTAATATATATATATATATATATATATATAATATAATTTAAGAATAATATATATATATATATACATATTTTTTTTTCTGTCTCCAATAAACTTTAAATTAAATTCTGGTTCATATGGCAGATCACATTCCTCAACCCATTTAATCTTCTCCCTTTCTCTTTTTTTGTTTATATTGTCCCTTAAAGCGCTATTGTTTTGTTCCCATTTGCTTTTTGATTGCCCTAATGAAGTTTATTTTTTATATTATATCTAACATTTTGATTTCATTATTCTATTAAGATTCATAGATGCATAGACATAGTGGTGCATGGGTGCTATTCCTCCACCAAGCTGTTTTATTAATATTGAAATACTTATTGGAGGCGTAATTTTTCTTCATTGTAATTTTCGAATTTTTTTCTTATAATTTCTTATATTTCTTATAAATTTCTTATAATTTCTTATATTTCAAACATCTCTCCCATTTTCACTAACGATTTTATTTACTTTTTGTTTGTCTATTTGAATTTCATATAAATTATTGAATAAATAATATATGATCAATAAATATTTAGAAAGAATAGAAACGTTATAACAAAAGTTACAACACTTGGAATTTAAAAAATATAAAAAAGTTTGAGATCCTTAGGATCTATTTTCTGAAAGAAAATAATATTCGAAAAGAATTTAAATTAAGGTTGTAAACAATGAATGCAAGTTATTATGCAGTAAAGGAGCTTATTTCTATTATTAAAGAATATAAAAATTTAAAAATAAATATATAAAACTTATTTTATAAAGATGGGGGGGGGGGCGTGGTCCATGACTTTGATAGACGAGAATAAATTTAGGGTATTTTAATATAGATTGATGGTTAGAATTTTTGAACCAAAAAAGATGGCATCACAGGGAATTATTAAAAATGCATATATAGTAAGACCTAAACTAAGAATCTAAAAACCAGTAATCGTAGTCATAACAATTAGCAAAACAGAAAAGTCTACATAGAAGTTTCTTTACTTCAAAACTATTTGGAAAGGAGTTATAATCAAAGAAATTAATTATATCTTAGATTAAAGAACAGACAAAATAACAATTCCCAAATATTTATATTTTAAATATTTTTAGTAAAAAATAACTGCATTTTGAGTTACTCATAAATCCAGAATCTATAGAAACATTATTATATTTAACATGACTTTCAAAGGGTTCAGGTAAATATATTTTTGTTCAAACCTTTTATCCAGACAAAATTCATTTTCTTGATTTTTTTTATTTTTTCTTGAATTTACTCATAAAAATTATAATTTCAAGACATTACCTTCCCTTAACTAGCTAATTATATTAAATAATATAACATTTATTTTTAAATATTTTGGAAATATCAATTTATTTAAATATACTAAATTATATAATATGGTTAAAGAAAAAACATTTTGTTTGTTTTAAGTTACATCTTTGCATATATGCCATTCAGTAATATAAAACTTAATATTAAACAAGTTTTTTTAATTATATACATAAAAATATTAAATCGTAAAACACATAAAACATTGACGACACTGTTTTTTTTATATAGAAATATTTGTAATCGAATTAATAAATTAAATAAATAAAAACAAAATAATAATTTAAATAAATATAAAAAAAACTTTCATTTTTAAATATTAATTCAAATCATTTAAAAAATATTACTATATATTTAATAAATACACAATATTCATTTTGTTTTTAATAAATAAAAATAGATATTTCTAAGGTATTGGCTATTATCAATATAAACGTAATGATGAAAAATATTTTAAAAACATGACATAATTTTTAAATATATTTTTCTATTGGTGCTTTTTTGCTCTTTTTCTATTGGAAATAAATAAAGAATGTGACAAAAAAAAGGAGTAGTAACTTTATAGGAAGTAGGATTGCAATGAGAAGCAGAGATTTGCATGACCTGGACCAGGATGACCCGTTTGTGATTGCAACCGCCTATTGGCTAGTTGAAGGCCATTCTTGAAAAGAGCAAGAAGGGGACGACGCCGGGCGTCCCCGAGACGGGCATTCTTGCTCAAGAGGGGCTCTGCTCGGGTGAAGATGCAGGCTGTCGCGGTTTGCGCGCGCCTCCTTCGGCTGTTTCCGACATGCCTCGGTCCCCCGTGGCCAGGTAACACCGAGAGAAAGAGGACGGGGGGACGGGGACAGGTGAGAGCGGCCAAAGCACAGGCCGAGGCGTTTCGGTCAGAGAGGCAGCCAGCCAGTCAGTCAGTCGATGACTTTTTTCCCAAGTCGACCGTCCGTATTTTGTCCAATCGGCCAGTTGATGTGTGTGATGGCTCGTGTAGCCAGGTGTGTGTCGTGTTAGTGTCACGTGTAGTTGTCAGTGTCATGTGTTGACAAGTGTTGGATCGATACCATTGCACTTTCATCGTGGTGGACCCCTTCATCAACAATCACCCTCTGGATTAGTTATTCTCTGTACGTATCTCGATTTCTATTCAATAATCCCTTCAACCTAGAATTTAAGGGCAGTAGAGGTCAGGTTCATCGACCTGAAATAATTTACACCTCATGGACATTTTCAAACATGCATTCAAAATTTAATTTAATTGTGATGAGGATGATGCAGGGTTTTTGACCTGACTCGTGCGTTCTCCATTCGAAAGGGGACACAAGCCTTTCTCGAAGACAACGAGCCCTTAAAACCTCTCTCGCTTTCTTTCTTACCTCTCTAATTAAAAATTCCTTCCTTTCAAAAGAAAGATTCTTCACCTAATAATCTCTTATTTAAAAGAAATAGTCAAATATTTTAATTATAGATATAATCATAATTATTATTATATATATTCCAATTATTAATATATTATTGATATATATATATATATATATAATGTTTTCAAGTTTAACAGTACATATAATTATTAAAACAAAATTATTATTTAAATTAATAGTATATATTTTTTACTATATATACGTGTATATATATCTGATAATAATTATAGTTTTCGTTTAGAAATAAGTAATTTTATTTATTGGTTGATTTATTTATACTATTTTAGAAAATCTAAATTTATACTTTGAATAAGTAATTCAATATCTATTCTAGATATCAACATGCTATTTTCACTATTAATAGATCCAATATAAAAATTAGACATCTAAAAAGAAATCAATTTTTTTTTTTTTTAAATATCTTCCAACATGTTTATTAATTAGCTAAAATGCATTATGAATTTATTTCTAATTTCTTTATTTTTTCATTTCTTTTATATTCAAATTGTATTTTTCTAATGTTTTAAATGCAATTTAATTAGAAGATGTTCATTCTGTTTGAATTAATTTTGCATTGAATTTTCAAAGATAATAATAATTCCAATGGATTTTCTTAATGTAAATTTAATAAAGGGGAGGAATAGAAAGGAATATTACTATTTTATTTAGTCAATAATTTGACAGTGATATGCGGGTGTCAATTATTCATTACACTCAGTAATCTCCGATGGGAGTGAAGGAAGGTATGCAGTAAATAGAATTCGAATCAGGGCCATTGCGTGACTTTTTAAAGTGCATTCTACAAACCTGTTTTTACTTCATAATCTTTAAATGTCACAATTTTAAACCAATTAATTGAATAGATATTATATTTTGTAACTGGCCTTTTTTTTTTTTGCTTATATATAAATAAATACATAAATAAAAAAAGATATTCCATTTCATAGGAATGATCCTCGTTTAATTTACAACGGTTGCGCCCGATGTGAGAACTTGTTCATGAACCAGTTTCCTTCGAGTGGGACTGTCGTTCTCCTGGACCAACTCTATTGTCCCCCTTTTTCAATGCTCTCTCTGTCTAACCTTCACTCCAAACTGATTATATTCTATTCGTGAAATGCTATTTTTAAATCTTTTCTCTTCACTGAATTTTTGTTCAAATAACGATGCTACACAAAACCTTTTACTCAGTAATAAATTAATTACTCATGGATGTTTTTTTTTTTAATTTAAAATTTATTTTTATACATATATCTATTTATTTTATTTAATCTATTTTAACTTGTATATGAATGTTGATATAAATCATAAGAACAGATAAAAAATATTTATTTATTTTTAATTATTAATTAATTAGAGAATGTTTTATTTATATAATTGCCTTTTTTAAAAAAAAAAAATATTATACTATAATTAAATTATTTTTAATTAATTTTTCTTTTGTAACGTTTCTTTCGACAAATTATTCTATTTATAATCATTGAAAATTATAAATTTATTTTCAATCATTGAAAATTGAAAATAAATTTACTTTTCTTATAATAAAACAATAACTTGATTATATATTATATATATATATTACTATCAGATTTATCAGGGATATAATCACGTATTTTTGTGAGATTGTTTTCTCGACGTTTCGGTACCCATTTTGGCGCCATTTTCAAGAGATTATTTAGGTGGGGATATTTTTTGGGATTCTGGGTCTTAGTCTGTATGACCAAGGGTTAATATCGTGATTTTGGGTTGATAGGTTGGGTGGTTTTGTACGCACTGCGTTGCTGTGGAGCTCCGAAGAATCCTGGGCAATCCTGAGACTGGCACACGTCCGCACTGGAGTCAGACCCAGAATCCCAAAAATGGAAATAAAAAACCTCAAATTTCAAATAATTGAAAGCTCAATTAACGAATTTTGATATTACTTTACCTTTTAAGGTACTTAAAATATATTTAAGATATAATTATAATTATTCGAATTATATTTGCGTGGGAGAATGGATTATTAGTCGCACACGTTACCGAATTGTTTAGAGGATTCAGTGCAAGGTTGATAGTTCTAAGTTTATATTTCGAGTTTAATTTTATAGAGTTTTAACAACGAACCGCACGAGTTAGTGATTTTTGAAATTAACTATTTTATAATTCAATAGTTCTTTTATGATATTTTATTGTATCTCTTATTTTAATTATTTCAATTGAACTTAGATAATGTGTTTTGTCTTTCCATCTATAAAATAACTCTACTAATATTCTATTCATCTATTTCATTTTAGCTTCTTTTGTTTGATGTATGTATTTTTTCTTTTAATATAGGATTATCTTCTTTAATATATAAAAACCGGATTTTATAATAATAGGGTTACTTAATTACTTATAGGGATATTTCAAAAATTGTCAGTCAGAATAGTATTCAAAGTAAAACATCATCAAAAGATTTTTTCTGTAACATTTTTATCTGAATAATAATGAAATGATACTACTTGTTCTTTCTCGTCAATCTGCTTAAGTCGGAGCAAGATTGTGATTTCGCAGTAACTCAATTTGTTAGTTATTTTACTAAAAATGTTTAAAATATACATTTTTGGGAATTGTTATTTTTTCTGTTCTCTAATCTAAGATATAATTAATTTCTTTGGTTATAAAGAATGTCATTAAGAAAAACAAACAATTTTTCTAAAAATTGAATAATAAGAAAAATAGTCCGCATGCTTACGGTACTTGAATACGACTGAAGAATTACCAGTCGAAACGTTGCACGTTTATTTAACTAGATAAATAAATTATACAAATATGTGGTGTTTTAATAAAAATCCATTTTGTACTTCTTGAATTACAGTATGGAATATTTTTAAATTTTGTATCAGTCAAATTTAAATTTAATTTATTTACTTATTTTTTATATTTTTAAGTAAACTTTTTAATTTCTCTTTATTATTTATTGAAATTTTACTTAATACTAACAATTCTCTAATATTTAATAAATACATAATTATTTTAAATATATTCTTTAGATAAATAAATAAGATATTGAATTTAACATATAAAATTATTAAGAAATGTAATATTTATATTTATATATATTATTATATTACACTACTAATCATAACTATTTGATTTTATTTATATGTGTAGTGAAATATTTGTAAATTTTACAATTCTATTTAATAAAATGTTAACACGTGATATTGATTTATTGAAAATGTTTTTTTTTTTTTTTGCTTACTGGAAAATTATATAATATAAATATACATGTATAAAAACAACAAAAAAAAAAAAAAGAAAAAATTTCCGTAAACAGTCCTCTTCAACTTTTCCAAGTCCAATTTCTCATCATATAATATAAAAAGTTTTCCCATATAATCTTAGGTGAAAAATTTACATTTCGCCGAGTTCTTATTCAAGTAATGAATTCTAATTTTATATACCTACTTTGCTCATTTCAGTTATTTGAGATCATGTGCTAAAAATAATTTAAAATTTTAAGATCAAAATAAATATATTATAAAATGTAATATTTGAAAATTCAAAAATGAATAAAGAAACAAATGATCAATTAGACTAATATTTTAAGAATACCTAAATCATAGAACTATTATTCTTTTTAATGAATTGAAGTTTTATGTTATCGATTGAATCATATTTCTATGAATTTGTCATGAATCATTAAAGAAATATTTGCTTTTTTCTATTATCATTCAATAAACAATCAATAATTTAATAGAATTATATTTCTTTTAATTATGATAAGGATGTGCATTAATTTATTTTAGAAAATTTATTAAATTTTGATATTTTTATGTCCATCGTTTGATTTGTGATTTTTAAATATTGGCAAATATATTTGTAAATATATAGGTATATGAATTAAATATATTTTTTAATTCTAAAATGATATAGAAAGAAAATTTGTAATTTTGTTTTTTTAAAAAAAAAGTTTTATCTTCCATTTTCTGACAATTTTATTTCAGAATTTGCTCTCTCTCTCTCTCTCTCTCTCTCTCTCTCTGTTAAATGATTTTTAGCTTAATTATATTTTTTTAAAATATTAAATTAGAAACCGTTATTTAAAATAATACACCTTACCAAAAATTTTAATTATTTAATTCATTAATTACTTGGAAAAGAAAACATTGCTTAAAAAATATTTCATTAATTATAAATTTCTTATATTTAACTTTTTTTTTTTAAATAATACCATTAATAATAAAAAATACTTTTCTAATTTATATTTGTGGTATTATTGGTATTTAGACTATAAGGTATAGATATTAATAAAATGGAAACAACAAACTAATAAATAATTTATCTTCATATATAATATTAATTTAAATTTTGATTTAACACATTTTAATTAATGAATTATGGAAAAACTTTTTTGTTTCAGTTTTTTTTTTTTTTTTTTTTTTTTTTTTTATTAAATATGTTTTGATTAATCGTTTTTTATAAAATAAAACTAAAACAAAACAAAAACCGAATAGGCATAATGCCAAAACATAAAAATAATATTATTTAGTGAATAGAACTGAAGAGAGGGGTGACTTGTTGAATGCAAACCGATATGAATCCCCACTAATTAAGCATTTCTATTGAATACTTGTGATGGAGAACAGTTCTCTGACTCGATCGGTCTTCATGGAGGCTTGAAATAAATTTATAACTCCTCCAGCTCTGGAGCCACACATGGTTGGAGATCGATTTTCCCTTTTGTGTTAACCAACCCTTTATGGTCAAACACCTGTCAGTCTATACGGACGTGCTTTATTAATGTTTTCCATATCGATGCTAATTCAGTGACGACAGCTATTTAATTAGTTTTCGTACTTGATAAAAAAAAAAGTTAAAATCGGGACCTATCAAAAAAAAAAAAAAAATAAAAAATAAATAAAAAAAATTAACCCGTATAAACACGGAAGTGTTGCTTAACGAAAGAGTGAATTCCCTTTCAATAAATTCGGATTGAATCGGTGGGTCAATTTGATTTCAGCTGAAATCAGTATAATTATAAGCCTAATTTGCTTATCCATTCAAAAATCTATGATCTATCCTGATTTGCAATTATTTTGATTAAGTACAGCTGCATGATAATAAATTTAACTATAACCATTATCTCCACACCTTTTGGAAACCATCCATCCATACTCGTAATTAAATGATGATAACATTTATACACGGAAAACATTCAATAATTGAATTGATATTATGCATAATTAATGCAGAGTAACAAAAAGGGAATCAAAATAATAAAGTATTAAACACTTTTTTTTGAGTTATGAATATAAAGATATTTTTTTATTATATTATTAATTTTTATATTTTATTTTATTATTATAGATTAGTTATTTAATTAATCTTAAACTATTTTTTTTATTATATAGTATAGATTCAAATATTTTCAACTTATTTTGAATTAAATTTTTTTTTTTTTAAGATTAACTTATATATAAGGTGGATGAATAAAATTCACATCTGATTCCATAATTTTCCCAAATTTAAAAATTTGAAAAATCAAACAAATATTAACTAAAATAAGTTGACCTGTGGCCAGGTTAGAACCGACCGACGGTTTGAAGTAAATTAATTTCCAGCTACAGAAACAATTTCAAATAATTTTAATATATCTATTAATGTAATAAAAAACATATAGGCATATAACATAAATATTTTTAATTTTATTTTATTTATAATATATATGTAAGACCAGGCTGTGACCTCATGAATGGCTGGATGACGTCATATAATTTTAAATCAAGAAAAAACTAATAAAGATGATTTTCCCGAGGATAAAACCAATACAAAGTGCATGATTTGTGGAGACATGTAAAAAAATCTCCTCATGTGAAATTTGGTGTGAAAATAACCCTTCCCCTCCTATCGTCGATCGCTAATACTACCACTTCCGGTTTCCGGAATCGCACCAAAAGTTGATCAATTCATCCCACTGATGCATTAAGTAAATATACCAAATTTCATCAAAATCGGTTGAGCCGTTCAGGCTGTACACATCTATACGGACGGACGGACAGACGGACGGACAGACATCATGCTAAAAATACTTTTTTCTGTTTAGAAAATAAATGATTCGTGGAGATATGTAAAAATCTCCACATGTGAAATTTGGTGTGAAAACAATACCTCCCTTACTATCGTCGGTCGGTAAAAAACTTAATTTAAAATATTGAAGTTTTCTTGTGTGTGAAGCACATTTTTATAATTATCAAATTCAATTAAAATACTTTTTTAAGAGGATATTAAAATAATTATTAAAAAATTACATTATAGATCGACCAATAGTAATATATATATTTTTTGTTCTAAATATTACTTAAATTCATTTCACTTGTATAAATTTTCATCAGTAAAAAGACTTTTTATTCATCCACTTTACTTCTAATACATTTTTTTAAATTTGTATTCAATTGATGTTAATACCGTTTTTTTTTTCAATTATTAATTCATTATTCAAATTTAATTAATTTATTTTAGATTTATATGGGAGAAAAAATTGTCTTATATAAAATATTTAGCAGGATATAAATGTGCTGCAGTTAGTATAGGATCGGCTTAGAAATAGAAACTTCATGTTCCTTGGGATCACATAAAATTCTTTTATTTTATTTTTAAATAACTTTTAATATTTTAAATAGTTTTAGCAGTTTTAAGTAGGATTTGACTCTTTTCTTTTATTATTTCTATTGTAATACATATATTGTTAGTATTTATATTAGTTATCTAAATCTAATTTATTAAAAGTGTAACTTCTTGTTACTTCAATATAACAAATCCTTATGAAAAAATGATCACACCTTCATAAATCCTTTAAATAAATAAAAAAAGAAAAATTAAGTCATTTTGTTATCATAAAAGACTTAACTTGAATTTATTGAAAAAAAAAAACAGTTGAAATTTTATCTTCGTCCCATTTAGTCACAAGTAATTAATTTCAATGGGTCACATGGGACTCATTCAGAATGAAGAGCATCGTGTTAGAGAAATTACCAGCTCCGAAACCCGGAAACGTATTGCTTAACCTCGGCAATCGAATGATATTCAGGTCAATCATTATACCCGAGTCGTTGGTTTATACATATTATATATATATATATCTACATAACATTACTTCGGTCCTATTTTAAACAGAATATTAGGACTAACAATGCGAATTTAAACTAAATGGCTTTCATTACACCCCAGGGACAATTTACCTACCGATTTGTAGCCTTGTCATTTTAAACAAAACTTAATTAGGGAAGGCCTATTATTAAATAGTTATTGCATGTACTTAATCAGATTATTACATTAAAATCATTTTCAGATTCCGAAGATGTTTCACATATTTTTACTATCTCGCCAGAGATAGTATTGCGATCATGAAAATTTTCGATGTTGAGATTTTGATGTTTTTATACGTTTTGAAGGTTCCTGAATCATTTTCACTAAGGTTGAGAAAAATGTCTGTGTGTGTGTGTGTATGTGTGTATGTGTATATGTATGTAGACAAGATTACGCAAAAATGGTATGAGCTAGAATGATGCAATTTGGTACATGAGCATTATTCAAAATTCATAGTTTTCTATCAACTTTTGAGAAATGTAGCTCAACCGGAAGAGGGTCATTACCTACAACGTTTTGATTTTTTTTCCTCTAAAGTGACCGTAAAAATAAAGATATATGTTTGATAATTTTTCACATGATTAATAATTGAATAAAACTGCTATATATAGAATTTCAGCTTGATTGAATCGCTGAAAGTACCAGAATTAATTTTTTAACACTGCAAATCTCACGCGCCAACAAGTGCCATGGTGCCATCAATAAAAAACCAAACATGCGCTGGTTTAATATTTATTATTTATAATTTATAATTAATTGCATTTAATTTAAATATAATATATTATGTTATTTAATCCAATTCAAATTGCGAGATAGTCGAGTGGAGACACTCCAGCTTATTTAGACTAATTTCATACTTCATTATATAAACATTTGAACACATATCAATTGTTATTTTGTGCGGAACATGAAAATAAAAATAAAGATTTATCCATCTTTCATAGAATAATAAATTAATTATTAGTTATTTATTTAAAATAAAATATTAAAGAATTGTTAATAACCCAATCAATTAAACTTAGTTTTTAGTAATCATACGTATGATTAAATTAACTTGTAACTATTAATATACTATTATGATCTCAATTTAATCATTTTTATTTGAATATGTTATTGAATATTAAGTTACAACAGATAATTGTTTATGTTAAGCTCCATTTTTCACTCTTTACTACATTCAATAATAAAATATGTTTAAATTTAATATTATATATAGAGGCGCGCCAGAGGATGGAAGGTAGCGTAGCTATCTCACATTCTCGTGATCCCGGATTCGAGTCCAGGGCCTGGCAAGGGAATTTCTCTAGCTTGGGTCTATGGGACGGAGTCAACCCTGACTCCGGGATCAAAATTGGGAAGCTACTTGATAAAAAGTAGCGCCTCTGATCAAAAAAATCAAGGTAAAGGTAGAGGACCCGTTATACTGATCATAGAACACCTAATTGATATAACCGACTTGATAGGTGTTGTCCTTGCGAAGGACGTACAAAAGTCAGAGGTTTTTATGTGGTCCTTCTATTTGCCCCTGCCACTATAAAATATATTAATCTTGATTAAATGTAAATATATTCTTCTAATTAGAGTACTAATATTAAAATATCAAGTAATTAAATTGCCAATAACTCATAATATATGTAGATACAGGGACACAATTAGGGGGAAGGGCAATCCATTTCATCACTTCATACCATTCAATTATTATTATACATGCTTCAAGGGATGGGGAAGCTTTCTCACGCATGGTTAGGCCATATATATATAGATTTAATTCTATTTAATAATTTAATTTAATTAATTTATGTTATTGAATACTCACTTGTGTTAATTTAGGATTATTTAAAGAAATCCTCCTAACTTCTACAAACCTCAAGAAAACATCTAAGCAAATGAGAGTAAATAAACTTTTCTTTTAAAAAAATATATTTTTAATAAAAAATTACACAAAAAAAAAAAAATGGAATGTCATTAAAAATGATTTATAATTTCGATGAAAACATTTCTAGATTTTCTGCTTTATTCTTATTTTTCTATAAACTAAAATAAAGTAATTCTATTTCAAATACAATGCATAATATTTTTCTTTTCAATGACTCAAATTAGTTATATAATAATAATAAAAATAATATATTATAATAATATTATATATAAATATATGATTATGAAATTATCTACTTCTACTACTACCAACTACTACTAAAAAATTATTTTAAATATATATATATATATATATATAATTATAATTATAATTTTAATGAGTAAAAATGATTCTTCATATATATATTTTTGTTAATTTAATTTAATTAATACTCATAACTGAATTTATTATTTCTATATTCTTGTTTTACTAAAAAGGTTAATTATCTTTAAAAGTTAAAAACTTATATATAATCTATTCTGATTAAAAAACCTTTTTAAAAATCTCAATTTTATATTCATAACTATTGATTTTATCAATTATTTAGCATTTAATAAAAATTTAACTAGAAGGACTATCCTATACTATTCTATAATAGACTCGTACGAATAATTCTACTAATATAAACATTGACCAAAATGGTATTATTATGATACCAAGGCCAATTAATAAACATCTTATATAAAAAAATCTAAGAGAAAAATATCATATTAATAAATTATTAGGAGTATATTTTTTTTTTTATAAAATTTGCATAATCCATCTGACTAATTTAAATTTAGAAGGTTATATATTCATCGTAATTTAGAGAGATAATTGATTTTTGTTCACACAATTCCAATGACTTTTCAATTTACGAAAATTATCTATTCAGTATTTCCCAATGATGGAGGAGAAAGAAAAAATAAAAATAAAAATAAAAATTTCAAGGTTGAATTCGAGAATAATGATTCAAATCCTTTTCTGAAGTTGACAAGTCATCTGACTAGCTGAAAAAGAGCAGCGAATCCTCTCCGCCTCCCAAATAAACCACCGGTAAGAGCGACTGGACGGGTCCTCAATTCATGTCAATATCGTCGGAGCCTCTCAGCCAGGAACCCACTCCCAGTTCTAGGAGAGGAATGCTTACCTACTCAGCGAGGAGCGCATGCATAAGATGCCAAAGTCGATGGGATGAAACCTGTTGTAGCGGCCCCGAGGCGATTGTCGCGGTTTCATAGGTTTCCATTCGCCCCCTCCCCCCACCCTGCCTTCTCTTTCATATACGGTGTGGAATCTTCAAACCACTCTCCTCACACACTTAAGGGTACCAACACCAAACCAAAAATAAACAGTTCCCTTTTAAGGATTAAATTTAATACACTCCTTTCCTTTCATTAAGGATTTATTCACAACTCAGCAAATGGATTTCTTTAAAAAAAAAATCATTACAAGAATTTCATCTTAACTACCTATGTACCTATTTAGGTAATCCATGATTTGCTATTAATTTTTTCTATCTTTTTATATTATATAATATTTTATAATATTTAAAATCTATCTCCTGACTTTTTGTTCATTCTACGCAAGGACATCAAGTCGGTTATATAAATTAGGTGTCCTATGATCAGTACAACGGGTCCTAAAAACTTGATATTTTGGATCGGAGGCGCTACTTTTTATCAAGTACAAGTAGCTTCCCAATTTTCATCCTGGAGGCGGGATTGACTTCGTCCCATAGACCCCAGCTAGAGAAATTCCCAGGATTTAAACCCGGGACCACGAGAATGGTTTATTAAGACAGTTAACCAATAACCTAAGAGAATTCTTTTTTTTTAAATCTATCATTAAAATTAAATTTCATTTTTGGCCTTATGAAAGGAGAGGAAAAAATTCTACTTCTACTAAGAGTCTACAAATTTATTTAGATTTAATCGTAATTCACCCAATATATGATAAAATTAGGTAAATATAAAAATTTAATTTTTTAAAAATTATTAATTTATTTGATAGTAGCAGAAATTTTTTCCTCTTATTCAAATCATGGCTGTTGACATGTAGTAATTTCATAGAAATTTTACATTTTAGGCAGTTTCTGACAATTATGAATCCTATGTAGCTAAAAATATATAAATTACGGTGAGAAAACTGTAAGATTTTATAATTTCTATACTTTTTCTGAGCTGACAATATATCTTATAACTGTGGGTGGAAGTGGGGAATATATAATTTTGTTCTTTATATAGTAGTTTGTATAGACATCCAGAAGAATATATGTAACACCCAAAAATTATATTATTTAGATTGAAAATATTCTACCCTATCGTTCTGAAGAACGTAAATATTTGTTGAAATTCCTTTTTCTATTTGCGTTAGAATCACACAGGACTGGTATTTATTATAGTCATTTAGACTATTCAGTGTTAAGAGTCTTCGTTTTGTTCAGAATAAAAATCACAATAATACTACTTATTGTTAGTTTACCAAAAAAAATAAAAATAAAAATCTCTCAAAATTTTTTTAAAAAAATTTTATTTAATATCCAATGATCCTTAAAATTAAAATTTTGCAATTTCTAAATAAAAGATATGCTACTTTACCATATATTGTCCATTTTTTAAAATACTTTGGAATATTAAACTTGAAAGTAATTATAATAATAATAATAAAGTTTCGATGTTAGTTTTAGTTTAGTTTAGAATATTATTTAATCTTTTTCCTAAATAAATAATTTGAAAAATAAGAAAATGACAATCGAACAAACTAGGTCATAGGTTCTTAAACTTATGTACTCCACGGACCCCCACTTGAAAAAATTTTTTTTGACGGACCCCCATCACAACTTTAGGTACTTTACGTCATTTTATTAATTAATTTCTGGCTTACGATCTCATAAGGACAAGGATATATGATGAATATTTCTAACAGTGATTGGTGAATAACGATTTTTTTGCATATTGTAGAACACATTTTATTAGAAATTATAATATTGAAGAAAGAAAATACAAACATTGTCATAGCAACAAATCTCACAAATTATAATGGGTACTTACATTAAATTCATATAAATATTTTATAATTTTTTTCAGAAAATATTAAATAAGAAATATTTTAAAAAATAACTGCATCTATCTCATTAAATATAACTTACATATTTAATGAGATGTATGCAGTTGTTTTCTTGAAACAAGAATCTCAATATCTGGCTTAATATTGGAAACTTTTAATCTAAGATCCGGCTCTACATTTAATTTGTTTCTATATTTAGACTTAATATAAAATAGTACCGAAAAAGCTTGTTCGCATAAATATGTTGTGCAGAATGGAATCAAGTGTTGAAGTGCTTTATTTGCAAGCGCAGGATAATCTGACCTGAGAAGTAACCAAAAGTTGCTCAATTCAGTTTTGTTAAATTTTAGTTTATAAGTTGTATCACATGATAATTCCACGAGAATATCTTGTTCAGGTGCAGATAAATGTTTAGTATTTGTAATTTCCATATTAAATGGATCTCTGATCCAGTTATTGCAAGGATCAGGAGTAGAAAAATACTTCCTGAAGTTGCTTTTCAAAGTAATTAAATGTTCAACAAATAATTGACGCGTTTGATTAAGCAATTTTTCACTGGAGCTTTCTATGAAATCATTGAGAGTTGGAAAAGACTCATATACACCGTTCTGGATGCGTTTCGACCACAAGTCGATTTTTTTAATCATTGCTTCTATTTTATCTTCAACTTTAAATATATTTACAACAGTACCTTGCAGGCTCAAATTAAGTTCGTTCAATTTTGTAAAAATATCAGTCAAGTAAGCCACCTTAGCTAACCAGATAAAATCATTGAAACATTCGGTCAGTTCAAAATGCGCATCTATTAAAAACAATCGTATTTCATCTCGAAGCTCAAAAAGGCGAATGAGTACTTTCCCGCGGGACAACCAACGTACATCTGTATGTAATAATAAATGTGTATGTTGACTACCCATTTCCTCACACAAAATTTTAAAAACTCTGGAATTAAGTGGACGAGCCTTAATGAAATTGACAATTTTAACTACTTCGTCTAATGTTCTTTTCAAATCTGGTGACATATTTTTGGCTGCTAATGATTCTCTGTGAATGCAGCAATGATTCCAAACAACCTGAGGCGCAACATTTTTAATAAGAGCAATCAATCCAGTTCTTGTACCTGACATTGCACGAGCACCATCAGTGCAAATTCCAACACATTTTGGCCACTCTATTTCATTTTCGGTTATAAAATTATTCAAACTGTTAAATATGTCATTAGCTGTCGTTCGTGAAGGTAGTGAATCACAAAACAATACATCTTCTTGTATTTGATTTTCAAACTCATATCTAATGAAAGCTAACAAATTGGCATTATTAGTGACATCAGTACTTTCATCCAATTGTAATGAGTAATAGTGACTTTTGCGCACTCTCGATATTAATTCTTCTTTTATATTACATGACATGTCTTCAATCCTATTCTTAACCGTATCATTTGATAATGAAATCAAATTTATATCGTTTGCTGCTTTAGTTCCTAACATTATATTTGTAATTACTTTTGTAGCAGGAAGAATTAATTGCTCTGCTATATTATGCGGCTTTCCTGCTTTAGCAATAAGTAGAGCTACTTCATATGATGCCATTACTGCTTTCTTACTCATACCACCAGATCCCGTCTTTACCATCAATTTCTGACTTGAATTAAGTTCTTCTTTTTTCATTTTAAAAAATTCGATAGACTTACTAACATGCTCGCTGTGCTTTGTTTGTAAATGACGTCTGAGATTAGCAGGTTTCATACTTTCATTGGATAAACTTTCCTGACATAGAACGCAGACTGGTCTTTCCACATCATTGTTGCAAATATAAGTAAATCCAAATGATAAATAATCATCCGAATATTTTCTAGTTTTGCGTTTCTTGGTAGAGTTTGCTGTTGATGCCTCATCATCTGATTCTTTCCGTTTCTGTGTTGAACCAGTTTGTAGCCAACGATCCATTTTATGGAGTAATTTATTAACATTGAACTACAATAATATAAATATAATATAAATATAATATAAATATAACGAATTATTATTTACTAGCTATGTTTTAATATGATTTTAAATGAATGTTTTAATATCATTTTAAATGAATGTTTTAAATCATTTTAATAAATGTTTTAAATCATTTTAAATAAATGATTTAATATCATTTTAAATGAATATTAATTTATATAATAAATATATTTCGTAATTTGATTCTAAAATATTATTAATTTCGTAATTTGATTCTAAAATATTATTAATTTCGTAATTTGATTCTAAAATATTATTAAAATAAATATTTTTTATTCATAAAACTAACTTATACTTACTCTCAAAAACAGCCTTTCTGGGAAATTGCAAAATGTGTTTAGTGTTTTTATAAAATAATGATCATGCAAATTACACTAAAAATTAAAAAAAAATTATTAGCTATAATAAACTATTATTAGCTATAATTTAATTATAATTAATTAAATTAATAAAAATAATTTAAAGATACAACTCGTTGAGAAATGAACTTATAATTAACATTAATAAAAATAATTTAAAGATACAACTCGTTGAGAAATGAACTTATAATTAACATTTGCTTTAAAACTGTTTAAAACCCCAGAGTGGACGCTGACAATTTGGGTTTTTCCGGGTAAGACTGTCCCCTCCCCTGGTTTTCCCCAATAACAAAGTGAAAGAAAATTCCCTTATATGCCTCCCCTTCCGAGCCCCTAAGAGGGGTTATTTTAAAGGAACAATCGAAAAATGATTTTAAATGAATGAATGGATGAAAATTCAAATTTTATATATAGTTTTTTATATATGTTTATTTATTCACAAAAAATTAATTGACATAATTATCAATTTAATAAAATAAAATAGTATTATTAATAGTATTAAATTATAGCCGTAATTCTCTAGGAGGATATAGTTACACAATGAACTTTAAATATTTATATATGTATATATTTTTACGATGATTTTTTTCCGAGGACCGCGGACCCCCAGTAAAGGCTTCGCGGACCCCCAGGGGTCCGCGGACCACAGTTTAAGAACCACTGAACTAGGTCATCCTAAGTTATTTCGATAACTTTTCCTTATATTTTTTCTTATTTTTTTTTTTTTGCTATAAATTTTGGAAAACAATTATTCAAAATATTTAAATTTTATTCATTAATATTGAAAGATGAAAATTGAATGAGTAAATTTCATAGCTACTTTGACTTGTTCATGCGCCCTCTCTCCCTTCCTTCACCCATTCTCCATACGCTCCCCGAGTCAGCATTCAACTTGCTTCTTCCATAAGCACCCCTTAAGGAACTCTTCCTCACTAATTATACAAATTCTGTCACCCTTTCAAACCCTCCAACATTCATAATTCTATTTAAATATTGAATACGAAGTATTCTTTATTCGATATCTAATTAAAAATTGAAATCTCATACCTCACTTCTTTAATTAGATTAAATGTCAATGAAAGTAAAAATAAAAGATATATTTTTACAAAACAACCGGAAGAGTGAATATTTTTTTATTAGCAATATTTCTTTTGAAATTTTGTTGCCAACTCAAGGAGAACACGATCATAAGCTATCACTATAATCTCTAATAATAATTCGCCCACTCAATGATATTACAAAAGAACTCTGACGAAATTTCTTTCAATTTTACTTTTTTTATATTAATATTATACTATTATTCTATAAAAATAATAGTATGAGAATTAGAATATATATATATATATATAATTTATACGTAAGAAGAAATTCAAATAATAATTACTTAATCTTCTCCCTCCATGGGCATTCACATTAATTACTTTTACTTAATATATTTGGTTAATTTAAAGATTTAATATTAATTGAAGATAAAGAAGATATATAATTTTTAAAAATCGAAAATGATTTCTCATATATTAATAATTTAAATATTTTCTTCGTTAAAAAACAATAAAGTAATTTTCAGAAATTATGTATATCACTTATAAAAGAAAAACACCGCTCATCTGGGTGTCACCACGCTTGACCCACGTTCTTGTGGTCCTGTGTTCAAGCCCTGGGCCTGGAAAGGGAATTTCTCTAGCTGGGATCTTCAGAACGTAGTCCAACCAAACTGGAAAGCTACTTGATAAAAAATCGCGTCTCCAATCAAGATAATCAATATTTAGGTTGAGATTATTGGATACCTTACCCCGGTTAGGCGGTGACCCACATGAAAGGTACAGGCCTTTTATAGTAAGTACCTATATACAAAAGTTAGGGGTATATGACTCCCATAATTAAATTTAAATTTTAAAAATAAAAATGTTAAAACAAAACCTCGAAAGGTATCTTAAATATATATGATATATTCCTATATATAATAATAAATAAAAATCCTAAAAAGGAAATCTATAATTGGCTGTAAATAAAGTTAATTTTTTTTTATTTGTGATTTGAAAATAAATTAATAGAGATTTTTTTTTCAAATTAAATTAATTAAAAAAAAAATAAATATTTTATAATATTTATTTACTATATAATTATATTAAGAAGAAAATAATTATGAATTGGGATACAAGATAGTTGAAGGAAAGTCGTTACGAACAAAAATTTTGGAGTTAACTAGATCCATATAAATCTTAATATGAGTCGAAAATAAACCTATTTTTCAAAATGCATTTTTTTTTATTTATGATAAGACCTATTTAATATAATATGCATGGTTTAGTTAATAAATTATAAGAAAATTATTGTACTACTGGTCTTGGTAACACTAATTAAATTTTTCTAAATTAATTTTATTATAATTAACTTTAATATCTATGATATACTTAATAATAAGGTATATCTAGTAATTAGTACATCCTCTTACCATACATTTTGGACTTCTGAAAGATAACTTTTATTTTTATTTTTTCTTGTAGTTATTTAATAAAACATTTATCTTGTATTTCCTCGATGTTTCAATTTTATTAAAATTAATTTAATATATATATATATATGTACTTAGGGTATATAATTTTTCATTGTTACTTTATCTATTCATCTCGCCCTGATAGTTGGTTTGTTCTTGATATCCCAGTTAAAACAAACTGAAAGTAAACTTGGGTTGATCCGAGTCGTGACCTACTTTATCATACTTCTATGTTAATAATTGTCTTCTGTGAAGTTGAGTTGTTTCGATATATTGACATCCAAAGTGAAAAATTTTGTTTGCGTACGTCGAAAATGTTTCGTAAACTTTTTAATAATTCAACAATTTCAATCCCATTTTTGTTTGTTTGTAAACTTTAGGATATCAAAAACATTTAAAAATAATTAAATTTGATTGAATAAATATTCATTTAATAGTATTAGTTAGATTTATTGCAAATTTTGTTAATGTATAATTGTACTAATCTGAATTTAAAATATATATAATTTACTAATATTGGATAATATTAATTATCTAGTTGTTTTTTTAAAAAAAGAGAAATTTTTAACTTAATAAAGATGTAAAAAAATACATTATGAGATTTGTACGACTTGTTGTGGATTTATATTATTAATATAAAAAATAGTTCAATTTTATGAGAAAATAAGTTGACCTGTTCGACTGACGGTTTGAAATAAATTAATTTCCAGCTTCAGAAACAATTTCAAATAATTTTAATATATCTATTAATGTAATAAAAAACAGATATGGATAGAACATAAATATTTTTAATTTTATTTTATTTATAATATATATGTAAGACCAGGCTGTGACGTCATGAATGGCTGGATGAAGTCATATAATTTTAAATTAAGAAAAAACTAATAAAGATGATTTTTCTCGAGTATAAAACCAATACAAGTTGTTCAATTCATCATACTGATGCATTAAGTAAATATACCAAATTTCATCAAAATCCGTTGAGCCGTTCAGGCTGTACACATCTATACAGACGGACAGATAGACAGACATCATGCTAAAAATACTATTTTCTGTTAAGAAAATGCATGATTCGTGGAGATATGTAAAAATCTCCACATGTGAAATTTGGTGTGAAAACAATACCTCCCTTACTATCGTTAGTAAAAATAGAATAGTAAAAAAAATCTAAATATCCAAATATCTAAAAGTAAATTTAATATTATTCGAGAATTTACAATCGAATTAGTATCATTTCTTTTCTTCCTATGTTCTGATATAAAAAAAAAAGAAAATTTGATTATAATCATAATTTTTTTATGATTTATACTTTTTTTTTTGTTTCATATAAATGATTGATATTCATTTATTATACAATATTTTGAATCTACATCTTTTATCTAAATTGAGATCATCATCATTTTTTACCTTAAAGATAAACAGAAATTAGATACAACGATTTTAATTAATTAAATTCTAATTGTCACCATTATAAAAAATCAACAAAAAAGAGTAAAATCAAAAACAACTAAACAAAGAAAGCAGGATAATTTGTTCATTCACACATTTAATGCTATTTCAATCTGTTTGATTTGAGAAAAGATTATTTAAAACAGAGGGGTAGTTAAAAAAAAATATTTAAACCACAATCAACAATAAAATTGTTCTTTTTGAATTATTTTTATATATTCTTTAATAAGTCATGTATATTTTTTGTCCATTTTAATTTTATTATTTAGGTCTAATAGACTAAAATTTGATTACTATTTTTGTAAATAAAAAAATTGGTTTTAAATATTGAATATTTAAATCATTGAGAGAATAATGGAAAAAGTGGAAAGTTCAGATACAACTAAGGGGATTATAGAGTAGGTTGTAGCCGGTCTATATAAAAAATATTTTTAAGACTTTTAAAAAAGATGTTAGTATGTATATTATGTAATTCAGGGCTAAGATTGATTGAATAATATTAAGGATTTATTTTTTAACGCAAGACTGGATTAATTGATTAACCGGATTATACGATTAATGCATTAACGAAACTGTTGCTTTTAAGAAATTTCAATGATGTTTACTTAATTCAATTAAAAGAAGGTATTTTTATTGATTTCTTTTTTTTATTAAATCCATTTTATACTAATAATTGTTTACATTTAAAAAACAATTATTTATTAAATTTTAATAAAATATTGTTCTAGTGAATAGTGAAAAAGTTACTTTTTAAACAAATTTTTTCATATATTGGATAGTTGATTTATAAATTGTTATCTAATTGTGCCAGATGTTATATTTATAAGCTATATAAATATTTTCATTACAAGATAGTATATAGATAATAGGATTTTTAAAATCTGTGCTTAATTATTTTATTAAAAAAAACTGAATTATTTATTTATATTTAGTTAAACTTCATTAAGCAATTTATCTTTTAATTAATCTCTCTTTTTTTTAATTAAAATCGATTATAAATTTTATTTAATATATTTTCAAGTACGAAGTAATGTTAAATATATACTGATAATTGAATCAAATATGATTCGTTAATTAAATGTATAACTTCAAAAAAATAAATAAATTTCTTTAGTAAAAGTTATTATTTGAACTTTGATCATTCTGGCCTTTACTTTTGATTATAAAATGAGGTGTTTTTATAAACATTTAATGATGAACAAATTATAGGTTGATGGCTCACACACTAAAATGTCAACTGCATCACTTCTTCTCACTTGATTGGTTCATTACCGCTTGTTCCACTTGACAATTTCAACCCCCCCCCCCCCCTCTCCAGTCTCTTTCATAACCCTTTTTCCTTCAATTTACAGATAAATAATTTTTATCTTTAATCTTTACTGAAGTCTTCTATATAATATTTTTTTAAGGTTATTTCCAATCGTTTATTATAATTTATTTAAATAAAATCTCTGTTGATATCCATCTCTCCAAGAAAAATTAATTATTTATTTATTTATTTTTTAATACAAAACGTTTTTAAAAATCATTCATACCCCACTCTTCTTTTTACTGATATTCATTTGACCTTTGAAATATATTTTTGATTCTTTCTTTCTCCACTAAATCAACAAGAAAATTATTATTTAAATTTTATTAAAGTAGTAAGATAAATTATTTTTTATGAAAAACAAAACTACTATAAGATGTGTTAATGTTTGATTTCAAGAAAAACAAGTAATTTTTAAGGAATATAAAATATATTTTTTAATTAATTTAATTTATCAATAAATTATATTATAAATTTTGTAGTGTCTTAATTTCAATTTTTCTATTAGGAAATATACTCTTAAATTTTCCTATATATTCATAGATTTATGTAAATGATTTTTTTTTATTGATTTCGTGTCTATATTATCATATCTAGTCAACCATTTGTATATTATTTTATATTTTATATTTTTTATATTTAAAAAAATGTATTTTTTTATATTTAAAAAAATGTATTTTTTTATATTTAAAAAAATGTATTTTTTTATATTTTAGAAAAATGTATTTTTTTATATTTTAAAAAAATGTATTTTTTTTATATTTTAAAATATAAAAAAATAAACTTTTAGTGACAAATATAAATGTATAATTTAAATACTATATCATCATCAATTTTCTAATTTTAAAGCATTTATTATATCTGTCCTATCAATCTGGATTTATTATTTTAAGGCAAAAGTCCAAAATTTGCTCTCGTTGCCAACGCCAAAATCGTCCAAATCACATATATTAGTATGTATTTTAGTATTAAATAATATAGATAGAGTATTTGTAAATTGGATCGCTCTGACACTTAAGTATTTATGTCAGAACTCGAAAAAGATTGAACTAATTTTAATAATCTTCTTTATGCCATTAAATACTTATTAGCAAATTAATGGAAAAAAGAAACATGTGGTTGATGGAAAGAATGGAATTATATATATATTTATATATATAGTTAATGTTGCACTATATACACCTAATATGAATCATATTATATAGAAGATATTGTTAGAATAATTAAACTAAGATGTTAGAATATTATGTAACTCAAAGTTAAGACTGATCGAAGTATTTATTTTTTGATTTAGGACTGGATTAATTGACTATCCATTAACGATTATTATTTATTTTATATATTCCATTTTGTTTATTAATATGCATTTTAAAATTAGTATAAAGTATTATAGCGTTGTGTCTATCAAAGTCACCACAAATATGGAGTATATAGACCAGTGTTTCCCAACCTTTTTTATACCATGCCTCGCCTAAACCCTTCTAAAACTCTTATGCCCCCCCCCCCCTCTATGTAATATATACATAATTTTTAATATTAAATAATTAAATTGTTTAATTAAGAAACTTAAAAGTTTTAAGAAGAAATCACTAGGAAGTTGTTATCGAAATACAGTAAATAAATATTCAAAACATATAATGAAAAACTAAAATTCAAATTCGAAATCATTTAAATAAAGATTTTCCAATTTGGTTAGTTTCAGTCTCAAGTCTCCCCATCCTGTTATTTCGGGAAGATTTCTTATTTTTATAAATAAATTATTTACTGGACTTATTTAAATAGCCCAGAGAAAAAAGGGCTAAACTCGTTTCGAGTTCATTTTCGAATTTCCCTCACGTTGGGAAACCCGGCTATAGACTATCATCCTGGGCAATGATGCTATATTTTGTTTATCAAATATCTTATACTTATATATATATATATATATATGTATAATTTGTTTTCATTAAAATGATGCGTCTTTTTCCGAAATACTTGTAAACTTTTAGATTTTTGAAATTCTTGATAGAAACGAAGCGTCAATACGAATTCTTTATCCATTCTTTCAATTTTTTTCGTTTGTTCTCTTTTTTCTGTTTCTATTCACCTCGAAAGGAATGTTTTGTGAAACTTTTATAAAAGTAAAATGTAGTTGTTCTTTTTTTTTTATTCTTTTATTAAAAAAGAAAAAAAGAAAAGAAAAAGAAAAAAAACACACACATAGAATTAACGAATTCAACTAACTAAAAATAAGTTTAGTTGGGGATTTCGGAAGTTCGACACCACATGAACAGGTCTTCTCCATATACTTAATCCTATCTATCGAGTATCTCTTGAAAATCCACCATCTGTTTTTCTCAAACCATCTCTCGATTTTATTGTATTGATTTTTTTATTCACTTTATATTAAAGATAAAATCTTCACATAAGTGTTGCGAAAGATTATCTACATTTCGGATTAATAATACTTTATTTCTATCATAAACAGAAGATTCTATTTAATTTTAATTTAACTCGAATTTTTATTGAATTTGACAATAAATCTAAGTAAGTTACATTACTGAATTTGAAAGTTTCTGTTAACTACAATTCACTATCTTCAATCCTGATTCCAATTCACTTAAATGAACCATATATTATCTTGGACCCATCTTTTTTTTCCTCTATCAATAAATTTTACAAAGAATTTTTTTTTCACATACCTTAAATTTATTCTCGTCATTTAAATCGTGGACTATACCTCACACTCATCTATTACAACTTGCATAACATATTATATTATAAATTTTAATTTAACTATCGTATAATTTTGCCTTAGTTATTAATTTTGATGATTTGATGTCTTTTATCAAAAATAATATAAACTAACTCATTGTTATCTTAATTTGTTTGATTGAAGTTGAAATATATTAGTATTATTTTTTTAAATTGGATGAAATTGTGATTACTAAATATTCTATTTATTTGTTAGAAAATTATTATTATCTAATTTAATGACTTGAAATAAGAATCGTACTGTTTAGTAGTTCTATTCTATATATTATTGAATAATTTAATATATTTCTATACTTTAGAGCCAAATAAACGATTATATAAATAAACCAATAAAAAGAATGTGGGCTGAGCAACTTCAAAATTTTATATATTTTATTAAATTTTCTACATAATAGCAATTGAAAGGAAAATTTAAAAAAAATATATAAATAAATTATAAAAAATAAAATACAGAGGTTCTCAAACTATTTGAAGTTGGTACCAAAGAAATTTTCTTCAAAAAGTTCAGGGGCGATCTCCAGTTTGCCGCCCTTTCTCTTATAAGTCAATCAAATAGTGTTTTTTTATAAATTAATACACATAAATAAATTATTAAGTTATTTAATCAATATTAATTAATACACAGAGTAAATTTTTTACACATATTTGTATGCACTCGTAAACATATTTATAAAATATTTACTCTTCTAGCTTTCATACTAGAAAAATCGTGTATAATGCTCTCAAAATTTATATTTTTTGTAATTTCTTGTTCTATTGACAATATTGCAAGATTTTGTAGTCTTAATTGACTCATTGTAGAACGAAGATAATTTTGCCGAACAAAATCTTAAAGATGCGTTTACGAATTCAACGAATTTAATGAATACAATAAAATAAAATTATTATCCTGTTCTTGGAATTAGAATTCAAAATTTACACTAAAATGCATTTATATACACCGAGGAATAATATTCGAAATCATATAGTTGGTCATAATTTATATAAATCAAATAGTAAACTTATAATAATCATAATAATCATTTATTATTCAAGAAAGAAAAAAAATAAATATGAAATGAATAAGTTGCTTTTTACAACTATAACTAAATAGAAAAAATGCCGCCCCAAGATAAGTGCCGCCCGGTGCGGACCGCACCCCCTCCCCTTAGGTACGCCACTGTTACTAGCATAAAAGTAACTCTATTGTCAGGTTATAAGATACTACCAGTGGTACATGAACCTCTGATTTAACCTAATAAAATTATAACGTTTATCTATATATTTTATGTTCAAAATCTTATAAAAATGAAAATTTCTAATAAGTACAACGAAATTTTAATAATTTAAATATGTTTTATTAAATCATACTAAGTTCATTAAACTGTCTTTTCCGCAAAAATGCTGAAATCCACAATTTACTTTTATTATATTCTTTCTTTGTAGATTCTAGTATATATATATATAGTCTTAGTCTGCAAAATGTTCTCATGAAAACTTTTCTCATTGATTTCAATGACTAATAGGCAAGATTTTAAAGATAAATAAAACCTATTTATTTGTTTTAAAAAATAATATAATAAAAGATTTATACAATCTGATCGTACTCTTCATTTTATATAATTCTTTTTTTCCCTTTCTATAATTTGTTTATATAAAATCATAAACAATTACGATAGAAGAGTGTAGAATTGTGATTACAGAGCAATATTCCCTTGCGTTGTATTTTTGTTTACATATTGTTACGTAGAGGTGTTAAAGCTCTCATATAAAAACATTGAGTCAGATTGTAAAAAGCCCCACTAGAATTTCGCTTAGCTAATCGCCATTTTGCCTGATGACATTCATTCAACGTCGTTTGTTTTCCTAAAACCTGGCGTCAATTTGTTTACATATCGACCAGATGGTGGTATTAAAAAAAAAAGATGAAAGAAATGCTTATTGATATAAAAACGGGTGGTTAATGGGGACATCCACTCGAATCCAGCCTCGATTTCTTTCCCTGACCGCTCTTGTCCATCGCGAAGGCCAATCGCCCCCGGTGAACTAACAGGATCTCGAGATCACTTCGTTCTACGGCAACGAGCTCCACTTGCTATAATCACCTGCTGGCTTATTTTACAGTTTGAATGAACCCGTCTTCTACGTACTCTCTTCATTAATTATTCAATTAAGACGATTTAATTTCAATGTTTTTTTTTATTCTATATTATTTTATTTTATTTTGATTTTGAATGCAAAATTTTCCAATAAAATGAATGTTGTTGTATTTTTTTGTTTTAAATTAATTAAAAAACTCAAACATATATATATATATAAATAATTAGGAAATTTTATTATAACATAAAATCTATAAATTAACAGAAGTTTATTTAATTTAATTAAAAATTTATATTTGCATTTGCATGCGTGTTTAAATAATTTTAAATCCGTTCATTCATTCCCATTAGTAAACAATGCTGACATTGTTATTTCTACAGTGATTTGGCAAGTATCCTAACGTATAGGAAAGGTTGTCTATTTCAATCACCACTTTCTTTAATTTATCACGGTAACAGCTAATGGGCTATTTCTCCTGGATTTTGACTATTTATAAAGGACCAATTTCCCGTTCTCTGTTCAGTTAGGATTCTGTCTTTCATCGTTATAACTGACCAAATTATATGTCACACATATGTTTCTCTACTCTCATTAAGTTTATTATTTTTTAATTTTTTTTCAAAAGAAAAAAAATATAATAATTTAAAAATAATTATTTTGGAATGTTATAAATATTTTTTTGCTAAATTTTTAAAACAAAAAAAAAATTAGCTAATCTTAATAACTAATTTGAAATTTTACTAAAAAATATTAATAAATTTTAGTTGAAAAAAAAAAAATAATTTTGAGTTTATATAATTAACTTTTAAATAAAGCAATCATAGAAATATAAATTTTCATTATTATTTAATATTTAAAATTTAAAAATTTAAAAAATAATCATTATAATATACATTTCTCTGATATATAAAATCGTTTAGATTATTATCTAAATAATATTCAAAGTTTTAATAAATAAACAAATATTCATAAGATTTTAAATTTCATTTATACTTTGATCATATTGACTATATTATTATTACACATAATTCCTTAATCAACCCAATACCTTGACCTACAAATCCCGTCAAATCAAAATAAATAAATAAATAAATATAAATATTTCGTAATTTTACCTTGAAAACTGACAAAACTATCCGTCACGAATTTTAACGAGTATTTAATTCTAACGTTTAATTAAAAGAATATATTTTAAATTTTATAAAAAAAAAATGTTTTTCTTTCTATTATAAAATCAAATATTCTCAATAAAAAAAATATTTTTTTATAATATTTCTTATTTAAATGTGATTAAAAAAAATTAATATTTTCGTTAATGATATGATTTCATCTAACTAGTTGATATCCCTAATTTTTAGTGGTTATTCGTTATTTTAATCATAAATGACACATGTTGACTGTGGGAAACTGAATAAAATTTTGTCCGATTGGCATCATTCCAATCCTCCAATCTTGTACACTAATAACTCTCGAATAAATAATTGAAACGCGATTTCACTCTTCAATAACATTTTCAGACCTAATTTTAAATACCCCTTTTTATTTACTTTCATTTAACAATTATTATCTCCTTTGTGGTGAACAAAAATCTGAAATTAGTAAATTTTAATCCAAGAACCTTTATTTTTTCTTCAATCACATAACTTTTGGACTTTAGTAAGTTTGAATTCAATTCATTCAGTTTAATCTCATACATTATATACATTTTAATTTTAATTTTACATTATAATATTTTTCTGTGCAGCTATATATATATAGTAAGCTTTAAATAATACAAAAACCTTATTAGTATTGCAGTAAAAACAAGAATAAAATAAGTTGATCTGTGGCCAGGTCCGAACCGACCGACGGTTTGAAGTAAATTAATTTCCAGTTACAGAAACAATTTCAAATAATTTTAATACATCTATTAATGTAATAAAAAACAGATAGGCATATAACATAAATAATAAATATAAACATTTTTAATTTTATTTTATTTATAATTATATGCAAGACCAGGCTGTGACATCATGAATGGCTGGATGACGTCATATAATTTTAAATCAAGAAAAAACTAATAAATATGATTTTTCTCGAGGATAAAACCAATACAAAGTGCATGATTCGTGGTGATATATAAAAAAATCTCCTTTGGTGTGAAAATAACCCTTTCCTTCCTATCGTCGATCGCTAATACTACCACTTCCGGTTTCCGGAATTGCACCAAAAGTTGATCAATTCATCCCACTGATGCATTAAGTAAATATACCAAATTTCATCAAAATCGGTTGAGCCGTTCAGGCTGTACACATCTATACGGACGGACGGACAGACGGACGGACGGACGGACAGACATCATGCTAAAAATACTTTTTTCTGTTAAGAAAATGCATGATTCGTGGAGATATGTAAAAATCTCCACATGTGAAATTTGGTGTGAAAACAATACCACCCTTACTATCGTCGGTCGGTAAAAAAACAATTAAATTTAGAATCAACTATAGGTATCTTTAAATGTTGGGATGATAAGTAAGTCTTGATTGAAGCTTAATAAAATAAAAAAAAAATGATGAGTGTGTCCCGTTAAATAAATAAAATTGATATGCTTTTGAATATTTATGATATTTATTTTGCATTTGAATTCGTCTTATAATGATATTTACCATTTGTTCATTTTTTTAAAAAATATTTATTTTATAAGAATTCGATTAATTGACTTAATACTTTACACTCTTTTTATTTTAATTTTAATAAATATTCATAAGAGATATTTTAACTTATTGAAAAATTTAATGAATATGAATTTTGCTCAATTTTTAACTTAGAAAACAAAAATAAATAAATAACCATTTATGAACACTTATAATTAAATAGGTTGCAATATACAAATTTGTTATATGAGATTAACTAATTTTGGAATAACATATTGGTGAATGATAGAATTTCTATCTATTTTCAATGTTTTAAAATTTATAAAAACACATTAGGTAGACCATGCTGATAACACTTAGGTGAAGAATGTAAATGAAAATGATACTTTATGGAAATTTTGGATATAATTTCAATTCTATTCAACCATTTTTATATATTCTATTATTTTTTTAATATTTAAATTAATAAAACTTTAAATACAAAGTATTTTAAGACATTTAAGTCTTTTTTTATATTTCCTATGGTTTATCATGAGGAAATGAGTTCTTTAGAATTTTAGTAACAAACAAAAAAACTGCTTTAAAATTGCATAAACTAATGACAAATAAAGACAAAAAAAAAAAAAAAAAAAAAAAACAAACATACTGAACTTTTGCTTATAATCTGCTTTATATTTTGAAGCACAAATACTATTCTCATGTGATTTAAGTCGGAGAAATATTATTAAGTTAAATCAAAAAATATAATAAAAAGTATAATTATATCCAGTTCTGAATTACTAATACGATTCTTTCTTTATCGTGTTTAGTTTTTGTCACAAATAAAATGTATTCATTAAATAACGAAATTTTTATTTTTATATATTAATAATTGTAATATTCCAATTTTTATAGATAATGTTTGTTAATTGTAGACACGCTAAATAAATTCAATGCAACGAATTCCAATATAAAATGAGAATCAATTATTTATAAGCTTCGGTCTTGAAGAGAAAGGCACGATTTTGGGCCAATTCAAATACAACTACATACAAGTTTTGTAAGCCTTCCTACGTGTAAGTATAATTAAATGCACGTCTTTTGTTTTCTTCGTTTATCTTTGTTTCTAAAATTTAAATATACCATTTTTACATAAAATCCATTCTCATTTAATTTGCATCCATTATCATATTTTCTAAAATTCTAAAATTTTATCTATCTTAAAATTAACCAATAGGTTGTCAGATTCAATGTAAATTTTATTCTCAAAATAAACTTTATTTTATTAGGTAAACATAATCAATTAATCATTTTAATTATATCTAGGGTGTTCAATGTAAACTCTCAAGTATTTAATATTATTAAAATAAGAAGTATTTATGGGTATTTCACGTTATTAATAGTAAATTGATACTAAATTATCCATCACTGTATTATATATGACCATTTTAGAACTGTATCAATTAAATTAAATTAAATTAAAATATGTTCATAAATTCTTATTAAGTAAGTACCTGGTTCACTGAGCCGCCCCTCGGTACTTTAAAAAAATTATTCCTTATGAAGTATGAATATTTAAGATTAAGATTATTATTTAAAATAAATAAACGACAAAATATATGAAATAATTTCAAATAATTTAAAAGGACATAAATTTAAAAAATACAGTCCTTAAACGTACGTATTAATGCATTAAAAGACAGAAAAGTATGGCCTATGGATATAACATAATATATATTTCGTAATTTGATTACAAACCATTATTAAAAAAATATTTTTATAATTTTATTTATAATATTTTATATTTAAGGAAGCGCTATCCGGCGTTGGTCGGCGCCATTTTTTTATTATTACAATTCCTATTTTAAATTAAGAAAAAACTAACTAAGATGATTTTTCCCGAGGCTGAAACCAATACAGATCGATTTTTCTTTATAAAAAATATTTATGGTGGGAATTTCAAAAATATCCTTTGAGCGGATTAATATTTCAAAAATAAAAATATATATATATACATATACAATTTTTGATAGTATAATAATATAAGATATAATGTACGGTTAAATAATAGATTAGCAATTTCTCTATAAATTGATTACAATTATTACTATTTTATATATAATATTTTTTCATGCTCACTATTTTTTTTATTATTATTTAGATAATTGATTTCTCATACTTTCTTTATTTAAAATTCATACAGTTATTTTTACTCAACCTATTATCATTATTATTACTTTAATTCAAGGGAAATATTATTCTATTCTTTTTTTATTCACTTTTTATCAAATAATATAGTATGTTTATTTTTTTTCAAAGATAATGATAGAAAAAAAAATATAAGATTTCTTCTTGAATAATAAATAATTTGCTTAGAATGAGGAAGACGTTGGTTGGATGTCCAGTTGACGACACAGCTCAAGGCGCAAATCCGTAGACACCGTTAAATTTTTGATTGATATCTATTTTCTACTTGTGGAGTTTTAGTTTATTTGATTTTTTTTTAAAGTTCATTTCAAATAATTTTCTTAAAAATAAATCATGCAAACCTACTAAATTTCCGGATGCAATTCTTTTTTAAAGATTTAAATGTCTTACAATATTTTCTTTGGTGTGTCATTAACACTATTCATTTTTTCTTATTATTTTCAGACACCAATTTTGACCATCATTAACACATTAGAGAAATTGTCAAATAAAAAAACCACTATCCTTTTAAATTTTTTTTTAAAACATTTGATTGATGATGTATATATATATATATATATATACACCAATTTACCATTCGGAATAATTTACTTTCATTCATTATTATTAAAAATTACATTGTTTTAATTTTTCAAATAGTTACGTGGTTTGATTTTTTTAAAAGGATTTTTTAAGCCAATTTCATCCTTGTTATTTTTTTTTAAATTTATTTTGTAATTCACATTTTAATTTATTTTTAATTGAATGTTATATATAGAATTATTCGTTAACTTGGTGAGTTTTGAACCCGAGTTCTTAAACTCAATTACTCAAATGCTTACTTATTCATTCAATTCTTATCTTCTACATTTCAATTTAAGTGTAAATAGAAAAATTTTCATATACCAAAATAAATATATTTTAATGATACTAATTAATAATCTATTTAATTTTAAATATTATAAATTAAACAAATAAAATACCACAATTATTTTAATTAAATAGTTATTACGTAACTATATATAAATATATATCCCACTAATCTTGCTATTTGAGCTACTTTAGGATTAAACTAGTTGCTCAAGTCAAAAAAAATAATTAATCTGATCAAATATGGCTTAATATAATTTCAATAAATATAAGTATTTTTAATATACCTAGGATTGTATCATGGTCAAATGAGTTTGTTCTGTTTTCTATAAAGCTCTCTAATACTTGCTAGATTTATTGATATATTCGATTGAAATAAATATTTAATTTATAGAGTAAATCATAACTTTCAATTCCTCTTCACGATGAAGTATTAAAGTATTAAAGTATCAAAAATATCACCTCTTATAGGAAATTTTAAATTATATAATAAATAATTAAAATGATGACCATTTGATTTTATATTGATAATAAATGTATTTATATATTTAAACATTTTCATTTTAAAAACAATAATAAAAGTATCATCAAAATACTGTATTGTTCATGTAACAAGATTTGTTAGTAGAAAGTATTATATGATGATTATATTTATATAATAATTGTTGATTTATAAATTGAATGATATATCTTATAATAAGAATATATATATGTAGGGAATTTCGTTGTCTAGGAGTTGCTTTAACAAAAATTATCGTTTTTATTTTAAGAAAATAAACAAGATAAAACAGATAAGTAAATGAAAATATAACTTCTTCAGTTCTTGAATATAATAATGAATTCTTGAATCTTCGTAAACTGATGACATGGATATGCTGAATAGATTAGTGCCGGGGCCCTTTTTATAAAGAAGTTCCAGACGACTTGGACGCGGTTGCTATTGGTCGTTGAATTGGCGCTTTTAGCGTGGAGTGGGTGAATGCGGTGAGTGGGGCGCTTGTTGCGTGGAGCGGCATAGAGAGGAAATACGCGCTCCGTGAATTTTGTGGTTGTGGCGGAAACTGATGCGCCAAACTTTGTTTGGGTGTCCCAGTCGGTCGGACGCTTCAGTTGCGAGGCGAAGCTCGAAAGCTCCATCCCCACATATATTTTATTATACTTTTTTAATTTTAATATAAATGACAAATTTGTTAAATTATATTTGACCCTTTGTTATCATCAATTATTACAATTATTATAATTTATAATAGTTATATTAAAATATTTAATATCTACTACACATTTCAACTTATGAAAAACTAATATTTTTTTTTAAATATATTCTGACAAGTAAATATAATAAACACATTTGAAGTCTTGAAACTAAAAGTCTTGACAGATAGATGACACCACTATCAAAAATATCCAACGTATTTCGAATAATATGTATCAAAATTTGACAGACATCAGGCGATTAGTTTACGAAGAATAACATTTTTACTGAAAGAACTTTTGTTACTTTCAAAACAATGAAATTGGATGACTTCGGATGTGAATTAGTTTCCCATTCTTTAAACCCCCGAACTCTTTCCCTTTTTCTGTTTGTAGATCTCAAAAGGCTGTTCGCTGTCAAGAAATTTAGCTCCGATTTTTTAAAACATAAGTTTCAATTCCTGGTACAAAATAATTAAAGTTTTTTTCTCTTTTCTTTTTTTATCGGACTTGATAGAGAAAATTGTTTCTAACGAGAAATATATATATATAATCTAATTAGTAATTGGAGAATTAATGAAAACACGAATTCAAGAAATACAACTCCTTGAATGAATGGCGAATGAATAAGGGCCTTATCACGAGATCTTCCATTTACTGAATTGAATTTCTCCGAGATAAGGGCAAATGGTTTGGAATGGTTTTGATCCCTTTAACTGCGATCAGATCAAAACATTCTCCATTCCCTAATACCCTCTCTCACATCATCATCTCGTTTAAATAAGCTGCATTTACATGCAAATCGTCAACTCCCACTTACCTGGGATAATATTGAATTTATACACATGATAGTGCGGTTCTAAGCAAAATGACGTCCTACCAATTCGAGGGAGGAAAAGGAAATTTAACTGAGGGAAAGTTAAGAGGAATGGGATCGAATGATGAGCAATCAAACCATCTTTCAATAAACTCTCTTATTTTATTTATTTATTTATTTATTTATTTTTAATATCATCCTTTGTTTAAATCCATTATTAATTTATTCTTTTTAATAGTTTCTGAATTGACCCCATTAATTCATTGTGCCCGACTCTCAATCCTTTAAAATCTTTTCAATAGAACTTTCTAATTTATTTAATACAATCAATTCTTTTTTATTATTATTATACAATCACATTTAATAAATATTAATTTCGAATTAACATTTAATATATATAATTAAATTAATATATATATTTTTCTTAATAAATAAGATTTAAAATTAATAATATTAATTGATATACACATTTTTAGATAGTCATAAATCACTTTTCCAAACTTATGAAAGTTATTGTGTTTATATATTATATCATTATCCTGTATTTATATCCAAATTGCCATTGTCTTAGATTTATTTAATAAAAATGGACAGGGGTTTGAACCGGTTCTCTCTCATCTCTCCAAATACTTATATCAATAAAAATAAGCTGGAGTGTCTCCACTCGACTATCTCGCAATTTGAATTGGATTAAATAACATAATATATTATATTTAAATTAAATTTAATTAATTATAAATTATAACTAATAAATATTAAACCAGCGCATGTTTGGCTTTTTATTGATGGTACCATGGCACGTGTTGGCGCGTGAGATTTGCAGTGTTAAAAAATTAATTCTGGTACTTTCAGCAATTCAATCAAGCTGAAATTCTATATATAGCAGTTTTATACAATTATTAATCATGTGAAAAATTATCAAACATATATTTTTATTTTTACGGTCACTTTAGAGGAAAAAAAATCAAAACGTTGTAGTTAATGACCCTCTTCCGGTTGAGCTACATTTCTCAAAAGTTGATAGAAAACTATGAATTTTGAATAATGTCCATGTACCAAATTTCATCATTCTAGCTCAAACCGTTTTTGCGTAATCTTGTCTACATACACACACACACACAGACAGACATTTTTCTCAACCTTAGTGAAAATGATTCAGGAACCTTCAAAACGTATAAAACCATCAAAATCTCAACATCGAAAATTTTCGTGATCGCAATACTATCTCTTACGAGATAGTAATAATCAGAATTAGATAAACTAAGTAAGTCCAAAACACATGTTCAAATTCATATTGATTATCTTTGGTGACAATAAAATTCTTAGAAAAAATATACATCTCATTTGTTTAATTTTGTAATTCCTTTAATAATAATAATAGTAATAATAATACTTTCTAGAATAATTCAATACATTTGCAAATGCTTTTATGAATGATGCTGATTATTACAAAATAGGTCTCTTCCCGGGAGTCGCCCTGTATAATTAATAACATGACAAGCGCAATTAAGTTGGTAATCAGCAGTATTACACTAGGCACATCAAGTTAATTAGTCTTATCATCTTATTAATTATATATAGGCGTTAACTATATGTCAATCAATATACACACATAACACAGATCTATACATTAATATTTTTAACATTACACTTTTAAATTTTAATTTTTTTAAATTCATTTTTAAATTATAAACATTAATTCATGAAGTTATTTTCACAATATTTTTTTTTATAATTAGAAATAAATAAAAAAAGACACATGAAAAAATATTTATAATCCATTACATTAAATTCTTTTGATTTAATTTTATATATAGTAAAAACAAACAAAAAACATCTAAATTAATTAATTAATTTATTAAAAGAGATTATATTTAACTGAAATATTAATTAGTAAAGTTGATTGCCTTTAAAATATGAAAAAAATGGAATTCGTTAAAATAAGTTGACCTGTGGCCAGGTCCGAACCGACCGACGGTTTGAAGTAAATTAATTTCCAGCTACAGAAACAATTTCAAATAATTTTAATATATCTATTAATGTATTAAAAAAACAGATATGGATACATAAATAATAAATATAAACATTTTTAATTTTATTTTATTTATAATATATATGCATGACCAGGCTGTGACGTCATGAATGGCTGGATGACGTCATATAATTTTAAATTAAGAAAAAACTAATAAAGATGATTTTTCTCGAAGAATATTTCTTTATTTATTATATTCTTAGACTGCTCCGAAATTCATATATGTTCTATATTTTGTTAAAAAGAAATATGACAATTTAGTTGTAACCATTGATTTAATTAAGTTTTCTATTGGTATCCATCCCTTGTCTTTCATATGAAATATGTATGAGGAGATGGACATGTATACTAGAGGAATCAATAAACTATAAATTGATATTGGCTCCAGTGCCTCTTCACCCCAATTTATCCCGTCATTTGAATTTAAAATCTCTTTTATCTAGATGAACATTCACAAACATTGCATCATTTTGCCTGATTTGATTGATCAATTAACAGTTATAATAAATAATTTCCAGGTGTGATGATTAGAATGGAAGTTAATGGTTGGCTCACGTGAACCAAATGATTTACTCATTTATATGGCGACAATTTTTCCAATCCCCACGTGTCTGTCTGTCATTCCGTCGCTTTAGCGGTTCTTGGTCGGGTAACAGCACCGCCTCGCGTGCTGCCCGTCGTCAAACTCCTTTCTACGTACTCCTCTGGGAATCACAACTTCCGGATTGCGTTACCTTCCCATAATCACTTTCATAACAAAATTTAATTAACAATAAACGGTAAACGATAGGACAACGCAAACATGCATAACGGATGTAGATGATTTACTTGATTAGTACCTAATTCTCCTATTACCATTAATGTTTTCAAGGATATTTAAACTTTTTTTTTCTTTTTGGCTTTTTGAAAGGTCTTAAAATCTTTTATATCGATTGTATATCTCATCATCTTTTTTGCAAAATAATCACATTCCTCCAACCATCACTATCCTGAGCTATTTCATCACAATTGTAGATGATATATTTATTTCTGCTTGATGTTCTTCTTATTGTCATCAATTGTCTATATTATCACTAAAAGAATGATTATGAAATATCTTTCACAGAGGAAGGAGATAATTTCAATTTTGTCTAATTTTTAGTCTAAATGGATGTGTCTCATGATTAGCCTGGTATTGCATGATGCAGATGAGTTGGGTGAAAGGTTAACGTACAAACTCTATAATTAAACTATAAGTAGACTGACTTTAAAGAGCAAACTTTGTCTTTTCATCGAATATTAGACGATCACTAAGGGGAATCTCAAAGCTATTAAATGAAACTAAATTTTCAAAGTAAAATATTTCATCCTAGAGACAGAAATAGAGAGGATTTCTGATAGAAAATTTGAAATGTTTGAAATATTGAATTTCAAAATTTAATTTATTTGAGTTTTCAGTTATATAATATTGTTTTTATATATGTAAAATTAAATAAAACCGTTTTTTTTTAAATAAATAATTTGCAACATATGAAGTGAATAATGAACTTGATAATCTTAATATTGCAATGCAATATACATTTTTCTGTAATCAATAACCCTGAATTTCCTACAAGCTGTGAACTTTGGGCTTCATTTGCCCAGTTTGTTTATATGTGGTATTATTCGCTTTGTTTTCTGAGTGGCAACATATGTTAATTTAGTGATTTTTCCTATAAAGACAAAAACAAATTTAAGTTAATTAATCATTAATAATTAAAATATATCAATTTTGTTTTTAAAAGACCTCCCTGAAAAAACTTTCAAAATGTTATAAAAAAAATGATTTTTTTTTTGATAATTCATTTTAACCAGTTTCTTAATTTTTTATTTAAAAATCTAGCATTCTCATTTTAATTTTATTATTTAATTGGCTTATATTATTATTATTTTATATTTTATTTTATTTTTTGTTAGTTTTTTTTCACAGCATTTTTTTCAATAAAAAATTTTCAAAAATAGGACAACCTTAGCCCATTCGGCAAATAATTAATATATATTTATGCATAAAAATGTAAATTATATATATATAAAATGTCAAAAAAAGACATTATTTAATAATCAATGAGTTAATAATATCTTATTATATTTATTGATATTATTTGCATTAATTAATAATAAAGATCAACTAAATATTTAAACAAATATGACATTTATATATTCTAAATTTATTTTAATTAATAAAATCAGCTTTTATACAAAAAGTTTTTCTTTATAAAATAGGCATATAATTCAAATTTTAAACTATACAACTTTTTGTCTTTGCTTTACTATTGTGATGTATTTAAATAAGTTAGTACTTAATAATAAATATAATACACTCACAATTCTCGTCTGTCTCTCACTCTTTCCACTTTTTATTCCTTTACAATCTACTTCTTTTCGTTTGAATGCAAATAAAACCATCCAGTCTACGGTATACTTTCAACTAACATCAAACACATTAATTAACTCTTATATTACTTCTTTTTATTTTTAAATTACAATTTTAGATGTTTTCTATTAAAAAATGAAAACATTTTGTATATTTACTTACAAATCATTCATTATTTTTAAGAATTTATATATTTCAATGCTTATATAATAATTTTTAATATTAAAAAAAAATTAATTATTTTAATATCATATAATTTTCTTATCTTTCACGTACGCCATTAAGTTTAGTTGTGAGTTAAGATGCGATTACCTCTTAGAAACTTTTTTTTTGTTACAAACTTCACTTTTAAAAACTTTACCTAACACCGTATCGAGATTAGTAGAATATCATAATATATATAATAAAAAAAACAGTGTGTATCTAGGTAATAAGAAGACATAAGATTCGGCAAATAAGAATTTACAGGAGCTGGAAAAAAGTTGAAATTTATTTTTATGGCCACAGATACCATAGATTCTATTTAGTTCCAATGTATTGAGGGATAAAAATTAGATGAAGATAACAGTAAAAGCTTTACTATAAAATTTCATTTGTATTCGTATTGTCAGAAAAGTCAATAAAATTCAAAATAATCATCAAGCGAAATTAAACAAAATTAACATAAAAATGGAATTTTGATTAAGTCTTCAAGAGAAAAGAAAATTATTGTAAAATTAAATATCTAACTCAAACAAAAAAAAAAGAAAAGTTTTTTTGACTAAGACAACTCACAACAGCAAAATATTTATTATGTGTGAATTAAATCTACAAAAACTACAAAAATCCATTCCAAATATTATTAAATTAAATGCATAATTATATAAAAGATAATTTTCATTAGATTTTTTTTGCAATCAATTACTTATCAGCTATTTTGGGTTTCAAATTCTTTATATATATAATATTATATTTATTTAAATTTATTTTTACCTTTAGGTACATATTTCATATATAAATAATAGTATCACAAAAAATTTATCAGAAAATCATTTTACTTTATATTCATTTTTACTTGTATTGTTTTCACACCAAATTTCACATGTGGAGATTTTTACATATCTCCACGAATCAAGCATTTTCTTAACAGAAAAAAGTATTTTTAGCATGATGTCTGTCCGTCCGTCCGTCCGTATAGATGTGTACAGCCTGAACGGCAAAACCGATTTTGATGAAATTTGGTATATTTACTTAATGGATCAACTTTTGGTGCAAATCCGGAAACCGGAAGTGGTAGTATTAGCGATCGACGATAGGAAGGGAAGGGTTATTTTCACACCAAATTTCACATGAGATTTTTTTATATATTACCACGAATCTCATGCACTTTGTATTGGTTTTATCCTCGAGAAAAATCATCTATATTAGTTTTTTCTTGATTTAAAATTATATGACGTCATCCAACCATTCATGACGTCACAGCCTGTTCTTACATATATATTATAAATAAAATAAAATTAAAAATATTTATGTTATATGCCTATCTGTTTTTTATTACAATAATAGATATATTAAAATTATTTGAAATTGTTTCTGTAGCTTGGAATTAATTTATTTCAAACCGACGGTCGGTCCGGACCTGGTCACAGATCAACTTATTACATATAAAATTATAATTAAATTATAATATTGCCAAAATCAATGATTTTCTAAAATTTTATCTAAGAAAAAATCCTACTTCCCCTAAAAAAACAAATTTTATTGATTATTCCCAAAATTGAAAAAATCTCTGAAAACTAAGATGATTATTTCTGAACTTTGACAACATTACTAGTGTATAAGTAAAAAGCATGTTATATAATATATAGCAGAGGTACCCAATCTTTTCCGGTTTGCGGCTCCCTAAATAATCAGATTTTTTCCGCGGCGACCTCAATACATCAAATTTTTACTAAGTTTTTGATTTTCTTGAAAAATTGGAAAACTGTTTTTTTAAAAGCGATTATCCATTTAACAGCGAAAAATTAAAAACTTATACTTACTATTTTCCTCCCCGGGGAGCCGCGGCGCACACTTTGGGAATCACTGATATATAGAAAATAATAAGCGTAATATTATACTAAATTCTATTTCTACTTTAATAGTGTTCATAGATTTTGATTGACCAAATAAACATTGATTTTTATTAAAATTTATTAAGATAATATGTATTTAGATTAAAATTGATTTTTACACCTTTCATATTTCTTAAATAAAATTAATTAAATGAATGTTCCTTCAATAAATCATTTTTTTAAAAATACTATAAAAACTTAAAATTGAAAATCCATATCGACAAATATTATAATAATGAAAATTGAAAATTTATGAAAATTCAATAAAAAAAAAGAAAAGAAAACTCTTAGACCTTAATCAATGATAGAAATGAATTTCTTCAGGTATCGGTTAGATAGATGAATTTTTTCCCAGGTGCACAATTTATCGTTTCAAACTAATTAGAAAAAATTTCTATGGAGTAAAAAGTGAGTTTTTCCAGATTAAAAAAAAAAATAATAATAATAAAATAAAAGAAAAGAAAAGAATGAAAAAAAGTTCCTTTTTATTTTATTCGTCTTGTGATCTAGCGCTGAGTTGGCATTCCGAGTTCATTCCTAAAGAGAACCAGGTTACTAGCTCAGCAATTAGCGACGTGCATTTATAATTCGCCTCTCACTGAGCCTTTCCCTATATTTTGTCTCTTTTATTTTGTAAGTTATTGATCTAGGATTTCAAATATGATTCATAATATTTATCAATTGAATTTATTGTTTATATAAAAATATTACTTTAGTTACCTTGAAAACACAAAACTGGTTAATAAAAGTAAAAGTTTATTATTTCATTTAAATAAAAATTTAACTTAGGATATTAGATTCAATATTTACATATTTATTAATTAAATTATTGTTGTTGCAACATGCAATTTATCAACTATTTTGTTAATTCATAGAGTATTTAATAGTAAAAGTACTCTCTTTTTCATTTTATAGTCATTTCATGGTTTTAGAAATTTTTATTAGACTCGTTTTGTATATAAAAAATATGATGACTATGAACTAATTATTCTATTGTTGTTCCTTGTTTTTTCCTTAATAATTTACTAGTAATAAATATAATAAACATATTATAAATTGATTACAATTAAAAGAGAAAATTAAATTTAGATATAATAAAATTGTTAATTGAAAAGATGATTGTCAAGAAAAAAAATATATATAATTATATACTATATATATATACTAGGCCTGTTCAAAAGAAAAGGTGAATTTTTTGTTATGTTAGTACACACATTTTTCCACATGTTGACATTATCAGCCATTTTAGATTAGTAGTTTGTTTTTGACAACTGAAATAGTTTGTGTGTTCCTCAATTGTTTACTTAAAAAGAATCTGTATTAAATTTTGCGTTAAAAATGGAATAAAGTGCTCCAACGCACTTAAAATGTTGACTGTGTCATTCAGCGATTCTACTTTGTCTCAAAAAAATGTTAATAAGTGGTACAAGTGCTCTAGAGAGGGCCGAGAATTTCGATCAAATATGGTTTTGCTCACTGTTTTCTTCGATTACAATTGCATGGTGCATCATGAGTTCTTACCGACAGGTCGTTCTGTTAATAAGGAATACTACAAGGAAGTTATACAACGCAATACGGCTTAAATGATCGGAATTGTGGAAAAATAAATCATGGATTTTGTCGATAAAGCACCATCTCACACATTATTGCTTGTTCATAATTTTTAGACCAAAAACAACACCGTAATCATGCCTCATCCACCGTGTTCACCAGATATGGCTCCCTGCGACTTTTTTCTATTCCCAGAACTGAAGAGTCCAATGAAAGGAAAGCGTTTGGCCCCAATTGATGAGATAAAGTCGGATTTTAAGAACGAGCTGATGGCATACCGAAAAGCGCATTTCAGAAGTGCTTTGACGATTGGAAGAAGAAGAAGAAGTGCAATCTATCTGAGGGGAATTACTTTGATCAGGACAAAATGGATATTGATGAATAAATAAATACTTTTAGAAATAATTCAACATTCACCTTTTCTTTTGAACAAACCTCGCATATCTTCTTATATATAAAATTCTCGTGTCACAAAACTTTGAAAGAATACTCCTCCGAAACGGCTGGACCGATTCTTATGAAATTTTTTATGTATATTCAGTAGGTCTCAGGGCATGTCAGACTTCCTTTATAAAACCGCTAATTGGTAAGGTGTGTCCAGGAGATGCTAATTAATTAAAAATAGTTTAGTTACCATACTAGATCATAGAGGCGCTAGTGGCGATAATTTGACATGTATATATATCGTAATAGAAGACTTACAAACAAAAGTGGTTCGTGGGTGAACCGTCTAAGGCGTTATCTTATGACTTTGCACTCTCAGTTCGAAACTCGCAAAGGCACATTTTTTTTTTTAAATTATATATTTTTTTTACAAATTTATTAATTTTTAATATTTTATTAAATAATTTCATTTTATTAAATTTTATTTTATTAAATTAATAATTATGTCAATTCATTTTTTCTGCATAAATAAACATATATAAAAAACTATAGAGATGGGACAGGGTAGGAGTTAGATGGTTATAGCTCAGAATAGGGACACTCGGGGGGGTACAGGGGGCGGAGCCCCCGTCTAGGTGTGGAGAGCGCCGAAGGCGCTCGGAGCAGCTAGTATATATATATATATATATACATAACTATTAAAAACTATAGATGTGGTTTTTAATATTTTCCTAATAATTATTAACAACTCTTTATTTATTGTTTATATTTTAATAATTAGTTTTACTTATATAGATATATATTCTGCTTTTAATGATAATTATTCTAATGTATATATAAACGAAAACAAATACAGAAATTAATTAAAAATAGTTGTTATTGTCTTTTAATCGTTACTGTTATTTTTTTATACATAATAACAAACATTAATCAATGATATCTATGCATAATAAACTAAAACATATTTTAATTTTTACCAGTGGCGCAACCAGGGGGGGGTTTTGGTGGTTAAACCCCCCCCCCCAGGAGAGAAAAAAAATAATAATTGCTGTATATTCAGTGGCGCAATCAGGGGGGGTTTTGGGGGTTAAAACCCCCAGGAGAGAAAAAAAAAATAATTGCTGTATATTATGTTTTCAAATAGAAAAGAAAAAAAATTCTTAAAATATAACTTAGTGTATAATAAAAAAGTTTTTTTTTATTAATACATGTGGAAATTGATACCGAGGTCAAGGGATGTTTCGAGCTCCTCACTCCACTTCCTTATCCCTGGTTGTAAAATTTAACAGAGGGATAGCGGAAACGCAGGCCCTCACCCCCACAGGGCCTTTGGTGACGTCCAGGAGAAAGTCTCCCCCCTTCTCCACCACAACGGGTAGGGCATTTGTAAATAAACCATTTTATAGAAATTCGCAAACAAGAAGTTGCTCTATCGAGAACATTTACCCTAGACACCAATTCAACCCCTTCCACATTGCTACATACATTAATTGCTAATTTCATAAAGATTATGAAGCGAAGACTAATTTCAGATTTTTTTCAAAATAAGAAAAACAAGAAAGGTAAGATTTAAAATTTTTTTTAAATTAGTGAATTAATTCTTAAATACTTTTCCATTTAAGAATTAGATAGTGAAGCTGGACCTTCAGAAACAACAGATTGTGTTAATAGCAATAGCGAAGAAGACAATAAAGAAATAGTTGATTTCACAACTGAAAAGGTTAATTTTTTTTATTTGTTTATATATATTAACCCATTTGTAGAGCCAGCGTTCCCAAATGGGAACATTTATTTTTATACACCAAAAACCCTTTCAAAAATATTTTTTTCTATATTTATCTACATGATATCTGGTCACCAATGGGTTAAAATCAAATTTCATTTTTTCACGTAGCCAGAGAAGAGGCAGGGGGGGGATTCGGGAGCTTCAGTTCCCACACATAAAATCTTTTTTTTTCTAAATTTTCTTAAGTTTAATTTTTTCAAATTATCCTACCACTACGGGCGGACGAAAAGCTTTCGACATCTTAAAGTAGTTTATTATAAATAACTCCATTATTATTAAGTTTAGGTAAAAATGAATATAATGAAACTTTTAGTAAATGCGATTTCCTATAAATTTAATATGATATGATAATTCTCATAAAAATCGGAATTTATAAAGAAATTCAATAAAATGTGTTTTGACACCTCTTTAAACTAGCATTACTTATGGTCCCATCTTGTCCAAAAACAATCCAATCCCCGCCCATCATTCCAAAAAAAAAACATCTAAATATCAAATCCCAAGATAATATCTCATTTCGTTTAGACTTAATTTTGGTAACGAACGGCCGGCCGGATCAAAATTTTTTTTTGCAAGTTTGGATTCAGAACCGTCTGAAAAGTGGAAATCTCGAAGAATCTCGGAGCAAAAATTTTCCGATCATCGTAAAAGCTATCCTTATTTCATGAGGAAAGCTAAAATGGTTTACTTATAGCTGGAAAAAAATATTTTCTTTCTAAAACTGTGAATACGAGTAAATAAAATACAAAATTTGCCAGATTTTGTAAAATCAGTGTTTCATTTACAAAACTTTTTTAAATATTTAATATAAAAAAAAAAATCTTAATGAAAATTTGTTTTTGAGTGAGCCCGGGGGGGGGGGGGGGGCATAGGAAGGTGGAGCGGCTAGTCAAAACCCCCCCCAGGAGCAAATTCTGGTTGCGCCACTGATTTTTACATATTCATATGTATAATGCCTAGTTACATATATAAGTACAAACATACTTAAATATAATTGTAATTATACTAGTTTTATAATAATTGCATCGTTTAATACAATAATTTCATGTTCAAATCTTTGAAAGAGCCAACTCATCACCAAAAAACAATCCTCTTATTTTTCTTCAGTATAAAGACCAAAGATGACTGAACTAAATAAATAGGATGCCTATTCTTCTTTTATAGGAAATACTTTCTTTTATTCTTGCAAAATTTATATAATTCAATTTTTTATTTTATTTTTGAATTTTTTCAGTTGCCCTTTTTTTATAAATTAAATAGTTTATTTTGCTATTTAATAAAATAAAATATAAAAATCTTGCAAGCATACAAAGTTAATTTTTTTATAAGAAAGAGAAATACAATTAACCAATCCATTCTTTTATTAAGATATTTTTGAAATAAAGAAAGTATTCAACTATTCACCTTAACATCTACTATAACTGATCAAATACACATATTAAATTCAAATTGTTACTACATTTTTAAATTATTTTGAAAAAAAAACCTCTAATCATTTTATATTTTTTTTCTATCTATATATAATTTTGAAATTAAATTACAATATAATAGATATTAAATAGATAATATTTAATTAAATAATAAAGTATTGGTAATTTAATACAATCATCCTGCGAATCTGGACTTATTTTTAACAAGAGACACTATTATAGTACTACTAAACTACGATCTCAAATATTTTACCTAAATTTATTTCGATATTATTGATAATTTTTTATAAATTAAAGAATTTAGTTACTTGCTTTATTTCTACTCTCCTCCTAGTCCTACTCTGCCCTCCCTCGATGCGTTCACTCACTCGCTTCATGCCAGCCGATTCCCCCACCAGTCTCTCTCTACTCGGTGACGAGTTAAGGCGTGTTTAGTATAGACAACGTCAAGAGAATCTCCAAAGCCATCCAATTCAATCAAAATTAAATAAATAAATAAGTTTATTAATATATCATTCTATTTAATATTTATTCTTTATATTATTTTCAATTTAAATATATATTTTTAATATATATAATATAGCTCACCTTCCTCCCCATTAATTTAAGAGAGGAGGAGGAGGTCTTTAAACTAAAATCTACTTCACATTCTTCCTAAACTCTTTCCATTATTTCTTTTAAAAGAAGGTAGCAATTTATTGAATAATTTTTTGCAGGTAATTATTTAGAATGATTATCATTATATTTTCTTTTTATATTTATATTCTTTCTTTTAATTTTTACATTTTTGTTTAAAATTAAATTTTACAGATAACTAAGATATAATAATTTGGTAATTATATGGAATGATCATCCAGTCATGGATTTGGACTAAACTTTACCAGTGCGTTCCTTTTTTAATTACAAATGAACTTTTTTTATGCAATTTTTGCGGGTCGCTTCTAATTTACGAGATAAAAAGGATTAAATTTTGCATATAAATCCATTGATATTCTATTTAGCTACCATATTTTATTCATTTGATCAACAGAGACCACTACTAATTTTCGGTTTTTTCAGTTCGGATTAGATATAGAAAAATTAAAAAATTAATTAATTAAATAATTTTCCTATATCCAAACCGAAAATTAGGAATAAGTGAATAATTAATCAATTAGTAATAAAACATTACTTAATGACATCATATTTTGAGGCTCATAATAAGCTAATATGGCAAATTTTAATCTTTTTTTATCTCGTTTCAAAAATTGCATAAGAAAACTTTATTTGGATTTAAAAAAGGACCCACTGGTAAAGTTCTATCCATTCAATATAATTACCAATATTTGATTAGTATATATATTGTATCTTACAAATGTTTAAATAGTTTTTTTTAATCTTTTTAATCTCTATGGATTATTTTTATTATTTAAACAGCATTTGTTCTATTTATTAAGTTTGGATGAAAAATAACAAATTTATACATATGAAATGGTGAGCTGGTTGAAAATATTGCACCATGCTGACTTTATCGGCTGTAATCCTTCTTTGGTATGAAATATACAATTTCCAAAATAAATATCATTTAAAAAATATAAGTTACCCCCTTAAGCCCTAATACTATTATTATTATATTCAAATAAATCACAATCTCCTATATCACTTAAAAAAAATATATACATTTCCTTAATCTTTCAATCTGATAAAAACATTAAAAGGTAATTTTTCACTTTTACCATTTATATATCGTTTAATCTTAAAAATAAATTTATTTTGTGTTTACTTTTTTTATAAAAATTTCATATTAAAAAAAACATGTAGGTATTTATGCATATAATTATTAAATTGACATTGTAATTTTATGGTTTGAATGTTGTCCGTCAGGAAATATTTAGCAAGCTCAACCCCCCACGGGATAACGACCCACCAGTGGAGTCAGTTGGATTTACGGGATCAAAATTATATTCTCGCACCTATTATTTACTATTTCACACCTCAACTATTTATATTTGTATACATTTATATAAAAACCATTAATTATTGATGAATTCAAAAATATGATCAGAAATTAGTATATAAATTTTTTTTCGAAATTCAAAAAATTAAATAGTTATTTGAAAATTAAATAAATAAAATATATCATAATTTAAATCGTATAATGATTAAATTATTGAAAAATTTTAATTTTTTTTTTTTATATAATCATCTGAATTCTAATTTATTTGTATAGATTAAGGATTTAATTTAATAGGTTATAAATTATTTTTATATATTATTTTTTAAATTATTGAATGAGGTAACGTTACTCAGTTATCAAGACTACCAGTAAGGTCATCGTTTTATTGAAGATGATTCAAATTTAGATGATTTTAAAAATTAATTGGAAAGATCTGATGATAAAATTAAATAAAATTTACGATTTATATATATATATATATATGTAAATAACATTTGTATAATTTGAATTATTTAATTAGTTAGTTATTTAATTTTCTTGTATATTTTAAGTTGCCGGACTGAAATTCGTTTATGTTATAATATGATATATTTTTCTTTTCATAGAAAATTCATTCTAATTTATAAATCTTTTTAATATTAAATTTTGTTATATTATATTTCATTTAGAAAACAAATAACTATAAAAATCGATTTGCTTGTATTTAAGGTAAGCAAATCGCTCTTAAAATTGTATATTTTTTCTTCTTCTTAGCCTTATTTCCCACGGGGTGTGGGGTCGGCTCTTCTCGTTAATTGGCGCCAACTAAATCTGTTGTTGGCGTCGTCTGTAGAGAGACCAGATGCAGATCTCCCGTTATACGGCAGGACTAGCTGGTTTTAGGCCTCCCACGCGGTCTTTGGTACTCAACCTTCGATGACGGTGATGATGGTGTTGACGACTTTTGATGAAGATGTGGACGATTTGAGTGAGGTTGATGGCAATGATGCTGATGCTGACCGGTGTGACGATGTTCGTGTCGGTGATGATGTCGATGTTGATATTGATGTGGATGTAGATGTTGGACTATCTTCTTTAGCCCACCTCGTCCATGGGTGGGTAACCCTAACCCATTTCTCACATCGCCCGGGTGCTGACAATGTGCGTCGCTTGCAGGGGACGCCCTAGCCGTTAACCGTATAACATTTCTCCATTAATTGTATATTTTTTATCTTATTTTAATTAATAAAATTTGCTTGTATTTAAGGTACATCGATTTGGTTATTTAATTTATAATCCTAATCTCCATATTATAAATCGATTTTTGAAAGAAAAAAAAAATGGAGCCATTTGAAATTAAATTTAGAATTGAAATGGAAAAAAGTGGAGATGTTTTAGTTACTAAAATTAAGAAAATAATCATCGAAGAAAATTCATATATATTACCTGAGGATCAACAGGATAAAGAAAAACACCAAGAATTATTTAAAATGGCAAAGGTGAAAAGCTGTTGTAAAAGTTTGAAGAAACAGGGTCAATATCGTAATATCACAGTAAGTCTACCACCAGATTTAATTTGTAAATATTTGGATGAAGATAAAAATGTCGTATTTAATGGAGAGTATCTTGAAGAAGAAACACAAGAGGAAAATTTAGAAAAAAAAAATATTGAAAAGGATTTTATTAAAATTATAAGAAATCTTAGTATAAAACTTGAATTAAGAGAGATAAATCCATCACAAGTGGAAAAATTATTTGTTTTGGAAAAATTTCAAGGAAGAGAAAATGCAAGTGAATGGCTGGACACTTTTGAAGTTGAATGTGAGAGACATGATATAGTTCTAGATGAAAAAAAGGTTAGAGTTTTAAGAGTGTTTTTAGAAGGAAATTCTATAGAATGGTATAAATCTACATTATATAAATTAACGGTTCATGGAAATTGGACAGAATGGCGAAATTCTTTTTTGGAAACATATGCAGATAAAAATTGGAATAATGTAATTTATGCATTTAATTATAGATATATTAAGGGTTCATTGATGGATTATGCACTAAAAAAGGAAAGATTATTGTTAGAGACAGAAATGGACATGTCACAAAAATCACGGATAAATCATATAGTGGTTGGATTGCCTAATTTTATGAGAGAATTCCTTGATAAGGAGGAGGTAAATACAACTGAAAAATTAATGAGTCAAATCCGTCGATACGAAGATTTTAATAAAAAAAAACATAAAGAACCTAGACTTACACAAAATAATAGGGAATTTTCAACAAATAATTTCCAAAATATGCGTAAACAATTGGAGAAGAAACCATGCAGAATTTGTGAGTTATTAGGAATGCGTGGGAGATTTCATCCCGAAGAAGCATGTAGAAATAGTAAACAAAATAATATGAAGAGAGTGAACTCAACAGAAATAGATTACTCGTATGAAAATGATGAACATGAGCCAAAAAACGGGCTGTTACACCACTAATTCGTTTAAAAATGATTCTTAATAAAAAGAAATCAATACAAGGAATATATGATAGCGGGTCTAATGTTACGCTAATCAATTCAAAGATCTTAGAAGATGTTCAAGATAATATAATAAATGATGAACAAATATTTAAAACAATTAGTGGTGTGGAAAAAAGTTTTAATAAAATAAAAATTTCACTCAAAATAAATAAGATAGAAAGAGAGATAGAGGTCTATGTTATAAAGAATAATAATTTTTCTTATGACATACTTCTAGGGTTAGATGCAATAAAAAAATTTAGATTAATACAAGATGATCGTCTAAAAATATATCAGAGAATGAATGATGGTAAGGTTGAAATGGTGAATAGATATGGCTTTGATGTTAATGATAGTGTAAATGTCGTTGAGATCGAAAGAATAATTAAACATTTAGACGAAGAAAAAAAAAATAAATTTATAGGATTGATAAGCAAATATAAACAGTGTTTTGCGACAAATAAATATGATGTAGGTCTTGTGAAAACTCACGAAGCTCATATAAAATTAATAGAAAATAAATATATATCGAAAAAGCCTTACAGGTGCTCTATTATAGATCAAGCAGAGATTGAAAATCAAATATCAAATTTGCTAGAAAAAGGATTAATAGAAGAATCTAAGTCTCCTTTTGGGGCACCTGTGACGTTAGCATTTAAGAAAGAAGATGGAAAGCGTACGAGGCTATGCATTGACTTTCGAGAATTGAATAAGATATTGGTTCCGGAATCACAACCGTTTCCAAGAATTGACGACACTATAGTGAAAACAAGAAATTGTAAGTTTTATACAGTATTAGATATAAATTCGGCCTTTTGGTCTATTCCAATAAGAGCAAAAGACAGATATAAACTTGCTTTTGTAACACAAAATTCTCACTATCAGTGGACAAGACTCCCGTTTGGTCTGAAAATAAGTCCAGCGGTTTTCCAAAGAGTTTTGGCAAATGCCATTAGACGTAATGGGCTACAGGATTTTTGTCTTAATTATATAGATGACATTCTAATATTTTCAAGAAATTTTGAAGAACATTTGAAGCATGTAGAAAGAGTTATGCAAATAATTAATCAAGAAGGGTTTAAATTAAAGTTATCAAAGTGCGTTTTTGCCCAGGACACAGTTAGATACCTGGGACATGTTCTTGGGTATAATACAGTTAAACCGCATCATGATAATCTTAGATCAATAAGGGAGTTTCCAAAACCTAAAAATAAAAAAAATATTAGACAGTTTTTAGGCAAGATAAATTTTTATTATAAATATATACCCAATAGTATAAAATTACTCGAACCTCTTCATATTTTATTAAGAAAGAATTCTCCTTTTTTATGGACAAATGAATGTGACGAAACATTTGCAAAAGTAAAAAAATATCTATGTGAGAGTCCTATTTTAGCAATTTTTGACCCAAACCGTCCAACTATGTTATTTACAGACGCAAGTGGCGTGGGCGTGGGAGCAATCTTAAAACAAGTTCAGGAAAATGGAGAATTACTTCCAGTTGCATATTATTCAAAAAAATTAACACCAACACAAAGAAAAAAGAAGGCAATTTATTTAGAATGTCTTGCGATTAAGGAAGCAGTGCAATATTGGCAACATTGGTTGATAGGTCATAAGTTTTTGGTTTTTACAAACCATAAACCCTTGGAGAATTTGAAGATAAAATCAAGGACTGACGAAGAATTAGGCCACCTAGTGTATTATTTGTCCCAATATGATTTTCAAATAAAATACTCACCAGGCAAAGAAAATGTGGAAGCTGATGCGCTTTCGAGAAACCCTGTGTTGGAATGTTTTGAGGGGGAGGAGGACGAGATTAAAATTGTTAATTTAGTTTCAATAGAAGATGTTACTGAAAATCAAAAACTTAATAAAAGAGAAATTTTAAATATGAAGGATAAAATTATAAAAAATGGTTTAGTATATAAGCAAATTGGAAAAAGAGAAAGAATTTTAATTTCAGAAGATTTTGGTTTGAAGCTCATTGAAAGAGTTCACAAGTTTTATGGTCATATAGGAATCGGTCATTTAGCTGCCAAGATTCGTCCCTTTTATTATTTTAAAAGAATGGATAGACATATAAGAGAATTATGTATGAAGTGTGATATTTGTAAAAGAAACAAATCTAGAAGATGTAGAGAAATTGGGCGGTTATCACAGATAGGTCCAGCAAGTGAACCTTTTGAAATAATGGCTATTGATACAATTGGCGGATTTTCTGGAAATAATTCACAAAAAAAATATTTGCATTTACTTGTGGATCACTTTAGTAGATATGCCTTTGTTTATCCGTCATCTGAACAAAAAGCCCAAGATTTTATAAAATTAATAGACCCTATAGTGAAAAAACACAAAATAAAGATTATTTTAGCAGATAGGTATGGCAGTATCAATTCTGAAGAATTTAAATCATATTTAAAAAAACATAACATCTTATTAGTTTTCACTGCCACAGATTGCCCATTTTCAAACGGCCTTAATGAGCGATTGAATCAGACTTTGGTCAATAGAATCAGATGCAAGTTACAAGAAGAAAAAACAAGATCATGGGCTATGATTGCATTAGAATGTGCTGAAAATTATAATCAAACCGTACACAGTGTCACGAAATTTTCACCAGCATATTTATTAAATGGAAAAGAGCTATCAATAGTACCGGAAGAATTAAAAGTGAGAAGAAATTTAACGGAAGACAGGAAAACAGCATTAGAAAATTCTAAAAAAAATCATAATATTAATAAAGATCGAATTGATAAAAAGAAACAAGAACATACCTTTAAAATAAATGATTGGGTTTATGTCGAAACAGGAAATAAAATAAATCGGAATAAATTGGACCCTATAAGAAGAGGACCATATAAAGTGATATGTAAATTATCAAACACAATGTACGAAATTGATATAGGAAAAAGACGTTATGGACCAAGTGTGTTTCATAGTTCTCAACTTATTCCGTGTTTTAGTAAAGTTCCACTGAACAATTTTTAAAATTGTTCTCTGCAAGAGGGGGAGATGTAAATAACATTTGTATAATTTGAATTATTTAATTAGTTAGTTATTTAATTTTCTTGTATATTTTAAGTTGCCGGACTGAAATTCGTTTATGTTATAATATGATATATTTTTCTTTTCATAGAAAATTCATTCTAATTTATAAATCTTTTTAATATTAAATTTTGTTATATTATATTTCATTTAGAAAACAAATAACTATAAAAATCGATTTGCTTGTATTTAAGGTAAGCAAATCGCTCTTAAAATTGTATATTTTTTATCTTATTTTAATTAATAAAATTTGCTTGTATTTAAGGTACATCGATTTGGTTATTTAATTTATAATCCTAATCTCCATATTATATATATATATATATAAAGAAAAAATTATAAAAAAAGAGTAAATATTATAATAGTTGTTTACCTACATATATAGGTATAATTTCTTTGTTGTTTTCCTGGTGAAATTAATTAGGGAAAAAAAAGGATGTTTTGCTTTCGAATGGGATGTCTAGATCTCCACGAGTTGGGTGGCTGTCCTTGAATGAACGATTAGACAATGAGCTGCACGAATCCTCTGCCCACGGAAAGCCTTGTAAGCAGGAGGGTGATCTCCTCGCGACGCCTTCTTCGGACTTTTTACAATCAGACAACTTTTTTTTATTATGATATAATCATTCGAATTGACTACAATTAATATTCACACGAATAACATCAATATTCAATTTTTAAATGTTATCGGAAATAAATAAAAATATTTATTAAATGTTTATTATAATTAATCAACTGATTTTTAAAATCGTTTTTAGAGGTTTAATAAATTAATGTATAATGAATTACAAAATCGAACCAAATAATGCCATTCACACTCACGTACTATACTCTTGATATATTTTTTTGTGAGAATTCTAAATATGTAAAGAAATATATTCAAATTCAATTGTTATTTTTGAAATTTATTTTATATAACTATATATTACAATTTTATAATATATATATATATATATATAGGTTGAAAATTTATTTTTTCTCTCAGAAGCGTGCGATGGATAAAATTTAGAAATAATTTCAATTTATATTTTTCTCATGGAAAACCTAGATATGAGAAAAAAATCTGCATATCAGAAATAAAATATATATATATATATATAATTTAGTTGTAGTTTTCGTCTATAATACGAAAAATAAGATATTTTTTGTAATTATTAAAACAGTTTTCAAAAACGGAATTTTTTTTTTGTAGTTAAAATTATTCTATTTAATAATTGAAGTGATTTTAATTCATAGGCTGGCTACTTTTGCTTCAACTCGTTTCCATTGGTTTGGTTGCATAACGATAAGGGGCCAAAAGGCAACTTCCTTGTTAATAAAATCTGTCAATTGACTATATATTCAATGTAGACTTGGGAAGATATTGTTTCTAGATTATATAATATTCTGATAAAATAACTTGAATAGCATTATTTAATTTTATAATATTAAACTTTTTTTTCATACCGGATATTTAAATATAATAATGAAACTTTCGTTTTTTTTTTACAATGAGTATATAAATAGAAAGTTTGGTGATATGCATACCACCCCAAAATTTATTAGTTATCCTTAGATTCTTATATTTCTAACTGATCAAATTTACCTATATTAATTAATGTGTAGTCAATGAAGGGTAAAAAAAACCTGTCTGACTCGCATAATTATGAACTATAATAAAAACTAATTTATATATTTTTCTGAATAGTGTTGTTGGTTATTTACAACCTATTCACATGTCATTCTCTATTTTAATTACTTTTTGGAATTTTAAAGACAATTTACAATGTTTTAAAACTAGTATTATTGGGCCTAATTTAACTATTATATCTATAAAATATTGTAAAACATTAATTACTTCTCTGATCATACCTCTTGAATTCATTTATAATGCGGCCATCAATTTTTATTTTTCTAAATCTTTCATACTATAAATCCCTATATCTGTTTGTAAATGAACCATCGATGACAGCGCTTCTCAACCTTTTCATAGCCCAGTTTTCAATCATTGTTTTTTGCTCCCCCGGCTTACAATAAAATGTATACAACAAAAGTCTTTATTGAGTATTTTAGTTTGTGTTTTAAAATTATTAGAACAACAGTTTTCTTATGTATATGTTTGCTTTCCTTTCAATCAGTTAATGAATTTTTTTTTAAATAATATTTTCATTTGGATATTCTCTCACTTCTCAGTTTGAGAATCGTTAATCTATAAGAATCTTATGGTCAAGATTATTTGTAAATTTATTATCATTTGAATGAAAGGGATCTTAATTTGTATTTTTTTGTCTAATCAGAAAACAATTTAATATAATAAATATATAAATAAAACCTTAATATTTTAGTTATATCTATTGCAATTGGAGTATAAATATTAAATTTGTATTTAATTTTATTAAAACAGAATGAGCATTAAATCTTTAACAACTTTTTTCTAAGTGATTAAAATTTGATTTTTAACATTATTTGATAATGATAATTTTTACAAAATTTAATTTAACTATTCCAATAAACTATTTTACAACTTCAAAACATCTTTTTTAAAACCAAATTGGTTTAAACAAAATATAACGCAAATAATTCTTTTACATCTTTCAAAGAAATTGTTATTCAGATATAGTACCGAACTTTTATTCACTCTTATATATATATATATATATATATATATATATATATATGAATTACATCTCGTAACTACCATGGATGCATATTTTAAGAGTTTTAAAGATGTTATGTTTCTAACAATAAAACTTTAAAGTTTACAAATGAGATCAACATTCTTGTAAGGGTAAATGTCAATATTTTTCATTATATATATTTATTTCTAAATTATTTTAATTAATTTAACAAATTATAATTAATAATGGAAAAAAGGTGTGAACATCAAATTATATAACTAAAAAAAAGGATAAAAATGATGATCTATTAAATTGATTGAAAGCTTATTTAAATATTTTATCTAACTCATCCCCACTCTCTAAAATATGTTTTCGTAATGATGTAAATGATAATTAAAAGATTGCATAAATCAAATACACCCGGTTATTTGTTTATCTCATTAGTAACTAATCAGTAAATGTTTTCTAATGTCGTCCCTGATGATTGCCATTAATTCTCCTATAAAAAAAAATTGTGGGCAAACTCTAATGACGATAAATATGTAATACGATCACAAACCAGAAATTTCAAAAAATCGGAATGGACCTGTCCTCGAATTCTTGATAAATTGTCAATTGTCTTCTTTATGTCTCGCGTGAATCTAGCCTCGATCATGAAACCAAGCGGATCGTTGCTGCCTTCCGAATGCAATGCCAGACTGGGCGTTGCCCTGCCCCTGTCTGCGGCCCACACATCGCGGTCACCGGCCCTTCCAATTAATCACTCCAATCAAAACTCAACCCCGTTTCGGACTTATATTCAATTCACTAATGGAATCGCTTGTTTATCTTTTATCTTTAATCATTTTCAATTTAAATGGTGAAAAAGAAACGGAAATAAATTGTCCCATGAGCAGATCCCAGTTGCAATTTCATATTATTGGAATCAATCATTCATTTCTATACATATTTTATTATTTTTTTTTTTTCATTTGTTATTTTTAAATAAATATAATTTTCTCATTGATTTTTATTTTAGAAATTGCGCAAATATCCATGTATGAATTTCCTCTGGATATAATTTATTACCTATTCCTAAATCAATTACTGAATAAAATGAAAGTAAAATAAAGTTTGGAACCAATCTTTGTTTTCATTATGTATTCATATTGACGATTGGAATCTCAATTCAAATTAAATTAATATATCATATATCAATGAACAAAGAATATTGTTTTTTTTTTTTTCCAAAAAAACTTCTTTTTAAATTCATTATTTAATTCTTAATTTTTTCTTTTAGTTGCTCAAGATAATAAAAATAAAACAAAAATTATGAACATAATAATTATTTTATATCATTATAATTTAATTAAAATAGATGAGTGTCTTAGTGCCTTAAATATCCAAAAATATATATATTTTATATACCTCTTTTTATTTAAATACAATCTTACATGAAGTACTATCAAGTACAGTGCCTAAAAAAGAGGCAAATTTATCCATCGTTATTTCAACTCACGTCTTCCCTCCAACGTCCCCATCCCTCAGCTTCAAGTTAGATTTAATGTGATTCCCCAATTGTATTCTCGGTCTACCTTCTGCTCTCTTGCCACTTAGCTTTTCCTTTTTGCCCTTTGTTTATTCCCAACGTTGTCTTGTGACCTGCACATTGTAACCTTCTTGATTTAATGAATCTATTAAGCTGTTATAAAAAAATCAATTTAATTTACTTGATATAAGTATTTCATTATAAAATATGAGAATATATATACATTAATCATTAAAGACTTATTTTTATAAAAAAAATAAAAAAAAAATCAAATTCATTAAATAACTTCTCTATCACTTTCTATTATTATTATTATTATTATTATTTGCGTTTGGACCATCTGGGATCACGCAAAGCTCCCACTTTGTGGTTGCTAATTTTTTGAAGTAATCCTGCTGGTGCAGAGTTATTTAGAACCAGGCTTGTCTGTTCCTGGAGCGGGAGGCAGCTGATGTTAAATTGAGTTTATTAGAAAATTTTTGTTCTTAGTTGGAATCGAACGCCGACTTCATGTGTAGAAAATTGCCACTATACACACACGGCTAAGCTGCCTCCTATTATTATTATTATTATTATTATTATTATATTTTAAAATCTATATTTCCATAAATTCTATTGAAGATAATTAAATAATTATTATAATTATTATTAAATTAAAGTTTTTACTTTTAAATAATTAATAGTATTTAATAATAAATAAAATTTAAAATAATTTAGGTAGATATTTTATTTTTAATCCTATATAGAATCATTTACAAATATAATCTCTTCATGGTCCAAAATCATCAGAAATTGCTTTTACTATGACCAGCTTTGTGAATAAAAACATTAAATACTATCATTATAAATTCCTGAATTTTTATCTTGAATATTATTTTGCTTCTGAGCTTTTGGACTTATCTAAAGTTCCCTTTTCCTTTTATCATTTTAATGTAATCTTATTGTAGAAAAATAGTTCAAAGGATTTTGATTAAATTTTATGCTAATCCTCGAAATATAGTTTTCTCATTTTTATAATTTGATTTTTGTTTGATCAATTTTAAGAGTTTTTAAATTTTATATAAACTTTATTGAATTATTAATTGCCTTATCGGGCCAATCTTTTTTAATACTATTTCATGTGGTAAATGAATGAAATGTAATGTTCTCTCACCAATTTGTATAATACATATTATACAATGTTCTATTTTATTATTGTATTATTTTTTATGGAAATAATTTAGTTCTTTATCTCAGAATTCTTTTTAAATATATACATATTAAATAATAACTGATTAAATTATCAAAGTTAGTCCGGAAATTTGTTTCTATTACAATATAGTAGATTTTAATAGAAGTAATAATTCAAAATATCTTTACATTTCAATCAATATCCAATTTATAGATTATTCTTTAATTCTTAACTAAAATATTAGTAAATTTAAAAACATTTTTTTTTTTAATTTAATTTAATTTAAAATTTTCAATTAAATATTTTATTTTTAATATTGACAAGGAACGTAAGAGAAATTCTACTCTTAATCCCTTATTTTAAAGTAAAAGACCAATATCTCCAAGAGGGACCCCACATATAAATGTTTTAAAATATACTCATCGTTATAATAAATAAAAATTGTAATTTATTAATTAAAATTATAGCTATGGTAGTTACTATTATTGATTATATTATGGCTCTTTTTCTCTGTTTCTCTCCCTCTCTCTCTCTCTAGGGCCCTTTCTACAAATAAGAAATTTTTTTATGGAAAAACTTTTTCCATATGACAAGAGAGAAAGTTGAAAAATCATTTTTTCTTCTTGAACAAAATAAAAATAATAATAATATCAACTTAGATAGAATAGTCTATATCTATGGGTACAGAATTTAGAATGATGACTTTATAATACAATTATATTTATTTTATATAAAGAAAAAGTTTAATAAAAAAAATTCGTAAAAGATATTTTTTCATTATTTTATATTCAATCATTTTTTTTTTTTTTTTTTAGTTTTTTTTTATGTAAAATACATTTAACGGTACTTATTATTAAATGTGAGATAAATTTTACAAATTGGGATAACAATCAAAATTAATTTGATATTAAGCACTGGAAAATTAAACAAAAAAAATTTAATGATCAACTGGACTATTTGTTCATAAAATTTCAACTTGGAATTTAAATTTATAATTTCAATATTTTATTTTTTTATAATTTTTTTTTACTTATTATACTATTTGAAAAATCGACTTTTATTTCAATTTTAATATTCACTAAATAATAATATAATTAATCTAAACATCTAAGATCTTTTTCTATTTGAATATATAATTTATTTTTTTAAATATAAAAACCATGCACTACACGAATATTTTTTCAGTTGTAATATTTTATAAAATTTATAAAAATATTAAAAATATATTAATTGGATTCAAATTTTAATAATAATATCCGAATAGTTGTTATCAAGATTGCATTAATACAAAAATACATAAATTACAATTATTAAGACATAATATATCAAATAATATAACCTGCCATTGAAAAAAAATTGTAAATATAATAATAATTTATGTAACTTAATAAATATTCAAACAATTCCAACATAGCAATGTTGCCATTCTTATATTATATATTAAGGAAATGTTTATTTAAAGAGAATCCTTATGCAATGCTTGTTTTTCATTTAAAAGAAGTAAATTTAAGTTCAGTTGTTTTATCATTAAAGAAAATATAACATCAAGGAACAATTTAAAATGATAAAATCATATATTCCTTTCAAATATATAAGATTAACTGATAATGATGTGAAATGAAACTTGTTAAGCAGCACAGAATTGACACAAATCCATTATTTTCGTCTAAAAAATATTTTCTTACCATTTATAAAGATAATTGATTGTACATGTACTGGATCCTCACTTGTTGGAGTGGATCTGATCTAGTATTATCTCAATATTCTTCTCATAAAAATCTATTCAATGAGGTACAATACCTACAAGTACAGTTTCCAGGTTTAATATAGCCGGTGATCATTATATTTAGATAAATATAATCATCATCATCTATTGAATTTATTCAATTCATTTCACAGATTCATTCAATCCATTCTACCAATTGTAGGATGTTAATTTAATTTTTGATATTTTTTTTTATTATTGTTACTTCCGTTACTCTATCACACCCATTTCGATCAAATAACTTATCTAACTATTCTTATATAAAGAATTGATTATGTCAATTCTTTATTTATTATTTCCTTTTCATTGTGAATCTTATTTTAAATGATTATCTCTTTCCGAATATGAAAACATCCAAATGTTTCACATTCTATGTTTTCTTTATATAAGAAAAAAATTCTTGTTCTTAGTATTAATATTACTATAATAATATCATTATTTAAATTTTACATTAATAATTAAAAATTATTCTTTTAGATGATTATATTATACATTGCTAGTTAATATATATATTTTTAATATTTTTCCTTAAAAATTAAAAAAATCATGTCATCCCTAATAAATAATTATATGTCTTTTAAATTAATAATTAATTTTTTACTGAACGCGGTATACTATATTTATTTAAATATTTCAATTATTTTTTAAAATCTAACTTCATCTAGTTTAAAGTGAATCTCAATTATAATAAACTATAAATGACTTAAAATTGAAAAATATGGGTTGATTTACTAAAGTTAATTTAAATCGATAGTTTATCAGAATTTTGAAAGTTTCAATCAGAAATTATGCGATTATATTCGACTTTTGTAATATTAATATAACATATCGCTCTATCTCTATAAATTTGTTATATTTTGACTATAACATAACAAAATTTGCAAATATAATAATTTTAAATAATAATATTTTAATCTTATATTTTTTTTTCATTTATAAGCTCCTATTATTCAAAATGTGAATCTATTTGAAAGAATGAAATAAAAGAAGACGAAAAAAAAATCAAATGCTTGTCTGTGGTGAAAAAGTATATTTCTCTTGTTGAAACTATTTACTTTTAGAGTTCAATCGAATAAAACATTGACCACAGTGATGTTATTTACAATAAGACGATTGAAGTTTTGATTAAGAAAGATGCTTAATTCTGAAAATAGTACTCTTAATTTTATTTTAGAGATCATCATTTAAATTTTTAAAAATTATGTAATTTAGGTTTAAAAGGTAAAGAGTCAAAATTCAATTAACATTAAAAAAAAAACTAATATAATATTTGAATAAACTTTTTTGAATCAAATATTTTTTTTAATTATAATCTACTAAAATTAGGAGAAAGTTTATCCTTCAAAAAAATATTTGTGTCTAATTTTGAAATATTTGGCATATTTTCTTTGTTAATTTCTAAACAATTTTTCTTAATTTTTTGAAAATGAGATCTTGATTCTAATCACTTCAACACTTTAAAAGTTTAAACTTGAGGTTTGAAAATTGTTTAATTAATTTAAATTTATATATAGTATATATATATATATATAATTTTTATTTTCTTTTTTTATAGAATTTTTAACTCAATTACGCTTATTCTATAAATAGACTTAACATGTTTGCAAACTTTAATTTCCCTATATTTAAAATTAATTGTTTTCCACATTTACATATAAACAAGAGCCAATAAAATTAAACTAAACATTCAAATATAAACCGATACACGCCTTGAAAGTAGGCAACCAAAATGACTTCCCCGTAGAGCGTATTGCTGACTTTCTTTACTTTGATGTTAGATCTCTATTTCTTCACAGATATACGAGTAATAAGCCAATAAATTTCTAAATCATAAAATATATTATTTATAAACTTAAATCATCTTTGTAATTGAATATTTTCTTAAAAATCAATTCTGTTTTTAATATAAATAATTAAATATTTTATATATCTACATTTAAGATATTATAATTAACTAGAACTATTCATTAATTTATTTTTATAATTTTTATAATCAACTTGAAATATAACTATTACTATCAAAACTACGCAAGTCCAATATTATTGGACTCATCAATCTCATAGGTTCAGTTATTCATTACTCAAGTTAATAATTTCATAGTGATTTGCAACCTTTAGAAATATATATGTGTAGAAAAAAGTATTTTAAAACTACTAATATTGATTCCCGCCAATATCTATTTATTATAAAAAACAATATAGTAATTTATAAATTTTTATTTTGATAGTCCTTGATCCCAATTATTTCTTCAAAGAGGGAAAGATAATTTAATGGTAAATATAATGGAATTTGGAGAAGATTATTAGATGGAGGTGGTTATGGATAGAAGAATATAATAACTCTGTCATAAACTTTCCAGTACAATTGGATCATAGCGAAATAATAAATTATTAGTTAATTTTGCCGTCTAATAATAAACATTCAATTTAAATAAGTATTCATTTCCATTTAACTAAACGTATTTTTACATATATATATATATATATATATATATATATATATTATATATGTAAAAATACTATAAAATTTAATAATAAATAAAGTTATATTGATATGTACTTTTTTAAATGATTGAAAGATAACTAAATTTCTTTGTTCAAGTATTCATCAGAATTTATAACATTAAATTTTTTAATTTTATTATTATTATACTATTTCTCTAGATATTAAATTTCATTAATATACATATATAGAAATCAACGTTTCAATATTAAAATGTGTCTATTTAAATATTGATATGTATTTATGACTTATAGTTTTACAATTTACTTTAATTTAAACTTATATACCTATAAATTAATAAAATCTAAATAAAATAAATATTTTATTTTAACAAAAAAAAAAACAATAACTATAATATTAAAGAATATATTAGCCTGTATAAAAAAATATAATCGTATGTAATTTAAAAAAATATCATATAGGACATATATATTGTTTTTTGTTATTATATATTATAATATATTTAATTAATTAATGAGCATAATAGATATAAATGAGTAATTAATTCAACCTTGTATAATTTTAACAGCCACCAACAACAACATAACGAATTGAATTACATTAATATAATATAATATTAAATGTTTTTGTTAATGTTTTAAATTTTATTAAACATTCTTAGTGAAGTTCAAGTTAATTGATATAGGAATTTACTTTTTGTCTATTTTGGTTTTTACACCATCATTAGAAGCATTGTTTTTCCTCACCCAACTTGGACTTATCTATGAATTTCATAGAAAATATATCATAAATGTAGGCAATGAAAAAAAAATTGACACATACAAAAATTTGAAAAGTTTTATTTAAGTTATAGAATTATATTTTCTTTTGTTCTTATTCAATTTCCCGTTGTTCATAGCGATGTTTTATGTATTTACGTTTATTAGAGCGTTTCCTCACTTCATTTCTAATTTTACTTCTCATTGTACTGACTAAATCCCAGTTCATTTGCAAATGATCATTTCGATGTTCATTTCCGTATTGATTGGTTAATTATCTGTTTTTCCTATTTACCCTCTCTTCCTTTTTTCTTATATAATCTAATCTAATATATTATGGCGTTATCAGTTGGACACCCATAACGATGATTGTGGCGCCTTTCCCCCCGCAGGGGAATTGCAATATGCTGTGGGAGGGGAGACCTCGATGAGTCGCGAGTTATTTCGATCGTAACGTAGCGGGCTCCAAGTCGACGTCGACGTCGCGAACGATTCAGTCCAGGTTGTAATGTTGCTGGTGCCGGGATGTTCATTCCGTGGTTGAGGCCACTAAATGTCCGTGTGTTCACTTTTTGGATATAACCTACATTTCCTATCAGCTGTGATATTAAACCAACTACGTCTCCCCTCCTTTCTTAATTTATTATATAATTACACGCTGTGAGTTATTAACCTTGAATGGATAAAAATTGCCAGCACAATTCAATGTCAAATTAATATAATAATAATAATAATAATAATAACATTAATAAATTTAATTATATTTTTTTTATTTTAAATAAGTGGCCATTCCATTTATCCATTTATTATATTTAATTATTATTATTATTATTTCCAAATGCCAATGGAGTTGTTATGTTGTACTAAATGTCGCCATGAACCAAAAGACGTCGTCTGTTTTCAAACAGAGAAATATCAAGCAACCAATTTAATTGGGACAATAACACCTCAATTACGTCGAAAATTTCCAAAAGGGGTTTTAGAATCGGGACGACCCATTTCAGAAGATATCTCCGACGATGATGAACGCGCTTCTGAATTCTCGATTAATGATATTCTTGATGCATTTCTTGATATCACTTCAACGTATGATGATGATTTTGATGAGATGTCATCCGTTTCTAAAAACAACGGTGAAATCAGCTCCATATCGAGTGAAGAATTGGCGGAGATCTTTGAACAAGCAATTATGGATTATCGAGATGAAGTGGACGTTATGGTGTTAACGCCTGTCAAACAAGAACGAGAACTTTCACATGTGCCTGAAAGTATCGAGGTGAAATATCGAGAGTTGAATGACGAGCCTGTCATACCAAGCCTATCGAGTGTGCATCGACAATCCAGGAGTGAGGATATTTGGAGAGAGATCAAAGATACGCTCAGGCGAATTTTAAGGTCTTCCGGTGCTGCTACAAGAAGTGGTTCTGAAAAAGACCCGGAAACTCGTCCCGGATCTAATTTAAGTATAGCTAAGCCTACCCCTGTTCAACAGATACGATGAAAGGTGAATCTTTCAAAAAAAAAAAAATATTCCTCGCATATTTTATAAAAAAAAAACTAATTATATTGATATATACAAGTATATTTAAATAAAAACTTTTAATCTTTGATCAGAAACCAAGTGAACAAAAGGTTAAAACATTTATAATCAAAGTTATGTAATTAAAAATTGATAATAGATTTTTTACATCATTTTCCTATTATAATAAATGTGTGTCAGTGAAATAAATGTATATAAGATAAGAGAAATGTATTAAAATTTATTTAAATTAATCACTTAAAATAAGTGCCTTTGATCTTTATTTTTATTATTTATATTTAATAAGAGAAATCTCAAATACTTTTTCATTCATAATTTATTCATTATTTATTATTTATTTTAGTGTATCTATAATAACAAAATATTCTTCTAATGTATATACATATATATATAGTTTGTATGAAAATAAAATTTAAATTGATGATTTCGATTTTTATCCAGTCACTTTTATTTTACTCATAAGTTGAACTTTACTCTTTTGGTATAATATTTAACAGAATAATGATTGCAAATTGCTAAAAAGTATATAACTACTATATGTATAATCATATACTCTGAATTTTAATTTTTTATATCTTCATTCTATAAGTTATTTTCAAAGACAATAAAAAAAAATTTAAAATAATCAGATATGTTATAAATTTAATTAAATGTATGTATAATTGTCTCGAGTCTTGTTTAAAAATTAATTTGAAATTTTTGGAAAATTATATTTTTTTTAAATTTAAATATTATATAAATAAATCATGCCTTCTCAAAGATTATTTAATATTATTAATTATTAGAATAGCAAAAAAGAAAACAATTATAGAATAAAAAAAAAATTGTTTAGCAAACAAGTTGTGTGTTGAGAAAAAAATCTTTTTTTTTGAATTGTTTAATTTAGGATCATGCTTAAAATCAGAAATCAATAAAATTTATTTTTTTTACAAAATACTATTTCCCTTAATTTAATTATTTATTAAAAAATTAAAAAAAAAACAAAACAAAACGATTTATGAATTAGTTTTTTATTCAAAAGTTGTTAATATGATGCAATCTGATAAATAAATGTATTTATATATTTTTGTCTTTGCATACATAAATAACAAGTTTTCTAATCTTTACGTGTGTTTTTTTTAATTTTCTTTTACATAAAAAAATTAATAATGTATAATATACATTAGATATTATTATAACACTTTTTAGATTTTCTAAAAATTTTCTTTTTTTTTTCTCTTTTAATAATTGTTTGTTTTTTACATTTCAATAAGAAAGTATGTACTAAATAGTTGAACATATAGAACTTACTAAAAATAAATTTTAAATTCAAGAAAAAAACCTTACAAATTCAATTAGATGTTATATTCTAATTATAATAACAACTCAGACCACACAATTATTTATTTTAATACTCTGCCTAATGTGTATGTATTTAAAGTATTATGAAGGCACTTGAAATAATTATTATGCTTTAAATCGTATTTGTATTTATTGTATTATGAAATTATTTTTTATTCATTAGTCACGATAATTTCTACCAAAGATCGAAATATGCCTATCATATTAGATCAATATATTATTTTTGTTCCATGTCAAATTATTTTATATATTATATTTATTATACGAATTTTTATTATGAAAAGCCTTTCTGAAAGATTTAAATTTTATCAAATATCTAAAAAATGAACCAATAAATGAATTATTCTGTACATTATATATTTATTTGCTATTATTTATTTTTTAATTTATTAAAAACATTAATATTTGAATATTATCAACATTTTGATGGTATTTTTAATTATAGGTCTGATTCTTAATAAGAATATTTTTATGTATTTAAATTAAACAAGAAATGTTTTTTTAATCTCATAATTATTCATTATAAAAATTACTTAATATGTATTTAATTTATAACATTCATTATCTATGATGATATAAAAAAAACTAATTACTCTGCATTATTATCACAAGATTAAATAATAAAATGGATTGATTGGTTTAGTCAAAAATTTAGAATTTTTTCTAAACAAAAGAGAATATAATTTTCTTTATATTTTTTTAAAATATTTTTAAGACACGGGTGGCGTGTGTCCAAGTCAAAGCTTGTGTAGTAATCTTTCATTGCCCTACTTAAAGTAATAATTATAATATTCCATCGATTATTTCAAATTTTAGAATTATGTCTCAATAAGCAAAAATTACAGTTTCTTGTTTCTCTTTGTAAATACACACTTATTAATTATTTATCAATATTTAATAAATTCTCGTGAAATAATTTAAATAATTAAAATTAAAATGTTTTTATATTTTTTTTTATTTTATGTATTTTGCTTTTCATCTAACAGACTGTATATTTTTCCCATTGATTTCATCAACCAACCAATTATAATACAATTATGAATTTATTTCCGGAGTGACTACTTTTGTTTAGCGAGCAATAAGAACCAACAAGGAGACACGAAAAGGCATTCTAACGGCGACAATTGAATCAAAGACATTCTCAAACACATTGTACTCAAGTTTATGTCACGTAGCAACATTCTAACAGAACCAACACAACACTATTTACTCCCCACCCCCTTTAAATTCCAAAATCAAAAAACAATCATAAATCTTTTTTTTTTATTTTTAAATCTTAATTAAATTATCATACCAGGTTCCTGTTAATTTTCAATGCTTAATTAAAATATGCATTTTTTTGTTAAAATTAAATTATACGAGATATATATAGATATTAAGAAATTATGTATCTTATCTTATTATGCTAGCTAAAATTGTATCTATCTATCTATATATCTATGTAAATGAGTTCTCATAAACCGCTATAACGATTTTTTTGAAATTCACACCATAGATAGTATTCATAAAGAAAAATCGAGTTTTATTGATCGCATCTCTGAGAAAAATTATCTTCATTAGTTTTTTCCTTAATTTAAATAGATATGACCTCACCAAACCTATCATGACGTCACAGCCACCACTTCCTTATATCTTATCTCATATTATGTAAATAAAATAAAATTAAAAATATTTATGTCATATCCATATTTGTTTTTTATTGTATTAATAGATACATTTAAATTATTTGAAATTGTTTCAAAACGTTTAGAATATTTATCTTTATTCAATATAGAAGAATTAAAAGACGTCATCAATTTCGTCATTCAGTGTTGGGCGTTCCACACACCTCTGTCCCTTTACCCTGTATTTACTTGGAAGTTTATATGTAAAAGGTTTTGTTTCAATCAGTAAATTACATAAACCATTCATTTGTTTTTGTGTTCTTATTTAAAATATATTTTAATTTATTCAGTAGATTAATTATATATTATTATTGCATATGTGTTATATCTATATACTCGAACTTCTTGGCCGCAACAACCACATTTCTCCAAATGTCCCTTCATACATTGTCCACCCATATTAAAATCTTACTTGAAAATCCAATTATGAGATCAAAATTAAAATTATTTATTCATTTAATATTAAAAATTTAAAAAAGGTAATAAGTGAATGTATTCAGTGTTTTATAAATAATTTAAAAAGGCCAATATTAGAAAAATTAAAATTAAAGATATAATAAAGTATAAATATAAAAATAACATAAAAAATAAAAACAAACATTCTTTGAATGACAACATATAGATATCAAATTTTTAAAAAAATAATTTCTGAGATATGCAAGAATATTGTGATATAATTTCATCGAAATCGGTTCAGCCAATTTTGAGTCTATACGTTTAAGTGGTGTATATTTTATGACTATTTTGTTTTAATTTATGTTCTTTTAAATTATTTGAATGGCGATTCTGTGAATCAGGTATTAATATTACCAGCCAAACCCAATAATAATGAATCATTTTTTTTAATTTAATTACCGAGCGGAGACTCAGGGTCCCGGTTCTATAATATATAGATAATTCTTTTTTCTTTTCAACACAAGAAAAATTCTAAAACCATTTTAGATTTGAGATCTAGACTTCCCTCAAGTTCTAGTTCACTTAGTTTTAAGAATTATTCATGATATCTTAATAAATGAGTAGTTTGATTAAATTGGACATAAATCCCAAAAATCAATAAAAATAAAAAAAAATAAAATATTTTATATCTAGAGGATAATATTACCTTTACTGGTAGTATATCCAAATTTTTATCATGAGAAATATTATTTATTATTTGCTTATACATTTAACATAGACTACACATTTGCCTATCTTCTTTCTCGAGGCATTAAGACATTTAAATGATATATATACTAATATAAATTATAAAAATTGACAATTCATAGATATATAAATTTTTATTATATATTATAATTTTATTGAAAGTATATCATTATTCATTTTTAAAAACATTCAAATAATAATTGCACTTTGTTTTAATTGAAATGATACATTATCATCCTACATATCTATGATGAAAACATGAATTTTTAATAATTTGGTCAATTTGACTTTATTAAATATGTATTATTTTAACTATTAATCCACTAAAACACATTTAGAGTAAATAATTTTTAATCATATGATTATATATTATTTATTCCATTATTCATTTAAACATTATCCTTATAATAGAAAGTAACAAAAATTTATATTAAAAAAAGCTTTTTTTTTTATAAATTTATTTAATTTATATTAAAAGAAATATTTTAATTAAAAAACACAACCGATATAATGTCTATTTATTTAAAACCGAGTTATTTTTTTACTCTCACTAATATTTACATTTACTAAATATAGATAATACTATTCTAATTATTATAAAATTAATTAAAATACTCTGGCGTACGAACCTCCTAGTAAAAACCTCTCCCTCATCACATCTCCTGCTTTTATATATACTAATATATATATATATATGCATGAACATATAGCCAACAGAAAGAATTTATTATAAATCCAACAGTGAAGGAGATCGATAGTCCAGCGTTGATAGATTTTTATTAATATTAATATTTCTAAATTTCTCTCAATAATTGCTTAAGATTTATGTACAAATTTATGATTAAAATTAATTCCTTTGCTTATATATCAGCAAAATAATTAAAATGTAATGATTTAATTTGTTTTATATTATTTTTTATAATAACTCTTATTCTAACAAAATAATTTAAATAATTTCATTAATCATTTTTTTTACAGAAAAAGTAATTTTTTATTTCTTTTTTCACATTTACTATCAAAATAATTTATATTTTCACTTATTACTAGAAATTTACAAAGTAACTAATGTATATTTTTAAGCATTAAACAAATATAACATAAATACTCAAATATGATTAATTTAATATTTATGAACAGTCATTCTAATTTATTTATTCAAATTATTAACTCACACTGATCGTTTTTAGAACTGTCATTCCAGAAAAAATAAATAAATAAAATTAAAAAAAAAAAAAAGAATTCTTCGAGGTTTTTGCGAAAAGCAAACAGCAATGAATCCGATTAGTTTCATCTATGAATAAATTATTTCCAAAGTGGAGGGTATTTTTAGCTGGCGCGCCAGATAGAAGTAATAAATAATGCTTCGATAACAAGAAACAATTTTCCAGGCTGCAAACGATTTGCTTGGTGTGCTGATATCGTTAATATAAATAAATATAGTGCGCGAGAGGCGATAGATCACGGTGGTCGGTGTTAGAGGCATGCATCCTAACAAGTGTAGATCCAAAAGGGCTTCCGAGAGGGCCTAAATTTAACTGCGCTCTTCGAATCGGTGTCAAGGGCCACCCGGTTGACGGATGAAGGGGTGGGAGTGGGGAGGTTGGATGCAATCCGCCCACACAGATCGATGCCGTTTTATGGGTGCGCCTTTGTTTTCCTTGGACGCAGCTTCAAAGCGCCTCGAACTTGTTGACGTTTCCGATCCTCTACATTTGAACATCATCCAGTCTGATTTTATTATTACAATTGCTTTCACTTTCTCATATAGGAATTATCCCTTCTTAACTTTAAAAATATAACCAAAAGAATCAAATTTTCTTTTTAGAATTGTCGTATATAATAATAAATATAAAATATTTATTTTTAAAAAAAACATACTTTATAAATTAATTATTTTACATATATTATTTTCGCATATATATGAATTATTATATAATGATCAAAAATTTGAGCTCGAGAAATATACGAGGGTGGGGTGAAAAGTTCCCGACCTGGCCAAAAAAACGATGTTTTTAAATTTTTTTTTTTTTTTTGCTTTATTTTTATGACTTTATAATATATTAAATTAATTTATTTAATATTATGTGAACTAAAATTAAATTTAAATTTATAAAAGATAATGAAAATAATTTTTAATTTATTAATTAAATTTCAATATAATTGTTTTATGTGTATTTTGGTTGTTACACCATTTCTTCAATTCATCTATAAAAATTAATTGAAAATTTTATTGGACTTGAAAAAAAAATTATTTTGCTTTATATATTATATCTAAATTCAATTTTAATTTATATATTATCTTCCAAAAGTATTTAAGTATTGAGATTTTCTATTTAAGATGAATATAATTGTTATAAACTTTCGATTTACTCCTAAATTTTTCATGGTATTTGTAATTATTTATTGTTTTAGTTATTTAGTTATTGTTTTATAATTTTTTTTATATATAGTTAGTATTCTAAACAATCTCTTTAATTCTTTATAACTTAATGGACATAAAACGATGTGAATAAACAAAGTTAATATATTTATTTAATTAATTTAATTATTGATTAAAAAATTTAGAGTAACTAGTTATTTTAAAAATAATTAGAAATATTTTAACATAAACCTTAACTTTAATAAATTTATTTAAATGAATATATTCTCCAAAAACACAATATTATTAAAAAAAAAAACTAATTAATTAAAAAAAAACTTTAGTTTTATTTTTGTTTTGTTTTTTGAAATAAATAGACTTCTTTCTATGTATAAAAATTGCGAACATGTTTACGTCGTATTAATTTTTATACTCATCCTTGAGATTAGGCAACTGAACTTATTATTGAGAAAAGACGGTTGCCTATTAAATAGGCGCACCATTCACTTTTTGTTAGACATATGATGATATTCATTACATTCTATATTTAATTTAACTGAAAATGAATTTTGAAAGTAAATGTATGATTAATCTATTTTGATTTTGTTTATAATGTCTATAATTAAACATTTAAACGAATCTTCAACGATATCATAGAAATGAAATAGAGTTGAAAATGTTTAGATTATGTTTTTAATTTGAACCTTTAATAAAAAAAAACGAGTTTATATTGGGGAAGAATTTTAAAGGGAATGGGAAGTTGAAATAATATCATGCTCGGGATGATCATCAGAAAACCAATGGACCAATGTTGCGGTTAATCATTTCATTCAGAACCAATTCACTCAGATGTCTCTTTCATTGGGTCCATTGGATTTTCCTCATCAGAGAACAAATATATTTATATATATAAACAAAGAAAATAATAAAATAAAAACAAAATCGATGCGTAAATAAGTCACTTTTATCTTTTAAATTAAATAACCATGTCAATAAAATACAAAACAATTTCTCAAGAAATATTTCTTAATTAATAATTTTATATTAGTCAAAATAATTTATTAATATACTAGCTGCTAATAAATTGTTGATAAAGTTTGATTTTATATGTATATCACTAGCTGAACTTCCTCATTATAATAATATGGTCACAATTACTTACTTTCTCTTTGATTTATTAATAGTTAAATATTTCAAACTGTTTTTTTTATTTTCCTCTTATCGTTTTATTTTATTATTTTTTTTTTTTTTTTATAAATCAGATTTAATTGAATTATTTATAATTAGGAAGTTGTATGTTTTTTAAGTAATTTTAGTTTATTTAAACTGTCCCATCTAGTACCTCCGGTTAAATCTATTAATTAAAAATATTATATTTTATAATCATTCAATTTTAGATAGATAATTTGTTTTATAAATTTATAAACTAACTCTATTATAAATATAAAAATAATTTCAACGTATATTCTTGTTAAGCATAGATGAATAAGAAATTGTCATGGTTTTTTTTTTATTAACATTTTATAACCCTACACTGAGTATCCTAATAATCTTTTTGTTGTTTTCTTTTCAGCTCTTGATCTCTCCCAATCGAGCAATGTCCAGGACGCTTTCGTTATCGCGGTGGAGCAACAGGCTCGAGAGCGCTTGGAACATCTCTCCGCCCTCAAACGCATCAAGCCCGTTGACATGACCAAACTCTCTCACCAGGTAATTTCATCATATATATAAATATACATATTCCTACATTCTGTTGACATATTCATTATTAGCCTCTTCACTTCTTCCCTATTATGAATTTAACACAATTTATATTTATTATGACTTTTCTAATTACTGATTGAATTCTCTTGATTTTTAAAAAATTTATTAAAACAAAGCATGATCATCATACCTAAGTTTCTATAACAATACATAATAATATCAATTTTATTCTTTGCCAACTTGTTAGAAAAAAATATATATCATAATAATAATCTATTTATTTCATTCATTTATATTTAAAATTAATTAAGAATTTATTATAATTTTACTAAAACATGATTATTTAAAAATAGATAAAATAATACAAGCGTAACAATAATTTTTAAAAAAAAACTTTAAATATCTTAAATTAATAAAATTATTTTTTACCTAGTATTAATATTAAATTTTAGGTGAAAACTCTATAATTCATTAATATATTATAAATATCTTTATTTAAAAATTTAAATTACGTATATTTTTAAATGTAATTATAAATAGATGGCACTCTCTATCCTGTACAATAGGCAACCAAACATGAAAGTTTATCATAATAATAAATATATTCATTTGAATACGATTATTTTAAAAATAAATTTAGTTATGATTATGTGGAACTTATTTTAAGTACTTCATAAAAGATAATTTAATTAATTGAATTGTTATGATTATAATGTGATAGTTTTGATATTCAGAAATTAATCTTAATTTGATTATTCAAAATATAAATTATATCAATATTAAATCAAATAAATAAAAATTATTCCATTAACTTATTAAGAGATGCTTATTTATAAGATCGAATTTTTCTGAAACTTATAAGTCTTATATTTTTTATAAGTTTTAATATTCGTTTAGTTTTTTTCAGTTTTTTCATTTTTTTCAGTTTTTTTAGAGCCATGTTGAATTGAATTATAAGATAGTATAATGTAAGTAAACAGGCTTGAGATCCACTGTCATAGACCCCCATTTTCATTTCATGGACCCACAAATTTTTCATTCGTTGGCGCAGCGTATTATTATTATTTTTTAATTGCTATTTGTTGTTAAACATTGCTGTAAAAAATTAAAATCAATAATACAAAAAGAATTTAATTGGAGGGGGAGCAGTCAATCACTTCGTTTGTGATAGCACGGAGAGGAAGATTACAATGAAATATTTTGGATTAGGATACATATATATAATATTAACATAAATAAGAATTGTCAGAGGATTTGTTTTATATATATGACGAATGTTCTCTTGTTGTATTGTCGTTTTTCTACTTTTTTACATTTAGTTTTATTTTAAAAATAAGTTGACCTGTGGCCAGGTCCGAACCGACCGACGGTTTGAAGTAAATTAATTTCCAACTACAGAAATAATTTCAAATAATTTTAATATATCTATTAATGTAATAAAAAACAGATATAAATATAACATAAATATTTTTAATTTTATTTTATTTGTAATATATATGTAAGACCAGGCTGTGACGTCATGAATGGCTGGATGACGTCATATAATTTTAAATCATGAAAAAACTAATAAATATGATTTTCCCGAGGATAAAACCAATACAAAGTGCATGATTTGTGGTGATATATAAAAAAATCTCCTTTGGTGTGAAAATAACCCTTACCTTCCTATCGTCGATTGCTAATACTACCACTTCCGGTTTCCGGATTTGCACCAAAAGTTGATCAATTCATCCCACTGATGCATTAAGTAAATATACCAAATTTCATCAAAATCGGTTGAGCCGTTCAGGCTGTACACATCTATACGGACAGACGGACGGACGGACAGACATCATGCTAAAAATACTTTTTTCTGTTTAGAAAATCCATGATTCGTGGAGATATGTAAAAATCTCCACATGTGAAATTTGGTGTGAAAACAATACCTCCCTTACTATCGTCGGTCGGTAATAAGCAAACTATTCTTCGAATTTATTTTATACATTGATCTTTATGAACATATTTACCTATAGTTTGTAAATTTATTAAACTTTTATAATTTAAAATTTTTTCAAAAATTTATTTTAATTTTTAGATTTTTCTCTGTAATATCCTCTTTTATAATAATATAATAAGTCGATAAAAATATTTCGGTATTATATTATACGATTTTTTTATTTCATTAATTAAATTTAGATTACGATTTTCGAACTACTAAAAAGACCATACCGATTATTGAATTCAACAATTTATTATTTTCTAATATTTTATTAAAGAAATATTGATAATATATTAATAGATTAAATTTTAATTTGAATAACCAAATTACATACTAATATAATAAATAATAATAAAAATAATATTATATAATAATAATTGAAACATAATTTAATATAATTTGTATTTTAATTTTAGTTTTTTAAATTATAATTATCAGATACTTCTATATTATTTTTTATTTTTGAGCATCCGTGAAATTTTTGCCATTTAAAGTGAATTTTCATAAGTACTTACTAACATGAATTATAAATTTCCTTTTATTTTTATTTTTTCTTGAACAACATATAAAACAGTTTATTTTTTGTTTGTATTTTTGATTGGTCCTTTCAGGACATTGACGACCTGGTTTCTATTAAACCCTTTATCGGTTCATTTGATGCCTGATAATAACATTATATTAGCATCCACTTGCAGTTTCAATAACATTGCTATTGGAGAGGGCTTAGTCTATCGCTATAAACCCTTGATTGCTATTCCTTGTCCCTTTAAATAAATATATTATAACATTACTCTTTACATCATAAATGTCAACGTTATTATCTCAAAATCACCTCAAATATTTCAATAATATGCTCTTCTTATATACATTAATATTTTTAGTGATTGATCTTTCGATTTATTTTATTTCAAAGATAAAGATTTCCATTTCAAATCTCTACTTTAAATAGATTTCGAGTTGAGTGAAAGGGTTGAAAACAATTTATATATATATATATATATATATATATTTATTTATATTTACATAGGTATATCTATTACAAACCCAAAATTTAATTAAGATTTGAAAATATTTAAAAATAAAAATTATTTAGATTATTTGGGAAATTACAATAGTTTATAGCTTTCCAGTTCATTGTAATATTTTAATTTAATTAAATAAATGAATTGCAATCTTTAATTATATATTCAAATCTAGTATATATATAATTGATAAGTTATATCTTCTTTTTTTTTGTTGATATATGTGGTTTTTGTGGCGAAAAGGATCACAAAAATGACTATAAAATTTGTAAAAACCCTCCGAAATGTGTCAATTGTCAAGGGGATCACCCAACCTTTTCCAAAAAATGCCCTGTTTATATGAAAGAGAAAGAAATTATAAATTTTGCCATAGAGAAAAATATTTCGTATTTTGCGGCCCGGTCGCAATATGATAAATTAATAAAACATGTTTCACCCAAAATCTAGTATTTGCTCCTCAAGTGAGGACCTTAAAAAAGTTGTCTGGAATTAACAGAACAAAAATTGATATTCCCCCTCCCACTCACGCTGAAATCAATAAAAAAACAACTGAATCACCAAATGAAATTGAAACACCAAACAATAATTTAAAATTACCCGAATTAACTCGGGAGCATGTAAATTTAAAAAAAATCGTCCTTGGGGGTCTCAGACCTCTCGCTATTTCCACGGAGAACGAAAGACCCAAAAGGGGCAAATAATTATTTATTTAATTTATTTATACTTATTACTAATTTATTCTATTCTATTTATTTAAATTATTTATCTATTTATTTAATATTTATATAAATTATTATTATTTTTAAATTTTAGGTATATATATTTATTTGTTATCTATTTTTAGGCTTTTATTTAATATATGTATATATATAATTGATTTCTTCTTATTATTTATTTTTATTTTTATTTATATATATATACTAGCTGCCCCGAGCGCCTTCGGCGCTTTCCGCACCTAGACGGGGGCTCCGCCCCCTGTACCCCCCCGAGTAAAAGGTTTTCATCCATTTTGTTTCAATCAGTATATTACATAAAACATTCATTTCTTTTTGTGTTCTTTTATTTAAAATACATTTTAATTTAATCACTAAATTAATTATATATATTATTATTGTATATGTTATATCTGTGACTCTAAGGAACTCGAAAGTTCTAGGCCGCAGCAACCACATTTCTCCAAGTGTCCCTATCCTGAGCCCTTGTCCCATCTCTCTTACGTCCCTTCCTACACGTCCTTGGTCTTCCAAGCGGACGTTTTCCAATCCAAAATCTTTTTCCTCTCCCATTCTAGCCGCGTCCCCTGCCTATCGCAGCTTTTTCGCTTTTATAACCCTAACTATTTCTGAAGATGCATAGAGGTCATGCAATTCCTCGATGTGCAGTCTCCGCCATTCCCCGGTGACCTCATCTTTCTTTGGCCAATAAATGCTGGAAAGAATACTCTGGATCTACTCTCATCTCCCAGGGTCATAGACCTTGCGTCCCACCCATATAATACAACAGGCAAAATAATTGGTTTATATATTTTAATTTTGATTCCTTTTGATAATAATTTTGATGAGATAAGCCTCTTTACTGCATGATAACAGGCGTTTCCCGATTACAACTTCGATTTAAATATATATATATTCTTCTCAAATATTATTATCCTTCGTGATTACATTCAATTTTTCTACATATTCAAATTTTACATTTTGTATATAGATTTTGTTACTAAATATTTTTTCTTATCACCATTAATTTCAATCTGAATTAGAAGAAAATTATAAATTACCTCCTCTTCCAGCCCATTTACCTATCCAGGCATCTTAATTTCTTAACACTCCGTTTTTTTAAATTTAAAATAAAAGGAGATAAATAGTTTTAAATTATATTCGAATGGTCTATTATATTCTATATATCAGTATTTTTTTCTGAATTTAATACCAACTTGATTTTCAAAATGTTCCATTCGTTATCCATATGATTGATTACATGTGTTAAAATTTAAAAAAATTCAAATATTCTAATTTTTAAATTTAAATACAATTGAATATTATTTTTTATTAATATCATATCAAAAAAGAGAATTTATTAAAAATTAAAAATAAAAAAAGAAGCCTATTAATAAAAAAATATAATAGAATACAATAATTTTGATTTAAAACAAATTTTAATTTTAAAAAAAAATACTCAATATAAAAAAGACATAAATTTAAAACATCTCGTAATATCATTTGTCTAAAAAACATATTTTAATTAACCAAGAAATCATTTTTGCACTTAAAATATATTTGTAATTAATAATTGAAACAAAAACAAAAATAATAAAATTTTGTCATTTTAATTGAAGTTTTGAAAATATTTTTGTATTGATAAAAGTTTAAAAATAATATATTCAGTTTTTTTAAGCTTTCACTTTCAAATAGAAAAGAAGAAATATTCAATTATATAGAAAGAATAAATAAAAATTAAGTTAAATATGATCTAAATATTTTATTAAATAAATTTAAATGAGAACTTTTAGAATAAATTATTTAATTTAATTGATATTTAAATATTAGAATTTAAAATAAAAAGTGAAATATTATAATAATTTTTAAATTCTGAGCAATATGCAGACAAAAATCTTTTTTTATATATAGATAGTCGAGCTGGGGATGGCAATATGGGTTTTTCCAAAAAGAGAAAGTTAAAGTTAGGGATTAATTTAATTATTTATTATATTTCAAAGGAATATTTTAATATCATTTTAAATGAATGAATGAAAATTCAAATTTTATATAGTTTACATAATTATTAATTTAATAAAATAAAATTTAATAATAAAATTTAATTTAATAAAATAAAATTTAATTTAATAAAATAAAATAATTTAATAAAATATTAAAATAATAAAAATTAATAAATTTGTAAAAAAATATATATAATACTTAAAAAAAAATATACCTTTGCGAGATTCGAACTAAGAGTGCAAAGTCATTAAGTTAACGCCTTAGACCGTCGACCCATGAAACACTTTGTTTGCAAGTCCTCTATTAGAATATATAGACATGTCAAATTTTCGCCACCAGCGCCTCTATGATCTACTATGGTAACTAAACTATCTTTAATTAATTAGCATCTCCTGGACACACCTTACCAATTAGCGGTTTTCTAAAGGAAGTCTGACATGCCCTGAGTCCTATTGAATATGCATAAAAAATTTCATAAGAATCGGTCCAGCCGTTTCGGAGGAGTATGATTTCAAAGTTTTGTGACACGAGAATTTTATATATAAGATAATTAATAATTATGCATAGTAGTAGTAATAATAATTCGATTATCCAATGGAATATAAATGGTCTATTTAATAAATTAGAAGAATTTTAGTTATTAATTGTTAATTATGAGCCATCGATGATCTCTCTTCAAGAGACTTTTTTAACAAATGATAACTTCTCGCTAAGAGGCTTTAATTCATTTTATAAAAATAATGAAACATGACAAAGGGCCAAAGATGGGGTTTGCTTATTTATTAAGCAAAACTTATATTCTCAACCTTTGTCTCTGAGAACAAACCTTGAAGCTGCGAGAGTTTGGGCGCCAGGGCCACTTACCATATGCAGTATTTATATCTCTCCTAATCAAAATTTTACTAAATGTCAACTAGAAGGCTTGATAATTCAACTTCCCCCTCCATTTCCCTTTCTTGGTGATTTTAACGCCAGAAGTTACTTATTTGAGAATATTCCATCTTCACCCATAGGGAAAATATTCCTGTCTTTTCTAGTTGATAATAACGTTTCGGTTTTAAATAATAATAGTCCAACTCATTTTAGTTCTGCCTATGGTAGCTTTTCAATTCTCGATTTTTCATTAGCGTCTTCATCTATTTATGATCGATTTTCTTGGAGTACACACTCAGATTTATGTAGCCCCGATCACTTCTCGATCATCCTCAAAGATAATCGAAAACTTCCCATTAGTCGCACTCATTCAAAGTGGCAAATTAAAAAAGCGAATTGGCCACTTTTCAAACAACTCTCATTTACGTATGATAATAACGATGATAGCGAAAATAATATTCTTTCACAACTTGAAATATTTAACCAAAAAATCACCAAAGCAGCCGAAATGTCTATTCCAAGATCAAAAACAAATCCGAAACGGTTGTGTGTTCCTTGGTGGTCAAATGAAATTAGAGATGCCATTATAGAGAGGAAAAATCATTAAGATTATTTAATGTCGCCCCCACCACATTAAATCTAATTAATTATAAGAAAAGTCGAGCACGTGCAAAATATTTAATCAAACAGGGTAAAAAACATTCATGGGAAGAATATATTTTCACTCTAACATATCTCACTCCGAGTAAGGAGGTTTGGGGGAAAATAAAAAGTATAAAAGGATCTCAACCTATGATGGTTAGTCCTTTATTATTTAATAATGAAATAGTCTCAAATCCCTATGAAATAGCCAATATTTTTGCACAACATTTTGAACAATCCCAAAATTATGATCCTCGATTTTTAATAATCAAAAATTCACAGAAAGTTCAAATTTAAATTTTAACACTCGACAAACACTGAAATATACAATAAACCGTTTAATACATAGGAATTCGATAGTATAATAAATTCCCTAAAAAACTCCTCTCCGGGCTCAGAAAACATTCTAATCTAATGTTAAAAAATTTACCCACCTCTAAGCAATCTCTTCTAAACAATAAATAAGATCTGGACACATGATCTTTTTCCGTACGAATGGAAAAAGGCTATTATGATTCCTATTCCAAAAGCCAATAAAGACCCAAAAGATTTTATTTAATTTAATCTCTTTATTCCCCACGTGAGCAAAAATAAAATTAAAAAAATTTTAAATTGTATACTACTTAATTTCCTTAATTTTAGTATTTATTTTAACTTTTATTTAATATTAAATTAATTGAATTTAATTGGTATTCTTTTGATCTCATCGTTATTAAATTAAAATATTTTTTTAATACTCCTATTTTAATTATTTAAAGAAATAGTACTATAGGTAATTGATAAATAGGGAAATAGGAATTTTAAATTTTTTATAAATCTTATAATACTTAATTTTCGGTCATTTTTAAATATAGTAAATTATTAAATATTCATTTTTTTTTAAGAATTATAACTTTTGATTTGAATTGATTATATGTTATGGATAAAAATATTGTGACCAACCCAATTTTCTAGGTTTTCCTTCCACATTTTGATATAAAAATTTGCTATTGTACGTTTAATAGTATTAAACACAATATCTGTAACATATATTAACCCTTTGCACTCGTATGTCCCTGTACAGGGGTTGTAAACAGGGATGAAAATTTTGTATTTTGAGATTTGAACCATCAAACCTTAAAGTTGAAAAGTAATATGTAATATGAAGTAACATTCTCTTTATCTATATGTCATTTATTATTTATAATTGGTAATATAGTTAATTATAATTATAATTTATAAAAAAATACTCTGAATCTATATATCCTATGATACGATAGCGCCTATCAAGTCGGTTATCTTGTAAGCGGGGTAAAAGTGTTGTATAATCAGTACAGAGGATTCTCTCAACATTTATCTCGGTTTAAAACTGCTTCTTTTTATTTAAGCTGCTTCTCAAATTTGATTAAGTAGAGAGGGTGGTCCTTGTTTTCATAAACCAAACTACAGAGAAATTTCTTTCCCAGGACTCGAACTTGAACCTGAGACCATGATGATGAGAATAAAGCTTGTTGCCTCCCAGGCTGCTTGGCTTCTTAAATTATAAATTTTAAATTAGTATTTTATTAATAATATTAGATATGATTAGAGTACTATAAGATGATATTTAATTTGGTGATAAAATTACTATTTAGGTTATGATAAATAATTATAAATGTGTAATTCAAGTTGTGCCAAATATTTAACTACAATATAGATATCCTCAATCATAATACAGGATATTATATGTCAAAGTGAATAGTAAATGAATCGGATTTAGAAAGTTTTTCATTTAAATGATTTAATTTACAAAATCAATTGCCAGATTTCCAACCCTTCTATACGTTATAAATGATATTCATTTCGGTACATACAGAGCAAAAATTAAACCCAAATGTCAATTTTCCATAATTATTTATAAATTTCATTAATTTAAAAAAGTTTTTTAAATGAATTAATAGACTTTTGTTCGAAGTATAAATTATTTCATTTATAAATATATGTAAAATATCTAAACATAAATATAAATTAATTTTATTAAAATATAAATGTATTGTACTATATATTCAAATTATATGAGCGAATAGCAGAATATTTTTGTTCGCTAAATTAAAAGTTTGTGTGTGGAAACCTACTATTTAGTATGAAAATTTTCTATTAATATATTATATACACGATATAAAATATTGCAAAATATATTATTTGGCCCAATGCCCCTCTTTTCTTAAACTTGCGAATTTTTGAAAACGAATGAAATTTAAACTCATGAGACCTTTAAATGGTATATTATAGCTAATTTCTGAATTCGAATTCTTAAGTCAAAATGTGTATAGTTTCTTCATAGAATATGTTAGTGATATATCCTATTTCGAAATATATTTTCAAATAATAGTAAAATTGTTATTTTTTAACTAAACTAAATCGATCTAACCACTAAAAACTTTAATTGTTTCTATTTTCCATAGCAAACTTGAAAAATAGCATATTTTAATAATTTTTTTTCTTTAATTATTATAAATAATATTTACATTATACATTATATATTATACATTATGCCTACGAGAATAAATTAATAATTAAAAATTAAAGAATCTATGTATAGTGACGGAAAAAAATAAACGCCAGAGTGGTGCTGTTGTAGAGCAATCGACCAATTGAGAAGACGCATTGCTATTGTCCGACATCCTGGCGTTTACTTTTTTCCCACCACTGATTGCATTTCTTATACATATAAAATATATTCTATTTAGCTTTTGTATTCGAAAATTGATTTATTGAAAATATTATTTACATTCAAATAAATAAAATATTATATAATTTTCTTATAGGTAATCGAATTTTCAATTTAAAAAAATGATAATGAATTTAAATCAAGTATCCGGTTTATTGAACGCATCAATGCTATTGCCTTCCTTTAATTATTCCAAGTGATTAAATATTGCTAAAGGCGAGGTTCCATCCGAACATTCTCCTAGAATACCTTTCATTTGTGTGGGAATTTAACCTAAAATAATATATGAATTAAAAAAAAATTCCGACCTTGGAACTCTTCCGTCCATCGGTTCGTTTTTTCAATTAATTGCTTACAAATCAATTCATTTGTTAATGTTCTCTTTCCATAGTATTTATGTAAATTCAGTTCTATCGTATATATTACAAAAATTCATTATTATATATCACAAAATTTATTGATAAAAATTACATTTTTATAGAAATTATAGTTAAGTATTGTATTTAATAGATTGAAAACATTTAATCACATTTAATATCAAATTGACGAAGTGTCCCCAATCTGATATCATTGTTACCATTCCTTGTGTGTTATCATTTTTCTCCTTTTAAAATTAAGTAATTTGTTTTTAATTATATTTTAATAAATACATAATTTAAGAATTACAATTATGTTAAAGGTATATTGGCCGAAAAGGACCATTGGCTGCTTTTGTTCCTACAAAGAGGCCTAGTTACGGGCAGGGTATAGCTAATTTATCACTAAACTACGAGACAAACCTCCAAGAGTTTATTTATATACTCAACGCGAGCCACTGTTTTATTTTAGCTCCAAATACACTGGTTTTGATATGTAAATATTTCTATAATATAAAAATGCTGAAAATAGATAGACCTAGGGAATAGAAAAACGAAAAAGGATAAAAAAAGACTAAATCTTATATCGGATATTCTACAAATATTTTAATAAATAAATTTTATAAAAAACAAAAATCAAAAATAAAGACTAATTTATGTAAAAGTAAACAACCTAACTCAAAGAAGATTTCAAGCCACATTTAATATTTGGAATAAATATCAAAAAAAAATACGATTTCTTGGTATTAGTTATGAAATTAAAAACCTGCATTTGGAAATTTATGTCTATGATGCAAATGTCTACTAGAGGTAGATGAAGCAAGCCGTCCGTCCCCATGGTCATTTGATCCAGGGCTGGCGGCTGCCCCGATAAGAGCCAGGACGGCAGGCATCAAGAGCAGCCCCTGGCACTCCACTCGACATATGTGGCCCCAATTGCTTTCCACAACCACTTCTTCAAATCCGATCAATAGAATTTTTTCCGATTGGCTAAAATTCGTTTCTCTCTACGCTATTCTCTTCCAGCCTTTCTTTTTTTTCCTGTCTTTCTATTGTCTCTTCCAACTCTATACTTACCCCTTCACTCATTTTTCGTACTTTTTTGTTTTAGTTTGTCATCGCTAGATTAGTTTGAATTATCAAAAATTCTTGTATATATGTTATATATATATATATTTAAGTATTAATTAATCTAAAAACAAAATTATATATATAAAATTATGTTTGATGAAGTAAATTATAATTAATTAATAAATTAAATAATGAAAATTAATATTATTCTGTGATTGAAATATAAAAGAAGGTTCATAGGAATTCCTTTTAAAAAGGTCTTATAGTAGAGTAAATTAAGATAGAAAAGACTACCCAAAAACTCTTCCAATTTTGAAACTATAACAGATACCTTAAATGATTGTATCTGAACATAGTCCTGCAATATGCCATGAAGTTGTTGCTTTTAAACTGCATAAAATTTTATAATAGGAAATTGCAGTGCTCCCGTTATTCTATAAACCTAAAATATAATATATTTATTAAATTAAATCAATGTTTTCAAACATTTTTTCTACATCGACCTCTTTTAAACTTTCTTCGTGTTAATAGGTCTCTATTTTTTTTTAAATATATTATTATACAATAAAATAAACATTTTATATTATATTAATAGTAGTAGAGCTCATTTTATTTAATAAAACTTACAATTCAATATTTTATTAATTAATAATTTTATATATGATTAATGGGCATTCCTAACTGATAAGGCTGATTATTTTTTATTAATATCATTGATAACAAGTATAAATTTTGATTAATAATCAATTTCACAACTTTCCCATATTTTATTATATAAAAATTATTGGGAAATATTAATTTATAAAAAATTAACTCAATCAAAAAAAAAACTTATTTAGCTTAAATGGTATTTTATTTAGGATAAAATTTTAAAAGAAAAATTTCAATGGTAGTTGTTTGTATAATTGTTTACTTTTTTAAACTAATTGAAAGTTAAAATTTCGCCATTGACCTCGAATAGCCCCTTAGGTTTTAGGAACCCTATTCAAAGCTCCATAGACCCCCCAAGGCACCCTTTTGGAGTCTTCTGGTAATCGCAGTATTAAATCAAAGCCATAATATTACTTCTTGGTCAGAAATAATTATTAAAAATAATAAGAAATTCATTTTTAATAATGTTTATCTTCGATATTTTTTATAATTTTGAATATAAATCCAAATTTATTATTACAAAAAAATAAGTTATTAAATATACTTTTAGATCAGTAGGCATAAGTTAGTTACATAATTGTATATTGATTAATCAAACTATACTTGATATGACAATCATCCATGAACAATCAATTTTAATTTCATTGGGAATTCAAGACCCTTGATCTTAATAATTGATTGAAGAGTCACTATATTCTATAATAATTTTCTAATAATTGGATTTAAATGCCTTTTCAATAGTTTACTCATTTAATTATTGTATAAATCAAATCAGATCACAACATATTTTCCTTTTACTTATCTAATTAGAAAACAAGTTTCATATGCATCAAGTAAACCAATTTTAATCAACTTGGAATGATATTTTGTCATAGGCAAATTGGAAATTTTAGGAAAATAGCATTAACTATTACAGTAGCCAATTACGAAATTATTCAAAAAAATTTTGTGTTTAATCCATTTAATTTTAAGGATAGTTTATTATAAACAAAATATATTTAACAATATAGCCAAAAAATTCGAGTATAAGTAATATTTTTTCCCAAATATTTTGTTTATATCTTTTTTAAAAATAATTCTTATTTCTTACTCTGTTAAATTGTTTTAATTGATTAAAAGATTTTTTCAAAATAAATAATATTTGGGTATTTTTTTCTGTTTCTTCCCTCCCACTTTTTATTCCCAGGTTTGCTACTATTACTAAGAACGAAATGCAATAAATAAATGTTCGACATTTTCTGAATTATTTTCCTAGTCAAATTGAAATTAAATAATAGTGGAAGCTATTTGGCCAGGTAAATGCTATTTTCCTATAATTTCCAATTGCCTACTACATAGGTGTATATATAAACAATATCTTCTTACTTTTCTTATATTAAAATATTAGATAATACAATTATTATTACTTAATTAACCTAAATAATTAATATTTTGTGCATGAGTGGTTGCCAAGTTTTTTTTTTAAAGTTGCACCCCCCCTCCTCCCACACACACACTGATTGTTGTTAATTAATAATTTCAATAATCTTTTGATAAAATTCAATTAATAAGGTTAATGTAGTAAATATTTAAGATAAAAACTTTTTATCCAAATCTATTAAATAAGTTGACCTGTGGCCAGGTCCGAACCGACCGACGGTTTGAAATAAATTAATTTCCAGCTACAAAAACAATTTCAAATAATTTTAATATATCTATTAATGTAATAAAAAACAGATATGGATAGAACATAAATATTTTTAATTTTATTTTATTTATAATATATATGTAAGACCAGGCTGTGACGTCATGAATGGCTGGATGACGTCATATAATTTTAAATCAAGAAAAAACTAATAAATATGATTTTTCTCGAGGATAAAACCAATATACAAAGTGCATGATTCGTGGTGATATATAAAAAAATCTCCTCATGTGAAATTTGGTGTGAAAATAACCCTTCCCTTCCTATCGTCGATCGCTAATACTACCACTTCCGGATTCCGGATTTGCACCAAAAGTTGATCAATTCATCCCACTGATGCATTAAGTAAATATACCAAATTTCATCAAAATCGGTTGAGCCGTTCAGGCTGTACACATCTATACGGACGGACGGACAGACATCATGCTAAAAATACTTTTTTCTGTTTAGAAAATGCATGATTCGTGGAGATATGTAAAAATCTCCACATGTGAAATTTGGTGTGAAAACAATACCTCCCTTACTATCGTCGGTCGGTAAAAATAATCTTATTCAAATATATTACAATAATATTATCAAAATTAGTTAAATAATGTTATTAAAAACAAATAAAACTAAATGATTTTTTGAATTTTTTTTTAATTTCTTATGACATTAAATTATAAAACCAAAATAAAAAAAGTTCTCTAATCCGAATACTAAATCAGAATTTATTTAAAATTTATCTTTTTAGATTATTTGTAGGTAGATATTCTAGTTCAAATCATAATAAATTTCAATTATGTAGATGATATTCAAAAGTTTTTATCCTATGAATACATTTTTCTTATCATTGATATTTATTATTTTATACTTGAAACCTTTTGAAGAGGTGAATGAGGTCCATGATCAGTGGCTTGGCGCCCCCTCCCTTTCAAAACAAACAATGGCTGTTTCTGGTAAACCTCCATAAAGATGTCAGCTTTTAAAGACAAGTGGTCAAAAAAGTCAGGAGGTCATTTCTTACACTCATCTTGGCTTCGAATTTCGTCTCCACTAGATGACAACCGAACATGGGCGGGTGTCTGCTTAAGATCATAGAACGCCGAAAAATGACCCGAAATTCTAATCTTTCACTTGGAAGGCGTCACCAATCATTCTAATCGTTTCACACATTTATAATTAACTTCACCATACCAAAGCTCTCGAAATTAGAGACTAGAGTTAGATTAACACTGATTATCACCATCAATAAATAAATAATTAACTATAATTTAAATCTTCTAAAATAAATAGTTTAATAAGTTGAGGAATTCTCTTGTTTTAAGTTTGGAGCATAGATATCTAATATGAATATCAAATTTAGTACTTGAATACAAACAATAAATTAAAAGCGAAAAGTAATCGATAATAAATATTTTTCATTTAGCTTTAAAATTACTTTTACAAAGGTTTAGTTGAAATAGAGATTAAATTAAAGTTGGAATTTATAAAGACGAGTCTTTTTAAACAAAAATTGAAAGAGGAAATCCGTCTTTCGCTTATCTTTGCTCTCAAATCATTTCCAATGCATTACCAACCTTTGCACATCAATGAACAAACCTTCACAAATGTCTTAATCTTTTGTCGAATTAAAGATTCCTTAACGTGATCTATCGATCAAATAATATTTTCTCCTTTAATTCAATTGATTTTATTACGAATCATTCTTTCAACCACCATGTCTCTCTTATAATATACTTCATAATTGAAATTTTAATAATCATAAAATGAAGGAGCGATGATTGCTCTATAATTTATGAAAATTTTAAACGTTTTTATTTATAAAAAAAGGGTAAATGGCTAATGGTTAATATGTAGGTTTTATGACTCTGAAATAAAAATAAACATTAAAAGAAGATAGAAGATTTGCTGACGTTTGACTTTTGCTGGTATTTACTGATATTTAACTTCTCGGTTGTTAACTTGAAGATTTAGAAAAGAAAGTTAGGAAATTAGCTTCTCTTATTAATATAATAATAATAATAATCCTCAAACTTTTGTACATCCTATGCAAGGACAACGCCTATCGAGTCGATTATATAAATTAGGTGTCCATCAGAGATCAGTAGAACGGGTTTTATCTACCTCTACCTTGATTTTCTTGATCGGAGGCGCTACTTTTTTATCAAGTAGATTCTCAATTTTGATCCCGGAGGCTGGGTTGACTCCGTCCCATAGATCCCAGCTAGAGAAATTCCCTGGATTTAAACCTGGGTCCACGAGAATGTGGGTTAACGCCGTTAACCCTCAAGCTGCGTGACGTCAATATTAATATAATAATAATTAATATTTTTACCTAATCAAATTGAAATATGTTAATTAATTCATCTTACAATTGTTTATCTACTCCAACAACGCAGCGAGAAATGAAAATATTAAGTTGTTTTTTTAGTAGAAAGAAGAACTGCTACCTCTTCCTTGTTCAATAGAATTATAGGTTTGTTTTTTATTGCCGGGTTATAGACACTATTTACAAACTTTTTATTATATTTTAATAATTTTATCTATAAATTTTAAAGAATATGCAAAATTTGTAAAAATATGGCGTTTGTCTTGTAAGTATGGATTATATTATTCTTTTTGTTTGAAGATCTAGATTTAGTGAAAGGATTGCCAATTCCAATTTTCACCTGTTATATATTTGTTTTACCAATCTAATCCGTTGGTTTGATTTAAGTAGCATCATTGGGATTGATTGAGATTTATTGGACGATTATTATTTAAAGTATTTTTGTGCAGTTCTCGGATTTAAACCCGGATTTTCAGGCCTCTAGAGAACAGCTCCATCTAAAATATAAAATTGTATATTTAAGAAAAACAAAAAAATATTTTTTTCTTTCTTTCACTTGAAACTTTTCCAATTAATTTTCATTTACATTCTAATCTCTAATGTTATTCTTCTATTTTCCTATTGTTGGAAAGAGGTTTTGTCTTCTTTCCTTTCAAATCGTTTACAGGAAATGTTTCCCTCTATTCAATGTGTCTAATATTCACTTAGATAAGCCACCTCTGGTTAAGTTTATCGTACCTCTGTATCTAATTTGTGATAATATCTCTTTTGTCAGTCAATATATACATACCTATGTATCAATGTATGTAAATATAATTGAATGAATTTTCCTTTATAATCTACGTAGTATATTATATGAATATTATTAATTGAACTACGATATTTTTTACTAATTGGATAAATGTCGAATATATTTCTATAATTTCTATATTTTTATTGATTTCCCTTATTTGTCTATTTATTCCAAAGATCAAGCAAGAATCATTCAAAGGTAAAGTTGGCCGACTTCCCTTTCACTGCTTCTATTTATTTGCAATTTCACTTCAATGTGCTAATCAATAAATCAATTTTATTTACCATCTGTCTTTCTCTGTCCCACCAGCTTAATCAAGAGGCAACCAGCACCGAACACCAACAAGAGCTCAACGGATTTATTGAGAGTAGTCCAATCTACGTGACATCGCTTTGTGCAGAAGTGGGCCCGACGTCTAATCGCCCAGTACAGCAGGAGCAGGAGCAGCAACAACAACAACAACAACAACAAAAACCGCCTGCTAGTGCGTCCTCACCTCCACCGTCCACCTCGTCGACGACGAATAGTGTGACAGCCCCCACAACGGGGGTACCGTGTAATGGCTTATCCGCGTCTAGTGAAGTGGTCGAACTGAAACAGGATTTGCGAGAGGATCCACCGGCCGCCCTTCGAAACGGACGGACAGAGAAACTGATTGGGCAACAAACGTTTCAACAGCCAACAACAGCCGACAATCACGAAAATAATAATAATACCACCGTGAATAATAACAAGAGCACGCCCTTGGAGATCTCCAAAAACACCACCACACCCGTCGATTCTTTACAGACCAGGTGAGTCATCTTCAAATTTATCTCCCACAAAATAAAAAAATGGAAGAAGAATAGATCATATATCTTATTTAAAGAGAGATTAAGATTAGGTCAGAGAAACTGAAAGATATTTCGTTTTTAAATTTAACCTTTCTTATAATATAAAAAAATAAATAAATCACTTAATTCATTATTCTTTGAATTGCAGGGATAATCATTTACAGTTTTTCTTTTACAATTTATAAATAATTTTTTTTTATAGATATACTGGTATAATATAATAATTACATTGTTACGATTTCTCTTTTTTGAAGTTTCATTTATTTTATCATTAACCGTTTGACAGCTACCTATCAAAATTCTAATACATTCTAAAACTGCTATAGAAAATTTGGGTATAAAATAAATAAAAAATATATATCTACTTAAAACTTTTCTCCAATTTTACATCGATTTAAATAAAACTTTTAACTTTTGTAGATAAAGAATTAATGGAAACAACTGTTGAAGGCAATTAAATGATATACAAGTAGTATGTTATTAAAAAAAATGGAAAGCCAAATAAAAATTAAAAAAAAAAGTTTAACATTTATGTTTTGCTGCGCAAATTCCATGTAACCCCTTCTTGCAACGGCAACAGATAAGGTTGAAACGTTTTATTCCAGTCCTCCTATTACTGCAGACCGCACACTGCCGTAAATTGCGTCCAGGTAGTTTTTCCAAAGCAAATTTTGGGCTTGAAGTTGATGCTTCATTTTCCATATTTCTAAAGGTCATCCATTCTTCTTCAAAATATTTTTAATTTTTTTTTTAAATTTTTACCGACCGACGATAGTAAGGGAGGTATTATTTTTTTATATTAAAATTATTTGAAATTGTTTCTGTAGCTGGAAATTAATTTATTTCAAACCGTCGGTCGGTTCGGACCTGGCCACATGTCAACTTATTAACAATGTCAAAGATAAATAGAATTTAGGCACTTTAAATATTTAGATTCACACTACAAATTTCCTATTTAATACACTCATAGTTATTGTCGTATTTATGTGAAATCTATAAATACGAGGGCAGGTGAATAAGCTTGTGACTTTTTGAATGAAACAGAAAAAAATTTATTTTATTTTTCAATAAAATCTCCTTTGAGTTCTATTCATTTCGTTTTCATTCATTCATTTTCGTCTAACGTTTCTCCAATTTTTTATCCCTTTTAAAAAATAAGATTTGCCGAGGACATCAAAATAGATTTGTTTGTGAGATGATGTGAATCAAATCTCTTTCCGCTGAGCCATTTCTTCAGGTTTCAAAACAAAACATAGTCATTCGTGGATAAATCCGGAGAATAGGGCGGATGAGGGATCAATTCGTATTAATTTTTTTTTGGAAATTCCCTTTTTTCCATTTTCTTCTCAAATCACGAGGTAGTGTGCTATCAATGGACGTCGAACAAAAACTAAAAGACCCAGCTGGTTCAAATTAGCTGATGGTTGCCTATTGACAGGAGTAATATTGCCATTTCATTTAAGAAACGGCGAATTCAAAAAGTCACGAACTTATTGACCTACCCACGTAGTATTTGCAATAAATTATAACCAAATGAAATAGAATTATAAAATAAATAATTATTGTAGAAATGTTTTATATACCTATGATTTGATTATTATCTAATATATCATTAAAATAATATTAAAAAGAAATCACGAATTCTTCTTTCTTATTAAAATTCTCAAGAATCAAAAATAGTCGGATGAATTTCGGATAAATTAATATTAATATTTGGTTTTTTTTTTCAAATTTACCTTTGAAATCTTTTTTATGCAAATAATCAAATAATCTAACATGCAAAATATCTATTATTTATCATCCACGATTAATATAACATTATATATCTTCTTGTAACATTGGTTGATTATTATTAAAGGATCATGATCAATTCATTGCTAGGTTTAGTAATAATGATGATTGATTAGTATACATTTTTTATTTAGATATCTGTAGGACTAAATATATAATATATCTTGTATATATAAATATTTACTAATCGAAAAAAAAATCTAAAAATGTTATTTACAAATTTGGATAATAAATAATTGCCTCTAATTAGAGAACTTTTTGCAATTCTTTAGTAAAAATAAAGAATTAAATTTGTTGGTATTGTGATCAATCTCAAAGAAAATAATTAATTTCTAATAATCTATCTATTTTTTTTTAAACTTCTATAGATGTATTTCTATTAAAATAGAAATTATTTTCTTTCATCATTTATGTTTAATTATAAAAACCACATTTATTTCGTGATGAATATGTGCGCCTTACGCCAGCAACCCGCTTAGGAGTTGAGTTATGCCGACAGTCTGTTTTCCTTCTTTCTAACTTCTTTCTCAATCCTCCAATCATTATGTAAACATCGAAACCATGTTTTATAAAGTAAAGCGATAATTTAAATCGAACAGTTCACAAAAAAAAATCGAATAAATATTTATTAAATAAATCTGACTATTGAAACAGACCAGATACAATAAATTCATCTTTTGATAAAAAATTAAAAAGAACAAACCGTCACATAATTAGAACCTATTATTATTTCTTAGTCAAATGTAATTTATTTTTTCAACTATATTATTAAATTTAAAATTAACTCATAAAAAAACTGTTAATGTAATTAAGAAATTTATTAGTGATTGTATTTTTTTGAAATTTTTAAGTTTCTCTATTCAATTTTTTAATAAGTAAAAATATAATGAATTGAAAATATTCGTTTCTCTTTCCATTTCACTGCACAAGTGCCTAGTAATTTAGAACGATAGATAATCTTATTTTATAATTCCTTAAGAAAATTATTCGTGAGATAAACGTTAATCTAAAATTTAAAGAAAACGACGCGGAAAACCATAAATTGAATTTTCAATAACTTTTAAACGAAACTTTTCAATTCCAGTAAATAAAATTACATTAACACCTTCCAAAAATTTTCAAATAATATCTATTTATTTTTCTTTTCTTTCTTTTAACCGATATTAAATATTTAGTTGAATCTTTCCAAATAAAAGATTGTAGTTTTTTTTCTTCTAGAAAAGAATCAATAACATTGTATATTTCAAAACTAAATTAATATTTTTTAAATATTTTAATTTTTATGTAAGATTGGTAGTCTTTGTACCATTAAGATTTTATCTATGTTTTTTTAAAAGAGTTTAATCATGCCATTTTCTTTTTTATTAATCAATCACTCTTATGGAAATTGAGTTGATGACAAAATACATTTTTATGATTTTTTTTATTGTGGAAATAAATAAAAGAAAATTCACCAAAATCTTTCATGATAATTTCCACAACCACCGTATGCGCCTGATTTAGCATCATGCGACTTTTAATTGAACAAAAAAAAACAATTCATAGCTGGAATAAATGCATTATGTCAGATGGAAAATACTAGAAGAAATTAAAATTTGCTTGGAAAAATAAATAGATTATTTAACTTTTTATAATCAAATTTACCTTATTTGTTGAGAACAGTGTTTGTTATTTCTAGAGAGTCCAATCATAGAATAAAACAAGAAAATAATATAAAACTTAATTTATACATCATTGGTTTGAAAAAAAAATTTTTAAACGTGTCCAAGCACATTTAAATTTTTTTTTTATTGGATATTCTTTTAATATATCGAATACATTTACAAGATCATATAACCTTTCATTTGATTTCGTTTCTTTTTATAATATCTTCCTTGAATGTCTCATCATTTTTCGCACACAACCCTCCAGTGACTTAAACATCTAATAATAGACATAAAAAGCGCTGATATTTTTTAAAATATCACATAATACCTTTATTGGATTTGACTTTTCTTTTTCACATCGGTACGCCTTTGTTAAAGTGTCAATTCCGACAAAAAGCTATTTTTAGAGACGAATATAAAATATTCAGCAAAAATTTCTTTAAATAAATCTTTTCCTATGCTCTTTTATAAATCTCAACGAGCGTCAACTACAACTGACTCTAATTCATGAGATTACATTCATTCATTCAAGGGTGGATGTTTCAAATACACACTCTAGAATTTATATATATATATATATATATATATATATATATAATACTAATTTTATTTAATTAATATATACTATTATGCGCTTCAGCTATTTTATATAAATATTTTCATTTTATTATTTAAATGGAATAAATAAATGTCGTTAAACAAACATTTTTCTTGATGAAAAGAAAAAAAAAAGTATGATTTATCAATTTTTCCCATTTGAAATTTCTCTAAAAGTAAACTTAATTTAAATTAATTTGTTAATTAAGAAAATATATTTTTTCATATATTATTGATTTTATTATTTCTATAGTCAATTATTAATATTTTATAATATACAATAAATATTTTTTTTATTGTATATTATTTACACATTGATCTGATTAAATTTTATATTGTGTATTAAATATTATATTTAATTCTTTAGAAACTTAGCAAGATTTTAACCCTACTCTTCAAGTTCAGTAGTTCACTATTTAATATTAAAAAATAACTTGATAAAAGTACCAGTCTTGTAGGTATATAATTCATTATGTTAATATAACAATATTTTAAAATGGATTAGTTAGTAATTTTAGAGGAAAGGATAATTTAATTGTCTTCATTTTCAGAATGAAACATCCTTGCCTTCATGTAAACTCATAACTTCTCAATTCCTTGCGTCGTTAAATGAGCAAATTATATATTTTACCTTCTTGCTCTTTTTCTTCAGTTATAAGTAATACCTAATTTTTGTTAAATTCAATGACTGAAGAAATAAACAAGCTTCCGATTATTAATATAATTTTTTTATGAAAAAATTTAGGCTATATATCTAAAAAGTATATATAAATGTATTATAATATTTTATCAATTAAATATTTTTTTAGATATAATATTGGTAATTAAAAAATCATTTGCTTGACAATCTTTTTTTGTCATCTATTTTTTCATCTAATCTATCTTCATTTTATAACTCTTGATGAACTTTATCCGTTCGTTTGTTTGTTTATATTTCATGTATGTTGTAATGCAATCGGATTCCATTTCTCTTTATTCCTATCCTTTCTAATTAAAATTGTAAAATGATTCTTTAGTCTATTTTGAATTTGTTTTAACAAAACAACCTTGCAAATCAGCATTTTTACAAGGTGTATTAGGAAAAGAATAGTGTCACTAATCGGGCTGTGTAGTGATCTTAGAGAATCTATTCTTTGTATTTTGCTTCATCTAGTAAAAAAAAAGTTGATCTATCCATTCTACAGAAATGATTTATAATTAATGATTTCCTCATTTTAACGGTGTTTTGCTAATCAGCTATAAAAACATTTGAAACTAATTTGTTTTAATGACTGATGGATAGAAAATAAATAAATAGGATTTAGATTAGCTTATGTTGGCCTAAAATTTATTTTCATTTTTATGAAGAAAACTAATCACGCCACGGGACATTCTCGTTGAATATATATTATTATTATTTTTATTATTATTATTATTGAGAGATAAAAGAGTTTATATATATATGATTTTTTCATTTATTTAAAATATATTCATAAAAGTTGAAAATGACATCAAAATTACATTTTAAAAAACAAAAAATAAAAAATAAAAAAATAAAATGTCGACCAAATAATATTATTTCCTGAAACCAATAATATACAGAACACATCAAAATTACAAACTCATTACACGTTGAAATAGTATTTCCTATTATATTATATCGTTTTAATTACAATTTTGTTTTATAAATTGAAACAAATAAATAAAATAATAATTTCTTGAAATTATTTAATCACTTTTCTATTTATTTACATAGAAAAAGATAAATAAATAGAACATTTTTCATGTGTAACCAATTAAAATAAATGAGATTACTCCTACTATGTTCTATGTTTTAGTATATCATTTTGATGAATCAACAGATAACTTCATCATTAGTGAGTCTTTAATAATTCTTGCATTTTCTTTAATACTCAAAGTTCATCTTGATTGGCGTCACTAGGGTTAATAACAGACGGGGCGGATTAGTTATGGTGTTTATCCCCCCCCCCTCCCTCCTCTACTGCAGATTTTCACCTTACTTTAATTTTCATTATAAATATAATTAATTTAACTCAGAACAAATTTATTTAAAATTTAACGCTGTTTCATATGAATTTTAAATTTTTGTACACTTTAAAACTTTAATTTTGTTGTCATACAGAGCGGACTCTTTTCCCTTCCCCTCCAATACTACAGTTAATTTTAATTATTATACATTTTAATGATAATAAATAATAAATCCCAAAGTTAACCATTTCCTTTTAAAGTAATCAGTGGATCTATAATTATAATGTTCGGATATAAAATAAAATGATTTTTACCGACCGACGATAGTAAGGGAGGTATTGTTTTCACACCAAATTTCACATGTGGAGATTTTTATATATCTCCACGAATCGTGCATTTTCTTAACAGAAAAAAGTATTTTTAGCATGATGTCTGTCCGTCCGTCCGTCCGTATAGATGTGTACAGCCTGAACGGCTGAACGGATTTTGATGAAATTTGGTATATTTACTTAATGCATCACTAAGATGAATTGATCAACTTTTGGTGCAAATCCGGAAACCGGAAGTGGTAGTATTAGCGATCGACGATAGGAAGGGAAGGGTTATTTTCACACCAACTTTCACATGAGGAGATTTTTTACATATCATCACGAATCATTCACTTTGCATTGGTTTTATACTCGAGAAAAATCATCTTTATTAGTTTTTTCTTAATTAAAATTATATGACGTCATCCAGTCATTCATGACGTCACAGCCTGGTCTTGCATATATATTATAAATAAAATAAAATTAAAAATGTTTATATTTATTATTTATGTATCCATATCTGTTTTTTATTACATTAATAGATATATTAAAATTATATGAAAATGTTTCTGTAGCTGGAAATTAATTTATTTCAAACCGTCGGTCGGTTCGGACCTGGCCACAGGTCAACTTATTTTTAGAAGTAAAAAAGTAAGAAATCAAATTTTTTTAAAAAAAAACAATACCTCCCTTACTATAGTCAGTCGGTAAAAAAATAATAACTAGAATTATTTATATTATAAATGCCCAATATTATAAACCAATATTAATTGATTAGCTCAATAAGACATGATAATATACCATACCTAATTCTCAAAGTTTAATAAATCATATAGTATTGTATCTATAAACAAACCACCTGATGATATATAATCGGTATTTCTTTTCTATGTATATGTATATTCATATAATAAAATAAGTTGACCTGTGGCCAGGTCCGAACCGACCGACGGTTTGAAATAAATTAATTTCCAGCTACAGAAACAATTTCAAATAATTTTAATATATCTATTAATGTAATAATAATACAATTTGAAAGAGATATTGCCTGTAGATCAAATACCTAAGAAAAATAAAATAAAGATTCAAATAAATCAATTATATTTTTCAAAAACATAATTATATTGTATATATCACACACACTTAAATTCTTTAAATGTTGATTAATTTAAAAATCAAATCAAATAAAATTTTAATATTATAAGTGGGTAGAGAATAAAAATTCCTTTCTTTAAATGGCCATTAATATTAATAAGTAGTTCTTCTTGTAACTTGAGTTAATTAATAATTGTTAATTAAAATTTATATTAAAATTAAGATTTTCACGAATTAAGATTTTTTTTGTAATTCAATATTATAAACGTATTATTAACTTTAGTATTTAGTTTTAGTTCATAAAAGATTAATTTTTAAATAGAACTATTACTTATTGCATTGAACAGAAACAATTTACAAACGGTGAATGAAACTGTATTATAAATAAAAATATATATTTATATATTTTAGAAATTTATAGTAGAGAAATCCGTTAAGTTTTATGATTATAATTAATATTTTTATAATAATAATTTTATAACAATACATTAAATCAAATAATAAAAATTACTATATTAGTATTTAAATAAATAAATATATTTGTTAATATATTCTAAATAGTTGAAACAAAATTTATATTTTGGACTAGAATTTTTATTAAATGTTTAAATTTATTGAGGATTTTATTGATTTTCAAATGAAAAAATACAAAAAAAAGATTATTATGTAATATATGAATTCTATTTAGAAAATAAATAAACGTCTGCATATATTATTTGTAATTTGTAGTATTATATTAGAAGTGTATGTAAATCTGGTTAGTTTTTGTTTTATTTTTGTTTGATAGCATATAAAAAGCGGAAATTAATGAGAAAGAAAAGCGGTCTTTCGGTTATTTAGAATATAATTTTGATTTTGAAATTGAAATATACAACTGTCGAGTGCTAATGGATGTTTCCATTCTTCTTTGCCAAATACTTGAAATATTATTTCCTCCTCAATAACATATATATTATTTAAATATAAATTTTAAGATTAGATTTATTTCACTATTGTGTATATATATATATATATATTACTGTTGTTCGATAATTTAAATGTTTACCATTTTATTCTGACTGAGACTCAAAGGGTTGCCAATTGCTCTATCCACATCTTCTATTGGTGATATTTTAATTTCATTAAAATAAAATAACAATTATAATCTAATTATCCTTATTATTATTATTATTATTATTATTATTATTATTATTATTATTATTAATGTAGATTTATTAAAATGCTTAGAATCTCTTTTACACACATTACTTTACAAAATTTTTTTTTTTTTTCATTTTTTTAAATTATAAATTCACTATTTATTGTAACTAGAACATTTTTCCATCCATTGAAATTGTTTTATTTTGCTATATATCTTTTTAAGCTCATTGGTTAAATCATTGGAAGAAGGGGTGGCCTTGGCGGTTTGTCAAGATATATTCCTACATCTGCTGGCTTAAATCGTTGAAGATTATTTTGGAAAAAAATAAAACAATGAAAAATAATTTGATTTTGATAATTTGATAATATTTTTTTTTTCTAGTTAACTTGATTTCTAATTATCTTACATATATTAAGGATTAAAAAAAGAATAAAAATTGGATTTATTCGCGAGTGCGGAAATCATTTTGCCAGTGATTTGTTGTATTTCCACTTGAATTGTTTAGAAATATACTTAAATGTAAATGTTTTTTTTTATTGGGCTAAGTTTTTAAAATCGAATTTAGATCGATTTATTTTTCTTAATTTTTGGAATTTTATTGATTTACTTAATGAAATTTTATTAGAAATAAATAAATAAATATATTATAATAACTTATTCAGAAAATCTAATAATTAAAAATCAAATGCATCAAGTAAAATTAATTAATTTAACTTTTTAACTAAATATTTTGAAATTATAAACTTTTTAAATATAAACAGGAAGTAGAGAGATTTAAAAAAAAATCTACTTAATGTCTTAATTTTTTTTTATTTTATATTACATTATTGATGCTAGTTAGATTATATAATTATTTTTACTTTTTTATTGTTTTTTAACAAATTTTTTATCATTATAATTTTATGTACCTTTGTTTGCTATATTTTCTAGTTCAAAATTGATCTATTACAATAATTATATTACTCTATTATTTAATTGGACTTAAATTTTTTTTTTTTTTTTTATTGTTAATGATTGATATTCATATATTTTCTAATTATGATACTATTTATTGTATTACAATTAGTGCATATACAAGAGTAGAAATCGAGCTGTATTGTATCCGATCTCTACTTAGATACTATCTGCTATTGGTTAATTATTATGTTCTTGTAATGACCGGACATTTCATTAATATTGTTCTCGATTAGACCTAAATTAACTCTCAATTCGGAATATATATATATATATATATATAAAAGACGAAGTGAAGTAAATACTAGCGAAGAATAGAACCAGAAGTTATTTGGTTATTTTGTTTTTGTTTTTTTTTTTTTTTGTCGAAATCCAAATGACCCTGGAGACGCTGAATCCATGAGTCATTTGCAGAGAGGGAAAAGATGATCGGCATCAGGTGGCTTCTGCTGTAAGCTCTACAGCGTCGCCAGGTATTTGCGATGTTGCCAAGCGTTTTGGGAACCCAATGTCTTGGTGCATTCCTTGGTTATTGCCTCACCAACCACCGAACTGGCCTCTCCTCCTTCCCTGCCCCTCCGAACAAGGTAAATGCTCTCCAACCCCTCACCTACACATCAACCACATTGTGTCAAATTCCTCCATTTTTCTGCCTAGGTCAATATTCAATAGAGGAAAAAGTTGTAAGATGAGCTATATCTCTCTAAACGACACCTGTATTATACCAGTCTCTCATGATTTTTTTTTCCTCTCATTTTTTCCTTGCCTTTTGGAATTTTTTCGAAGATAATTTAATATAAGTCTAGATCCATAATAAAATTTTATGAGAAAATTAGATGGAGTAAAGAATGTATTTTATTAGAAAATAGTATTAATAATGATGGTGGAAGAATTTCACAGTAGCACAGTGAAGTGTAGTATCCTTGATAGTCAGTTGGATGGGATTTAAAATGCAGAACGGCTATCCCCTTGGGGCCTTCAACCAAATGCTAATCCACGACAAGACTAGATAACCAACTCGGATGTTACATCCACTCACAAATGTCACTTGCATCTAACATCAAATGTTCTAAATCGTTCAACCAAAAAAAAAAAAAAAAATCAGAAAATGAGATTTTATCAAATTTAAAATATTTGTTGAAACTAATCATTTAATCATCATGAATAGGTTATTTATTAATCAAAAATTAACAAAATAAATTTTATACCAACAAAGTTAGAAGTAATAACATTAAAATGTAATTAATAATTAATAATAAATACATTTTTAAAATTGTTTTTTTTTTTATTGGGCTTTAGTTAAAATATTAAATAATAATTATAATATATTTATTTTTAAGAATGTTAAGATTCGGAATAACTTTAAATCGAATTTCCTTCCTCTGTAAAAAAATTTATTTATTTATTTTTAACATCAAATAATAGCAAATATTTACAAAATTTCTACCTATAAAAAACCGATTCTTAAATTTGATATATACAAATATTAAATTACAATTTGTCTTCAACAATTAATTTACTTTAATATAGTTTTATCTATTATCAAAACGAACATTTCTATTTAAATAGATATATATAGTAATAATAAATTTATATAATGTAGAAGTAATTAAAAAATATAAATTAAACAATTAATTCTCTTTTTAAAACTATTTTATACATTTTATTGAGATGTATTAATACTATTTTAGTAATATATTAAGTTATTAAGGAAGGATAAAGATAATTTTTATTTAAATATAATTTAAATTAAAATAACAAAATAATGTCTACTCGGATTCATATGTAGATTCGTATCATGAGCGGTAGAAAAATGGAATGATTTAGTTGCACTCTACTCTCAATGTTAAAGAATATTAATTTATATATATTTAATGCTACTAAATTAGAAAATTCTAAATTTTAAATTTACAACCGTCCTTATTCTGTGCCACCTTCATTCAATTTCTACCCTCTCCCAATTCTTCTTTCTCATTTATATTTCCTGAGTGTTTTTTATATTTTAACTATAAATTAAATAAATGATCGTTTATAATATAATAGAAACATCTGATTGAAATTTAATTTACCGTTAAAAAATATTGTTTTAAATAAATATTGCTAGGTTTCTTTCAACGGATATTATTTCGATTTATTTATTTATACTTTCTGAATAAATAATTCCCACATTTAAGAAATGAACTTTAAATTTATTTATTTTTTTATCCGAGATGTATTTCCTTAAACTCTGACGTAGGTAAACACATATCTTTGTCTCCCTGAAATTAAGATGAAAAATGTTAAGTTTCTTTTAGAAATGCATTCCACTTAGTATCTCTTTATTTATAATTAAATGCAATTATATTTTATATGTTTCGACAATCACGGAAATATATCAAATAAATTACCATGCAATATATCCTTATTAATATAATACTTAAAAGAAACATTTCTATGAATAATTTCGTCGTATATTCTGACATTGCTTCAACATTATAAATCATTTTTTATTACATTTATAAAACGCTTTTATATTTTATATTTAATAGAAAGAATATGAATGTTAATTCATTTCAAATTAAATAATTCAAAACATCACATTACTTTTCTTTTGATATTTTTGTTATTTAATAGAATAATTATATATTATTAATATAATAATCTATATAATTCGTTTTTATATTTAAAATAATTTTTTGATTGATAAAATCAATTTAAATTTTATTTTATTTAGCATATTTTATGATAATCTCTCTTAAAAAGTTTAAATTTCAAGAGTAATCCAGGCATTGTCGATTGTCAGTTTTTCATTAAAAAATTTAGCATAATGAATAAAATGTTTTAATATAAATATTTTATAAGTATAAATAAAAAAAAAGAGTTTATTTTACTTATGAATATAATCGTGTATCGAATATTTTTGCCTTTTAATAACATTTATAAATCATAGTAGACATTTTGTCTATTTAGGATTTAGATCATATCATACCATTTATAAAATACTTGGAAATCCTAGGTACACAAAAAAATTTTTTAAACCCATTATTTTAAATTATTTCAATTATATTATTATTATGAGAGGCACGTAATTAACCTTATTTATCTTCCTTGAATGTTAAAAATGTCTTCCTATTCCATTATAACTCGAAATTCGTATTTTTAATCATAAAAGTAAATTATATTCGTTAAATTAAAACTAAAGGATTAAAACTTTCTCTTATAAATATTTACCCCTTCTATCTACATTTACCTCAAAATATCTGTTCACAATATTTTTTTTTCATAATATTCTTTAATGAGGAGTATTAAAATTTATTTGACAATTTACTTAAAAATAGTTTTGTTTTTACATAAATGAATGATGTGTGATTTTGAGAGAGATTTTTTTATACTCTTAAAAATATCTCTTACACCCAACAGAACAATCATTTCAATGATTGCATTTTTAATATCTACACGAAATTATTATTAACTCAATAAATAATAAATAGTTTTTTCTCTTAATCAAATATTATTTAAATCCATTTAAACTTTTCACAGTAACTCTCTATTATGATCTACACTACTTATTTTATAACGATTTTTTAAAAGCATTGCATTCTTAGTCGACTATATTGATAATCGTAACAACATTAACCGTGTATTGTTGGTTGCGCGTAGAAAGGGGCAAGTTAAATTATTTGAAAAACAATAATCAATAAATAATTTAATTAATGTTTATATTAATAAATGTTACTTATTATAGTGAATATTATTTCCTACTACTGTGCTGATTTTCTAAAATTGAAAAATTAAATTAATAAATTATTTTTCATTTTTTTTAAATATGTATATATATAAAGTATTTAAATATATAAGTACCGGGACCCCGAGCCTCGGCTCGGTACTTAAGTTAAAAAAAATGATTCATTATTATTGGGTTTGGCTGGTAATATTAATACCTGGGATACCGAGCTGTCGCTCGAAAAAATATTTAGACATTATTATAGACATTTTCATTCTGTAAATTAAATAATTTTATTTCATTTAAATAAATATCTATTTTTAAATAATTTTTCTCTCTACATTATTTATCTAATTCTGACAATATATTAAGATCACACCGGGACCCCGAGCCTCGGCTAGGTAATTAAGTTAAAAAAAAATAATTCATTATTATATTGGGTTTGGCTGGTAATATTAATACTTGGGACACCGAGCTGATATACAATTCTTTAATTATTTATTACAATTATTAAATGTTGCATCATTGCATGGAACTTGGGGTCCTCAATAATACATAAATATGTATACCGGGACCCCGAGCCTCGGCTCGGTACTTAAGTTAAAAAAAATGATTCATTATTATTGGATTTGGCTGGTAATATTAATACCTGGGACACCGAGCTCGCTCTACCCTTTAAAAAATATTGATATACAATTCTTTAATTATTTATTACAATTATTAAATGTATTAAATAATATTTTATTGAAAAAATATTAAAAATTATAAAACTATCTAAAACTTAATTAATAAAAGAACAATGAATAAATAAATCACGAAAATAGATAAAAAAAAAATGCACGCGGCGAGTTTCGATCCTTCGAACTCGGGGAGTAAAAACAATTGTTCTTACCGCTGGTCTATGATATTTTGATAATTACAAAGATATTTTTACCATATTTCAAAGACATTTATTTGTTTTGTTGTTTTTTTTTGAGAGAGATTAATAAATATATATATATTTTATTAAAAATAAATATTTTTAATTTTATTTCGAAATTAAATAATGAATTTTATTTTAAAATATTTTAAATATTTAAAAAAAAAGCGGGAGTAAAATTTCAATATGAATGTCATATGTCATCGATAAATAATAAATAATATTAATAAATATTAAATTTAATAAAAGAACAATGAATAAATAAATATAAAATAGTAATTTATTAAAAAATAATAGATTAAAAAAAAAAAAAAAATTATTTCAAAACCATTTTTTATTTTGTTGTTATTTTTTTTTTGAGAGAGATTAATAAATATATATATATTTTATTAAAAATAAATATTTTTAATTTTATTTCGAAATTAAATAATAAATTTTAAAATATTTTAAATATAAATAAAAAAAATATTAATACAAAATTAAAAAAAGGCGGGAGTAAAATTTCAAAATGGATGCCATTTACGTCACCCATATATAATTTTCAATTAAGAAATTAATAATGAAGCTGTAAGTTTCAAGAGATGTGATCAATAAAACTCAATTTTTCTTTATAAATACTATATCTAGTGTGAATTTGAAAAAAATCGTTAGAGCGGTTTTTGAGAACCAATGGTTATAGATAAATAGATATATAGATATATAGATATATAGATATATAGATATATACAATTTTAGCTAGCATAATAAGATAAGATATAAAAGAGCCACACACAAGTTATATAATCGCAAGTTTAACTTGAACACCTTGCAGTCAATTCTTTACTTATTAAAAAAGCGCCTCCAATTGAAAATATAAGCTTCAACATTTCATTTTATATTCAAATCGCTTTAAACTTATACTATATATGTATATATATATATAATATAGATTTAAGCAGCTGAGAGGTTTGATTTAAATTTCTATCTCGTATATTATTACAAAAATTGGATATCCATTTCTTCAGGAGAAAGAGCAACACAATCCAAAGTGTCTTTATCATATATTCATTTTGAGGGAGATTTAATCTAATATTTAATTAATATATACAAGCATCTTTCATTTATTCTCTTAATTTAATTAATAAATTGCACTTCTCAAGTGTAATTATTCAGATGAAAGAAAAAATTCTCATCAATGAGAGATAATCTTAAATTAGTTTAATGAAATATTTCAACATTTTATAAAGTAATTTAACAATTTATCATTGCAATTTGAAACAGCCTATTTCGGGAACATTTTCATTAAAATAATATATCTCTCTTTTTATGTAATTGAGAATCTCATCATAAACATCATATTTTTTATTTTGCATCGTATTTAATAAACTGAAACAAAATGTAAATTATTCATTTACGATAGAAAAAAAAATAATTTTATCAAATAGATAACAAATAGTCACAATCCTAGACTTAATATTAATATTTTTTACCGACGATAGTAAGGGAGGTATTGTTTTCACACCAAATTTCACATGTGGAGATTTTTACATATCTCCACGAATCAAGCATTTTCTTAACAGAAAATTTTTTTTTTGCATGATGTCTATCCGTCCGTATAAATGTGTACAGCTTGAACGGCTCAACGGATTTTGATGAAATTTGGTATATTTACTTAATGCATCAGTATGATGAATTGATCAACTTTTGGTGCAAATCCTGAAACCAGAAGTGGTAGTATTAGCGATCATCACGGTTATTTTCACACCAAATTTCACATGAGGAGATTTTTTTATATATCACCACGAATCATGCACTTTGTATTGGTTTTATCCTCTGGAAAATCATATTTATTAGTTTTTTCTTGATTTAAAATTATATGACGTCATCCAGCCATTCATGACGTCACAGCCTGGTCTTGCATATATATTATAAATAAAATAAAATTAAAAATGTTTATATTTATTATTTATGTATCCATATCTGTTTTTTATTACATTAATAGATATATTAAAATTATTTGAAATTGTTTCTGTAGCTGGAAATTAATTTACTTCACACCGTCGGTCGGTTCGGACCTAGCCACAGGTCAACTTATTTTATATTTACTTTATCCGATATATTTATTTATTATATATTTCAAATTGTAGATGTAGGTAGATTTCTTCTATTATTTCTAAAAATTCGAAGTGAATTAATTTAAAAAAATGATTAATGAGAAAGTTGATAATGAAATAATGAAATTCTAAAATAAGCATTAAATACAATCCCTCCTTAAGTTTTTCTAACTAGATTGTTAAAGTTTTGGTGAAATACAAATGATTAACTACTCTAGAACCGTAGAATACAATTGATAGTCATTAAGAATTATTTTTAACGGTGTGAAGAAAAAGAAAAATAAGACATAATTTTCTATTATCAAAAGATATCATTTTCATCTTTATATTAGACTAATTACTACTGAAAAAGAAATAAAAATTTTTGATTAAAATATATTTTTGAGTTTTTAATTACAAAAAGTAATTGTAGAATAAAAATTAAATTTAACCTCATATAGGTAATGAATGAAATTGTATTCTTATTATATATTATTATTATTATTATATATATATATATTGTTAAATCTTATTAAGCACTGTTTTTGTCATTTGAAGAGATCTAAGAATCAAATAAAAGAATTATCATTAATTAAGTTTGAAATGAAAGAATGAAGTAACGAACTAAAAGAAAAAAAAACACGGATGTGAGGTTTGAAAGCAACACTAAAAATAGTCTTGAAGGGTTCTCTTCTACATTCAACAGCATAATCGTTTCGACCGGAAACACGTAGCCTTCGCCTTGGCCCTGGTTCCGTCGTCACGGGTCTCTGCTCATAGCAACAAGTGGCGATCCCTCCTCACCAACGGTCTTTCTTCGGGGATCGACTTCGACGAGCGAGATCACTGATTACAAGTGGCACAATCGGGGGCGGCATCCGATTTCAACCCTTTCACGTGCCCGGATTGCCAATTTAGCTTGGACCACGGTTCTTACTTTAGGACGAAGAGATTCAATCAGGATCGCTTTTTTTCAAAAGCCAATAGCGAAATTGAATTTTGAAACTTTTTCATTGATAAGAAAAATAAAGTTAAAATTGTATAGAATTAAAAGAAATTATTACCATTTCTATTTATATATTTTGCAAAATAATCTAAATTATTTAATTCGATTAATTATTTAATATTTTCATATTTTAAAAATGTAATTTGTTTACTTCTATAATTATAAATTTAAAATAAATAATAATAATATATATGATATTTTTATTTGTTATTTATTTAAATTTAGGTATAGTTATACAAGTGGTTTTGCTGTGCCCCAGTTGAAAATGACTCTAAACACTCTTGATATGATTACTAATAATATATTATGAATAGAATGAATTACAAAATGATTAATTAATAAAGACACTAATGCTCTTAGATGCAATAATATTATTAATAATTAATTATAAGTATACACACAGATTATCATCATTCTAATCCAAAATTATTATTATTTTACTATAAAAAATCTGGAGTGTCTCCACTCGACTATCTCGCAATTTGAATTGGATTAAATAACATAATATATTATATTTAAATTAAATTAATTAAATTATAAATTAAAATTAATAAATAATATTTATTAAACCAGCGTATGTTTGGCTCTTTGTTGATGGCAGTGTTAAAAAATTAATTCTGGTACTTTCAGTGATTCAATCAAGCTGAAATTCTATATATAGCAGTTGTATACAATTATTAATCATGTCAAAAATTATCAAACATATATCTTTATTTTTACGGTCACTTTAGAAGAAAAAAAATCAAAACGTTGTAGGTAATGACCCTCTTCCTGTTGAGCTACATTTCTCAAAAGTTGATAGAAAACTATGAATTTTGAATAATACCCATATACCAAATTTCATCATTCTAGCTCAAACCATTTTTTCGTAATCTTGGCTACATACACACATACACACAGAGAGACATTTTTCTCAACCTTAGTGAAAATGATTCAGGAACCTTCAAAACGTATAAAAACATCAAAATCTTAACATCGAAAATTTTCGTGACCGCAATACTACCTCTGACGAGATAGTAAAAATTGAAAATATCGCCAAATGGTTTTTATTTTATTTTATTTATTTATTTATTCATTCATTTTTATATGTTAGAAAGAATTTATGTATTTTTTAAAGATCGAACTATTATCTTAATAATAATATAATTTATTCATTTCTTTTTATTATGTAACTCTTTGAAATATGAATGGATATGTCTTGTGTTTTATTATAAATGTTATAAAATTGATGGTTTTTCTACTGGAATCCTAAATTATAGAATGTCTAAATGATGAAGAATCTAGATGGATTATAAAAATGTCATATTTGCAATCCTTTGTTCACAGTCATTCTCAAAATAACAGGGGCTTTAGACAGTCAAATCTATTATTTAAAATGAATATTTAAATACGTATAAGAGAACGTAGAGGATCACGAGAGATTAAAGCGTATTTCTTTGTTTCGACCACCAAGGAAGGAAAAAATCATTTGCATCTTTAAATAAATAAATAAATAAATAAATAAAAATATAATTATAGATTTTTTCAATTAATATTATTACAAATGAATAAGTGTATTCTTTAATTATATTTTTTAATATAATGTTTAAATACAAATATTTTTTAATTTAATTGGATGGTGATGTAAGTATCCTACATCTCATTCTTACAATTATATCTCACAGAATTGTTATTCATATAATTGTTTTTTTCTAGTTAAAATATTTCAGAACTTAAGAGTTCTGTATCTCATCCTCACAAACCTTTTGATTTTATCATACACACTATATACATAAATACTTTTCAAAATTATTTTCATAATTATTTAGTAATAAAGCGTGAGTAATCATTAAAGAATTTAACGAGCGTTTACTCATTGAACATTATAACCTCTATTTAATCGTTTCAATAAACTATTATTTTATTATTTTTTACATATTCCCTTATGACATTTTATAAAATGATTTATGAAGAATTTTATCTTATAAAGAATAATTCTAAGTTTCTAATCACCATATATCAATCATTAACTAAGAAGCTATATATTCCTTTTAAATATATATATATATATATATATATATATATATGTCAATCTCAGACGTTGAAGTTTATTACACCCTTCTATAAAATAAAACATAAACATTAGGCCAAGGAACAATCAAAAGTTACACTTTCTAGATATTCTAAGAGGCAAAAAAAAAATTTACAACAATAATTTGTTAATAATTAATAAAATTAATGAATTAAAATGTTTTTATTTATCTATTAATTAGTATAGGAGTAAGTATAATATTAAGTTTAATATTATTTATTATCTTGTTAAATTTTATTAGATTATTTTTTGTCCCAACTTTCTTTATTTTAATTTTAGAACACGCAAATATCTGAGTGGGATTTCAAAATTAGATATTGTATAAAATAAAATTATTCTACTTATATCAAATAAAACTAATACAGTCAACGCTCTATATAAGCAACTCATTTGAACCAATTTCATTAAAAAATTTTCTTATTGGGAAAAGTTGCTTATAGGAAAAAGGAGTATAAAAATACTTGCTGTCTGGATAGATAATTAATTAACAGAAATTAACTTCAATACTGGCAGCATAAAACAAACATATTCCAATAACTGATTTTTTTACAATTTGAGGATATGTTATTATGAACAGCCGTCAACTCACATATTTAACTTTAAAAAAATAAGTTGCTTATACAGAACAAATGAATTTAAAAAAGTTGCTTATATAGAACGTTCACTGTAATAATTAAAATACATTTTTTCTTTAAAAAAAAATAATTTTTTTATAATTATAATCTTAGCATTCTATATTCTTCTTATTTAATGGTTTAAATATAAATAATTACAAGGTATAAAATATAATATATCCAAAAAGACAAATTAAAAACAAATGAACAAAATTTTAACGTCATTAAATATAAAAAGTTAATAAAGAATTGGTAAAATTGATAATTAGTTAATATTTTCTCGATATCTCATACATATTAAATATTTTTTTTTCTTGTTTTATTATTTTTGGTTTAAATGAACAATGAATAAATTAGTAAGCGGGTCGTTCTCTAATATTGAATTTTAATACTAAAACGTTATTTGATTGATAAACTTTTTTTTTCATACGTCTTAATAGAGTTGTTTCTTTCTATTAATTTCCTCTCCTCTATTGAAATTCAAATTAGTGATTTTCTAACGATTTTATATGCCTAATTTGTTATTGATGGTGTTGAGAATATTTATCTAATTTTTTTCTAAATGATTTCCAATGAATAATCAATAGATCATTTTGTTAGGCGAAGTTCTTTATTTTATTCTTTCAAAAAAAAATAACGTTTGTTTTTTTCTGTTATACAGAACTATACAAGAAACTTAATATATTCTAAAACAAGGCATTTTATTTTATGTAAATTATTTTCATGATCTTTATCAATTTTTCTTTCATTCTAACTATCTTTAGATTGAAGATCTCTTCTAATTTAGATTAAACTTAACTATTTTTGTTTATTAAAAAGATTTAAAATTCTTCACAACATTAATATGTTTTTTCTTTTCAATGTAAATATGTATTTTACATATATTAATCAAATTTTCATTAATTTACACATTTTAAATAAAATAGTTCAACTAATTAATTTAGAACTGTTTTATTAGGAAAATAAAATAAATAACGAATTTTTCATTTTAAAATTAATTATTGATGGCGATTTTTTTTAAAAATTTAACTAATAATTTTTCTCTCCTCACTTTCTTTCTATATATATATATATATAGATTTATTTATTCATGAGTTGTTTTACCGTTGCCGTTAAAAAAAACAACTTTTTTTATAATACATTAATTGAATGAAATCTTTTAGAAATAAATATTTTAAAATTGACCTAATATAAAATTAATATTTTTTTTTATACTACATTCCTTTAATTCAATTGGTTGTTTTCTTTTCTTATTCTTAGGAAATTTTAGATAAAATGAATCACAAATTCTTTATTAGATATTTCTCTAAACGATTTTATCCCACAATCAGATAAAGAAATTAAATATTTACAAAGAATATATTACTACATTATTCCATTAAGATAATAAAAAAAAAATAAAGAAATCCAAAAGAGACGACATCTATTACAAAAATTGATTTAAAATTTTATTTAAATATGATAAAGAAAATGGATTATTATTACAAAGTTCGAATTAAATTTCAAAAATAAAATGTATCAGCTTTTAAAATATTACTTCCCGAAAGGATTTTTGATTCAACTTTTTTTTTATCACTAAATATCTATAATATTATGTTGTTAGACTTGTTCTTAAGAAAAAAAAAATAAATCATTATCCGTTCATTCAAAATAATAAAAACTCTGCTTCAAAAATCTCCTCGATTCGTTCAAAAAACATTTTTTTTTACATTATGAATATATTAATTATTTTAGAAAACAATAATTAAGAAATACCAATAAATGTTATTCATTAGTTATTTTTTTTACTCATAAACTATTAAATTATTCAACATTGCGAGTAATTTATTGTTTCAAACAAAACCTCAAGAATGCATTCCATTCATCAAATTATTAATATTTACATTGAAATTGATATTTCATTTTTTTTTCTTACAATTTGGTACTCCCTTTTTCTTTTGTGATCGACTCTAATTATTGTTCTGGAATAGGTTGAATTTTATATATATATATATATGAATTATAAATATAAAATATTGTTATTAATATTAACATTAATATTACCAGCTATTTGCTGTTGGGAGACATATATCGTACTATATAAAAGTATTGATATAAATGTAAATCCATATTTTATAATTTCTTTTACAAATTTTACATTATCAAGGAAAGTAACAACTGAATAAAAAATATATTTTATTATTTGTATAATATTAATTTAAAACATAGGTTCCCAAACTTTTTTGTGTCGTAGACATCTTGCCATGTTTTTCGGTTAGACCTCTACTTAACCTAAAATTGATTTCTTGTAATTTTTTTTTTTTTTTTTTAAGCCTTATTGAAAATATCGGGGAAAAAATTTACCTTTTTTTAGAACCATATTGAATTGAATTATAAGATAGTATAATAGTAAATATCGTAGACCCCCATATTTATTTCATGGACCCAGTGACGGATTAAGTTGATTGGGGGCCCCGGGCTGTAAAATTGAAATTTACAATTATAATTGAAAGACAAATTTTGTTTATATTATAATTTTGGCTTACACTTACACATATATACTTACATATATAGTATTTATGTAAAAAATACATAATTTTTACTGTGGTCGCCGAGACCCAAAATTGATTATTTTTTCTTAAGTTAGTCGGGGTTCAAACACGACCGAATAAAGATCTGTTGTTCAATAAAGATCTGTATATCAAGAATAACTTGTTTTATTTAAACTCCGATTATCCATAAACTCAACAGTTTTTTTAATTTTTTTTAAGGAAATATTTTTATTTAGGTTTCCGTGGGCCCCTCGGGCTGGTGGGCCCCGGGCGGCCGCCCGGCGTTTAATCCGCCTCTGCATGGACCCCCAAATCTTTTATTCGCTGGCGTAGACGTAGACCCCTTGCAGGCCGTCATATAATATAGGTCGATATACACCACTTTGGGAACCACTGATTTAAAATAAGTATACTAATTATTTTTATAATAAAAAAATAATATTTAAATTAAATAGGTAATATATAAATATATATAATATTGGCTTATTTTTGAAATGTTATTTTTTTATTAAAACATATAGAGAAGATTTTTGAGAAAGATTTATAACTTTTTTTCATTTTTTAAAATTCTAATGGAATCTTTATTGAATGGAATGCTTTTCCAATGAACGAACTGTTAATGATAATAATTCCAGAGAAAGAAAACCTTCAAGAATCGGATAAAAACAATTTTCAAAGTGATTAATGGAATTTTATTAAAACCTCCCAACGAACCAAGGCTAGTAGATTAGTTGAATCCGGCTACGCGGTTCTCATTTCATTTAGTTATATAATTGTTGAAGAAATTAGTAGATTATACAATGAGATGGTTGTATTGTTTTTTCTTCTCACATTAACTCTACAATTAAATTACACCCACCATACTTACATTATACTAAATAAATAATCCGGAATTTTTGTATTAATTTAATATCCCAAAGATTTAATGTTTGAGTTTATTAAATTATTGAATTTTGAAACTATATCTTATCTTATTATGCTAGCTAAAATTGTATATATGTATTTATCTATATATATTGGTTCTCAAAAACCGCTCTAACGATTTTTTTCAAATTCACACTAGATATAGTATTTATAAAGAAAAATTAAGTTTTATTGATGATATCTCTTGAAACATACAGCTTCATTATTAATTTCTTAATTGAAAATTATATATGGAAAACGTCAAAATTTTTAATACTGCCTGCTAAGACTGTAAAAAAATGACAATTTTTTATCTAAATACATATAGTCCAGCGGTTGGACTGATGTTTTAACGAGTGGATTTCGTCGGTTCGAAACTCGCCGGGTGAATCGTTATTTAAAAATGAAAATAATGATTTTGTTATTTTTTTTTCTTTTTATCTTATCTTATCTTATTATGCTAGCTAAAATTGTATATATGTATTTATCTATATATATTGGTTCTCAAAAACCGCTCTAACGATTTTTTTCAAATTCACACTAGATATAGTATTTATAAAGAAAAATTAAGTTTTATTGATGATATCTCTTGAAACATACAGCTTCATTATTAATTTCTTAATTGAAAATTATATATGGAAAACGTCAAAATTTTTAATACTGCCTGCTAAGACAGTAAAAAAATGACAATTTTTTATCTAAATACATATAGTCCAGCGGTTGGACTGATGTTTTAACGAGTGGATTTCGTCGGTTCGAAACTCGCCGGGTGAATCGTTATTTAAAAATGAAAATAATGATTTTGTTATTTTTTTTTCTTTTTATCTATTGTTTACTTTTTAATAAATTACTATTCTATATTTATTTATTCATTGTTCTTTTATTAATAAAGTTTTAGATAGTTTTATAAGTTTTAATATTTTTTCAATAAAATATTATTCAATATATTTATTAATATTATTTTATTTATTATTATTGAGTACCCGAAGTTCCATTCATTTTAATCAGATTGATGCAATGATGCAACAGTTAATCTTATCTTATTATGCTAGCTAAAATTGTATATATTTATCTATCTATATATATTGGTTCTCAAAAACCGCTCTAACGATTTTTTTCAATTTCACACTAGATATAGTATTTATAAAGAAAAATTAAGTTTTATTGATGATATCTCTTGAAACATTCAGCTTCATTATTAATTTCTTAATTGAAAATTATATATGGAAAACGTCAAAATTGGCCTCCATTTTTATTTGTATTAATATTTTTTTTTATTTAAAATATTTTAAAATTTATTATTTAATTTCGAAATAAAATTAAAAATATTTATTTTTAATAAAATATATATAGATATATATTAATCTCTCTCAAAAAAAAAAAATAAAATAAAAAACATCAAATCTGCCTGCTAAGACAGTAAAATAATGCCAATTTTTTATCTAAATACATATAGACCAGAGGTTGGACTGATGTTTTAACGAGTGGATTTCGTCGGTTCGAAACTCTCCGGGTGAATCGTTATTTAAAAATGAAAATGAAAATAATGAATTTGTTATTTTTTTTCTTTTTATCTATTGTTTACATTTTAATAAATTACTATTTTATATTTATTTATTCATTGTTCTTTTATTAAATTTAATATTTATTAATATTATTTATTATTAATTTATATATTGATGACATCACAAATGACATTTATATTGAAATTTGACTCCCGCCTTTTTTTAAAGAATATTGTATTAATATTTTTTTTATATTTAAAATATTTTAAAATTTTTTATTTAATTTCGAAATAAAATTAAAAATATATATTTTTTTTATATTTAAAATATTTTAAAATTTTTTATTTAATTTCGAAATAAAATTAAAAATATATATTTTAATAATATTTTATAATTATAAATTACGATATATATTTATCAATAATAATGAATTTTTTTTTTTTAACTTAATTACAGAGCCGAGGCTCGGGGTCCCGGTATGATCTTAATATATTGTGAGAATTAGATAAATAATGTAGAGAGAAAAAAATATTTAAAAATAGATATTTATTTAAATGAAATAAAATTATTTAATTTACAGAATGAAAATGTCTATAATAATGTCTAAACATTTTTTCTTTATAATTTTACATTATAATAATACTAATTACAGTAGTTATAATATATGGGGAATTTTCAACTTTGACTGCCGATTTGACCATGTTCCCAAACGAATTTTAAAAAAACCAAGACCACTTTACATTTACACATTTTAAGCTCTAATCGAATCCAAAATCAAAATTTAAAAAATCGAAAAACAAACTCAGAGATATATAGATTTTATAAATGAACATTTATACAATTTATTTTAATTAATTTGAAACATTTTAGGAAACAAATTTTTAATGGGTCATTTTTAGAAATCCCATTTAACAATTATAATAAATAATTAAAAAATTGTAAAATTTTTAAAGTATATAAAAATAAATTGTATAAATTGGTTAAAGGGTCGAGTGATAGTTCGGTGTCCCAGGTATATATTTTATATTAACACGCCTACTTTTCTGTATAATAAAGATTTAAAGAATCATATTTTAATTTTTATATAACCAAGAAATCATTTTTTCACTTAAAATATAGTTGTAAAGCCCAAATCTCCGATCCATATAACATCATCGACTGGGCCGCTACCAAAAGGAGTCTTCTCTTGCTCTGACTAGGGCCACCGGTATTTGCCATTAGTCTCGAAAAAATAATATTAAATTTTATATAAATTTATAAATTAGAATATTTGAATTTGTTTAAATTTTAACACCTGTAATCAATCATATGCATAAAGAATAGAAAATTTTGAAAATCAACTTGGTATTAAATTCAGAAAAAAAAAATACTCATATATAGAATATATAGACTATTCGAATATAATTGAAACTCTTTCTCTCCCTCTATTTTAAATTTGAAAAAACGGAGTGTTAAGAAATTAAGATTCCTTATACAACATGGATGGTTAAATGAATTGGGCTCCCTACCTCCCTGAGAAATTCACATTAAAAATGTTTATAATATTTTAGTTTATTAAATCAAACTATTATTTTTTTATTTCAATATTTTTAATGTTAATACAATAATTTTTATTTTATAATCTATAAAATAATTTAATTATTTTTAAAAACAACGGTCTTCAATTACAATTTTTTTACTCTCTACTGACTGTTCATTTCATAACTGAAAATAGTGTCGAATAGAAATAGACGATATTACTTGGATTAATCTTATTATGCTAGCTAAAATTGTTTGTTTGTATTATTGAGGACCCCAGTTCAATTCATTTTAATCAGATTGATGCAATGATGCAACATTTAATAATTGTAATAAATAATTAATTGTAGATTAATATTTTTTAAAGGGTCGAGCGACAGCTCGGTGTCCCAGGTATTAATATTACCAGCCAAACCCAATAATAATGAATCATTTTTTTTAACTTAAGTACCGAGCCGAGGCTCGGGGTCCCGGTATTTATGTATTATTGAGGACACCAAGTTCCATTCATTTTATTCAGATTGATGCATTTAATAATTGTAATAAATAATTAAAGAATTGTATTTCAGCTCGGTGTCTCAAGTATTAATATTATCAGCCAAACCCAATAATAATGAATTATTTTTTTTAACTTAAGTACCGAGCCGAGGCTCGGGGTCCCGGTACTAATTGTAATATTGTAATAAATTTCTATCTTGAAAATTGTTACATATTATTCAGGATATTTTAAAAACTATTTCTTTCTTTAATTAATATTCATTTTTTCTATAAGTCAGATATATTTCCAAATATTAAATAATTTTTGAAGTGAAAACTTCTTTAGCGGCGTTGAGCACTTTTGCGGGATGGGGAAAAAGTATAGAACTCGCGTGATCGTGACCAACACCATGAAACCATCTGCTTTCAAATTTCTTATAACAGAGCGCGAAATTTGAATTGTCATTAGAACTGTTTTATAAATTATCTCTAACATATAAATATATATTTATTATGTAAAGTTCATTTCATATATACATATATAATCAAAATTATACGAAATGAACTTCACATAATAAATATATATTTTATGTTAGAGATAAGAATTATAAAACAGTTCGTATTGCAATATTTTAAACAAAGTTGTGTATTTATATATATATAAATATAAGTTACAAATTTGTTTAAAATATATGTTTAAAATAATATATAAGTTATATATATATACATGCATATGAAATTCATCTTTCTCGTGAAATAGCGCGAATTTCGTCTGTTTTAAAATTTCTTACGCAGAAGTTTTCACTTCTGTCGGCCAGTCCCACGACTGCCAATTTTGCTTTTTTAATTCCGAAAAGCTGCAAAGCACGTTTTTTTGTCTTTAGTTTGTTTTATAACCACTTGGGGCGCTAAACAGTTTTTCAAAAAAACACTATAGAAAAAAAATATATGTACCTATATATTATATATTTATGTATTATTGAGGAGCACAAGTTCATTAATTTTAATCAGATTGATGCAAATGTGTAACATTTAATAATTGTAATAAATAATTAAAGAATTGTGTATCAATATTTTTTAAAGGGTAGAGCGAGAGCTCGGTGTCCCAGGTATTAATATTACCAGCCAAATCCAATAATAATGAATCATTTTTTTTAACTTAAGTACCGAGCCGAGGCTCGGGGTCCCGGTACTTAAATATATACTACTTCTGTTACTATTCCTACTAATAATTATAAAATTTTTGTTTTAATTGTTTGCTTTCAATTTAAGGGTAATGAAATTTGTATCTTGTATAAGTTTCTAATTTTATTAAATTTTAATCACTTAAAAATTTTAATTAATATTAAAATAGTATAACCAGCAGATTATTTAAGTAGGTAAATCCCTCGTGAAAACTTGAAACGTTTTTAATCAAAAAAGTTTTATTGCAATTAAATTTTCGATGTTTCGACTTATGTTTTTTTTTTCTAAATTCCTTAATTATTCATTAAAGATTAATTTTTCTTTACTCAAACACAAACTAATTTAATTATATTTGATTTATTTAGTACATATATGTACCTATATATGATAATTTTTATTTTTTTTAATTATTTTAATTTATGTAATTTATTTAGGTGAAGAACTCTTTTAGACATTTAATTTAACATCCTGTAATCTTTTAACACAATTTTAATTTATTTATTAATTTTATTTTAACTTATTAATTTTGTAGCATCATTTTATATATATTTTTTTTTTAATTTAATTTAATTTTCAATTTCAATGATACGCTCTGTGATTCAACTAATATATTCTATAATAACTAATTATATATTACAATTTACTATTATATAGTAATATTATTATTGTTATCTCATATTAAAGGTTTTCATATGTTTTTTTTTAATTTGATATCTATTGAGTCACAGAATAAATTAACTAGTATTTACACATTTACATTCTATTTAATGAGAAATAGGAATTGTTAAGATTAATATTTTATCTCTTTTTAATAAAATTCTAATATAAGCCTTCAATAAGATACTGAAATAATTATATATGTACACAATAATATAATTTTTTTTTTAGAAATTCATCACAAATTTTAATAAAAATTATTGGAATTTTGGGAATAAAATATTTTTTTTTCAATGTTAAATATTTTACTATTTTCTGATTGCATGACTCTATTATTTAAAAAGCCATAAATGAGTGTTATCTAGGAAATAAGCCTGATTGAATATCCATTGTTCATTAAAGTACTTTTCATAGAATTCCAAGATATGTCTGTTTTGTAAGGAAATGCTCGTCAGATAACTTTCAATCATGATTTATTCATATTCTTCATTCATCCTTTGATTTATTTTATCTTATCATGTTTTCTACAGGTTGACGAAATAAAAAATATTGAATATTGAATCATTCAATTATCTGAAATTTTTTTTTTTTTTAAATTCTATAATTTCATTTTAATCAATGTTCATAATTTATCAAAAAATAGAAAATTGAGAATCGAAAGTGAAAATTTACCATATTTGGAAAAAATTATTAACATATATTTTATGCAAAAGCTTTGATGATAATAATCACTGTTGGGAGAATTCATTATTTAATTACTGAAGAATGACGAAATTGTTCAATTTTTCAAATTAAATATGAAATCAACATAAAGATTTGTTTAAAAAAAATTTATTTTATTTGGTAAATAATTTAGAACGATGAGAAGGTATATGTTGTACTTTAGTAGAGTGATGGTTTCCTAAAACAAAATTAAGATTTAACTGATCTTTTTTACCGACCGACGATAGTAAGGGAGGTATTGTTTTCACACCAAATTTCACATGTGGAGATTTTTACATATCTCCACGAATCATGCATTTTCTTAACAGAAAAAAGTATTTTTAGCATGATGTCTGTCCGTCCGTCCGTCCGTATAGATGTGTACAGCCTGAACAGCTGAACGGATTTTGATGAAATTTGGTATATTTACTTAATGCATCAGTGGGATGAATTGATCAACTTTTGGTGCAAATCCGGAAACCGGAAGTGGTAGTATTAGCGATTGACGATAGAAAGGTAAGGGTTATTTTCGCACCAAATTTCACATAAGGAGATTTTTTACATATCACCACGAATCATGCACTTTGTGGTGGTTTTATTCTCGAGAAAAATCATCTTTATTAGTTTTTTTCTTAATTTAAAATTATATGACGTCATCCAGCCATTCATGACGTCACAGCCTGGTCTTATATATTATAAATAAAATAAAATTAAAAATATTTATGTTATATCCATATCTGTTTTTTATTGCATTAATAGATATATTAAAATTATTTGAAATTGTTTCTGTAGCTGGAAATTAATTTAGTTCAAACCGTCGGTCGGTTCGGACCTGGCCACAGGTCAACTTATTTAATTTTATTTTCAAAATTTTCATTTTAGGCATATATTGAAGAGTCAATTCAATGCAGCCTGCGGGCAACGTGTAATTTTATGAATTCTAAAAATTGTATTGTTAATAACTTTATATATACTAGTATATATAATATTTAATAGTGAAACACAACCCTAAAATGTTGAACTACTGAACTTAAAGATGAAGGTTCAAATCACCCAAAAATTTAAATTATAATATAGGTGAGAGGTTCTTAAACTATAATATTACCTGATCGTTCGTTGTAGCTACAGTAGAGTTATTTTTAGTAACGAAATCATTTTAGTGATATATTAACTTTTTGAAGAAAATTTTGTAGAACCAACTTCAAAAAGGTTTGAACCTCTTATAATGGTAATATAATATTTAGCGTGATGAAATCAAAATAAATGAATGTATATACATAAGTATATTTACATTAGATAAAAAAAATTAAGAATCTTATTTTTTACCCTCTCCATTAATCTATTGTCCTAATATGAAGTTCGATCCTGTGATGATAGTCTATTTATTGTCAATGATCACATAGATAACAATCGGTTTTTATGAAAAGTAAGATTAGATTCATCTCTCTTGTTTACTACTCTATATAAGTAGTATTATATCTGAAAGATGTGAGTTTCGAAATGAAATTTCATATTTAATTATTTTACGCTGACATGATAATTTCTGATGTATAATTTTTGTATTTATAAATAAATACCTATCATTTTATCAGTAAATCTGATAGTTAAAAATATATCTAGTTGTTATTCTCTCCATTTATCATACAAGTGAACAATACAAAAATTCCTTCGTTTCTTGTAATATGTAAATATGAGTGTCTGAATTATGAAATTTTTTTTTATATATATTTATTATAAGCATCAGCCAGGAAAAAAAAATATTTTCATCACTATTTTTAAAGTTATTTCTTATTCTTCTTTGGTAAAATTTAATATTTTCCAAATTATTACTATAAATTGACATATAAAAATACTTTTCTATTAATAATGAAATTTTAATTAATTAAGAATGTAGTAAAATTATAACCTATTCATATTGTGGAATTTTGATAGTTAATTAATAAATTCGATTATATTATTATAAATGAAAATTTCTCTTGATTAAATTTAATAGAATGTATTTACTGAATAAATTCTAAAGAATGTTAAAAATGAAGTTAATCTTTAATACTTTCGAGATAAGGATTTTATGGAATGTCAGCGTTTGTGAATTTCTATTTAGCACCATGTTTCAATTAAAACTTTAGAAATTAATTAAGTATATCGAATAATGAAAACATTTTCGTCAAATGTCCGTTCTTTAATCGAGATATTACACAATATTTTGCTTTTAAAATATTAATTTAATTTAAATTGTCATTAAAAAAAAAACAATTACATTTTACTTTTTTTATATACTAATATTGATAAACGATATATCAATTCAAATAATCTTTAAAACTAAACCAAATGATCTAATCTATTTTTAATTTGATAAATGTCGTTTATTCAAATGTTATCATAAATATTTTAAAAAATAATCACTTTATAATAGGCATGAAAATGTTTTTATATATCCAATATCATGATAAAATAAACCAAATAATTTTTCTTATAATAGCAAAAATTAAAATTCTTATAAAATTATTCTTAGTTACTGAATTATTCAAATTTTTTACTTGAATTTTAAGTTGAAATTTATTAATTTATTAATTTATTTATTTATTTATTGTAAGATTTTTACCGACCGACGATAGTAAGGGAGGTATTGTTTTCACACCAAATTTCACATGTGGAGATTTTTACATATCTCCACGAATCATGCATTTTCTTAACAGAAAAAAGTATTTTTAGCATGATGTCTGTCCGTCCGTCTGTCCGTCTGTCCGTCCGTATAGATGTGTACAGCCTGAACGGCTTAACGGATTTTGATGAAATTTGGTATATTTACTTAATGCCTCAGTGGGATGAATTGATCAACTTTTGGTGCAAATCCGGAAACCGGAAGTGGTAGTATTGGCGATCGACGATAAGAAGGGAAGGGTTATTTTCGCACCAAATTTCACATAAGGAGATTTTTTTACATATCACCACGAATGTATTGGTTTTATCCTCGGGAAAAATCATCTTCATTATGTTTTTCTTAATTCAAAATTATATGACGTCACCTAGCACTTCATGACGTCACAGCCTCGGGTAACGCCGGCAACGCCGGCTACTTCAGCTATATATTATAAATAAAATAAAATTAAAAATATTTATGTTATATCCATATCTGTTTTTACATTAATAGATATATTAAAATTATTTGAAATTGTTTCTGTAGCTGGAAATTAATTTATTTCAAACCGTCGGTCGGTTCGGACCTGGCCACAGGTCAACTTATTTAAAGCTAGGTTTCATGGTTTTCATATAGGGTTAAAATAATGTTATTCAAAATTATAAAAAAAAATTTAAAGTTGAATTTTGATATTGTAATGTTGTTGTACTAAAATTTCGAAAATTGATACATGTTTTAAAAAAAATCTTGATATTTTATTATTGTTTGATTGATAGGGCTTTTGTCATTCTTGCAGAAATAAATACGACTCCTGACAAATATTTATTGCATTAGGGCAGAGGTTCCCAATTTTATTTCTCCCTCCCCCAGAAAATTAATTTTTTTTTATTCAATAGCAATTACACAGAAAGATGGTGATAGTGTAATTTCTGTTTTTTTTCTTTTTCTTCAAATTTAGTAAAGGAAGGTATAAATTAAAAACATTGTTGTTTGAAATTATGAAACTATTCATTGATATCAGAATAGAAAGGTAATACAATTTTCCCCAAATCCACCTGTGGCCATCACCGCCCCCTGGAGAGCTGCAGCACCCATCTGGGAGCAGTAGCATACATTTTGGGAATCAGGGGATTAGAGCAATTTTATATCAAATGAGTCAAAAGTTTTATAATTCATAACCTTATATTTATTTATTTATTTATTTATTTATTTATTTATTGTGTTTTGTTTGTAGGCATAATAAAATATTTAATGTTTCGGTATTAAAATTAAATTTTAAAAAATATATAAATATATTGTTATAGTTTTAATTAAAAATTTTAAAAATATATCTTACCTTATAATTGGTATGCTCACTGCATGTTATTATATAGGATATCTTATTTTTCACTATTTTCGGAAAGAAAGAGAAAGAAGTAATTTGAGTGTTCCCTTTTCTACTTACATACATACAATGTCTAAATAGTCTAAAATCCTTCTCAAATACCTGGTTGATTCAATCAATTCTTTTAAAGATGATGTGATTTTTTGAAATCGTTTTCAAATTTGTGGAAAACATGCTTTTAAATTGAACAACAGATTCGCTAAAGACTTTTTCACAAAAATAAAAATTCTAAGAAATTCTGCTGTGTTGGTCAAATCTTGAATAGAATGATCACGCTGCTGGGTTCCTCTCTTTAAGTGACCATGAAAAAGGCTTCAGCACGTATGGAAGATTCCGAACAAATCAATTTTCCTCCTTTTTAAATTGTTTAAAAAATAAAAAACCGCATACAAGAAATCTTATAACCCATTTGAAACAATTTTTTTTTTATATTTTAATTTGTCTTTTATTTTTTAATTAATTCTAAATTGTATAATATATACAATTTGATTCTTAAAAATATTAATAAAATATAATATATAACAAAACGAACATATAACAGAACGAAAACTTAAGTATTTTCTTTTTTTGTTTTTTTATTTTTAATTTGATAAATTTGTTGGCAAAATTAAGTATGTTCAATGCCAGATTTAAAACAAATAAAAATTACACTTTTGGTTTAACACTTTAGCCAAGTTTGAGGCTTTCTATCTTATTTTCAATTCAAACCAATTATCAAATTACAAAATAATAATGCTAATAATACAAAAATAGAAATTTCATCTCATTTGCGATTTTACATATTCAAATCAGGTCAGATATTGATTATTAATGGGGTTCCAATTTCTTAAAAAAGATCATATTTATTTTCTGTATATTTAAACAAATATAATTTAATTAAAAATATAAAAATAAATACAATTCATGATTTTTGGAGTTTGATGAAGAGATAAAATTGGAAAAAATAATAAAATAAAACATAGAGTGAGTGAGGGTTATATATTATATCTGGAAGATTCATTTTATAATGAATAATAGCCTCTTTTTTATGGTTAAAAATTTGGTAATTGTCCAGATTAGTCGTCATGAAACTTTGCTAGTGGATTCTTTTTTAATTCCAAAGAAACTTTCCTTGTGTAATATTTCTCGGTCTCTTCTAGTTTACGAGATAAATAAAGATTTTTTAACTTTGACAGATTAGCTGGTTATGAACGTCGAAATGTGCAGCCATTAAGTAATGTTTTATTGACTAATTCACTAATTATTCACTTATTCACTTTATTTTTTTAATCTTTCTATATTAAATCCGAACTGAAAAAAAAACCGAAAATCAGTGGAGCCCTGCTGGTCAAATGTATAAAACATTGTAGCTAAATAGAATATCAATGGATTTATATTCAAATTTTTTTAATTTTTATCCCGTAAACTAGAAGGGACACGAAAAAATTGCATAAGGAAAGTTTTTTTGGAATTAAAAATAGAATCCACTAGCAAATTTTGATCCAAATCTATGGCACGACGACTAATCTGTACCTAAAATTTTATTAATGTATATATATATTAATCAATTAAATAATAAATAAATTTTAACTCTCTTATACATAATTATGTATAATTGATTAAAATTAATGAGTTTATCAATAATTATCAAATATTTTAGTTTAAATGATTTTTTTCAAATACAATGCAATTTTTTCATACTAAATGATCATTTGATAAAAATAAACGACGAATTGAAAACAGACGAGTAAACAACTTTGAAGATTAGCCAGCTTGCCTGGTTATTTTTACTGAATGCAAAAGATTCGGTTAAAAAAAAATAGATAGATGTCATTCTTTGACAAAAATAAATTCCTATTTGTGCTCGGGTTATTTTTCTACCGTCAGTTCATAACATATAAGTAATTTGCATTTCATATAATATGAAAGAAGGTTGTTTTAGTATACAGATGATTTAACAAATATATTCCACTTCCATATTGGATAAATAACATTAATCAATTTCTACCTTGTCAATGTATTGCAATTTCGCAGTATATATCTTATTCTATCGAATTTTATTGCCGAAAGATTATATTTTAAGATTAATAAAAACCACAACATCACAAATGGAATGTAGCAGTAGCCATTTACGTTTTATTTTTTTTTCTATCTTACAACAAAAAAAAGCATTCTTTTGAAATGTATATTTGTTGTGAATACAATCATCCGTCTACTTAATCATAAATAAATAATAGCTTTTGAAAAATAATAATTATCTTGAGAAAATAAAAATTAGTATAAAATTGCGTGTAATTTTAGAGCTACAGGAGAATTGCAAAATTAAATTAAAATTTTTCTTTTATTAAATAATCAATTTCTTTTTTTTAACTGCTGTTAGAGAGTTTTGCTTTTAAGAAATTTATAAAATAAACAAATTTTAGAGATGGACCAGTCATTCCTTGTCAAATGAAAAACTGAACATCTAAACAAATAGTTATCATAATGATAATGTATATATATATATATTAAAGAAAGGATTCCTTGACTCCCTTTAACAAACCTATTAATTTAATTTTAATTTTAATATTTTTATTAATTATTAATATTGATTTTTATCCTCGACCGTGACTATTTAATTTAATAAAATTAATATTGAAAAATTATCATAAATTTAATAAATTAACTTTTTATTAAACATATATTACATATATTCTATTATTCTAAAAAATTAATAAACAAAAATATTAATTATTTATATATTATAAAATTATAATAAAAAAATAAAAAATAGTTTAAAAAACTTTTAATTAATATGAATTATTATCAAATTACTTATGAATATATATATATATATATTTAGATATATTTAGATATAAGAATTCTTTCTATTTATATAAATATTTTTTATAATACGATTATTATTATTTATACTTAGGTTCATTTCAGATAATAAATGTTTATTAATTAAATAATAATTTTAACCATATTTTAGTAAATAATATATTATTATAAATGTAATTTAACATTCAAGTTATATTATTTCTGTATGAATTAATAACTAAGTTTGTTGTTGGTTGCCCAAAGATAATGCGTATTGGGATATTTCATTATATATATATATATATATATATAATAATGATTAATTTATCATTGAAATACGTAATACTAATTTAATTGATTCGAGGAATGTGGTTACTGTGGTTAAGAACTTTCGAGTTCATAGCATCCTAGAAATAGATAGAAAGATATATTATATTAATTTATATAATAATATTTTAAAATATTGTTAGTAACCCCATATCGTTTTAATAATATTAATAATAATAAATAAATATTTTTGTTTTCTTTTTAAAATTACTTTTAATATCGTACTTATCACAAAATCCAATATAATAAAAAAACAAATTAAATATAAAAAATATTTTACTTACAATATCAATTCATTAATTAATTTCTAGAAATTCAATTTATAAAATTAAAAATAAAATAAAAGTTTAAATTAAATAAATAAATATATCCTCTCTTTTTTTTTGTTTAAAAAGAAAAATAAAATAAAAATAAATCATCTATCAATAATTTCAAAAGAGCCAAGCTATAATCACAATTTATATATTCGAAAATATTTTCATCTTAATTTTAAATTTTAAAATTTAATAATTATTATATATATATATATATATAATTAACGAATTTTTTTATTATCTATTTTTATTATTTTTCTTTTATATTAGTCATTGTTTTATTTTTGAATACACTTAAAGAAATTAAAAAATTTGCCATAATTTTTCTACAAACTCACTTACATATATACACTGAAAACAACTAAATGGATTACATAAAAACAAGAACAAAATATCATCGACATTTTAATGAAGACGACGATATTTTGTAAGTTATTCCACAAATTATAATTATTATTAATATTTTCATTTAATTTTTTTTTTTTTTTTTTTTTTTGAATTAATAAAATAAAATATTATAAAATATTTTGATAAAACTAAAAACATTGATCCTTATGGTTTATTATGAATATGTATGCAAACTCCCTATATCTCTCATGATCATGAATACTAATACTTTCTCAGTTCAAGGTTAAATATTTTAATATATATGTATTTTTTTCCTTAAAATTTGAAGATACATTAGCATTGTAATTTATTAATCATTTCAGACTTCTTGGAAGTTTAAATTTCTAAGAAACTTTTAAGAAAAGAATAGATTAGGTATCAATTACTCTATGTTATTTATATATTCAAGAATTATAATACGAAAATTTAATCTTTCTTGATATATATATATAGAAATTTTTCAATTAATCTAATGAATTACAATATTAAATTATTGGTTTCATTAATATTAATTATTTAAGAACTTTTTTGACACAATTAAAAATTTAAAAAATTCTCAAGTTTTTATTTATGATAAATATATATCCTATATGGGAATAAGAATATTGTAGTTTTATATTTTTAATTCTAGAAGTAATTATATTTTAACCATAATTGCACTATCCACGCATTGAGAATATTGAGTTTTTAGTGTTTATTTACTTTTTAATGAGTTAAATATTTTTGAAATTTTTTTTTAATATATCTGTTTATATTATGTTGATATATGTACATATGTCATTGCGAAAATACTTTGTAGGTAATAAATAATCTTTATTTGAGTTTGAGAGTATTATCACACATTTATTTTTTTTTTATTCTTTTAAATCCTTTTGACATAAAATGGTTTTGCTGGGATTTAATTTTTATATCATGTATTTGTATAAAATAATTAGGATGAGTTTAATTACTAATTGTTGATAAAAATATAAATAATAAACTAATTAACATTAAAAAAAATTATAAGGTAATTAAAAAAAAAAAAGTTTTTAAAAAATTACAAATGAATCATATTGCAAAGTGTCATATTGAGTGTGAAAAGTAATCCGTATGAGATGTATACACGAATTTAATTTTTATTAAAATATAAACAATTGTAAATTCTAGAATATCTTTTAAGGTAAGTTAAATTCTATAATAAACGTCCTTGATGAAGGTATTTATAAATATTTAATAGAAGAGGACAAACAAGAATTCTTTCAATGGCCATCAAATTCTCTTCCAATGATCGAAAGAAAATATTACCTCTGAGATAAATATAGTATATTAATCAAAATAGAATAAATATTTTTTGAGGTCATTCGTTCATTGTCATTGGTTGGGCATATTACATATTTATTATTATTAAAATTAACCTTCTCTAAGATAATTCATTTTTTTTATCTAACTGTGCCAAAATTTAGTTCTGAGAACACCTCTTGATAGAATTGTTTGAAACAAAAAAAAATCTTATTAGTCTAACGGATCTAATTGTCTTATACAAGTTCCAGTACGTTATGATTCAGTGGTTTATTTCAAATGGACAGAGAAGTTTTTTTTTTTTTTTTTTGTTTAACTAAGGTAAGCATACGGGAATTAAAGGAAAATACATCATGATGAGCAGTTTAGATTTCCATTGCGAATGTTGGTTGGTTTATTCTTCACCGGCGAGGGATGAACTTTAAAAGAAAGCTTTATAGTGAGAGAGTGGGAGGGGGGAGGGGGAGGTGAGGGGGATCAGGGAGAGAGGGTGTTGTAGACACCGAGATTCCCATCGCAAGACAAAGCCTAGCGACTCATTCATAGAAACGAGCAACCTTTTCAATGATTCATGAGCGAGTGACGCGCCGGGCAGGCATCCCACGTGGCTCCACCTGTGCTCCTTGGCGGCGACGGGCGATGGTGGGGTACCCGAAGGAGGGTCGCCTGCCTTTACCCAAGGAGAGGTCCACTTAGTCGAATTGTGTCCGTCCGAGCTGTCGGCCGATCACCGAGTAACCCCTCATGCGTGTGCGTGTGCGTGACATTTGCCCCCGAGTTGTGTGTGTGAGCAAGGACACTTGTCCTTTTGACAAACCTGACCAATCGAATGCCCAAATAACTCCGCTCCTAGAAAAATGAGGCTCATTAAGAAATATTGGTGAGTAACAACATAGACTAACACTTGTCTTAAGGGTCGACTCTCCTTCTTGGGTTGTTGATGTTCCCTCGGCATCATATCAATTTACTCTACCGAATTTTGTCAAGTTTACTTAACCCTTTGAACACATTTCACAATTTCGAATTCTATTTTATCTGAAATAATTTATTCCAATTTCTCAAAACCCACACATATAATATAATTCATTCTAATATAAAATCTTCCCTTATATTATTATTTAATTATATTAAATGGTATTTTATTTTTAATTTGATAAAAAATATTTTTTTTTTTAATGAAAGATTAAGCTATTTTATTGAAATCATTCTCTCATACAAATTTCAAATTAATAAATAAGATTTTATTTATTATATTATTTATATATATATATTCGAATAAAATAATATATTTAGAAAAAAATACAACAATATGAGTGATATTCTTATATTTATTTTAAGTTTTACTAGAACAAAGAAATTATATATAAGAATTTATTTTTATTTTCAAGTTTATTTCAATCTTATTCTAATATTTTTATTCTAACACAGGATATTAAGTATTAATAAAATATTTATTTTAATAATCTTCATTTATAAATGCATTAAGTTTGTTATTTATTTTTGGATTCATTTATTTATAATATTTGAATTGAAAGCCTTTTAAAAATCGATATACAAAACCAACTTACCACCTGTTCCATGAATGTTTTTTTTTTTGTTTCCCCGGTATCCACTTCGGAATAGGAATGGGGAAGTATATTCAGCCAGTACATGCATTGATGTGATTCCATTTTTAAAAATACTATTTAACATCTCTAAATAATATTTATATTCCATATATATATATATATATATACAAAAATCTCTTTCATTTATATTCTTATTTATTAATAAACAATTTTATACCAACATTTTTCCCTTTTGGAAATAATATAAACCTGAAATGGATTTTAATAATGATTAATTAAATGTCAATAGCACTAGTCAGTAATTTAGAAATGAATAAATTGCCAAATGAAATGTTGAATATTCATATCATTTTTTTTTTAACGATCCATGTTTTTATTTTATCGAATATTGATTCTTTCTATTATCTTTTAATGCAGAATATTTATGTTAATTAACTGTTTTTTAAATTCATTCTAATTAGAGATAAACCAATCACTTGTTTTTTTTTTATCCCGATTTTATATTAATTTTATCAGTAATAGTTATATTTAGTATTATTATTACCTCTATTACCTTAATAAAGATATCAAATAACCAGAGTCATTTTTTTTTCAATCACTTTTTTTTGAGAAGAATGAAATGAAATCTTTTTTTTTGTGTGGATGTAATACCATACTTTGATAGTTTGATTTCCATTAGAACTCCTATATTTAGAACCAGAACCCAGTTGACGGAGGGGATGAAAAGAAAACCACATTCAAAATTCTTTTAAACATCATCATCACCTGTTCTTACTCTTTTCTATTCTACGAAATATATATTTATATGATGTTTCACAATACGAATGATTCAAATTTAAAATAAAGAATTTTTCTATCTTTGAATCTTCTAAGTTTTATAATGATATATTTTACTGAGGACCATTGAATAGGGGACAATATTTCATTGCATGATTCATTACGTTTACTGATATCTTTTATCTATCGTAGTACTTACAAAGTGTCGAAATGCATTGAATGTATTGGTAATTTCATATACTTATTATATAAGAATAGAAAATGAATATTTTTCTAACTCTCTATTCTATATTTGAAATTTGATATCTTAATCCCTAATTTATTAGGATGTATTAACATGATGAAAATACTAAATAAATTATTTATTTATTTAATTCTTATGTAAAATATTCATTTTAATTTCCCCTATAAATATTACAAATATATGATTATTTCTACAAATATATTTATATGATCATCAGAGAATCATGGAACAAATATCGCTTAATTTTTAAATAAATTAAACTTTTAAAACTTTTCCTATTCCTTAAATAACTTCTCGTATATATATATATATCTTCAAATATATTTTAACGAATTCTCTTAGGAAAAATAAACCAAAAAAATATATATTTTAAAAATAGAAAATAAAAATATTGAATGGTATTTAGTTTAAAATTAAATAACTTTTTTTTTACTTAGAAATAAAAAAGACATTAATTTTTTATCTAAGAAAATAAATTTTTAAATAAGTGCTAATATTTGATTTGTTAGTGATTTATGAAAAATTTCGTTTATCAGACAATGGAAATGAACAAATTGAAATTAGCGACTCCCTTGTTGGAATTTGCTTAAGTCTAAAACAACAAATGCCCCTCGTGCATTGAGCTCTCCTTGTTTTTAGAACGCCAACGCCCTGACGATTTAAGAGAAGGGAGACACATTCTTTTCCTTTGTCACCTGGGATTGTAGAGACAGACATACATTCACTCTTTCTCTCTTTATGACTTGTTCCCAGAATACTTGGCTAATTGTATTGCCTAAGCCACTTCTCTACGATCTACCTGAGGGCGTTGTTCGATGAACAACGAACCTTTGCAAACACAAAATATGTTTAGGGTAGATAATGGAAAGAATAAAAATTAAAAAACAAAAAAAAAAAAAAATAAAGAATTATCATAATTCATTGATTCATATTTATATATATAAAATATTTTCACGTTATTTTCTTTTTATGATGTTTATAATAACTGAACTAAAAATTTTAGGGTGATATGTGGTCACTCAAACAGAACAAGGGAAGAAGACTTCCTTTCAATTAATTTATGTCCGGTTTCCTCTACTTTTTCTAATTTTATAAACCTGTTTTATTGCGATCTCTTTACTTGGTTATATATACATATATGTATATATTAATTAATTTTTTTAATATAAAAACAAATTTAAAGTTCCTAGCAAAAGAAAAAATATTTACTAAACAATCCTTCTGTTTAATCTCACTATTATTACCTATCTTTATTAATTACATCTTTTCTATTTTTTGTTAAAATTATTGTTAATGGATAAACATTAGATATTATTTTTTTTATCAAAAATTGATTAATTTATCATTTTTTTTTTTTAAATTTATTTAATGAAAACTACAATAAATTCCTGAGTTGATCTAATAAATCTATATAATCTCTACTTACATTTTCCATTTATGTTTATGTAAATGAAATATTAGAAACAAGCATTTATACATACACATATACTCTTTCAATAGAAATTTAAAAAAAAAAATAAACTAGTTTTCATCACTAGTTTAATTTAAACTAAACGAAAATAATACAAATTTAATATTTTATTATTTAATTTAAACCTAGAATCAGTCCTTTTTAATTTGATTGGAATATAAATACATATTTTATGAATTAATTAAAATATCAGCTAGAAACAACGTATGTGGTCTCTACATTGTACATTTAAGAAGAATAGAACTATTCTTCTGGGATGATACATTTTTCGTTACAGTCCTATTCTTCTTTTTTTTTTATTCTGGCCCTGAAAACATCCAAAGCATTTCTAAATAAAACGATAAGAAAAGTAAAGAAAATGTCAACTCTTCTTAAATTTTTTTCATTTTCTTGAAAATAATATTTACAATTAGTATCAATATTTATGAAACAATATATTTATATTATTATTTCATACAATTTTCTATGTTCTTAATATCAAATATGGTATGTTATGTTAATACTAAAACTAACAGTTCAGATTTTGAAATTTAGATTCTTAAACCTCAGAGATCTAGGTATATATTTATTGAAAAAATCATTACCTAAAAAAAAAGATTCAAGTTATTAATTACTGCTTTTAACTCAATAATTTACCTTTAGAATTATTTGAGATTTATTAAATAAATTTTTATTTATTAAAATATCTATTTTTATATACTTATTAAAAATTAATTAAAATATTTCAATATTGCTTTTTGTCTTATGCTGCATATTTTCTCTATGTCATTTTAATTTTCTTGATAATTAATAGTCCATTATATTTTCAAAGGATGCAATCTAAACTGTCATATATATATTTATTAAAATTACTAATTATATGCCTTCACTTAATTTAATAAAAACAATCATCTTAACATTAAATGATAATAAATTAAAGATTATATTAAAAATTAATTACATAATTCAATGAAATATATTATATCTCACATCACATTTATTCATATAAACTAGTATTTACTTAAACAAGCAAAGAAATTGTTTTTTTTTTTACTTTATTGTTTTTTTATAAGAATGTTTTCTAAATTAATATCTTACAATGGAGCTCATTCTGAACTAAATTTAAACCGCTATATTAATAATGTAATTTTAATGTGAGAATCTTATTATAGTGTCCACAATTTTTTTATTTCTACTTCTCAATTCTTATCATGAGTGGCTCTCAAAGAAGCATAAGAGGATCTTGTTAAGAAGTCATCAAAAGAAACCATTATTATGAGTCTAAAATGCTATTCAGAAAAATAAAATATGTCCCTCATAACATGTTGAAAAATTATTAATTCTAATTATTTATGATTTGATTTTTAATTAATTTAAATTATATATACAGTATTTTAATAAAATATTTATTATATTTTCAAATTACAAAAATTATTATATAGCATATTTTAAATGCAAAACAAGCTTCAGGCCACCCGTCTACTCCTTCTTTTAAAATAAATTTTCATCTTGGAACAATAATAAACAAAATATCTATTTTCTATGAAGAATATATTGTCTTTTATCATCAGAAAACTCTCTTCTTTACTATTGTTATTTTTAAAGATTTTTTTTTTTCAAAAATGTATGTTTTGTTGATGTCATCAATTCTTTTGAAATCGCTCGTTTTTTTATATATAGGTATATATTTCAAACAATGTGATTCTTACTCTCACAAAAAAAAAATTCGTTGCGATTTAGTATAGATTTTTTTTTTAGAAATAACTTTATAGATTTTTAAATTTTCAGATAAAATAAAATGTTAAATTTGAAATTAGTAATTAAAATTATTGTTTTAATTGTTACTAGCTTTTTATTTATTTAAACGCATATTTTTAAATTACAACAAAAATTCAAATAAAAAGAAATACAAATCAAACTTTGTCATTATAATTATTTGAATCAGTTTGATTTGGTTTGCGTATTTTTCTAATTTAAATATTTATTTATGTTAATGTAACCTGATTGTTTCATTCCAATCGATCATCACTAGAAAATAATATACATTTATTTTAATTGGCTAATGAAGATATGATAAATTGATTATTTATTTACTGCTTTCATCAAACATTTATAATCACCGGACAATATTCAATTTTTAAAATGTTAGAATATAATTAGTTTAATAAATAGCATTGATATTTAATAAAATAGTAAATTGAAACTAGTTTTGAATAACATCAACTTTATATATGAATAAATCTAATAATAATCCCATATTTTTGTTTAGTTATATATTATTTTTTACTATCTCGTAAATTTTCGATGTTGAGATTTTGATGTTTTTATACGTTTTGAAGGTTCCTGAATCATTTTCACTAAGTTTGAGAAAAATGTCTGTGTGTGTATGTGTGTGTGTGTATGTAACCAAGATTACGGAAAAACGGTTTGAGCTAGAATGATGAAATTTGGTACATGAGCATTATTCAAAATTAGTAGTTTTCTATCAACTTTTGAGAAATGTAGCTCAACCGGAAGAGGGTCCTTACCTACAACGTTTTGATTTTTTTTTTACTCTAAAGTGACCGTAAAAATAAAGATATATGTTTGATAATTTTTCACATGATTAATAATTGTATAAAACTGCTATATATAGAATTTCAGCTTGATTGATTCGCTGAAATTACCAGAATTAATTTTTTAACACTGCAAATCTTTTTATTCATATTTTATTTGACATAATAATTATTTGTGATTATATATTCATTGGTAAATATAACTTATGTCAATGATTATACAAATAGTAATATAAAATTCAATTGTATCAATTGAAATATAATATTTTCGATCATTTTCTTATTTTTTTGAATAGGAAATGTTATAGATTCTATTAACAAAAGAAAAAAAAAAGAAAAAGTTTCTTGACCTTTTCAAAGTGGTTCTTCCAACCAGTAAAGTTGTAGAAGAAGAAAGGTAATATTTTTGTGGAATTTTAAGGGGTTGATATATACCTGAATCTGGAAAGTTTAAAGGTTATATTGAATAGGAAATTCCTAAAAGAAAATAGAGAGAATAGTTTAAATTTTAAACAACAGTTGTTAACAATTTTGATTTTTCGATCCAAATACTATATAAGCAAGAAATATTAGTATTAGTAAATAAGAAAACAATTAATATAAAATTGAAATTTAGAGTTCTCTTAATAAAATTAATTATTAAATAATTTTTTAAATATGATTTTAAAATCTGATATATACCTTTTACTTATACATATTTAGATCGAAAAATTAGTGAATTTTTTAATTTTCTAATAAATCATTTGAAATTACATATTATAATTATTTTTCTTATTATTATTATCTATTGATAGACAAAAGTATGCGGAAATATTTATTTTACAATTAAATATTTTGAGAATACATAATAATAACAATAACAAATTAACAGAGCCATTGTGTAAATGAAAAAATCTTTCTTAATTAAAAATAGCATATACAACAGGAATATGAATAATTGCAACCCTGTATTTCAGACTGACTTTTTGAAAAGATTTTCTTGATTTCAGACTTAATTAATGCATTTTAATTCCTAATCAAAACAATTATTAGTTTTCTAATATAATAAATATGACTATCCTAAGGTTGACAATAAATTTTCCTCTTATATCCCATTATTTAAAATAAATACAAATTTTTAAATTAATAAGAATTTCAATAATTCACTGGATTCAAATAATTTTAATTATTGTCTAATTGAATATGGAAAAATAAATGTGTTTGAAAGTGGAAAATGATTCCTGGTTGATCTTACCTTATTATTATAAATAAAAATATTATTGTAAGAATACATATAATAAGTAACAAAGAATATGAATGAAATGAATCGATATAACGAAGATATTTATTAATACAACTTTCATATTTTATTTATTTGTGTGTTATCTTTTTAAACATTTTATATATTGAAATTCTATTCACATTTTTTTCATTTTAAATATACACAAAAAAAAGATTTTTTTAAAAATGAATTTTGTAATAATTGACTTATGATATAAGATTCTTTATCTGAAATAGTTGCTTACTAATATATCGCTTTCTTAATAATAATAATAATTATTCAATAAATACTTATATACATATATTGTTTGAAATTGATACTTATAAAATAAATAATACTATAATAGGTTTACAATATTGTCCATTGTCAACGTTCAAATTTATAGTTATCTATTTATTAAATTTCAATATTCTAGGAACTATATTTGTAAGTTCATCTACACTCATCCATGACGTGGTGTTTGGCCTTGGAAATTATATTATAAAAATTCGCATGAAACTTCTTCTGCTCTAAATAATCGTGAGAACACGTCAACCGTTGCTGGTTATTCTTCTCTTCTTTTTTTCTTTTTCTCTCATTTCAATTTGAAAAATAAATGCACACCGATTTCATTGATGCTCAGTACCAGAGCTAACCAACCTGTAAATGCCGTGATAAAGCCACGAATTCTATACCCAATCCCCCACCGGATGTGCTGTAATGTAACCTCTACGAAATACCTTTTTTTAAACAATTTTATCAAAGAATAGGCTGTTATCTTGTAAACATATAAAGTTGACATTGGAATTCTTTTTACAGAGAACAAAAAAAAAACAACGCACAAAAAATCACATTTCTGACATTTTTTTAAATCAGATAACAAATATTTTATTTATATATATATAATTAAAAATATTATTGCAATTAATGGTGTTTAGAAATAATTTCTAAATGATTTCATATGTTATTTTTAGAAATGATCTTTAAAAGAAATACATACTTGTTAAAGTCTTTCAAAGAACAAAATCTCTGTGACTTAAGATTATTTTCTTATTATTCATATAAGAAATTCGAGACATGTTTTTCTTCGTTTAAATTTCTGGGGCTTCCAGCTTGAAAAATTACGGCTAACAACATCATTTGTTTGGTCAGTTTAACATCGCTTTCAGGTTATTAACATTCAGGCTAATCTTATTTACATATAACAATAACTTAGAAAGTAAATGATCGTTCAATACAAACATAAATACAATTGGTCATTCTTGTATGTAGAATTCCAATAATTGATTGAATTTGATAGAATTATAACATAAATTGAAATTTCTAATCTTGATTGATTGTATTTGCAAATCAAAGAGAATGGAATAAATATTTTTTTCTTAGAAAATAAAAAAATCAAATACTTTGTACGTCCTACGCAAGGACAATGCCTATCAAGTCGGTTATATCAATTAGGTGTGATCAGTAGAACGGGTCCTAGCAAACTTTACCTTGATATTCTTGATCGGAGGCCCTATCAAGTTGCTTTTCCAATTTTGATCCCGGAGGCTGGGTTGACTTCGTTCCATAGACCCCAGCTAGAGAAGCTCCCTTGCCAGGCCAGGGACTTAAACTCGGGACCACGAGAATGTAAGGCAGCATCGCTAACCTCTCACCCTGTGGCGCCTTAAATCAAATACTATTCCTTTCATTCATACAAATGAATTTATATTCTTTACATCAAGATACTATTACATGTATATCTCATTGTTTTAAATCAAGGTGTAAATAGTAGACATGTGTCTTAAATTATCTTTTCTTAATAATAGGTTATATGATCTATTTATTATTTACATCACTTTATGTAAAATATAGCAAATAATTATTGTATTATTAAACCGGTACTAATATATGGTAATTAAAAAAGTGGATATAAATTACTTGAGTTATTATTAATAAAAATTATCAAATAAGTCTTAACATATGTGTATTTATAATGGATACCTATACTAACTTTAAAACATGTTCTTTTTTTATATTTTTTTTTTCTAATATTTTCTAAATTATTTTATTACTATCTTTGTTGTTTTATTCTTTCGAATGTTATAAGTAGTAATTTATTTTATTTTATATCAAATTTAATTTACATCGAATCAGTTAGTTTAACAGTAAACACAACATTTATCAAATGAAACCTAAGAATAGGCAAAATGTCTGTTTGACTGATGATAACGTTTAAATTAAATGATTAAGGATCTCATATCAAATAATCACGAATTGTCGAGTTACATTTGTTTCATTTCTAGAATTATTAATCAAAATCTCTGTTATATTATGTCATGGGTTTTTCTGATTGATTTAGTATATAAATTATGATATTTTTAATATGATGGGTTTCTTTGCAAAATATTGATATGGTTACATTGGAAAATTTAGAATAACCAATGTCGTGTTGTGTGGAGTTTAGTACTAATAACAGTGTTGTTTTGTTTTACCTTTGCAGGCTACGGAGCGGCAGAGAGGGATTCGATGCCACTAAAGGAGGGTCCGGGACGCTGGTCGACTCGGATGATGCCTCCCGTGTGATGATGTTGGCTCTGGACCAGACATCGACGGGTCCCCATCGCGAGATGGCCGTCGACGTGCCGGATTCGTTTGTGGCCAGGAGTAAAACACCTCCAAGATATCCTCCTCCACGCCGACCGCCCGGGTCCGGATATCCCTCCGTTCAGGTACACCACCAGTTCAAGAACAACAATAATGTCATTCTTGAAATGGTTTCCCTCGACGACCCGGATTGTCCTCGATTTTTGAGACCCACTTGTCCCCATCGCGAGATGGCCGTCGACGTGCCGGATTCGTTTGTGGCCAGGAGTAAAACACCTCCAAGATATCCTCCTCCACACCGACCGCCCGAGTCCGGATATCCCTCCGTTCAGGTACACCACCAGTTCAAGAACAACAATGATGTCATTCTTGAAATGGTTTCCCTCGACGACCCGGATTGTCCTCAATATTTGAAGCCCACTTTTAGATCGCGTTACAAATCTGCCTCGGGTATACGGAAATTTCAGACACGTGATAGTGCCCGATGGCATTCCTCGGAGGATTCCAATCGTTCTTCGTGGTCAGCAGAGACCACTTCAGAGTCTTTAGGTTGGAGTCCGTCAAGTCCTGATGGAAGTAGTGGACCCGCAGTGGAGACCCTCGACCTAGGCCTCTCTGTCTGCTTCCTCCCCGCATTCACCCAAGCCGCACCTGACAATTCCGGGGACTCACTTCCCGAGTCCTCCGGGTCAGAGGTATAGTATTGGATGAATAGTAGAAATTTCAATTTGGCACGTTTTTGAGTACAACTAACTATTCTAAGTGGATCTAATTCGCGAAAGCGATTGAAGTTCAGAAAAGAACTCTTTTTTTAGAAATTTGAATATATAACTACAACAAAAAAATTCTTCTTTTACTGTCTTCTTTTAATTTCTCTTCATTTTATAAATGTCTTCAATTAGAGAAGCTTTCTTCTATTTTCTATCTCAAATAAAATTTATTTTCTTCAGACTTTATTTCTACCATCTTTGTTGCACTCTCACAATCATAAGATAATATTCATAAAAATGAAAAAGAGTGATTATTTCTAATTAAAACAAATTCTTTAATAAAATCAAATACAATAACTACTGATATCTAATGGTCTTAATTTTTAATAAATATCTTTAATAGATTAGTAAATTAATATGATTATCCAAAAACAAAATTAAGTTTAGAAATTTTATGTATAATAAAACCAAAAAAAAAAACCTGCTACAAGTTTTATAGCATAGTGAAATTTAATATCATTAAAAATATCTAAAGTAGAATTCTCATAACACTTCTTAATATTTAATAACCACGTTAACAGCTTTGAGAATATTCTTTTTATATATATTTTTAAAAGGTGATTTTGACTAAACATTATTTTTAATATAAAATATGTTCCGAAATTCGTAAAAAAAGTATTAAAAAAAAGCAAAGAGAATTTGAACATCTATGTATATCTTATTTTCATTTTTCAATATCAATAAAATTTTATGTTGTAATCTTTTCAATTTATGTACGAATTTTGTCTATTATTCAACATACGAGGTTATTTTGCTTATGATTATATTAAATATAATAGGAAAAAATTATTTTACTACAGAATAAGATTTAACTGGAGTATTCATTTTAAATATATAATAATTAATATCAGAAAATAACGAAAAATCAAGATCATAAAATTGTGACAATACTAATGAAATTATAAAATAAAATTTAGTTAATAGAATCATCTTCCACTTTAATTTTTTTCTTGGTAATTGTTTACAAACCGGGAAGCTTCAAGGATTTGGTTGAAACTTTGCCAGTGGATTCCTTTTTAATTCCAAAGAAACTTTCCTTTTGCAATATTTCTCGGTCTTTTCTAGTTTACGAGATAAAAATTATTAAAGTTTGACAGATAAACTAGTTGTGAATGGGTAGCCATTTTGTAATGTTTTATTGACTAATTCACTAATTAATCACTTATTCATTACTTTTCGGTTTTTGCGGTTCGGTTTGGATATAAGAAAATTACTTAATAATCATTTCGTTAATTTTCCTATATCCAAACCGGACTAAAAAAAAAGAAGAAAATTAGTGAAGCCCTCTGCTGGCCAAATGAATAAAACACTAAAACTTTAATAATTTTTAACTCGTAAACTATAAGAGACCTAGAAATATTGCATAAGGAAAGTTTCTTTAGAATTAAACAATACCTCCCTTACTATCGTCGGTCGGTAAAAAGGAATCCATTGGCAAAGTTTCATCATAATCCCTGAAACTTCCCGGTTTGTAAACAATTTCCTTTTTCTTTCTAAATCAAAATTTAATTAGAATAGATCAATAATTGGAACCTAATTTTATGTTTTATTTTTGTTTCATTGGATATTTAACTAAAATACATATATTTTGCTTGCTCATAATTTTTTTATATTTAAAATTTGTTTATGTTAAACTTAACTTCGAGATGAGGCATTCAGCCATATATCCTTGTGAAAGCGTCTTTTCTAAAATGAACTACACTAAAACTGTTAATTGAAATAAGCCATAAAATCTTACATTTGATTATCCAATTAATCTATACTAGGGTGTGGGGTCTTTAAAAGACTATCAGGTGTATTTTCTCCTTGCTTGTTCTAAAAAACCTGATGTTTTAGCCAAATCACTGTCTTTTTTCTATTTTGGTCTTGTCAGAATTTTATCCAAAGATTGGTACATTAAATTATAATTCTTATTGGCCTGATATTAAATATATTTATATGAATTTTAAATAATTATAAACATAAGATCTTGATTGTAAAAAATATGATTAGGAATATGAGTCCTTCAAATATACAATTCTATATTAAATTTCTATATTGCCCTCCCTATCAACTTCCTCTAGCCCAACATTAATAATTCCGCCAATAATAAACCCCACTTAATTCATTAAACGCATTAAGGTATCTAAAATTAATTTATGATTAATTTCTTTTTTCTTTTTTACTAGATTTTTGAAGGTCGATAGATATTCTATTTTTAGGGGAAAAATAATGATTGTAGAAGACATAGTATAAACCAGGGAAATAAATTAAATATTTTTAAAGAAGTGTAGGGGAAGATTTTTATAAAAAGGAGGCCATACCACTAAATATTTATAGTATGTTAGTTCCCCTTAATGTTTTTCTCGATATTTTTTATTGGAATTTTTAAAAAAAATATCTTACAATTATCAATTTTCTTTGAATTTTAGCTTTTAATTCTTAATTACTCAATTTTGTATTTAGTACGTTCTTTTAATATTTTTTTTATTTTTTTTATAAATATTTTCTTTGGATTCATTTACATAAATTGAAACATTTTTTTATATACCTATATATATATATATATTAATATATAAATGAATGAAAAGAAAAAATATTTATTTGACTTAATTAATGACTTTCATTTCTATTTTGGAATTTCCCAATTAACAATTTTTACTTAAAGAATTAATTTTTTTATTTTCTCTGAATTGTTGATTACGATCAGTTTATTTGAACAGATTTATTACCAATAGATGTGTTTATATCTTCAATCATTTATTTTCCCAACTGAATTTTTGAAGAAAATTCATTATAAATATTTTACATTATTTATAATTATGTGATATCACGATTTAATTTACTTTTATTAGCAATGATCCCTTTTTAGTAATCTTAGAAATGCATTCCCTACAGGAAACCTTTCTCATCTCAGCCACTCAAATGAAATTAAATGCATGTTATTTTATTTTTACCCTTCTTTTTTAACTACTATTTCGAAAATAATTTATTTAAATCAGTTTGGAAAATAATTAATTTGATTTTTATAGTTTATCGAACTCTCTACCATAGTAATATTTTGACTATTAAATACATATATAGGTATAGTAATTAACAAGAGTTTATTGAAATACAGAGTATATTATTTTTTGTAATTTTCAATTTTAGTCTCTTTTAATATCTAGTAAATAGGGAAATATATATATAAATTTCTAATTATAAATTCCAAGAATTCAATCATATTTTAAAAGTTTTTGACAATATTTTTAAAACTTTATATACATATATATAGAGAGAGATTGGTCAGTGATACTCAACCTTTTTTTTACCACGCCACACTTTTAACGGTTTAAAAATTTGGCGGTACACAAAGAAAAAGATAAGTGTACAAGTTATTTACTTATTTACCATATTGAAAAAATTGAAAAAAATTCGAAAATGTTTAAGAACCTGATCGCGAAAACATTTTACCTTTTTTTTACATACATATAAAATAAATAAGTACTTTTTCCTAATTTGAACTTTATATTTTTACCGACCCACGATAGTAAGGGAGGTATTGTTTTCACACCAAATTTCACATGTGGAGATTTTTACATATCTCCACGAATCATGCATTTTCTAAACAGAAAAAAATATTTTTAGCATGATGTCTGTCCGTCCGTATAGATGTGTACAGCCTGAACGGCTCAACCGATTTTGATGAAATTTGGTATATTTACTTAATACATCAGTGGGATGAATTGATCAACTTTTAGTGCAAATCCGTGAACCGGAAGTGGTAGTATTAGCGATCGACGATAGGAAGGGAAGGGTTATTTTCACACCAAATTTCACATGAGGAGATTTTTTTATATATCACCACGAATCATGCACTTTGCATTGGTTTTATCCTCGGGAAAATCATATTTATTAGTTTTTTCTTGATTTAAAATTATATAACGTCATCCAGCCATTCATGACGTCACAGCCTGGTCTTACATATATATTATAAATAAAATAAAATTAAAAATATTTATGTTATATGCCTATATGTTTTTTATTACATTAATAGATATATTAAAATTATTTGAAATTGTTTCTGTAGCTGGAAATTAATTTACTTCAAACCGTCGGTCGGTTCGGACCTGGCCACAGGTCAACTTATTAAAATTTGGCGGTACATTTTGAATATCTCGTGGCACACAAAAGTGCCGCGGCACAGTGGTTGAGAAATCACTGATATAGGTAGATAGAGTGTGTGTGAGAGAGAGAGAAAGTTAGGTTTTTGTCTCTTTGTTAAAAAGAATAATTAGATATATTTGTTAACTTTTCGATTTTTAATATTTTTTTTTTTAATTTTTTCTGAAATCCACAAAAAAACTTTAATTCTATTTTTTTATTGTCTGTGATTGAGCTTTTCTTGTCAAGAAATTACTTCCTGTCTGTAGGTATTTGTTTGTTGATAGAATTATTATATTAAAAAAAAAATAAGATATAAATTTAATTGGAAATAATATGAATATTAAAGATGTGGATATTTTCAAAATAGACAAATTTTAGTTATATTCTTGCATTAACTTTTATTTGAAAGTAAATTTAATTAATCTTCTTACTCCATTTTACACTAATTTAATTTAATGTTGATTTTTCCTTTTCATTTTAAATTTCTTTTCTGATTTTGGATTTTAAATCATATTTATTTTTTTTAACAATTATAATTAATATATTGTGACAGAAATCCTCTCCATAAAAACTACAGGAAGTGTGTTTTCCTCTTTTGTTTTAAAAATATTTTAAATTTTATTAATTAAATATAGTTTTATAGTTATTTTTATTTTATTTAGGATGTATGCTCATTTAGCCAGCCTTTGCCTTTTTTTTGAAATTGGATGAGTTCCAGAAGTCAACTAACTCAACTCAACTTTATACCTTTCCACTACCCTTGGGCCCTTGGGATTAAACCTTATTTATTTAAAATTGATAAATTTATTAAATTTGATTATTTTCATTATTATAGAATGTTGTAAATGAAAGTAGTTATGATCTCATATTTTTTTTTTAATTTTTATTTTTCATTAACATTTTTTAAATAATAAAAAATGTTTTATCTAACCATTATATTATTTTGTCTACTTGTTATTATTTTATATAATATCATTAATTAATAATTATATATACTATAATCTATCTTTTTCTTCAATTCTTATATTTTATAATTATATTTTATATTTAAAGTTTTTTTCAAACAAGGCTTCATTATTTATTTCGAAACCTTTGAATTATTCTTATATCAATAGAAAGCCATAAAAGTCATTTAATCACCTTTAAAATGACTTGGTTTTGTAGACTGTAATTTGTCTAAAATGTAAATAGTTTTGTTAAGTTTATTAAATTATTTTTTTAGATTTAGTAGAGAGAGTAGGTATTAATATTATCTTTATGTAATTAAACTGTATAATATTATATGTAATTATATATCTATTGCAAGAATAGTGTATATTTTATTTGAATTTTAAATTTATTTTTCATATATTAGAATTAATATTTTTAAGAGCTTTAATTTATATTTCTGATTGTTATTTATTAAATAACATTTTTTCTGTTTGGAGAATAGCAATTGAATATATATTTATTAGGCTGATAACTTTAGTATAGGTTTAATTTCAATATTATTAGCTGAATAAGATACTAATTAATAAAGAGCGCTCAAATAATATATGTTAAATTGTTTTTGGATAAAATGAAATGAAATGCTAATTCTTTTCTTTTTAATTATTGTTATTCAATTGAAAGAATAAATAAATAAATTTATGTGCATTTTATGTAAACTGACTCTTCTTATCTTTCTATACTTTCGATTTTATTTTTTGTCCATATTTTTGAATTTATCATCAATTCTAAATGAATATCCATACATCAATTATGGTTAATTTTTTTTCCAGAGTCAGAATGGCTCGCCGCCAGGTCTCACCAAACCTGTGCCACCCCCAAGAGCACCTATTCCGCCCCCAATCAGTGCTCTTCACCGATCAGCGCCATCGTCACCGCCCGCTTCCGAAGAAGAGCCCACCACCGAGCAATTGGATAGCATCCGAAAATTTCAGGTAAGATCACGTAAACCATTCTCTATTAAATAGATGTTAATGTTTTATTTTATTTTAATATGTATAGGATATATCTATATTACTTGAAGAGAGATTTAAGTAACATTTTATGATCTGGCTGCTAGATCATAAAGGTTAGGGTTGGAAAAAAGTACTTAAGGTTAACGACTTGATCTCAGTCCTCTGAGTTTATATATCTTTAAAGGCACACGAACGAGTCTACAAAGAGAGCTTTTAAATTCAGAGGCAGTTTTTTTTTAGCTTTCAAACAAACGATGATAATAGTTTTATAATATTATTTGTATTTATTTTATTTTTATAATTTTTTCTTATACCAGTTTTTGGGTTAATTAAGATAAATTATATTGATAAGTAGTCTAAGTTAATTTCACTGATTAAAAGTCTATATATATGTCTATTAAATATTTGTGTCAATTATTAAAAGCCACTGAATATAATATATTTCGTATTCTTTATTTTAATTTTCCACTTATAATGAATGATTATTAGTAAAATGTATATTAAATTTCACAAAGAGGAAGTCAGGAATCTCTTTAAATAAATAAAAAAAATAATAATTTATAATAATTTTACCAAATTTGAAATTAACTAAATCCATATAGTTAGATAATGGATATCACATAATCAAAAAGTAATATTTAATTTATATAATCGAATTTATAAATATTTAAATTCTAAGCTCAAATTGATCCTCAAATAATTGAAATAATTTATTTGTTATTAATCAAATTTTTTAATATTAATATAAATAATAAAGGTGGCAACAAATTAAAATTTGATCATGGTCAACAAGTTAAATTAAGTGACGTTCAATAATATATTAACACATTATCAACCCCTTTTCATAAATAAACACCTATTTGTTAATTTTTATTCGTTTTTATTTTATAAATAGAAATAATAAGCATATTAATTCTTATAATTCTTATCTTATTATATTAGGAAACATTGTATATATATTTGTATATTTTTGAGATATTAAACATCTCTAAGGATGTTTTTGAAATTCGCACAATAGATAAATTTTATAAGGAAAAATCAACCTGTATTGGTTGCAGCCTCGGGAAAATCATCTTCATTAGTTTTTTTTTAATTTAAAATAGGGAATTTAATAATAAAAAAATGGCGCCGGGCAACTCCGGATAGCACTTACTTAAATAAAATAAATAAAATAAAATAAAAAATATTTATTTTAATAATATTTTGTAACAAATATATATTATGTTATATCCACAGCCCATACTTTTCTGTCTTTCAATACGTATATTTGAGGGCTGTATGTTTTATGACTATTTTTTTTAATTTATGTTCTTTTAAATTTTTTTAAATTGTTTCATATATTTTGTTGTTTATTTATTTTAAATATATTGATCTTAATCTTAATTATTCATAGTTCATAAGGAATAATTTTTTTAAAAGTACCGAGCGGTGACTCGGTGAACCAGGTACTATTATTTTTAAATACTTTTGTGTTTTATTCAAGCAATATATAATAATCATTTTAATTATGCATTCATTACTCAATAAATAGAATTAATATATCAATATATTGATCTAAAAGTTAATTCAACAGAATTATTCAATTAAAATTCAGATAAATCTCTTTTCACGGTGATTAAATATGAAAATCAGATTATTATTTTTTTATGTAAATGTATATTTTTAGAAGTATAATTAAATGAAAATATATTTTTTTTATTAATTGAATATATTACATATTTATTATTAATGTAGTATCGTGATGATTGCGCTTCGGTGTAGAGATTGCTTTTTGTGTCAATTTCATATTTTACATTTCTTTTCTTAATAGAGCTGAACGATATTGACTTACATACATTCAATAAAAGAAACAATGTTTTCTATATTTTTTTTTTTTTTTTTGATTATTATTATTATTATGATTATAATAAAAAAAAAATCTTTCGAGATAAACTCCAGATAAACAGCGAACGAAATACTCTTTCTATGATAATAGATAAGCGCTGATGGTTTGAAAAAAGACAACGACAGGCTGAATGTGATTGTGTGATGAATTCCAGAGAACGGTCCACATTCAAAGCTCCAGACACAAGTCAAGAGGTAAACTCCCTAGAACATTAGCCTATCTGCTACGTTCCAACGAGTATAAGAAAGTTTTTTTGTTTTTATTTATTTATTTTTTTTTTTTTATTTTTTTTATTTCATCTCTACTTCAAACTGCTTGAAATACAAACAACTCACGAAATGAATGAATCAGGTTGCATTTCGGCCGTTTGTTATTGAGTATTAACGTTTTAAATGACATCATTCGTGTTGATTAACAGGATACAGAGAAAGAGTCGTAATACAATAAAAACAATCTTCCTAAATCTCTCATCTTCACTCAACCACTCTGAATATAATATATTTTTAATCTATTATATCTATATAATACCACTTAACATATCATCTATCAGTTTACCACCAGTTCAAAGAAAAATAAGGAAATAAGAAAAATAAATGGATCTTTCAATATGTCTAATATATTTACATTAGATGATATAGGAGAAAATAAAATAATTATTTTATTAATTATTTATTTATTAATTAATTAATTTTGGATAGGAAAGGTAGTAGGAAAGTGTGCGCTGAAGTCAAAAATTTTTAAATTCAACAGTAGCTGAATTATGATAGGATATAAGTATATGTTGAACTTAATATATCTAGGTATATATTCTATATTATATATAAAATCAACTTACAAAGGGAAAATAAATATTACTTGAATTCGTTTTCTTTTTATCTTAATTTGAAGAGTTTAAATTTTAATAAGGTATTTTTTCATCTTCTTACATACACTACTTAAATTATTATATATTAAAAGAACTATCGCTACAATAATTGAATTTAAATGAATGAAAAAATATGTATTTTATAAAATAAAAATATATAAATTGTCTAATAAATAAATATTCGTAATAATAAATGGAAAATATATAAATATAACGTAATTAGAATATTACTTATGATTCTAATAATAATTATTAATTATTATAATAAACCCTTTCATATCCAAGATTATCAATATTTTTATAATTGATGATTTATTTCAGTGGAAGGAGATTAAATAATGATTTATTTTTTGAAAAAATAAACTATTTAAGTTATGCTTCTTAAATTTGTTTTAAAAATTATTATTAACAATTTAATTTAATTTTTAGCTTCTAAAGCATACCTAATTATAATTAATTAATTAGCTCATTAATTTTAAATAATTCATAAAATATATTTTTTACTTATCTAAAGTAAAATAAATATATTACTATATTTATATTTAATTTTAGATCAAAACCTTTTATATCTAAAATTATCAATTTTATCATATATATCATTGATGATTTAATTAAACAATGAATAAATAAAGAAAACCCATTTTTAGTTAATTTATCTTATTATTAAAAATTTAAAAAAATATTCCATTAATCATTTTTAAACTTATTTTCAAATAAAAGTGATTATTTTTTTAGAAATGAAATAATTCACATTCGAAGAAATAATTTTATAAGAAAAAAAAAAATGAAGTGCTCTTGACACAATTTCATTATCTATAGTTAATTAGACCTCCACCCTCGATTCATTCCTTTCATTTTTAATCTTATATTCTTTCACTTTTAACATCTTAATAACACCAATCAGTCTAGTTAATCGAACCATGATTAATTCAATAAAAATGATTTCGTTTATTTACATTTATTTTCTTAATTACCTCATTACTATGGTAATTGCTAAAAGTTATGTTCAAATAATACCAAGGCATCTTTATGCTTTTAAGAGAAATTAGCATAAATAATGAATTTTATCTTCATTAAGATATCAAAAAAACATAAACATTAACTAGTAGATTTCTTACTAACTAAAATTAATTTGAAAAAAAATAAATATATAAGAAAATAGAAAAAAATAAAAATATATTATACACAATTGGGAGAAGTGTTGTTACAATTTTTAAGTCCTTTAAGTTAAGATTTTTAAATAATTATTATTTCTATATATAATCAGATATAACTTTAAAAATATATACATATATAATTTAATAACATTAATAGTAATGTAATAAACCCTTTCATATCCAAAATTATCAATATAATTATAATTGATGATTTATTTCAGTGGAAGGATATTAAATAATGATTAATTTTTAAAAAAATAAACAATTTAAGTCTTTTTTCTTAAATTTGTTTGAAAAACTATCATTAACAAATAAGCAATTTTTAGCTTTTAAAGCAATTAATTGGCAAATCAATTTTTAATTACATCCTACAAAATATCTATTTTTAAACTAATTTATATATTTATAGAACAATACCTTTCATATCCAAAATTATCAATACTTTTATAATTGATTATTTATTTCAGTGGAAGGAAATTAAATAATGATTTATTTAAAAAAAAAAAAAAACAATTTAAGTCTTCTTGCTTAAATTTGTTTGAAAAACAATCATTAACAAATGAATTTATTTTTTTAGTTTTTAAAGTAATTAAGTAATTGATAAATCAATTTTTAATTACATCCTATAAAATATCAATATTTTAACTAATTTATAAAAATAAATATATTATTTATAGATAATTATAGATAATATTAATAAAAATTTATATAATCATAGAACAATTATTCAAAATTATCAATACTTTAAGTAATGGTTTATTTCAGTGAAAGAAGAATAAATAATGATTTATTTATTAAAAAAAATAAGCAATTTAAGTCTTTTTTCTTAAATTTGTAATTTAAAATTAATTATTGATAATTTTGTGATTTTAGTGCAGATTTAATGTTCAATTAAAATAATGAAGGTCTAATTTTCAATTTAATAGTTATTTTATTAAATCTGGTAGGAGAGTATATTTTTGGAATTTATAAGATAAAACCTTTCTATAATATTTTTAAATAAAAGTAAAAAAAATAAAGGATATTTTAGAAATGTTTAATTAAATAAAATGATAAATAATTAATTTTTAAAAATTGAAATTAATTCAACAAAATTCTATTTATTTTTTTTGATTCTTACAATTATTTAATCTTTCGATAATTTTGAAATTATTATATTTTAAAATGGTGTTCACTTGAAATAACCATATACTTCTATTTAGTTAGAGAATGATTAATTCATTAACTTTAGTAGTCTTAATATGATTGATTAACATGTCATGTTTGGCATCCTTAAGAAAATGGTACTTTAAAAGGCCAATTTGTTGTTGACATCCCTCATAACGTTATAATTTATGTGAGAAGTTGCATGGATGGCCGTGAATATAGCTTGCCAAATAGAAAAGGCATCCTCGGAAGGTCAGAATCTTGCCTTTGTAAACTCGATTTATGCGTGGGAGAGAGAAGGGCCTTCTTTCTCTCAATTCGCCTCTGTTCTATATCAGTCTGTCGGCCCTCCAGACCTTAAAATATTCCACTTGGAAAGCTAATCCTTCCAGGGAATAGAATACCCTCCGACAAAAAGGTATTTTTCTAAGGAGACCGAACGACACAAGTGCTTTGGTATTCATGCCAGTTGAAGGGATGGGTGGACATGAAAAAATTTAAATGATACTCTAAAGACATCCACTCACTGGTTTATCATAAACACTTTGAAATACATAAAGGCATTCAGATTACAGTTAATATTTTAAAAGGTTCCTCGTATGGATTAATTCCTATTAATCATCCCTTTTATAGATTAATTTATAATGTATTTAACATAGAATAATTATTAAAAAAAAAATAATGAGTGAACATTCTTTATTAATTTTTTATAATTTCTTAAACAATTAGGGATTATTTTAATTCATTTATATGAAATTAATATTTTTGAATATTAATTAAATTTCAAATATATGTTTTTAAATCGATTTTTTAAAAAAATAATTTTTATTTCAACTTGTTTATTTTTTTTTTAAGATGAATTGTTAATTTGTTTTCCATAACATTTTGATATATTAGATGAGAAGTCTTTGGATTTATTATTTTATACAATTTATTTATCCTATAATAATACTTTTTTCTAAAAGTGAATACGCTCATAAATTGATTAACTCTTGATAAGCTTAACTGTTTCTCATCATTTTCATCCAATAATAAAAAAAACTTCATATCGACCATTTGTTCGTATTACAATTTCATATCAATGACCATAGCCATAAAAACCATTTCTAATTTAATTTTCTTTATTATAAGTCAACGTTCAATTTTGTTTGAGTAAAAATAAAAAAAATGTGCTTCGGCTTTCATTGGCCTAAATTGATTGTTTGTTTAGAACGGATCATATTATATATATATATATATTTTATATTTAAGGGGGTGTTTATTTTTTTATCTCATCATATGATGAATCATCTAATACGTTGAGTAGGATCAAAAGACAAGAAGTTTTATATGAAAGTACCGGGACCCCGAGCCTCGGCTCGGTACTTAAGTTAAAAAAAATGATTCATTATTATTGGATTTGGCTGGTAATATTAATACCTGGGACACCGAGCTCTCGCTCTACCCTTTAAAAAATATTGATACACAATTCTTTAATTATTTATTACAATTATTAAATGTTACACATTTGCATCAATCTGATTAAAATTAATGAACTTGTGCTCCTCAATAATACATAAATATAAAATATATAGGTACATATATTTTTTTTCTATAGTGTTTTTTTGAAAAACTGTTTAGCGCCCCAAGTGGTTATAAAACAAACTAAAGACAAAAAAACGTGCTTTGCAGCTTTTCGGAATTAAAAAAGCAAAATTGGCAGTCGTGGGACTGGCCGACAGAAGTGAAAACTTCTGCGTAAGAAATTTTAAAACAGACGAAATTCGCGCTATTTCACGAGAAAGATGAATTTCATATGCATGTATATATATATAACTTATATATTATTTTAAACATATATTTTAAACAAATTTGTAACTTATATTTATATATATATAAATACACAACTTTGTTTAAAATATTGCAATACGAACTGTTTTATAATTCTTATCTCTAACATAAAATATATATTTATTATGTGAAGTTCATTTCGTATAATTTTGATTATATATGTATATATGAAATGAACTTTACATAATAAATATATATTTATATGTTAGAGATAATTTATAAAACAGTTCTAATGACAATTCAAATTTCGCGCTCTGTTATAAGAAATTTGAAAGCAGATGGTTTCATGGTGTTGGTCACGATCACGCGAGTTCTATACTTTTTCCCCATCCCGCAAAAGTGCTCAACGCCGCTAAAGAAGTTTTCACTTCAAAAATTATTTAATATTTGGAAATATATCTGACTTATAGAAAAAATGAATATTAATTAAAGAAAGAAATAGTTTTTAAAATATCCTGAATAATATGTAACAATTTTCAAGATAGAAATTTATTACAATATTACAATTATTAACTGTTGCATCATTGCATCAATCTGATTAAAATGAATGGAACTTCGGGTACTCAATAATAATAAATAAAATAATATTAATAAATATATTGAATAATATTTTATTGAAAAAATATTAAAACTTATAAAACTATCTAAAACTTTATTAATAAAAGAACAATGAATAAATAAATATAGAATAGTAATTTATTAAAAAGTAAACAATAGATAAAAAGAAAAAAAAATAACAAAATCATTATTTTCATTTTTAAATAACGATTCACCCGGCGAGTTTCGAACCGACGAAATCCACTCGTTAAAACATCAGTCCAACCGCTGGACTATATGTATTTAGATAAAAAATTGTCATTTTTTTACTGTCTTAGCAGGCAGTATTAAAAATTTTGACGTTTTCCATATATAATTTTCAATTAAGAAATTAATAATGAAGCTGTATGTTTCAAGAGATATCATCAATAAAACTTAATTTTTCTTTATAAATACTATATCTAGTGTGAATTTGAAAAAAATCGTTAGAGCGGTTTTTGAGAACCAATATATATAGATAAATACATATATACAATTTTAGCTAGCATAATAAGATAAGATTGTGTTTATCCATCAAACAAATTCCATATTTTAATTAATCAACAATCGATTTTTAATTTTCAAAATATATATTCATAGATTTTGATGTAAAATAATAATTGGTGAAAAATATTAATGGATGAATTGATGAATTAAAAAAAAATGACAAAATATTAATTTTCGCTGCAGTCAAGATGAATATTGACAATTTTTGACATTCACATTAATTCATTACTTTGTTTTTTATTTACATTTAGACATTTATTGTATATGAATTTATGAGAAGAATAGTAATGTATTCAATTCTACATTTCAATTTCTTGATTTTAATAAAATTACACATTTTATGATCATCTGTTTGGTCTATTTGTGAGTGGTTAGACGAGAATTTTAATTAGATATTACCAAAATCCCCACTTATTTTTTTTCCTATAAATATTATTTAAATTGAACCACTTTTATAAAATACTATTAACTTAGATTTTATACATATGGTATTGAATTAATATATTATTCTGTTTTAATATCATAAAAATACGAAACAACATTATAAACTAATAAGAAGAAAAATGAAAAAGAGATATAATTGTTATAAATTTTTTTAAATCCTTTTTAACCAACCTACACAATAATAAATTATTAGACGGTCGATTTTTTATTATATTAAAATAGAAAAAAAATTGATACAATATTAAATAAATTTTTTCAAATGAACTGAAATATCCTTTTCGCCTTTAATTTATGCAACCAGGTTAGCTATTTTATAAAACATCTCTTTGAAAACATTTCGTTTTCATGTATTTCCTTCTATATTCTCTGACTATCAAAAATTATTTGCTCTGAAATACTGATATGAAATTGTCTGGTACTTAAAACTATATTCTATTCGATATAGAATTATATAAGGCCATGTTTAATTAAATAATCTACATTAGCATAAAATTCAATTAGGTTTTGCAAATAGCTATTTTATTTGTTCGTTTGATAATAAAAGAAAAATAAAAAAACTTTATATTGCTTTACTAAACTACTTTATACTATAATGAGTGAGTTTTTAAATTTGAATTTTTACCTAATTGCAGTATTGCCAACATTTCCATATATTAGCCTCGATAGAGAGATAAATAAATACATGTATTATCATTACTCCCCCTTTTGTTTCGAGTTAGTTGAAGGTGAGTGGTGTTTGTCTATTCACCTCTTCCAGTGTGTTGTCATGAATCGATGGATTATGTGCAAAGTGACAAGAATTGAAGGCTAGTATATGAACGAGTAGTCAATTGATAAACAGCGTTATATAAATGGAGTGAGGAGAGATAAGAGGGCGGTGGGCCCCTCAGGCAGGTAGCGATTAGTCAGAGGCCGGCTGCGGGTCGCAGCGCCTCGCTTAGCGATGCTGCAGGTGCTATCAGCAGTCAACCTCCAGCAGGTAGTGATCGATTACCAAAACATCACCACCCTTCACCCTTTGACTTGCACTTCATTTGGCTTATCGTTCTTCAACAAAAATAAACATCCCCTAAAACCAGATTATATTTCCAAAGTATTCTAAGATGCTTTTAGACTAATTTTCCTCTCTCTTTCTCTTTCTTTCTCTCTCTCTCTCTCTTATTAATATATTTACAACACTTATCTATATTTATTTAATATTTTCTATTTAAATTTTTAATGATGTAATAAGATTTTATAATAATACTGATAATACTTTTTAATTAAGTACCATACTTTAACATTTAATCAGAATCGAAAAATATATAAAATAACTTAATTTAGATTTGTATAATAATAATTATATTAAGTAAAGAGTAATCTAATAAAACAACACTTGTGAAATAACATCTAAAACTATAACATATTTAGAATAGACTTGATAATAATAATAATTTATTTCATTAATAATACCACTAATTAGTTTTCATTACTTTTTGGATATTATGAGCTCATTAATATATAGTTAATAATAATAATAATAATACTTTAATTTATCAAATACTTTTCAATAAAAATTTCAAAATAAATATCTGAAAATAAATTTCAAAGGTAAAAATGCGGGTACTTAGTATCAAATATTTCACTTTAACCTTTAAAAAATTAAAATTTTAAATTACGGAATACATTACACACAACATTTCAGGCAATTCAATATTTTAACAGTAAATTTCATTTTAACACTTCGATAGGTGATTGGCAATAATATCTTATATATATAAATTCATGTTTATAAATTTGTTAGGGGATTGAATATGTTCTTATCAGATAATCAAAGTCAATTTATTTTGTGTAGGTCACCTTTAACAAATTTTATACACCATTTTATTCATATAATTTATACTAGGATAATAAATATACCTGAATCTTGATGAAATGTTTATTCTCTCTACGATTGATTAATAAATTTGCATCATTAATAATTGTTTCTCAATTTGATTTTTAAAAAAATATAAATTCAATGAAAAATAAAATAATATAAAAACAAATAATACGTTATTATTTTAAACAATCTATTTTTAGACATTCTATTGATATCTTAGGAAAAAAAATTAAATTTATTTTCTTTTCCAATTTCATATTTCAAAATCAATAATAAAAATATTCTAATTTCACTATACTTTATATGGTATAATATATTCATAAATTAATTATATTAAAAACGATGTATATACAAAAATATTTTAAATTATATACTCTTATATAAAATATTTTTTAATTAGAAAATTTTTTTTTTTATTTTTTTTTTTTATCTTCATCACAATTTAATTAAATTCATTTTGTCTTCTATAATAGATTCATTAATTAGCATATTACTAAATTCAAATCGATATAACTATGAATCTTGTTTAAATACTTGAAAAAATAATTTTCATAGGAAAATTCCACATTACATTCTATTTACATAATACAAATAAATAAATCAAAACGACTTTTTATGTCGAATTTTCCTCTTACCAAATGAAATTTCCAACGCATCATGATCATCAATATAAATATATTCAGTAATAAATAATATATAATATATTAAAAAAAACCTTGACCCATTTTATTAATGTATAATAATACTTTTATATGTATTTTTTTATAATATTACAAAATTTATTTTATATATGTATGAATTTTATAAAGATGTTAAAATTGAAAGATAATCTTTAATTAATTAAAGTTTTCATTGTAAAGATAATATTTGATTTCACAATAATTTTGTCTCTTCTTTAATTGATAGACATTTTAATAACTTATGATTTTTTTTTTTTTTGAATATTTTTTTGTAAATTTTCGAATATTTTATTATATTTTTTTATATTACTAAAAAATATTATATTTTTCCATTTATACTAATAGTATATATAATATACAAAATACAATATAATATATATTATATTTTAGCCTTTAATGACTGATTATTTGAAATCGATTTTGTAGTTGTAAAAAAGAGAGAAAAAAAAATGAATATTTTTTTTCCACGCTATGTAAATGAACGAATGATAAGAAATATCCCTGTTCGATAAGTGAACTCGTACTAACGGTCTGCTGTCAATTCGCTTTCGAAAATTCTTTCCACTGATAGGAACAGTACCTGAGTGAATTGTGATTGGAAAGAGAGGTGGGGGAGAGGGAGAGGGATGGATGTCCACCTGACGAGGGACACATTGAGTTTATATCACGTGGCTCGGATATCCTGCCACGGATCACCGACTTCCATAGGAAAAGTAAATGAACATAGAATGGAGCTCATCAGTCAGGAATGATCCGATTCTCGAAATGACCTGGCTCATCTCTTTACCATACAATGGATTTTGGGTACTGAATGATCGCTCATCACGAGGTCGATTTGATTAAGATAAGTGCAGACAGAATGGTAATGATCATCTTATCTCCAGAGAAGGACCATTTGGTGAGTGGCGCACAAATATCCAGGGTGGAGGCTCCATTCTTTTGTTATTTTTGAAAGACACTCTCCAATCTTCATCATGAAATTACAAATGCTAATTTATGTAAAACAACTTTTAACAAATACTTCTCGTTTTACTTCAACATTTTTGTAATCAACAATTTATACCTCATATTTGCATAATAAAAAAAAGTGTTATTAAATAACAAACAATTATAATTAAACTATTATACAAAATAGGATATAAGACAATTAGGAAAGACAGACAGAAAGACATATTTTTGAAAATTTATAATTCAAGTAATTTAATGTATTTTAATAAATACATATATACACCAATAAAATTAATTATAATAATAAATTTTATAAACATGATTTTCTTCTATTTTTCGAACATTTTTAAAAAGTCAAAATTTTAATATTAATATTAATAATGTAATAATAAATAAAGCAAAGTGATAAATTTTTCAAAATATATAGTAATTTAATGTTCCATTATGGTCATTAGTAAAAAAAAAAAAAATTAAAATTGTTAAATTTTTAAACACTAATTAGTTTGTCGAATTCAAATAAATCAATCAATCATTGCATAATCATATTTTTTTTCTTTGATAACACTATAACAAATTGAATTTACTTTTCTTTAGAGATCATTATCATTTATTTAATTTGTCAATACAGAGACATAAAAATTTGTTAAAAAACGAACTGTATTAATGCTATCATTTGGATTTATAATAATTCCAACTATAATCTAATCTTTTTAATCTTAAATAAATAAAATAAAAACTTTTATCAATAAAATAAATGAATTTGTTTTAAATTTAAACTAAGTCATAATGAAAAGTTATCAGTCCAATATTTATTAGTATATTTATAATAAAAAGATCACTATATATAGCTATAAATAGAATATATAGTTATTGTATATACTGTGACGGAAAAAAAGTACCAGTCCTCAGAATACCTTACTCAACAGCATGATTATGTGAATAAAAATTAAAGAAATTAATTTTTAATACCATAAAAATATAAAACTGTCAATCATTTAAAATTAAATTGGTATTAAAAATTAATTTCTTTAATTTTTATTCACATAATAATACTGAAAGGCGTAGCTCTAGCTAAACTGGTATTCTCTTTTTTTCCGTCACTATATTTTAATAACATATTTAAATGAACATTTAAAAATTTATTTATTTATTATATTTTTTATTTAATATTTTTTTTTACTATATTTAAACTGACTTCTTATTGTTAGTGTTCAATCAGTGACTTGTATTTGTTTTTTTTTTCTTTCATTCAAGCTAATATTTATCTTCTCTAAATATTGATAAAATCAAGTCAAATACACAAATAAGAATAGAAATGGTGTGCCGATATTTTTTTTTTAAATGTTTCTTTTTAATGTTTATTTGGTATGATTAATAGTGTGGTGTTTAATTGAATGGTTTGATTTATAAATTATGGGTGGAAATGTCAATTATTTCAATTGTTGAACGTGAAGTGGGTCAGCCTCCCCATAAACAGATAATGCCTTCTCTCCTGATTGGATATCCTCCTAGTATGTGTATATCTGTAGAATTTCAACAGACGATATCGATTTAGAACAATAACATTGAGACAGTTGAGAGAATGGGATTAAATTTGATCACAAATCTTATATTTCGCTTTTTATTATGAAAATGGAATGTTTTAATGATAAAAAAATTAAATTTATTAATTTAATATCTAAGTTACATTTTATTTATTATTATTTACTTAATTGCATAATTATCATATGTATAATATATTTATATGTATGCTTATGTGTATCTATGTAATATTGAAATTTGAATATTTTAATTATATTATATTATTATATTTAAACATTATTATTTTTTATTTATTTATAAGTTTATATTACTTTCTAATTTTTTTTATGATATAATGTGTAATCGATATAATTTTTTCTAAATATTATTTGAAATGTGATAATAATTTTATAAATGTTCAATCCGAATTTATTTAAAGAAAATATTTTTCTTTTCTATGAATTTTATTTTAAAACTGTCACATTGAAATACACATATTTAAGTGGATGGAAAAGAAAATTGAAAATAACATTAAGAAATAATTTATATCAAGATTATTATCAAGGAATGTATGTGGGTATTTAAGTATATTTTTCAAAAAATAAGAACTAATAATAATATAATTAATACGAAAATAAACAATATTTATAAAACGACTGGATTGTCTCTTTTTTTCGATTTCTAAAAATTTATTAAAAAGTTATATTGACTAAAATTTGTTGATAATATGTACATATATGAGTAATGGTAAAGTTAATAATATCCAGGTGGATGATAAGTTGGTCACAGTGGCTAACTCTGAGAGGGGAGAGTATCTTGAATGTCCCTTTATATTAACCACACAATTTCGAATACTACATAAAAGCATAAATTATAAATGTTTTAATGTGATTCATATGCATATACATATCAACCTGAACTGAAATAGATGACAATAATATTTACTTTTCAATATTTTATTTAGGGAAATAGAATATAATTGATAAAATAACTTTTAAACATATTAGAAATTAAAATAATAATTATTTATTAATAAAATTAATAATTATAAAAAAATATAATCATATATGTATAATAATATACATAATAATTTTTTTTTCTAATTTATTATATTTTGAGGTGGGGGAGGGTTCAAGATATATTTAATCTAAATTTATCTGTTTATTTTTACTAGTATTGCGATCACCAACATTTTCGATGTTGAGATTTTGATGTTTTTATACGTTCTGAAGGTTCCTGAATCATTTTCACTAAGGTTGAGAAAAATGTATGTATATATATATATATTACGCAAAAACGGTTTGAGGTAGAATCATGAAATTTGGTACATGGGCATTATTATTCAAAATTCATAGTTTTCTATCAATTTTTGAGAAATGTAGCTCAACCGGAAGAGGGCCATTACCTACAACGTTTTGATTTTTTTTCTTCTAAATTGACCGTAAAAATAAAGATATATGTTTGATAGTTTTTCACATGATTAAAAATTGTATAAATCTGCTATATATAGAATTTCAGCTTGATTGAATCGCTGAAAGTACCGGAATTAATTTTTTAACTCTGCAAATCACGCGCCAGCACGTGACGTGACAGAGCCAAACAAGCGCTGGTTCATTAAATATCATTTATTAATTTTAATTTATAATTTAATTAATTTAATTTAATTTAAATTAATATATGTTATTTAATCCAATTCACATTTGCGAGATACTCGAGTGGAGACACTCCAGATTTTTTTTTTTTTTGAAAACAATCAATTATTAAATGTTATGAAAATTATTTTAGAATTAAGAAAAATTATTTAAAAATTAGTATATTAATCTAATTCAATGATTTCTTTTAAAAAATGTATATTTTCAGTATTTTTATTGAATATACATTTAACCTAAAATCGCAAAAATGATTTAAGGCAGCCTTATTTAATATTTACATCAAATTTAGTAGATGTAAAATTGGCTATATTGTCTTATTAACAAACAATTGAAATTTTATTTGTAAGTTCATAAATACCTACAAGTAAGGGATTATTTTTAGTGGCTCAATGATCAAGACTTTGAATATTTAAAAAGGGTTGGGTTGACTCCACTTTTATGTACAGGTGGTTTCCTCCGTCTGTTTGACGCCTATTTTAGTCTTTTGCTCTGAAGTTTAATCGTCTCTAAAGATGGTCTCAGTCTATTTGTCCTCCCCTTGGCGCATATGTTGTAATCGGGGTTGCTGGCGTCTCTCCAAGTGGCTCCGGGTCGAGTTTTATGGCGGTATTTCGCACGCCTCCTCTTCATCAAGTGTCGGGTTGGTTGGTCTCTGTCACTCACCCGTCATCCCCCTTCACCCTAAGTATGTCAATAAAAATATGAACGGAGATTGTTTGATAAATTAAATAGATAGATCAGCTGGGATAGCTTTCTTTATCTTGTCATTTCATTCTTTTGTCTCGTTTAAATAAAGAACTCTTATCAGTGAGAATAAAACAACGGCTTGTAAAATAAATAAATAAAACAGGTTACTTTCGTGCTCAAATGATAATATTCATATTCAAGATTTATTAAATTCATCTTAAAATCTACTATTTATTATTTATTAATTTATTATTAATAATAATATTATTATTTATTAATTTATTATTAATAATAATATTATTAATTATTATTAATTCATTCTCTATTCTATAATTTTATTTATTTTCTAATATTTATATACTAAATCAAATTTATATCAGGATTCAGGTGAATCATTGCCTGCGTGTGACTATTGAAGAAGGTTCTATCCTCCAAAAAGGTGTTTCTTGATAAAGAATTTTATTATTAATGATGAATAATTAAATTATAAATGATGTAGTCTTGGCACAAATGGCGTAAAGATCTTTTAAATTTAAAATATTTATATTATTTTGAAAAATACTATATTTTTAGATAAATACGAGTTATATAAAATTAAATTTCATAATTATAGTAATTCGGATTCTGTATTTAAAATATTTTTATGGCATTTGAATCATTTAAATATATTTTTTCTATTTGATGAGTTAAAAAACTTAAAAGTAGGTCTTTAGATAAACTTTAAGTGATATCTTGACACACACTGAATTAATTTATGTATAAGATTTAATTATATGATAGATAATTTTAATTTTTCATGTCTTTTTAAGATTGATTTGTACTTAAATTAATCAGATTTTACATTTTTTGATTCAAATTCAAAAGAAATTGATTATATTTTATTTGAATTTTCATTTAATTTTATTTCTAAATAATAATTTATTTATGTCTATGCCTACATTTATTTACCTGAATGTTTTGTATTTTATTTTTATAATATTTGAACCTTGAAATTTCTAATCATTTTATCTTCTTTAAAACATATTTATACTTCCTCTGTTATTTATTTAATGAGATTTCCTTTTTTTTGTTCTTTTAAATAAATATTTATAAATAATTAATATACGAATATATATAAAATGAAAAAATATTTAACTTTAAAACAAACAAAGAATTTTATTAGCTAATAGTTTAAAAATCTAAACATGTATATTATTTTTAGTGTTGAATTTATTTATTTTTTTTTAACTATTATTAATTATTATATTATTTATTTAATATCCATCTTCTTTACGTTTTGCATTTGACTAAGTTTCATTAAATATTTTTTATAATGTTTATAATTTATTTATTTTTTAATTTATTTAAAATTTTTCTAATAATTAATATCATTATAAAAATGTTTATACATATATTAATATATACTAGCTGCTCCGAGCGCCTTCGGCGCTCTTCACACCTAGACGGGGGCTCCGCCCCCTGTACCCCCGAGTGATACATAGTATTTGGTTGAAAGTCTGTATGTAAAAGATTTTCATCCATTTTGTTTCAATCAGTATAAGTTGATAAGACATGTATTTGTTTTCTTGTAAAATATATTTTAATTTAATCAGTAAATTAATTATATATTATTATTGAATATGTTATATTTATCTAACTCTGTGTCTCTACAGTTTTCGAAAGTTCTTAGCCGCAAAATCCACATTTCTCTAAGCGTCCCTATCCTGAGCTACAACCAAATCCTACCCTGTCCCATCTCTCCCATGTCCCTTCCTTCATTGTCCACCCACCTTGGTCCTTGGTCTTCCACCGGATGTTTCCCAATCGGTTTCTCCCAATTTCTAGTTTCTCCAATTCCAACCACGTCCCCTTCCCATCCCAGCCTTCTTGATTTTATAACCTTAACTATATCTGGAAATTATTTCTCGTTATGCCATTTCCGCCATCCCCCTGTGACCTCATCTTCTTTTGGCCTATAAATGCTGCGAACAATATTAATCTCACAAATACTCCAAATCTACTCTCGTCCCCCAGAGTTATCGATAGGGTGACCAAACGTCCCGTCTTTAGGTGCACTGTCCCAAAAATGTCTTCGGGACAGCCTACTGTCCCGTTTTTTCAATATTTAGGACATTTCTTAATTTTTTTTTCAAAATTTTTTCAATTTAGTTCTAAAAAAAAGGTATACTGTTTGTCCCGGTTTGGTGTTTTCGAAATATGGTCACCCTATCATCGATCAACATGAAAAATAATTGTTTTATATATTTTAATTTTGATCCTCTTTGATGAGATAAGCCCCTTTACTGCATAATAACAGGCGTTACTCAATTACAACGTCGATTTAAATTCTTCTCGAATATTATTATCTTTCGTGATTAGAGATCTTAAGTATTTGAATATTTATACTTTTTCAAATTCTACATTTTGTATGTTAATTGTATGTAAGTCGTATCCGTATCATAATTCTTGAATTTTTTTGTTTAATTACATTTCGGATGATTTTTCATCCATTTCTCTAATCATATGTCTCCTCTTCCAGTCCAATTCATTTAACTATCAATGTTGCATAAGGCATTTAAATTTCTTAATTTGGCTAGAACACTCCATTTTTTAAAATTTTAAATAGAGGGAGAGAGAGAAAGGTTCTAATTAAATATATATATGTATATATATCTGTTTCTATGACAGCAAAAAAGTAAACAAATTACATACATACAAACGCTCTCCTTTATATATATTTCTGGAAAATGGAACACCCGCAGCTCAGCTCAGGAGTTACCTAAGATTCTAATTTCTTTTTTATTTTTCATCATTTGAGGTACCCTTCACCTCAGAAAAATTTGGTTACCTTACTCCTTGTAGTTTAGGCTCTGGAGTTTTTTGCGTACAGACGGACACTAGCGTATTAAATATATAGATTTTGAAGGAAAAGAAAATTTCATTTCTTGTTAGCAAGAAAAAATAGAATTAAAGTTATCTGAAATTGAATAAATCATTCCAACTATCTAAATAGATTAAGTACTATTTAGTATTATATGTAATTGCTTAAATTTAATAATTTTAACAAATTATAATATAACAAAAGGAATCAGAGAGCGTAAATGAGGAGTCCTTTGAAGAGAGAGGCAACTGAATTATATCTTGCTAATATGATTTAAGCTAATGCACATCATGATTAGTATTAGAAAGGGCTAATCTGAAATTAGATTGAGATTTCCAGCCAGATTTAATACAAATTAACAATGAATTTGATTTAAAAGAAAAGTAATTTAATTAAAATAAAAGTTAGCATATGTGATTATTTTGAATAACTTGTTAAGTAAAATTTCTCAAATCGAAATTAATTTCAAAAATCGAAAAATAGTTATTCCAATAATTGTTTATTTGAAAAATTATTTTTCTTTTAGTAGTACTTATTTCAAAAAATAGTATAAATATTGTAATCATGTGCATTTAACACAATAACACAATAATAAAGAAAATAATTCTAAAATAATAATATTAATAATAATATATAATACATAATAGTAATGGAAATAATAATAATACTAATAAAATTAAAAATTTTCTTAATTTAAGATCGAAAATTTCTAAATAATATTAGATAGCGAATATACATCTCTGCTGCATTTTTTTCATCATAAATTACTCAAATTATTTTTTATTTAGTGAATTAATTTTTTAATGAATTTCTGATCTTTTCAGGAGGCACTACGTCGCCGCAAGGAGGAAGAGGAACGCGTAGCACAACAGACGGAATTTTTAAACCGATCGCTGCGCGGGTCCCGTAAACTCCAGGCGTTAGAATCTTCGACGACTGGTGTCGTCAATGAGGGTTACAGTTCGACGGAAGATGACGAGGCGCTGTCGGAGGCGGCGACCCTACCCCCGGACGCCCTTCAACCACTTCACAAGCTAGTCGGTGAGTAAACCCACCCACCATTTTCTTGAAACCAAACACATTGAACAAAAAATAAAATAATAATAATAATAATATGTAATTATTGATAAATTCAAGATCACAATGACGAGAAAATTAATGATCAAGCTTTGATTTTATTTATTTTGAATTTATCTTGCTTAATTATTAATTATTGAACCGCATATTAATTTAATTGTGAATAAAATGTGCCAAAAGACATTTTAGTTTTAAAGCCGTTCTTTTTTAAAATCAATTAAAATAATGATTATTATTTTATTTATTTTAAATAAATACCTACCTAAGAAATAAATTTCAAAATATTTTTAAGGAAATATAAATTTTCAATAAATAAATAAAGATCTTTTTAAATCTGTCTTTGATATCTCAGCAAAGCATTATATAACATAAAGCAAATGATAAAACATGTATTTACTTTACCATATTTCCTCTTTTTGAGGTTCCGATTTGTCTACAAAATTTGATTGTTTAATTTGTGATAAATAATATTTATTTATTTAGACAGCGGCGGCCCATAAACTAATATCCTTTTTAAATAGTATAAGAATTCCAAGGTTAATATCCCGATTCTTATTCATTATATATCATATAAAATGATATTTTGTCTTGTTATTAAAGTCAAGAAAAAATGGTGGGGATATAAATGTCTTTGTTTATATTCCTATGTAGTGGCCAAAGTCCAAGAGCATCAGTCTCTTTTTATGATGCAACTCGCCTGAGGATGTTTCATTTATGGATCTAAGCCATCCTAGTAACTTGTTGCGTATCCTCTCCTTAAACTGAACACAAACATCAATTGTCTATTACATATTAGCCGAAGGGAATAGTCAATAGTTATTGTAGATGTTTCAACATCCGATTGAGACCCCAAATACAACAAATACAACATTTGCCCAAATAAGGTAGATAAATATTCGTATGGCTTGTCTGTATCTATGTAGGAAAACTTAAAAAATAATTATGAAGACTGAAATTGTTATTTTATCATTTAGAAATAATTATTATATCAATCTGAAATTTTAATTGTAGTTCATTTTAATGATGTATGTCTGTTTATTTCATTCATAAATAAAACTAAAAATTATAAAGATAAATTATATATATTTTAGATATTTTTTTTCACTATCAAAATATAATGACCATGAAAATTAACATTTTACTCAAAATAATTTTTAAATTCATCTTTTAATATTGGAAAACTTCAAAATTGAGTATCAATTTCAATTTATACATTATATTTATTGTATTCTTTGCGCTGGTGAATGTTTTTTAAAAAATTAATTTCTGCGGTTAGGTTATTGATTAGATATTAATAAAATTTATAGCCTATGAACAAATAGAGGTATATAAGAATATTGTGAAGTAATTTCATTGAAATCGGTTCAGCAAATTTTGAGTCTATAACGTGAGAATTTCCGGACAGACAGAGACAAAAAATTCTAAAGTCATTTTTGGATTCTAGAGGTCATGAAACGCGAAGATAGCATTGTACAGACAAAAACCTTTTTTTGTATATTAGATATTTCAAAAAAAATTTCTATTAGTTCCTAGATTTTTTTAGAGTTTATTAAATTTAGCAACCCATTAATATTGTAATAATACAACTTCACAACTTGAAGATGCTTGAAATTTAATTTCTTTAAGGAAAATAAAAATAAATTTCAAGAAAAATAATTATTCTTTTTTTTTCCTCATAATGGATATCCAATTTCAATAAAATTCTTTACTCATCCAATTTAATTTTTTATAGTTATTTATTTAATTAGGTTCATAATTGGTATCTTCATTTTTTTATAATTAAAGAAAAAATAAGAATTTCTTGAAATAAAATAAAATTAATGATTGAATAAGTAATATTTCTATTATTATTACTTTTTTAAATACCGGGATGAAATTGTCTTTATGAGTTTAGTTATTAATAATTAAGAAACCTTTTTTTCCACAAATATCTCCCTTGTTTTAATAAATAAAGGTGTTCACCGGGTAAATAATTTTTTTATTTCTTTTCCTTTCTTATATTTGTTTCCGTTTAAATATTTTTTCTGCTTTTTTTTTATTCTATCTTCCGTTCTCTGACCTAAATACCTGGGCAAATAATATAAAATAATAATAAAAATAAAAAAAAAATCGTAAGAAAATAAATAAATAAAGATATATACGTTAGGTTTTATGGTTATTTATGATGAATATTATTTTATTTTATTTGCAATTTTGTTTGTGTCATTCTCCATTTGCAAAAGTTAATATTAAATGTAAATGCATGTTATATCCTTGGTTAGGTGGTTACTGATACGCCTTGAGCTCTTCCATTCCATTAAGAACCTTCCTCCTCAGCATATCTCGAGTTGATTGGCAAGTGAGTTCACGTAGATACCTCGACATCCGTTTGTATAATCAAACACCAGTTTCCGTGTATCCATTTGTTAAACCTTTCCACGTTGTAAATATCTCATATTTGGATTTATAGAAGAAATGAATATTCTTATTAGATAGTCAAAAGATATATTACTAATACAACAAATAAATATCCTAAATAATTATTTAATTAATCATAAAACAATCTAAAATCACTTATTAATATATTTTGAAGGTTGAAAATTTTTAATTCTAAATATTTTTTTTAAATTTTATATTAATTGAATTATGTAATTTTAACTTTAGGAATGTCAAACACAATATTAACGATCCACTGAGACATTTTAAGCATTTTTTTAAAAATAAATTACTATACCTATATTATACAACTTAAATATTTTATAATTAATTTATTTAATGAAACTCATCATTGCATTTACCCATTAAAAATAAAATATTAATTTATAACTAATTTTATTTTAATAAAAATATAATTTGTTATGGTTTCTTTTATGGGTATTTAATGAAATATAAATTCTTTTATATATAGATTAATACTTTTTTATATTATTAATTAATTTTAAAGAAAAAAAAGTGACTCCCGTTGTATTTTATACAGGTATATAATTGAAATGAATCAAAGTTCTTTTTTTCTAAAAAAAACTTTCTAAATATTTTCAATAATTATTTAAAAACGTTGCTTTCGTTGGATTCATTCAATCGAAGGTGAAACATTCCAATTTCCTTTTGTGTGTAATTCTCTTTTAATTCGAAGATTAGATGACCAATTCAAATGATGTCACGACCTGATTTCTTTTTTACTTTTCTTTAAGTGAAAACTTAATCCTTTATATTGAAATTCAAGTCTTCAAGTATTTAAAAAACAAACAAATAAATAAATAAAGATTAATTATAAAATGATAAATTAGTAAAAATGAATGAAAACAAGTCTATTTATGTAATTTTTAAAATTATATTGAAAATAATGTATCATGTGTGAGTTAATAACGGTTAAGAAAAATATTTTCATATTCTCTTACATTTCTTGAAAACTATTGAGTCAAAAGTTTTAAATCTCACGAACTTTCTTTTCAACCAGATAACATTCATATATTTATTAATAAATACTTATTACTGTGACAATGACAAAAATTACTTAACATTTATAGAAAAATGTATTTTTTATTAAATTTTTATTTATTTATTAAATTTTTCTTTGATTTATATTTATTTTCTATATATTAATATATGTTTATATATATTTAGATAAACATATATATATTTATATATTTAATTTAATTAAGTTTACTGTAATTGGCCCTATTCAATATTTTTTTGTATTTTAGTATTTTTAATAAAATAAATAAATTTTAAGATTCTAATGTGAAAAGCAAAATATGATTTAGGGCGAGTAAATAATAAATATTCATCATATATTTTAATTTATCATCTTACCCTCTATGAATTCTAATCCGTTTCAAACATACCTATTTAAAATATTTTTGAAAAAAACTCTCTGTTTATGAATATTTGATGTATACATTTTTTGAATAAGATATAAAGCTAAGAGGATGAAAAAAACCTCAAGATTTCAAAAAAAAAAAATTTTTTTTGCTCTCCGGTCCGGCTTTATGGCCGAGTGCCTCAACATTTCCTGACCACTCATTCGAATCCTTTGCTACACTAATTGTTGTCGATTAGTTTGTCACTTATTTCCGGTCATTTATTCATTTTCAACTTGAAAACACATTAAAATGCACATTTCAAAAAAAAAAAATTCTTTAACACTTAAATTTTATTTAATTTATTCAGAAATCTTAACAGATGCATTTTTAAAAAAAAATCAATTTTCCAAAGGGTCATTCTCCTCTTTCTCATAGAAATGATCTACTACTTCTTATACAAAAAATTTTCGCATAGAATTATTATATATATATAATTTGTTTTCGTTATTATGACATTATAATAGAAATAAAAAGGCGTGTAATCTTTATAAATTATTCATTAAATTGATGAGACACGATTCTTATATAATTTATTTTTCCTTGATATGATTTTATTCTTACTTCATTTAAAAATTAATTCATATTAAATCTAAAATATATTTTTAGTAAATTGTTCTTCCTTTTTTTTCTGTGTGTGTGTGAAGGGATTAACATTCCAACGTACTTATCAGTATGTTAATATAAAAATCCTTTTTTGTCCTTTAAATTTTCATTCATTAGCTAAAATATTGAACTTTAGTTTGGAAGGTAATTAAGAATTCCCCCCGGGAGTCTTGCTCCTATGCATTGCACATGCGTGGTGCTTGCACGCATGTCCACCGTGACTCATAGTGCCTGGCGCAAAGTCACGCCTCGGACCTTCTCTCACGCAGTAAACATCTACCTGCGATACTTGACAGAACCCACCTGCCTATTGTGAGGCGTTCCCTGCACCCTCTTTCCGACAGGTTACTTTACAACCCTGTAGAGTGAGACAGGAAAAAAAATCTTTTCCCAAATTCTTGTTGGGTGTTTACTTCCTTTGTATATACAAAGATCACCTTCTTCCAAGGATTCATCCAAATATAAAAAGACATGCAACAATAGTCACCTGACGTTAATAGTATTAGATGAAAGAACTAACGGTAGGAAAATTCCATCTTACTTTTATTTGATTTTTTTCTGAAAGATTACAAGAAAAAAATTTTCCCAGAAAATAATAATTTTTCAATTTGTGTAAAGAATATTTATTTATATAAAAGAGTGAAAGTAAATAAAATATCATTTTTTTAAAATATTTTAATTAATATTTGTATTTCATTTATTTAAACATTTTCTCATATTAGCTAAATTAATTATGATTATTAAATTTTCAAAATGATTAGGGTCAAACAGGCCATCATCTGTAATTCACGACATTTGAATGCATGCTAATGAAGTACCCAATATAAATCATATCCTGGGAGGGAATATAAACCACATTTCACCTTGTTAACAGTTGACAACAAAGATTTCCTTTTATACTATATTGTTTTACACTATTAATAATGTCAAAAACATGTTAGACCTAATATCTAACTTTCATTTGATATTCATATAACGACTTCTCATATATATATGTATATATCGAGTTCTTAGAAATATCGTGTTTATTAAAGTCTTTTTCTTTTGATTTGAAAAAAAAAACAATCGAAACTAATGGAATCGAATTATTTTTTTCAGGCTATGGCGAGTTGGTGGCTTCGCTGCAGCGACTGCAAGGGCAGCTGAGGAGGCATTCTGGTCCAGGGAATCTCGAAGCACAGGTTGCTGCTGTACAGACATTGCTTTTAAGTGCACCTTTCGGTCGGGCACTCGCTGTTCATAATAAGGTGTTGGAAGTAGTACGAAAAAGGGCATCACCAAGGCCTGTCTGCGATAACGCCCAGCACCTCGTTCGCGAAGTGAGTCACCCCCTCTCCCTTATCCTATTCAAAAAGTTCTCATTAAACAAAAATCAATAATTCTATTTTAAATATTTAATTAATGTTGTAAATAATATTAAATTCAGTTTATTTATGTCATCGAAGTTTTATGAATAATGTTATTCATTTTCTTAGTAAATTAACAATAATAGAAAACTTTCACCAATATAATGACTTCAGAAATAACGTTTATTTTCTTGAAATTAAAACTATTTATATAAATGAGAGTGCGAATGAGGGGAATGAACCCCTTTTTACTTTTAAGAAAATATATCTTTTCAATTTTGTTACATTCAAATTTTTTTTTTTAATTCTTAAATTATTTAGAATTATTAATTTATCTTTTTTTAAATGGAAAAATTGACATCTTTTTATGCTATAAAATAACCCCCTCTCCCCTTAAATTTTTCATTTACTGTATCGCAAAAAAATAAATAAATGTATACTGTGGCATCGGGCCAAGGGGCACGTGCCCCCCCCCCCCCTAAACATTGTGCACAAAATAAATTTAAAAGTGATTAGTTTTGTAACTGAAACCCAAAAGTAAAAAAAAACATCTTTAAATTACGTATAAGTATAGTCGAAACGTTATGAATAAATAATTTATTTTGTCAAAAAAATTTCCGGGGGTCCCCCCTGCCCCCCAACATAATAGAACACGCTACGCCACTGCATGTATATATATAGTAAATATAATAATAAACAATATTATTTGATGACTTCATGTGTAAATAATAATATATTTATTTGATTTATATGATTTATAAATTGTATGTATATATATATAGTTTATCTATTATATAATTTTAATTTAAATTTATGAATCATAAATCTATTTATTTCAACTATTATTTTCTATCAAATAGGGATCATTAATTTTAAAGAGATTTTTTTTATATATAAATAAAGTCGAATACTTTATATGACAACCAATTAACTCTATACATAATTAAATGAGACATTAAATTGATTTTTATTCTTATTGATCGCGAAGCAATTTAAATTTTATTTTATTTTTTTTAATATATCTATAAATATCGTGTGGCAGAATATCTATTATAGAATTTTAATATTATATAATTCAATAATAAATTGATAATAGATATTTTTATTTAAATGTAGATATATATAGACTATACATTTTTTAAATTGGCATGACTGGTTGTGATTGATAAAGTGAAAAGATAATAAAATGAAAGTCAAAAATCACTTAAATGATATATTAGTCATATCAATAATTAAAACAGAAATTTAGAAATGTTAAATCTGATTATTAACTATATATAAATATATAATATATGTATTAATTTAATTCAGATATTTGTTCAAATGAGTCTATTAATAACATTTGTAAATATTAATTTTAATATTAAATTAAATTATTTAAAATATAGAATAAATAAATAATTATAAATAATCAAATATATATATATATATATATTATTAGATGGTATTGATAATATTGCTGAAGAAAACTTATTTTAATTTTATGAATGTTTCGGTCAAAAATCTGTAATGATTGCCAACCGTGAACTCAGTTTCATTTGACAAACCTAACTGAGATGTTTATCATTTGTCTTGGCGACAATTGACTTTATTCATTTCAAAAGAGTAAAAAAAAAATTGTTTTTCTCCTTCACGGTTTGCTTTTAAGTACATTCCAATGCAATTTCTCCCTTTTCGTTTTGTTTTCTTTAAGGTGACCTTGTCTTACTCGTATAATTAATGTTTTTTTTTTGTTTTTGTTGTATTGTCCAGTGTCTGGAAGCAGTGCAACCCTGTGCACTCGCCGAAGCTGCTGAACTTACGGATCTCTTGACCCGGTTCGAGCTGGAAGGCCTAATTTCCGCCCACGACGGTGTGGCCACACATGCCGTCCTTGCGGCAACGCCCGCCGTGACACCCTCCTCGTGCACGAGCACACCACCGCCACCAACCACCACGATTAACACGAGACAACCAGCGGCCATCTTCTCCCGTGAGGATAATATCAAGATCATCAAGATCGAAAAGACCACGGAACCTCTGGTCATTATTCACAATTTTATTTATTTATTATTTTTTTTTTAAATTTATTAGCCATGTTTTATTTTAATCGAAATGGCCACCTTTTATAAAATATATACGTTATTATTACATTAATAGATATATTAAAATTATTTGAAATTGTTTCTGTAGCTGGAAATTAATTTACTTCAAACCGTCGGTCGGTTCGGACCTGGTTTTTATATTTTAGTTATGTGTTAGATCAATATTTAATAATTATGTGTTGCCTGAATGTTTTTTTTTCCAAATCCGTAATAACAATAAATCATTTTTTTTAAATTAGAACACAATTTAATTATAAATAATTTAGTGACTTTTTAATATTCATTATATTTTTATTTTATTTTTTAAATATTACATTAAAAAAAAATTCTGTTTAAATAATAATTTACACCACTAAGATAAAAATTATACAATAAAACAAATAAATCTATTCAAAATGAATGATAAAGAATTAGAATTCTCCAGATAGAGATTAGATATCATTTTATGATATATATCCGCATATATTTACGAAGTTGTTATCAGGTGTTTTGAAATGATAGAGTATTCTCTCCAAGCACATGCTTTGATCTCAAGGGCATGGAAAGAAATCTTTAAATATAAAATATTAAAAAAAAAAAAAAAAAATTATTTTTAAATATTAGTTTTTAATAATTATGTTTATTAATTTTATTATAAATTGCATATAGACTTTTTATTTTATTTTATAAGTATATTTTACCTTTAAAAACGAAAGCGCCTATAAATAGACAACCCAATTTTCATTTATATTTATTCATTTATTTATTTAATAGAAAATTTTATTCTAGCACCTCAGTAGAAAATTTTATTCTTTAAATCAGTACTTTTTGTTAAATATAATTAGTTCTTATATATTTTTAATTAATGTTAAAAACATAATATATTTGGAGATCTTAGAATTTATTTATTTTTATTTTTTTTTTTAAAAAAGGATCATTATTATCTTGTTATGATATACTACTATTGACAGATTTAAAATATCCAATAAAAACTTTTATATTTAGCTATAAACTTATCCAAAGATAATACATAAACTCTGGGCAAATTCTAAAAATGTCGATACAATCCAAATTACTATGTTTTAATAATCTCTTTCATATTTTCTTAGCTATTAAATCACATTATTATTTTTATTTAACTATTAATAACAATAAATATTTTTTAATAAAATAAAAATTTAACTAATTAAAGTTGAATTAAAAATTGTTAATTTCTATTTATATGATGTATGGTCATAAATTATATACAATATTAGTACAAACTTAGGATTATTTGAAAAAAGTTCTAATGAAGTAACAATTCATGTATTTGCAGGGTGCAACTGTGAAAAATGATGGTGAGGCCGTGCTGATCGGCCGAATCGTTAAAGGAGGAGCAGCTGAGAAGAGTGGCCTTTTAAGGGAAGGCGATGAACTTCTCGAAGTCAATGGAATCGAAATGCGAGGAAAATGTGTCAACGATGTTTGTGACATTCTCTCCAATATGACAGGCACACTCACATTCCTGGTAGTTCCTCATCACTCACCACCAACTGAGATTTTACCACCCACGAACCGAGACTCAGTGGTTAGTAAAAATTCACCAATAAATAATTAAACTGCCAGGAAAATAAACTACCAATCTTTTCTATTTCCTATTAATAATTAAATTATATTTTTATATTTGAACTTTTAAAATAATAAAAAAATATTCCAACTTTTTTTTTAGGTTTATATGAAGGCACATTTTGATTATGATCCAGAAGAGGATCAATTAATTCCATGTCGGGAGTTGGGAATTAGTTTCCAGAAAGGTGATATCCTTCACGTGATCAGTCAAGAAGATCCAAGCTGGTGGCAAGCTTATAGAGAAGGTGAAGAGGACCAAACACTTGCAGGCCTTATTCCAAGCCGCTCTTTCCAGTATAAGTAAGTATCAATTATTATTTCTAAAAAAGAAATCTATTTACTTATTTATTTTAATTTTATCTTCATAACTCAAAATATTAAAAACAATTATTTTACTTTGAATTGTTGTTATTCTTCTGAATTCAACAAAAATTTAGTTCAAAAATTAAATTGAAATTTATTGGAAATACATAAATCTTTTCCATCACTTCAAGTTACTTTCTCTTTATTTGTTTTGCAATATTCAAAGTGTTTATTTTCAGTCTTTTTTTTCCTTTCAATTTATTTATTTATTTATCTGACATTTTCTTTTTATTCTGATTTTTCTATTTAAACATTTAACAAGCAACGAGTTACTTTCTGAGTGCAGAATGAAACTGAATTCCTTTAGGAGTACTAACACAAACAACATATTTTTTACATCTTTTAAATAAATTAGTTTTTCAAGTGACATTTATATATATAAAATCGGCAAGTTCTAAAGATCTCACTACTTTTATATAATTTAAATTTAACTTTAATAATGTTTTATTGATTTATTTAAAATATATATATAGTTTATAGATATTGTATCCATTTTGTTATTGGATATTTATTTTTATTATCTAAAATATTTATTAATAATTTCTGAATTTTCTTTATAATATGCTTCATTCATTTTCCAAATTCTACTTTTAATAAAATTTCTTCTATCTACTAATTTTAAGATATTATATTATACTCAATATAATATTGGATATTAATAAATTGAAATATTCTTTTTTTAGGAGAGAATCTTTAAAACAAACAATCTCTTCCGATACTGGATCGACAGGTAAATCAAGAAAGAGCAGTGCTTTCCTTTGTGCCAAGAAAAATGCAAAAAAGAAAAAGAAGAAAGGTCTCGGCCATACAGGTTATAGTGATGGTGCCTATCCAATTTATGCTACATCTAATGTTGACGGTAAATTTTATTAAAAATCATCTTGATATATAAATAAATTACACTTCACACTTAGCTCCATAGTATAATTTCGACTATTTTACTTGCGATTAGGGTTCGAATCCTTCTCCTGGGAACTACTATAAATTTTATTGTTTTCTAATTATAATAATTTGAATGAGTCCAAATGGTATTAGCTATTGAAAAGATTTTAAAATTAATTTAAAAAAAATAAAAAGATACATATTATACAAATTAAGTACAGATTAAAGAATTGGGTGGAGGCAGCTTAGGTTATGGATAGTTGGAGGAAAATAATTGCTGTAGACAAGATATTTCAAGTTCTGTAACTTTACAGATATAGATATTAATAGATAAATAAATTATTTTACATATTATATTTTTAATTTATTATTTTATAAATCTTCAATTCAAATAAAATAATAAATATTAATAAATATATCCGTTAAATAACATTTTATTCATAAAGATATATTTCAGGAAAAATCACTGTTCTCTACCTAAATATCAAAATGCCCTCAAAACTTGTAATTCTGTATCTTTTACATGTCTACTATCTAAAAAAAAATTATTTAATATTATTAGTACTACTAGTAGTTTCAATTGTTATATATGTACTAGCCGTTCCCGGCATTATATGCTGCTCAAACTCTTAGAGAGACAAGCGGCTTCTAGTTTCAAATACTTACAAAACAACACAGTGTTTAAATATAAAATTATTAATCTTATTCAAATCTTCGTAATAATTTTTTTAATGCTTTTTATTTGACACTTATTTATTTACAAAAGAAAATTTAAAAAAAATGAAGTTTGTTACAAATTAATAATTTTGACAATTTGTAAATAACTTCATAATGTTTCAGACATTACATACATACAACGGAAATTATATATATTGATATATTCTAAATAAATGTTGAAATTTTTTTTCAAAAAAATGAAGTTCAAATTTTTTCTTAATAAAAGTGTTTCCAAAATAGAAAAAATTCAAACAATCAAAAATTGTTCAGAAACAAATTTAATTATAATAAAAATATAATGATTTTTATTTACTATTATTAAATATGTACCCGTTATAAAATAATCAATCTCTCTTGAATTTTTTTAAAAAATATATATATAAATACCTTAAATTTAATTTGAATTATATTACATTACATTTTTCTATAAAAATCACTTATTAATTAATTTAAGTAATATATATTTATTTATTTTTAAATTCATTGATAAAATAAATGATAAATTTCCAATTTTGATTAATAATTATTTTGATGTTTTTTTTAATTAAGATTACGAGAGTGAAGAGATTCTTACCTACGAGGATGTCTCATTGTATTATCCGCATGCGAATCAAAAACGACCTGTCGTTCTCATCGGTCCACCCAACATTGGTCGACATGAACTTCGTCAGCGGTTGATGGAAGATTCCGATCGCTTTGCAGCAGCTGTGCCCCATACAAGTCGACCCCGAAAAGAAGGAGAGGCTGACGGTCAGGACTATCATTTCATCACAAGAGCACAGTTCGAGTCAGATATCCTTGCTAGGCGATTCGTAGAACATGGCGAATACGAGAAAGCATATTATGGTTTGTCATTTTCTTTTATCTATTCATTAATAAATAATAATAATTCAAAATAATTGATATTTTATTCGAAAATCGTACCAAAAGAATTTTCTTTCATTGCATTTTCTCTCTCTCTCTTAGAAAATTTTAATAAAATTATTTATTTTTATTATTTTTCTGTTCACACTTGATTATTATTGTTGATTAATTTGATTAGAAATTTATTAACATTTCTAATTGATTATATAATATAAATAAAAATTATCTCCCTATCTTTTTATCAAATTAATTTAATTAATTAAAATAATCGATTGAATATTAATAAATAATTTATATTATTTATTTTAGGTACATCTTTAGATGCAATCCGAGCCGTTGTGAATAAGGGAAAAATCTGTGTACTGAATCTACATCCACAATCATTAAAGATTTTACGGAATTCGGATCTGAAGCCTTATGTCGTTTTTGTTGCACCGCCTTCACTTGAGAAACTGCGACAGAAGAAAATACGCAATAGCGAAGCATTTAAGGTTATTGACAATTTCAATTCTCTTATATATATATACATATATATATAAATCTATCCTTCGATTTAAATTTAATAGATTAGATGGGTTCAAGTTAATATAGTGTAAATCAAAATTGTAAATAAGTGCTAATTGATAATCAAAACACGCATAATTTCCTAATAATTATGAATTTTTTGATATTATAAATAAATTTATAATAATGTACTTTTCAAAGAAATATTCAAATGTGATAATTAAAAACTATATAATGATAATAAATAACTTCAAAAATATGGAAGAATTTTTAAAAAAAAATTCCTTTTTGTTCTTTTAATATTATTTTTAGTTCTTTAATAGGCTTAAATAAATAACAGATAAAATTAATTGTTGAGAATTAAATATTCCTTTTTATAGTTACGATTTCATTTTCTAAAAAAGGTTTAAATATATTTTTACCGGAAATATAATATGTATTTATCTTTGCTATCTGAATAAATTTTTTCCTATTTATTTATACAATTTTGATAATGAAAGTTAAAAAATGAAAAATTATTAAAAAAATAAATAAAACATTTAATAAATATTTAAGTTATTATGAATGTCCTTTAATTTAAATTGAATAATATTAAAGTAGAATGATTACACAATAATAATGTTTATTAAAACTATTTGATAATTTTTGTTTAATAACATGTTTTATCATTTTATTATAATAATTATTTTTATTATTTTTAGGAAGAGGAACTTAAAGATATTATTGAGAAAGCTCGCGAAATGGAAGATCGTTATGGGCATTATTTTGATATGATTATCATTAACAACGACACAGATCGTGCCTACCAACAGCTTATGAACGAAATTAATAATTTGGAAAGGGAACCACAATGGGTACCATCGATTTGGCTTAAACCCACATGAGGTAAATATTTTTTTATTATTTTATCTAATTTAGGGATAATAATTAATCAATTCTCTTATTAGCAATTATTATAGTTAAAGTAGATCATCTGATTAATAGGATAAGAGTTTCTATATATGATTGGTTGTCATATACATTGAATTTACTTTTTTTTTTGGTGAATGGTAATAAAATATGACTATAAATTTGATTTATATTATTTTATATATTGAGATTATTCAAATAATAATTATTTAAAAAAGAAATAATAAATGATTGGAAAAATTGGTAATCATTTTATTTTATATGATTAAAGCATTCAATGGTGACTCATTAATTTTCTTTAATTATAATCTATGCTGAACTTTTTTTTAATTAAATTTTTAATAGAATTAATTCAAATTAAATTCTATAAATTGTTCAAATCAAAATGTATATATATATTATTAGAAAATAAAATGTATTAAAATTTATTTTTTTTATTATAATTTGAACTAGGAATGGGCAATATTTTTGTTATTTGAGCCAAAATTGGAAAAAATCAAATTTAGGTGGCCCAGAAACTTTTTAGAAAATTTTGAGTAAAATTAACATAAAGATTTTATTATAGATTTTGATTTAAGCTTTAGAATATTTACATAAGTACATAATTTAATATTTTTGAATCAAATTAATTAAATATTATTAATAATTTATTTAATTTAATAGATATTACTGCTTTTCAAGCTCGTTACATTATTTTTAACAATAAAACAAAATTCTAATATTTTCTAATATTTCTTTTAGGTTTTCTTCATCGAAGTCGTCCCAACGAGACTCTAAACTCCGGGCTTTCTTCGTTTTCTTTAAGTAGTCTCCCCCTATCAGGGCAGTAATTGCTGCACTTGTGTGAACATTCTCGTAATTTATACTCGTGCTTGAAAGAAAAAAAAAACATTTAATTTACGTGAAGACTTTGAGTGCTGTGACTTGCAATGAATTCTTCTACGAATTGACTCAACGCAAGCTTTTCGTCATTGAATGAGTGAATGAATCCAAATGAAAATCGTTCACGATTTTTTTTTATTTTTGGGGACTCAAGTGATGCTATCACGAAATTCAGAAGAAAATGATCGTGATAACCAAGTGCCGTGCATTTCATTCTCCAATAAATAATATATACATATTTACATAAATTATAAAATTCTATATATGTATATATATATTTATATTAATATATATATATATATATATATATATATATATAAATTTATTCGCTCTCTTTTCAAATACCCATTAAACAACATAACAACACTTTAACACAGTCACACACACACATATATATATACACATAATAAACAGTACACTTGTGCCAATTAAGGAAAAGAGTATTCCAAGAACTGATCTGGAAGAAAAATGATTTTCCTTTAAAATATAAAACTACTAAGAAATTATTCGTGGATGAACTTAAATAATTAAGTAAACCGCGATAAAAAAAAAAAAAATAAAAGGGGACCGCCGGTCAAAAGGGCCCCGAAAGGTCCTCCAATTTTTGCAATGCCAAAGGGACCTAGGCGACAGGTTCTGCAACTTTTAAAATGCCAAAGAGGCCCTCGGAAGGACCGCGTCTTCTATATAATGTCGATCGAGTATCGCGCCGCGCATTCGCCGTCTGTATCTGCCGACGTGTTCTAGCCGAAAAGAAAAACAAAAAAAAAAAAATATTACGAAATGAAGATATTTAAATAATAAAAAAAAACAAAAAAAAAAACCAAAAAAAAAATATAAATAAATAAATACATATATATTTATTGATGAATTAATATTCTAGGATTCATATTCCGTTTTACTGGTATTATTTAGCGAATTAACACTACATAAGAAGATAGATTTGAATTGATTTATCATATAAATGTCAAATATATAACGAAAAAAATACTATAAAAAAAAATAAATAAATAATTATAACGAATATTGGATCATATTTCCCTCTTGTCAATTTTAGTAGCTCATACAATTGATGTTAAGAATTTTTTTTTTAAATTTTTTCATTATTTAGCTGATTCCTAGAATCTTAATTTCTGTATTTCCCCACTCAATAGATCTTCTTCATTTTGAATATGTTATCTATTTTTTTTTTATCTCTAGGTCGTTAACGTGCTCTAGAAAATAAAAATAACCTTTAGCAATTATTTAAACACTAAACAGTTTTTTTTTAACTAATTTTCTTCATCTTTTTTGTATTAGAGCATATAAAATTTAATTTATTAGTCAATTAAAATAAAAAAAAAATCGATTTCATTTGTTTATATGTTTATCAGAGTAAATTAATATCACTATTTCATGCCGAAATGAAAAAAAAAAATATAAAAATATTATAATAATATAATAAAAATAAAATACAAAACATAAGCAGGCTAGATATGTGTATAGAGAGCTAAGAGCGATTTCAAAGCAATATGTTTGAGAGTTAGGGGTGGTGATCTTTTTTTTTTTTTTTTTTTTTGTTTCGAATCGAGTGTTATGGCAAATGGAATGCGGGGCCGACTAGAACTCTCTATTTCTCTGTTGTTCTTCCTAATAAATAAAAAAAAAAACAATCCATAAGACCAAGTTAGATGTCTGAACATTAAAACACTAATTTTATCTTTGCAAAACGTGTTACTAGAAGATAAATAATGTACAGTTATTTTTATTAAATTAATAATATAATATATTCATAGCCTATATACTCTTACTACTACTACTATTACTACTACAACTACTACCATATTGTTAATCTAAAATTCGATGGGTCAAACTTAATTTAATTCTTACGAAACTGCTCAAACTTTTAGCGCTGTCATCCATGCAGGCTTGTACAAAATAAAAGAGGTGTTTTATTAATAAAAAAAAAATATATATTGTTGAAAGAATTGTAAATAGTTTAAAATAAACATTTATATATTAATATATAAAAATTCGAAGATTATAACTCTAATCAATCAAAAGACCAATTAAAAAGTGTGGTATGGGCGGTCCACCTTTTTATAATTGGCTTGAGGATTTGGAATTAAGGGATGTATATTTCTGTTGTGTAATTATTTAGTAAACGGTACCAAAATGTGTAAAATTGTTTTTTTTTTAATCAATATCCTTTTTCTCTACCTTTAAAATAATAATAATAATAATAATATTAATAAAAATAAATAAATATATGAAAATTTATAATGTATTGTCATATTTTCACATTTATTTTTTTCTTCCCAAGTCCTATTAGAATTACATCCTCAAAGAATTATATTATTTCATTTCTTTTTCAGTTGTTTATAAAATTGGTTATTATTATGAATATTTTATAAATCTTAGATCCTATATATATAAATACAAAAACCTTTCAATATTAAAAACTATTTGGTATTAAACGTTTATATATTCAAATTATTATTAATGATAATAATGTATTTTTTTGTAAAGTTAATTATATTTTTTATTATTATTAATCAATTTTCTTATTAACTATAAATTAATTATTTAAAAATAAAATCAATTTTTTTAGAAATTTTTTTTTTACATTTCTCCTTATGTCTATGTCGTATTTATTTATTATAATATAATTCAATAAGATCTTCAATTATTTTCATATTATTAATTATATTAAATATTATTATATATATTTAATTTAAGAGTTTTTATTCCATTATAATTTTCTTTTTTTATATTAGTTTCTAATAAACTTGAAATTAACAGATGTGAGTAAAAAGTAAACAAGTTGATTTGAAAATCTATTAATCAAAATTTCTATTTAAAATATTAATTTTTACTATTAGAAAATTTGAAATTATATTTTTTTTATTAATTTTTATAAAAACAAATAATTTGCTTTCGGAATCTATCTTTTTAATTATTGTAAATAATTATGTTTTTTTGCATGAGTATATATCTATATATACTAAAGTTTATAATATAAACATCAAGCAATATTTTTCTCTCTTAAATTATTATAAAATTCATTAAAATAGACTTTTTAATAAGCTTTCTGAAAAATCATTTAATTATATTCATAAAAAATTAAAATTAATTTTTTATAATTATTAGATCGACTCGGGAGAAATAGGAAGAAGGAAGAGATAGAAAACGCAATGGAAAAAACAAAACTAGATGTCCTGGGACTTCCAGAAGTTAGAAGGCATGGAGAAAAGATAATTAAGTGAAACAATGGAAATATTTTTTATTATAATGGAGAGATACCAGGGCAAAGGTGTTGGATTCATAATAAATAAACATTGGACAAATAAAATCATAAAATATAGGGGATATTCAGATAGAATAGTTCTTGTAACATTGAATATAGGCAAAACAACTAATATCAGCTTAATACAAGTTTATGCTCCTACAAATTAAGCTGATGATGAGGTAATAGAATCTTTCTATCATTTATTAAACATAGCTATACGGGAACATCCAAATTCACATACTTACGGTGCACAAACATGGTCATTAACAAGAAAAAATATCAATAAATTGAAAACAGCTCAACCATGATAAGGAGTATTCTTGGTTTTACAAGAAGAGATAGAAAAAGAATAAAAGAAATGTATAAAATAACAAATACGGACAACATCAACATTTATATAAGAAAAATAGAAGATGGCCTAAGAGAATTTTGGAATGGCATATCCTGGAAGAAAAAAGGAAAAGAGGCAGACAATTAAAAAGATGGTCAGATGAAATCCGCGAAACAGAGAATCGCGATACAAAGGACCACTTGGAAAATTTTGGGAGAGGCCTATGCCCACAAGGGCCTGGTTCTGTCATAATAAGAAGAAATCAATTAAATTTTTTTGTAAATAAAGGCAATAAATAAATAAAAAATTATCTATTTAACATATCAACCTTTTTATAAGAAAACAAAAAACATTTCATTCGTGAAATTCATACAATCTTAATCAAATATTTCACATAAAATATTTTTTGTTATTGATTAGTAGATGTATTTTTTTATAACTTGCTTTCGGGATCTATCTTTTCATTATTGTAAATAATTATGTTACTTTGCAATGCGTTATAAATTGTGGAAGGTGTAAAACGGCATTAAACTGACGCTTGATTGATTTTACCATAAAATAATCAATCCATTTGCACAATATCACAAAACGAGAGATAAAAATTGACTGACTAAAAATTTATACGTAAACTAATATCTGATCGTCCATAATCTTTGAATTGATTAGATATCGTAGGTCGTTCAGATAAAACGGCCGTATTTTATTTATTTTTGAAGTGAAAACTTCTTTAGCGGCGTTGAGCACTTTTGCGGATGGGGAAAAAATATAGATTTCGCGTGAGATTCCAAAACGACACCGACCCGACCGATATACGCATGCGCAATACGCCAGAATGTTAGACACTAAACTTCTGATACATTCTTTACAAAATTTTACATATTTGCCATATTAAATATTATTATTTATATTTACATTAATAATCAGTATTACTAAATTATGTATATATAAAATAAAATATTTTAATATATTATTATGTGTTAAATTATATTAAATTAATTTCTAATATATTTATATAATTTAAAATTAATTTCTGAATATATATATATATATATATATATTAAATTATATACTATATATAATATATTATATAATATATATTTTAATAAATTAATTTTTAAATATGTGTGTGTGTGTGTGTGTGACCGTAAAAATAAAGATATATGTTTGATAATTTTTCACAGGATTAATAATTGTATAAAACTGCTATATATAGAATTTGAGCTTGATAGAATCGCTGAAAGTACCAGAATTAATTTTTTAACACTGGAAATCTCACGCGCCAACACGTGACGTGGTGCCATCAACAAAGAGCCAAACACTCCACTATCCACTCGACTATCTCGCAAATTTGAATTTGATTAAATAATATTTATTAATTTAAATTAAATTAAATTAATTAAATTATAATTTAATAAATATTATTTATAACATCAAAAACATCAAAATCTCAACATCGAAAATTGAATTGCTGAAAGTACCAGAATTAATTTTTTTAACACTGGAAATCTCACGCGCCAACATGTGACGTGGTGCCATCAAAAAAGAGCCAAACTTTCGCTGGTTTAATAAATATTATTTATTAATTTTAATTTATAATTGAATTAATTTAATTTAATTTAAATTAATATATGTTATTTAATCCAATTCAAATTTGCGAGATATGCTGAATATGCTTTTAAATAAAAAAAAATTTCAAGAAAGTAATTGGAATTATTAATATTAAGAATCAATAAATAAATTTATTAAATATACATTTAAACATGTAAATTAATCTATATATAAATTTAATAAATATTCAAACAATAATTGAAACAATATAAATAAAACGATTCAATATTTTACTTACATTGTGATTTATATTTTTATTTTTATTACAACTATTATTATGGGTATGTTATTTTTGGCAGTTTAAAAAAAATTAAAAATATTAATAAAATTTATCAAAATAATAAGTTGAAAAGATTTCCAATTATTTTTATTTATTTATTGTAAATTTTTCAATGTAACCATGGTAACCATAAATAGACTTTTACCAAAATATTACTAATTAAATTAATTTAGGATAAATTAATTTTGGATTTAACTACACTAAAACCTTCCCTGGGACGCCCACAACAATCCCTGAAAGTTTCATCGCAATCGGACGGGTAGTTTTTGAGTATTTGACAGACACACACACAGACAGACAGACAGACATATATATATATATTCATACACATCGTATTTTTAATATTTTTGTAATAATAATCAGTTTGCTGAAAAAAATAATTATGAATTTTATATATATATATATATATATATATACGTATATAAATTTCATTTTTCTCGTGAAGCTGGTGCGCATTCCGTCTGCTTTCAAATTTCTTACGCACAAGTTTTCACTTCTGTCGGCCAGTCCCACGACTGCCAATTTTATTTTTTACTGAATTGTGAGAGTGAAGAAATCTTAAGAGAAAATTTTATTGTCACCATGACTAGGAATAATAATAAATAAAAATTAACAAAGAGATGATGTATCTCGTCTAATGTATATATAATGCAGATTCCAAAATTTTTCTTTCATTTTTTTTTTCTGTAAACCTTTCCCTATAGAATTATTAATTAATTATTTTTAATTTTATTAAATATCTATTAATATTTTCAATAAAAACATATTCATTTTTTCTATAAATAGTTTTATTTTTTAAAAAAATAATAGACATAAAGTGAATATTTCAAAAAATTTGATTGCGCCCCCCTGTTTTTAAAATATAAGAAACTAATCAAAATGAATAAAGCTATTTTTTAAAATTTAGAATCAACAGTTACAGAAAATTTTGAAGGTATTTTTTGAGTATTTATTTATTTTCCCTCTATATAATTTGTTTTTCTTGAACATGTTAGTTTATTAAAATAAAAATAATTTAAATTTTCATTAGTATATTTTTTATGAATGAATAAAAGAATATTTTAAAAAGATTTTTGGATTTAGGTACATATTTAATAGGTAATAAGTAACAATAAATATGTACTATGTAACCCATTATAGTTCATGTTTTAGTCGTTAGATGACAGCATCTATTGGTATTTTAGTCTATTTTACAATTCTTAGTGTTTAACACTAAAAATAAAAAAATCTAAAAATAATTAATTTTATGTATTATATTTTTAATAAAGATTTAATATTCCTAATAATATAACTGTTATTAAAATTGATTTTTATCATGTAAAAATGTTAAATATGCAAATTCTAACATCACATTATTTAGAAAATAATTTTTTTTTTAATTAATATTAGAATATTAGAATATGCAAAAGAAAACATTTAAATTTCTTCTTCTTCTTATGAGAAGTTGCGTGGACTTAACTCTATGCTCCTACAATTTTTATTTTATTTCTCCATCTGGAGCGATCACGAGCCTCCTCAGTAGCCTTTCGGAGACCAGCGTCAACATCTTCTCCTATTTGACCGGTCCATCTGGCCGGTGACTTTTCCTTGGATCACGATCCGTTCAAATCCATCATTGGCGCGAGTAAGATGGCCAAAATATCTCAAGACCGCAGATCAGCCCCTACCTCACCAATCGAGATGTTGGTTCGACGCGCTGTCCAGGAGACTCCTAACATTTAAAAATTTAAATTTCTACTAGTCTCCTAATATAACTGAAAAATAATTTGCTCATTCGTTTTCTTTATACTTTACTTTAAATAAAATGATCTTTTAATTTTATTAAGGCAAAAAATTAATTTTTCAATATTAAGAGATAATTACTTTCTGAATATTATTCCTACTTATTCATAATTATTTGATGTGTTTCTGCATTAATATTCCACAAATATTACGTTTTAATAAAAGTGCCTTTCAACGGGATGTTTTTTATATTATATTATATTAGATACTTAAACTATCTCAAAAAATTATATTTTAGATTAAAAAAAAATTCTATTAATTTAATGTTTTTAGACCTAGATTATAGTAGGGTGATCATTATTGTCTAGTGACAAAAACGGGAAATTGTAAAATCAAAAACGAGTCGGGATTATAGAATGAAAAGTTGAGAATTAGAAAAAAAAAATTTCAAAAAATGATTCATAGACTCCTAATTCTCAACTCTTCACAATTGTTATTCATAAAAAAGTACAATGAAAAAATAATGTTTATATTAGAATATTATAAAAATTTAATTAGATGTAAGGGAATATTTTCTACAATTAGATAATCTTAAGCAGTCACACAACTTATCATAAAACTTCTCACTCTTCAGAACACAATTTTAATTTTTTTTTTACCGACCGACGATAGTAAGGGAGTTATTGTTTTCACACCAAATTTCACATGTGGAGATTTTTACATATCTCCACGAATCATGCATTTTCTAAACAGAAAAAAGTATTTTTAGCATGATGTCTGTCCGTCCGTCCGTCCGTCTGTCCGTCCGTCCGTATAGATGTGTACAGCCTGAACGGCTCAACCGATTTTGATGAAATTTGGTATATTTACTTAATGCCTCAGTGGGATGAATTGATCAACTTTTGGTGCAATTCCGGAAACCGGAAGTGGTAGTATTAGCGATCGACGATAGGAAGGAAAGGGTTATTTTCACACCAAAGGAGATTTTTTATATATCACCACGAATCATGCACTTTGTATTGGTTTTATCCTCGAGAAAAATCATATTTATTAGTTTTTTCTTGATTTAAAATTATATGACGTCATCCAGCCATTCATGACGTTACAGCCTGGTCTTGCATATATATTATAAATAAAATAAAATTAAAAATGTTTATATTTATTATTTATGTATCCATATCTGTTTTTTATTACATTAATAGATATATTAATATTATTTGAAATTGTTTCTGTAGCTGGAAATTAATTTATTTCAAACCGTCGGTCGGTTCGGACCTGGCCACAGGTCAACTTATTTTTTTATAGTTTGTAAAAAACGGGACATAATTAACAATTTTATTAAATCAACAGTACAGAGTCTCAAAATATGATAAAAATGGTACTGTCCAGTTAAAAACAGTACGTATGGTCATCTTAAAACTATAGTGAAGATTTATTTTATGTTTCAATATAAAAACCTTTGTATCTTGAATTATTATTTAGTAAAATTTTCCCATTAAATAAATATAATTTTAAAATGATTTCAATTTAATTCTTCTCCTTAATATAATTTATTAAAATTTGTTGTTAAGGACTTGACTAACCCCACACCAAGATTGCACATAAACCAAAGGTGATCGAGATACGTGGTCCACCCCTTAAAAACCCTCTCCCCACTCCGAATGCCTCACAATTAAAATATTGTGAGCTCGTTAGAGGCTGTGAAGCGTCTGGGTATTTCTAGGGATTCAGAGCTTCGGAGGGAAGAGCTAACGACGTAACTCGACGTGACAGCGGCGCCTAATGAGCTCGTTAAATGCTAATCGTAAGCGCCTTCTGCGCCTTCGTCTGCCCGATTTCAGCAGCCATTAAATAAATCCGCCTCTCCTCTCTATAGTTGGCAACTAAGAATATGATCGTCAACGAACTAATATTCCACCAAGTGAGGGGTTGGAAGGGATGTGGCTGGGATTTTCACTAATTGAGAAATTGTTATTTTCAACTTAGTTAACTGTCTTTCTTCGGCTTTTAATTAATTATTTATAATTAACAAGTCGCGGACAATTCAACGAAGCTCACTTGAAAACCAACAAATAAGAAGAAGAGACTTCAAATTAGATCCAATTATCGAATTTAATGAGCGAGAAAATTATTTGTTTCATTTCGAAGAGATGCTTACAAAATTAGGATTTTTATTAGGAAATAGGTTTAATAAATTGTTAAATAAAATTGGAATATTGTTTTGCAGCCTCGATGTTTTTTAAAATATCATTTGAAAATTGATTAACTATTCATTTAAGGTAATCATGGGTTGATTGAACATTTACATTACTAATAATACAAATCGAAAACAAGAATTGGTAGAATTTTAGAAATCCTTAATTAAAAACATAATATATATATATCAATTATTTGAAAATGATCATTATAAATTTGAAAAAAAAGCTGGAGTGTCTCCACTCCATCTCGCAAATTTGAATTGAATTAAAAAACATATATTATATTTAAATTAAATTTAATTAATTAAATTATAAATTAAAATTAATAAATAATATTTATTAAATCAGCGCATGTTTGGCTCTTTGTTGATTGCACCACGTCATGTGTTGGCGCGTGATTTGCAGTGATAAAAAATTAATTCCGGTACTTTTAGCGATTCAATCAAGTTGAAATTCTATATATAGCAGTTTTATACAATTTTTAATCATGTGAAAAACTATCAAACATATATCTTTATTTTTACGGTCACTTTAGAGGAAACAAAATCAAAACGTTGTAGGTAATGACTCTCTTCCGGTTGAGCTAGATTTTTCAAAAGTTGATAGAATACTATGAATTTTGAATAATGCCCATGTACCAAATTTCTTCATTCTGCGTAATCTTGGTTACATACATACACACCCACACCCACACACAGACATTTTTCTCAACCTTAGTGAAAATGATTCAGGAACCTTCAAAACGTATAAAAACATCAAAATCTCGACATCGAAAATTTTCGTGATCGCAATACTATCTCTGGCGAGATAGTAAAAAGAAATAATTTTTGTCAACAGAAATTGTTAAAATTTCGTTATAAGATGATATCTCTGTGGTATATAATATAAATTATTATTGTTATTATTATTAATATTGAAATCTAGAAATCCACAACACCTTTTAGTGCCAGCCAACTTTTTACACCTATCCCCAAATTTTCCTGGGGATCGCCTCAAGAGAGAGAATTCACCCTAACCCACACAACCTTATTATTATTATTATTGTTATATTTTTTGAAAGGGAGATGACAAAAGTTACAAAGCATATAATTCATTATTCTTTTTTTATTTTTATTTAAATTTTTATTATTTATAATATTTCTCTTAATTCTTTTTATTTTATTAATAATATTTAAAGTATATTATTATTGTTTATATTTTACACACCTACACACACAATACAATTATTTAAATTAATTAATTTTATTAGTAAAATGTATATTATGTTCTCAAACTTTAAATACAAAAATTTATATATATATATAAAATACAATATAAATCTTGATTTTAATTAAAATTATATTTTATAATAATATATTAACTATTACTAACACTTTATTATTTTTTTAGCTGTTTCCTTGGAACTTGATTAAAAAGATGAACTATCAAAAGTCTGTAGTCTCAGCGGCATAAATCAAAATATGTATTCATTCAATAAGATATTATTGGTATATGATGTGTTTTTATTTTTTAATATTTAATCAAATATATAGATGTAATTTTATATGAACCCTAGGATGGAGTAAAATTAATTACTGTTAATTGATAAATAATATTTTATTATTTTTTTTTAAATATTTTTTACATATATTTACATTAAATTAAACAGGTCCAGCCAACTACGATCTGTTATCTATTAAAAGGTTATTACCAAATTTTAAGAAAGCTCCTTCATTTAAAATTTGTTTGAAAGCCATTGAAAGCGGGCAACTAGGAAATTGAATTTGATGATTAATCCTTCAAGATTTTTGGTTTTGTGTTTGATAACCATTATCAAACACAAACTAAAAGACGCATCTCACACAAAACAGAGAGTACTTTATTAACTTGTTAATTTAATGTTTTATATTTATTAATTAATCACTAAATATGAAAAATAAAAAAAAATCGAATTTTCTCTAATTTAATTTAAACGTTTCCAATTGAAGAATGAGAATAATATATTCCTTTGACAAAACTACTAAATATATATTTTAATAAATACATTTTTTATAGGTAATTACCAGAATTGATAACTATGTACAATTAATAATATATAATATTTAGTTAAATTATTTTTAAACCATTATTTTGACTTCCATATTATTCATAATAATTTTAATAAATAAATTATCAATTTAATTAATCAATATCTGAATAGTGTGATAGCAAGCAAAAATTATTGATTTAAATTATTATAAAAAATTGAATATGCAGTTAGAAAAAAATTAATATTTTATGAAATAATTCTTATTTGAATCTAAATTCAATATAAATTAGAAGATTTCTTATTTAAAGTTTATTTTAAAGATCACTTTTTATTATATATTCTATAGATATAAGTAATATTTAAATTTTCTAACATTCCTTGTTGAGACATTGTGGATAGAAAACGGTTTCTCCTTATAATGATTAGAATAGAAATAATACTATTATTGTATTCTTATGAATATTTTTGCCTAATATACCGATTTCCAAATATGTATTAAAAAAATAATAATAATGAAATATTATATTTCAACATTAAAATAAAATTTACGTATTGATTTCTCTTAATTTATCTTGATTTATCTTCAAAAAATTATAATTATTTGATTGATTATTTATATTTTTATAATAACTATATTAAATTACAAAACTACTAAATATTTAATAATACAAACATTGTAAATTTTCTAATATAATAGAAATAGAAAGATTATTAATAAATTTATTTATTTATTTATTTTTCAAATTTATAAATTAATCAAGAAAGTTAAAGATAATTAAGTTATATATTTTATAAACTATTTTCAACAGTGAGATGTTAATAATAAATTAATCAAGAAAGTTAAAGTTCATTAAGTTATATATTTTTTAACTATTTTCATCAGTGAGCTGTTAATAGATTAATAGTTATAAAATAAAAAAAAGATGAACATATAAATATTAATTAAATCTCGATCTTTTGATAGAATACCAAAAATTTACTTACTAGGTTCCGATGAATAAATATGGATAAAATTTTCAAATAGAAGTATAAGAATATTGGGGAGTAATCTTAAAATCGGTCTAATCATTTTACTTACTTTAGATAGACAGACTTATCTGATAAATTCTAAATTTAAATTTTGATAATCCAGTGCCTGAACCGTTAAGATATATAAATCCTAAGCAATATACAGACAAAATATTTTTTATCCTACTTAAAATATTAATGAACTAATTTAGCTAAATCGAATTCGGATTAAAAAATGATCCAAGAATGGGAAAAATCCATATTTAAAAAAAAAAATTAGCAATCTTATATCGAGTTGATCAAATATTTATTCATGTTAGTGAAATAAATATTCTAGAGTAATTGCTCAGATTAGTTGTCATGTGATGGATTTGGATAAAACTTTACCAGTGGGTACCTTTTTTAATTCCAAAGAAATTTCCTTATGCAATTGTTCAGGGTGGCTTCTAGTTTACGAGATAAATAAAGAATTTTTAAGTTTGACAGATTAGCTGCTTTTGAAACTTCTAAATGTGCAGCCATTAAGTAATGTTTTATTGACTAATTCACTAATTATTCCCTTATTCACTAATTTTCTGGTTTTTTTCGGTTCAGATTAGATATAGGGAAATTATTAAATTAATTAATTTTTTAATTTTTCTATATCCAATCTGAACTAAAAACAATCCAAGAAAATTAGTGGAGCCCTCTGCTGGTTAATAAAACGTGATAGCTAAATAGAATATCATGGATTTATATGCAAATTTTAATAATTTTTATTCGTAAACTAGATGCCACTCGGAAAAATTGCATAAAGAAAGTTTATTTCGAATTAAAATTAAAAAAGGAACCCACTGGTAAAGTTTTATCCAAATCCATCACATGACAACTAATCTGAATAATCATCAAGTTTTTATCGTTTATAATGAGATTACAAATATCATTATAACTATATAATTTGAATAATTTTATTATTACACAAAGATAAATTCACAAATAATAGAATATTCTCATTTATTGCCCTTTTGAAATAACGCACACATTAACATTTAAAATAAAATCATAATTTTAAAATATCTTATTTCTTAAGAATTTTTTTTTTATTTTGTGAAAATCTCTTCGCCTAACCTAACTTAATCTTTAGTTACTTCTACAATTCAGTTTTTATTTTTAATAATATCCTTTTAATTGAGATTTGATTCAATTAAAAAAAAATATATATAAAATAATTCAATTGATAATTGATTAAATTATTCAAAATGGAATTCTATTCATGTTTCTTTTTAAATTTAATGAATTATTCAAGTTTTTTATCATCATGTTCTTTGTTTATTAATAAATCATTTTGAATTTTCTAATTATTTTTCTTTAATTAATAAACTGTTTGATTAACAAAAAAAAATAAGATAAAAGAACGACAATTGAAAACCTCTTAAATATTTTTTTTTTCATTAAAATATTTTCGTTTATTATATTTTATATTTTTAATAATAATATTATTTTAATAATTTGATTAAAATTATTTATTTAATAATTATTTTAAAAAAATTGAGGATTTCTTATATATATAATTTAAATTATTTTGTCCAAAAATTTTCATAAAAAGATATGTATCAGAAAAACAGAATCAAGTAAAAATAAAATGAAATAAATTTAAATATAAAATGTTCTCAAAAAAAAAAAAAAATAAAATTGACTGTGAAACAAAAAGAGAAAGTTAAATAAAGAATAAACTATAAAATTAAAAACAAACGATTTAGAGAAATGAAATTGAAAATGTGATAAAAAAACATTAAAGAATAAAAAATCATATCTAAATAATTTAGTAATATTCCACACATTGCATATTATATAAATACAGAAAAATGAATAATCAAAACTAATATATATATATAAAAAGTATAAATATTAATTTTTTTAATTATGATGATCAAGATTATTCACTTGAATTTTGTTTGTGATTCTCAATTTTTTTTTTTAATTTATATAAATGAAAATTTTTTTATTTTTGTTTATATTCAATTTTTTAAAAAACATTTTTTTAAATATCATTAATGCATATATATATTATTATTATTATCATTATTTTGAAAAGCTATTTGTTAAAATGAAACGCTGTAAGGTTAAATAATTCATTTTGTATATTTATAATTTTAAAATATATAAAATAATATTAGTTATATATGTATATATATTATAAAGCGCAGTATGTGTGGGGCCGTAGAAGAATTGGAATAAATTTAGTTATTTTTAATAAATTACCTAGGAATCGATTTGGGTTGTAACTAAACAATATGATAGAGAAATGGGATCAAATATAAAACGTTTTAAAAAATTTATTAAAAAATCATTTGAACAAAATAACTACCTATATATTATAAACACCGACGGACGTTGGAAAACTACCCTAATTAATAATTATATAAGAATGTAGTTTTCTATATCTAAGACCTTAAATTCTTTATTTCTGAATTATTTAGAAAGAAAGAAAAAAATCAAATCAAATTGTTTTCTTATTAATTATTTACTTCTTTAAGTAAGTAATTATTTTAAATTATTTAAAATATATATGTGAAAAATTTCTTCTCAAATAAAATACGAATAATGCAGTACACTACTTTTATTATTATGTATATTTAATAATGTAAATTTAACTTTTTTCAAAAATGTTTTGAACGGATCTCAAAAAATTTAACAAATTCACATATTTAAACTTATTAAGACACTGATTTCTAATAAATTTTTAAAATTTGAGTAAACTTTATATTAAATACAAACAGTATCAATAACACGCGAAGTGAAACAGAATACTTGCTTTCTTTTCTTATTAATAAATATTTTTAATTTTAATTAAAAATTGCCTTATGTTTTAAAATTAAAAATTAAAGTTAATGGCCAAAAACAATAAATATTTGATGGTAATGACTTTACGGTGCCAAACTTTCTTCGTAAATATTATGAATTCCTAACTTCAAAAAGTTTAAAAAAACTACTTGATAATTGATTGATGAAACAGTAGAAATCAATAAATTGGAATACCGTTGACTGAAAAATGATTAAGACTATCTCGGAGGTCTACGGAACTCGAAATTTTTTTTCCGGATCAACCACATTCTCCTAAACGTTTTAAGCTATTCCCATCCAACTTTTATTCTCCCCCAACTCCCTCATGCCTTTTATTATATTTCCCGACTACCGCGTTTTTGTTCTATCAACCGGTTGTTTCTTATACGGTCATCCCGCAAATAAGTTTCTATTCAGTCTTTTCTCTCCCATTCTCGCCACGTGGTTCACCCATCGCAACCTATTCGATTTTATAATACTAACGATCTTTGCACATCAAGAAGTCTTTCAAAATTATTACGCAACAAAGTAGAATTAAAATTAATAAAACATCCTTAATATTAAAATGTTAATAAAGTTTGTAGTAGAATATTGATAAAATTCAAATCTTTAACAATTTACTTTTTCTTTTTATTCAGAAGATATTATATATATATGAAGTATCTTCCTCAATGTTTCCATACTGTAAACATATTTTAAAACATTTTCCTAAAAAAAGAAGATATCTTGGCTGTTGAAAAAGAGTTTTCTTTGGCAGCTTGTCTGTCTCTTGAGATGTCAGTCGGTGGTTCCTCCGGAAGAAGGCCTTCAAACGATGATTAGCTTTGACGAGAGGACGATTGTCACAGCCGAATTTTCATAACCCGTAGACACGCATTGATACCCAAACTCTCAGGTATACTAAATTCCGGGGCAGCCTGTCTGGGAACCTCCAAAATGTCCACCATTGATTCCTACTGTTATTTTGATCGGCGTCATCATGTCTCGTGACATTTCTTAAGCACTCAACACCTCTGTACGCCATTGAACTCCCACTTGCTGCCTTCACCGCTCTTTTGATTTCAATCCATGCTTCGTGTGAATTGGAATCTGGTTTTTTTTTTAGTGTTTCACACCCCCAAGCTTTTATCTTAAAGGGATAAGAAAGAGAGCACTTAAAAACACAACCTGAGAAATCAAGACTTCTAGAAACTCCTCTCTCGTTACCATCAGGTAAATAAATATAAATCCCTTTTCACAATTTATTCATTATTTGAAAAATCCTTTATTAATTCAATAAAATAATGAGCTCTCCAAAAGACAATTAAAAAATATTTATATGAATAAATCATAAATAAGAAAGTTTACATTGAAAATTAAAATTAATCGAAAATCAAAATAATAATGTATAAATATTTTATTTATTCTATTTATTATTATTATTATTATTTAAATAATTTTTAAATTTAATAAAGAATATGTAATATTATTTAATATATTTTAATAATCATTTTTAGGAGAGACCTATGCTCTAAGTTTAGGTTCCATCATAATATAAATATAATAAATACAATAAATTATTTAATTGTAAACAATGTATATAATAAAAATTAAATTTTAATAGTAACTAAATTAAATAATAATTTAATATATCTAAAATATTTAATATTATATATTCTTAGTATTCAATGTCTCATTAATATTTAGTATTCTCTGAAGATTAAATATTTAATTTATAATACTTAATTTATTACTTTATTTTGTACTACTCTTAAACCGTGTTCTTATATAATACTATATATATATATATATATATATTGAATTATTTCTAATTAAATTATCATTATTATTATCCTTTTTTATCATTATTTTATATTTATATCTGAAAAACATTTATTTTTTAATTATCATAAATTTAAATTAGAAACACTATTCACAAATACAGATTACATTAAACAAATATATTTATAATCTATTAATTCAACTTGAATATCTATTTTAATAAATAATATTAATGATAATGAAATGATACAGACTAGTTTTGAGTATGTTTCTCTTAAATTTTTCAGGAGAATTTTAGACCAGATTTTTTTTTATAAATTCATTGTCTGAACTATTAAATACTACCATTATTTTTTTTATTAATCAATAAATATTGCATTAAATTATTTTTTAATTTTCATATATAATACTCTTCAAGAAATCATATAGAAATCGTTTTTCTTATATTTAAAAAATATTTTCTTAAACGATTTTGTTTTTTTTTTAGTTATACCAAGGGACTTACTGATTGAACGATTATTTGGTTTGAACCAACGAATTATATTTGTACTCTGAATTCTTTATATAGACATTCAATTGTCTTGTTGGTTAATCGGCCTCTGGCCCAATAGCAATAGCGGGCACCCTGAAGGGCTCTTTTGTTTTAATAGACGACCAAAAAGAGCCCCGATGCAATTGGAACGGCCAGTGGGTGCCTTACATCGCTAAAATGTGCACGGAAAGTTTGATGAATAATTCTCTTTGGGTAAGTCGAGAATTTTCGTTTTCTATTTCTTAGAAATCAACTAAATTTTTATTTGATTAAAAAATATTTTTTAAATCGATTTTCAGTTTCTTAATTATGAAAATATTAAAATATTTGTTTATTGAAATTTGAAACTATATATTAATAAATAAATCTTAATTTCTATATCTTCTTCACCATAATAATTTATTCATAAATGAATTTACAAAATGATTATTATATTTAAAAAAAATGTAGTCTGAATCTTTATTAAGAAATGTCTATGTGTCGAATTTTTATAAAATTATCATATATAACGAATTTTTTTAGATATTTTTTTAATTTTAATTTTCCCCAATTCATTTGGTCTTTCTATCTATTTATTTAAATTAAAAACAAATATTAATTCAAAATTGGTTAGTCAATTTTTTAAATTATTCATATTTTTCCCAATTCAATTTCATAATAATAATAATTAGTTTTCATTTATTAATTTTAAATAAATAATTTACAATAAATTTTTCCCCATTGCATTAAAATATTGATTTTACTATTAGAAAAAACTCATTTGGTAGAAGTATGTAATTTTTTTGTTTAATAATTTTTAATGAATTTCTAGAAATATGAGGGTGGTTTGAATGGGTGTCCGTAGGTGGGTATCCTCAACTGGCCGTAGTGTCGCCTTCGACCGGTGCATTTTTTTCCGGCGGATTACGTACTACGCGAGAAACCGCGTTATTATATTATTATTTATATTATTCTAAACTATAACATCTAAATAAGCCATATTTCGTCTTTTTTGATTTTTATGTTTTTTTTAAATTATATTTTGATTACTCTTCCTCTTATTTCTTAATTTATCACAAAAAAAAAATTAATTTTTCGAAAAATCCATATAATAAACTGATAATTCCTATAACTAATTTTAGTTATAAGTTTATAATGGTTATATGCAGTTTTTTTGCTTTCTTTTTATACTTGTATAATATCATTCAAATAAAGTATATGAAATATTATCTTAATTAAATTATCATAATATCTTATTGTTTACTGATTTTTTTTTGTTAATTTTTAATATATTTTATGGTAATGAATTAATCTAATCTATTTTTTTATATTTGGAATAAATTTTTAAGAGACTCAAATTTCATTGGTATTTATTTATTATTTAAATAATTTCCTTATCGAATTCAAAGTTTCATTTCTCATTACGGTTTTATTAATTTCTATATTAATTATTTTATTAATTTATGAATTAAATTCTACTTTTTTTAAAAATCATTACATTATTAAAAAAAAGTAATAGATAATGAAATAGATTTAATTTTTAAAAAATATATTTTAATGATTTCATCAATTTTCAAAAAATAAAGGGAATAAAATAAAAAAAATAGTAGTATAATTTTTTAATGAGGAAATTGAATAGTATATATGAAAATAAATATTTTTTTATAAGTTCATTTTAATTATTTATTATAATAATTATTAATATTTTCCCCTTTATTCTTTGTTTTTGTTGAATAATTAATTTATTATTTATTTAAAGAAGATAAAACATACTAAAAGTTCATTTGATTAAAAATAATTTAATTTTAATTTCTTTAAAAAATCATTCTTTTAAATAATATTAATAAATTTACTTTTCTATTCTGCATATTTCGTTAAATCGAAAAATATAGTTTAGTTTGGATCTAATTTTGAAATGAATTTGTCCTTTAATGAATGGAAATTGCTTGTAATTTTCTTAAGACCAAATCAGGGACACCATTCTTCAGTAAATGGTTTGTTTTTATTCTATTTAAGAAGATTAGATTATTATGGGATGAAAAGGAGCATTTAAGCAAAACGATAAATAATTTGATTTCTTTAAGAAACCAACAAGAAGAAAGAAGAAGACGAAGAAGCCAAGCTGTTCAATTCGTAGATTGCATTAAATCTTCCATCCCCGAATCGTGGCGTCTTATCATTTCTTGCTGAATGTTTTGAAATAAATCATTCCGCCGGCTCACTGATGAGATGGACCCTCGTGGGGTTGGCTTTTCCACAAGATAATTGGAATTTTAAAGTAATTTAAGTCGTTTGTCCTGGTGGGTTCAAAAAGTGCTCCAACACTGCGATTTGCATAACTTGAGTTATAAGCAAGAGATATGAAAGAGGCCCTGAAGAGAACTGAATAATGAACCATGTTAGATTTTCAGAACAAATTCAATTTAGTATCGGCACCTTATTCGAAAGAGGGTTTTTTTTCAATCCTCCGTTCTTCATAATTAAAAAAGTTTATAATTTTTTTATTCTATAAATCACACTAAAATTTATTTTGATATCGGTTAATAAATGATTTAATAAATTTATTTATTCTTGTATATGTAGATTTAATATTATATAGGTATCTATATAAACATATATTTCTTTATTAATTTCTTTCCATGTAAATACGTGTAAATTTCTATATTAATAACCAAAAATAATAAAAAAATACTTAATAAATGATTTAATAAATTTATTTATTCTTGTATATGTAGATTTAATATTATATAGGTATCTATATAAACATATATTTCTTTATTAATTTCTTTCCATGTAAATACGTGTAAATTTCTATATTAATAACCAAAAATAATAAAAAAATACTGATTAACGAGAATATTTTAATTGCAAAATCGCCTTGTTCAATTTTATTGGATCATTTATTTTATCCATTCAATGAATAGAAATATATAACTGAAGAATATTTCTACTATTTAATTGAAATGATCCAGTATAAAAAAAAATAACAAAAATAATAATCCATATAGAATAAAATATTAAATATAAAATATTAAACAAATATGTCATCAAAATATTTATTTTTAAGTAATCAATATATAAAATATAATTTTTGTTCAAAGAAAGTAAACAAAAATATTGAGGAATATTTTGTTTTCTTTCAAAATTATTTTTATTTCATTTTATCCATTGTTTTTTATACCTGTAAAAACTATTAATTATTAAATACTTTAAAACTATGATACAAATAGTATTAAATATATATAAAAATGAAAACAAAATGTTCTGAGTATTCTTACTATTTAATCTTTACCTTAAAAATATATTTAAAAATATGATTTTCAATTCTACTAAATAATGTATAAATAACTTTACTATAAGGTTAAATAAAATAAATTATTTAAATAATTAAATTTAAAAGCGTTATAATATTTTTATTATAAACAGTTAATATGTAAAAACTAATTTATTTAAAATTTAATACAATCATTGAAATAATATTCTCTATTAAAATGAATGCTATGGAAATTATAACCTCTACTTATTCTTATCATGACATTTGATTTTACTTCATTTAAACCAATAATAAAGTAATGGTTTTATTATATTAAATAAATGAAGTTGAAATTTATTGTTCAGTTGATGAATAGTAAAATCGAAAGTAATTAAACTAATAGAAAATTATTATCGTATTAAAAAGGATTTTTAGTACAAAAAATTAATAAAAAATAATAATAATGAGTAGAGAAAGAACAAACCGCACCGTTTTTTAATGATTTATATTTCTTCATCTAAGAAAACTTTATCCAGCACTCAACAAAAATAAAAAAAAAGTTGAAATTATAAAGCTTTCATAAAATAATATGGCATTAACTTTAAAAAAAAAAACATAATCAGAGTATAAATGTCGAATTATTTATAATTGAATGCATATAAATAGTCGCCTCGTGGTTTGTTTTTCAAGTTGTTATGCTTTTTATTTGAATTTAAAAAAGAAAATGGAAAAAAAAATTCTAAAATCTTGAAGAATGTAATCTGAATTTTTTAAATGATTTTTTTACTTTGGACATGCTGGATCAATATAAGTCGATATTAGATATTAAAATTGATTTTTTCCAAGCATCGTTTTATTATTTACATGAAATAATAATCCGATTAAAAACTACTTACTTAATGTGTATGTATATACAGTCTACAAATATTTTTAAAAAATATCAGAATTATTTATTTATTTCAACGGAAACGAATAATATCTTCAATGAAATAGTATATATCACTCTAATATATTATAATTAATAAAATTTTAATTTTTAATTTTCATTTTCCTGAAGTTAAATTATATATTAAATATACTTATACTAAAAAATGTTTATATTATTTCTTAAATATATTAAAATTTTATTTTATTTAATTTTTTAATTTTAGTTAATTTATATTTATTTATTTATATGAATGAGAATTTTCCAAAATATTTTGAAAACAAAAATAATTTTCCTTAGAGTATTTTAAATGTAATTGAGAGATATTAATCTTTTAGATTGAATTTAAAATATCTTAAGAATTAAAATTTAACATTTTTTAAATATCACAAAAATTTGTAAATATTAAAAAATAATCTGAATAATAATAAAATGATCCAGTTAGAGGCAGGGGCGGACTAAGCCCTGCAATTTTTGGGGGCCCGAAAATTATTCGTCTAGGGACCGTAATTATTTTTGGGGCCTAAATTCTATATGTCAACGGGGGCCAAACCGTGGCTCGCTAAAAAAAGGTAAAATTTTTTACCGAAAGGCCTGGAATTACAATGTTGCCTAGGGCCCACTTTAACCTTAGTCTCGCCACTGGTTAGGGGTTGAAAATAAGTTAATTTTCAATTGTAGCTATAATTATTATTATAATTATTTTGTGTTTCATTAAAATTTGTAGATTATTCATTGAATTCTAAATAAATAAAATCTAAATAAATTTCAAAATTTTCAACAAAATGTCAACAATTTTTGTATTAAGTCCTTAATTATGTGTTTAATTCATTAAAAAATAATTATAAATTAAATTTATTATAAATAATTTTAAAAATAATTAATATTTGAAGATATTTGCAAAAAATATTAAAATATAAACAAATTATAAGTGATTTTATAAATATAAATTAAAATATGCTAGAATATTCATATTATGTCCTTTTCATTATTTTATTGATAGTTATAACGAATATTGATGAAAATAATAAAACAAACTTTGTCTAAATGTTTCATCTCTCTCTGAGTTGTTTAATCTAAAGCCACCGCTTAATATCAGATAATGAGGATGATTCCACACTTTAGTTACATTGTTAAAAAGTCGATTCGTCGATTTGTTTTCTTCCTGTCGGCTGGTATCGAACGAAGCATATTTTCCGCTGATAGGCCGCCATTGCTAGAACAATTATCCTTTGACAGGCAAAATTATAATAGCAGATCGTGTCCGAAGCTTCGATCTAATCGAGGCAACGCGAGATACGAGCCAAGTGTCAAAATATCGCGGTCAGCTACCCCGTTGCAGATGGACAGATTAGAAAATTGGGCCCAATTGAGCCACCTGCTTTCAGAGCTTATGAAACCGATGATTTGGGATGATCAAGCAAGATAACAAACAAATTCAAAGGATGAAGGCGGAATAAGGCAACCGAACAATTAATTATAGATTTAAATCAAGCAGGAAAAGAATAAATAAAAAAAAACAAATTTGGAAAAAGCCAATTCCTATTGGAGGAAGGTTTTTTAGGCCTAATTTGTTTTATATGAATTTAAAGCGTGTTTTCATTATAAATAATCATTTTTAAATAAATTGTTTAAGTATTTTTTTTTACTTCTGATATCCTAAATAGAAGATTAATGGAATTAATAAGACGAAAAATCAAAAAAATAAATTTAGATCTATTTAAATTATTTTTTTTTTTTATTTTCTTAATAAATTAAATTATTTATATAATAATAGAAGTTAAATTAATAAATATTAATATTGTATGATTTTTATTTCAAACCAAATATTTTATTTTCTTAAAATCAGGATATTTTAATAAAAATAGTAGGTAAGGCACCTATTATATTGATGGTAACTCCATTAAAAAATTTCAATGTAGAATATAATTATCATTGAAGTACTATTCAAAACAATACAGTATTTAAAAATTGCACTTAAAGATTTCTAGTGAAACTAATTGCGAATTTTCAAGATAACGTGTTAAAATGTTTAAAATTTAATAACATTCTTAAATGGGGTAAAGTACAATTTACCCACATTCTCAAATATATACTTAACTACTCACTCATAAAATTCATAGAGTTTAGGAATAGGAAGAAGAACGAATAAAACAATAAATATATAAAATAAGAAATTTCAAATTTACAGTTTTAATTAAAAGAAATTTTTTAATATTTAAATAAAATATTTATTTTTTAAGGAATTAATTGAATTTATTTTATTTAATATTAATTCTTTAAAGTGTTATATATTTATTAAATTAAACATTCAAGCAATCTGATGAAAGTTTGTAAAATTAAGCCTTTATTTCTATTATATTTATGTAGGTATATATATATATATATATATATATATATGCAACTGATTCTTGATACTATATTATTAAGTAAATATATATATATACGCGAGTAGGTCAATAAGGCAATGAAACACGTTTTGGATAAAAGATTATTTGATTTTTCAACGTAGCCCCCTTCCACTTCCAACTTTTCTCCAATTTTTTTATCCATTCCAAAAAATAAGATTTGTAGAGGATATCAAAATATATTTGTTTGTAAGATGATTTCATCGTTCCGCCGAGCCATTCCTTGAGGTTTGGAAACAAGAAATAGTCACTCGGAGCTAAATCCAGAAAATAGGGCGGGTGAGGGAGCAATTCGTATCTCATTTCATGGATTTTCATAAAAATTCACGTTTTCCCATTTTTAATGACTGTCAAATAAAATCTAAAAGACACAGCTGGTTCAAATTTCCACACGAGTCAGAGATGGAAAATTCAAAAATTCACGAACTTATTGACCTGGCCTAATATATATATTCTTCTATTATCCTTTATTGTAACTATATCTTTTCAGATCAACAAACAACAATTTTACAATGACTATTAATTAAAAATAAAAAAACAAACAAAAACAATAAACAAAATACAAAACTACATCAATAAACTAATTCTAATGGCTTAGTTCTAGTTTTAGATTTCTCGGCCCTTGAGGCTGCATTAATAGATTAAAGTGATTTCTTATTCTTTCTTGATGTTTTTCTGCATAATTTTTTCATTAAATTGTCCACTATTTCAATGATCAAGTCTTAATGGATATCTTTGTTATGTTCATACCACCATTACTATGCTTCTAAGTATTTAGTTTTGAATTCTTTGTAGTATTTTAATGTTATACGGTTTGGAGCATCTCTTAGTTGCTTCCGTAGGTCCATAAGGGTCTTAATATTAATTTATAAATTATGATTTTCTTTTCAATTGTCAATTGTGTATATTTTTACCTTGGCCAAAACATTTTCTTATATTTTTTAATGTGTTCCTTCCATCTAAATCTGGTATCTATAGATTCATGTCCAAGAATTAGTGTGGGGTATCAGTTGTCCGGAATTTTTTTACTATCTCGCCAGAAAAATTTCGATGTTGAGATTTTGATGTTTTTATACGTTTTGAAGGTTCCTGAATCATTTTCACTAAGGTTGAGAAAAATGTCTGTGTGTGTGTGTGTGTGTGTGTAGACAAGATTACTCAAAAACGGTTTGAGCTAGAATCATGAAATTTGGTACAAGGGCATTATTCAAAATTTGTAGTTTTCTATCAACTTTTGAGAAATGTAGCTCAACCGGAAGAGGGTAATTGCCTACAAGGATTTGTTTTTTTTCCTCTAAAGTGACAGTAAAAATAAAGATAGATGTTTGAAAATTTTTCACATGATTAAAAATTGTATAAAACTGTTATATAGAATTTCAGCTTGATTAAATCGCTGAAAGTACCAGAATTAATTTTTTAACATTGCAAATCTCACGCGTCAACACGTGACGTGGTGCCATCAACAACAAGCCAAACATGCGCTGGTTTAATAAATATTATCTATTAATTTTAATTTATAATTTATAATTTATTAAATTTAATTTAAAAATAATACACACATGTTAATTAATCCAATTCAAATTTGCGAGATAGTCGAGTGGAGACACTCCAGTTAATTTTATTAACCGATTGGTAAAAATAACATGTGTTGATTTTATTATTATTTAATTTAATTCGCCACTGGGTTGTCCATTTGTTAATTTTATCGTATTCACAGCCTTTCTCTTCATCTTTTCCTATTGCTATAATATAAAAGTTTTTGTCAATGATATATCGTGTGATAAAATATAAAATCAAATTTTTTACTTAAAATTATTTTTAAATAATTTTAAATATATAAGTTGTATTATAGAGATTATTAATTAATTATTATATATTACGGTGTGGGTACAAATTTAATATACAAATAAATATAAATATTTATTTATATACTTATATTTCAAATAATAATAATGGTAATTTAACAACTATAAAAATTATACATACATAATATAAACCATACATATATAACAGAGGTTCCCAAACTTTTCTGGTTTGCAGCTCCCTAAATAATCGAATTTTTTCCGAAGCTCCCTTAATACATCCGATTTTTATATAAATTTTTATCCTCTTGAAAAATTGGAAAACTTTTCGTCCCTCCATCGGAAATGTTTCAGAGCATCGCAAAATCATCTGACCTTTTTTTTTAGAACCAAAAATTTCAAGCATTAGAAAATTTGGGAATCACTGATATATAATATTTTTCAAAATATATACTATTTTACAATAATTTAAAAAAATTTTCTTTGTTCTTTTCAAATTTCTGAATTTTATCTTGTTTGTTAAATTAGTCTTATAAATATTATTTATTTTTATTTTATTTTATTTAAAAAATTGAAGGAATTCTTTATATTACATTTTATTATTATTGATTACTAATTTTATCTCTTGATTCAAGATTTGTTTTATATATTTATATAAATAAAATATTATTAATTTGAATGAAATGAATTAACTGGCCTTCATTTTGAGGATGTTCTCGAAAAGCAATTAATATTATAATAAAATGGCAATAAAAATAAATAAATAAATAAATAAATACTGTTTGAATTAAATTAGAAAAAAATCATTTGTCTTTTCCAAACAAACTTCCAATAGTCCATTTGTTCGTTTTCAAGTGAGAGGGAGAAAGAGAGAGAGAGAGAGTTTGTTTCTACTAAGAGGAGATTTTTCCAATTACATTTTCAATGAAATCATTTGACATTTGATAAATAGAATAAATATTGAATCATTATTGTAGACGAAAAATATCTTTTAGATAGAATTAATTATAGATAGAGGTACTGGTGTGGTGGTAGCGAGTGAGGCAAAATTAATCAGTGTCCCATTGTGTCAAATGGATATAAAAAATAAGTAGGAGCCTGGATACAAGTACCATTAAGAAATGAGGAGATGATTTCGAAATTGAAAAGCTGCATCCATGTCGTTCAATTAGACTTGATTAACTTGAAATTGAGTAGGATGCGCTAGTTCGGCCCTTCACTGGTAAAAGGATCAAAATTAGACGTGTAGCAATTAACGCCTGGAGCTCTAAGAAGAGGAGGCTTTCGATTAATCAACTAATCTTTTCAGGAGTGACAAAGAACTCGAATGAAAAGCCAAATCTTAGAGTCGAAGTTCAGGAGAGCGAAGGACAATTGGCGCCAGCATGGAGACGTCTAATGCCTAATGGGCCACCCCACCTACTTATGTCATTAATTAAGTAATTAATTAATTACACATTGGTTTATTTTTAATTGAAATAATTCATTTCTAAGTTTATTTAAATAAATATATATAAGATTTGTATATTAAACAAAATAATAATGAAATCAATAGCTAAATAATTTTAATAATTTTACTAAAATACAACCTTAATAACTTTAAAAGACTATTGATATTTATTTTTATTATTTCTATATTTTTTTGTTTTACTGACTTTTTTATGTTTCTTAAATTAAATTAAATATTTATATAGATGATTTAATATTTTATTATATATCTATTTATCTATGTGGCTCTACGGAACTGGAGAGTTCTTGAACGCAGCAAACACATTTCTCCAAGTGTCCCTATTCTGAGCTATAACCATCCAATCCTTAACCTCTCCCATCTCCCCTTCCTACATTGTCCACCCATCGTCCTTGATCTTCCAAGCGGACGTTTCCCAATTGGTCTCCCCAGGAATATATTTTTCGTCATTCTTTCCTCTCCCATTCTAACCACGTGTTCTTGATTTTATAACCCTAACTATGTCTAGGGATGCATAGAGGTCATACAATTCCTCGATATGCAATCTCCGCCACCTCATCTTTCTTTGGCCCATAAATGCTGCGAATACTCATCTAAAATACTCTAAATCTACTCTCTTCCTCCAGGGTCATAGACCATGCCTCACATCCATATAATACAACCAAAATAATTGTTATATATATTTTAATTTTGATCCCCTTTGATAATAATTTTGACGAGATAAGCTCCTTTACTGCATGATAACAGGCGTTAAGCATGATGATGATTTAAATTCTTTTCGAATATTATCGTGATTATAGAACCTAAGTATTTAAATTTTTCTACATTTTCAAATTCTAAATTTTGTATGTAACGACTTGATGTATTAATACTGTTCCTCTCTGTTACTAAATATTTTGTCTTATCACTATTAATTTTAAGCGCAACCTATTTTCCTGCCTCTATTCATCTTTCTACGCAATTTTTAATTGCAATTGCGGAATCTCCTATTATATTTAAGTCGTCTGCGTAATCTAATACTTGAATTTTTTTGTTTAATTGGATTCCGTTTCATTTTTCCCCAAATTGTCTAATCACATATTCCAGTATTTTATTATATATTTAATAATTATTTTTTATTTAATAATTTAAAATCAATATTCAATTTGAAATTAAGTAAAAAGATTGAAGTCATTTACTCATTCTATTAAAAATTTTTAATCCAATTCTTTTTTTTATAAAACGTTTTAATGGTTAATCAGAATAAATTTTGGAAACGAAATTTTCATATGAAAACAGTGGAATATATGTGGAGGTGGAAAATGAAAATAGTTAAAATGCTGTATTTGTATAGAAATTATTGTCTGATTGAAATCAGAATAAGTTGAATTTTTAGTTCAAAAAAAAAAAATCCTGAAAAATTTTATATAATCCTAAACTTAATAAAGAAATTTTCCTTTTTCAAATGTTGATTATAAAAGGGTAAACAAATTTTATTATGAGTTCAAAAACAATCCTTGGGGTTGGAAATCTATCAGCTTTAATTTTCATCACTTTCAAGGGGTACAAAAAAGGATAGAAGGTCAGTGACGGTTGGACTGTTTAGTTAAATATTGGCCAGCTCAAGTCACTAGACGATCATTGTTGTGACAGGAGATCGACATCAGAATGTAAACAACAGCTTAATGACATGTTTTGACTGGCCTGGTCTTTAGGACAATACTTGTAAACGTATGATCACACCAAAACAACATCCGGGATACTTGTGAGGGTGTAATTAGTAGTGTTCGATTGACACCCCCATTTCACTAAAAAAAAGAGAATACAAAAAAAAAAAGGTAGGATATCGAAATTCGAGAGCACAAATCCTGAAAGTTTCTCCATTCAAGCATCTCACTTTCAAACTTTGTCTAATGGGTTATCATGAAATTAAAATTAAAAACTAATTATGATCTAAAAGTTATTTTATTTAAGAATTTTAATTTTATTTTCAACAAAATTAAAAATATATATTATTTAAAATTTAAATAGTAGGTTTCTATAAATCTATTCAATATTTTTATTTAAAAAATTATTTATTATGATATTATTTTTGTATTATTTAATTTATATTTAATATATTTTAATTGTTTTCATATTATTATACTAATTATTATGAAATTAATCGAATTGAATTGTTTATTTATAATTTTATTTATTTTTTCAGAAAATAATTCTCTAAATTTACCAAGAAATAAATATTAATTAATTTATTTAGTTCATTAATAAATTCCATTAGATAGGAATGAATATTAATATGTTTTTGTTTTGTTGAAAGGGGTTCAAAATATTAATAAATCAAAAAATCTCCTTAACCAGTTGCGTAGTGATCCGGCATAATTAATTTTTGGAAATCAAATTTCACCAAATAAATTATTATAAAAAATAAGAAAAAACTATTAAAAAGGTTAAAATGGGCCTCAAGTCCAATGATAATTTATGATTTATTATTTATCTATCTCTGTAGCTCTACAGAACCTTAATGTTCTTGGCAGCCACAACCACATTCCTCCAAGTATCTCCATTATAAACTACACCCATCCAACTTCTATTTTCTCCATTTTTCTCTTACGCCCTTTCCTACATTCTTAGTAAATAAGATTCTAAATAAATTTTCTACTTTCCACTTTTGGCCAGTCTTTCTTCTCCCGTATTTGCCACGAGTCCTGCCTACCGCAACTTTTTCGAATTTATGACCATAACTTTTTATGAAGATGCATAGAGGTCATGTGTAATTCCTCGTTATGCTTTCTCAACCAGTGTCTCATCTTTCTTTAATATATTTTATTATAATAAATAAAGTAAAGGTACATTTTTTATAATAATTAATTAATAATTAATTTATAATATAATAAAAATATATAAAATTTTAAATAGATATTTTTTCAAAAAAGGTGGGAGAGGTTAAATGATTGAAAGAACTCATCTCCTAAACCTAAATCCAATAATTTTATGTGTGTTCAAACTAAAATGAAATATATTATATCTCCAATAATTTATATTATATCTTATGATAAATAATCATGAAATATTTTTATTAAAATTATTATTGACTTAGGATAAAATATGCTGTTCTTAGACATTTTTAGAAATTAAGGATGATTTTTAGGGATTTGCATTCAAAGACACTGATCAAAAAGCCACGGGATATGAACTCTCTGAGCTAGTCAGTTTTTTTTTTCATTTCTATTTCTTTGAAGTATGATTTTCTAATAAATCTCTTTATCATTTTAATTGTATTTTCTGTTCGTATTGTTTCCTCGCGGGTAGAAGATGGCGAACTTTGCAATCAGCATGTAATTGTCATTGGTGTCAAAAGAAATTTAATTGCAACATGAAACGCCCTTTTTTTCCTGACTCTCTAAATTGAGTAACAGTAGCCTTATGGAGTCCTACTGGTAGTGGGAAGGGCGAATCCTCTCTGAGCCACCCCAATGAATTGAAATTCATTCAATTTATCAGGCAATTCGGCAACGAACGAAAATTTGCATAACCATGATGAGTCATTTCATTCCAAGTTGGGGATTGGATCCGGACTATCGAGGGTTGGCCAGTGGCCTGATTCTCCACCAGTAATGACCAATAAGTTTAATAGAATTACAAGTTGACAAATTTGCAGAAACTAATCATCATTTCATGTTTTCGAAGCTTGGTAATATCTTAAAGAGTATAAGTCAAAGGAATTATTTATATATTTATCTGATAAAAAATACTTATATAATTCTTTCATGAATATAGTGGCAAATATAGATATATTTTTATATGGAGGGGGGGGGGGGCAATATTAAATTAGGTATGTTGACAATAAAGTAAAGGCACTATATGTTTTTAAATTAATTTTAACGGCTATATTCAAATCAAATTTTTTGAATATACTTTTGAAAATATTTAAAGGGATTAAACAAAATGAATGCTTGAATTTTATTATTCAATGATATAATAAATTATTTATCTACTTATTTTTATTGTATATAAATTAAAATTTAGAAATTAAAATATTTTATTAAAAAAAACGTTTCTTTGGTTATTTATATTGAAAAATAGAAATTATTAAGTCAAATGAATTGATATTTTAAACAAAATTAATTAAATTTTATTTTAATTAAATTTAGTTTGATTAAACGTTCTCAAGTTGTTATAACAATAATAATAATAATCTACATATTTACATAACATATCAACCAAATAATATTTAAATTTTTCAATATTTTTTTTTTATTTTACTTAAGTTTTAACAAAATAATAAATAATATTTTTTTTAGTGAACTATTAAATCTGGCGTTTGAAGCTCAACAAACCAAAACTAATTTATATAATTTATCATTGCTGTATTAAATAGGGTTCTTAGGAAGATGAAATCTCCAGGCCCTGTCATCTAATAATTTTATTACAATATTAATAAAAAAAATAAATTAATGTAAAATAAAAATAAATGATTCAATAAAAAAAATAATAAATTTAAAATAAATTATTTTATTTTCTCAATATTTTCTCTGTGAATACTTTTAGAATATTTTCGAATTCTATGTTCTAAAAATATTATATTTTATACATATACAATGTAATTTAATGTTGAGGGGCTAGATATGTTTTAAATACATTAATTTAAATGAAAATAAATTTAATATTAGATCTATTACCTATATAAAATAATTTTTACCCACCGACGATAGTAAGGGAGGTATTGTTTTCACACCAAATTTCACATGTGGAGATTTTTACATATCTCCACGAATCAAGCATTTTCTTAACAGAAAAAAGTATTTTTAGTATGATGTCTGTCTGTCCGTCCGTCCGTCTGGCCGTCCGTCCGTATAGATGTGTACATCTTGAACGGCTAAACGGATTTTGATGAAATTTGGTATATTTACTTAATGCATCAGTATGATGAATTGATCAACTTTTGGTGCAAATCCGGAAACCAGAAGTGGTAGTATTAGCGATCGACGATAGGAAGGGAAGGGTTATTTTCACATCAAATTTCACATGAGGAGATATTTTACATATCACCACGAATCATGCACTTTGTATTGGTTTTATCCTCGAGAAAAATCATCTTTATTAGTTTTTTCTTAATTTAAAATTATATGACGTCATCCAGCCATTCATGAAGTCAAAGCCTGGTCTTACATATATATTATAAATAAAATAAAATTAAAAATATTTATGTTATATCCATATCTGTTTTTTATTACATTAATAGATATCTTAAAATTATTTGAAATTGTTTTTGTAGCTGGAAATTAATTTACTTCAAACCGTCGGTCGGTTCGGACCTGGCCACAAGTCAACTTATTAATTTCTATTATTATAATTAACTTTGTAATTTTAATCGTCAACATTTTTCTTGTTTTATTAGAATAATAAGCACAATATATAACATTACAATTACTCTCATCAAATTCATTTAATTTATTCAAAATTTCATAAAATAATTTTTTGTGCCCTATTTATCAATAATAATAAAATAAAATCAACATTGAATGTTTACATTTCAAGGTGAAAGATTTTTCTACATATAATTTCTATTAATAGACGGGACAGATGTAATATTTCTTTATAAATTAGAATGCTTATCTATTTTCATTATCATCTATCCCAATATTAAACTAAATAGATAATAACAGAGCGAGGTGAGAATCGATTGGTCGTGGGTTTTGACCTGGAGTGGCTCTATTCAAACGCCTGTCAACAGCCAAGATGTCGATCGACAGAAGAAAGCTTTTGGGCCGTCATACGTTTAGACATGGAAGGCCCACAGGACCACGATTGGGCCCTTTTGATTGGAGCCACTCGATCAGGGCATTGTGAGGTTCATTTTGCTCCCGAGAACGGGCTGACACATTCCAAAATGATAATTAGCCACCCTCGATGGTTGTTATTCATCATCTTTAACAAACAACACGAAGCAACAGACCAGCCCCTTGAAGGAATAACATCGTTCGGGTTGTTATCTGTTTCAACTACTTTTATATCATCTGAGAAATATCATCTTACTTATTTTTCTACAAACATTACTTTATTATATTAATTTGAAACTTTTCGAATCGAGAATAATATATAAATTTTGGGTTTCACTGAAAAAAAATATAGAAATATTAAAATTAGAAATTATTGAATCAAGTCTTCAAATTAAATTAGTTTTATATATTTATATATATATATGTTTATATAAATTTTCTTCTGTTAAATTAGATGCTAAAAATCATTCAAAACTTTCTTGAAAAGAATGGAGAGTTTAAATGTTTTGAATGAGAATCTTGGAATTATTTCCACTTGGAAAACATTATTTCCATTACAATGAGTAGGGATTTTTTTTAAAGGAATAGGTTCTTTATTTTATAAGTTCTTTTTAAAAATCTCTTCAAAATAGTACTAGAATTGAATTATAATCCATTATCGTTTTATTTATAAATTATATTTTTATAAAATCTAGATATAGAACTAATATTTAATTAATGCTTCACATTTTATATACCTAAATGTTTCAATTAAATCTTTAAAATAACATTTTATGTAATAAGTATTTTATTTTGAAATCTGTATTTAAATATGATGTTAATTAAAAATAATGCCACACACACACAAGAATAATTAATATATATTATAATATATTTATATCTAATTTATTTATTTAATTCTATTTTTTTTAACCTGAGGTTTACAAGTTTACATGTTTAAAATATACAATAGTGAAACTAATATATATATATATATATATATATATATATATATATATTATATATAATTTTTAATTAAAAAATCCGCTTTCCGCCCAAAAACCATCAATTTTTATTGTTCATTGATCATAATAATTGTTCTATATTGTGTACTTATTATGCTATTTTTTATCCTTAATCAATTATTAATTTTATCCAAATAAATTAAAATTAAAAATTATATATCTTCATAGGTATATATCAATTATATGTGTCTTTCTTCATAATAATATAATAATAATAAGAGAAATTTCAAAATGTACAATTTTTACAAATTTTATATTATAGAAGCATTTTAAGAATTTTTTGTCTTATGATTATATGTATAAGTATAAATTTATTAAATATTGACATAAACTTTGTCTTTACGTTTGTTTATAATTTTGCTTAGAACGTACAATTCGTTCATTTGTATATTCTTCAAAAATTAGTTTCACCATCAGGAAAGTTAATTTTCTATTTGCTTAAATGATAAGATATTTTTTAAGGAGTATACTTAGAATTTTAGAATATGTATTTACAATAGAATATTATTTAATATTATTTTTTAAAAAATATATACAAATAAATTTTGCATTGATAATTTATTTTCCTAAAGCAAAACAATTTTATACATTTTAAACAGTTATAAATAAACAAATAAATAATAAGATATATTTAGTTTTATAAGTGACATTTTAAATTATAAATTAAAAATAAATAAATAACTTTACAACAAAATTAAATTAAAACAAGATAACATTTTACATATTTAAGTATATGATGGAATGAATATGAATATAAATATTTTAGGATGTATATTAGGGTTAATTAAATTCTAAATTCTCGTTAAATTATTGAATCGTTAACCCCTTACCTGCCAAGGAAAACTTACGAGATTCGCTCCCCAGTGCCACCGGTTTTCGCACAGATAGCAGAGCATTGCAGGGAAGCTTACTTCGGAAAACCGTATATATACGCCCGGGGCAGTCAACGCATCGGCTTAATATTTAATTAATAGTTTTATTATTATTATGATTATTAATTTTAAATAATTCATAAAAATGGATGTTTTGAATTTTCATCTTTTTTACTATATGTACTTACTAATCCCATTTATTTCTCCTATTTATTTATTTATTATTTGGTAGATACAAATACAAAAGAAAAATACAAATATTCTTTCTATAATTTTTATAATTTTTATCTCTCTCTCTATATATAACAATAAGTATATTCTACGATTACGATATAGGTATATTATTTTATTTGTTGTTTAAATGTTTTCTTTTTAACCCCTTTGTTTCTAGAGAAACCCAAACAGCTTAGTCGTAGATCAAAGTCGTTTGTTGAGAGCCTTGTTTTTTTGAATAATAATTGAAACAAGCCCCAAATAATAAACGAAACGCCTCGCCCTGCAGCGGCCACCACATTAACAATAATAATAAACCATCGGAAATGTTTCATTTTTTTTCCTCTGTAGATTTTTTTTATTCATAAAAGAAGAACGGTTAGTGGGAGGAAAAAGCAAAAGTAAAGTAACGTTATAGAGGGAGGGAGAGAGAGAGAGATAGAACGAGTTATGCAGTAGAAATAAAAGGGAATAAAAAAAGGAAATGGGAATAGAAGTTGCTTGCACGGGGTGCATTGTCTGTCTAATTGTCTCCCTAAGATGGCCGCCGGTGACGTAATCAGGCACCACCCTTTAGCCCGCCCCTTTGCAACTCTCCCTTCTATTTCTTTTTCTCTCTCCTATTTAAATAGTCCCTCCCATATATGCAAGTGAATGCAACCATTGCCCCTCTCTATGCAAAAACAAATGCGCTGAAGCAATGGACACCAACCAAGAAGAAAGCCATCTTGTTTAGCAATTTAAATAAAAATGGATTCAAAAACAAAATTATCATGTTCTATATATTAAATAAAAGAGTTTAAAATGAAAATAATAAGTATAATGAAAGTTAAATTGAAATAAAATATTCTTAATAAATCTATTAGATAATATAATTTTTTTTTAATTACTTTTGTAAATATAAAATTACAATAAATTGTAAATTTTTCAAGTTTTTTAAGTTTTTCTTATACCAATAACAAGCATAATATATATAAATAGATATTTTATATAAAATTTTTGTATGATATTAATCAGTGCCGGTTCTAGGAATTTACCTCCACTTGCAAAACAAATTGGACGCCATTTCAAACAAATTATGTCTTTAAAATCATGAATATAAAAAAATATTTTGTTATTAATTCGGCGCCCCTCAAAATTTTGCGCCCTGTGTAGTTGTCTGGCTTGCCCGCCCCTTAATTCGCAGCTGATTTTAATATATTTAAAAAAATTCTCTAAAACTAAAAAACATTGATATTTATTAAACTTTAATATACAGTAAAATAAAATATTAAATAATTATAATGTGAGAGAAGGATTTGAAGTAAAGTAAATCGAGTAACTCCTGTTATTATGCAACAAACAGGCTAATTAATATTTATTATTGAAATGTACTAAAATCAAAATATATAAATTCACATTTTACCAAATGTATTTTAATGAATGTGAATTGTGGTCTATGAGGAAAGAATATTCACACAAAAATAAATTAGAATTTAGGTAAGAAAAAAAAACTTGAAATCATAAACTGGTGAAGAATGATGGAAAACACCTCTCTAAAAATAGTTAATATATTAATCATATAATCATGGTTAGAATGGGTTGGTTAACAGAGTAATGAATTTGAAAAGGATCGGTGAATAGACCAAGAACTAGGTTGTCAATTTAAAGGAATTAGAAGAAAATAAGAATTGAATGGAGTTACTCAATATAAGGTAGGTTGAAGGAATGTGGTCTTCAAACTTTCGAGTTCAAAAACAAATTACTTTAATTATATTTTCCTGAAATAAGGCATATTATACTGCTAATATATAATTTTTTCATATAAAGTAATTATTCTACATATACTTAATTGTATTATATATATTTAAATAAAATCTCCATTAAAGATCTTTAAAATTACATTATTTGTCCAAAATAATAGTTTTAATTTTGTAAAATATGGATTGTTTTCATCAAAATTAATATTTAGAAATATACATGCATAAATAATTTAAATTATTAAAAATTTTAAATTATTATAAAAAAATGAATATTATGTGACTTTTTCATATTTTTTTCTCCCCTTTTTCCTTTAAATTGGTATCCTATGTGCTATAGCAAAAGGAATTTGGATAGGGAAGGTTTCCTGCTGACAGTTCGAATGTTAAACGGACACCTGGTTCTCCCTTTTCATTAAGCGAGAGTTAATTTCCGTATCTGATTGAGTTTGGGTTCATATTAATGTTGGTTGACATCCCAAAACTTTCCAATGTTCTCATTTATTCCTATACCTATAATAATTTCTTTATTGATTTAATAACATATTAATACAAATGCTCAAAACTCATTTTATTATAGCAATTATTACATCTATTTAAATTTGATAGGTAATAAGGAAATTTTCATTTTATTTTATTTTTGTACTTAAATTTATTAAATTTGTTTTTAATATTTTCACACTTTTCTTTGATAAAATTAAATTTTTGTTTCTTAAAATAAATGGTATATGCATATTATATTATATAGGTACAGAGTCGGATTAAACGTCGGGCGGACCGGGCGGCCGCCCGGGGCCCACCAGCCCGAGGGGCCCACCGAAACCTAAAAAATAATATTTCCTTAAAAAAAATTTAAAAAAACTGTTGAGTTTATGGATAATCGGAGTTTAAATAAAACAAGTTATTCTTGATACAGATCTTTATTCGGTCGTGTTTGAACCCCGACTAACTTAAGAAAAAATAATCAATTTTGGGTCTCGGCGACCACAGTAAAAATTATGTATTTTTTACATAAATACTATATATGTAAGTATAAATCAGCCTAAATTATAATATAAACAAAATTTGTCTTTCAATTATAATTGTAAATAACAGAGGGCCCATTTCAATTTTGCCGCCCGGGGCCCCCAATCAACTTTATCCGCCAGTGTATAGGTATATATAAGGGGTGTAAGAAAATTTTTTGATGGATTTTATTAAATAGTTAGTTCATTTACGAATATTATTTAATTTAAAATTAAAGACTTTTTATTTAATTTTTTTTTAATGTTGTTTAACTTTGTTTTCGTCAAAAGTGGATTATTAAATTTTTATAAGAATTTTCTAAATTAAACGAGACTATTTCAAAAATCGTAAAAGTAACTTTAAATCAGAATTTGTAAATTTTTTAATTAAAACAAAAAAATTATATAAATAAATCCGATGAAATATTGATTGAATATTGACATAAATTTGAATATAAAAAAAAATAAACTATTTTTACAATAAGATATTCCAAATTTTCTTAATTAGTGAATTTTTAGTAAATCAAATAAATGAAATAAAAAAAAAATTTAAAATCTGAATAAGCAAATCCTTCAACAAAATCAAAATGGCTGCGCACTTAAAAATTCTAAAATTAAAAATATTCACTATTGGTTGCATTTAATAATTTATAATTCTTCCCTCCTTTTTTTAACCATTCAAAGATGAAAGATGATGCCAACCAAAATAAGAATCCTTAAATTAAATTTTCAGAATCAAAAAGAAGAGAGGCTTTTAAAATTTTCCACCTCCGTGGTTCCTATTCATATGGTAAGGAAATTGCAATGGCGGCCGACTTCCCACCTCCACTACTTAAGACTTTTACGCTGCTGCTATTCGTGCTCCCTATATGGTTGTGTTTTTGTGTGAAGGAGTGGATGTATTATTCGTATCTGCTATAGATTATTTAAAAGATGGCTTCCGTTAAGAGCCCTTCTTCCTGTTATCATCATTCCATCATTATCATTAAAAAAATATAATACTTATATAGGATATAAATAAACACTTGAATCTTTAGAATATGTAACATAATACAAATCATTATTAAAAAATATAAAATACTATAACCATTGATTTAATTTATATACATATTTCATTACTGAATAGAACTTATATCTCTTCACAAATTTTATTTTAGATGAAAATATATGTATATATTTTGGTTTTCGATTAATTAAAGATCTTTTCATATCTATTATTTATATTGTATAATAATAATTAAATTTTATATAATATTTTTTTTTAATTATAAAAACTTATTGGAATGAGTTGGGAGAGGATAGAAATTAAATGCAGGTGGCGGCTCTTAATAAAGTTGGTTTGGTAGCCCTTTAGACATAACTATTTTTTATTCGTGCTAAATTCATTTAATATACAAATGAATTATATAAATACTTAATTTAATTTTAAAGTTTTAATTTAATAAACTTAAACATACTTTAATATTTTTAGAAAAATATATTTTTTCAATTCGATTATACATTATATTAATAAATTAATAAAAAAATAAGCTTTTTTTAAGTGTATTATAAAATATTGAGAATTTATTTTAATAAGAATTAATAATAAATGCCTTTAGTAAGAAGACTAATATGTTTTTAGTTTTACGTATTTATGTAAAATTAGCTGGAGTGTCTCCACTCGACTATCTCGCAATTTGAATTGGATTAAATAATATTATATTTAAACTAAATTTAATTAATTATAAATTATAAATAATAAATATTAAACCAGCGCATGTTTGGCTTTTTGTTGTTGACGTCACGTGTTGGCGCGTGAGATTTGCAGTGTTAAAAAATTAATTATGGTAATTTCAGCGAATCAATCAAGCTGAAATTCTATATATAGCAGTTATATACAATTATTAATCATGTGAAAAATTATCAAACATATATCTTTATTTTTACGGTCACTTTAGAGGAAAAAAAATCAAAACGTTGTAAGTAATGACCCTCTTCCGGTTGAGCTACATTTCTCAAAAGTTGATAGAAAACTACGAATTTTGAATAATGCTCATGTACCAAATTTCATCATTCTAGCTCAAACCGTTTTTGAGTAATCTTGGTTACATACATACACACACACATATACACACACACAGACATTTTTCTAAACCTTAGTGAAAATGATTCAGGAACCTTCAAAACGTATAAAAACATCAAAATCTCAACATCGAAAATTTTCGTGATCGCAATACTATCTCTTACGAGATAGTAAAAATATGTATGTACATATATATTTGAGGGAATTTGGAGAGAACAGAAATTGGAAGGATGAAATTCAGAATAGAAAAGTAAATGAAAGATGTATTTCTGAAAATGTCAAAAATTCTTTTTCGAGATTTCAATGCATGCATATTTTTATTATATATTGCAAAAGTAGTGTGATGCTCTGTGGATAATATTAAACAGATTTATTTAAAATATCATTTATTAAATTATTCCAAGCCATTGAGAATTGATCTGACTTAAAAGTTTTTTTTTCCCCATGGAGTAAATTTTCCAATTTAAATTAAAAATTATAATTCTAAAAGGCTTTTTAAATAATTACATTTCTATTGATGAAATTTTATTTTAAAAGCTAATCAATTGGAAAAAATGAAGTAATTGAGAATAACCGAGTTGTCAAATGTAATTTTCTAAGGCCTAAGGGTGTGAACACCAAAGGGGGGAAAAAATTGGTGCACTCATTGGAGCAATGGCGTTCAGCGGATATGGCGTCATCATCGCATTATGGCGGATGCATTTTTTTTTCCTTTCCCTGCCGAAGATGACACGCAAGCGAAGACATGCGTGAATCAATTGGGTGAAACAGTGAAAGCCCTCGCTACCCACGAAAATGACACAAAATTGTTTCCTCCCTGCAAGAATAAGGCCCTTTTGACTGACTGAGAGCAGAATGAGGAGACGATAACGAGTTGTTCATCAATTTGCTTTCATGTAAGTATAAGTATAGTATTTGTTGAGTTTAACTCACGAAGAAATAAATATACCCCCCCCCCCTTTCACTCCTTCAGTCTCTTTGGAATTTTAATCAAAATTATTATCTTTAAAGAAAATTGCCCAAAAAAAAAAATAAAATTTAATGAATTAATAAAATTTATTTTTCAATTACTTATTAATATTAATATATATGTTTACACGATAATAAATATTGTCAATTACAAAGGTTTAATTTGTTTAACGATATATTTTGTATTTACAATAGAAAATAAAAATTTGGTAATTAGTTTAAACATTGATTGTACAATTATATTAAGTATATATGTCGTAGGCAAACGACAATTTTAAGAAAATAGCATTTGTCTGGCCAAATAACTTTAACTATTATTTAATTTCAATTTCACTAGGAAATTAGCTCAGAAAATGTCGGACATGTATTGTAATGATGACTGATGAACAAGACACACGATCAGTGTATTCATCTCCCTTCTTTGCATTCCTTTCTTAGTAAAAGTAGCAAACCTGGAAAAAAAGTGGAAGGAAAGAAACAGAAAAAATACTCAAATATTATTTGTTTTTAAAAATCTTTTAAACAATTAAAACAATTTTATAAGGAATTAAATATTTTTAAAAAAAGATATAAGCAAAATAATTGAGAAAAAATATTACTTATACTCGAATTTACTTATAAAATCGCATTACTGTCTAATATTAAATTTTTATAATTTATTTATTTGATTTATTTTGACATTTACATTAATTTAGAACTCAAAACTGCACTGAAGTTAAGGCAAGCTGAAGTTATAGATAAATATACAGCAAAGAACAAAAAAAAAAAATTTTGAATAATTTCGTAATTGGCTACTGTAATAGTTAAAGTATTTGCACAACAAAGATTTAGCCAAATGGCTTTTGTCTAGACAAATGCTATTTTCCTAGTCAAATTTAAATGAAATAATAGTTGAAGCTTATTGGCCAGGTAAATACTATTTTCCTAAAATTGCCATTTACCTACGATATATATACGATATTAAATGTTTAATACATATATTAACAGTTATTAAATTAATTTATAAATTTAAATAAGTAATAAAGAAAAAAGTATCATATGGTTGAAATAAAAATTAAAATTAATAAAACCAACGATTATTTTATATAAATTTTATTCTTTTCTATAACTTTTTTAATATTTTAATTCAAAATAATATATTCAATAAAACATTTTGTGTTTTATAATACAATAAATAAACAATGTTTTGATATGTTTTAGGATGAACAATCAAAATAATTATGAATATTTGTATTTTTTTTTTCTTTAAAAATTGATAAATATACTTAGGTCGGTAAATGAAAGATTTTTCTAGTATTGTGGTTCATTACTTTATTACAATTTATATTTACTTTATTATAATTTATTAATGGCATATAAAATTAAAAAATTACTTAGTTTTTTTGATTGTTCTTTTATTTCGTCATGTAGTTATTATTAATATGATACCATTAGAAAAGATTATTTAGATTATTATTATATCACGCATTATTTTTGAATAAAAATTGATTAATGTGTTGACCCTAATAGTAACTCTCGGGGTTCGCCTCCTCCCTGATTCTTCCTCGTTTTTAGTTTGACTAACCATCAGAAACTAAGTTCCTTATTTTGAATATTATAAATTTTTAATATTATTTATTATATTAATAATTATTTTTTGATATTTTTGGGCTTTATCAATAAAATTTGTTTTCATTTAAGATCTTCCTAAAATTTTTCATGAAATTAAAATAAAAAAAAATATAAATTTCAACAAATATATATATAAAAATTTTTAAAAAGAAGTTATTTAACGGTCATTATGAGATGAACTTGATAAATAAGATAATTATTTTTAATCAATATGAGATATAAATAAATTAATATTCTAGAGTGTTAAATTATATTTTTAATTATTATTTAGATTTTTTTTTCAAATAGAAAATTCAGAAATATTTTATAATAAAATTTTAAATATAAGTAATACCAATTAAATCTTATAAATACAGATTTTAAAATAAATTATCAATTAGTTAAAATATTATAGGTATAAGATTTAATTGATATGAAATGTTTATTATATATATAGCTATATTAAAATAAATGGTCAAAATATTTAATTTTATCTCTTTCATAATGTTAATATTTTCAATCAAAATATTTTAATTATATTATTAATATTTAAGAATTTAAAATGATCAATGAACACGATTATCAAATATTTCTGAATTTTCCATTTAAAAAAAAACTAAATTAATTAATTACTGATTAAAGATAATTCCAGGAATAATGAATATATATTAAATATATTAATTATTTATATAAATATAATTATTTAATTCTATTTCTAATCTGAGATTTAACCGATATATGTTTAAATGTATACAAGAGAGAAATAATAATAACAAATCAATAAATATATCAATAATCAACATTTACTCTTTTTCAAAACTATTAAAACTTTCTAGTAGGGTACATGAAAAAATACTCTCAAGTTATCTAATATATTTAATCTAGTTATTGTAAAATTAAGAAAATTAACAGGGATGGAGAATTTTTTCTTTCTCATTATTAGTATACTTTTATCTCAAAATAAAAAAAAATATCAATTTTAATGTCAAATAAATTACTTACTTCCGTTGAAAAATTTTGATTAACAATAAAATATTAATAATGATAAATATAAATTTGTTCAGCAATGAAGTTTTTTTATTTTATTTTTATTTCAAATTGATTCTAATCTCAAAAGAAAATAAATGAAGACGCATACGACCACAAGAAAAAATTTATGATGATCAGTTTTAATTTTGACATGACAAGAAAAAAACCTCAGTAACGGAACGTGTTGGTTTGAATTCAAATTTTTTTTTTTTACTTAAATTAATTAATAATAATATTAGAATCAAAAACATGTTCCAGGCAACTGTCCATGATTTTTATTCTTGAGAATGGACGATGACGATGCGTTTTGTCTGAAGAGCCGAGGGACTCTGAACTCACTGGTCTAGTTTATTCAATTATTTAGCAAAGATGGCCTTTTTAAAGAGGAACAGCGGCCGTTTTAAAAGATTGAAGAGGCGCTAATCGACGGCCGCCATACTGTCTTGCGGTGAGTCTCCAGACTAATGAGAATCGGCCGGAGACAGATTAATAATCGCAACTGGAGGGCCCTTGACGTCTGCACGCGCCTGACGGCCTCAGGCAACTCTATAACACAGTATAAGAAAAAAAAATCTTTTGAAATGGTGATGCAATTAAATCCTTGCGTAGCTGTTCAACCCTTGGAATGATTTCTATAAAATGGCGCCATCAGAAGGCAGCCTCTACTTCCACTCGACACCCTCGTATTTAATTGGGATCTTTACCTTCTGTCCTGTGATTAAGAGCTAAATTCTTAGTATGAACTTCCTTCCGTAAAAATAAATTAATTAATTATCAAGAAACATCTGTTTAGTGTATAACTAAATTATTTGATTCTTTACGAATTTTGAAAAATACCAAATTTTGAGATAATTACAGTAAAATACGTATTTAATAAATATTAGGTTGTTTCTTTCTCCAGAGGATTTAATTATAATTTTTCGAACACAACTTCACACACCAGCCGCATAATCATTATGTTTGGAGAGCAGATATAGTAATGCTTGTATGAGAAAGAATTCAATTGAATCTACCCAGTAGTTTTATGGTTGGTGCTCTTTTAAATAGAACAATAAGCAGCTTTTTCGTCATATATTTTACTTTTTTTCCTATAGAAAATGTAAAAATGCTGTTCAAACCAGAAATAAATTTTCTGGATGTGTATGGAGAAGATGTTTTGACAATACGCCAGTGCCAGAACTGGTTTACAAAATTTTGATCGGCAATATCGATGTCGAAGATGCACCACATACTAGTATTCGGTTAAAGCTGATTAAGACACGATAAAGGCATTAGTTTATTTTTACTTTTACTTCAAATTATTACCTTTACTTCAAATAAAGAGGTTAAAAAAATCATATAGATCAGTTTTTTTCCAGCAAATATTTATTCATTAAAAGGAAATTGTCTTTCAGTTTTCCAAAAAAAAACGAAATCACTTTCAGAACAACCTGATACGTATATCATATCTTATTTAAGAATAAATAATTTGAAACTATTAGCTATAAGTTATATATATGTATATAACTTGTGTTGATAATTCAGTAAAAAGTATGAAAGAATTATTTCTATTTATTCAGTTATTCATTGACTTTTATGGTCAAAAATACAGCCACTACTTTTCATATTTGATTTGATGGTCATAAAATGCTTTTAGAATAAAGAATATGGTGATCAGACTCGATCACATACGAATTGTTATTATAGTTTATAACTTTTTAAAAGTGATGATTTTAGGGAAGATTGGCAAAAAAATAATGTTAAGTTCAATTATAAAGTCTAAATATGTAAGAATAAAAGTAATAATATATATATTATATATAAATTATATATAAATTAAATTATATATATAAAAAATAATAATAATAATTAATTCAAAAGTAATTATATATAAGAATTAAATAAATAAAATTGAAATATTCTACCACTTTATTTGACATATTAATGTATAATATAATAAATCACAAAAATGACTAATGAAATTATCAACAAAAATTTCAAAAATATGCCTCTATTTAGTTAAAACTGCATATCTTATATTTTAAATATTGTAAATATATTAAAATTAGACAAATAAAAAAATAAATTCTAAAAAATTAATAATCAAAAAATAATTAAAGAAATATTAATGAACAATTTAATAGTATACACATATAGATATATATATATACCATATAATATATCATCTTATTAAAATTTTTCGTAAAAATGTTGATGGATTTAAAATGATTTCGTGATGAATATAAAATGGGTTGATAATTTCTAAAAGATTGGAGATGTACTCTGTATGCAAATGGATTCTATTCGGATAGGTTGTTTCCGAGTTCTTACACTTCGAAAGAGGGGGAGGGTGGGGGGAGTTGAAAGCCAAATAATAGCGTGACAGGATAAATGCATCTCAGCGAGCAATGGCGTTTGTCTCGGGTACCCCATCTGCTCGGATGGCTTCCATGTTTGTATACACAAGCAACAAGAACCCTCAGAGCGGCTGCACCCTCCCCTCATTTGGAAATTTCATTTATCAAAAGACGACACATTCAGCAACCACGGTAACATTATATGGCGGAGGCTGATGGTTGGCTATCAGACAAAAGAATGCATACAGATATTATTATGGCATCGATGGCCTGTCAAAATGAATAGCGATCCACTCAACGCGAGAATAGCGGGTAAACGTGTTTTCAACCTCTTATCAAAACATATCGAAAATTTACCAAGAAAAAAATAACATATAAAATAAATAACAGATCCCTACCAGAATCAAATATCGTCTAAATAAGGATAAATCAAATATTCATTGGAGGTTATAAAATTACAAAAAAAAAAAAGAAAAAAAAAAGTGAAAAAGAAAAATTATTATTATTACTATCAAAACTATTTAAATATATAGCAAACATAAAATTTTCACCTTTGGAAAACAAAATAATTTTTTAATGTTTTAAACCATCGTGTGTAACATTCAAAAATTGACATAGTCTGATATCACTATTTTTTTAGTACATCTTTTTTTAATAAATCCAAAATTTTTATTATACCAATATTTAATAAAATATAAATTCCATGAAAAAAATATAAAATAAAATTCTTAAAGTATTATACTACTTTACATTTAAATATTCTTTGTTTTCTTATAAATTATGATGAATTTAATTTAATTATGAGTTTAAAAAAATCGGGAGTGTCCTCCCCTAGACTTTCCCGCATATAAATAGGTAATTAGGTTATTATTATTATGTTTTAACAACAATAAAAATAAACAAACTAATTAATTTAAATTATAAAGTAAAATGGTTTAACACTCTATTATATATATTTATAATTTACACTTAACGCTACTTGTATAGGTAAAATGTCACTTCCGATAGTCAGATCATGATGAAATTTGGTATCTGAATTTTTTTCATATTTTTAAATCTATATACAAAATAGGAAGCAAATATCTCGAAGCAAACTGGTACTTTATTTGAAAGGTAAACGCAACCAGTGTAGGTAAAGTACCACTTCCGGTTAACCGATTTTGACGAAATTTTGATAGAAATCTACAAACTGTGAATAATATCGGTGTACCAAATTTCGAAGTCCTAACTTGATTACTTTCTGAGTAAATTTGCTCACAGACAAACATTACATACATACACACACCCAGACATAATTCGAAAAATGGTATTTTCCAACTCAGGGAGGTCTAAAACGTCAAGATCTATCGAAATCTCGAAGTCGAAATTTTTGACGATTCCAATACTTCCCTTATACGAAGTATGCGGGAAAGTAATGAAGTTAATTTTTATAAAATCTCATTTCTATCTTATTTTAATTTTTAAATTTATCAATTTCTAATAAATAAATAATAAAACTTGATCTATTGAAGAATCTTTTATTATATATTACCAGAAAAAATAAACCCAGGTTAGGTTATAATTATGAAATAAGTAAATAAATAAATTATGGAATGTATAATTTATTTAATTAAATAAAAAAAAAAATTAAACATTCAACATATATAATTATATTTTTTTTTTTAATTAATTTTATTTTTAAATTGAATTGAAATTTTAATTTCAATATTTCAACATTGAAATCTTCAAACTAATAGGTCATAGAAAAACACCGACACCGTTTAGTATAATATTTTATTTTTGATTGTCAATTAAAAGTGTTTTTAAAATTAATTAATAAAAAAAAATTAAAACAACCAACGAATGTTTGAATATCAATCTATCATCTTTGAAAGTTTCTCTTGCTATTGTCATTTGAAAATCTCCTTCAAAAAAAAACTCTTTAATTAAATCTTAAAATAAATAACACTACTGTATTATATATTATACCAGTGTATTATTAAGTATACTATTAATAATTCACTCACTATGTCTCTGTGGCCTCATTTTGTAAATATATTTACTTAAGACTTATTAATTTTTTTTTCAATAGATATAAGTAGTTATTTGATAAATTATATATATATATAATAGAGAGAGAGAGAGAATGAAAATAATCAAGCAATGGGTTTATTTTGAACGGTTTCTATTGTCAAATTGACCAATACCAAAAGAAAACGAAGTGTTCTTTTCAAAATGAATTAGAAATATTTATATTTATATGCTAATGCTTCCAACTCGATAGTTAATTTACGAAAATAAACTAATCTATCTAAAAACACCTCTTGAAAGGGTACAACTCTCCTAGCAGCCATTTATATTCCAGTGGGTCTCTTCCATTTTCTCAATTGCTTTGGAACTTGCTTGTTACGGCCCTCGAGTGAGCAAACATGTCAGTCAAAATGGCCGCCCTTTCACACACTCGTGAGAAATTACACAATTACCACCCCGCAAATGTCCCCTGGTTGTCAGCACCCCTAGCAACCCTATAAAAAAGCGACATTTCTTTGAGGGGTTGTCCCGCCAATCTCTAATCAAAGCCAGTGCAACGTTATCGCCTATTGGCGGGCATCTCTAATCAAAATCATGAATTGTAAGACTAATGGTTTGGAAAGAATGAATAATGACCGAATTTTTTTTTTTTTTTTTTGAAATTGGAAAATGAAATCGGATGGCAAAGTGGAAGATGATTTGAGGGAAGGGGGCGAGAAAAAAATTAGGAAAATGAAAAGGAATTTTTTTTTTTTTTTGGAGGAGTGTATTAATTCGTTTAATATACAAGCCAATAGGATCTAAAGCTCTTGATTGCCGTCGAGTAGAAATTTGCTTATCTAGCAATCAAATTAGAAATGAAATTTCAATCAGAGAATCTTTGCATACTTTTCTATAACTCCTTTATCTCTCGACCCACTGAATTTTTTTTTTTTTAACGAAATTTATAGTGAACAATTAATGCCATAAAATAAAGGAATAAAAAATTATAATTAATTTATAAAAAATAAAACTAATCAAATTAGAAATTATAACAAAATTATATCATTTAAAATTTATTCATTTTTAATTGATCATTTTAAAAATAAATAAATAAATAATCTTATGAAGATTTTAGTGATGGGTATATTAACACAATTGTTTTTTCCATTACCTACTATAAATAAAAAAATAGCTTTAAATAATTACTTAAAAATAATTTTTTTTTCATTTAAGAATAATTCATTTCATATTCAGTTATGTAAACTAAATTTAAATTTAATAAAATTAAACTTAATATGAATAAACTTTAATTAAACACTTCGTGAAGTTTTAAGTTTATTGATATATTTGATATATGTGGATTTTTCAATTTTTTCATTTCAACTGTCTGATTATATAATATATTAAAAAATTATCTTAAATTAAGTCACCAAAATATTTTTATGTTTAATTTTAGATTACAAAAATTATTAAAATGTTTGAGCGAGCTCCAACTGTTAAATCTATTGATTTCTTACTGTAATATATTTTCACTCTTTATATGTTATACGTTGATAAGATTGTGAATATTAAAAATTTTACTAAAGTTAAAAAATTTTTAAATATTCTTTTCAATTTGTTAATTTATTGAATTGGTTTTTATTTCTTAGGTTATATATATATATAATATATATATATATTTTTAACAAAAACTTTATTTTCCACACCTCCTTAATATTTCTTAAACTCAAAATGAATATAAATTAACAGAATAAAATTTATATAAGTTGGTTCGTTGTGACAGAAACTTTCCTATTATATTATTATTATTATTATTATACTGTTTGTTAGAAAAATACCTACATTATTCATATTTAATTCAATCACCTTTCTGAGTGGTAATAACTTAGAAGTAAAAAACAAATATAAAATACAAAAAAAAGAAAACTTATCTATTATACTTATTTATTATTAATTTATATCATTTTTTAATCTTAGATACTTAATTATCAATTTATCAATTTAATTTTTTGTTTTTTAAATTAATTATATACTTTTATATTGCATAAATTTGATTATACTCATAATTATCAGATGCAGCACCAATTTTATACAATATTAAATCAAAAGTTAGCTTTTATTGATGACCTGTTTTTACATTTTTCTTTATTTTATACACTAAAAATTAAATAAATAAATTAAATCCTTTGAAATATTAATTTCATATTGAAATTTCAATATTAAAATGTGGAATTTGGAAAATATTATTAATATAATATAATAGTTGGACTCGGGCTATTGTCCGGTATGGACGTGTATCAGAGTCAGGATTGCCCAGGATTCTTCGGAGCTCCAAAGCAACGCAGTAAGTACAAAACCATCCAACCTATCAATCCAAAATCCCGATATTAACCCTTGGTCACCCAAATTAAGACCCAGAATCCCAAAAAATATTCCCACCTAAATAATCTCTTGAAAATGGTTCTAAAATGGGTGCCGAAACGTCGAGAAAACAATCTCACAAAAATACGTGATTATATCTCTGATAAATCTGATAGTAATAATAACAATAACCATCACGGAAACCTAAACCAACATATATATATATATTTTAACAAGTATGAGTAATCATTAAATTAACCAATATTAATTAATATAGTATGATTCCCAATGTTATCAATATAAATTATTGATCTAAAATTAAAGTATTGAAATATTTTTTTTTTATTTATATTTTTTTTCTTGTAATAAATCAGTTGATTATATATAAATCTCAGCTAAATAAGAGATTTTGTTAATAATTAACGATGTAAGGCAGTAATACTACTTTGTGTATATTAATATAGATAATTTTCTAATTTAATATGAAAAAGGGTTAAATTTTTAAATACAAATTATGTGACAAAATATTTTTATATTTTACTTTGAATTGCAAATTCATTGGTGGAGAGAGACTCAATATTTCACTTATAATATATATATATATATATATATATATTATAAAGTTTAAAAATAAAAAAAAGAAAAGGATCTTCAATATATTTCAATATGAATCAACGCCCATTTGATAAAAATTCTAACTGGTCAAATAGAAAGTTCAGGAAATAATTCAATTGTAAATAAAAAAGAAATAAAAAAAAAAGTACCGGAGAATTGAGATTTGTGCGTTTTCCATTGGAAAGGGAGAGAATTCGCCAGGGAAAGAGGCCAGACGCATTTGCAAACCGATTTGGATTTCGTCGGGTATCGAGAGATGAATGTGTGGGTGGGTGGCTGCGATTGACAATCGGCTGCTAAAAGCTTCTTTGGCCAGAGCTGTCACCAGCACCGGACATCTATTCAGTCGAAATGGAACTCGTCCCCATTCCGGATCCGGAATCGCCCTCTACCCTTAACCCTCACACCCAGCTCACTCAAACTCCTGCTATAAACTTTTAAATTCGCAATTTTCGAATTCGATCAAATGATCAAAAGAGAAAATGGAAATGCCAACTAGTTCACTTGATAAAATCATTTGTTATCTCCAATTTATTCAGTATAGAGATCTTTTTTTTTATATTTTATTTTACAATTCAGGACGCTTCGATTGGGAATAATGGGAGAAAAAAAATTTTACAAGACAAATTCAATTGAAAGAGAAAATAAAATATTCTTTGAGATATTGAATTTTTATTCTAAAAATTTACTTAAACCATCTAAAATAGGTGAAAAATTGATAGAGAAAGAGATTATACAAAAATCTTGAGTGTCTCCACTCGACTATCTCGCAAATTTGAATTGGATTAATTAACATATATTGTATTTAAATTAAATTTACTTAATTAAATTATAAATTAAAATTAATAAATAATATTTATTAAACCAGCGCGTGTTTGGCTCTTTGTTGATTGCACCACGTCACGTGCTGGCTCGTGATGGTAGTTAACGTGTTAAAAATTTAATTCCGGTACTTTCAGCGATTCAATCAAGCTGAAATTCTATATATAGCAGTTTTATACAATTTTTAATCATGTGAATAACTATCAACATATATCTTAATTTTTAAGGTCACTTTAGAGGAAAAAAAATCAAAACCTGGTAGGTAATGACCCTCTGAGCTACATTTCTCAAAAATTGATAGAAAACTACGTATTTTGAATACCAAATTCATTATTCTAGCTTAAACCGTTTTCCGTAATCTAGTCTACATACACACATACACACTCAGACATTTTTGTCAACCTTAGTGAAAATGACTCAGGGACCTTCAAAACGTATAAAAACATCAAAATCTCGACATGGAAAATTTTCTTGATCGCAATACTATCTCTGGCGAGTAAAAAGAAAATAAAAGTTAATAATTGTAAAAAAAAACACATTAATTTCATAAAGAATTATATATTTTATAAAATCACCATAAAGTTATAAAATTTAATATTTGAATATAGGCATTATTAAATTAATGTTAAAATATTCAAATTTCTAATATTGTCTTTCAACAAATTTACGTATATTAAATTAATGATTTTAATACATTATCCTATACTAAAAATTCATCTTCACTAGAAAATACTTTTATTTAATTATTATTTTTACTATCTTTTGTTATCATTTTTAAATGATAATCTGTGCTTTGAATTAAAAATATAAAAATGAGTTTAGAAAAGAAAATTATTTTTTTTCCATTTAAAAAATTTGATAATATATTTATATGGCAGGGGATATTATATTCAAATAATTAATTAAAGAAAGAATCAAAAAAAAAATAATTACTTAAATAGAATTCAATTAATTTAAAATAAATAAATTTTGTATTAACTTAAAGTAGGTTAATTTGATGACTTATTTTGAACAAAATGCCATCTTCATTTTGTTTAACCATCTGGTATATGCATACATATAATCGTTAACATTGATATGAGAGCAAATACTATAGATTCATACCCCGTCTTCATACATAAATAATTTATAATTAAATTTAATTAAACACATAGTTGAAGGATTTACTTTAAAAATATATCAAGCATATTTATTATATTAAATAGTATTTATAAGATAAAGAATTGTCAAAGTTGGATAATTAAAAATCAATCAGGATAATAATAGAGAATTCAATTCTCTTTTTAACTTTCAATATAATCAATATATACTAGATATTAAAAAAATAAACATTGAACAAACTTATGTATAATCCAATCATCGTTTTAACCCATTGATTTTAGCTTAAACAGTTACATATATTAATATACCTATATATAATTCGTGGGTAGGGTAATAAGTACGTGACTGTTTAGAATTTCCCGACTCTTAAATGAAATGGCAACACTGCTCCTGTCAGTCCTATCAGTCGAAATTTGAAATAGCAGACTATCTCGTGATTTGAAAAGAAATTAGTAAAAGTGAATTTCCATGCAAATTCATGAATTTGGATACGAATTGCTCCTCATCCACCCTATTCTCCGGATTTATTTCCGAGTGAATATTTCTTGTTTTCAAACCTGAAGAAATGGCTCGGCGGAAAGAGATTTGACTCCATCGATGAAATCATCTCACCAAATATCTATTTTGATGTCCTCGCCAAATCTTATTTTTGGAAGGAATAAAAAATTAGGGAAACTTTGGAGTGTATAGAGCTAAAAATAAAATTAAGTTGAAAAATAAAATAATTTTTTATCTAAAAATCTGGGTTTCATTCAAAAAGTCACGGACTTATTGACCTGACCTTAGTAAATATATGTAATTAATTTATATTAAAATTGTAACTAAAATCTTTTACTCAGAAAGAAAATTAATTTAAAGTAATACCAAATTTTATATTAACATTCTTATATATATGTATATATTTAAATAAATAAAATATTAATATTTTAATAAAAAGGCAATATAAGAAAAATAAATAAGATTTGTTTTGGTAACTATTTTTTTTTTTATTTATTATTTAAAATAAACTTTTACTGTCTTCCCTAATTTTTGCACCTTAAACTTTCACATTTAATATTTCTCAAGCCACTTGTCCTTTTAGCTTAATTGAAAATATCCCTGGGTTTGGTTCTTTCGTCTGGTTCTCTGTCGGATCCAATCGTTCAGAGAAAGAACTGGATAAATTGGATTAAATTCGGACCAGATAGCTTTAACGGCTGGCTCTCCTCCTCGATAACAATGTTAGCTTTCTTGCTTTCGTTCACCCTCGTTACTTTGTTACTTATCACCCCTGTTCCTTCTCTACTCCGTCTTCAGCAATCTCTCTTAGACCAATTTTTTCCTTCGCTTCAATTTCCAATCTTGTTCGGCACCGCTAACAACCATCTTTTTCAAAAGCACGCTTTCTTTTCAAATGTCATCCACAACTAATATTCTTTTTCTAAAAAAAAAAAAAGCTTTTTTTACCATCACTTGCATACACTCTTCAGTTAGTTTAATTCAATTCGAATTTTCAATACAAATAAGAAGATAAATTTTGTTTAATTCTGTTTAAAAAGATTCGCAGAAGACAATTCAAAATCTAGTAATTATTTGAAGTAAAAAAAATAAATATTCAAACAAAAATATTTTTTTATTATTAAAAATTAGATTAATTATCATTAATCATTAATCATTTTCAAAATCTATGTTAAATTTATATTGTATTTTAAAATCTCATTAATAATTTAAAAAATTCGAATATTGGTAACATGTAAATAAATATTTCTTTCGAATGATTATAAATAAATAAATATAAATTTATTTAAAATATTTCTATTTCCTTACATAAGTAATTTAATGAGATTTTAAATAAATAATTATTATTAATCAATATATCATTTATTAGATAAAGTTATATATAAATTTTCATTAATTTTTTGATTTTTTTTTCTTTACCTATAAAATGATAATGTTTCTTCTAAAATTATTAATTTTTTAAAATAAATTAATTCAATTAAATATATATAAAAATATTTTGAAATATTAACATTATTACTATTATCACTCATATACCCCAATCATATCTATATTAAATCATTTTTTTTCAATTTTTCAATTTTGAATATTATGAAACATTTTATAATTATGGAAAAATCGATATTATCTATTTATTTTTGTTAATTTGAAGAATTTTACAAAAGATTACACTTCCAATTAAATTGAAATTAATTCAACTTTTTTTTCTTTTCTTGAAAAAATCTTAGCATCTTTAGCATTAAAAAAAGACTTAAAAGTAAATGTAATGGAATAGTTAAATAAATACAGTTACTTATGTGTGTACCTTCCTTTAAATAGTTAAAAAATAATATTTCTAAATTAATTAGTTATTAGATAATCAGAATAAAATTATTATTTTTATATTTCTATCATTCTAATATTTTTCTTTTTAATTTTTTGTTTTTTTTAATTAAAATATTTTATTTCATTATTAAAGCCCATTTTTCAAATATATGTCACTCAATTATTCATTAAATCATTTTCATTTAAATATTTATACATTTAATTGATGAAAAACATTTTTGATAATCAATAATTTTCTAATTTAAATATATATGAAATAATTAATCAATTGACCACCTTTCATAATATTAATTGAAGTACTTAATTCAATTATCTTATGGTAAATTAATAAATATTGCGATAATATTATTTTTATAAGATCTTATTAAAAAAATATTAACTACAAACTAATTTTACTATTGTAGAGTGATGGAATGGTTGATGTTAAATTTTATAATTTCAAGATTGATTGATTGATTGATTCGATTCAATTTGAATGAAATAGATTGGACAATGTCACCGCCAACAACAGACAACTCCAAATTAATTTATTTTTATTCTTATTTTTCTGTGAGGAGAGTTTAATGGTTAGTTCCTTCTTAAATAAACACTTAAATAAAGAAATTAATTATTTTATATAGATATTCATCATTGGAAACATTATTTTAAAATATCATTATTGGAGTGGAGAGTAGAAGGCGTCTGTCACAAGAAGCATTTTTGGAGGGGTTTCAAGTTGAAATCGTGTCAAAACGGAACCAGCACCCAACCATCAAACGTGACACGCTTCCGCCATGACAGTTAAATTTATCATAATCCAATTTTTCCAACAAAAACATTTTCTTCTCTTGTCACTTTATTTATTTCCCCATCATTTTAACATAGAAATTTTGGAAGAATAAAATAAAAATAAAAATGAAAATAAAAAAAAAAAATATAAAAAATAAATAAATAAAATAACAAATTGTCAACAAGATTTAGATCCTATCGATGATTATATTATAATATGTCGTCTTCGAAGATTAGACTTCGTTTTTTCTTTATATACGATAAATAAGAAATTTTCCCATCATTGATCAATAAAGTGATTGTGAATTATTATATCTTATCGAAAAATCATTTTCCTTTAAGCAAATATAGAAACGCTTCTCATTATAGAATTTTTCATGGCATAACGATTTTTTAGAAGCTAAAAATTTATGCTATTAGAAACGTATTCGTAAAGAAATTCTAAATATATTAAATTTTAATAAAATTTATTAAAATACAATATGCCTTCCTGAAAAATAAAAATTTGTTATAAAATAAAGATAATTATATTCCAATGTCCAAATATGGAACTTAAAAGTAAAAATTATTGATATTTCAAATAACATTGTATCTAGTAATTTCAAAATATTCATATAATTAAGTTTGAAAGATTGTCTCCCATTTATAACAAACTGAATGATGTTCGAAGATAGATCAACTACAAAGATCTCAATTAAAAATTAAAGATTAACTGAAACTAAATAAATTCATTTTTTTTTTTTTTTTGGAAAAATACATTTAGGAGTTTTATTAGAGAATAACCTATAAATCTTCAGAAATTAAATTGCATGATTGTTGAATTTTAAATTCCCATTAATTTCATAGACCCATTATTTACTATTTTAATTAAATATTGAACATCTTGGATTTAAAGATTCTTGTTAAAACATTTTATCTATTTGGAATTTTATGCTGAAAGTTTTTTTAAAAATTTTCAATTTATAAATAAAACCGAAAATTAGTAATAAACTCATTAGGTTAATGGTAGGATATTAAAGGCACATGGTTTTACGTATGTATGAAGAAAATTTTTATATTATCTTTTATCTTTATATAAATGTATTTTTAATAAACTCCCTTTAACCTATTGATTTTATTATTAATTTTCTGTTCTAGTTATATTATAAAATTGTAAAAAAACAATTCAGGTTATTTAGCAACATTGGTTAACTGATGAAAATGTTTTAAGAGTACTGATTATATTAAAATTTTCATTTATGGGTCATTCCACGTCAACTCATCCAGGCCGTTTCACCCAAAATCTCAGATTTTTATGAAAATTGGTAAATATGTTCTATTTATAAACATGAAAAACACCACCAAATTTTAATTTTTTATCTCACATAGTTTTTGAGTAATGGCAGTTTAAAGATTGGCGTTTTTAAATTTCCGAGCCTCGTATAAGGCCAGATAAAACGTGTAGTGGTGTAGAAAATAATTTCTCATTCACTTATTTAACCTCCTATCTTGTTGAAATTTTTAAGGCATGTTCTTATAACTATGAGGAATTGTAAAAAAAATGTAACGGACCCCAAAATATTTTTAAAAAAATTATATGTTGGATATTATAAAATTTTAAAATTACAAACAAAGTTTAGCGTAAAATGAAATATCACGACAAGGGAATGAGATAATCAAGAACTTTTTTTTTCCTAAATTATCTACATGAAATGGGCTTTAAGTTAATAAAATAAAAGTTTTGTGTATTTGCCTCCTTCTATTTACTAAGACCACTGCAAGTTACAACACATTAATTATGAGCAATATGAGAGTCTCAATGGCTGAATTTTGTTAATAATTAGACATTTTAATATTAAATAAAATATTTTTACCTAAAAATGACCATCGAAGGAAAGTTTAACAGCATTCTTACAACCAAAGTTTGAAAACTATGAGGAAGAAGATAGGATCGAATTCAAACAGTGGGTAGCTACAGACAGGACACAGATGATAACTCAAACTTCAACCATTGATGAATTTATTGATGAACTAACAACAAAAATAGAAAAATTGATCCCACATTCTTATATTGCAAAAAGTTAGTCGAGCTATTTTAAAAGTCTAAAGGATAACTGCGCGCCAAATCAAGCCATTATATCAATCAATTGACTTCAGCGAGAATTTCTCTTTTGTGATTCAAGATGAGGTACAGGGTTATCATTGGATTCTAACAGGGTATCTTGAATCTTATAAACCATACAAACATCATGATTTAAGTCATCGGAAATTATACAATGTGATGAGACTATTTTTTTGTCATCAACACTCATGTTAATTATTACTGGGTGAACAGTGCAGGAGTCTGAGGTCCAATGATAACCCTGTACCTCATCTTGAATCACAAAAGAGAAATTCTCGCTGAAGTCAATTGATTGATATAATGGCTTGATTTGGCGCGCAGTTATCCTTTAGACTTTTAAAATAGCTCGACTAACTTTTTGCAATATAAGAATGTGGGATCAATTTTTCTATTTTTGTTGTTAGTTCATCAATAAATTCATCAATGGTTGAAGTTTGAGTTATCATCTGTGTCCTGTCTGTAGCTACCCACTGTTTGAATTCGATCCTATCTTCTTCCTCATAGTTTTCAAACTTTGGTTGTAAGAATGCTGTTAAACTTTCCTTCGATGGTCATTTTTAGGTAAAAATATTTTATTTAATATTAAAATGTCTAATTATTAACAAAATTCAGCCATTGAGACTCTCATATTGCTCATAATTAATGTGTTGTAACTTGCAGTGGTCTTAGTAAATAGAAGGAGGCAAATACACAAAACTTTTATTTTATTAACTTAAAGCCCATTTCATGTAGATAATTTAGGAAAAAAAAAGTTCTTGATTATCTCATTCCCTTGTCGTGATATTTCATTTTACGCTAAACTTTGTTTGTAATTTTAAAATTTTATAATATCCAACATATAATTTTTTTAAAAATATTTTGGGGTCCGTTACATTTTTTTTACAATTCCTCATAGTTATAAGAACATGCCTTAAAAATTTCAACAAGATAGGAGGTTAAATAAGTGAATGAGAAATTATTTTCTACACCACTACACGTTTTATCTGGCCTTATACGAGGCTCGGAAATTTAAAAACGCCAATCTTTAAACTGCCATTACTCAAAAACTATGTGAGATAAAAAATTAAAATTTGGTGGTGTTTTTCATGTTTATAAATAGAACATATTTACCAATTTTCATAAAAATCTGAGATTTTGGGTGAAAAAATGACTATTTTCTGGTTGAATTGACGTGGAATGACCCTTATATTAATTAATTCTCAAATATGTGTATAATATAGATTACATTGAGTTATAAAATATATTTCTATATTATATAAATTTGATATATTTAATTATTTTATTCTAAAATTCCTGAATTAATAAATTACCATTTGTTTTGATTCGAGGATATTCGAATTTGAAATGATAAACAACCAATTTAAATTTTCGATTTATAATTTAAAATTAATAATTTGCTAACGATATAGAGTTCAATTTATATATTTATTATTTTATTATTTATTATATCAAAATACAGGTATCTCGCACTCTTGACTAAAGGAACTGTCGAAACTCCGCCCTTTGCAAATGGAAAAAATAAATAAGTAAAAAAAAAAACATGTTGATAATGATCTGGTGCTCGTCTCTTGATTTTTATTGGACGCTTTTTGGGCGTGACGCAGACGCCGATTGGTTGGCTCCGAGACATTGAAGAGAAAGAGAGAGAGAGAAGGATAGTGTGTGTGTATGTGTGAGAGAGAGAGATAAAGAGAGAGATAATCGAGTGATAACTGAATGAATGGAAGGGGGGAGTTGCGGTTTCGGAACTTTAGAACAAATAGGGAAACGTTCAATTTGGCAATTGATCCAAATTGGCAAGATTCGTTTTCATGAAATTGAAGCCACATTTTCTCCAACCAACCAATTCAAACGTCTTTCGAATATTATCTAAATATTTATATTTATAGAAATGAAATTGTAAAAGAAAATACAACAAATAATACAAATAATAGGTATTATATATTTATTTATTTAAATGGAATAAACTATATTTATATATCTGTTAATTATAGATATTACTATATTTATTCACACCAATTCAAAAAAAAAATCAATAAATATGTTTTTTACCAAAATACTTCGATAATAATGGTATTTTAAATATATATATATATATATATATATGTTGGTTTAGGTTTTCGTGAATGTTATTGTTATTATTACTATCAGAATTATCATTGATATAATCACGTATTTTTGTGAGATTGTTTTCTCGACGTTTCGGCACCCATTTTGGCGCCATTTTCAAGAGATTATTTAGGTGGGAATAATTTTGGGATTCTGGATCTTAGTCTGTGTGACCAAGGGTTAATATCGGGATTTTGGGTTGATAGGTTAGACCGGCACACGTCCGTACTGGACAATAGTCCAAGGCCAACTTATTTTTGTTGCTAAATATCTAATCATCTTATTTTAAAAAAAAATTATATAACTTTATAATAATTTACTGACATTTCAATATTAATCTAATTTAGGTCATTTTCTGTGTGTGTTTTCTTCTTTGTTTTTTCTTATTTGAAGCATTTGGAGTTATGTGTGTGTTTAGTAATTCCCAATAAGTTTTTTTTTTATAATTATTTTAACGTTTTTATCAATTTCGCTTCATGTCTGCCTGTCTGTCTGTTCGCTCTTATGACAAATTTAAATAGATTTTTCATCAACTTTTAATTGAGATAGATTTTTGAAATTTTTTATAGATATTTCAATGGTATGGAAGAAATATAATTGAATTATAATTTATTAATTTTAATATAATTAAACATTAATTGTTTTATTGAATTTTCATTCACGCCATCTGTCGGATAAATATTGAGTTGGTGCTCGTTTTGAAAGAAATTCAAAATAATTTATTATATTAAAAGATAATTTTTTTTTATGATAATTATAACAAAAATATTTTAAAAATATTACTTCAATTTAATACTCCTAACATTAATTTAATATAATTATAATCATTCTTTTTGTTTTATTCTAAGTAACTAACTCCTTTTGTATTGCTCCGATTAATTTTTTTCTTAAGCATAAATATTGATTTCAGAATAGATTTTCATTGTGAAAGTAATTAAAAATATTTTATAGCATTAAAATTAATGATTAATTCTTAATAATCAGCTAGTAGGGTCGATTTGAGGGGAAACCTCTTTCCCTCAAATAGCATAGAAGAAAGATTATTTTTTTTATATATGCCCCAGAGAGAAAATAAAATAAACTAATAAAAGAAAAACTTTTTTATGAAGATAATATGAGTATAATATCCTAAATATATTTAAAAAAATTTCATATTAATTATTAATTATTTATTTTTAAATATAATATAATAATTACTATTCAACAATAACATTTACTTAACATAAATACATAAAATCAGTTTTAGAAGATTAATAATTTCTTTTGGTTTTATTCATATTTGCAAATTTTCGTATAACATCATCTTTTCTATTTCTCTTGTTATATAAAATAAATTTTCAAATTTAATTGCATTAAAAAGAATAAAATAATATAAATATAAGTTTTTTATATAAAATAACATTTTTCTAATGGAATAAAAAGAATAAAATAATTTTTCTATAGCTTGAAAAAGTTTATGGATGCATTGCTTCATATTCAACTGAAAACGTTGGGCGCTTTTAGTTTTCATTTGCTTTCTATTTTATTTATATGCAATTAAATTCCTTTCTTGAGCTATAATTTATATATATATATATATATATATTTTCATAACACACTATAACACTTCATTAACAAGCAACACTATTTCTTCTAATATAATCAAATGTTTTAGATTCGATTGATAATATGTTTTTTTAAGAAAATAATAATTCTTTTAAAATTTTTTACATATTTTGATAGAAGAATATTACAGTGAAAAATAATAAACGATTAATTTCTTAGCTCTTAATCTATCAATTTTATTGCATAATAAAAAACAATGTCAGTTTGTGTTTAATAAAATCTTATGATTACAAAAATTTGACTTGATTTTTTATATAAATAAATATAACTAAATGCGTCCAACTTTTTTAAAGCAATCCATCCATAAACTTTTCAAGGCTTATAGAAAAATTATTTTATTATTTTTAGTCCACAAGAAAAACGTTATTTTATAAAATCTTTTGTATCTTTGTATTTCATTTTATAAGAAGAAATTTAATTATAATTGAGATTGAGAAGTTAAATAAATCGTATATTATTATTATTATTTTTTCGATTGTAATAAGTAAGAGTAAACGTTGTGATTCGTTAGAGGGTTTTACTTTTTTAAATTAAACCATATTTACAACACAATTAGACAAAACAAAAAAAAATACAATTTTTTTTATTAATTTATTTTCCCAAAATAATTTTAAAATAATTATTTAATTTTATTAATTTATTATTTCAGACTAACCATATTATAAGAATAATTAACGGTTCCATTTTTCACTTTGTGTTTTAAATTTAAAATTTAAATTTTTATATGTTATGTTCATAATTAATAAATTATTTATATTTGAAGTTTACCATAAATAAAGATTAACAAAAAAATTTCTATTTACATTTGGAAAAATTTCTTCAATAAAATTTTAAAACTAAACATCTTATTTATGTTGAAATTTCAAATAAGTGTACAATATCCATCTCCCTATATATTTCATTAAAAAATTATTTTTATTTAGATTAAAATAATCTTTAAAGGGAGGTATATATGTAATCAAAATATTATATTCGCCATGCCATATTGAAATCTTGTTTTAAAATTTGCATATCGAAATCTTGGGCCAACAATTCAACCCATTGGCCTTTTATGAGGTAAATAAAGATGGCTTCATATGCGTGTTGTGAGTCTAGATTTACATTCCGACCAATACACGTCCCCCTTGACGTAAAGGGTGGTGCTCTCAAGGGCGCAGCCTGCATAGAAATTAAGGAGATCGCCACTAAAAGCTTACCTAAAACAAAGAGAAGGCCCCTCCCAGGGGCTCCGCCCCTGACACGCCCTGTTAGTAATTAAAATGCATTCCATCCGATAATAGAACCAGGCAAAACTCTTTTTTTATAATGAAATTAAATCAAAACAAAGAGTACGTACGTAAATGGGAAGATTCCTTCAATCTATCTTCTGCTCCCTTTTTATTCCTTTCGTATACATCTCCTGGTTTTGGATTTTTAATTTTCTGCTTTTGCATTGTATCCGATAGATTTCATTTAAATCTTTGCATCGTATTTGAATTTCACTTTCGCTTCATAATCATAAAAATAAAAAAATAATGAAGATTTTCATTTAATGAATCGGGTAAATGCAATCTATGAATATGCAGATTATTTTAGAAATAAAAAGTAATTGTATTTCGTTTAAACAACATTATTAAGAGATGCTGCATATCTTAATTAAAAGCCCTGTTTTTATTATAATAAAACTTTAATACTCTACGGTTTTGTTTATTTTATAAAAATAAATAAATAAATAAATAAATATTCAAAAGTATTTCATTTAAATAAACTATCATATGAATTGACAGTACTCGCCATAAATTGACGCCAAATAAAGTTAGTGCAAAATTTTGATTATGATCATTTAATAATAAATAAATAAATAAATGGTTATATTTTTTATAAAATAAAAATGTTGACACTTTCTACTTAATAGGTATTATTAAGAAATGTTATGACAATAAAATTATTTTTTAAATATTCATACATATTTTTATACTAACAAAAATTTATTTTTATTTTATTTTGATTTTTATGATCTCGAAAAAAATTCCCAATTCCCAATTAATTTTACATATTACGCGTAAAAAAAGATTTTGAGTTGAAAAGTTGAACTGTATTGGTTTACAATTTTCTATTTTCTTAATAAAAGTAATTTATCAATAGATTTTAATAAATATTTAAGGAAATTGATTTTCATATACACACATTTAATCTTATATTTTTTTTTTTTAATTGATAAGTGATATTAAAACAATAAATAAATTCAATTTGTAATAAAATATTAAATAAATATGATCTTATGATTTCATATATGAACACAAACAAATGAATACTAATAAAAAATATAAAATTGTAATTTAGCAAATTTCAGAAATACAACTTAAAAAATTTAAATTATTTTAATAATTATGAAAATATGATAGATATAATATTTTCAAAAGGACATGAACATAGCTTATGAACATATTGAGGCGCCGGTTGACTAAAATGGAATTTTTCTTAAATGCTTTATAAGAGGTTTTTTGTGAAGAATTAATATTTATTTTTTTAAAAATTAATATTGTTTCATAACTCTTTTCTATATATTAATTACCTTTATATAAACAATAGTATATTAGGGATAATAATATTAAAGAGAATATTTTACAATAATTGACCCAGTTAATTTGCAATATTTCCTAACAAATAAGAAAACAATTAAATTGCATCTCTAATTCTTGAAATGTGTGAATAGATAAATTCTTTTTTTAATTATAAATTTTATAGATGATGGTGAAAAGTTTATCCCTCTCAATTTTGACATGCCATATGTTTTCTATTTATAGATATTTAAATTTCTTATGGATGTAAATTAATAGTTCCGGAATAAATAAGTTATTTTGTAATTTATGAACCTACATTTTATTATATATATATAATTAAATTAAATATATATTATGCTTCAGTTATATATGTTTATAAATTTTTTTAATTTTATTCACATAATTGCACAAATAATAATTATAAGCAATATTATATTATTTAATAAAATTGTATGAATTCATTGAGAAAAAATAATATTTAACATTTATGAAAATTAGTTGCATTATTTATTAAGATCTTTCGTACTATGTATAATAAAGCGATAAGAATTCTTAACGATGAAGGAATAATCGAGGAACATCTCGTTCATTAAATGATAATTGCTTGACAAATGGATGTTCACTTTAAATGAATATTTCACGCTTTATTTGTCTAATTAAATAAATTAGAAAATATCACAGGGATCCATGAAGAGACCTAAAATATAGTTTAATTTAAAAATTGAGTTAGTATGAATTGCTATTATTTATTTAGCACCTCATTATATCTCTCGACCCCCTATTAATTTTTTTAAAAATAATCACATTTCATTTCATAAAAAATATATTACTGACTATACATTAAGTATATAGTGGAATTTTTAAATTAAAAAGAATAAATATATAATAACTAGAAAATCTTAGTATTAGTTTTGTTATTAGTCTAGATCAGGGATGTCCAACACGCGGCCCACTCAAAGTTTTGATGCGGCCCACTATCGACTCATTTTGGAGTTAAATTTTAAAGAATTCACAGTCCGGCAAGCGACCTATAACTTCGAGGCTATAAAAAAAGGCTGGGGGCAACATTCAAAAACAAAAAACCACCTCTATCCCCAAAAATCTCCATAAGTTTTGAGACATTCACTAGCTAGGCTTAACATATTCTGGTAATTTTGCGGCCCAGTTAAATATTTAAGTTTGCGATGTGGCCCATTAAATTAAAAGGTTGGACATCCCTGGTCTAGATATTATATCATTATAAGGGCGTTTTTAACACAAGTAGTTGTAATTCCTTTTATTATTACTACTATTGTTTAATAATACCAATTATTATAATATTATTTATAATGAAATAGTGTTTTCTAATGTATCTATCTATCTCTATGGCTCTTCGGAAATAGAAAGTTCTTGGTCGCAGCAAAACTATATTTCTCCAAGAGTCACTCCCCATCTTGAGCTACATCCATCTAACTCCTATTTTTGTCTTCTCTCTTACGACCCTTCCTACATGGTCTGCCCATCGCCTCCGTGATCTTCCAATCTCCACAAATAAATTTTTCGCCAGTCTTTCTTCTCCCATTCTTGCCACCAGCCCTGCCTCCACAACACTCTCAATTTTATGACTCTTACTATATCTGGAGAGGCATAGAGGTAATGAAATTCCCCATTATGCAGTCTCATCCATTTTCCGGTGATCTCATTTTTCTTTATTATATTATAAATATATAAAATATATATTATAAATATAATAAATAACAAAAAAGTTCGATTATTTTATAATAATTAATTAATACTTAATTTATAATATAATAAAAATAAATAAAATATTAAATAAATATTTAAAAAAAAAGATTTTAGAGAAAGATGGCAAAGGTAAAAGTAATGACATCAAAACTTTGATGTGTTCAAACTAAAATGAAATATATCGTATTTTATCCCCAATAATTTATATTATTTTCAAGTTAAATATTTTTGAAATATTTTTATTAAAATCATTATTTACTTAGTAGGATAAAATATGGTGTTCCTAAACTAGTATTTAAATTTTTCTATATTTTCAAATGCTAAGTTTTCTATATTAAAATTTTGTGTGTTAATACTATTCCACTCTGTCACCAAATATAACGTTTTCGTATATTATGAAAAAATTTCATTATTTTAATTTTTATTGATTATTTCTTTTGATTGAAATATTAAATAATAAACTGTTTCCTCCTCTATGTTATCTATAGCAGCGGTTGCCAAAGTGGTGGTCCGCGAGAAAATTTCACTGGTCCGCAGAAAAATGTGAAGTATCCTTACTCATCATGTTAAGTTATGTTTTAAGATGCATTAAAACATGATTCAATCCATAACAATACGTTAAGTATAACAATACGTTAAGTATATAAAAACTCAATGTTTATGTGTTCTTTGATCACAATTTTTATTTTTATAAATATATTTAACACTTAAAAAATCCTATTAGTGGTCCGCAGGATTTAAATTATGAATTAACTGGTCCGTGAGGTCAAAAAGTTTGGCGACCGCTGGTCTTTAGTACTAATGTGATGGTCTCTATCCATCTTCATGTGGCTTCATCAAACCGAAGGTGATAATATTGAAATTTTAAAATTAACATAATATATTATTATTATTATTATTATTGACATATTAATTCAAAATTTGATTTAATTTTAAATATCAAATTAATTTTCTAAAAAATAATATGAATATATATGGCTATTATAATTAATTTTGAAATAAAATTCCCTTCCATAATTATAATCTAAAAATACCCGCCAAGACGGGTTTATTTTCTAGTATATACAAGTATAATTATTATTCAGCTATTAAATTATTTCACTATTTAAAAAAAAATCTGTCACAACACATTTTAAATATTTAATTTCAACACAGTAGATTAAACTTTAGAAAGACCAGACAAACATCAATTTCTAAAAACATGATTTTTTAAATTAAGAAGTATATAAAATGTCTTTGAATTTTCGTAATGTTATTGTTGAAAAAATTATAGAAATTTCATCATTGTTTTTCAAAAACTAAAACAGAATTATTCTACCTAATATTGTATTTTATCGAAAATACTTTGATTATTTAATAACATGAGAAAGAAAAGCACTAATTGAGATAATTTTATTGAGCAAATACGAGACATGAAAATATTATTCAATTAAGGCTCAAATATATAAATTGTAAAAATAAAATTGAATTAAATTTAAGTTAGAAATGTGAAAATAGTAATTATAATCTGTTTATAAATAAACTGATCTTCTACAAAAGCATGTATTTTTTTAAAATTATTTTTTATTTATTTTTTGAATTTACTATTTAGTTACAAATAAGATATTTCTAAAGATTTTAAACTATAAAAAGGAATGATTTCCTAAAGTAATTACTAGGAAAACACTTAAAAAATTTAAAATAATGATGAGATTTGTTTATTTCCTTTATTATATTATCTAAATGAAGAAACGGAATTCATTTACTTAAAAGAATTCCATTCATTTCTAGGATCATGATGATGAAACTCAAGCCCTTTCTAAATATCTATATTATACTCTTTCAATTTTAGATTAAATATCTAAAAAATAATTTCATTTCTAAGATCCACCCAACTCTTAAAAAAAAGAGATATTTTTAATGACATTTCCTTGGAAATTATTTCAATTTTTCTTCTATATTCTTTTTTTTTTTTTTTTATTCAACTGATTGATCAACTTTTTGAATAGAAAAATGAAATATATTCCTGAGATTGTACAAATAAAGGGAACAAAGTTTTTTTTATCAATTCTCCGTACTTTTGATATTGATAAAAGCCACAAGTAAGAAGGGGCAGTTCTTAATGATGTGAATCGAACCGTATCAAGTTGTACAAAGTAAGCTGGGTTTGGTAATCCCCATTAGTTGCTCAGGGAGGATGAGCCGCTGCTTAGACATAAAAAAAAACATCTTAAAGCAAGCCTCGTTTGAGTTTTTACTTTTTTTTAATCATTATTCTTTGACTTGCCAAAAGTTCATTCAATTTAAGGAAAAACTCAAATTTCATAAAAGAAACTTGTCTTAATAATAATAAAGACAAAGTGATTCTTTTTTATCATGTTGTAATTAATACGCCTTTTTTCAATTTTTTTTTTTGTTTTTGGAATAATATCCTCTAGTTAAAAAATAAAAATTAGTTTAACATTTGGAAATGGCGTTTTATCAAAGTATAAAATTACCAAATTTTATATACCTATACAAGAGTATACAAAATTAATAAGAAAAAAATAAAAAAATCATTCTTAGGGTTAAATACAAAATTATAAAATTCATTTGAATCTTGAAAACTCCGATAACAAAATTAATTTATCAAAAATTATTGTGCATCAATTTTTGTTTCTTAATTTAATTTCCATAAACATTTTATGACTGTGAGGTCTTTCAGCATTCATTTATGGGCCAAAGAAAGATGAGGAATTGCGGATCTCCAGACATAGTGTAAGAAAATCGAGAAGGATGCGATGGACAGGGCACGTGGTTAGAATGGGAGAGGAAAGAATAGCAAAATATATATTGGTGGGGAGATCGATTAGGAAACGTCCGATTGAAAGATAAAGGACGTGGTGGGTGAACAATGTAGGAAAGAACGTGAGAGAGATGGAAAAAAGTAGGAGTTGGATGGGTGTAGCTCAGAATAGGGATACTTGGAGAAATGCGGTTGCTGCAGCCAAGAACTTTCGAGTTCCGTAGATCCAGAGAGATAGATAGATAGTATTTTATAGAAATTCCACATCCAGGCATCAAAAGTAAATATAACAAGAAACAATATATAGATTAAAAATAATATAAGATATAATTGAAATTTATTTTAATAAATACAGATACAAATTTGACTTTATGAAGGAAGTTAAATGTAATAAACATTCTTAACTATTTGAAAATTTTAATTTTATTTTTTTTGGCTAAGATAGAAAATCATTACCAATATATAAGAATCATTTAATTTTTTATTTCAAACTAAAAATAGTGAATATTAATATTTTAGTATTAGTAAATAACAAAAAATCAATAAAAAAGCATAATGTAGAGAGAGAAAGAAAAAAAATTAAAAAATCACTAGATAATAATTTTATTATTTCGTTTATTTATATTATTTATATAATTTTACAATCATATTTATTATTTAATTTTAGTTGATTTTAATTCTTTTATTCTTTTTTCAAATATAATTTTTTTTTTCCTTATTTAATTAAACTAGATTTGTGTAATGTGTAATAATGTTTATTAATATTTACAAATGAAAAAAATTTGATTCTAGTGATAATATTATAAAACTAAAAATTTAAAAATCAATAGAGAGCTATTGAGATGATTTAAGACATTTGAGATAACAAGTTGACACTCACATTATATATTTTGTCTCATGTCCCAGAGCCCACACTACCTGGAGCTCTTTAGTCTATTAGAATTTATCTCTCCACACAAAAAAAAACATTATCTATTTAGTTAATAATTAACTAATAATTATATAAAATTATTATTTATTATTCTATGTAACCAGGGGTTCATTTGTCCATTTGTTCATTTATCCTATCATTTAATCGAAAATAGAAAAATACGATGTAAGGGAATAAGTATGAGATGAAGAGGAGAGATCGAAAAATGATAAGCTTATATAATGGTTGGGGGCCTACACTATGAAAGAGATCTTATTTCTTCCTTTCATTCTTGGTATATTAACTTAGCTTTTAGTGAAAGCAGATAACATCTTTAAATAAAAATTAATTTTTGTATTAGAAGTTGATGCACAATGAAGTCATTCAGTTATTTTTAATTATTATAAAATTGGTAGTGTAAAAATGAAATTAATAAAATTAAGTTATATACGAGGGCAGGTCAATAAGTCCGTGAATTCAGCAGGTAACTATCAACTGACTCTTGAATCAATCAATGAATTAAAATACGAATTGCTCCCTCATCCGCCCTATTCTCCAGATTTAGCCTCAGGTGACTATTTCTTATTTCCAAACCTGAAGAAATGGCGGAAAGAGTTTTGACTTCAACGATGAAATCAAATACAAATACCTATTTGATGTCCTCGACAAATCATATTTTTTGAAAGGAATAAAAAAATTGGAGAAACATTTCAGTGTATATAGCTAAAAGGAGACTACGTTGAAAAATAAAATAATTTTTTTATTCAAAACCTGTGTTTCATTCAAAAAGTCACGGACTTATTGACCTGTCGTGGTAATATTATATTCTCTCTCTCTTATAGCTTCTCTTAGGATCATCCATTGATTTCAATTATAATAATTTAATGAAAATTTTTATGTACAAAAAATTTTTCTTGATATCAATTAAATTTAAAAAATAAAGTAAAATACCATAAAAAAATAGTAAGAAATTGTTAAGTACAGATTAAACAATACCTCCCTTACTATCGTCGGCCGGTAAAAATTGATTATTTAAACTAACGAATTATGTTAAAGAAATCCACTTTTATATAAATAATAATTTAAATTTATTATAAAGACAGGACAGACAGTTTAATAAAATATTTTCTATTATATATATATATATATTATTTATAATTTATTGGATTTCCAAAATTCAATTTTGTAACAAGAAAGAGGAAAGGGTGAGTAGTATCCACTTTCTGGCCCTACTAAATTGAAATCCAACAGGTCGCTTGAACGTTTGAGAAAGAAATAAGAAAGATTTTCTATCCTTCGATTACTTATCAAAAATAATTCAAGTCGGTACGACCACATTGGAGGGTTGCAAATTTTATATCCTACTGAAAGGTAGCCAACTCGATGGGGTGAACTCGTAAAGGGATGTTGGAAAGGGGTTGTTGATACAGTATCATGCATTTCTTGTGAAAAATGAGCATCGAGTGGTGTGGTAATTTACAGAAGACAACCCTGTCGAGCGTGTGCTACGTGCCGATTGACAACGTGACATTTGGCACGTTCGAGCGTGCCGCGGGGGGCGCCAAAGATTGTGCGTCCTGAGGCAATCCCCCACTCTGACACCCCCACTCATTATACTCGTGCCTTCTTCTCGTTATTCTTCGACTTGTTTATTGTAGCCCTCGAGATACGTTTTATCTCATCAAGCAGATTGAATTGCCGAGGTTTTCAGCTAAAAGGTGCCCGAGGGGGTGGTTTGGGGTGTTTTTTTTTCTTATAACAATGCGGCTGCGAGAGCAATTTAAGACGACTTGATTGGGGGGGATGACGGTATCTCGTCTTGATTATTTAACTCGATAGTCTAGCTTGTTTCGTAATTTTAAAACAATCAAGTACTTAAAGTAATCGGATCCGCTCCTTCATGGGCGTCAAGTCTCCTTTTAAGCTCCTCTCTCAAAAACAAAATCCTTCATTATTTATATTACATTTGCCAAAATAAAACAATTTCTTTTCTTTTTATTTTTTTACAAACGATCATTGTAGAGAAAAATTTAAAAACAAAATGAAAATAAAAAAAGAGGGGGAGTTTTAGATTTAGAAGTGATGAATTTAAGTGAATGATGATTTATGAAGTTGCATCTTGAAGCGTTCAAGATTGCTTCTTGAAAGACTTATGGAAAAATTAAAAACCAAAAATAAGACAAATTAATTAATGAAGAGGGTTTTTATATGTTATAATTTTCGTTAAGCTTTAAAATTTTAGAATATTTATTTAGATATTATGTTTCACTTAAATTTACTAATAAAGTTTTCATTTTATCATAGAATTTTCTATCCAAAATAAAAAATTTAAGTAAACAATTTCGAATATTTTTAATATTATTAAATTAAATAGTACACCTAGGATTATATAATTAATACTAACTATTAAAAAATAATATTTGGATATAATTTTTATAATTTTTAATTTGGATCTTAGAATGTTTTATCCATGACCTGCAGAGGGCTCTACTAATTTTCGGTTTTTTCAGTTCGGTTGGATAGAAAAAAATAAAAAATTAATTAAATAAATAATTTTCCTATATCCAAACCGAACCGAAAATTAGTGAATAAGTGAATTATTAGTGCGTTAGTCAATAAAACATTACTTAATGGCTGCACATTTCGACGTTCATAACCAGTTAATCTGTCAAACTTAAAAAATCTTTATTTATCTCGCAAAAACTAGAAGAGACCGAGAAATATTGCATAAGGAAAGTTTCTTTGGAATTAAAAAAAGAATCCACTAGCAAAGTTTCATCCAAATCTATGACATGATGACTAATCTGGACAATTACCAAATTTTTAACCATAAAAAATAGGCTATAATTCATTATAAAATGATTCTTCCAGATATAATATACAACCCTCACTCACACTATGTTTTATTCAAATTTAATTTCCAATTTTCTCTTCATCAAACTCCAAAAATCATGAATTGTATTTATTTGTATATTTTTAATTAAATTATATTTGTTTAAATTTACAGAAAATAAATATGATCTTTTTTAAGAAATTGAAACCATTAATAATCAATATCCCCCTATTGCTTAAGAAAAAAAGTTTATTAGAATTAATCAAGAAATCAACTGGCGAAGTTTCATCAAAATCCGAGAGGTGACAAGTATCGTCAACTATTCCCATTAAATTTTATAAAAATAACTTCATTTTAATATTTGGTAAAGTTTTAAGTATTTTTTGTTATTTTTGCTTTATACATTTCGACTGTTCATGAGAATTTCCTCCAATTCTTCATCACACTGCTTCTGATGATGGTGTATCAGTCAAAATACCTATAAAGACGAACAGAGGGAAGTCTTATAAAGTTTAATTTTATTTTATAAAACTGAAATTATTTTATTTATTTTTTTATTCATCTCAGTGAAATTAGTATGAATAACTTCTGAAGTTTATAACAAAAATATTAATAATTAATTTGATATTAATTAATTATACAAATTTATAAATTATATCAATTTTGTTTAATTTTTTTTTTTTGCTTTATTCTGTTGCCTAAATAATTAATTCTTTTATATTATTAAAAAATGGTACTCTGTAAATTATATTAAAAATATTATATAGGTAAGTTAATAAAAAAAATACATAATCACCAAGAAATAATTCAAAGAGAAATCATTCTCTGATGAGATTATTTTCTATAAAGATTTATTAAGAGATTGAGTTTTCTAATTAAAAACATTTTTTGTAATCGAATTTTTATAATTTTTTATGGTAGATTTTTTTTTAAATAATAATTAAATATTATTATAAATAATAATTAAAAGATGTTAATAATCCTTAATACTGAAGGGGTTTGTTTTAACCTATATAAGTTTATTTTTTTTTTATTATAACTATTTTCTTTTGCTTAACTGAGTTAAATTTGTTGCAAGCACCCTTGAGTTGGATACGGGAAGTCTGTTGACTTTTTTCTAGTTGTCTGCTTCTTCATGTTAAGATGTGCGAAGAGCAAGTAAGGAGAGTTGGGATTGGAGCGGATGGAAAGGGGATGTGGTGTTGGAAGGGTTGATGGCTATTGTGACTTGGAGCTCGTTATCTCTTGGCTGGTGTCACGCAGTTCAGCTGCCAGTCCAGGACTGTAGCACAGGGTGTTTCGAAAAGATTTCCACTCTCATTTATTTTGAAATCATTTTAGCAATTTGTTATTTTACTTTTTTTTTTAATTTATCCTTATCAAATTATACTATTCCGATTATAATTATTTAAAATGTGAATTTCCTGGAATATATATATATATATGCATATTATTTGGAATATTTATGTATGTATATTATAATTTATAATTATAATATTACAATATATTAATCAAATCAATGATAAATAATTATTAAATGAATTCATCTTTTTTTTAAATATAAAAACGCTTGTATATTTTTAATTTTACTTTTTAATTACGAAAAATAATAAAATATCATTTTACTTTAATCACAATGATGGTATTTTAATTAAATTAAATAAAATATATGAATAGTATTAATAATAATTGTTTAATATTTAACCCTAATCATTCAAAAATATGAAAAAGATCAAATTTATAATATGAAAAATAAAACAGAAATTCACTATTAATGAATCTAATGAAAATATGTAAAGGAATTATATATATTATAATTCGCCTTTTAATTTACTTTAATAGAAGAGAAATGTTTAGTAAAATATGATATTGAAGTGTAAAATGTTTAAAAATAAACTATAGTAAAACTTAATATTGGTGGAGAAGGAAATCGGATGAGAAAAATTTTTATTAATCAAAATAGAGAAAGGAAATGCAAAAATAAATTGTATTTTACATATTAAATTTGTCAAACCTACATAAAATGATTGATATGGGTGATAGAGTGGCTTTTAAAATATAGAAGGATAATTAAGACAAAGTTTTATATTTTAATAAAGATTTTATATTTTTAACTGAATTTGAAAATGAAATTCTTAATATCACTTCGAGAACAAAATTAGTGATAATAATGCTTAATGGATAGTGATGGAGAGAACCAAGAGGTAATCACACCTCCTAATTTATTAGGTGTTGAACGCAAAATAACATAAGCAAGAGAAAATATCATTCAGGTTGAATATGGACTTATTTTTATTAGATTCATTAATAGTGAAATTTTTTTTTATTCTTCATATTATAAATTTGATCTTTTTTGAATGATTAGGGTTAAATATTAAATGACTTTTATGATTCGCGAAAATTGAATTAATTATACAGTCCGAAACAAATTATTCTTAATTGTTTTTTTTAAAAATAAATAAATGAACAAGTCTGATCAAAAATCAAAGTGTATTATTGATATCATCATTAAAATATTAACAATTAAAAATAATTATTAATTACCTATAAACTAACCATCTTCCTATCATATTCATTGTACAATGAAAATATTAAATTATTTTTTATTTACTTAATCGCTGAATGATTTAAAGATTGATAGAACAAGAATCAACCGAATTGTGCAATTTCTTACTATTTTTACCGACCGACGATAGTAAGTGAGGTATTGTTTTCGCACCAAATTTCACATGTGGAGATTTTTACATATCTCCACGAATCATGCATTTTCTAAACAGAAAAAAGTATTTTTAGCATGATGTCTGTCCATCCGTCTGTCCGTCTGTCCGTCTGTCCGTCTGTCCGTCCGTCCGTATAGATGTGTACAGCCTGAACGACTCAACCGATTTTGATGAAATTTGGTATATTTACTTAATGCATCAGTGGGATGAATTGATCAACTTTTGGTGCAAATCCGTGAACCGGAAGTGGTAGTATTAGCGATCGACGATAGGAAGGGAAGGGTTATTTTCACACCAAATTTCACATGAGGAGATTTTTTTATATATCACCACGAATCATGCACTTTGTATTGGTTTTATCCTCGGGAAAATCATATTTATTAGTTTTTTCTTGATTTAAAATTATATGACGTCATCCAGCCATTCATGACGTCACAGCCTGGTCTTACATATAAATATATACATATATTATAAATAAAATAAAATTAAAAATATTTATGTTATATGCCTATATGTTTTTTATTACATTAATAGATAGTACCGGGACCCCGAGCCTCGGCTCGGTACTTAAGTTAAAAAAAATGATTCATTATTATTGGATTTGGCTGGTAATATTAATACCTGGGACACCGAGCTCTCGCTCTACCCTTTAAAAAATATTGATACACAATTCTTTAATTATTTATTACAATTATTAAATGTTACACATTTGCATCAATCTGATTAAAATTAATGAACTTGTGCTCCTCAATAATACATAAATATATAATATATAGGTACATATATTTTTTTTCTATAGTGTTTTTTTGAAAAACTGTTTAGCGCCCCAAGTGGTTATAAAACAAACTAAAGACAAAAAAACGTGCTTTGCAGCTTTTCGGAATTAAAAAAGCAAAATTGGCAGTCGTGGGACTGGCCGACAGAAGTGAAAACTTCTGCGTAAGAAATTTTAAAACAGACGAAATTCGCGCTATTTCACGAGAAAGATGAATTTCATATGCATGTATATATATATAACTTATATATTATTTTAAACATATATTTTAAACAAATTTGTAACTTATATTTATATATATATAAATACACAACTTTGTTTAAAATATTGCAATACGAACTGTTTTATAATTCTTATCTCTAACATAAAATATATATTTATTATGTGAAGTTCATTTCGTATAATTTTGATTATATATGTATATATGAAATGAACTTTACATAATAAATATATATTTATATGTTAGAGATAATTTATAAAACAGTTCTAATGACAATTCAAATTTCGCGCTCTGTTATAAGAAATTTGAAAGCAGATGGTTTCATGGTGTTGGTCACGATCACGCGAGTTCTATACTTTTTCCCCATCCCGCAAAAGTGCTCAACGCCGCTAAAGAAGTTTTCACTTCAAAAATTATTTAATATTTGGAAATATATCTGACTTATAGAAAAAATGAATATTAATTAAAGAAAGAAATAGTTTTTAAAATATCCTGAATAATATGTAACAATTTTCAAGATAGAAATTTATTACAATATTACAATTATTAACTGTTGCATCATTGCATCAATCTGATTAAAATGAATGGAACTTCGGGTACTCAATAATAATAAATAAAATAATATTAATAAATATATTGAATAATATTTTATTGAAAAAATATTAAAACTTATAAAACTATCTAAAACTTTATTAATAAAAGAACAATGAATAAATAAATATAGAATAGTAATTTATTAAAAAGTAAACAATAGATAAAAAGAAAAAAAAATAACAAAATCATTATTTTCATTTTTAAATAACGATTCACCCGGCGAGTTTCGAACCGACGAAATCCACTCGTTAAAACATCAGTCCAACCGCTGGACTATATGTATTTAGATAAAAAATTGTCATTTTTTTACTGTCTTAGCAGGCAGTATTAAAAATTTTGACGTTTTCCATATATAATTTTCAATTAAGAAATTAATAATGAAGCTGTATGTTTCAAGAGATATCATCAATAAAACTTAATTTTTCTTTATAAATACTATATCTAGTGTGAATTTGAAAAAAATCGTTAGAGCGGTTTTTGAGAACCAATATATATAGATAAATACATATATACAATTTTAGCTAGCATAATAAGATAAGATATTAAAATTATTTGAAATTGTTTCTGTAGCTGGAAATTAATTTACTTCAAACCGTCGGTAGGTTCGGACCTGGCCACAGGTCAACTTATTTTGTTACTGTTACCATATTATTTTCTATAGATCTATTTTCTTCACTTATTATTTGGATTAGATTAGATTTATTATTAGAAGTTCGTATAATAATTTTACAAATAACTTCATCCGAATTTATTACGGCATTTATAAATAATGGGATAGAATTATATAATTTATTTATTTAATATTAATTTATAATAAAAAATCTAGAAGGTACACAAAACTATAAAAATCAAATATTAATTATTAATAATATATAATATGTTAGAATATTTACTTAAATAATTTTCTAGTGTTTCTAAGTAATGTTTATATATAGTTTTAGAATAACAAACTTTATTTAACGAATAATTTGAAGTCTCTAATACATTATATTTATTATTAAATTTTTTACTTAATAAGTATTGTTCCGATAACCGAGTGATCTCTATATGAACAAGAGTCTTTTATTTATTAGAAAATATTAGAATATTGAAAGAAAAAAACTTAATAATACAATAATTATTGATCGATTATTTGATTTCAAATTTTTAGTAAAATAATAAATTTATAATATATATACCCTATAATAAGCACTAAGAATATCATGCATTATATGTATTAATATTTAAAATATAAGAGTATATTTGTGAATCAGTTTAAAATCATGATTTAATAAGTAAAATATAAAAAACTAAATTAATCAATTAATATAATCAATAAATTTGATATAATTACATAATTCATGTTTATTTGTTAGTAAAAAATGAAGTGCTTGTTTAAAATTTAAGCTACGATATTATGAATAGATATCTAATTTAATGAAATTATTATGTTTATGCCAGAAAATAAAATAATATATAAAAGTAAAATATAAAGATATAGTAAACGACGCCGACGGAAGGAAAATCAAAAATTATCCAAAACAAAATAATACGGATTAATTAAAATGAATGATTGAATGAGATATTCTTCTTACAATTTAAAATGAAAATATTTGGATGTGGAAAAGCGTCATTGATCTTATATCTTTTATTTTAGAATTAATTATAAATATTAAAAAAATTTAATTTGTTTGATTAAAATATATTTAATATTTGACGTAAGCCATATATAAAAATAATAAAATTAAATATTTATAGAACTTAATATATCCTAGTCATTTCATAATGAAAGGGAAATCAAATAAATTTGATTGAGGAAGATTTTATAATTGGTTTTTAACTCTTACATAATTTTAAAGGGCGAAATTTGATAATCATGTATTAAATTAATAGGTCTATATTATAGATAGATGAGAGGACAAAAAAAATAAATAAAAGAGGACTGATTTTTATATCAATTTCTTTAAAAAAAAACTTTCTCTAAACGCTTTTGTATAATTGTAATTATAACAAAAATAAAAATTATAAATACATTCATATAATGATAAAATCTTTGATTTAATTATTAGTATTATCATGCAATGTATATATATAAATTTTCATTTCAATAAAAAATGCAATAGTAATTTATATAATGTAGAAATTTTAAAACAAAATTTCCTTACTTTAAAATTATTAATATAAATATGTTTTAAATAAATTTTGTTTTATAATGTTTATTTAAGAATATCAAATTTGTTAATATCTTTCTTTTCGTTGTTGATTTTGTCCATAAACTTATTTTCTTATAACTTTTCTATTTCCAAATTGAATTGGTGACAAAATTTATATTAATTACAATAAGTACCTAATTTGATTTCTTTCTAGAGAAAATATTATAGCCACACATTCATTACTGCTTATAATTCAATTTATAATATTTGATGATTTTCTGATTAACAGATCTTCTTAATTCCTTATTAATTTTTCACTAATTTTTAGTAAATTAAAATTTTTTTGTAAATGATGTCAGAGATTCAAAATTTCATTTTTAAATTTTATTCTATGAAAATATTGAATAGATTTTATTTTTATTATAATAATTTTTCTTCAATATTTATAAAAGTCTTTCAATTTATTTCTCTTGTTTGATATTAATTTATTTAAATTATTATAAATTTAATAAAAAAAAAATAATAATTAATAAATTATGTATATTCTATAATAGTAGTAAATAGTTTTGATTTCATTTGTAGGTGTAAGTTTGTGATCAACAGATTGTTGATTGTTTTCTTGATGATTGATGAGTTGCCATTGTTCATCTCTTGAATTTTTAAATTTAAATTAAATTTCTCTATTACTGATGTGAATATATAAATTTGTTAGTCTCGAATAGTAAATTGAAAAGTGGATAAAAATTCTAACTTGTCTGTCATTTTTGTTGTTCATTTGGATTTTGGTGGAAGTGTCAAAGCCGAGTGGAGCCGATGGAGAAGCGCATTTGTTGTCAGCCTGTGAAGAGGAGGCCAAGTTGTTAACAGGATAATTGGTGTGCTTGTGCCAGCAGACATGAGAAGTGTAACTGTTGAAAGTGGTGCAGCAGCCGGGACGTGCCGCTCCCTGGATGAAGCTGATTGTGCGGAGGCCGTGTCTCGGCATACGCGGCTGCACTCGCCCCGGGCGCAGGCCACCCGAATGACTCATGGACGCCAATTGGCGAATTAACAACACAAGTTGACATCACCCCCGACCCACCCCAACTCTAACACACCTCGCTATCTCCTTCCTCTTTGCAAATTCAACAAGCATTCAGCTTATTTTCGAAATAATATTTTCCTCATTGCCCCCGGTTACACAAACTATTATCGTTTATTTTCTTTTGTCTATTAAATATCAGTTGTTTATCTTTGTTCAATCACGATAATAATGATAAAAACAAATTAATTGTCATCAGTTGAACATGAATGAAATAAGAATATAAATATTTTTAAACATAATATTATATTTATTTTATATTATAGATATAGAAGAGTTATATATTTCCATTTTCTTTAAAGTTTTGTACTTATTCTTACATTAATTAACTTCTTTAAATTAAAAAATAAACAAATTATTTATAAGTTTTGATAATTAAGTAATAAAAAATAATACATTTCTTATGATAATACATTACTTAATGTTATAAAATATGATTAATAAAATAATATATAAAATAGAATTTTGTAAGACTATCTATCTATCTATCTATCTATAATTTTTATATAAACATAATATTATATATATTTTATATTATAAATAGTAGAGTTATATATTTTCATTTTATTTAAAGTTTTGTACTTATACAAGAAGTTGCAAGATTTAAGGGGCATATGTATAAATATTTTCCCCACTACCATAAAATATACACCTATATACCCATAATTTACGATTGTCGATAATTTATATATATATATATATATAGAGAGAGAGAGAAAGAGGGGGGATAGATAGATAGATAGATTCATTTATTTATATATCTTTTTAGTATATAACATTTTTTCATTATTTTTAATCTTTTTTTTTATAATTTTAATGTATAGTATGTTCAAATTCAATTTAAACTTATTGACAATTGTAAATTATAGATATATTTATTTTACGGTATAAGTACAAAAACTTAAAGAAAATGAAAATATATAACTCTTCTATATTTATAATATAATATATATATAATATTATGTTTAAAAATTATAGATAGATAGAAATAAACTCTTAAAAAATTATATTTTATTACATTAATTTCATAAGAAATTTATTATTTTTTATTACTTAATTACCAAAACTTTTATATAGTTTTTTTTTTTAATTTTAAGAATTTAAAAAATATAGTAGGATCTTGCTTAATAACTGAAAATTACCTACATAATTTAATTCCTTACTATATTTCAACTACAACTGTTAACACATTTCAACTATTAACTAATTTTCTATTAAAATCATAATAATTTTTGTAACCCTAAAGATCGTTTTCTGAATTCTAAACTTTTGGAATATGTCCGAAATTTAAATAAGAAAAAAATTATAATGGATTGATTAATTTTTTAATGAATATTTACCTATTATAAATATTGAATTCAATTAAACCATAATTAGGTCTTGTTTCTCAATGATTAATCATTATTTTTTATTTTTATTTATTTATTTATTTTTTTTTTTTTTTGCTTAAATCGATTTACGGAAAGCGCTTAATTCCTTCTAAATCACCCTCCGTAGAGGCGGTAGTATCGCTTCAGAATGATACCGCAATCTAGTGGATATTTCTTTAACCAACTTACTTCCGTTCTACCCCATTTACTAAAAAGAAATTCATAATACATATAATTGAAATTGGAGATGCACTTTAGTGTGAAAAATATCATCTGTTTATCAGAATGTATCGGTTTAATGAAAGAATGCGTTGTCAGACAGAGTGACAAATAGCGAGCTGGTGCTTAAACTCGCTACCTGCTGTTTTGACCGCAAAATACCCGTTCACCTTTTTATCAACACCCATCGACCACTTAAGTGGACAATAGGCATATTCATCCCAAAAATAATTATTTTGACATCCTTCAAAAAATCATGTCATCGGTTAAATGTACCTGAAATATGATTGTGTAAGGGGGCGGGAAAAGGGGGAGAAGAATGGTCCAAGAAAGGTTACGGATAAATGAAAAAAGGATTCCAAAAATAATTTTAAATAAAATACCAAAAGGATAATAAAGTTGAACAGATGCTTAAAAGATTTTTAAAGGGTGGTCTGCCAGTCAATAAAAAGAAAAAAATATTAGTTTATGAATAATAATAATAAAAATAATAATAATTTAACAGAGAATTCCATCAAATTCAAGACTCATAAAAATGGGATAATGATATGTTAAATACCTAATATTAGAAATAGTACATAAATATTTAATTAAGAATTATTATAGAATTAATATTTACTGATTATAAAGAAATATTTAATGATTATATAGAAATCAATTTTTATCTTTTGATTTTGTGAATTTCCCGTCTCTTAAATGAAATGGCAACACTGCTCCTGTCAGCGGGCAACTATCAGCTGACTCCTGTCGAAATTTGAAATAGCAGACTATCTCGTGATTTGAGAATAAAATAGAAAAAGTGAATTTCCATGAAAATCCATGAATTGGGATAGGAATTGCTCCCTCATCCGCCCTATTCTCCGGATTTAGACCCGAGTGACTATTTCTTGTTCCCAAACCTGAAGAAATGACGCAGTGGAAAGAGATTTGACTCCAACGATGAAATAATCTCACTAACAAATACCTATTTTGATGTCCTTGGAAGGGATAAAAAAAATTAGAGAAACATTGGACGAAGCGTACAGAGCTCAAAGGAGACTAAGTTGAAAAATAAAATAATTTTTTATCCAAAAACCTGTGTTTCATTCAAAAACAAATAATACAACAAAAATTTTAATATTCAAATAAAACTGAATTACTTTTGTATAAATTAAATAATTTTTTTATTTATTATTAATTAAGTAATTATTTTATATATTAAAATGAGTAAATGATTGTAGTGTGATTCTCTTGCATTAATTAATTTTTTGTGATTTTCACATCAGAAGGAATTTCATTTTATATAATTAATAGGAAGTCAAATAATTATGATCAAAAAGTTGCAGTAATATTTCTTAACCGATGAGGGTCGACTAGAAATAAATGTTAATGTTAATGGGTTGCAATCCCTTAATTTCCATATTCAAAATGCAGAAATGTAAATGCAACTGTGAGGTGAAGTGGAATATAATTTTGCATCTCAAAGCAATGCCCACTTTAAATGATGAGAGGATTCAATGCGAGAAAATGATTAAGACAGAAAAGTGATTAAAAATGAATTAACGTTTTCATATCAATATGATGGTATCGCATTTCATATAAGGGTTCCACATCTTATAATGGAGGGGGCTCACGTGCCCTCGATTTCTTTGGGAAGTCAATTTGCCTGGATCGTCCAGACAATGCAACCGGATAAGATTGCAAAGAGAAATTAGAACTTTTTAAAGAAGACTCAGCTTTCGCAAAGTTCCAATTGGATCAGATCTCCGTTACAGAAATTCTGCAATAGAACCAATCATTAACCCTAATAGAGCTTTTCCGGAATTAAAATCAATACCTTTTGATGAATGATTTCTACAAACAATACAGCTTCCGTTTAAATAGAAATTCTATTTTAGGAGATAAATGAAAATATTTTGGACCTTCAGAAAGAATATAATAAAAAACAACAAACAAATAAATGCTAGAGAGAGCACAAAATTTATATTATTATTATTATTATTCTATTATATAATATTATTCACAACTATTAATTTGATTGTAAAATTGTATATCAAGAATTTTATGAAGTTAAAATTATAATCTATATTATTAAATTCAATTTTTAAATAAATGATAAATAGTTAAATATTCTGATAAGCACTTAAAATGAATTATTTTTATGTAATTATTGTTAATTAATATTTATATCTATAAATTGAAAGTTTCAAAAGTAAAAGTATAGGTTCTATCCTTTTATAGCAGGGATGTCCAACTTTTTAATTTAATGGACCACATCGAAAACTTAAAAATTTAACTGGGCCGCAAAATTACCAGAATATGTTAAGCCCAGCTAGTGAATATCTCAAAACTTATGGAGATTTTTGGGGATAGAGGTGGTTTTTTGTTTTTGAATGTTGCAGCCTTTTTTTATAGCCTCGAAGTTATAGGTCGCTTGTCGGACTGAGAATTCTTTAAAATTTAACTCCAAAATGAGTCGATAGTGGGCCGCATCAAAACTTTGAGTGGGCCGCGTGTTGGACATCCCTGTTTTATAGGGTGTTCATCAGTCATTTTTATAATATATATTTCTGTATAGTAACAATAAATGTTTTTAAAAAAATATGACAGTCTAAAGCCTAAAGGATATTAAGAGAGATTGTTAATATAAAATGATTTTATTTAAATATAAAAATATATAAAATTTATTAAAAAAATATAAGGATTATATATTTATTTATAAAAAATTATAAAATTATTACGTTAAATTATTAGGTTATTATTATTAAGTTAAATAAAAAACAAATTAAAAAAATATTCAATAATTAACTGATCATATTTTTTTAAATTAAATATTTATCTAAAAATAAATAATGAATTATTTATTAAAATTTAAATAAATATTTTTATAAAGTTGATAAATTTTACTAATCATAGACTTATTAACAAATAATATATTATTTTGTAAAATCACAATTCGACTTAATAAATACATATTTATTAAAAAATATTTTAATTTATTTTAATTTGAGCCCTTGGAAAGATAATTTCTTTTGAAAGTGGTGTAAATTTCGAAATAAACAAATCAATATTAGCAAATACATATAGCAATATATTTTAAATTAAATTCAAAATTATAATTTTAAAATCTTTAATTATTTTTTAAACTAATGGAATATAGCCATATTTCAGTCATACGTTATACTTTTATTTTATTTTTTCAATATTTATAATAATATATTTTTTTAATTTATTTTTTGTTTTTTTTTTAACCCTTGACTCCAAGTTCTGTAGTTTAGTACTACCTTATTTTTTCAGATCAGTACACTATGATATTAGAATAAATAAATAAATATAATGAAAAAAATAAATATAAATAATCATATATACTAGTATAATAAATGATACATTTCAGATTTTATTTCAATTTAAAAGTGAAATACAAATTTATTAAAAAAAAATTTCATGGTGATGTTATGTGTTCAAGCAGGTATAAATTGTAAATTGTATTAATAGTAATTTGAAAGAGAAATAATAATATTTTTGTTTATTTAAAAATATTTCTTTTCATTTTTTCAGCCTCTCTTAAACAGATAGAAAAATTGAATTGGAAATGATTTCATAAAATATGAATAATTTTAAAGAGAATTTAATTAGATGATAAATGTTGAAAAATCACATACTTATAACATAATTTTACAAACATTTTGGTGGGCACATTTTTTTTTATTTATAATCCGTAACTTAATCCAAAATGAATAAAAGAATAGTAAGATTTTCTCAAATGAATAGAAAATTGAAAGACAAATGTGAGAAAGCTGAGCCATTATTCTCATTTTTGTTTGTTTTCTCTTGAATTGATTTCAGAGGGTAAAATTAAACAAAAGAGAGGGTTGAATGGATGGGGTAGAAAAACTCACCATTCAAAATGATCTTCTAAATTAATTCATTACTTTTTTCAAGAGCGTATAATAAATATATTTTTTAATAATACCATTACCACTACTTATTGATAAAGATAATTCTTAATTGATATTCAAATGAGAAGCTTTCAATGGTTCTGAATATCAAGTAGAAAGGTGAATCCGGAGAGAGGGAGAGAGGGGGTGCGTCTCAATCTTCTTATATTCCAGAGAAATCAATATTGCAATTAGCAAATATGCCTTATATATATCCAATTGAAAACAAAATTGATTCATTAATTTAAAAAAAATAAATAAATAAAAAAATATAATTATCTAAAGTACTTTACTTATATGATCTAATGTTGTTAAATTGTTGCTACAACGTATATATAATTATGCTTAAAATAATTTTGATATGATATAATATTAAAAAAAAAAATTGAATATTTAAAGCAAAATTAAAAGGGAATATTTTGGTTCAATAGGATAATCTTTATGCGGAACACATTTTTAGAGGGGCATTAGAAAACTCCACAGAAGGTATCGTCGTGAACGATCTATTAATTAACAACATTGGATATGCGGACGATACCGCTTTAATAACATCTGACCATCAACAAATGCAGTCCTTGCTTGAAAGAGTAACAGCGCAGAATGTGGTCTTCAAATAAATAAGAACAAGACAAAATACCTTGTGTCTAAAGTCACCACACAAGGTTTATTGAAGACCAGAAAATCGAGCAGTTCAAGAGATATAAATATCTTGGCACCATAGTCAACGATGAATGGACCTGCACTGAGGACATTAAAAGCAGAATCGAAGAAGCAAGAAATGTCTTTCTGCGAGGTCTGCTGACCAACAAGAATCTCAACCTTCAACTGAGGCTAAGTATGGTTCAGTGCTTTGTGTTCTCGACATTCTTCTATGGAATGGAATCATGGACTTTAAACAAGGATCTATGTAAAAAAGTAGACACATTCGAAATGTGGGTCTATAGAAGAATGCTCCGAATCTCCTGGGTAGAAAAAGTTAGCAACCAAAACGTTCTGCCAGCAATGAACAAAACAGTAGAACTAATATTCAACATAAAGAGACGGAAATTAGAGTATCTGGGACATGTTCTTCGTGGTGAGAGATACTCAATATACCGTCTTATAATGGAAGGAAAAATATCGGGAAAACGGAGCGTCGGGAGAAGAACATCTTGGCTGAAAAACATGTGCGACTGGTTCGGGTTCTTCTTCTGGTCATTTCCGGGAAGCAGCTTCTAAGGCTATCCTAGTCATGATAATGGCCAAGCTCCGAAGGGAGACGGCACCTTAAGAAGAAGAAGAAGAAGGATAAAAATTACGGGACGAATGAAGATCAATATATCAATTTGATTAATTGAGAGACCAAATTACATTGATTTTAAATATAAAATTTTCAAATATAAAAAAAATTAATCCTTTTTAATTTATTATAAAATTAACAAATTAAATCTAAATTGTAAATAATCAATGTAACTTCTATTCAATTTTAATTCAATAAATCATTCTTCATCTTTTAAGCTTAACAAATTTCAAACTTATACATATATTAACAAGATGAAACCTAATACCAATATTTAGAAAATCAAGTGGAAAGATGAAATGGAATTATGTTTCATAATGAATGCTTTTCTCAATCATATTTTTTAATGAAAAATTCTTAGATTCCTAAATATCTGTAATTGTATTATTCAGAATTTCGATCTTATAAATATTTTTAAAAGAATCTTGGTAATTTCAAATCAAATTTTAAACTTTTTAATAACATCAACAAATTCTATCAATTATTGTAGTTATTTTTAATTCTCTCCTTCTTCTTCATTTCAACATGTTCTCTAGAATTATTATTTAGTTATCATAGGTAGAAGAGAATTTCTTTTCAAGAAGTGAAATATTTTAGTACGATACTTTTTTCTTGAATATTTTGTTTGTTAGTTTCTAATTTTATGAGAAATTTGTCTCTTTTAATGTTAAAAATAAATAGAAATGTAAAGAAATAGTTTTTTATCCAGTCGTTCTCTCATTCAACTGACAACTCCAAACTAACTTCATAAGAAAATTAATTTTATTTAAAAAGTAAAAATATAAAATAGATTATTCGTATATTTAAAACGGCTTCAAACAAAATTCGTAAGAAATTTAATGGAAATAAATAAATGTTAGTATATATTCTTTAGAATTGATTACATGATTGTACAAAGTAAGAGCGAGTTGAAAATATATTAATTTGTAGTACAAAAAAAAGGATTATTTTTCTAATTGATGGTTAATTAAAACAAGTCCTAAGAAGTGCTGGTAAAAGGCTTGATTAAGTTTGCCAAGTGAAGACGAATGTTTTTGCTACCCGAGCATTTCGGCCGATATTAAGAAAATTATTCGTTAAAAAGGAGGAGGCACCAGATCTATAGCCTTAATCCTTGGGCCGTTTATAAGCAATAAATATCCAGCCCTCCGTGCTGACTCTACATTCAATTTATTTAATACATGGCTTATCTGTCTGTCTGTCCGAAATTTACTTCTCGAGAGCCTTTAACAAAGATAAATGCCTTAAATATCCCAAAGTGCGCATTAGACAATCCCCACCCCCGCATGCCCATTTGCCATTCTATAGTTGGACGTAAATTTTCATAAAAAGTATAATCGAGAAAAATCTCATGTTGAATAAAAAAGACAGAATGAGAGGGTGGGTGGGCTATGAAGGAGAGGAGTAAGGGCGGTTCGGGGCTGGAATGAATAAATAAAAAAAAAGAGACCCCGGGCAACAGCCCCTGGATATTTTGATTAAAATACAATTAACAGGCTATTATGTTGAAATGATTTCAAAATTAATGGAATTAAGTTGCATTGGAAAAAAATGTAATTACATTCTATAGTTTTTTTTTCTTTTTGCTAATATTTAAATGAGTTTTATAAAATTCCAATTCGAGGAATATAGGAAAATAAATAAATTAGAGTTAAAGAGAAAAAGAGAGAGAATGAGAGAGGGAGAGAAAAAAAATTGTTTATTATATATTTTCATTTTAACTAAACCAATTTTATTTGAAATAATTCATTTAATCTGTATTTTGTTTTTGTTTAAATGTCAAATTACGTTTGATGATGTTGATTTTATTCTATTTTTATTTTATTATTTTTTTTTTTTTAATTTTAATTTTGTTTTGGTTATTTGTTTTTTTTTTTAATTTTTTTTTAATTATTATTATTATTAATCGAAATTAACACAAACATATTTGGTTGAGAGAGGGAGAGAGAATGAAGTAAATGAAATTATTCAATCGTAATATATTTTTGTACTAATTTTGAATATGTGATTAAACGAATATTTAATTTCACAATAAAAAAAAATTTCTCGAATTCAGATATTATTATATTCAAATATGTTACCAAATAATATGCATATGTATGTAATATATATATATCAAATATAATATACCTTTGTCAATATAAATACAATATATATATATATAATATATATATATATATATATAATACTTAAGAGCAAAGAAATGAAATCATTCAAATCATTAATTTAATAATATTTTTTGTTTCTTTATGAATTATTAGAAATTTATTAGAAATATATTCCAAAAAAGTTACATGAATTTTTAATATATAATTTCAAAAAAAAAAAATAACCACATTATAATAATAAATATATTTTATATATAATTGATAAATTTTAACTTATCATATTTTATATTATTTGTTAATGTTGTTTCAATTTAAGTTCCTTCAAATTTTCAATTATCCATCATTTACCAACTTATATATGATCCATCATTAATTATGAACTATTATTTTAAGAACCCCAAAAAAAACATGGATTCCTTCAAGGTATGTTGTAATGTTAGTAAAACAAGATGCTCATTCATTCATTAAATTTAAATAACCCAGTCAGCTGTTTAAAAGATTTAGAAAAAGATTTATTGAAACTGTAGTTTATGGAAGAAGATAAGGAACGCTCCAATTCTAAGGAGATCGATTTGTTGTTATAACGAACCTTCGAAATTGTAAATAATAAACGTTGATGTTAGTCAATGGAAAGTCCGTAAAAGAAAACATGTCAAAAAAGCAAGTAAAATATCTAAATTACTTGAAGAAATCAACTAGCTCAAATGTAATATATTACTTGTTCAAAATGGAATATGTTATATCTATAGAATCTATAAAAAATAATTCTATCTTATATACAAGAAGAATGCGCAGCCGCGCATTAATTTATCGAAAATTCTACTAATTTAATTAAGCATCTATATCTTTCGATAAACCTTTTCGATTGATTAATAAAATTATTTTAATAAATAATGAATAATATAAAATTTCCAAATTATATCTAAAATAATATTCAGTTTTTAAAATAATTTTTTGTTCAATTCTTATATATTTTTTTGAGCTTTGTTGGAACATGTATTTATTAGTAATAAATTAACTTTCTTTTATAAAATAAATAATAATTATATATACAATCAACTCACATAATCAAAAATAGAAATAGAAAATTAAAATAATAAGATCATTTTTAGATTATAAATTTTTTTATTACCTTTTATTATCTTTAAACGCTCATTATGATTATTAATGAAGATACAATAATAATCATAATAATAATAATAATATATGTAATGTAAATGAAAATATATACTTATAGAAATAATTTAATGAGTATAAATAATAAATAATAACAGACCATGGATATTGTCCATTCATACTGTCAAAGGGTTATTTAAATGTTTAGAATGTTAATTACAATAACATAATAATTAATATAATTATGCTCTTTAATCAAATAGAAAACAATAATTAACCGATAATTTTAAATTTTCATAACTCGTGATTGGTAGTGAAATTAAATATTATAACAATGTAATTAGATCATTGAAATATGTTTATTATCTGATAGGATAACTAGGTAATCATGGAAATGAAATGAATGAAGAAATTTATAAAATATTTCTTTTTTTTAAAGAAACCTGAACAATCTAATTACATTTAAATTGTAATTATTATTATAATAAAGCTTAAATTATATAAAATATCAAATAAACTAAATATATATAGTTATATTTTAGTCTGGGGTATAATTCCTTAATTAACGAATCTCGCTAATTACAGAAATAAAATATGAGACTGGTTGAGGTTTGAAGAGTTTTATTAGAAGGTTGATTTATTACAATGAGCAAATTGTCATCTGACTGAATATAACAATGTATGGTATTACATTAACGTCACGCTGATGTTATACTGGCGTCACGCTAATGTTACACTAATATTATACAAGCATCATACTATCATCATACTAACGTTACTCCGATGTTATACTGACTACTTACATTCTGATTTTACATATTTAGAGGGTGGTCCGACATGGAGAGGGAAGCATTTTGGAAATAGGGGTTGTAGGGGAAAATGTCAAAGGGTCAACTTTAAAGGGGTTCAAAGGTTATGTAATTGTTTCGATAATTACTTGTGGGTTCGACTCCTTAGCCTTTCGAGCTTTCGTTTATCATCTTATCTGCGAAAGTTGATTTTACAAACTTGATATAGCTAATTGCCTGTTTGTTTATTCTGATAATCAATCTTATGTTTATTGATTGTTAATTACAAATTTGATAAGGCTAATTGGCTGTTTGCTTATTCTGATAATCAATCTTATGTTTATTGATTGTTTATTTGCGAACTTTAATCACCGTTGCCTTTATTGATTTGATTATATATATTATAATTTTAATTAAGATTTATTTAATTAATAGGTTAATGTCTATAAGGTAGGATTTGTGGGGACGATGCGTGTTGTGAGGGCACGAACATAACTATATATATATATATATATATATTATTCAATAACTATTGTATATAGATTTCAAAATAGAATTTATTTTTTTAAAAAATAAATTTTTTTCATTGAATAAAACCAATTTATTTTATATCTTAAACTTGATATAATCATTCCTATACAAATTCATATTAAGCGGGGTTTAAGATAAAAAGCACCAAATCATTCTTAAATTGGTTTAATTTAAAGAAACCAGAAAAAACTCTTTGAGTGGATATTCATTCAACCTTAAATCAAATTATTTTGGTGAAGGACACATTTAGTACAATAATAATAATTGAACTTTGGGAAGTTGAATGCACGAAAATTTCTGATTATTTTCTGATCGAAATTATATAAAACATAGGTGTGTTCTTTTTTTAATCAAAAACATTTATAATTACTTGTTTATTATTCATTTATTAATCACGAGCATTAATAGAAGCTTAATAAATAATAAATATTTTTCAATTTGTTTTCAAACTTTATATCTAAAGTAAATACATGTAATTATTTTATTAGGCAAAAGTGGTTATGTAAGAAGATACAAATTGTATATTTTACCTATAATATTGTAGAATATCAAAAGTCATTATGGACGAAGTACTTACAAAGTTCTCAAATAAAGAAAATATTGATACAAAATATTTTCTATTCATCTCTAAAAAACATTATAAATTTGGGGAATAACAACATAAATCTCCAAACTTCCCTATTCTAATGCATATTAGTGAATTAAAAAAATGAAATTCTATTGTAGTTTTTTTTATATAATGTTTTAAGCTAATACAAATTAATCAATAAATTAAATTAATGATATTATACATCATATAATAAAAGTTTTCATACTTATTTTTATATTTCGTATTAAATATTATCAATATCTAAATTTTTGAAAAACTTTCTATTAATAGTGTATTTTTGTTAAATTTTGTTTTGTTTTGTTTAGTAAACCTTCATTCGTACATCATATTTTAGATAATTTGAAATTTTCTTGCTATTTTTTTTTTAAATATTAGGTTGATTAAAATTTAAAACTAATACTACAATATAATTTTCATCTCACATTAGTTATTATCTATTATCATTAATTTAATATTAGGTATATCTAAATAAATAAAATATTTAATGAAATATCCAAACATATGATATACAATTAAAGAAACAGATATTCATCATATTTCCTCGGTTAATCTACAAAAAATAATATTCTAAAAAAATTTTTAACCTAAAGATAGAGCTATTCAAATCTTTCAGATTCTTTAGATATTAAAAAAAATAAATTATTTTATTTACAAAGGGGTTATAGCAAAAAATTTCACTTTCTTATTTTTTTTTTTTTTTTTGTATTGATTATAAACATACCAAATATTTGTATGCTTTTGTCTAATATGTGATGTTTGATTATGATTGTTTGTGGTTTCTCAAACAAAGATTCAAGAGATTGAACGATGGATCCCCATCGGACTGTTGCCATTATTCTGATGATCATCTTGCTTGGATTGATTATGATCAAGCCCCACATCATTTTCCGTTTCGAGTGTTTCGAAAGGAACCCTCTTATGAATTTTTAGTACACACATCTTCATATTTATATTCATATAGTACCTAAATATTCTAAAAACTTAAGTAGTAGGAATAAAGAATTTTTAATTTTTATAAAACAAATATTTACTATAAATTTTAAACATTTTTTTACAAATATTAAAAAAAATGAATTATGAAATTAAATAAATAAAATACTTAATTAATGAAATATTGATAAATATAAAAGCAAATAAAGAAATAGAGATATTCGTTATATTTGTGTGAGATTAATTATGAAAATAATATTCTAAAAAAAGTCAATTTTTATACGATAACTGCAGGTAAATTGTTATATTTTATTTATTTTTTTATTTATACATATATACATACCTAAATTGATTAAATTTCTAATCATTAAATAGAAACATGTTTAAATTTTCAGTTATTGACATAATTGCTATAATTGTATTGTTTTATTATTTATATAAAATAGTAATAACAATCTATTATCTATATTAATGTAGATTTTAAACATTTTTTTTTAAATTATTAATTAAAATTTAAAATAATAAAAACTTTTTCAAATATCAAAGTAAAAATAAAATAGCAAAATTACTGAATAGAAAACAAATTAGAATATTATAATTATTAATAAAATATTTTTTTTTATTATACGTTTTTTATTAACTTCACTTTTCTGTCTGTCAGTAATGTTCAAAATTTGTAATTAGATTTAAACCCACTTCTAGTTGAGCGATTTCGCTCAAATTTGAAACGTATATTGAAATTCAATGCCACTGCAATAATCAACAAGAAATATTTTGAATTTTTCAAAAATATGGATTTTTAAAATTTATGAATTTAATTATATTCTATAAAAAATATAAAATATAAAAAAATTATAAATATAAATATAAATATAACATTGAGTTCATTTCGGAATCACAGAACAACACAAGCACACCTGGAAAATAAGCCCTGACCAATATAGTAATCCAAACAAAGCAAGGGGTACATTTAATATCGTAATATTTTTGGTCAACTTTCTAACTGTCACATAATTTATGTACCTAAAGTTATTATGGTTGAAATCTAGTAATGTGTTATCTTTAGGTAAATATAATTAAATTCACAAATTTTAAAAATCCGTATTTTTGAAAAATTCAAAATATTTCTTTTTGATTATTGCAGTGGCGTCGACTTTCAATATACGTTTCAAATTTGAGCGAAATCGCTCCACTAAAATTGGGTTAAAATCTAATTACAAATTTTGAACATTACAGACAGACAGAAAATTGAAGTTTTAATATAACTAAAAAACACAAAACTTAAAAATAAATTAATAAATTTTTTTTTAATATACTTGCTTTTTAATAAAAAAAATGCCCTAAAAAATAAAAAATAAAATATTAATTAAACCTTGAATATTATCCTTTACAAATGCCCAACAAAAAAGCGAATATAAGTAGTAGATAAAGAATTTAATATTAATATTATTATTGCGGCCCACGCTTTTTTTGTTGAACATATATAAAGGATAATATATTCAAGATTTAATTAATATTTTATTTTCTATTTTTTAGGCAATTTTTTTTATTAATAAGCGTGTATATTAAAAAGCTTTTTTTATTAATTGATAATTGGACAAAAATATGAAGCTAAAATATTACTACTTATATTTAACTATTTTGTTTATTTAATTAGAATCTTATATATTATACTATATACTCCTATAGATAATAAATAAGTAGGAAGAAGAGACGCATGCAACTTTAGAAAAATAATATATCTGCAGATATTACTTTTTTTAATAAGCGGGAGTGTCCTCCCCTAGACTTTCCCGCATATAAATAGGTATAAAGAGTTGTGAATGAAAATTTAGGATGTAATAAAGTGCTACTTCCGGTTAACTGATATTTTAAATGTAAAAAAAAAACAGATATGAATATAATATAAATATTTTTAATTTTATTTTATTTATAATATATAAGGGCTGTCTGTGACGTCATGAAGTGCTGGGTGACGTCATATAATTTTAAATTAAGAAAAAACTAATGAAGATGATTTTTCTCGAGGATAAAACCAATACAAAGTGCATAACACGTGGAGATATGTCCTGACGTGAAATTTGATATGAAAATAACCCTTCACTTCCTCTCTTCGATCGGCAATTCTAGCACTTCCGGTTTCCGGATTTGCACTAAAAATTGATCAATTCATCCTTCTGATGTATTAAGTAAATATACCAAATTTCATCAAAATCCGTTGAGCCGTTCAGGCTGTATACATCTATACGGACGTACGGACAGACGGACGGACGGACGGACAGACATCATGCTAAAAATACTTTTTTCTGTTAAGAAAATGCATGATTCGTGGAGATATGTACCTAAAAATATCCATAGGTGAAATTTGGTGTGAAAACAATACCTCCCTTACTATCGTCGGTCGGTAAAAAAGAAACGCTACTTGTATAGGTAAAATGTCACTTCTGGTAGTCAGATCATGATGAAATTTGGTATCTCAATTTTTTTCATATTTATAAATCTATATACAAAATATGAAGCAAATATCTCGAAGCAAACTGGTACTTTACTTGAAAGGTAAACGCAACCAGTGTAGGTAAAGTACCACTTCCGGTTAACCGATTTTGACGAAATTTTGATAGAAATCTACAAACTGTGAATAATATCGGTGTACCAAATTTCAAAGTCCTAGCTTGATTAGTTTTTGAGTAAATTTGCTTACAGACATTACATTTATACATACATACATACATACATACATACATACACACACACAGACATAATTCGAAAAATGGTATTTTCCGACTCAGGGAGGTCTAAAACGTCAAGATCTATCGAAATCTCGAAGTCGAAATTTTTGACGATTCCAATACTTCCCTTATACGAAGTATGCGGGAAAGTAAAAAACACAAGACTGCTATTTTATAATTAAAAGAGAATATATATATATATATATATATAGGGAGAGAGAGAAAGAGAGAGAGAGTTTAATCTAAGATAGGAATTATCAATGATTTATGAAAGTAGTGAATGGAATCATTTTTCCAATTAAAAACAGATAATAAATAAGTAGGAAGAAGAGACGCACGCCACTTTCCCGAAGAGCTCACTAAATAAAGCATTAATCAGCAAAGTCTCTAGGCGGATTATGGATATTCAAATTAGATTTTCGATGTGTTTCTTTGTAGAAAATTTGTGCGCACGTCTGCCTTTCTATGTTGATGTCCCTCTCACCCATTCTGATTGCCCAAAGCATTATCCCGGAAGTTCTCCCGGTATTAGTTGCCATCAATGGAACCCGTTCACAGTTTAAAGCTGAGAGTGAAGAGAGAAGGGGGAACAGGGATGGGCTAGCAAGTACTTGTTGATGTTAATTTCACTTTGTTAGCACTTGCCAATTTCTCATTTAGATAACGGAATTTGAATGTAGAAATTGATTTCAAAGAAAATAAAATAATTTAGAATTCTTATTCGATGGAGAAAGGATATTTTTAAAATTCTTTGAATATAATTATTTTTAATTGATTATTTCGATTTTTTTAAATATAATTATAATTATTATAAAATTAAATAATTAATATTCTATTTTTTTCAAGATCTTTACAGATTCCAATACTTTACAGTTTTTATTGTCGATAAAAATTTTTTTTTATTATATAAAGTTCCTGTTCGAAACCCTCTCCATTATTTAGAGTAGATACACAAATTTGATTTCTGTATACTTCCGAATAGAAATGGATTTTCCATTTAATGTGAATGATAGTAGTATTTTATTAATTCGGAATTTCTCCTTCAATATTCAAAATTAAATTAATTTGATCATTTCCTTTTTATTGATTAATTCAATTGATTTTCTCTTTGCATTATGATGCTTTTTTTAGATACTATTCAAATTTATTATAAAAAAATTGAATTAAATAATAATAAAAAAATATTAATCATTGATTAAGAATGTAGAATAACAATAATAAATAAATTATAGTTCTCGTATTAATAGAATTCAATGTCACTATCTTATATTATTTTATTTTTATATAATAATGTTACTCAGAAACAATTACTATAGTATTATTAGTAGTAGTATTATACTTTGTCCGTGTTTTTCCAAACTTAAAATCAAGGTAAAAATTAAAATCATAAATATAATAATAATAATAATATATATATGGTATATTGATTTTATTCAATCTCTTCTATTCTAGAATGCAGAACTTGAAATATATAAATACTTATTTAACCTTTAAATAATAATTCTTTTATATAATTTATTTATCTTTTTTTAAGAATTTAGTCTTCACAATTTAGTCAATAATTTTATTACTGAAATATATAGTAAATATTTACAGTTAAAGTATAGGTTGCAGTAAGTGAATACACTAACTAGTTGATGCATGCTTTCAATTGTTGTTTTAGTGAAAGTATACGTTATTTGAAATGATACATACTTTATCTAGTCAATGTATTTACTAACTAGTGAATATATATATATATATATATACACTGATTCGCATTAGTAATACAATTAGTTGAATGATTCGTACCACAAAATTTTTAATGAATTGATTTTTTATTGAATTATTATAACCTCTCTGGTCATTTAAATTAATTGATATTGGTGTTATTTTCACTGGATATTTATATTGATTAGTAAATGTATAATATTACATATTTGAGTTTATATTATTATATGCCAATCTTCGATCTTCAAAGGGTGATGATAAACTTTTTTCTAGGATAAGAAAGATTCTTGTTTTATATATATATATATATATATATATATATTATTAATATGACCACGTGCTTATATTGTGTTTCCAATATTTATATAAAATGCTGCCAACATCTAATATCCAAATATAAAAAAGTAGTCAAAAATATATGTATTAATAAATAATATGTAAAAATATCTATCATATATGACAGTAGAAATAAACAAACCATTGAAATACTTTAACTAATCTACAGTAGAAGGCGTATAAATTAACTAGTGGAAGTATTCATAATTTCTCTATTTTTTTTAGTTAAGGTATACATTAACTAGTGGGTGTATTCACTCATTGTAATTTATACTTTAACTGTAACATATAAATATATAAAATATAGGAAAAAACAAAGATAATAAAGATAATAACAATGTTCCTTTTAACCACAAATAAATATTATTTATATATAATTATATGGGAGTGTTTATCAAGCAAAATTCATCTTTTTGAAATATTTGCGTCAAATAATAATAATAGAGACAAGGGTACGAGATAATCAAGTGTAAAAAATAAATTAAATCAGAATTAAAAGAAACGAGCACTCACCTTGAAATGAATCATCACTCATTGATTAATCACATAATCCTGTATATTTTTCTTTTCCATAATATCAGAAAATATGAATTTAATCATTTTATTATCTATGGAAAGGTATTTTTTGTGTTTACAGAATATATATTATATATTATACCTCAATATGCGTCTTTAATGAGAAATATTGATATTAAAATATATCTAATATACAGTAAACTAAAATAATGAAATAAATATTGATTACATTAGATGATGATTTTTTTTAAAATATCAAGATTAAAGTGACAAATAATAATTTTTCCCCTTATTATATTATTTTTATTATATCTTTATGTTCTTTTCAAGCATAATTAGAATTGTAATATAAAAAAAATGTTTTAAATTTATATGATTGCCAATTATTTTAATTAGCGAGGATCCCGAGTAATATAATCTTTGTCTAAATTTAGTCTCTTTTATTAGAAACCGAAATTATTATTATTTCATTGAATATCATAATAATGAACGTAATCAGAATTAGTAATTTCTGTACGTGCTATCTATCTTTTTCGTCTTTATTTAGGAGTACGTTGAACTTACCATACCAAATATCTAATCCTATATTTAGATACCTATCTAATTAGATATTATTATACCTATTACTCTTGTCTTTTTGAAATGAAATAATAAATAACTTTATAAATCATAAAATAAAATTATTACAAAATTATATAATAATTAGTGAAGAGTTTGTATCATTAAATTAGCTAATTTTCTTTTAAATCAAATTCTCAAAGAAATTTATAGTTTCAATTAATAAAAACAATTATCTACTATATTACCATATTTTATTATATCTAAATATAATGGGCCTTTAATGAAAATAATTAATCTAAATTCAATTAGTTTTTATATGAATTTTAAGAGAGAACACACTGTCATCACTGGTATGCAAGAAACCAGCAGTGTTACAATGTCGAAACGTATGATTCTAAAACCAATTAGCTTTTGAATAAAAAATATGGACTTTTATCTTATTTCACGGCATTTTCATTAAACTGTTGTTTAATTAGGTCTTAGAAATTTCATAATCAGTTCTAAATTTTGCGAAAAAATTCATTACCTCTCCTTATTTCAGCAACGTTCCATTGTCAACATTCTGCGATTTGCCTACCAAAATAATGGATATAAATATAAACAGTGTTCTCTTCTATAATACTTAGGTGATAATAAAATTTTTTATCCTAATATAAATTATATTTAATCTAGTTATATTAAAATTTAATTTTAATAGTATTTAATATTATTATGATAAATCTAATAATTGGTTATTAAATTTTTTTTTTATTTATCGATAATTATAATAATAATATATACTTTGTTCACCGAGCCGCCGTTCAAATAATTTACAAGAACAAAAATTAAAAAAATTTAGTCATAAAACATTCAGCCCTTAAAAGGAAGTATTAATATACTGTGAAAGACAGAAAAGTATGTCCTGTGGATAACATAATATATATTTAGTAATTTGATTTGATTTATATTTATAATTTTTTATTTTTAAGGAAGCGCTGACTGATGTATCTGCTGACGTCATTTAAATTTCCTTTTTAAAATTAAGAAAAAGCTAATAAACGATCTGAAACAATTTTAAATAATTTAAAACTACGTATTAATGTACTGAAAACCAGATATGGATATAACAAAAATATTTTTATTTTTTCCTGAGGCTGAAACCAATTCAAATCGATTTTTCTATATAAAAATTATCTATGGTGTGAATTTTAAAAAATTTAATTTTTTTTCATTTTATGAATTATTTTTATTATAAATATTCTAATAAATATATTAAATATTAAATTTTGTATATGCTATTATTTATTTTGTTCTATTTAAAACAATTGATTTACATTTATAGGCTTTAAGATCCAACTTGAGAAATATTTTTAACAACTGTTTGTTATTGAAAATGGTTTTCATCAATTAAATCCTTTTTTCAAAAATATTTAAGAATTTTTAGGAGTAATAATATATATACTTATAATCAAAAGTGAATTATAATTGGTTTATAATTAGAAAGCATGATTATAATTTGTTGAAATATTGTGGGCAAAGAATAAGAAAAAGATTTCCAAACTAATCCATGTGACGGGTTCCTAAATACTTGTTCAAACGAGAAAATATTAAAAAAAAGAAAGCATAACAAACAAAACCTCTTCGCATGCTTACTTCATCTGAATTGAAACAGTGGGGCCAATCAGCAAGTATTCTAGAGGCGGAGTCAACATTAACCCCGCCCCTTTTAGCACCCTCAAGTGGTTGAAATAAGTTTCAACATTTGCCGATAGATGACTCTAGCTTTCACCCTCTGTTCTCCTAGTCAAAACCAATAAAATTAAGGGCAAATTAAATATCCTTTAAGAAATCTTTAATGGTTTATAAGAGGATGATATGCTTCGTTATATTTTGTATTGTTAAAATTTGGAAACAATTAATATATTACTAGAAATTAAAAATTGAAAAAAATAAATATATTTATATAAAAAAAAAAAAATTATTTGAAAAAGTAAATAATTCGATTAATTCTAAAACAAAACAAAAAATAATAATTTTATTAGATCTATATTGATTAATGATAAACTATTTTTTTTTTTTATTTTTTTTAATTTAATTAAAAAAATGAAAAAATTACAAATGTTAACAGAGGAATATTATATGTAAATATTTGTAATTTTGTAAGTTAATAGAAAATGTGAATTGTTCTTTGAAATTTGGTATGTTTTTAGTAGATTTGGATGTTTCTAGTTGAAAGGGCGAACTGTCAAAATTTGTTGGAGGTCGTGTAGAGTGGCAAAGCACATGTCCACAAGGCTAATCAGCCTGGTTGTTTATTGGCTTAGCTAGGCCACGCCCCCTTTCCATAATAGTGCGGTAGTGGGGGCGCGCAAGTAGCCAGTCAGATTTCACGATTAAAAAAATCCAGGGAGGGGTTTGCCGCTGCCACTGGGTGGGGGAAAGCTTGATTTTAAAAATTGCGTATAATTAAGTGCAGGGGGTTGCGCCGCCCCGGAGGAAGCCAGGCGCCTCAGTGCTGCTCGAAGCCTGACGGAGATCAGACCCACGTGCCCCTTGCATGGCAGCAACATGAACTTCGCCGAGGAGAAGAAGCCCCTGTATCGGCTATCGGGGCCGGGCAAATTGCCGCAACGCTCGCCGTTCGCGATTCAAGAGCTTCTTGGTCTGAACAATGAAACAAGCACGACTGCTGGACCACCGCCACCGCCACCGCCACCACCGCCTCCAGTGCCCGCGTATCGGAGTCCCACCGCAGCCGTGTCGGCGATCACGGCGCCCTACCAACACCAACCATCGGCCCAACAGCAGCAACAACAACAGCAATCGCCACAAACCCACCATCATCATCATCATATGATGGGCAATTTGACCGCCTCACGAATGGTCTATTTTAACGCTCAGGCAGCCGTCGCAGCAGCCGCTTTCCTGCCACATAACGCCGTTACCTCAACAATGGCAGCTGCGGCAGCGGCCGCCGGAGCCAATGCAGCAGCGGCAGCAGCATCCGCCGCAGCACTCGGCCTCGGTCAATCGGAACAAAGCCATGCGGCAGCCGCCGCTGCAGGTAGGCCTCGACTTACTCAACTCAATTCCATTTACTCTACCCTCGAACCTCCTCTTTTTCTCTTTTTTTTGCATTTTCTACAAATTAAAAAGATTCTTATTATTTACACGAAGTTCTATCATTTTAAATCTAAATAGAAATGTCAAAATAAATAAATAAATAAATCATAGATATTTTTGATTAGAGTTAGAATTTAAATAATAATAATAATAATATCAACATCAATAAATCACATTTAAAAAAAAATTATAAGAATATTTTTTATTGCTTCAATTTTATTCCTTCAATTTTATTACTCTTAAATTAAATGTCAATATTGATTTCAATAATAAAATAATTTTTATTTTATTACAATAGATAATAAATAAATAAATATTTTAATAAACAATAAATAAAATTATAAAATATAGTAAAACCTATCTAAGAGGTCTATTTTTCGTTTCATATATTTGTTTATTTACTTTTTTCCTATTTCATTTTATTCGAAAAGTAAAATAAAATATGTTTTTTATGCCATAGTTTTATATTATAATTTATAATGTTTCAAATTCAATTTAGTAAATATAATAATTTTCATTAATAATAATATACCAAATAAATAAACTCTAGTAATTATTTCTTTAGTTCTATATATATACATAATTTGTCAAAATATTTTATTATTAAATAATTATTATAAAAAATTTAATAAATATTGATTTTTGTTAAATTTTTTATCTTATTTCTCGAATATTAAGACTCTAATTAATTAATTATAATATTTTTTATTTAGTATTTATATTTAATATAATTTTTCGTACTATTTATGAAGCCTATATAACAATAATTTTTTTGTTGAAAAAAAATATTATAATAAATGAAGAATAATTGAACCTTATTCGTCAAAATATTTTATTATTAAGTAATTATTATAAAAAAAATTAAAATATAATAATTAGTGAAATTATTTATTATTATTATTTTAAAATTACTGTTCGATTGAGTACACTTGATTTTAATAAGCGGAATAATTACATTTCACAATAAAGGTATATCATTGTTTTTCAATTTTGCATTCAATTCCAATCAAATATCGTTCATTTGAATTCAAAAAAATTATTATTCTATCTAATAAATATACTTTCAAGATGTATTCATGACATAAAATTTTTCTTTAAAATTAATACCATGTTTATAGTATTTAAATAAAATAGAATTAATATTATAATATAATAATGAGTAAAAGATATAAAATGCTTAATAAATTTTATGATAATTTTTATATAATAATAATAATAATAATTTAATAACATTAATTTATTATTATTTATTTATTATTTATTATTAATTTTTAATAATTAATTAGATATATGGAAAATATTATTAGATATAATAATACAACCAGTATAAAATGAAAAATTATAAGATCCAGCAAAAATTAAGAAACATTTAAATAAAGATTATCAAAAATTTAATTAATCCTTACTGTTAATTAAACTAAATACCAAAAAAAAAAAAATAAAGCTACCTATCGTTGATATTTAAACCTTGAATTCTATTCCCAGTACAGAAAATAAATCTCCAATCTTTTCATGATAATTACAATTGGAACGCGTTTGTTTTATCCAGATCCACACCATATTCGACAAATCATGCCAATTATTCATTATGTATATAAATATATATATATATATATAGATTTTTTAACATATTCGTGTATTCACTTTTTCATCCTCTCTCTCTCTCTCTCTCTCTAATAACCTCATATATATTTTGGAAAGCTGAAGCTATAACTTAATTGAAATTGACATTCTAATTTAGAGTAATAGGCCTTTGCTATGCCATTATCAGAATACAATCAAGCTAATTGCATCGATGAGATAAATCACTGCAGTCCAGAATAGAATAAAAGCGGTTAATTATTATTAATAGGATTGGTATAAAAATTTTATAAACCATTTGCAAGTTTAGTTGCAATCCGTTGTTAGTTCCATCTGTTTCAATTTTCATAATTTGCTTATTATAAATATGTTTCAATTCTACTTTAATACAAATAAATTAATTTATATCATCAATATCACTATTATATATAATATACTTACTTTATTTGCTATATTCTATTATTTTTTGATATATGTTTATTAAATAATTAATTAAATACTAATTAATTTACCGTTAATTATATAATATATTTATTTAATTATTCAATGATCCTTATGAAATTGTATAATAAAATCATAATCCAAATAGAAAATATGAATAAAAAATTGATATGATTATTAATATAATAAATAATTGTTCAATTAGAAAAGTTTCTTCTATAGGAAAAGAAAATATATCTATAATTTTCTTAAAATTATTAGAATAATTAATAAATTAAAATCTTTAATAAAGTAATCATAAAAATGAATAGGGGCATTTAAATTAAATAATTTAGTTTAATATGGGTACTATATAAAACTGACTTTATTATTTTAATTAAGAAAAACGAATATCTTAAGAACATTCTTCGTCCTTTGTGATATTAGATATTATTATATTGATGTATAGAGTATAAATAAAAATGAATTATCTACATATAATATTATTTAATAACATAACATAGGTATATTAAACTAAAATTATTTAAAATAATCTAGAAATTTGTAAGTTACATTACTAAAAATACTAAAGAATAAAAATTTAATATATTGAATAAAACTATTAAAAAATTAAAAATCCTCTAAGTTCGATATAAACTACCTTCTAGATAATTTCCTTTTTAATATCATTGGTTATATAACACAAAAATTCCCCAACAAAAAAGTATTAAAAATAAATTTATTCGTATTAATTTTAAACGTTGATTTATACCTAGAAAAATAAATTTGTCCTTAGATATTTTAAAAAAGAATAAATATTTATTAATTAAACAGTAATCAATTTATATATAAAATTATAAAATAAAATGACTATAGGATTGATTATATACTATTTATTCTTCATATTATTAAATTATTAAATTAACAAAAAACTTCTAGCAATATTAGAGAATAAAGGATATTTACATATCTATATTGTGTTGTAAATACATGTTTGAATTGTATAATACTCAAATAAATGGAGAAAAATAATAATTTTTATTAAGACAATAAGTTACTGAAGAGAAACAGTAAATAAACTACAAGTAAGTTCATTAAAAATTAGAGATACTATAATATTTTTTCTCTAAATTTATGAGGATTAGAAAAAATTAAAACAATAATAGATGTGGTCATTAGCTTATATAAAAGCTTTGATAAAGTTTATAATTAATAGATACTAAAATATTTAAAAAAATAAACATTTTAAAAGATAAACAATAATCATTTAAAAATTTATATTATGTAGAATTGTATTATTTCAGATAAAAATATGTTTTTTTTTTGAGTTGTTAATATTGATTTGATTTGATTTATATTTATAATTTATTAACTGATTCGATAAACTATAAACAAATTGTTGAATTTCAACAAAGTATGTTATCTTTGATATGCTAACTTACAAATTAATTTAAAAATAATTATCCAAGACAAAAATTTTTAATTCACATTTTAAAAATAACTTATATTTTGTTTATTACGTTATTTGTTATAAAATAGTTATTTTTAATGATTTTTAAATAGAATTCAATATCAAAATGAATAATCAAATATATTTTATATAAATTATTAAGGAGGGAATTCAGAGAAAAATTATATATTTAAGTAAAAATGTTAAAAATAAAATATATAATCATAGACAATTAAACGCTTTTAATAGACTAAAATTTTCAAAAGACTGGACCCTGAATACAATGATTATTGATTAAAATCTGTTGGAATATTAAAATTTAAAATATAATTTAATATTTTCTTTATTTCTATGAAATTAGCTTTAATATAGAAATGATTAACAAATAAAAATGAAAAATATTCAATTCTGAAATATTCTAAAAATATGTCAATTTTTTATTATATTGTATAAATAAATTAGTATCAAGATTTTATATTAAAATCCTAAATAACATTATTATTTGCATTATTTTATATTTAAGTATAATTTATATATTTCTATCTAATTGAATTAAATATATAATTATTGCAGAAAACTATTTCATTGCATTATTTATTTAGATGAATTCATTTCAAATTTCCAATTCAATAGTTTAAATAATATATAATTATGAAAATACAATATCTTTTTCATACTCATATTACTATATATATATCATTATATAATTTATAATATAATTTATATTATAAATACTATAATTTATAATTAATTTATCGATTTAATAGCAAATAAATAAAAAATATTTAACTTTATAATTATATTTAAAAAATAATACTATAGACCGACTTAATTATATTTTTTTTTAATTTACCTAAATTTATGTTGTTTTTTCCTTAGTAACATAATTACTTTTAAATATAATTGTAGTTTTGTGCGAAAGGATTATTAATTATATATATAATTCTATTTCCAATTTTTATTATTTTTATTATCTGTTATTATCAAATATTATTAATTAACAATAATTTGTCAAATTTTACTTATAGATTTGATATAATTAATTTCCTCTATTCAGTTTTTTTAACCACAAATACAAGTAACTATATATTGAATGTTTTTAATTCATTTAATTCTTGTATGAATGATTATTGAAGAATATTGAGTTATACCTATAATCAAATTGTCTTATCTATTATCTTGTAGGTTTATACCTATAATTGTAAATATTTAAATTTTTTATTTTAATTCGCAACTTTTCATTAATATATTATATAAGTACTTACCATTCAAGTACAAACAGATAGTTTAAATCCATTGTAAAGATAAGTATATATTGACAAGAAAAAAAATGAAAACAAATAAATAGTAATATATTTTGAAAATAATGTTCTCACCATTCCTATCGATAAATAGAAATAAATAAAATGAAATAACTTATTTATTTTTAAATCATCTCATGAATTACTTTTCTTCAAAATTAGATTGAGACATATTAGAAAACAATACCTCCCTTACTATCGTCGGCGGTAAAAAATTAACTTACTAAAATATTTTAAAATCAATCATAATATTCAATATGATTTAATAAATAGTAATTTACCTAATAATAATAAGAAGAAGAATAAATATAAATAATAATTATATATAATTTCATAGTAATGATTCTGAAAAGCACAAATTTTTCAAAAATAACTAGAATCACTTCTTTATAAAAAAGTATATCCAGAGAATTTTCATAAAATTTAATCATAATTCTTTGAATTCTTTACAAATTTCATATAAATAAACCAATAATAATTTCATCTTTGTAAATTTAGTTTTAGTTAGTATTTTCATAAGTTTGGACACTACTGCATTTATGATTTTTTTGAAAATAAAATTTTTTTTTCAAAAACACATCACTTTGGAATTTATCTAAATGTTGATATGAATACACACCAATCTGAAACTTTCGTCAAATTCTAAATTCTAATTTAACGTGAAACATATTCAAAGATTAAAATATCGAATAATAATTTGATATCAACTAAATAAAAAATTTTATTATATATATAAAGATTCATTATTTTTAATATTTTATATCATTTTAAATAATTAAAATTGAAATAATTTTGATGAACCAATTTTATCAATAGCCACAGTGAAATAAATAAATTTTTAAATAAATAATTTAAAATTGTTATTAAATTTAGAAGTTAATAAAACAGATAAAATATGAATGTTGATTGATGTGTATCGAGTTCCGTTTTAAATACGAGTAGTTAATCATGAGAATGTTTTTCTTTGTTTTTGATAAAACGTTCCTACGATCGAATGCGAAGGTCAATTTTTAATTTAATTATTTCTTGGGAGACGTGCGAATCCTAACCGGATTAACTGGACATATTAATTGGATTGCAATTGTTTTCCCAATTGGAGTGCTAATTTTTTGATGATGGGGAGTTGGAATGTATGCTTTGTTGTCGCACTATCGCTGACATGAATGAACTCAACTGACAGCAGCTGGACCCCCCTCCCCCCTCTCAGCGTTCAGGGCCCCCTCTTCGAGTGCTTTGTCTTCGCTTTCAGTGCTGGACAATTAAGTGCCTGGAGGAGGAACTCCGAGGCGTTATGGGATCGAATTTCCTTCCAGCCGGGGCCAGAAATGCCAACCACTCCCTAGAAAACATCCTTCCATCCCTTTCCATCCCGATGATCTACACCTTCAATCAAATCTTTAGTGGCAATTCAATTATCAAAAGCAAAAATCAAGAAATACAATTTACTTTTATAATTTGATTGATTATTTATCCGTTAGAAATGATATTAATCGTTTATATATCTGTAATTTTATAATTAATATATTTTTACATATATTTCCGTTATCAAAGTTAAAATAAATATTTATTAATATATTGAACAAAATCTTTGGGTTAAAAATAAAAAAAAAAATTAATATATGCTATTATTTTAACTTACTTACCTTAATAAATTTAATATCAAACTAAAAAAAATAAAAAAATCACTTTTAATAAGATAATAGATTAGCATTTCCCATTATACCAAATTTTATCTTGAAAAATATTTAATACATATTGATTAAAAATGTATAAAAATAAAAAAAAAACAATTTTATATTTTTTTAAAATATTTTTTTCTTTCTTTAATATTTTGACTCTAATTGATTAATTATCATATTTTTTTATTATTTATTATTTAGTATTTATTTAATATAATTTTTCGTACTATTTATAAGGCCAATTTTAAAATAATTTTTTAGTTGAAAATAATATAAGTTTATCATTCATAAATAAAGAATAATCCAATTAATTTAACATAATTCGTATATATATATATATATATATATATATACGTAAATATTTTATTATTAAGTAATTATTATACAAAAAATTAAAATATAGTGAAATGATATAATAAAAATTAGTGAAATTATTAATAAATATTTTTTTGTAATAAATTTATTATTTTAAAATTACTGTTCGATCGAGTACACTTGATTTTAATAAGCGGAATAATATCATTTCAATAAAGGTATAATAAACATGGAAGGGAAACTAACGATGACAAATACATATTAATTAGTTGAAAAATTGATGAATTCTGTATACATATCTTAAATTTTTATTATATGGAATTAAAATAAATTTGACAAGTTATAACAATTATTTGTTAACGAAAATTTTCTAAGAGATTATTAAAATATATTATATAGAAAATACAAAAAATGATAAAATAATTTCTAAATAATTATACTTATAATAACAAAAAAAATAAATATTAGTAATAATTATTTGAAACAAAAAAAAAACATAAAAATAAATCTAGTGATTTTCCTAAGATATTTGTCTGTATTTGTTTGTGTGTGACAGATAAAGGATTAAAATTAAAATTTATTATATTATATGTATTATTTTAATATATATTATTTTTTACTTTATTAATTCCTATCAATATTTTGATATAAAATTATATATTAGTTTGATAAATTATTCATAGAAAATTAGAATTAAAAACAGAAATTTTTTAAATTTTTTTATTAACGCTTTGCCATTGCCATTAAATTAAAATCTTTTCAAAATTATAAAAAAGAAAATCGATTTCAAAATTTCATGTTTCTTTAGCTTTATTAACAAGTTCACAAATTTAAAGGGCAAATAATATATATATATATATATATATAAGAATGAATAAACCAGTCATCCAGTCAATAGCTGAATATAGCCAATATAAAAACTTTAGAAAAAAATTACATAAATATACTATTTTTCTAAAAAAATAATGATAAATTAATCATATATATATATATATTCTGTGATACTTACATTAATTTTAGTTTTTAAATTAATAATTATAATGATAATACTTATTTTTAATAATCTTTAAATTTGTATTTTTTCAAAATAATTACTCTATTAATCTATTCAAATAGCTTTATGAAATCATAAATCACGATTAATTCATTAATTAATAGTTCTAATCTAATTAGCTATATAATAATAGATTTGAACATCCTCCTAAATAATTAAGTTAAGAAAAGAAACATTTTTTCAGAAAATAATCTTGATAATATGATAAGTTTTGTTTATCACACACACAGATTGATATTATTGAATATATAATAGTATTATGTATATTAATAGGTATATTAAAAATGTAAAAAGGATTAAATTTGATTAAAGTTTTAAAAACGAAATCGTCTCATTAGAGGATACCAAATAAATAATTATACTTATATCATTTGTTTGTTTAATTTATTTTTTCTTTGTTTTTTTAAATTTATTTAAAATAAAATAATCTTTTTATGTATTTAGAATTCGTTTGGTTCGTTAATTAATTCAAATGATGGTATTTTTTTTTTTTGCTAAAATAAATTAATCTTTTAAAAGGATTTCCTAATAAGTAATTTAGTAATAAATTCGTTTAAATTCAATGACGTTTTAGACATGAAATAGGAAACGAGAGTGCGAGATGGTAAGAGAAAGAACGGGCATCGATTTTTTAAATGAAATTCGCTTAATGAATTAATAAGCCATTGAGGATGGGGTGGCCGGGGGTGCAAATCCCAAGGCGTATCGATTCGCGGCGGGCGTGGCGTCGCGACTTGCATTGAATCCTCTGCCCAAAAATAATACCCGAGCGCCTGCCTCTCCCTATAAAAAACCAGCTACCAAATGGAGATGTAATCTTATTCAAATAAAAAGCGTAATCATTCAAAATGTATTCGTCAAGGAGAGATAAAAAAAAAGACAGAGATCGTTTCTTGAGAAAAAAACACAACAAAAGAACATGTTCTTATGATTAGATATAAACACATTGGACTTGAAACTGTAATTGGACTTTTATACCATCTCAATTATCTTCTTAAAAGAAATATAAATGAAATATTTTTAACACTTTCCATTTTTAAGATAATTAAAATAACTGTATGTAAGTGTACACAAGTGTAAGTAGAAATTAATTATCTCATTCAAAAAATCAAATTCTTCATTAAAATTCGATATGTAATTTACTTTTATGATTTTCAAATATTTTTTTCTTATTTTCACAAAATCAATAACTTTAAATTTTATAAAAATCATCAATTAATGTTTATTTCTATTTTTACATTAATTAATCTTAGAAAAATATTCGAAAAATAATCCACTATTATATACTGCCTATAATTTCCAATCTTAGATTTTATTAAATTAATATCCCACATTCCTCCAAAACCATTAACAATATTGATTGTTTTGTAAATAAGTATTATCAAACAAGAAGAAGAATTTTAATATTTTATTATATCAATACAAATTATTATCTTATTTATTATTTATTTATATTATTATTATAATATTCTTTCATTTAAAATGAAACTACTATTCTTTTGACAATTATTTATGTTTAATGCAAAAAAAATTTAATTAGCAATATTCATTGATTAATAAATAGTATTGTAATACAATTTGTGGAACATGGATTTGTTATCGATGCCACTATTTCACATTTGAAATGCCTCGTTTCGCTGAATTTATTTATTTATCAAATTATTTGCTATTTTAGTAAATAACATTTTTCAAAGGAAATATTCAACATAATAAATAAATTGAGCGGCATTATATAATTTGAAAGAAAAAAGGATTGTCTATTCTAGGATATCTACATACATTTTTCATTATTAAAAGTATTTTTTAGAAAATTTATTTAATGTTTTAAAATAAAAATATTCATTTGTTACAATTAAAATAATTAATGAAAAAGTTCTTATTTTTATTTTTTTATTTTATTTCAAATATTCATTTAATTATATATTATTCTATAAGACTTGGTTGAGTCAGCAATCACACTAAAATTTTTAGAACATTAAATGATAAATAACATCGCACCACACCAAATTTCACATATGGAGATTTTTAAATATCTCCACGAATCATGCATTTTCTTAAGAGAAAAAAGTATTTTTAGCATGATGTCTGTCCGTCCGTCCGTATAGATGTGCACAAACTGAACGGCTCAACGGATTTTGATGAAATTTGGTATATTTTCTTAATGCATCAGGATGATGAATTGATCAACTTTTGGTGCAAAACCGAAAGTGGTAGTATTAGCGATCGACGATAGGGAGGGAAGGGTTATTTTCACACCAAATTTCACATGAGGGGATTTTTTACATATCACCACGAATCATGCACTTTGTATTGGTTTCATCCTCGAGAAATCATCTTTATTAGTTTTTTCTTAATTTAAAATTATATGACGTCATCCAGCTATTCATGACGTTAGAGCCTGGTCTTACATATATAATATAAATAAAATAAAATTAAAAATATTTATGTTATGTCCATATCTGTTTTTTATTACATTAATAGATATCTTAAAATTATTTGAAATTGTTTCTATAGCTGGAAATTAATTTACTTCAAACCGTCGATCGGTTCGGACCTGGCCACAGGTCAACTTATTTTAATTTCTATTTATTTGGATTCATTTTAATAAATGCTGATTGAAAATTTTGAAAAATAACATAAAATAAAATAAATAATAATTTGAAAAATATATACTATATATTTATATATTAATTAAAGATGTTTTATAAATTTAAATTTTTTTAATTTTCTTATTAAATTATAATTTTAATTGTATTTTTTAATATAGGAATTTTTCATTTAAAAATATGTTGGTCTTTATAAATTTTTCCTTTTATTTAATATTCAAGTTACTATATAATATATTTAATATTGTTATATTAATTTTAAAATTTTTTTTTATTTATTTTATATTATACCTATATGTATTAAATTTCATTATACATACCTATATTTTATAAATAGAAACATTCTCTTATGTATTTATTTTTATCTACTGAGTAAAAAAAATTTTTCACAAATATATTCTTCTGGATATTGTTGAATCGAATTAGATTCAAAATATTTACGTAGCATAAGGGAAACCGTTTGGATTTATATCTGTTTAAAGAGTGATAGAGTGGGAGGGAGAAGAGAAAAAGTGAATAATAGGAAAAGGAAAGGCGCGGAAGGGTTTTTCATGCATCGAGAAAAGGATCGCATTTCAATAGTTGCGTTGATAGTGGAGTTTGTTCAATGCTGCCAGCCTGGAAGAATTTTCTTTGATCCGGCTATTAACATGGAGACGTTACAAAGGCGAAAATTTCCTGATTCCATGCTGATTACACTTCTTGTTTTTTTTTTTTTTTTTTTTTTTTTATTAAAGCAAACATTTTTAACTCGAAAACATCGTTATTATTATTATTATTTGTTCTTTTAAGGGTTGAAAACAAAAATAAAATAAAAGATAATTTAATTGAAAAAGAGAATGAAAGGAAAATTCGATAAAGAATATCCCATGTAAGTACATGCCTATATTTGTATATTATTTTGCTATTAAATGTTTATATGTATATACATAAGCAAATTGTAAGACGATAAAATACAAACTAAATTTAATATAAATATATGTTAATAAATAATAATCATTCTTTTATATAAATGTAAATTTAAAATTGAGTTAGGTTTTATATATGTATATATAAAAGAGTAATTATTTTATTAAATCGTATTATATATTTTCTATGCTTATATTGACAATTAATTAGCTTCATGTCATTCAGATTGATTGTTATTTAAATAATTATCTGGAAAACATACTGAACCTAAATTTACATTTATAATATAATTACTTAACAATTTTTACAAAATATTAACACTAAAATATTTATATTCATATTATTATTATTATATTATTTTATTATTTTTTTTTTACATTATTAATTTATAGTGGTATTCTATATATGATAGTTTTATAAATTAATTAAAATTAAAATATAATATGTTAAATTATAATAATATATTTATAAAATTATAAAATGTTTCCTTAACGTTCTACAATTTATAATATATATATATATATATATATATAATGAATAGATGAATAAAATATATTATATAATTCAATTATAATATCATAAAAATAATATCATTTAAAATAATGAATTAATTTTATATTATTTTATTTGAATTAGATAATATTTATAATTTGCATTTGATTGATTAGAGACTTTATTACTAGAGAAAAGATAAACTGTTCGAAAATATTTTGGTTTTCTTTCATTCCAGTTTAATGATATTAATTTAAAAAAAAATATTAAACACAATTTAAGGATATTATTGGTTAATGAAGTGAAATTAGTTTAATAGAAAGGGATATCAAATTATAGAATACGGGTCTATTTAGATACGCATATTAATTTGAATTTAAAAATGATTTATTAATTCATGTAAATATATTATATTAAAAAAATTACATCAAATAAATTATAGGAATAGATTAATTTCAATAATTTTGAATGAAATGAACTCTAATTATAATTATTATAATATTAAATATATATTTTTTGCAAAACAATATCTATACGAGTATATTCTACAAAAATAGTTTAAAATTGAATATTTAATATTTTAAATAATTTATTTTCTAAATCAAAAATACAAACCTTTTGTGATATTTAATATTTATAGCTCATAGATATATATATATTTGTCTTGTATCAGCCTATGTATAAAATAGAAGCATTAAAGGCATATCATACCATTCGATAAATAATCAATGTTTAGTCCTAAAAATATAAAAAATTATAATTGACAAAATTTGCCTAATTAATTATTAATATACAGTAACTAAAAAAAATTAAATTTAAATAAAATATGCTTTATTTAGTTTTAATATGTAATGAATAAGTAGTTCTAAATCCTATAATTTATATTTGTTTTTTTCTTACCTTAGATTTAAAATGATTTTGAAACTGAATTATTTTTAATAATTTTTGAATGTAATAATAATTTTACAATATTTGAATAAATAGGGTAAAGACCCATTTTATTAAAAATACAATGGCTCTTTTGAGCCATTCATTTGAATAAAAAATAAAAAATAAAACCTGTGGGGATTAATTTAAAATTAGAAAAGTCGTTTTTGACATACAAAAATCTAAAAATTACAAAAACAAACGTGCATTTTCAATTGACTAATTTTAATGTAAAAAAATAATTTTTTGTTGGAATACTTTTATTACATATACTTTTATTACATTCAAAAATTATTACAAATTCGTGACACAACTACCCTTAAAACGTGTATTCAAATTTGAAATTTAAAATAATTTATTATTTATATAAATATATATATATATTAAATATTTATTAATTATATGTATAGTCATATTGATATAACCATATAGAAAATATATATAAATAAAAAAATGATTTGATGACTAATGAAAAGAGATAATAAATATAATAATAATTTAATAAAAGATTTCAAAGCTTCGGTAATTAGAAATATTTATAAATAATGATATTAATTATTTATTAATGAAATAAATTAAATTTATGATTAATAAAATTAAATGATTAAAATATTTCATGAATATATATCTACATATATTGCTACCATTCACAAACACTTAATTAAAATATTCCCATTCGCTTTGATGAAGGAAGAAAAACCGAGCGAGCATATTTGGATCTGGTATTTTCGTAATTAGATATTAGCAAATTAACTTCATTAGTTGATGAACTAATTCTTGGCTTACATTAGAAACGGCGCATTGCGTTACAATGTACGCCCCACATGATTCCCCATTGTGTAATTAAAATGAAATGAACGGAGAGGCAAATTTCGGCTTTCGCAGAATGGATGACTACCATGACGTTGTTTTCACTGACCATCCGAGTTGGGTTATATATGACCTCGGCTGAGGGTTGTGGTCATCAAGCAACTGATAAAACCGGAGAATTATTAGAGACGAGGGAGACGATGAGAAAATGTCATAAAATATTTATATATAATCTAAAGTGGTTTTATGTTATTTATGAATTATTTCAACAATAAATAAATAATTAAATAGTATATAAAATTTTTTTAATCTTCAAGAAATTTATTTTTATTAATTTTATCATTATTTTAAAATAATAATTCAAATGATGAGGCATTTAGTAATGTTTTATTGGCTAATTCACTAATTATTCACCTATTCACTAATTTTCTGGTTTTTTTCTTTGGTTCGGTATAGATATAGGAAAATTAAAAAAAATTATTAATTAAATAATTTAAGTGAACTGAAAAAAAACCCAGAAAATTAGTCAAACCCTCTAATGGCCAAATGAATAAAACATAAATATGGTAATTAAATTGAGTGTCAATGCAAAATTTAATAATTTTTACCTCGTAAACTTGAAGCGACCGAGACATATTGCATAAGGAAAGTTTCTTTGGAATTTAAAAAGGAATTCACTGGTAAAGTTTTATTCAAATCCCTGAAGCTTCCGGGTTTGTATATATATATATATTTCTTTTCTTGTTTACTGATTTTTGTTTTCAAATTTACTCATGTATAATATTATTATGATTATTATTTATTTATTTTAAAGTTTGAATAGTTATCTACTCCAAAATATATTTTTCGTTTATTTACTACTTCATCATTCTCTACCAGAGTAATTCTCTTTGTTAGATTGTTAATTATTTTATTTAAATAAATATTAATTTATTTTTAGTGATAAAGATATATATTATTATTAAAGATATATTATTCTATTTACAGTGGCGTACCTAGAACTTTTGCCGCCCGGGGGGATCTCCAGTTTGCCGCCCTTTCTATTATAAGTCAATCAAATAGTGGTTTTTATAAATTAATACACATAAATAAATTATTAAGTTATTTAATCAATATTAATTAATACACACAGTAAATTTTTTTACACATATTTGTATACACTCGTAAACATATTTATAAAATATTTACTCTTCTAGCTTTCATACTAGAAAAATCGTGTATAATGCTCTCAAAATTTATATCTTATCTTATTATGCTAGCTAAAATTGTATATATGTATTTATCTATATATATTGGTTCTCAAAAACCGCTCTAACGATTTTTTTCAAATTCACACTAGATATAGTATTTATAAAGAAAAATTAAGTTTTATTGATGATATCTCTTGAAACATACAGCTTCATTATTAATTTCTTAATTGAAAATTATATATGGAAAACGTCAAAATTTTTAATACTGCCTGCTAAGACAGTAAAAAAATGACAATTTTTTATCTAAATACATATAGTCCAGCGGTTGGACTGATGTTTTAACGAGTGGATTTCGTCGGTTCGAAACTCGCCGGGTGAATCGTTATTTAAAAATGAAAATAATGATTTTGTTATTTTTATTTCTTTTTATCTATTGTTTACTTTTTAATAAATTACTATTCTATATTTATTTATTCATTGTTCTTTTATTAATAAAGTTTTAGATAGTTTTATAAGTTTTAATATTTTTTCAATAAAATATTATTCAATATATTTATTAATATTATTTTATTTATTATTATTGAGTACCCGAAGTTCCATTCATTTTAATCAGATTGATGCAATGATGCAACAGTTAATAATTGTAATATTGTAATAAATTTCTATCTTGAAAATTGTTACATATTATTCAGGATATTTTAAAAACTATTTCTTTCTTTAATTAATATTCATTTTTTCTATAAGTCAGATATATTTCCAAATATTAAATAATTTTTGAAGTGAAAACTTCTTTAGCGGCGTTGAGCACTTTTGCGGGATGGGGAAAAAGTATAGAACTCGCGTGATCGTGACCAACACCATGAAACCATCTGCTTTCAAATTTCTTATAACAGAGCGCGAAATTTGAATTGTCATTAGAACTGTTTTATAAATTATCTCTAACATATAAATATATATTTATTATGTAAAGTTCATTTCATATATACATATATAATCAAAATTATACGAAATGAACTTCACATAATAAATATATATTTTATGTTAGAGATAAGAATTATAAAACAGTTCGTATTGCAATATTTTAAACAAAGTTGTGTATTTATATATATATAAATATAAGTTACAAATTTGTTTAAAATATATGTTTAAAATAATATATAAGTTATATATATATACATGCATATGAAATTCATCTTTCTCGTGAAATAGCGCGAATTTCGTCTGTTTTAAAATTTCTTACGCAGAAGTTTTCACTTCTGTCGGCCAGTCCCACGACTGCCAATTTTGCTTTTTTAATTCCGAAAAGCTGCAAAGCACGTTTTTTTGTCTTTAGTTTGTTTTATAACCACTTGGGGCGCTAAACAGTTTTTCAAAAAAACACTATAGAAAAAAAATATATGTACCTATATATTATATATTTATGTATTATTGAGGAGCACAAGTTCATTAATTTTAATCAGATTAATGCAAATGTGTAACATTTAATAATTGTAATAAATAATTAAAGAATTGTGTATCAATATTTTTTAAAGGGTAGAGCGAGAGCTCGGTGTCCCAGGTATTAATATTACCAGCCAAATCCAATAATAATGAATCATTTTTTTTAACTTAAGTACCGAGCCGAGGCTCGGGGTCCCGGTACTTATTTGTAATTTCTTGTTCTATTGACAATATTGTGCAAGATTTTGTATTCTTAATTGACTCATTGTAGAACGAAGATAATTTTGCCGAACAAAATCTTAAATATGCATTTACGAATTCAACGAATTTTAATGAATACAATAAAATAAAATTATTATCCTGTTCTTGGAATTAGAATTCAAAATTTACACTAAAATGCATTTATATACACCGAGGAATAATATTCGAAATCATATAGTTGGTCATAATTTATATAAATCAAATAGTAAACTTATAATAATCATAATAATCATTTATTATTCAAGAAAGAAAAAAAATAAATATGAAATGAATAAGTTGCTTTTTACAACTATAACTAAATAGAAAAAGTGCCGCCCCAAGATAAGTGCCGCCCGGTGCGGACCGCACCCACCGCCCCCCCTTAGGTACGCCACTGTATATTTATAAATATATAAACAAAATACGAAAAAGAATTACACTTCCTCAACGTAGATCAAACTTTTTATATATCTATATATATTAAAAATGTTTAAGTAATAATTCTTTGTGACTGAACGCTTTCTTGTATTTCTCTTTATAGTATTGATAAATAAATATAAATATATATAAATTCTTTTAAAATTTTTTCATTGAAATTTTTTTTGGTATGCCAACCGATGATGATTAATTAACATCTTTGCACGGTTTATCAGGATGTCTCCTCATCTGACACCACCAAATTGAATAGCGACTCCACTTGTCGTCGTGCTCTTAGCTTCAAAATTATTTACATCATGCTCATATCGTGGTCCCTGTCTCGTTACAATTCGGAAAAATCGATTTTGCAAACACAGAGGCTGAGGTACACGCACATTCACGTATTGCCATCTCCAACGAGGCGTGCTTCCCTTCCTCTCCAACCCCACACACACATCAGTCCACCCCATCATACACGAAAGGCGCGCGCACACATACACCAATACATCCGCTTCCGAGAGCGTTAACGGAATTCGTCCCCAGACCACGAGCACCCCCTGGTGTTGTTCTGACGCTGCTCCCCTCGTAGTGCTTCCCCCTCCACCTCCCAACCCCAATCACACCTTCTCCAGAACCCTCAGGCCGCCCGCGTCTTATCAAACTACTACTACTACTAGTGGACATAAAACAACAAACAACGTGAACAACCCATCCAACACTTTCGTGTCCATATATAACTTCTCGCATTCTACAAGTAACTCTTTCAATAAAAAAAATATTTATTTAATACTATTTATAATGAATAATAAATAATTAAATTACTATGTAATTATCATGTGGATTGAATTCTGTAAAAATTTATCAAAATTTCATTTCTTTTTTAAATGATTAAGTGAATAATAGCTTTCCTGTGTCATCATTAAGAAATTCTTAATCTTTAAATTAAATCCAAAAAAGAAAAAAAAATGTTTTGATTGTTTTACTGTTGATATAGCTATATAAATTAATACAATCAATAATAATAAATTTTTCAAAACAAAATATTTCTAATAAATTAATATTATCCATCATATTCTTAATTATATCACTAAGATTAAGAAAAGAATTAATTTAAATCTAAATTATTTATAATTAAATTTCGTATTTAATTTATTATAAAAATAATTATATAATAACATTTTTGGTTTTTAATTATACATTGAATTTTCAATTGTAAATTGTCAATTGTTATTAAACATCGAATACTTAATGATTTAATTAATAATGAATAAATGAAAAAATAATTAAATTAAATAAAAATTGTTCATATGGTAATAATATTGTTAAAATTGTTGCAGGGAAAAAAAATAATACTTTAATGTTAAATAATTTTACTGGGGAATGTGTGGATAATAGTACTTGACATTCCTTGAATTTATTTTTAAATTAATTTTACTATTTTGAAATATCTTTATAATGATAAGTGTGATTAATCTGATTATTAATATTATATTTTTTTCATTTTTAAAATATTTTGAATTTTATTTATTTTATATGATACTATAAATTTAATTATTTGGACATTTTTATGTTTGATTCATAAAAATTTTAGAATAATCTTACGGTATATATTAATAATTCGCTTTTATATGTCAGTAGAGTGGGATTCTATAAAAAATTTTTTGAAGAAACCTGCGTTTGTTTAGTATAATCGATAATTGATCCTTTTATTTATCAATCAATCTATCATATGACAAAGGAATTTTTATTTATTTATTTATTTAAAGTTTAAAATCAATACAAAGAAGATAAAAAAAAAAATGATGAAATTTCAAAATTGTATAACTTCAATGAATTTTGTAATTTTTTTTTTTTAATTTTAATATAAATATAATCTTTTAATAAAATTGATTCTGAATGTAAATAAGTTGTTATTTTATTTGTGTAGATGACTATAATTGTGACATAATTTGTTAAATAAAATATGGATGTGTTGATAGGATGGATAGATTGGCTGCTACTAGCTGCTCCAGTTCCATCGAGAAAGACAGGCAGCCTTGGTGGGTAATGAGGGGATGAATAGCGATTCTCACACGTCCCAAAGAATCAATTGAATGCGTGCATGCGTGTCTACTTTTTTTATGTGACAGGCTCCCACAAAAGGCACACACCTTCTCTGTCCTTATTAGGGGTATTAGATTCCATAATGCCACAGAAGAGAGAAATGTAAATGGAGTATACACCATTCTCAAAGAAAATTGCTTCAAGTCTTTAATAGCATGCTATAAAAAATAAAATAGACCCGTTTTTTTATAATTTTTTTTATTCGTAATACAAATATACATGTGAAATTCAAAGCTAGAATCTCAAAATTGGGTTAGCAGTGGAGCTAGTTCAATTCATAACAAAAGTAAAAAAAATCCTTTTTTTCAAACTACTAAAGGAGTCCTAAACAAGAATTTATATATATATATACTATATATAAAAAAATTTCATTAATTATCTCAAAAAATATATTTCAAAGACTTATTATAAATAAATATATTTGAATAATCACTCGAGCTTTATATTAATTCAACAACATACGTACAACATTCCTTTTTAAAATTATTTATTTTGAAATATATATTTTTATAAAAATCTGATGGATTCTTTATTTATATACTCTTTTTATTTTGATCTCTTGTTTTTATAATCGATTTTCATATTATAAATTTTCTTTTTATATAAATTATTTATAATTTTAATATACGAAGGCAGGTCAATAAGTCCGTGACTTGCATTTTCCTGTCTATTAAATGAAAAGGCAGCACTGTTCTGGTCATCCAGTAACTATCAGCTGATTCCTGTCGAAATTTGAAGCAGCTGGGTCTTTTAGTTTTTGTTTGACATTTATTAATAGCAGACTACCTCGTGATTCGAGAAAAAATTGGAAAAAAGTAAATGAAAATCCATGATTTGTATTACGAATTGCTCCCTTATTGCCCCTAGTGTCTATTTCTTGTTTCCAAACCTGAAGAAATGACTCGGCGAATTTGACTCCAAAGATGAAATCATCTCACAAACAAATCTATTTTAATATACTAGACAAATCTTATTTTTGGGAAGGAATAAAAAAACCTGTGTTTCATTCAAAAAGTCATTGACTTATTGACCTGCCCTTGTATCTTTAGTATCTCTCTTATCTTTAGTTTTACACTTAAATTTGGGTATTAAAAATATATTTAATCATCATATTTCCATATTTATATAGTGTATGTAGTATTATAGAGTACAAATTATTGAATAATATAATTACAATCAAAGATTATAGAATATTATAATCAATAAAAATAAAGATTATTAATATTTAAAAAAAAATCACTTGAAATTGTGAAAACTCAGTTCTAATGGCAAAATACCAATTAAGAAAAAATCATAAATTCATTATACATATAATAAACATTTCATTTAAAAGTATTACATATATCTATATATCGATATATGTATATATATATAGTCATTTTATTGTTTTCAGTAGAAAATTATTTTCACTTTGGAAATTACCAAATTAAATTAGTTCATCTCTAAATGGAAACCATATTAAATATATTGCTTTGTTTATGTAATATGTATATACATTTATTTATTTATTTTCCAAACAATTTGACTAATAGAGACTATAGAATAGCTCTAATAGAATTTCATTTTATTCGAATATTGAGAGGCGAAATGATTGGATACTATAAAGTTAAATAAAAAAAATAAATAAATTAATTTCTATGATATTAACTAAAATAGTTAGTTTATCATCACGTTTATATGTTCGTTCAGAATATTGAATAAAATTTTGTTGCAAATAAAAAAAAATCTGGCGTATCTCCCTCCACTCGACTATCTAGCATGGATTAATTAACATATATTATATTTAAATTAAATTTAATTAATTAAATTATAAATTATAAAATTAATAAATAATATTTATTAAACCAGCGCGTGTTTAGCTCTTTGTTGGTGACACCATGTCACGTGCTGGTGCTTGATTTGCAGCGTTAAAAAATTTATTCCGGTACATTCAGCGATTCAATCAAGATGAAATTCTATATATAGCAGTTTTATACAATTTTTAATCATGTGAAAAGCTATCAAACATATATCTTTATTTTTACGGTCAATTTAGAGGATAAAAATGAAAACGTGGTGACCCTCTTCTGAAAGAGCTACACTTCTCAAAAGTTGATAAAAAACTATGAATTTTGAATAATGCTCGTTAAGCAAATTTCATTATTCTAGCTCAAACCGTTTTTGCGAAATCTTGTCTACATTCACACACACACACACACTCAGAGAGACATTTTTCTCAACCTTAGTGAAAATGACTCAGGGACCTTCAAAACGTATAAAAACATCAAAATCTCGACATCAAAAATTTTAAAGATCGCAATACTATCTCTGGCGAGATCGTAAAAACAAACAATTAGCCAGAGTATGACATACTTTTTAATCAATCTATATATTACATAGAAGTTAAATAAAATTCCATTAAATGACTTATTAATATAATAATTTTAAATTTAATCAAAATTAATCAATAGATTTATTAAAAATAATAAAACAAAATTGCATATTTGCCTTAATTGATTCATACTCGTAATATACAATAAATACTAGTAACCCTATAATCTACCCTTTAAATGGCTATAAAGTAGGAGGAGGATAAAATTGGACTATTCTTCTAGAAAAAAGACTTGATTAAAATTCAAATCTTTTATTTATTGAAATGGCTTTTTGTGTATTATATATCTGTTATTTCATATTAACTTTATAGGGTTAGTGAAATTACATAGACATGTATGTGTAGCAATTGAATGAAAAAGAGTTGAAATAATATTGCGTGACTTTGGCAGACGCAACCCTCAGGCGTGTTCGATGCACGAAGCATGAAGTACAATAGCTGGATACAAAGGCCTATGGAACCCTCTCATTTTGGCCACCACCCTCGACAGCTTCATTAATTAAATGTCATTCGATAAATGTTAAAACCTTCACTTAATTTGATCTGAAACCCAGTCGTATTGCTTAACCATTTATCGTATTCATTTACTTATTAATTTTTCTTTTTTTTTATACTATTCTTTCATTTAATTTAAATGTTTTACTTGTATATTTTAATAAAGATAAATAACAAAAATTAATGAAAACTTAAAAATTAGAATTTTGAAATAAATACCAAAAATGTAAATAATTTTTAGAATTTTTATTTTTTTTAATTTAATACACAATATATACTAGAAGAAAATATTTTTAAAAATCTAAAAGATTAATAAAATAGAAAATTGGATTTTAGACTAAAAACTTAATCCTTAACATAAACAAGAAAAGCAAAACAAAAATTGAATTGTTCCCAACACAGTATTTGATTTTCTTGTAGGGTAAACGTACCAGTAGTTGACCACTGTACCAGTAGTTGACCACTGTACCAGTAAATGACCATTTGATATATTTTTTTATCAAAATAACCTTTTTAAGGAGATATCGATAAATATCAAAAAGAACCTCTTCTGGATTGCTTAAAAATAAAACAGAGAAATTAAACAGCTTATTTTGATAAAAAATCTATCAAATGGACAATTACTGGTACACTGGTCAACTACTCTAGCATAAGTTCAATATTTTTATTAAGATATAATTTTATATTTTTGTGATATTCTTTATCTAATTTATATTCTTATATTTTGTTAATTATTTTAATATAGAATACGTTTAAATATTCTGTTATTTTATAAATATGTATTTCAAAAGATCATAAGTATAAATTTAAAAAATTAATATAATAAAATATTTATTTTATACTTAATAAATGAAAAAATTACTAAACTAATTACTAAATTTATTTACAAAATGAAAACTACCATATTTTATAAAATGTATACACACAAATTTTTGTTTTAACAAATATATAGTTTTATTTTTAATCTGTATTTTATTCAAATCGTTAGTTTTATCTACTATTTTTGAATTTCATTGATATTGTAAAATAAAGATGTGTTAAAATTGATTTTAAAAAGTTACTCCTGAAAATATCAATATGAATGAAATTCATTTCAACTTTAATGGTAAAATACCAGAATGGTTCTATATATTGAATACGTATATTTTGAATTTCTAAGTATAGTGACTAATTGAAGATTACATTTAAGATAATTCGATAATATTTTAATTACAAAAAGTATCTTACCAATTTATTAATTCAACTGACGAGGGTTAACAATAAATCAAATAAAAACTATACCGTTTGGAAAATGAATCTTTAATTAAATCCCACGGACAAACTTCTTGATTTTTTTTTACCCCACCTTTCACCCCCACCCCACCCCTTCTCTCATTCATAATTCGGTTAACCATTCCACTGTAAATTCAACGAACAGGCGACATGTTTCATTAAAAACTTGTTATTTAATTAACATTCGAGTGAAAAGATAAGTTTGATCATTGATCGCGTTTCGAGCTTTTGTTCGACATAAACTCTCTCTCTCTCTCTTCCCAACACACCCCCCCCCCCTCCACTATTCGTTGTCACTGCCTTTCCACCCATACTCCACGCTTAATAAACAAATTGATTCTCACTCATTCCATAGGCCTGTTTTTAACAAAAAAAAATCTAGCACATACCATGACAATCGTTAAGAGTACAATGGGTTATTAGGCCTGACAAACTCTCGAAGTAATTAAGCTCCATCGGAAAATTTGCCTGTCGCATTGCTGAGTAATTTAATGGCGATATGATTCCAACTCTATATGCTGTTTTTTATTTTACACCCGCGTGTATTTATTTAATTTTATTATACTTGTTAAAAGAGTTAATCTATTATTTAATTAAAACAATTGTTTGTATGTATAACGTGATATTTTGTTATGTTGTATTGTTTATTTACTTGTACTGTAATTTGCTTTTAATCAATTAAATACCGACAAAATAATTGATTTAATTAAAGTGAAACGTAATTGGTTGTTAAGACTTTAAATAGTTTAATTAATTTAGAGATGGACGACGGATAGAGTGGAGACAAAATCTCAAAAATGACCGGAGGCAAGGAAGGCTCTCGAAGAGGCCCTTCAATCGTTCCTGGTAAAACTCACTTCAAACATACTCCATCCAAAAAGGGACATTTATTAAACATCCACTAAAAGGATAACAATTCGATAAACTTTTTGAAACAGAAAGGATTTGAACTAAATATTAGAGAGTAGCTTTTATATTTCTATTTCTATTTAAATAGCGAATTATATTTTAAAATATCACCTCAGAACAGAAATCAACGATATAGTACTTGTTAAACATTTTAAAGAACTCTCATTCAATTATAATAACTAGGAAATATTTACATTTTAAAAAATTTTGCAGAGATTATGTAAAATATAAATTACTTATTAAATTTTAAATAAGGAAGTGAGCCAGCATAATAGTACTTTCAAGGTCCCAGTGCCCTTATAAGGACTGAAGGAGATGATTTTAATGAATAAGAATTCCAGATGCTGGTGAATATTTAGACTTGAGCTCATAAATATCTTCACAAATAAATTCAAATTATATGCAATTTGTTTCTTTTGTCGATTATAAACGAATATTTTTGAATTGCATGATCTCTATTCATCTCCATTTTTAATAGGGTTATAAAATCGAGAAGGTTGCGATGGGTAGGACATGTGGCTAAAATGGGAGAGAAAAGAATGGCAAAAGGTTTATTTGTGGGGAGACCAATTGGGAAATATCCGCTTGGAAGACCACGGACGCGGTGGGTGGCCAATTTTGGAAGGGACGTGAAGAAGATAGATGGGAGAGGGTAGGAGTTAGATGGTTGTGACTCAGGATAGAGACACTTGGAGAAATGTGGTTGTTGCGTACAAGAACTTTCGAATTCCGAAGTGCCACAGAGATAGATAGATAGAATTATTTCTTTTATATTTATTTTATTTATACTCATATTTGAAAAGTGCCTTTGAAAAGTTTATTTCAGAAATATGTCCACCTATTTAAACAGTATTCCTAACCCTGTGTTACACTCCTTATCAAAATGATACAATGATTGAGACGAATTTTGTTTTCTTTAACAGATAGAAAAATATCAATATCCCATATTAACACACTATGAGCGGGGCGGGTATTTGTATCGGTTGCCACTTATATGAGGGATATATATTAGATATCGTTTAAAATAAGTAATTTTAAGTGACACAAGGGAAAATATATATTATATAAGTGGCAACGGGTATAAATACCCGCCCCGCTTATAAGAGGCAGTCCCCGCAACGGGTACAAATACCCGCCCCGCTCATTGTGTGTTAAGATTATTTTTTATCTTCTTTGCATTATATTCCATTCGCATTACTTACAATAAACAATATAATAATTCAAATTAAAATAATAATAAATAATCAAGAATAACAAGAACAAAAAGTTTTGTATGAATAATTAATACTATTTTTTCTGCACGTTGAAGTAAATTATATGATTAATGAGAATTCCAATTTTTTCCATTTGCAATGAATATAAATTGTACGATAGTGAAGTTTCTCGACGTTTCAAATTTAATTAATTCGAATATGGGCAGATAGAGAGGAGCCATTGATAATGATGAAGACATCGGCATAAAGCGAGTGGAGTTAATAATCCTTCGAGCAACATGTTCCCCGAGCGGGGAGACATTAATTAACTCGCATTCTTTTTCGCTCTCATAAAGGATCTAGGACAGCCATCTCTTGGAAGACGACGTGTAGTTTATTAACCCAAGAGGGGTGGGTGGGAACTGAGGAAGGGAAAGGAACCCTTCGACTCAGCATTCTAATATATATACCTGCAAAACACTCAAAAAGTTAATCTCACGCCTCGCGCTGACTTAATTTATAAATTTATTTATTCTTTACTCGGCGGGGTTGATTAAGCGCTCGCAATTATCTCATTTGCCACTAATAACAAAGAGGGTGGGTTGTTTGTAAGAATTCCTGCTTCGCTCCCGCGGGAGCTTAATAAGAACAAAACGCGACTTAACTACCCCTAACTTATCACCACTGAATTAATTTTAATATCGGCGACACAGCGCAACGCAATTTAGAAAAGTGCCCAAGGAGTTGATTACTCTGACAAACGGCTTTATCACGCCATTACAACAGATTGACTTGATTTAATTTCGTTATTTCGAGAAAGAAATAAAAAAAAAAGAAAAAACGAAAAAGAGAAGAGAAAGAAGAAGAAGAAAAATGAAATTCTATTAAAGGATTGTTTTTCAATTATTTCATGTTTTTTTTTTCTTTTCTAACTTTCCTAATACAATATTAAATAAATTTAATTTCATTCTGTTTTCATTGTGAAATTAAGATAACAATTTTATTCCAAAGAAATTAAATTCGAATCTGCCTTTCACGTTTCTACAAATATTCATTAAAATATTATAATATTTTTATCATTATAATTTTTAATATTTTAATAAGTAATAGTTTTAATTTACCACATTACATACAATAAAAAAAACAATACAATTTAAATATATATATATATATATATATATAATACATATATTTTAAAGTAATGTTGAACTTATCAATATAAAATTTAATGAGAACATTCTTTTATTATAAGTTTTAAGTTCAGTTATGTGCATTTCGGTTGTTACACCATCATCTGAAAATTTTTTCTTTTCGGTTCTGCTTCTGAAGACTGGTTCAATTTGAAACCAAATTTATTGCATTAACATGAATGTAATGAAAGAAATTTGAAATAGAAGATTAATATATTAAAAAAAACAAAATTACTTTGTAAAAGAAGACCAACAGAATGAATGAAGTTATTATGAGCTGCCTCTACCTTCTGAAGGAAGAACCCGAGGTAGAATATTCATGAAAAATTTATATTCTATATTTACTCTGAAATTTAATAAATTCTTAATTTAGAAAATGTTTATACAAAGTATTTGTCAAATTGTTATTGGAGCGGAGCTTTTCAGAAAAATTATATTTCTAAAATCATTTTTATCCAAAGGTGTATATATATATAGTGTTTTTAGTAATTATACTAAACAAGAAGTAAACTATATCCATTAATGGATGGAGAAATTTTAAGCTCACTTAAGGGCATGGACGCTAGACCCTGAAGTAGATCTTATCCTTATAAGAATTTAATCATTACCTTAAACTTTATTATAATAATTCAATTTATAATTATTATTTTTAAAAAATTCATTCCAATTTTTATATAGGAAAAAACAAATGGTAAATTAAAATTTATTAAATACAATGGAAAAATAAATAAATGTATTATATAAACATCTTAAAACTCCCAAAATTAAATAAATCTTTTAATATTATTATTATTAACTTTTTTTATTAGCAGTTCCTGCAAATATTCAAAGACGCTCTATTCTTATTAAAGATTATTGCAGATTTTCCAACATTTTCAATTTAAAATCTATTAGGTTTCAACATTAAATTCTCCCTTTAAAATGAAAATGTTGACTAAATGAAGGGCGCCAAGAACAGATAAATGGAGGGATGGATCCCTTCCTTGCACCACGCAAGCGCACTAAATCTCCTCTTCTTTTTCTCCATTAGTTAAGTTCTTCTCTTATCACTTTCCAACAGCAAATTTTTCATTTCTTATCTTCTATTATTAAGTTAAAAAAAGTTAATTTTCTCCTGCAGTGAAGACTTAGAATCAATGAAACAAGCCATAAGAAGAGCCATATCATTTGATAGAAGCATAATTTTCCCCTCTACTAGAATTAAAACAATTCTAACCAAACTAGCTAGTGATAAAAAACAGTGTCTCTGTTTCTCTTGATTATACATTTATTACATACAAAACAGAATATAAGCTTAAGAATCTTGTCCCTTTTATGTTTTTAGAGAATCATAATCATCAACATCTATAAAAGAATAAATGATTTTGATAATTATTATTATTCAAATATATATATACGCAAGAGTAATTTTCTTAATGAAGTGTTTAATTAAATAAATTTATTTAAATATTGTCAAATTAAATATTCATATTTCATTTAATAATTAATTTATAAATATAAATATAAAAAAAATTATATGAATAAAAAATTTTATAAGAAAAATCAAATAGAGAAATAATAAATTTAGTTAGTTAATTCACAATTCTCATTTAATTTAATCAATCTTTTACTCTTATTTATTTATTAATGTTATTTTTATAATTTTTAATATTATAATATTTTAATATGTAAATAATTGATCACTCCTCCATCTCTTCTCATTGATATTCAATTTTTCCCATTAATATTTCGAATTTCATCAAGTAATTTTTCAATGTGCTGAATATTTAATAATTCACCCAATCTTTTAAATGGCACAAAATATATTCAAATTCAATTTACTAAAAAAATAAATACTTATTAAATAGTAATTTAGAGAAAACAACTTATTATTTCCTTTAACATACAAATTTTTTCTAAAGGATTAATAAAATTAATTTATTTAATTTGTGTTGTTTTTCAAATTTTCTTACCTTTGAAAGATGAAAAGAGTATATTCCCAATTAATTTGTCTAGATATTTTTTTTTTTTTTACAAATTCTGATTATCCTTTGAGAATCTTTAAGAGGGGCTTAGCATAAATCATTTGCTATCATTTCATTTCCATTTAATTTCAAGTGCTCTCAAGAACAAAGACTAATCAATCCGATTACCATAAATAATACGGAATTTTTAAATAAATTTCATCCTTTGTGAGAAACAATTCTTGCACGTTTGATCTTGATAAAAAACACTTATAAATTATTTTAATGTTAATTAACCAAAGAGAGATGTTGAAAGAAAATACCAAATATTTCTTTGTTTGAAAATAATGAATTCCATTATTTTTGTTTTCAGACCTTTTCAGATATATTTTTAAAAATTTGTTTAATTTAAATTAAAAACTAATTTAAATATGAATAATGCTAATAATAATTTAAGATGAAATTTTCAAAATTTAATAGATTAGGAATCAGAGGTTTAGAAATAAAACACTAATTTTTACTATCTCGCCAGAGATAGTATTGCGATCACGAAAATTTTCGATGTTGAGATTTTGATGTTTTTATACGTTTTGAAGGTTCCTGAATCATTTTCACTAAGGTTGAGAAAAATGTCTGTGTGTGTGTGTGTGTGTGTGTGTGTGTGTGTGTGTATGTAGGCAAGATTACGCAAAAACGGTTTGAGCTAGAATGATGAAATTTGGTACATGGACATTATTCAAAATTCATAGTTTTCTATCAACTTTTGAGAAATGTAGCTCAACCGGAAGAGGGTCATCACCTACAACGTTTTGATTTTTTTTCCTCTAAAGTGACCGTAAAAATAAAGATATATGTTTGATAATTTTTCACATGATTAATAAATGTATAAAACTGCTATATATAGAATTTCAGCTTGATTGATTCGCTGAAATTACCAGAATTAATTTTTTAACACTGCAAATCTCACGCGCCAACACGTGACGTGGTGCCATCAACAAAAAGCCAAACATGCGCTGGTTTAATATTTATTATTTATTATTTATAATTTATAATTAATTAAATTTAATTTAAATATAATATATTATGTTATTTAATCCAATTCAAATTGCGAGATAGTCGAGTGGAGACACTCCAGCTAATTTTTTTTTCAACCAATGTATCAACTTTTTGGTCACTTATCAGGAACCTTTCAACATCTTTGGTCAATTTTATTCACAAAATCAATAGAAAATTAACAAATCACATAAATAAAAGTTAAAAAAATAATTCAATAAATTAACAAAATTAATCTCATGGTTTTATAATTTTTTATCATTTTGTGAAGGATAATGAGCAATATATATTACTCGTATTGATATACTCGTATAAATATATAGCGTAAATGTCATATTCATATTAAAAACAAATTTAATATAAAAATGAGATGGGAAAAATTTAAATTATTATTTATAAGTTAAATAGGAATTGCATGATCTCTATGCATCTCCAGACATAGTTGGGGTTATAAAATCAAGAAGGTTGCAATGGGCAGGACATGTGGCTAAAATAGGAGAGGAAAGAATAGCAAAGGGTTTATTTGTGGGGAGACCGATTGGGAAACGACCGCTTAGAAGAGTAAGGACCGGGGGGTGACCATGTTGGAAGGGATGTGAGGGAGATCGGAGAGGGTAGGAGTTGGATGGCTGTGGCTCAGAATAGAGACACTTGCAGTAATGTGGTTGCTGCAGCCAAGAACTTTCGAATTCAGAAGAGCCACAGAGATAGATAGATAGTTTTATAAGTAAAATTTTATAAATTATTTTTTATATTAAAATTATTTATAAATAATTTCTTAAAATTTGGACTTTTCTTAAAATAACGTTATTCTGAACAAATTTTTTATTCTTTTTTTTTATTATCAATTCTATTAATTTTTATTAGAATTATTATTATTATTATTTGTATTTATTTCTTGATTATCGCCATCCATATTGCACATCATAATCTAATTCCCTCAATAATTTTATGAATATAATTAATGAAGTTCTCTATTCAAATTAATCTGATTTTCCTCGTATATTAGACAAGAAAGAACATTAAAGCGGCACGGAGTTATACAAATAATAATTACTTGGTAGTTTACATAAATGAACAGAGACGGAGGACATGAAGAGAGGGATCTGACTCTCTATATAGTAATTATGGTGTTATATTCGAACGTGAACGCGTTGTGTAAACTGCTATTGATTCTATTAATAATTACTGGATATTGTTCGGCCGTCAATTGCCATGGACTAACTCGCAGACACCTCGCCTGGGAAGCCATTCAGAAAGCAACGAATGACATTTCCCTCCCTTGCTAACGTGTCTTTTGAAAAACAACATCAAACACCTACCAAGACAAATATATCAGAGCTCAAGAGAGAGAGACAGAGAGAAAGAGAATTAGACAGGGTGGGGGAAGGAAGGAGAAGGATAGAGAAGTTCATTCTACCAAAATGGTTAGCTCAAAGTTAATTTGAGGATTATTGATTCGATTAAATGGAAAATGAATTAAACTTTGCTAGAACATGATCAACATTGAAGGCGTAAACAAAATTTAGATAAATCTTGTAATGGAATTTCATAAATATTACGATACTAATGTTTACTTCTCTCATCCAATTATTTTGCATAAATCCCTTTCGATTAAATTTATTTTCTGATAATGAATTCTTTTTACTGAGTGGTATCTGTCTTAGTCAGTAATTAAAATATTTATTTTATTTATATTCACTTATTAAAAATAATAAAAGTATCATTCAGAATTAAATTTAAAAATAAATAGAGTATACTTTTTGTCTTTTTTTTTATTTGTAGATTTTAATTACACCTCCATAGAAAATATGTAAAACACCAATCAAATTAATTTTTATTCAAAAAATAAAATAATAGAAAAGTTTTGGTCCACTCATCTTGGCTAATGAAAATAAATTGTAATTAAGAAATAATCTCAACAAAAATATTTCTTTCTAATTCATTGATAAGAGAAAAAAAAATGCATAAATTATTAAGTAATTAATTGTAGCTTTGAATTAAGCAACTCTAACGTACTTGAATTAATATAACTTATATGTAGTATAAAAATTAATAAGATATTGGGGATTAAGGGATTAGAGATGTGTATGTGAAATCTCCAAAATTTGTGACTTTTGGTGAGAATTTGCATAAATCAATTCAAAGCAATCTACTAAGTTAAAAGGATAAAAACCGAAAATAACTTTCTAAATGAAAAATAACTGTTAGGGTCGTTTATTAGAAAATGGCGTTTAGTCTGATATTTATTATAGACTAATATATTGAAGTGTTATTTTGGGGCAGTAAGGTATAAAAATGAAAAAAATAAATTTTTATAAAATCAAAATGTTGAACATTTTATTTAAATTTAAGAGTGTGTGTAATGATTTATAAAAAAAAAGGTTTGAAGGATTAATATTAGGTGTAAAATTGGTCGCAACAAGGGTATAATGGTAGCACTTTGGAATAGTAAATCCAACTTCAGGGTGTGTTTCTTTCTGGAAGGGTGGAGAATTCTATTAAAGCGATGTGATGAGAACTGATGATTCCTGGCGAAGGCAGCGTGAACTGGTGGTCCCGGAGAGACACAGCGCTGGACCGTGATATTGGGGTTGTAGACACCCCATCGACCAATTATAGATGTCGTCAGTCCATGGGTCCTGGACTCTGCTTCACCTGTCGCCTCTCCTTCAGAACTCCCCTTGTCAACTCTTTTTCCTGAACTCTCCTTGTCCTGAACTAGTTGTCGACTGCTCGGTGCAAAAAAAAAAAATTCCTTCTTGAAAAACACAATATTTCTTGTTAAAAAATGAGGTAGCCGGTCCTTATATAAGCGATAATCAGTGGACTGGTGGATCGTGGTCCCTTTTTCCTCCAATCAAGTCCATCCGGTCGGGACGATTGCTACTCTCCGACCGAATATTTGACTTTCCAACAACTAGTCCTTCAGGGGAAAAACGTATTACTATCATAATCCTTTCCACAAATAAATTTATTTTTAAATAAATAAATTTTATTTTTTCTTTTATTTTAAGAATTAATGATATTTTTAAAATATCATTACAATATATACATATATATAAAACCATATAAGATCAATCTTTATAATATCTTTAACAACTCAAATTTATTTTTCATTAATATATCAAAATAATATTTCAAATGATATTAAAATAGAATAATACTATTCTTCTAAAATAGTGTTATATTTAATAGCTCATTTAGTTTTTATTTTTCTGAACATTAGAAGACAGAATGACATGGAATTATTTTATTAAAAGAGTGATATCGTTAAATGTAAATATCATTGTTCCTCTGGAATCATAGTACGCCTCTAAAAGGTTATTCACAAATTGTTGAAATAGAAAAACAAGAATGTAAAATTTTTGGGAAAATATATGGCCATGTTTTATGTTAATGGTTTATGGATAAAAAAACTACAGAATTGTACACAGTGAAGTAAGAGACGATTAAAATTCTATGGTCACAACTATAGAATGGTCGATATCAGATATGCAAAGAGACTGCTTGATGTGATAAATTCTAAGAAGGTAAAATCAGTTGGTTAGAAGAAATCAAACAGGACTTTAAAGAAATCAATATCACAAAAGATCACCATTCTGAATCGCAAGGCTTTTGGAACTCTGATTATAAAGTACGTTTTTGGTGAAAAACAAAACAAAAAGCAAGCTGGAAATAAATGTACGGAAGAAAGTAGAAAGAAGTATAGTGAGTTGGATCTTTTAATTAAATTTTAATTATCTTTTAATATAGAGTCATGAAGAAATTTTGAAAGAAGAAAAAGAGAAAAACAAGGTTAAATGTACTCCCTAAGTAGGCAAAACGATACAAAAAATCTAGACAGAATAAAATCTAGTAAACACAATTATTTAACTACAACAATAACTTTTGGATAAATACCAAGGATGATATTAAAAATCCACTTACAATAAATAAATAAATGAGTATGTATTGAATTAAAATAATTGAATCTAAATTATTAAAAACTCCAATTAATCTTAAATTGTTTGTGATTAGTTAATTTTTGCTATAAGAATATTAACTAGATTGAATTGACTTTCTTTTGAATAAAATTTTCACTTTAATATGAGTATTTGAAAATAAATTTTCGCAAATCATAGCTTATTTTTACTTGTCTCTTTTGTGATGATGTTTTCCCCTGTTACCCCTCCCCTTGTCCCTTAGGACACACTTCTTCCTTTTTCTTTCTTGTTTTGACAAAAAGGCACGAGCCTCTTTTTTTTGTCCAATTTAGTAAACAATTTTACCGGTCAATAGAACTAATCATTTTACATTTTGTTCATGAATGGGCACCACTTTACCAATTTTTGACTAAGGTGGGTCAAGAGGGATGAAATAAAAGAAGATCATCCGTTTTAAAGTTTCTGAACTTAAAAGAACTTATCTTAATAAAATCTATAAAGACCACTGAAATGCTTCCGCCAATTATCTTTAACTTTATCCTACATCCTGTTTTTTTACACTTTTCCAATAATTTTAAAAGAAAAAAAATGTATTATTGATTTATTTTATTCTACTACTTATCATTCAAAAAAAAATTATATCTTTTAGTTGTTGACCTTTTAATTTACTATTCGAAAAATACAAAGAAATTTAACTAGCCATATTAAATTTATTAAAAATTAAAATTGGAAAATGATTTGATTTATATTCATATACTTTCAAATTTAAATCTTTCATTCATTTGTTAATAAGAATTTAAAGAAACCACTAATATTAATTTGCCTCTGTTATTAATTTCTAACTTATAATGTATTTAGGTTAAAAATAATTTTTTGGAACCTTAAAAACTAAAGAAATGTCAAAAATCGAATTTTCAAAATAAAAAAATATAGAAAGGTATAAATATATATCGTCCCCATTGAAAATATGATATTAAGAAATTTAAATTTGATATTAGGAGAATCTTAATAAATTTATAAGTATGTATGTGTAAGTAAAGTGTAATAATATGTTTATAATTATTAGTATTGATTAATTAAAATAAACTTAAATTAAATAAAAATAGCTAGTTATTTAACACTAATAGTTTTTTTCTAACTTTATATTAAATATTATATATTATATATTAAAAAATTATTATTAATAAAATGTGTATTTCGTAATTCCATTTAATGAAATGACCAAAAAGAAAAAAGGAAAAATAAAAAAAAATTACGAAAAGTGCTTTAATCTTCATGCAATCTCCCCATTGAAGAATCAAGTTCGTTTGATTCCCTTCGAAGGTCCACGTTAATCTTTATCCCTCTTAGACATTCAAAGCCCTGTGTGTGGTTTTTTCCCTTTTCTAAGATGCGGAGGGGTGGAGTCGTTGTCAACCAAGGTGCTCACCCGAATGTGGTTCGTGTCGTGGTTTCGTATTGAGCCTTAAAGAAAGAATGGCAAAACGAGGGTGAACCCAAAATACTTTCTTTTCTACCAACAACCTCACTTGGAAATTATCCACTTAAATTCAATACTCTTGTCAAATTTTTCAAAAAAAAAAAAACTATATAATTTCAACAGAATTTTTCTTTTAGTTAATTAATGATCGTTCAAGTAACCATTTAACGGTATTAATTTATTTATTAAAATAACCATATTTAATATTTTATGCTTAATTTATTAAATCAGAATAGCTCTTCTATAAGTGTAGAATTTATTAAATTGAAAATTTAACTTAATTAATCAATTAAATTAAAATAATAACATCAATAGATGGTCATTTTGTTTTTGTTTTAGGTTAAAAATGTTTTATGGTATATCTATAATCATTTTAAAGATCATCTACCACAATTTCCTTTATTTATTTATACATGACTCAACTTTTTCAATTTGTTTTTTAACACAATTTTCATATTTTATAGGTTTGAGAAAAAGGTAGAGGATAGAAGTCGCTCTCTTTAGAAGGAAATTTTAAATTATCTGAATCTTTTCTATGTTTATTAATGCCGTTAATTTTAAATTATAAATAATTTAATTTAAATTAATGAGAGAATATATATTAATTATTTATTTAAAAAAAGAGTCATATTTCTTCTTTTTCAATTAATTAATTAATTGTTTGGAATAATTAGTATTTGGCACAGATTTCCTATCTACTAGGTTTGCATTGAACTTAATTTTCTGATTGAAATGTTGTTGCATCAGTTTGTTAATTCAAAGTGAATTGAATTGACTCGGGGAAATAAAATATCATTATATGATGATATTTTATGATGATAATAAGCAATTACTTAATAAGATTTATTAATATTGCAAATACTTACTATTTAATATTTTATATTATTTCAAAGATTAAAAATAGTCTATTTTCATACTTTATTGGAAATATATTTAAAATTATTAGGATATTTCATATATGGACATTTTATCATATTAAATATACTAAGTATACTTTAAAAATAATTAATATTTTAGTCTATATTATATATAATTTGAAAAAATTATTAGCCTATTAGTTACATGTTTTTTATATAAGTTGGTAAAGTTATAAAAATTTATTGTTAGATATTTAATCTTATTTTAAATGCAATTTATATATAAAGTTTATATATTTTATTAATTGAACAAAAATTAAAAATCTATACCAATTGAATAAATCTAAATTTTACAAAATTGTTTAAAATATTTTGTTTTTTTAAAAGTACATATTTATTGTAATAGATTGAATCTCTCTAATTTATAATAACCACATATAGAAAGATTACTCTTTCTCCTCTATAATAATTTATAAACAAATGATAAAAAAAAACAATTCACAATGGAATCATTAAAAACTTGAATTTAATTATAAACAAATAAAATTACACATATAATATGAATTGTTTAGAATATAATGAAAATAAAAGAAGGAAATAAAGGATGGAGTAATTAATTATTAATTACAAGTATTTTTCAAAAGAATACAATTCCTTTGAAAACTCAGTTGGTAGGGCAGAGGTCTCTAGTGTGAATAAACATATTAATATATAATATTCATTAATAATTAATAAAATAATAAAGTTAAATGACTCAATTTAAATTAGAATTTTTCATTTTCTGAACCTTCCCTTATCCTCTAAATGGATTTAGATAAAAAAAAACTATAAAAAATAAAATATAAACAGTTATAGAAATCTGTTCACATTGCCTTCGGCTGTCTTCTCTTATTTATTGATTACATTTAAAAAAAAATGAAATGAAAATAAAAATTAGCTGGAGTGTCTCCACACGACTATCTCGCAAATTTGAATTGGATTAAATAACATATATTATATTTAAATTAAATTATAAATTAAAATTAATAAATCATATTTATTAAACCAGCGCATGTTTGGCTCTTTAGTGATGGCACCACGTAACGTGTTGAAGCTTGAGATTTGCAGTGTTAAAAAATTAATTCTAGTACTTTCAGCAAATAAATCAAGCTGAAATTCTAGATATAGCAGTTTTATACAATTATTAATCATGTGAAAAATTATCAAACATATATCTTTATTTTTACGGTCACTTTAGAAGAAAAAAAATCAAAACGTTGTAGGTAATGACCCTCTTCCGGTTGAGCTACATTTCTCAAAAGTTGATAGAAAACTATGAATTTTGAATAATGCCCATGTACCAAATTTCATCATTCTAGCTCAAACCGTTTTTGCGTAATCTTGGTTACATACATACACACATATACATACACACACACACACACACACACACACAGAGACATTTTTCTCAACCTTAGTGAAAATGATTCAGGAACCTTCAAAACGTATAAAAACATCAAAATCTCAACATCGAAAATTTTCGTGATCGCAATACTATCTCTTAAGAGATAGTAATAAGATAAAGGACTGATAAAAATTAAGTTTTTAATATACTAGAAACTCACTACTAAACATAAAGGATAGGTTATTTTAAATTATCTTTTTAATTAAAATACTATAGTTATTTCATTCGTAGAAAAATCGATATGTTAGTCTTTTTTTCGTTAGAGACATTTTTCTTTTTCTTTCTATTTTTTTTTTATTTATTTATTTATTTATTTTTCTTTCTATATATTTTTTTATCTTCTTTTTCGAAAAAAGAGTCGTGACCTCGAGTTTTTGCCTCGCCTTGATTTGTGAGCCGTGCTCCACCACTGGTTTCCAGAATGCAATTCTTAATTTAACAAGTAATTAAGTAGCAAGTGAGCTTATTTTGGCAAACGCGCGAGGAATGTCTGAAGTAGCCAGGCGGAGACTTCTCCCTTTACTCTCACTTCCAAACACGCATAGAAAGAGACACAAGACTGGAAAAGCGATTGCATTTATATCTACTCGCGCCCGCCTTCGAGGTTGATATTTAATTAAAATTTCATATCTTAGGTAGTGGTGGGTTTTACGGAGAAGGGTTTACGGATATATATATAAAAAAAAAATAAACAAAGAGAAGAAACAGAAAAATAATGTAGCGGAAAGGGATTTCATCAAAAATTTTCTAACAGAATCGGTATGAAGGAGAGGGTTGAGGTTGTAGTAAGGGTGAAGATGGTGGAGTGGGAGAGAGAGAGAGAGAGAGAGGGAGAGAAAAAAAAACAACCATCAATTTCTTTAATATCTCTTTAGGGAGAAAAAAAGAATAATAAAGTAGATATTTAGCTGAAAAGAGACATTTGCAATATCTTGAAAAGCATATTCAAAGCAATAGGCTTATTTAAATATACTCTCATTCCGGGAGACGATTGAAAGGGATCTTAATTTCCCCCACCTCCATCAGCCACCCTCTCTCTCTCTCATTCCCCCAAAATGAAGTAAAGGAAATCGTCTCGGGATTCAGATATATTTCTGTAATTTTATAACGGAACTGATTTACAAGAATTCTTTAGTTTTTTCATCCCTGTCAGAATCATTTGCTCACTCATCCCTCTCTTTTATATATTTTTTTCCCCTTACAAAATCTCTCTTTTTATTTCTCAATAGAACTGTCTTACGGAAAAAAAATCTCTTTGATTATTTTTTTTTTTTTTGTTCGTTCTTTTTTTGGGTTAAAGAAATCTTCAGATTTCTGATTAAATTTCCCAAAATCTATTTAGTATAAGTATGAAGATAAATCAGATTGATTTTCGCTTTTAATATCATTTGTTCTTTTGAAATGATGCCCAAATGGAAAAAAAGATTTTCGTTGATTTTAGAGATCAGTGGTATTTTTGGTGTTGGAAATTGAAGGGAATTATTTTCAGAAAAGGATTTATATACTACAATTTAATATATATATATATATATATATATATATATATATATATATATAATAATGATCTATCTATTTTAATGAAATTTATATGAAATGAAAGACTTAATTGCGTTTCAGTCTGCAAATCAGAAGGTTTTTTTTATTATTATAATTAAGGTACAAAAAATATATAAAATTTATTACAATATTACCTGCAAATCAGAAGAAACAACATTTAAAGCCTTTTATTATATTTTGTTTACCCAAATATTGCCTCTTCAAGATTCTTTTAGGCATATCATATCACAAATCAAACTCAGATACATCTGTCAAATATAAAAATTTTAACTCCTCTCTTTCTATCCAATCAGAGCGCCACCATCGGTGCGCGGGGAATATTCAAAATAATAGAGTAATATTACATCTCCCCCCTTAAGGGAGAACGTAGTTCGAATTAAGAATCAAGTGTATTTAACAATGGGGTCAGTTTCTGTTTCTTCTTTTTCTTTCTTTGCCTTTAGCTTCAGCATCTTCTTCTTCTTTCTTTGCTTTAGCTCCGGCTTCTTCTTTTTCTTTCTTTGCCTTAAATTCGGCTTCTTCTTTTTCTTTCTTTGCCTTAGAATCGGCTTCTTCTTTTTCTTTCTTTGCCTTTAATTCGGCTTCTTCTTTTTCTTTCTTTGCTTTAGCTACAGCATCTTCTTTTTCTTTCTTTGCTTTAGCTTCAGCATCTTCTTTTTTTTTTTCTTTGCTTTAGCTTCAGCTTCTTCTCTTTCTTTCTTTGCCTTAGAATCGGCTCCTTCTTTTCCTTTCCTTGCTTTAGCTTCAGCTTCTTCTTTTTCTTTCTTTGCCTTTAATTCGGCTTCTTCTTTTTCTTTCTTTGCTTTAGCTACAGCATCTTCTTTTTCTTTCTTTGCTTTAGCTTCAGCATCTTCTTTTTTTTTTTTTCTTTGCTTTAGCTTCAGCTTCTTCTCTTTCTTTCTTTGCCTTAGAATCGGCTCCTTCTTTTCCTTTCCTTGCTTTAGCTTCAGCATCTTCTTTTTCTTCTTCCCTTTTTGGTACTTCTATCTTCTCTTCTTCTTTCCTGGTTCTTCTATCTTCTCTTCTTTCTTTTCTGGTACATCTATCTTCTTTTTCTGGCACTTCTACCTCTTCTTTTTTTTTTTTTTTTTTTTTCTATATTCAATTCTTCTATTAAAATATTATCATATTTTTCTTTATATTCGATTTCATTTTGTTCCACTTCTTTGAATTGCATGTAAAGTTGATTAATAGTATCAAGGTCTCTCACAATATTAGCTTTTTTATCGTTTAAATCGTTTAAGATTAATCTAAATTGATTGATAGATAGTTTATTGATTTCATCAATTTGATTTATATCCAATTTAAAATTCTTTAGTTCGTTTAATAGATTTATTTTTAATTTCATCTCATTAAAATATTGAAAGTACTGTTTAAACTTAAGTCGGATTGATTAAAAATTTCTAAATCTTAGGAAATTAAATTATTTTCAAGATTTTTAGGCAATGAATTATAAGTTGATACGTTAGTAACAACAAAGCCTTGTTATCAATAAGTTTTTGTTTTACATTTTCATATTCTTCTATTATTATTATATTTATTTTTTTTTTTTTTTTTTTTTTTTTTTTTTAGAAATAGATGATTGAAATTCTTCAATGTCTCGTAACAGGTTATTATTTGTAATTTCTAAATCCACAATCTTTTCATGTATACCTTGCGAATGATTATTTTTTTTTTTTTTTTTTTTTTTTCATTAATTCAGTATTTAATTCTTCTAATTTTAAAATCTGTTCTAAATGTTTTGTGTTTTCATTATTTAAGTTGATATATTTATTTTCTAATTCAATTTTTTCTAATGTAATTTTGTTCAAATCATCATGTAATTGTACATGACTTTCAAAATTTTTTTTTTTTTTTTTTTAAATGGTTGACTGTTTCTATTGAAAATTGTTCTTTTCGAGATCATTTTGTAAAAGCGTTATTTCACCCTGTAATTTTTCAATTTCTTCTAGATAATATTTTTCTTCTTGTAACACTTTAAGGTTTCTTTGCAAATCATATACTTTTTGTTTAAAGTTTTCTTCCAATTCATCACTATATTCTTTAAATTCATCTAGTTTATTAGTTAATAAAGTGTTTTCCTTTTCAAGGTCATCAACTTTTTCTGTGAAATCAGAAAGTTCTTTATTATTTATATTTATTATTTCACACTTACCATTCACATCTTCTAATCTAATTAATAAGCTGTTTTTTTTTTTTTTTTTTTTTTTTTTTTTTTTTTTTTTTTTTTTTAAAGTAATTGAATATTTTCTTGAATTATATTGTGTCGGTGAAGCAATTCTTCATACTTTAATTTATGATTATTTTCTTCTTTCTCTTTTATCTTCGATTGTGTATCCGTATGGACGTTTAGAACAATATTCGTCTACCATTAGATCGATATGTGCCTCGTAATCTTTTACAGTTCCAATATCGTATTTGTCTTTAGCAAAGATTGATTTATATGTATCAATTAAAATTTTTTTATTTCTGATTGTTGACTAATATTTAGGTGATCTAACGTAATTTCAAAATTACTTGTATTTAGATGTTCATTAAAATTTATTTGTTTAATATTGTCTATTAGGATACTTTCTTCTTTCTTCTGTGCGACTCTTGAATCTTCAGAAATGTTTATATGTTTATTATTTTTTTAAAATTTATATTTTGTGTGATTTTTTTTTTTTTAAATTTTCATCTTGATTTAATTTGAACTCCTTTATACAGTCTAGTCCAATTAGAAAATCGTAACTAAAATTTCTATCTTCTACGATGAACACATTCATGTATTTCTCAATATCATAAATCTTTATTTTTAATTTTACCATTCCATCTGTTTTCCTCTCACCATTAATTGTCCTCAAGTTAACTAATTTTTAAATCACATGTCAATAATTTCTTTTTCTTTTTAACTTCAATTACCAATTTTTTTGTATTCATATCTTTATTTTAATATAATATGTTATTATATGCATATACATACTATAAATAAAACTTTATATATAATTTTAATCAATTTTCTTCATTTTATTTGCTTTAGGAAAAACACATTTAATGTTAAATATAAACTATAATTTTAACTTGCTTTAAATTAAAGGGTATTATTATGATTATTAATAAAATTATTTTTAATTTATTATTGAATATTATTAATGTAGAAATATGTTTTTTTTTTTTTTTCTATTTTTTTTTTTTTTTTTTTTTTTCAATAATTTCGAATTTATTAATGACACATTTGCTCCTGAGTCATAAATTGCTGTAACTTCCGTTGAGTTATTTAATAGTAACTTGATTTTAATTAATGGTGGCACTATAAAATTTTTGGGTTACCTTCATTTAATTCGACTTCTAACTCTGAGTGGTTGGCAGTATGTAGTTGATCTCTATTGAGATTCCCACTATTTGTATTTTTAAACCAGCAAATTGATTACTTGGTTTAATGATTTATATTCACTCGTTTTTCTTTTATTATATTCCTTTTTCATGTCTTCTTTTAATGAAATTATTTCATCTTTTAAACATTTATTATCTTCTTTTAATGAAATATGCTTGATTCTATTTGTATTTTTATTTATTTAGTTTTAATTTTATTTATTATCTATTTTAATTCCACTTTGATTTATTTCAATTTTATTTATTATTTATTTTATTTACCTTAATTATTAATTATTTTGATTTATATATATTCAGTCATTCTTTTTTTTTTTTTTTTTTTTTTTTTTTTCAAATCTTAGCTTTTCCATTATTTTTATTTATTTATATTTTATCTTGGCAAAAATGTTGTTTTATAATAATGATCTATCTATTTTAATGAAATTTATATGAAATGAAAGACTTAATTGCGTTTCAGTCTGCAAATCAGAAGGTTTTTTTTATTATTATAATTAAGGTACAAAAAATATATAAAATTTATTACAATATTACCTGCAAATCAGAAGAAACAACATTTAAAGCCTTTTATTATATTTTGTTTACCCAAATATTGCCTCTTCAAGATTCTTTTAGGCATATCATATCACAAATCAAACTCAGATACATCTGTCAAATATAAAAATTTTAACTCCTCTCTTTCTATCCAATCAGAGCGCCACCATCGGTGCGCGGGGAATATTCAAAATAATAGAGTAATATTACATATATACGACATTTATTGCCAAAAATCAATAATAAAACTAATATTTTTTAAAATTAGTAATTAAATTAATTACATTATTTCTTAAATAACGTTATATTTGAATTTATTTATTTATTTAATATAATTTTTATTGATCAAAATAAATCATCATTTGTTTATTATTGATTAATGTTATTATTATTGTTTTTTCAATTTATTTTTTATTTTAGGCCAAGTTCTCATTGATGCAATTAATTGCATATTAAATAAAAATAATAATAAATAATAAATAATATTAAACTACTATAACTGCACCCAAATAAATAATTGCTCAATTATTTAAATAATATATTAAATTTTTAAATAATATATATTTTATACAAACTTTACACAAACTCTGTGTCTGGTCAAATTCCATTTATTCCAATTATCTGAATTAAAATATTTATAATTAAAATAAATTTTAAAATAGATTGATAGATTTCATTAATACAACCTTCTTTAAATAGGCATATTTTATTTTTTAAGATATATTAGTGGCATATTTCTCATGATATTATACAATTTTAAATTACCTAAATTATTTTTTATTATATAAAATTTTAGACAGATGACAAAATTTAATAAAATTAATTAAGTCTCTTGAGTGGTTAGCACGACAGTCTACCACTCTGTAGACTCAAGTTCGGGCTTAGGGAAATTCAATAATGAATTTCTCTTTAAAGCTCTGTGTGAGTCTCAGAGTCTATTAGCAAATAATAATAATAATAAAGCTATTTAAATCCTTATACTAGATACAATATGTATATAATTTATTGTAACAAATATTAAAATTACTTCATAATAATTTAATTAAATTTTAATTTATATATGGTATTATATAATTAATTAACTTTGTATGTTATTTTGATTTCAGGTTTTTCTCAATTGAAAAACTCATTCGGTTCAGGAGGATCCTGCCTTACAGGTTAGTATTTAATTAAACTATTCATGCCTGCCTTTGACCAAATATTCTAAATGAATGCACAAACAAGAGATCTCGATTCTCTTGCCAATTGCTCCAGTAATTAGAGATGCAGAAAGTATTTGGTTGGTTGCTGGCTCTACTCGTAGATAAAATAATTGGTAACCTGAAACCACAACACAAGGTATATCTACTTGCTTAGATAGAGCCGGGCAATTAGGCTGTTAATTAAATGGGGAACACGTCCATTGGACGATCATTGGTTTCTCGTTGTTACCGGCCAATCGCGAACAACAGGATGCAATGCCCTCTGCCAATGGAGGCCGCCGCAAAGCTGATAATTCCAATCGGGGATAAATACCCTCCCTCTCCCACCCCTATCGTCAATGACCAGGATCCACATGGAAATCATTTGTTCAACGGAGGCCTAATTAGGAGGCAACTCGATGAGGATACTCGACGGAGATTAATTAATTAAATAAGCCAAGGGATCTCTGTTGTTAAAGAGAAATATAGAATTTAAATTTTTATATAATGTTATGCACAAATTAATTATAATATATATAGAAGTAGGTTGTTCATTATATAATAAAAATGTGAATCAATTAATATTTTTAATTTAATATTTTTTTAATTTTTTTTTTATTTCTATTAAATTTATTAATTAATAATTAATTTAGTTAATAAATAAATAAATAAAAAATATATATATTTTTAAATTTATTTAAATATATATTAGTTTATATTATTTTTTATTTAATTATTTGCAAGAAGAATCATGATTGAGCAAATTGAAATGATTAATATTTTTAATTACATATTTGTGAAATTCCAAAATGAAGGGGTTCAATTTTTCATGATAGTTTTTTCAATCGAATATCTTTTTTTTATCATTTGTTTAATTGAGATGAATTTAAACTTTTTGATGTATATAAAGTTAGAGTTGGATCAACTTGTAAAAAAATGTGTATTTGCAAATCGAATTCTATTTAAAGTATTTGTCTCGTCTAACAAATTTAATATAATATATGCATAAAGATTATTTTCTATGCTAAGTTAACTTTGTTTCTAATTAAACTCTCATCTAAAAATAATTTAATTAGATTTAAATAATGATGTTAATTAAATTATTTGTGAACTGAGAGATTGAAAATGAGAATGAAGGAAGAAATTTCCTCATTATTCATGTATCTCGAATATAAAATTTTCTTTTCAAAAGCTACTACCTTAGATAATGAAAAGAATATAAACATGATCCACTCGGATTACGTATTTTACTTATACCAAATTACCTATATATATATTTTTTTATTAATTATATGATATAATTATCAAACTGGTAAAAATATTTTGCTTAATTAAGTGTTATTAAACAATTTTTATAAAACAATCTAGAAATTGTGAGTTTATACATTTATTTTTATTCCACTATAACACTATAAATATAGGTATTATATTTTCAAATTTTTATGAATATTTACTACTATTAATATTTGCGGGTATTACTTTGATGATCACGCAGAGCTTTAAAGAGAAATTATTACCTATTATTATTGAATTTCCCTAGGCTCGGACTCGGACGGTAGACAGGCGTGCTAACCACTTAATCACTCAAGAGTCTACATTATTATTATTAATGGCAAAAAATAAATAATATTTTCTTGAAGAAATTTTTATTTATCGATGTGAGTTCTACGATGAAAACTCAACTGTTGCTTTTGAATTTTTATAATTTTAAAGAAAATAAAATTAAAATAATAGTCGATTGTCGATTTAACAAAAAATGTTAATTATTTGTCCTGCATCAACCTTGAAACTGAAATTGAGATCGAAAAAAGTCACGTTTTAGAATGATGTTAAATGTTAACATAACCAGGAATGTGATTTCCAGTTTTTTTTTATTATTTTTTTTGATTCCGTGCAAATGGACGTATAAAATTAACGAGGGATTTCACGAATGATTGCGAATCCATTTCTCCACGGGTGTCGGTTTCGGGCGGAGTGTTTCCGATCCCCCAATCGACTCGGACATTAATGACAGCTGTCAGGCGCCCCCGATGACAATTAACCCCAACTTATAGCAGCCTCGAAATGAGGCCTCGACTTTTTTTTTCTTCTTTTTTTTTCATCGTACCATTTCCCTTTTCTTCACGTCTCAATTTTCCTTTTCTACCCTCAATTATTTCCTTCTTTTCTTTTTGATTTCTTTATTTACTGAGCATTCCCTGCGTTGGGCATCGTTTCCCCCTCGGCACCCCTTACGTCAAGCGCCCCATTCATCCCCTCCGAGGAACGCTCCTGCGCCATGTTGGAAAATCACGTCACCATCTTGGAAAACAAAAGGGCCATAACGGGGAAGTGAAGACATAATCGGGTGCAGTCCCCGCCTCTATATATTATGCTGCCCCTTCTCTTTTCTTTACAACGAGATGATTTTTATCTTTCATCTCAATAGAAGAATTGACTATCTAAAAAATATTGATTAGCATCCAACGCGGACATATAAAAAATACTTAATTATTATTTTTTTTTTTTAAATAATTTAATGGCATGCAAAACGTGCAAGATAAACAAACATTAATCCTTGATTACCAGGATAATCTTGACTTGAACAAAAATTATCAACAAAGAAGAAAAAATAAATTATTAATAAATATATTTTTTTTTTTTTTTGTATTATATATAAATTGTATTTAATCTTGATCATAATAATAATAATAATCTTCGTATAATTTTATCAATGGATATATGATTTAGAAGGTATGGGCATTGTAGGTCTTATACGTATGTATATTCTTGATGATGTTGATTAATCGAAATTGTTTCGCGTTGAATGAATTGCCTCCCCCCTCCAGCTGGCCATTTCATTAGTCCCGGGCAGGCAGGCCAGAAGGCACGGCTCCCTTTGGAGGCGTCGCCCCAAAGTCGGCTACTCGCCCATTGTTTTCTATATCTGCTCTACAGTTAAAATCAATACACACACTGAGGCTTCCGGTTGTAGCCACGCTTGCGCTACGTTAAGGTTTCACGTGGCTTTTGTGTAAAGAATCAACAAATAAGATGCAAAAGAGAAGAAAGGGATAGGAAAACAAATCTGAATGACTAAAAACACATTTACTCAAAATGATACTCTTAAAAGCCTGGGGGAGCATCAAGAATTATAGGACCATTAATGTCACTTTACAAATACTTGTAGAAAAAAGAACATAGACCAAATTTAGATATTTCAATGCCATTATTAAAATTATTTATTTATTCATAAATTATTTATTTTGATTTAATTATTTTGTATTAGAACTAGAAGTTTTGAAATGTAAATTAAATCAAGATTATCTAGAGAAATTATACTTTTGTAAATTTTTTATTTCTAAACATACTTCGCTATGCTCTTTACTAAATGGTTCAAGATGAAAAATAAGGTTATCATTACTCGATAATTGAATTATTAATTTCATTTTGATTATTTTTGAATATTTTCTGGGAACAATAACTTAAACTTTGTGCATATCTGAGCTGTCAGTCAAATTTGCTTAAAGTCAATAAATACTCTTCATCACTGAATTAAAATCAACAAAATTTTTAAATTAAATGAAAAATTTAATTATTTAATGTACAATTAAATCAACAGAAATTATTCATTAATAAAAATTCATAAAAATAAATGAATAGAATTGTAAAAAAGAACATTTTAATCTAAAATAAATTATTTTAAAAAATAGTCCAATATACTTATAACTTCTAATATTAGTTTTTTATATTAAATATTTTGTAAAAATTTGTTGACTATAGTCTGGTACATATCTACATATATTACTATATTTTAAAAAATTAATTTTAAAATTATATGAATACTATCTCATGAGCTTAAAAGAAATAAATTGATTTTAAGTAATTTTAAATATTTTGCTATTAACAAATGAGATTATAGTTACATTTTTAATTTGAATTTTAAAAATATAATTGTGATCAGAGTACTTCTGAGATTGAAAAAGTTTTAAAAATTTAATTTTGTATTCAATAAATTTACTTTTGAATTTTTCAAAGATATTGGGGTTTAGTTTTTTTCTTCTCCAATCCAATAGTATATATGTAGTAAAAAAATGATTATTAATGTTTTATTTTTTTATTTATTAATGATTTTCTGTATTTATTTTATTTTATTTTATTTATTTATTTATATTTTTTTTTGTAATTTGGGATGGTCAGGATGTTGTTGTTAATGTTTTTGGGGAAGATTTGCAGCTGTCGAGCACTGCTGATTCCGGTGTCCGTCCTGTTTTCGGACGGTCGTGATTTTGTGCCAATTTTGGTGGCTGTGGCGAATGCAATTAGCGTTCCCGCTACGGCTGACCGGCTGCTGTCTGTCACTTGGAGTCAGCCAATTACCGATCACCGGTAAAATGGCACACTACACTTGTACACGTCGGTTATGTAGTCATCCGCGGAAATTAATTAACATTTGGGTTCGTAGTATCAAATTAGAGGAAGCTATGTGGTCCTTAATGAACTACAATCAATGGAAATTAAAGCAATCCAATCGAACTCAATTTTTTCTATAATAATTGAAATGAATTCTAAGAGGAAATATTATGTTACAATTATTCCGATATCAATATTACAAAAAAATAAAACAACCTTTTTTTATTTTAATTGTGATATTAAATTCTAATTGTAACAATAAATAGAATGAAATTTGATTTAATTTTCATTAGTTGATTAATAAAAAAATAATAATATAATGGAACATTAAAATATGAAATTAAATTGATCTCACTTAACAAAATTATTTGTTTTAGAATATTTAATAAATAATAAACATATTTCATTTCTTTATATGTAAATTCTTGATTATTATTATTATTTAAGAATAATGGGCCAAAGAAAGATGAGGTCATCCGTGAATGGTGGAGACTGCATAACAAGGAATTGCATGACCTCTATGCATCTCCAAACATAATTAGGATTATAAAATTGAGAAGGCTGCGATGGGCAAGTCACGTGGCTAGAATAGAATGGTGAAAAATATATTGGTAGGGAGACCGATTGGGAAACGTCCGCTTGGAAGACCAAGAACGCGGTGGGTAGACAATGTAGGAATGGAGGTGAGGGAGATAGGAGAGGGTAGTGATTGGATGGTTTTGGCTCAGGATAGGGATGTTTGTAGAAATGTGTTTGATGCGATCAAGAACTCTCGAGTTCAGTAGATCCACAAAAATAGATAGAAAAATTATTTAAGAATATATCACTTTCTCATACTATCACTCAATGACTTATGATTTTAGAACTATATTTTTTGACACTAGAAAAATTTAAGAGTGGTATTCTATAATTTCTTTGTCTAGAATGGCTAATCATATTTAAATCATATAGTTTCATAATATTCATACTTTCTTTTCTCTTGAGTTATTTAAATATGCCTTGTACATCTCTAAACACATAAATACTTCATAGATGGTAGAATATAAAAAAAATATTGAAAACATTTTAAAATATCTTCATGGTAAATTTATTTTAGTATATGTGCTAATTAAAATATATTTTGTTCTTTTAGTTAGTTCCCCTCCCATTTAATAAATATTTTAAAGTGAAGTGAAACAAGAACAAAAAAAGACCTGGTATAAAAAGTTGAAGCTATTGGATTCTCATCTAATACTAATGAGCTCTTCCCGTCGCCACTTAGCGAACTCTAACTTAACGATTGGTAAAGTCATTTAGCTAATAGAGGCTAGGAAGGTTTTTTTCTTTCGTATTCCATTACCATTATTTTAAGCAAATTGGTATTGTCCATCAAGTTTAACTTACCTTAAAGAATAGAGGTATATCTATTATTATTTTATCTTTAAACAGTTAATTAGTCATATAAAATATTTTTAAAAAAATCAATTTATGTCTATTCAAAAAGAAAATTAAATATGTATTCAAATAAATTTGAAAAATATTGTTTTCATTTTCTGATCACACTGTTATATTACCATATTTCTTAAATATGTATAATTAGATTAGTTAAAATTCAAAGAAAAAAAATTAATTGTTAGTTATTTTTTTGCAGAAATATGGGATTTGTTAGTTTCGAAAATTAATTTCTAAAGTTTTTGGATATATATTGATAAAGTCCATTATAGACTATCTACGAGGACAGGTCAATAAGTCCGTGACTTTTTGAATGAAACAGGTTTTTGAATAAAAGAATTATTTTATTTTTCAACGTAGTCTCCTTTGATCTCCTTACCCTTTATCCAACGTTATTCCATTTTTTTTCAACCCTTCCGAAAAATAGGATTTGTCGAGGACATCAAACTAGATTTGTTTGTCAGATGATTTCTTTATTGGAGTCAAAACTCTTTCTGCTGAGCCATTTCTTTAGGTTTAGAAACAAGAAATAGTCACTCAGGGCTAAATCCGGAGAGTAGGGCGGATGAGGGAGCAATTCGTATCCTTATTCATGGATTTTCATAGAAATTCACTTTTTTCTATTTTTTTTTTCTCAAATTATGAAGTAGTTTGTTATTAATGGATGTCTAACAAAAACTAAAAGACCTAAATGGTTCAAATTTCGACAGGAGTCAGCTGATAGTTGCCTGCTGACAGAAGCAGTGTTTCTATTTCATTTAAGAGACGGAAAATTCAAAAAGTCACTGACTTATTGGCCTGTCCTCGTATATACAAACATAAGATAAGAATATTGTGGAAGATATTCTGAGTTTAAATTTAAAAATTTTAAATTATAAATCTTAAAGACCTCTAATCGACTCACTATCATTTAATGTTTAAGCAAAAATATTTTCCTTACAAAACATCAATCACCTTTAAAAAAAATATTCATTCTTTTCATAATAGATAAAAAAAACTATATAAATACATAAGGAACAATAAACTCTTTGTTAATATTTGTTGGATAATTATTTGTTAACATTTCACTTGAATCGACTAAATTAGTTATAGTACTAGGATTTTATTTTCATTTAAATTATATTTAATTAAAAGTTTCCACTAAACTTAACTGAAGTTTCGTTAACTTGTAAAGTCTTGTTTAATCAGATACGATCAAACTTTCTATTGTTCTACATGTTGTTCTTCACCACTTCAAAAAAAAAAAATATAATAAAAAAAAGGATTTAAGTATGTGGGTGTATTCTTCTCTAGCGGGAATTAAAATTTAAATTTAAAATAAACAACAACTAAACAATAACTACAATTCTATTAATATATAATATTATCAAATATTATATTCTTCAGTAGTGTTACATAATATTAGTTATTATATTTCAATTTCTATATACATATATATCTTGTAGATCTAGATATATATAATAATTTATAAATATTATTTTTATAAATATATATATATATATATATTATAAATTTAATTATTATATATATATATTTAATTATATATATAAATATATATATCTATAGCTCTACGGAACTCGAAAGTTATTGACTGCAGCAATCACATTTCTGCAAGTGTCCCTATCCTGAGCTACAACCATCCAACTCCTACCCTCTCCCATCTCCTTCCTACATTGTCCTCTCACAGCGTCCTTGGTCTTCCAAGTGGACGTTTCCCAATCGGTCTCCCCACCAATATATTTTATATATAATTATTAACTATAAATGGCTATCTATGCTGAGGATATTTTAAAATGTTATTAAAATTAATTGTTATAAATTATTATTATTATAATATGGACTATTGGAGATTTGTAAAACTAATTTAGATAGATTAAAATAAATATAATTCAGATGTTCTAGAAATTTCGAATAAGCATTATCGTTTGACAATAAACATTTGTCCAATGGCCAGGGTTGGTGATGTAGATGAGTGATGGGAATAAGAGGAGTGGAAGGGGGAAAGAAGGGGAGGTGTGATTAGCAGCCCGTATACCGAAGGCGCAGGTCCTATTGGTGACGGCATCCAGCTGGTCCCGAAGACAACCCGGCGCCTTCCCAAACGTCGGCGGGGATGTTTACTTAGTCGAGGGGAAGCAGCCTCTTTACATTGACACACACGCTGGCAACAAGCCTTTATTAAGTTGCGGTAAAAATAAATAAGAGATCAACAGTGTCAGAGAGCAGAGTCAACATTGAATCACGAAATGGAAAAAAAAATGCTTGCCAATATTTTTGTTACTTCTCTAAACAAAATTAAGAATTAGATAAACATCTCGGAATTTGTGATGATCTTTTGAACGTTATGTTTTTATATTTTTTTTTTTAAATTCACCCTCATTAGCGTGCATATCAAAAATCACTTAATCTACAATCGACCACCTGTTTTGGGAAATAGATTTTCTAGTTTTTATTTTAAATTTTAGTTTTAACTGCCCAATTCTTCATTCAATTTATAAAATTACAAATTTAAGTTAGTTTTTTATTTTTTTTAAGTTTCAAATTGAAATGAGGTTTATAAATTCTAGCACATCATTGATTTAAATTAAATCATAATTATTAGTTCTAATTAATTTCAAACTGTTACAAATTTTAAAACTCACTACGTTTGTGATGATCTTTTGAACGTTATGTTTTTGCCAACTATATATACATATATATATATATATATGGTATATATCCTATATATATTATATGTATATGTATATACGTTAATCTATATCAGCCATCAATAATTACTAATAAAATCATTAAATTATATAAAAACCAAATAATTATTTATTAAATTAAATATAAATTTAAATATTAATATTATTACTTAAGTTTATTGTAATTTTGTTTCCATGGGGACAAGAACTAATTTTGAATCTAGATTGAGAATTTGGAAAAAATTTTATAAAATAACTTAAAGTATATATACATATATAAATTATATTATATATACGAATTGTATAAATATATATTTATAGAAATATAATTTTTATAGATAAAGAAATTAATCTCCTAACATTTAATTTAGTTTATTAGCTAAATTTATCATTTTATACAAATTTCTAATAAAAATAAATTAAAAAAAAAGAAAAAGAAGAATCCAATAAAAATAATTAAATGACATTTAAATGTCATTAAATTTAATTTTCTTTTAATGAATTTCTATAAATATTTTTGAAGCCATGGAATTGTTATAAAACTAATTTATTATACTCATTATTCTTTTAACTCCTTTATTAATATAAATAATAATAAACGTAGAAATAATAGGAATATTATGAATTTGTTTTCTTTTGCTAGTAAGAAAAAGTGAGGCTGTTGGTTGAGTTCCTCTGGGTTCCCACAGGAACCGGAAGGGTCGGTGGCGCCTCCTGCCTCAGACAGCTGACATTCATCACAATGTACTGCCGAGCCGCTTTGAGATCCAATTTCAAGAAGTTTATTTTGGTTTATTATTCCTTGCCTCTCGAGAGTGTGTCATTGTATCTTTTCTTGACTATGTCTTGTGCGGCTCTTCATCCCCTTCCACCCATCTTGTTTCATATTTTCAACACCCTCAATAGTATTTAACCTTTTATTATTAAATTATGTTTTAGTCTATATTATAAAGTTTTTTATTTCCAACAACAAAGGTTCTTTGACTTCTAAGCATTTTTATCATAAACTACCTACCTTTGATTTGTTTCTTTATTAAAAATTACAAAAAAAATTGTTTGTTTTTTACTATCTCTCCAGAGATAGTATTACGATTACCAAAATTTTCGATGACGAAATTTTCATGTCTTTATACGTTTTGAAGGTCCATGAATCATTTTCACTAAGGTTGAGAAAAATGTCTCTGTGTGTGTATGTAGACAAGATTACGCAAAAACGGTTTGAGCTAGAATAATGAAATTTGGTACACGGGCATTATTCAAAATTCGTAGTTTTCTATCAACTTTTGAGAAATGTAGCTCATCAGGAAGAGAGTCATTACCAGGTATTAATTTTTTTTCCTCTGAACTGACCATAAAAATAAAGATATATGTTTGATAGTTTTTCACAAGATTAAAAATTGTATAAAACTGCTATAAAATTTCATCTTGATTGAATTGCTGAAAGTACCGGAATTAATTTTTTAACACGCGTGCACGTGAAGTAGTGCAATTAACAAAGGGCCAAACACTCACTCGTTTAATAAATATTATTTATTAATTTTAATTTATAATTAATTAAATTTAATTTAAATATAATATATGTTAATTAATCCAATTCCAATTTGCGAGATAGTCGGGTGGAGACACCCCAGATGTTTTTTTTGTATTTAATAAGGACATAAAAATAATTTAAATTATATCTTTATTATTGTTCGATAGTCTAACGGCATGAGGCTGCCATCTCTTTTTTTGAAAATTAAATAAATGAATTTATTTCTTCGAAACCCCTTCCCTACATACTTTACTATAATCTTTTCTTAATATATATATATTTATAATATATAAACTATTTTTAATACATTTATTATTCAATTATTAATATAAACTGATTCGTTGTGAAATGATTTTTTAAAAAAAATTCCAAATATATATATATATAATTATTATTAGTATTAAGAAGAGATTTCTTATTTTATTTGTGAAGAAAATATTGACAACAATCTCTGCTGATGCGACCATTTCTATTTTATTAGGATCAAGTTTGAATGCTCGTGTTAATTTCGTGACGCCATTTTATATGTTTATTATAGTTTGTCCAATTTGTGCAATAATGTTGACATTCAAAACAACTATATCGCCGCTGTCCATTATGTTGATGACAATGAGTGGTAAAAATTCCTGTAGAACGAAAACATTCTCTTCAAAATTCGCAAGTAAATGGCATTGCTCTTGAATGGATCCGATGATGTCGTATAAGAGAGTATGTCTTCTACAAAATTAACATTCACATACATTACATTGATGAGATTTGGCATCAATAAGCACCAATGTATTCTTTTTTAATGGAAGACAAGTTTTATACATTTTATTTCAAATAAAACATGTGTGGAGTTTATCTACTGAGTTGGTTACTATATGGACATTGTGGTTTCCATTTTGATGTTCGGTATATGTCCGTTTATGATTTATTAAATTTTGATTTTATTGTAAATTTTTGAGGCACATAAAAATATGTATGTTTTAATTATTTTATACTTTATTTATTAATAAATTTATATTTTAATTTTAACCACAGTTAACATGGACCGATTTAGAGTCTTCTGTTAAGCTTGTGATATAAATTATTTATGTATTTATTTTGTGAGATAATGATTGACTATAACTGGGTTATTTTTCATTAAATTGTTTTTTCTAACTATGAGGGTGAAAAGCCTGATACATAATAATCGATCAGGATTCAGTTTACTGATGTGCCCCAGTGAAGAGAAAATAACTTTATTCTCTAAGATGGATGAAGAATTTCTGAAAAATAATTTGTAATTTACTGAATGTCTTTGACTGAATTTTACAGCCGGTTAGAAAATTTCATTATTTTTCGAGGATTTTTCCTGCTAAATTTTGTCTAACATCATTTATTTGGCTGATGATAATCAATTCAAAAATAATGTATCTTTCTATTAAATAAAACTGATATGTTATGCCAACATCTCTTATTTTTTAAATTAAATATATGAATTTATTTCCTTTTATCTATCTTTTTCTAATTTCGATTTTCTGTTCTTATCTCTGCCTCTCTTAACAATCACTCAATTACCACTTTCTTCTTCCAAACTATTCTCTCCAATTTTGATTCTAATTCTTTTCCGTCCATTTTTTATATAATTTTTTCTATATTAATTCTATTTTTATAGTCCTTTCTTAAATATTTGTATATAATTAAATTTCCAATAAATTCATTGAAAATAAGATCCATGTTAGCAAAATTATATACTTATAATATTATAAGCTCCTTATAACCAGAAACATTAATCATTTTTATCATTTATTTAAACTATATATGTTAGGTTAAATTATATTTTCTTTAAATACATTAAGAAATAGTATCAATTTCTCAAATAATTAAAGATATTTTATTATTCAACAATAATGGAACTACGGAATCTTACCCTTCTTTTTTCTGATCTCTTTCCCTCACTCCTTAAGCCTAATCGCATTTAATAATCATTTTACATAATATTGTCAATTTTTCTAAAATTTAGTAATACAATATATAATTTTTAGAATTTTTTTTTAATATATATAAATTAAATCCAAACTAATATAATTATTTATTAATACCTTTAGTAAATCACCCCACTCCTCAATTCGGACAAAACAGATGAAGATTTATAGAAATATGGAATGAATACAAATCAATTTTAAAAGAAAAGTTATAATTGATTAAATTGTTTTTATTTTTAACCTTAATATTTATTACTATTTATTTTGAATTTAATATTTTTATCATTTATTATTAAAAAAGATTTATTTTAAATTAAAAAATCTATTATTAAAAATATATAATATAATATAATATAAACTTTATTTTTAGATAAAAAATTTTAATTATAACAAAAATATATTCAACTGAAAAATTTGTAAAAGGTTTAATTTACAAAAATTCAATTTACAATCCTTATTTTTATTCCAAGAAAAAAATAATAATAATAATAATTTGAACAATCGGAAAACTAATCATTTTAAACTCTCAAGCATTGCTGTGCGCGGTGGCTGAAAATAATTTCTCAATACTGTACCTATTCTTTTTATTATACAATATAATTTCTTTTCTAATATCTGAAAATAAATTTAAAATTATGAATTAGTATATTGATAAACTTGAAAAAAGAAAAATATATTTAAAGACAACATATTTCTTAAAGTTTATTATACATAATTTTATTTTTTCACAGTGTAGTTTAATTATTTAATTTCTAAATATATTTGTTTTGTTTTGTTTTTATTTTACATTATGAGTTTAAAATGATAATAATTTAAATAACAAATAAAATAAATAATTTAATTTAATTTTATTTAATAATGATATTTGCAAATGGTATTAGAGAACATGCAATATTATTTATTCATCTTTATTGTCGAAAAAATACCTGAAAAAAATTTTTTGTTTACGTTTTAAAAAAAAAATGTGTAATTGATATTTGGAATAAAAAACATCGGTGGAGGAGGGGACGTAATTCAATAATACGATAGGGGGAGATCATTTCTTGTTTCAGAATAAGATGAACAAGTCTAAAATACTTGATCATCTCCTCGAGAGTCGCAATTTTCATTTCAGAATAAATCCAATTCGAAGCGAATAGAAAGAGAGAATTACCCCCAGTGGGCTAAATTCTTTTTTCAAGATTTTCCAACAAAAAGCCATCGCGCTCCTTGAAAGAAGGGTGCAAGTAGATAAAAGAGAAAATAATGGTATATATATATATACTTATTCTAACGATGTGTTTTTCCTATATTTTTTTTTCTTCTCCCTTGGAAAAAAAGAAGATGGAGCTGCTCGCCCGAGGTGAGGTTCCAAGATCTGAAAGAATCCATTGAGCTAAGAAAGAAGATCGGAAACAAGTCCGGCTTATTTCCTCTTTTGAGAGTTACCATACCCAACTATTTTTTTTTTTTAAATATACTTATTTTATTTTATATATATATATATATATAAATATTCGTATATTTGCAAAGGCACTTTGTAAACAAACAAAAGATATTTATGGTTGGAGAAGAGAGGATTGGGAAAATCCACCCCATTGTTATTTGTCTTTATCGTATCCATTTATTTTACACATCCATATGTGTTTATATTTAAAATAATATTTCCAATCAGTTATTGAATAAAGAAAGGGTGTTTGGTTCAAAATGCTATTAGCTATAATAAAATCCCTGAAGGCGAGGACGTATTTTCAGAAAAACCTTTCATCTCTCTTTTCTTTCGCGCCGCCTTTTTCCCTCTCTCATCGAATCATTATATTTTAACAGTCGGTTAACCATACAGGCTAATGCTTAATATATTTAAATTATTAAAAAAAAAAAAAAAATACGAAGAAAAATTCGCTTCAAGGCGGATGAAAAAAAAAATAATGATGCTAGCCCAAGTAATTGACCAATCAATGAGAAGGAACCCGATAAAAGACTGCTTTCACGGGAATGACACAATTAAATCTAACTAACCGCTTTTGAACCTAACGAGCCAAGATGCACTGCACGTGCTTATTGATCATTAAGAAAAAAATAATTGATTAAAAAAAAAATATAATAATTTTTGGGTGAAAAATAATAGAATCAGATTAATGTAAAGCTATTGATTTAATTATTTGGTTTTCTTTCAATAATTCTAGGTTATTCAATTATCACCCTTATTTATGGTTGATTAAAACAAGATGATTTCAAAGTGGAACTAGTAATAATATGGTATTTATATATATACTTAATTGATAGGGATGTAATAAAAACGTTTAAATATTAAGAAATGACAATCACTTAAATTTCAAAATTTTTTAATTTAATTTTTATTTTATTTTAAATAATTGATTTAAGTAGGGATTCGATTATTCATAATGAATGAATTCTATTAAATTAGAAAAATTGTTAAAAATTAAATATATATTTTTCAATATTTTTCTTTGTTTCTTCATCATAAGTTTAGAATATAATTTTAAAAAAAATTGATTAATTGATTATAATTTTCTGTTAAGAAAAATAAGCTGGAGTGTCTCCACTTGACTATCTCGAAATTTGAATTGGATTAAATAACATATATTATATTTAAATTAAATTTAATTAATTATAAATTATAAATTAAAATTAATAAATAATATTTATTAAACCAGCGGATGATTGGCTCTTTGTTGATGGCACCACGTAACGTGCTGGCGCGTGATTTGCAGTTTTAAAAAATTAATTCCGATACTTTCAGCAATTCAATCAAGCTGAAATTCTATATATAGCAGTTTTATAATTTTTTATTTTTAATCCTGTCCTATCAAACATATACATATCTTTATTTTTACGGTCAGTTTAGAGGAAAAAAAAATCAATTGGTAATGACCCTCTTCCGGTTGAGCTACATTTCTCAAAAGTTGAAAGAAAACTACAAATTTCGAATAATGCCCGTATACCAAATTTCATGATTTTTCGTAATCTTGTCTACATACACACACACAGACATTTTTCTCAACCTTAATGAAAATGATTCAGGAACCTTCAAAACGTATAAAAACATCAAAATCTCGAGATCGAAAATTTTTGTGATCGCAATACTATCTGGCGAGATAGTAAAAAAAAAAATAAAATTAGTTTTAAAAAAAACAAAAAAGTGAGTCTCTTAACTGGTTAATATTGTGAAATTTTTAAAATTTTAAACAAATAAATAATTTTAAAAACCATATAATTGTTATAATATAAATCATTACACTTTAATTATTTCTCAATCACTGAATATTCTATAATTTTAATTCATTATTTATTAATTATATAATAGATTTAAATTTAAATTGAAAAACAAACAAATAAAAAGATAAATAAATAAATTTGTTTTGTTTTTTTAATTAAATAATTTTTTCTATTAATCAAAAATACTTTTAATTCTACATTTTATAATAATTATTAAAATTTACTGTTTATTTGTTGTTAATGGCGGCGAAGGGAAGCTCTAAATATGGAAAAATTTGAAAAACAGAAGGGAAGATTTCTTTAGTACGACTCTAAACAAAATATTTAAAATATTATTTAGTAACCCTTTGAAGAATGGTATTCAACCCCTTGAAGGATGATATAGATATTTAATTGATACATTTTATAATAAGTTTTTAAATAATTAAAAAATAATTATTTCAACTTTTTTATATTTATTCAACCTAAAATAAAAATTGTTTCAAGATAATGTTATTTCTAGGAGTTTATTTAAATTTTATTTATTTTAAATTTGATATACTTTGTATAGATATTTTCAATTATATTATAATCTCCTTTGAAAAAGGATCCGATTTCTAATTGAAACTTAAGTTACTAAATTTAACCATTAGCTTTATGGAATTGAATAATTAATTATTTTGAAACATCAAAGCGACTACTGCCTGATTATAAATTTACTGTCCTGTTGTTATATTTAATTATCTACTTTCATATTTGCCATATGCATACCACCTTCAATATTAGCTATTTACTTTTTTTTTTAATTCATTTTAAATATATAGAATATTATTTTAAGCATATTAAGAATAATTTTTTTCTATTTTAATTTCTATTACTTTTTTCTTTTAATATTTCAATTAATTCTTTTATTAATTTTATTTTTCGTTAAAATAGATTAAATAAATATTCAATAATCTTCAACAAAAATAGAATTCACAAATTCATATTAAACATAATAGTGATTTTTATTATATTATCGATTTTTTTAAAATAATTAATATAATTTTAATGAGATGTTAGATAAATATATAAAGATATATAGACATAGATAATATATAGACAACGAAACTCACTTGAAATTAGTGGATTCTTTTTATTCTCATTCATTCAGTAAACTTCGGAAAACGATAATATCTAAAAAAATTGAATTTTAGTAATGAAATGAACACAGAATTCATTTGTGTAGAGAAATAAATTTAGAAATTTTGTTTAGTAAAATGATGATCTTTCACTATTTTCATAATAAATATAAAAAAATTTAAATTTTTTATAAAATATAAATTTAGATGTTTTATTAAATAATATTATAAATGTTGAATACCATATAAGCTATTTCATGTATATATAAAATTTCCTAATCTCTCAAGATGGGTTAATATTTGACTAATGTATATGTATATCTTTTTTCTGAAAAAAATGCATTTATGAGGAATAAGTATACCTTAGGGTTGGCGAGACAATGTACAATAAAACGCTATTAAAGAAGATTGGGGTAAGTTGAAATTGGATGACAATGAATAGAATAGTGTAACAGGAATGTTGGGGAGGGGCCCTAAAATATAGACATCAAAAAATACAATTTTTTATTTTATTCATTTATTTTTTAAATTTACCTAACTATTAATTTTTTTTTTAATTTGTAAAAAAAAATATATACATTTCTAATGTTATTAATTGTATTTAAGAGTGAAATGAAAATCTCTTAAAAAAAGGAACCAGCTCATAGATTTTCCTCTTAAGTGCCCTCCCCTCTAATGGGGTTGTTAGAAAAAATTGACTAAACTCATAGAAGCCCTAGATAATGGTTTTCTTTTTCAATATATATATATTGGTAGGTTAGTTAATTGTATTTTACACAAAGTCAAATTCTTTATCTCCTAGTAAAATTCTTTAAATCCAATATGAAATTGTAATTCTGGTTTCAATTGAATATTCTATTACAGTAGAAGTTCTTATTTAAGTAGGTAGATGGTTTATTTAAACTTTGCAAGATTCTTTGTTTAGCTTAGTATGCCGTTACTTGATTGGAGTGTGGAATGAAATTTCCCGATCCTAAGGTGATTAGCTTATAATCCTCCAAGTATTTGTTCAATTTAATTCAATCTGGGATTAATTGATATTTCTATTTATTGAATCGGCACCGGCGTCAAAGGGGGTGTCTACGTCACCCCTGATTGTCTTCGTTGGAAGCTTTGCTAAAGAGATAATTGACAAAAGGGCGCCTAAAGCCTTAAGGGCGCGGACTCGTCCGCATGCATAAATAATACAATAATTAATTCGAGGTTTGTCGTTGGTTAGTACGCCTCACTCTCTCTCTCTCTCTCGTTCTCTCTCAACTCTCCCTTCTGGTTTGTCTCCTTTCCTCCCGTTGAGAATAAGCGCCTGCGCTTGGAGACACTCGAAACCACCCTTGATATTCCCTTCCGCCCTTCTTGGCACCCCAAAAGCTTGCAAATTACTAGTTGATCCGTTGTTGGCTAAATGTATACATATATTTTCAAGCGACGCACCCCGGCAGAGCAAAAGGGACATATTCTCGTTTTTTTTTTTTTTTTTTTTTGAGAGTAACAAACCCTCGAATGGTCAAAGATATATGGACAGTATGCCTACCAGTTTTAATTTTAATTTTTTTTTTTTTTTTTTGTCAAGCCTGCAAATGCCTTCCGTCCTGGATTAAATGTCGCGGCCGTTGGATGACTCGCCCATCCAGAGATCGGGAATTTATTGTTAATTTCACGCCATGTCGAGGGGTTATAAATCAACTGTATAACTGGACGCAAACTGAAAAGTACATTTATTTTCACAAGAATTATTTATCTAATGTTTATATATATATATATATTAAAGCCCAACTTGATAAAAATTCGATCCCTTTTTTTTAATGAAATTAAAACAAGCATGTCATAAGAGAAGTCAACAAACGAATTCTTCCCTTTCAGTATCAGAAATATATATATTTTTTTATTTTGTTTTATTATATAATTTATTTCATTATGATTATGTATGAAAAAATATTAAACTTAATTGAATTTTTCTTTTTTTTTTTTGTTATTAATATTAAATAAAAGTTGATGAATTTGATAAAGATGAATTATATTTCATTTAAATTAAAGTTTATATAAACCATTCATATAAAATATGATATACTTTTAAAATATATACTACCATTTCATAACTTTTCTAATAATATTATATACAGAAAATTTACTACTATATGATTTTATTAATACATAAATAAATTTAATTTCAATTCTTTGAATAATAAATATTAATAATATTCTGAGAATAAGTTGAAGAAGGTTCTTTTGATAAATAAAGATTAATAAAACAAGTATTTTTTAATTAAATCGTTTAAATTAAATTAATTAAATTAATTTAAATTAAATTAAATCTAATAGAAATCATCATTGTTTTTATTATCCTACTACAGAAGAGAAGTAACTTAACCCCCTAAACTCCCTCTAGGAAGAATCATTCTTTAAAATATAAACCAACAACATTAAAAAATTACCTATACATATACTAGATTATATAGTAGATTTTAAAAATATAAAACAATTTACTTATTTATTTGAAGTTTTATTTGATAAATATATTTTGAACTTCGTTCTTCACCCAGAAAAAAATTCTTTATTGATTGTTTTTTACACCCATCAAATTTCACTTATTTAATTCGTTCAATCGTTTAATTCAGTTATTTTTGGTAAATCTATATTTGTATTTTGAAACTTTTATATCACATTATATTTTTTTTTCTTTTTTTAGAATTATTTCATTTTATTTATATTATTTATTCTCGTTAACATTTAAATATAAAAAGTATAAATGTCCTTTGATAAATCAATATTGTCCAGTAAAATAATTATTATTTATTTATTTTTAAAATTTTATTAACTGTTACTGGTTGGAGGTGTAAATAATATTTAAATATATACATTCTTTTTTATTTTGTTTTGCTTTGTTATGTATTGTTTCTTATATTTGTTGGAGAACTCTTAATAAAGCAAATATTATTAAATATTGCAAAAAGAGCATGTCATAAGTATTTTATGCTCTTAAAAGACTTCCTATATATTTTTATCTCTGTTTATGTATATACGAGTACATATATGGAAGAGCGTGGGTGTCGGGTGGGAGGAAAGGGAGTCTAAATGGCGGAAGACAATACGGCTTGTTGAAACAAAAGCCCCAGGAGCGTAACATCTCGCTGTTACTATTGGTTTGTTTGGAGTACATAACACATGGCGGAGTGGAGTTCAGCGGGAAGGACTGTACACTGACGACGGTTGCCATAGAAACGCCAATATGGCCACCGCGCTTCGAAAACGACGCCCGTTTTATGTTTTAACTAAGTTCAATGGAGTGAGGTGGGTTTTTGGCCATTTTACAAACCAACAACCTCCAAGTATCTACACTCCCAACGAGGAAGAGCGAGGAGAGAAGGAAGCAACGCAATGCTCGTACGAAAGGGGCAATTTGATTTCCGGTGGCGCTCATAAAATTGCAAATGCACACTCCGGTTACGTGATCTTCCCATCGCTTAGGGAGTACTCGAAATAATCCAATTTACTCAGCATATAATTTATGAGAGCAACTAAATGGCAAATCGGTTCTCGATGAAAAAATAATCGTCCTATTTTATTTCATTTAATGAATACAATCTTGAATAAATGATTGGATTTCATTATTTATATTATGATGGATTTTATTAAAGGAAATTTTTTCTTAATAATTTTATTTAATAATTAACAAAAATATTATAATAAACAAAAATCTGAAAAAATAATTTGTTTTAATCATATTAAATTAATCATGCTTATATTATTTTGAGTGATTGAAGGTTTTAAAGAAATAATAATTAATTATTTATTTGATCTAATTGGAGATTTTTTAATTATTTACAAATTTTATACAAATTATTGATATTTAGATGTAATCAAAAGTAAATAATAAAAATTATAATAACATAAAAAAAATAAAATAAATAATATTATTGGCTGATAGGTATCTTTGAATGAGAATCGATTTGGTAAAATAGCCGAATTTTTTCCAATCTCCATCCACTTTTCGAATGTAATAAATTTTATTTGAACCTATTCGTTTGCTAGCTTATTTTTCAATAAGCCATCTGGCTGAATCTTTTGGAAGATGGATGTTTGGAGAGCCACTTGCGTTCCGCGTGCGTCTTTGCGAAATAATCCCATTTAGGTTCCCATGGGATACGGAGCAGGTCCCGAGGGCCAATCAATCCCTTCCGGAGGATTTCGTTCACTCCAAAAGCAATTGGCAAGGAATCAAACGAAGAGCGAAACGATCCGTTGGGGTAGCCATGCATTCACGGATTTCTAGATCATGTTGCTTAGAAATCCATGGTAATGCAAAAGAGATCCCCACCTCCCACCCCTTCCACTTACAAATCCATCCTCACCTAGTCAATCTATTCAACCAAATTTATTTTCTTATTTACTTTCCTTCACCCCTTCATCCCTTCCCTATCCTCCCTTCGTGCTCTATTCTATTTTTATTCAATTTATAATAATTTATTTAAATTTAGTAATTCAATAAAATATATAAAATTCTATAAATAAAGTTGATAAAAACAAAGATAATTATTTTTAAATGGCATAGTTTAGAAAATATTTATAAGATGAAATTTTATTAAAACAATCTGCACTCCGTTGTCGCCCCTGCGGCAACTTATAAAAGAATCATGTTTTTTTTAAATATGTAAGTATATATAATTAATTCAAATATTCTTTGATTCTTCAACAATTTAAATACTCTTACTAGTAATAATATATTAAAAATTGTTCTAGGTGCAAAGTGTTAAGTGTCGGATTTGCTAGAATTATTAATTTTATATTCATTGTCGGAAATTAATCGACTTCTTTACTGAGCCAAGCGGTTATTGAATTTGTATTGATATAATATAAATCCTATATTCAATTAGATGTCTATAATAATATTGTGATGTAATTTCATAATAATCGGTTCAGCCAATTTTGAGTCTATAACTTCACAATTTTCCGAACAGACAGACAGAAATGGAAAATTCTAAAGACAATTTTGGATTCTAGAGGTCATGAAACTCGAAGATATGCAAAAAATTTTAAATTCTGAGCAATGTGCAGATAAAAACCTTTTTATATATATATATAGAAGAAGAAAATAATATATTTCTTATATATTAATTTAATTTAATATATTAATTACTTATTTGAGATGTAAATAATTTTCCCATTGGACAGCCAGAGGTCGGATAATTTTCCAATGTGTGGTCCATTATAAGGCAATTAATAAGAACAAATTCTGATAAAAACTATAATTAACTCTTTTCAATGATACTTTAAAGATCGCCATTAATCGGTTTCAAATATTGGAATTCGATTATTTTGATCAAGTCCTACAAATAAATATTCTACATCAAAACTCAAAGTTATTAAAGAATTATTAAAGTAATAAAGAAAACACATTTTTCTATTAGCAATTTAAAAAATTCATAAAATTTATAAAATATACTATCATTATAATATGAATATTTATTATTACTTATAATTATTAATTTATTTATTATTATTATTAAGTCATTCAGTATTTATGTAATCAACGTCTGACACATCTTTTCATTTTTAATAATTATATAAATAAATAATAGCTAATCTTAATGAAATGTATATTTTTTTTAAGAAAAATAAAAATAAAGAAAATTTTTTTTTTTATTTAATAATAATGACTTTTAATTAGAATGCCTATTATTATCATTGAATTGTAAAATAAAAATTAACAAGTTTTATAATTGTAGTTTACTTTACTGATTATACAAATGTTATTAAATGATACATGTATATATATATATATATATATGAAATTAATAAATAAATAAAATGGATATATATCTTAAAAGAAAAAAGTATTTAATTTGTCATTGGACAAGTAAATAATTGTCAAAGAAAATCTTTGTAAATTTTGTAATTAAATAATAAATAAAAAAATATCTATCTATCTATCTATATATATATATATATATATATTATTAAAATATATATGTATATATAAATTAGAAAGGGAGAGAGAGATATTTTAAGAACGTAGCTTAAATAATTGGAGAGTGGAAAAAGAGAAGTTTTCAATGTGTGTGCAATTGAAAGTGAATTTGCCTTTTGGGTGGATTGTGGGTCGTTTTTCCCGGGATTTTCTACTCGATATTCTCGTATTCGTTGGTGGCGAAATAAAAAGCGGGGAGTGTTTTTGCAGCCGGCGGCACTAAGCTTAATTACATGAGTTGATTGTCTTCACTAGCCGGCTGCTTTTTCCAATCAATCAGCCGCCTAACAGGGGCCGGCCACTCGGAGTTTATCTTCTCAACACACCACCAGGCAGTTTAATTTACCAGCTTAATTAAATCAATTACTCTAATTTTATTTTTTTTTTCCACCGTCCGTCCAGCTTTCATTACTAGACCAATTCGCTGCATTTATAAATAGCTTGTTTAATTTGAAATCTCTAATTAGGTGAAATAGTTAAAATGGACATTCAAAGTGGGTTGGGATACAGTTTATTTGATATCATCCATATATATTAGATATATATTGTAAGCTAAAAATGTAGTTTCCATTTATGTTGAGATAAACTAATTATAGTTGTAACTTCAAAGAGTTGTTTTAAATAAATTTTTATAGAGCATATTTTTTTTATTTTTAATATTAAATGAATATTTTAAGGTTTATTTGATATTAATTGTGTAGCTTAATTAAATTTTCTACTAACAGTCGATTTCTGGTGGTGTATTCATGTGCGCATAGATAATCAATTAAATCAACCCAGCCTCGTAATTAATTGCATTGGATGAAAGTGTTGGGTTTAATTGATTTCTGGTGCACATTATTACCTGTAAAGAATATTTGTTCACCTTGACTTTTTTTCCATTAAATATTCATTCTATTGTGATTTTTAATTAATTATTTCTCAGGAAGAGAATTAGACTATAGGTGTACAATTAATTAGAAAAGTGAATATCCCATTCATTTTTTTTTTTATTATTATTTCTTAAATATTGATTAAATCAAAAATTTCAAAAAAAAAATTATTTATAAAATAAAAAATAAACTGATTGGATAGACAAGGGGTGGCCAACCCGTGGCCCGCGGGCCGCATGCGGCCCGCCATAAACATTTTTGCGACCCGCGAGATTCATCACACTTTTATATTCTGCGCCCTCATGAAATAAATATCGCACTAGTGAAATAAATATGATTTCATTTTTTTTATTTCGTTGTTTCTTTTTTTATTTTTAGTATTATATATTTTTTACAATGTGCATTCAGTATCATTATTATTATATTATATATGTTTATATGTAAAAATAATAGTAAACATAATAAAAATTCATTATTTTTCAATTTGTCACACCAAACAATATCAACAATGGGTCTAAACCTAATATGGGTATGTATAATTTTATATGCGGCCCGCGAAGTTATGATGCATTTCCAAAGTGGCCCGCAAGATCATTTAGGTTGGCCACCTCTGGGATAGACAATACAGATTAATTTATTTTACATGTGTCAAAAATTATGAATTTATATAATTATTAATAAATAAAATAAAGATAATAATAATAAATAAATTAATATAAAATATAAAGAGATGATCTTATCAAAAATTAATATATTAGTAGTTTTTTTATTATATATCTATAAATAAAAAAATGATAAAAGTAATATCAATGAACTTGAGGGGCAACCCAGAGTGATTTTCAATATTACTATAGTCATTAATGCTTTAATATGTATTTAGATTAGAAATGACTGACCTCTATACTCTATACAACCGAATTTTTTTTTGGTTATTTATTTATATTCATTCATTTTTACATTTATTAATTCTTTTTTGAATATAAAATATTTGTCCTCTCTTGCAATGTGGCGTATTTACATGAGAAGTCAATACGATTTAATAAAATAAAAAAAATCAATGGACCTCTAATAAAATATTTCATCATACATACATTTAATCTTTCAAATTTTGTTTTTTTTTTTTGCTTTGTTACCAAATTTGATTTATAAATTAGAAATAAGAATAAAAATATTCAAATATGTATTATTATATAACGGTTCAAATTTTATTTAAATATATTCAGCAACGAGTAGTTATGTATCTTATCTTATTATACAGGAAAAATGTATATATATATATATATATTTGTAAATATTATTAAAATATTAAACCACTAGAAGGATTTTTTTGAAATTCACACCATAGATAATTTTTATAAATAAAAATCTATCTATATTGGTTTCAGTCTCGGGGAAAAATCATCTTTGTTAGTTTTTTCTTAATTTAAAATAGGAATTTTAATAATAAAAAAAATGGGACCGGGCAACGTCGGACACCGCTTCTCCTTTTAATATAACATATTATAAATAAAACAAAATTAAAAATATTTATTTTAATAATATTTTGTAGTCAAATTAAGAAAAATATATTATGTTATATCCACAGGCCATACTTTTCTGTCTTTCAGTGCATTAATACGTACGTTTAAGGGCTGTATGTTTTATGACTATTTTTGTTTAATTTATGTTCTTTTAAATTATTTGAAATTGTTTCATATATTTTGTCGTTTATTTATTTGAAATAATAATCTTAATCTTAAATATTCATAGTTCTTAAGGAATAATTTTTTTAAAGTACCGAGAGAGCCGCTGCTCGCTTGAACCAGGTACTAATAACATTATTAAATTAATAGAATATAATATCTAAAATTGTGAATAATTTTTTTAAATTAATATTTTTATTATTAATTACAAAATCATATTCTTATATAATGTTTATTATAATTTTATATGATTGGTTAATTATTATTCACTACAAAAAAAAAAAAAAAAATGATAAATAAAATAATAAATATATTTTGGAACTAATTTAACATGAACCCATTACATCTGTATATTATTCCGGGCAATCAAATTTTCAATTCCCCTCTTTCCGTTTTCTCTCCCGTTTCAAAACTGAATTATTGAAAAATTATAGTGCATTGAATGACGAGAAGTGAATGGCATTTGATATTCATTCTTTTTCAATTTGTTTAAATTATACGGCTGCTCGGATTCCGAATGTGTCTCTTAGGGGTGGATGTCCGTCTGTTTCAGTCCCTAAACACTTAACGCCTGAAACCCTGAAACCTGAGACGAACTGTATGCAAGGGTTTAGGGTAGAACATAATGAATCACCTCGACAAATTGCCTGTCAAAATAAATATCAACATTTATTTATTTGCAATTGTAACTAGGTTGGTTGACCACGCCTTGTTGTGACAACTCTGCACCTGGGTCGGCCAATGAGCTCCTCATGCCATTCGACACAATAAAAAGGGTTAGAAAAATGGCTTCCCTTCAAGGTGGTCTTGAGCACGGTCTACTCTTTTTGTGCAGATGCACAGATAAAGCCCAACAAATGGACGAGACTAAACGACACACAATGCCTATTGAGTCTTGTTAAGATAAACCCAAAGCTAATAGGCCACCCGAAACCCTAAAATCACTCCATTAACTGCTTCTTCAAGTACAAATTCAATCAGCTGTTCGATTTCTCTAACTAACTTTCTTACAATATACTTTAGTTTCTCTTAACAAAAAAAAATAAGTTGACCTGTGGCCAGGTCCGAAACGACCGACGGTTTGAAGTAAATTAATTTCCTGCTACAGAAACGATTTCAAATAATTTTAATATACCTATTAATGTAATAAAAACAGATATGGATATAACATAAATATTTTTAATTTTATTTTATTTATAATATATATGTAAGACCAGGCTATGACGTCATGAATGGCTGGATGACGTCATATAATTTTAAATTAAGAAAAAACTAATAAAGTTGATTTTTCTCGAGCATAAAACCAATACAAAGTGGTGATATGTAAAAAATCTCCTCACGTGAAATTTGGTGTGAAAATAACCCTTCCCTTCCTATCGTCGATCGGTAATACTACCACTTCCGGTTTTCGGATTTGCACCAAAAGTTGATCAATTCATCATACTGATGCATTAAATAAATATACCAAATTTCATCAAAATCCGTTGAGCCGTTCAAGATCTACACATCTATACGGACGGACGGACGGACAGACATCATGTTAAAAATACTTTTTTCTGTTAAGAAAATGCATGATTCGTGGAGATATGTAAAAATCTCCATATATGAAATTTGGTGTGAAAACAATATCTCCCTTACTATCGTCGGTCGGTAAATATTTTTATTTTCTAAACTAAGAAAAAAGCAAAAAAAATCTTATTTATTTGTGAATAATATATGTTTTAAAGATAAAATTTTAATTTTAATTACATTAACTCAAAATTAAGATATTTCCATGATGATTAATCATTAATTAGAATTTCAGTAGTAGTATTAGTATTTTTTTCAAGGAAAATTTTTTTAGAATTCTATAAATGTTTGTTTTAAACAAAAATTGTTTATGGATAAACTACTATATGTAGTGAATTAGATAAATATTTAATATAATTAACTAATTATTTATAATAAAATAAAAAATATAAAAAATAATTAATTAATTGAAATAAATTGAATATAAAATTGAGGGAAGACATCTTTATAAAACCAGTAACCCTAAATATTATTATTATAATTATTTTTAATAATTTTTTAATTTTAAAACTTAATAGATTAAGTTTTTACTCTAATTACGACTTATTTTAAACAAATATAAAATAAAAAAGTTTTAAAGAAATTTTATTGGATATATATCTACTTGGCAATTTATCCCACTTTTTCCTTTAGAATAATTTCTATAATAATAAACACATTCTAATAAAAGAAAAAAAATATTATTAGTGTTTTTTTTTAAATATCAACAGATTCTGATTTTTTTTTCAGTTGCTCACCCAAATTGCTTCACATAATATTTTATTACCCTCAATCATATTATTCAAAAGAATTTCCATAAGCTAATCTGGAATTCGTTTTTCGTCGGATGGCATACAGTATAACGATCCTGATCATAAAATTCACTTTTATAGAATTGAATATAACGTTTAAAATATCAATAAAAGAAGGATCGTCGTAGAGGGGATAGTTGGTGAGCCAGCAAGGAATATTTTGACACGAACATCGTCTCTATCTCCCCCAGAAATGATTCGAGAATATGAAGATTTGACGGCTAGATCTCTTGAACACATGCATTGAAAACGAAATGGATCGCAAGCAAACGACAAGGGTCGAATGATACGACAGATACCAAGGGAAACAAGATCTTGTCGAGAATCGGGGAAGGGGGAGGGTGCTGCCAACAGTCCTTTTCGACACCTTGAAATTGCTGATCAAACAAAACAAAAATCATTTTGAAATAAAATTTAAAATGTATAATATTTAAAAAATTATAATTTTGAGGATTTATTTTATATATATAAGTATACATATATATAAGGGTTAAGGGTAGAACATAATGATATATATATATATATATATATATTTATACTTATAGGTCAATAAGTCCGTGACTTTTTGAATGAAACACAGGTTTTTGGATAAAAAATTATTTTATTTTTCAACGTAGTTTCTTTGAGTTCTATACACTATACTCTATACTCTATCCAACGTTTCTCCAATTTTTTTATCCATTCCAAAAAAAAGAAGATTTGTCGAGGCCATCAAATTAGGTATTTGTTTGTGTTTGTTTCATCTTTGGAGTCAAATTCTTCTTCTTCCGCCGGCTCGGCGGCAAGTTTGGAACCAAAAAATAGTCACTTGGAGATAAATCCGGAGAATAGGGCGGAGGTGGGAACAATTCCCTTTTTCCCATTTTCTTTTCAAATCGCAGGGTAGTCTGTTATTAATGGATGTCAAACAAAAACTAAAAGACCCAGATGGTTAAAATTCTGACGGGAGTCAGCTAATAGTTTCCTGCTGACAGGAGCAATGTTGCCATTTCATTTAAGAGACGGAAAATTCAAAAAGTCACGCACTTATATATAAATATGTTATAAACCACACTTAAACGCTCCATTAAAAAGTAACACAATTTCTTATTTGATTGCGAAATTGTAAATTTAAGAAAATCATCATTCTTTTAAAATTTGTTAATTACTAAGATACAAGTACGAGTATTAAAATGATAGATTTTGTCAGGGTTATAGAAAAATTATTTTATTCTTTTTAATCCTTGAGAAGAACGTTGTTTTATAAAATTTTATTTATATTTTAATTATTTAAGAAATGAGATCTCTTTCTTTTTTTTTATTCCTCAAAATATATATTTTTTTTCAATTGATCATTATCCAGTGCTATTAAGAAAGAAATATCTCAAATAAATGCAAGTGGTTCTGGGTGGGAATTTAAGGAGAGGGGATTAAAAGAGCTAACCTAACAAACTAAACAGTTGTTTTGAGTGGAGATGGGAGGGTGGAGGTGGATAGCAAGTAGAGAATGTCAATGTGATAGTGATTTTCCCGGAGGATCTGCGCCCAGAACGGACATAATGAGATCGAATTGATCTGGCCTCTCCGGTGCACACAATGGCTGCCGCTTCTGAGCGATCGCACAATTATATAGATTAGAAAGCTGTTAGATTAATGGGTTTCGTCTCTCTCTCTCTCTCTCTCTTCTCCCTTCTTGGCTGATGTCTCTATATTTTTTTTTCCAATTGAACATTCGACCACCGTAGGGAGAAATCTTTAAAAATAAAAAGGAGCGATGCACACGGAACCATACTCGCAATGTCTGTGAGAGGAATGAATGAGATCTTCTGCGTTTTCTTTCTTAGCCATCGTGAAAACGAACATCTTTTTTTAAGGAAAAAAAAAGTAAACACAAAACGACACTATTTTGTCCAAGCATGTGATTCTATTCAAAAGTTAATGGCAAGCGTACAACGAAAGCTGTTACTTCTATGTCGAAAAACTTATATTCTTCTCTTCACAACCTCCATTGAGCTTGAGACTCTATTTCCTCTAAAATCTTTTTATATTTTAGAATGATTTTCTATTACAATGATTTTAATATTCATTCCATAATGGTTTATAGAAACTTTTTAAAAATTGTAAATTTTAACCAACTCAATAAATGATTTAAAATAATTAACAATTTTAAGGAGTGAGCAAATTATTTTAGATGAATTTTCTTCTATTACTAAAGAAAATATGTTGTTTTTTTTCAACATAAAATTATTATTTTTTAATTTGATAAACAATTTTAAGAATTATATTAAAAGTAATATTTTCATATTTTTAAGCTTTTCATTTCTTTATTTATTCATATATAATATAATAATAATAAATTTAATTAATATAATAATTAATTAATTAATTTAATAAATTTAATTTAATAATAATAAAATATTATTATATTTTATATTATATATATATATATATAATTATATTAAAAGTAGGCAACCATAATTTTTATAATTTTCAGCTTTTATTTATTCACATATAATTCAATCAAATATAAAATTAATATAATAATAATAATAAAATAATAATATTGTATAATAAAATTATATTATATTTTAGTATATATAATTTCCATATCAACTTTTTGAAGATTGAACATTAGACGTTTGTAAGCAATTTAGAACGCGTTTGATTTAAGTATTAAATTTGATTTGTATTTTTAAATATTTCTAATGTTAATCATAATTTTTATTAACTATATATTTAAATTATTTATATTTTTTTTTAAATTTAGAATGAAGTCCAATAAAATTTTGATATTTATTTTTTATTTATTTTATTTAATTATTTTAAATCAATTTGTGGCTCGTACTTCCTTTTTCTAGGAATATTTTTCTAAAATTATATAATATAAAAATAAATCATAAATCAAAATCAAATATCGTCATTGTAGAGTCCTATCACACTATATTAATAAAGATATATAAAATATTTTATAGTTTCTCTTTATTATTTCTCCCCCAATATTATCATTCCAGAAATATTTTCACATAGACTTATAAAAATGGAATATTGGTTTTATTATTTAATCCCATTATATTATATGAGTACATAAGAAAACAATATTTTATTATGAAAATAATAATATAGATCCCTATTTTAATATCATATATATCGTATATATACAAATAGAAAAATATTTTTTTAAACTAATTTATATTCACTGACAAGCAAATATTATTAATAATTGGTAGATTGAAAATTGAAAAATCAAATTATTATTAGAGGTCGAATATAAATATAAAGAATTTTATTTATTAGGAAGAGGGAATCTTAACTTCGCAATTCGGTTTCATTTCCTTTTTTGATTTCCTTGAATTTACTATTTTTTTTATTTTTTCATATTTACACATTTACAAATCCAGTTATATGCTTACTAATCTTAATATTAATTTAATTTTTTTCTTTATTATAATATTCTATTCTCAACTAAATATCAATTACAAAAAGATGTGAAAAATATACTAGTAGTTTCTTTAAATTGAATTAAAAACGTCAAAAATATAATTTAATCTATATAATTGTACATATTTTAAATGAATGTAATTTTACTTATTAAAAATAAACACAATGTTACTCATTTCATAAGCTAGTATAACAATGATTAATACTTAATTTTAGTGATCAATAAATGGTTTTATTATTTTTAATAGAAATACTATGAAAATTATAAAGATATTTTTTATATAAATAAAAACCTCCAAAAAATAAGATATCATTTCATGCAGAGATTAAAAAACTGAAGAATACCAAATTATCTGAAGTAAAGTAATTGAAGCAACATGACAAACAAAATAAAAAAATTTTAAAAAAATTATTAATATTCAGTTTAGAAACAATAGAATCCAAAAATTGTAGAATTTTTTAATAGAAATACTATGAAAATTATAAAGATATTTTTTATATAAATAAAAACGTCCAAAAAATAAAAATATTTTAACTTAACTGTTGATGTATGGGGTTGAAGTGGATTTTTTTTCAAATTTATAAATTCTTCTTACGTTTAATAAAATAAAATGAAATAATTATTTCTACATAACATTAGTATTAATAGATTTTTTTACTCTTTCCTTTTCTTTATTATTTATTCTATAATAAAAATAGGGTATATTTAATTAAGATATGAAATAAATGGAAATTTATTGTTGTAATAATAAAATTTTAGATGTTTTAATTTGAAATTGATATAAAATTAAAAATATTACACAAAAAATGATTATAAATATAATCTGGATTTACTTATTCCTCCTCCAAAAAGGAAATATAATAGAAGTAAAATTTATAATAAAATTTAACTCTTTAGATTTTATGTTATAAATTTTATGCGTTTTAATAATTATATTGTTATTAGATATTAAAGAGTTAAGGAAGTGTGAATAAGAGAGAAACAAGTGAATAGTCACATATCAATTCATTAAAATAATGACAAATTGAAAAAATGTATATTTAATTTTGTACTAAAGACAAAAATCTAAAAAAAATATCTCAATTTTTAAAATCGTTATTTTATTTTTTTATATTATTCAAATTATTAATAATTTAATAACCTATATTTTTAATATAATATATCACATATAAAAGTATGCTTTATTATCTTTCTTTACAAAATTTTATTGTTTATCCATTTTTTAATTTAAAGATGTATATGTAAATACAATTACGAAAAATGTAAAAGAGAGGGCGCTGTTGCCGGGCAATTCTCAAACGGTTGCCCGAAATAGCCCCAAAAAATGTAATCGCCATGGCGTGTACTATACCATTGCTTCTCAAACTATATTTTTTTTTATTTTAGATTGCTTAAATTTATAATTTTAAATTTCTATATGCAAACTTCTATTAGTTAATAAAGGGTGTTTCTTTTAGAGGTATAGAACTTTACGCGCGTTCTACAGTAGCAATAGCTTCTTCTGTAAGCACCGTAGGACGTCTCTGGGGATGCGAGTTATCAATAAGAGTAAACGTGGTGCGAAAACGTTTCATAGTTAATCGAATTAAGTGCTCTGATGGACGATTTTGTCGACGATAAAATGGACGTAGTGCACGATACGTATTCCGCACAGAACCATTATTTTCGAAATAAAATTGCACTATTTGCATGCGTTGTTCAGGCGTTAGTCTATTCATGATGAATTGCCAAACCAAACTGAGAATAAATCACTTGACAGCTGTTAATCGGTCGTCAACTTGAACAGTAATGCCAACTTAAAGTTCTATACCCCGAAAAAAACACCCTTTACATGTTTTACTAATGTTAACAATAACCTTATTTAATTATTATAATTTATGTGTCACATTTTTCGAAATTACACGCCCCCCTAGAGGCCTCGGCCCACCACTTTGAGAATCCCTGTACTATACCATAGTAGGCGGGATTTCAATTTTATATAAATATTATTAAATACATTGTTATTATAATGTTATTTTTAAATATATTATAATAATACAATAGAGAAAAATATATTTTTTTGAAATCAACCTATATTTTATTCAAATTTAATAAATATTTTCAATTTCTTATTAACCACGAAAAGAGTTCAAATTATACAAGAATTTTATATTTTTATTAGAATCTTTCACATTTCGTTTAATGTCTGGTAATTTATTAAGAAAATGATAGATATTCATCGATGCTAATAAAAATTTTAATACCACAGTATAATAATAAAAAACAAACGAGAATCATAAAAGCCAAATTTAATCTGGTTAGATTTAATCAAATATCTTTTTAATAAAAGGGATGTTTTCCTGACACAAAGGTCCTCTTTTGAATAAAGTGGGTCGATCATCATTCTATAAATTATCAGCTTTGCGGGTTAATTATGTCCAATAATTGATTCCGGTTGGGAAGGGGATGCTGTCCGGGCTAACACATTCAAAGGGAAAATTAATTTGGTCACGACCGGCGGGGGAGGGTAGTCCCTGGAGGCCTTAGAAGCCCCTGGGGCCACAAGGCCGCTAATCGACCGAGAAGTTGTAATCAGACGTGGATAGAAAGCCATCTGTATCCAGCAGCCGGGAGAACTAGCCAGAGCCATTAAAGTAATTCACCAGTCCGCGGAGTTCATGCCCGATGTTTGCTTACCCATTATAATTCACTTTTCCTTGGAGGGAATCCAATTGCTTAGAAAACATTGATATTATTACAACAAAACATTGTTATTATTGTTATTGGAACGGGCATTAAAATAATTCAAATAAACATTGCAAATTACAATGAAGTAATTAAATGCAAACATTTGTGAAATATGTTTAAAAAAAAAGTAATTTATATTAAAAAGCACTTTTTTCCTATTCATCAGTCGAATATTTTTTTTTTATTATTAATACTAATGTAATATAAAAATATTTATTTAAAGAATTAAATCAATAATAATACTATACGTATCATCAAAAAGTAAAAAGAAGAAATTATTTCCCAAAATTTTGATTTTGATAAACCATTATTAATTAAATATGATTATTAAAATGAAATGACCAATATGATAGATAATCAAAAAAATAAAAAATAAAAAGGTTGGAAGTAAATTATTTATAGGTGGATAGCTTCCTAGAATGTAAAATAGTATTTGAGCAGGTTAATTATATTATATAATTATATATACTTTTAATAATTATAATAAAATATTAATTGGTATTAAAGAAAGCAAAGCCATCGAGTAAAAATAATATAAGTTTATTTATTTCTATTTTATTTTTTAGGGATCTAAGTCAGCGTACAACCTCATTTATTTAGCTTATTGATTTTTATATAAATTATATTTTTAAAATGTCGAGGTTATATTAATTTTTATTTAGAAAAAGACTACCAAGATTTTTTTGAAATTCACTTATTAAGAAATTAAATAATGTTTTTTTTCTTAAAATAATTATTTAAGCATTTATTAATAAATATTAAATGACTTATTAATCTTAGTTTATAAATATACATATATATATATAGAGAGAGAGGTTTACTTTAACAAAATATCTAATTAGAAATAATATTATATAATAATACCATTATATATTAACGAAAATATTATGAGTAACTGTTTGTATTGAAAATATTAAAATAATTTTATGTCTTTATAATCAATTTTCAAAATATGATGATAACAAAAATAAAATATTATTATAAAAAATAAAATGAAAAATTAGATTAATTTTAAATTTTATTTTAAGAATAATATTAATATATTTTATTATTAACTGAATATTTTATTATAATAGGATATAATTGTATAAAAGTTAATTTGTGTGATATTCTTTTATTTTAAATTAGTAAATTATTATAGTCATTTCTGTTAAATTATTAAAATAGAATTTATATGATTTATTCATTTAATATTTTAATATAGTATTTGTAGCAACAATTTTTTTAGTATTATTAAATTTTTTCAAAATATTTTTCAAAAACATTTTATATCTTGTTTGGCATTTTTTTATAATTTTAATTTTAATTTAAGTTAATATATTTTTGAATTCTTATTAATATCTGCTATTAAAGAAGTTACCGTTCATTATCCATTATTTATGAGTTGAATATAATATGGGTGTGTAATATTTTCGAAATCATCTTTTGTGAATGGCATATTCTCGTTGGAATCGAAATGAAATGAGCTTGCGTAAATGATTAGCTCTCGTCGTCGGTTGCAACCCGAAATTGCTCGCCGGCGACTGGCTCTCCTGTTAATATTAGGTTGACTTCCTTTGCTGAGTGTCACACACGCGTACAATTAATGAATTGCCCCGGCTGATATCTAATTATTCCCGGGCGATAACTCTGGCTTGGGAAGCTGGTTAATAAAGTAAGGGCTTTGTTTGGTAGACCCCTTCTCGCCCTCGCCGCATTCCAGACGAGCCCCAGCCGGATAATTCGCCATTCGCTGCCACAGCCCAACCCCCCGGCTACCACCCTGGCGCTAATATCGTGGATGCCATCGTGCCCCGCCATTAGCCCATGTTCCTACGAAGTTAGCTGCGCTAGTAGTATTCGCCCCATGCAGCCACTATTCTTAGATAGTGCCCATTTTGGGTCGGTTACTTATCTTGAGCTTATTTCCTCAATGACAGAGGGAACGAAGCACAAATTTCCAAAACAAAAGGCAAATATGTATAATATTTAAATGTTAATCTCATTCGAAGTATTTTATATCAATGCTAACATACTAATAATTTTCTTTTGAAATACATTTTTACATTTTAGGAAAGAAACCTCTCTCATTTTACTTAAATCAATTTAAAATTAAATAATTATATCATAAATTTACAAAAAAAAAAATCAATAAAGATCAATCAATATAATATAACAAATTGTTATAAAAAATGTATAATTGAAATGAGAATTTAGAAAAATGCTGGAAATGAAATAAGTTTTATATAGAGTGTTCGTAGATGTATGCTTTGAAAGTGTGAATCATGACATAACTTAGGTAAACAAAATAAAATAGAAAATACAATTCAAATTTGAAATGTTTTTCATTTCATAATTTTTTTTATAATAGTTTTTATAATAGTTAAAATAAAATTTAATTAAAAATTAAATTTACTAGAATAACAAAGAAGAAATTATTTAATTATAATTAATTCCGCGACGACTTTATGAATATGTAAATATATATATTTAAGTAAAATAAGAGAGGTTTGATCTTAAAATGTGTAATTTGATTTCATAAAATTATTTTTGACTATCTGAAAAAAGAAATACATAAATATGAATCAGTTAAGGTATATTTAAGCATAATAATGTCATAGTAGTAGTATGTCATAGTAGTAAATTATAATAAAAAGAAATTGATATGATATTTTAATAAACGGTTTCTGATTGAATGAACAATTTTTTATAAATTATTTCTTTTATAAATTAATATTATAGCGATTAAGAAAAAGAAGAGTAAACGAGAAAATTAGGAAAAGATACTTAATTTGTTCTTTAAAGCGTACCGCTACATTCTCTTTTGTAAAAGTCTGCGGAGATTATTTTAATTATATTAAAATTTGCTTTCAGTTTCTTTTGTACAATGTACAATGAACAACGAATTAGTTTAATAACTTGAAAGCGTTACAAATGCTAAGATGGTCCGGAAGTAAATTAGGGTGAATTAAACTGTTTTAAATTTAGTTATTTAAGTAGTTCACAGCGGAAATAAGATATCTTTCTTTTTATAACAAAGATTGCCAGCATTAAAATGCATATATACATACATTTGTTTAAATGAATGGTACTTCAGTCAAATCACTTAACACACAGAGATGCCATTCAAAAATTAATATTCATAACATACACATATCAGAATTCCCAGTCATTGAAACAACACTTTTTTTTCTTTTCCCTAAGATGATTAAATATATTTATTCCTTTTTTCACAAGATCGATTGCTTTCATTAAAAAAAAAAATCGAGAAATGTCCAATTAAATTGAACAAGTCACAAGTTTTTTGAACTTTTCAGAATATTTTAATTAATTCTACAATAAAAAAAATCTCTATAATGGATAAATTTATTACAAAAGGTTCTTAATAATCATATCATCCTTTATAAATAAAAAATTGTATATTATTAAATATATATATATATATATATGGATAAGTAAAAATTAATATACATATTTAATTTAACTAAAATCAAACAATAGGTATGTATTTTCATGTAAAAATGTTATTGCCATGGGGCAATTTTGACGGGCATTGTCAATAGCCTTTCATAGCCGGTTGATTACCCGATAACAGCGCCCCCATGGCGATATCATTTTTCCGTCGCTATTATTATACCATACATACTATTGCTATACTAAAGTATAAAATTAATTAATTAATTAATTAAATCTCAATGGAATTTTATAACAAAGAAAAAAATAGTGGTAGACAAACATACTATTGAAGATATTGAACAAGCTAGTGAAAAGAACCAATATAAAAAAAATTAAAAAATTGTATTTTATAAAAAGAATCCTAAACTATATAAAACAAAATTTTCTACAAATTTTTCTTATTTCTCAATATTATATAGATGTAGACTAAATAAATAGACAAAAAAATGCTTTTAATTCAAAAGAATTTCAAATTTTGATATTTTATTGTTAAGTATAATAGTAACAACTATTATTACATATAAGTATATAATTTTTTTAAATATGGAAAATAAATTGAAAATGAAACACAATCATAAAATAAAATTCAGGTTTGAGTAAATTTTGATTTTTAAATTTTAAAATATGTTATTGTAATTTATAATCGTAAGTTCATTAAAGTTTTAATAAACATTATTATTGGTTATTAAATTAAATTTTTTGCAAATAACTTTTATAATTATTTATAAACAAATAATATAAATATAAGTAATTTAAATTAACGCTTTATATACATTTATAATAATCCGACCATAGTGTGTTTATTTTATTAAATATCTAACTTTATATTATTAAATTGATTGATAATTATTAAAATAAGTATAATTTAATCATTCTTTTTTGGAATGTATATAAATATTAAAATATATTATACTTAATTATAAAAACAATAAAATTACCATTTAAATTATTAATTTAAATAAATAATAATTAAAAATATATAATATTTAATTTTAATAAATTAATTTTTCATTTAATTTAAATCACCATTTTTATTGAAAAAAAAAACATATTACAGAAAATACTGTATGCAATAAATAATTGTAAAAAGAAAAGGATGATCGTCTTAAAAAGAATTTATTAGAGAATCGATAAGGTTCAAAGTAATTTTATTAATGATATTTCTTCTTTTCCAAAGAAAAATTTATTATATTTTAATTTAATTCACATTTGACATTATTAGATTTAAAGTATAATAATTTGCTAAATAAATTATTCTTTAATTTCAAAATTGTCGGGGAGGAATTCGAACTCCATTGATAAGGGTGATTTGGTTTGACTTTCATTAAACTACCCCTCTTTGCTAGAGGTGATGTTTTCTATTTATAATTCAAAGGGTGGGAAATTGCAGTCTGGCTTCAACTGAATCGATTTCGGCAAATCATTGAAAATGCATTATTTACATGAAGTTAACGGCTCGAGAACACGAAGAAGGTCTTTGCAAGACAGTCGCAGTCCGCAAACAAACTATTTACCACGGCATGAATGTTTAATGTTGCGTTGGTTTTATTGTGCAAATCGAAAACCTCGAAATCACTAGTAAAAGAAGAATAAGTGAAAGTATTTTTAAGTACTATTAACCCATTAACAATAAATAAAATATAATTATTTCTATTTTTGATATTTTCAGGTTTTTTTTTTGTTTATTTTTAAAATTTAAATTATAATTATCATTATTATTATATATATTGAATTATTAAATAATGAATATAGTGATAAAAATTATTATGAGAGAGTAAGACCCTGAAATTAATTAAGAGAATAATAATTTGGTCTTTATTTGTAAGAGTGTCATGCAAAACTTAATAGAATGAAAGTACAGGAACTTCAGAACCATCGTATATGTATGCATAGTAAGGTTTTTTTATATTAAAGTATGATGTCTATGGGGAGAGGCAATATGAACGCCTAATCCAACACTAACAAAAACTAGTTACAGCCCTGTAAATATCAATTATTATAATAATAATTATTTTTTTCATTTTCATTGGTTTATTCTTGAGAAAAAAATTATTAAATTTATGATTAAGAATAATAAGATTAAGATTATATAAATTTGAAAAAAAAATTCAAATTAATATTTTTTTTTCTTTTTATTTTACAGGACTAAATCATTTGGATGCTGGAAAAGATTTCAGCGGGGATGGTCTCGGTTTTAATAAGAAAAAGAAAAAGAAGCGTCGACATCGGTAATTGTCTTTATTATTTATTTAAAATATTACATATTAATAATATTAAATATTTTTGAAATTATTTTATAGTTTATCAAGCATCATATATAAATAGTATTTAATTTATTAGAATATAGAATATTTATGATTGTTATTATTATTTCTATATAAAATCCCGGAAATTAATTACACATTTTGAAACTCTTAATTGTTCAAAATTTTATATAATTAATTTATGTATTATAAATGTAAATTTTTATTTAACTTTTTCATTAAAATATTTATTTATCATAGATCTCAGATAACTAACTACATATGAATATAATTTAACAAAATATAATGACACCAATAATTAATATAATGGATTGTTATAATAAAATTTACAAAATAATAAATACCCTTATAAATGTTTTATTATTTAATCGAATATAGTTAATCAAATAATTGTTAATATTTAGATTTATATATATTTAATTTGAATAAATCATCAAATTTTACTCTTATCAGTGATAGAAAATACAATCTAAATAATTACAAAACAAACCTGTTATAATATATAATTAATTTATTTTAAAAAAATAATATAACCGAAAAATTATCAATGTTATTATTTTAAAAATCATATATCTCCACTCATATAAAACTATTTAATTCAATTCAAATCTAATTTTAAATAAATAATTTAAAATATAATATTAAATATTCTTCCTAGTTCTTAATTTTTAAATTATTAGTTTGTTCTTTTTTCAATCTAGATCTTAACAAATTGAATTAAAATGTCAAATTTATTTTTAAAAAAACAATTGTCAACAAAATAATAATTTATTTAATAATATATATAGAAAAATTAAATTGTCATTTCCAATAGAATTTTTAAATTTCTTTACAAAAAAAAAAAAAAAAAAAAAAAATATAACATATTAAAAAAAATAGCTTGACTGACCAACTTAGTCAAATAATAACGAGTTAAAAATATCTCTTTGTACAAATCAACAAAAAAAAAAAAAAATAAATAAATAGGAATTCATAATAATTCTTGAAATATAAAAAAAACCGGTTAATATATTTTGTAAAATGGGAAAGCGAGGAGCGACAGGCAGAAATTACGGGATTCAGGGACCATGAAATGACAGGGTGTCAGGGGCCCAGTCACTTCCTGACAGTACAATCGTCGTCTGATACAATAGGTTTAACAAGCAAAACATATTATAATCGGGAGTTTCGTTAGGAGGGCGATTCCCGCAAAATTGCCTAATTGAGGAGTTAATAACACAAACTGCTTCGGTTACAGCCATCAGTCACCGAGAGAGAGTTAAATGTATCCCAGACTTTCCCCAACAAAACAATTACAATTGTTTCTTGTAGAAGCAGGTCATTTATGAAATTTTATCAATGGATTATTTACTGTTTTTTCTTTTCAAATTTAATTTTTACATTAAAGGAGATATGAATAGTTTAAGACCTTTCGGTTCTAACAAGCTGTACTGTGATTCTCTGGAAGATTGTAAATTATCATGTAATTATTATTATTACTGAAAATTTTTAATATTATTTTAACTATCTTTACTAATGTTGACAAATAAAATTTTAGAGATTATTTAAAAAATATAAAATTTAAAATATATAAATACATAATTATATTACAATTTTTCTAACATAATTGTATAATTGTAACATTTTTAGTTTTTTCTGTAAGTGAAATTTATCAAAAATTTTATGAACTTAAGAAACCTTATTTAATTATATAGCCATTGAAATCTTTTAAATCTTTAAATTTTTAAATAATAAAATTGTCATTTTTATTATTTAACGGCAATGAAAGATAAAAATTTTGAGTTAAATTTAAGCACTTATTGAATAACACATTTTTTTTTACTTTTCTATATACCAATTGTTACACATTTACTCAAAGTTTAATTCTTTACGCCTGGAGATTATGCAACTAAATCTGCTCTACTTTAACGCCTAATGAATAATTTTAGGAGATTTAGAGAATTTTGTAGAAATCACTTTTAAAAAATTAGTACGTTCTTATTGATCAAATTTCTATCTAGATAAATTGTTATTATTACTATAATTATTAAATTTAGAAAGTTATGATACTAATCTTGACATAAGGAATCGATGGGGGAAAAAATTTGCAAAAGCATTAGTCTTAAATTATCAGTAAGCAAAATACACCAAAATAATAGAAAATTTGTATATTAGGCTTAATTTTTATCATTATCTAATTTATTTATTTATTATCTGTTGAATAATTAAAATTAAAATTTTAAAATATAGTACGTGAATTGTTAAAAAATAATCATTCGAATATATTCTATCTATCTCCGTGGCCCCACGGAACTCGAAAGTCCTTGGTCACAGCAACCATATTTCTCCAAGTGTTCCTACATGAACTACATCCATCCAACTCCTATTTTGTGCCAACTCTATTACGTCCCTTCCTAAATATCCTGCCCAGTTTTCGGTCGCTTCCCAATCGGTCTCCCTACAAATAGACTTTTTGCCAGTCTTTCCTCTCCCATTCTTGCTAAATGCCCTGCCTATCCCAGCCTTCTCGATTTTAATACTCTAACTATCATAGAGGTCATGCAATTCCTCGTTATTCAGTATCCGTCAATCCCCGGTGACCTCATCTTTCGCCTATAAATGTTGTGAAGAATCCTATTTTCTACTCTCGTCTCCCAAAGTCATAGACCATGTCTCACACTCATATCAAACGATCGGCAAAATAATTGTTTTATATATTTTAATTTTGATTCCCTTGGATAATAATTTTGACGAGTTAAGCCCCTTTACTGAATGATAACAGGCGTTTCCCGATTGCAACCTCTTATTCTTCTCGAATATCATTATCCTTCGTGATTACAACACCTAAGTATTTAAATTTTTCTGCATTTTCAAATTCTGCGTTTTGTATATTATGATTTACATATTGAAATAATATATCTGTGAATTTTAAATTTATTTTATTTCTTTCTCATTACATGTTATAACATATTATTTACTATATATATTTTTTATAATATTTTAATAAAGTAAATTCCATTATTTTAAAATATATAATAAAATAATAAAATATTTTCAAATTAAAAAAAATATAACTTAAACTATCCCACTATTTATATTAACCGATACATATAATTCTAGCATATTTGAATGATAATAATATTTTAAATTAAATTAATTAAAATCAAATTAATAATATAATTGGCATTAAGAGAAAATTACACTTTATGTATTTCATAAAAATATTATATTTTCTTACACACACATGACTACCCAAGAATAATTAACATAATTCTCCTCTCCCAAGATTGATGATTTCATCAATTTGTTTTTTTTTTTTTGTTTAATTATCCATTTGAATCCTTTAGATTTTGTTATTATTCTTATTTCAATTTTTTCTTAAGTTAAATCCGTTGCCTTGGTGTTTTATCTTGATCGAAAGTAGAAAGAAATAAAGGCATGGCACTTGAAAGAAAAAGTAAAGTTGAAGTGATCTTGATCAACACTTAACAGCTTATTTCGACTCATTTACTTGATGTTTCGTCAATTTAACTTTTCATAATTTGATAATTAATTCTTGAAAGCAAAATAAAAAAAAAAGAGCAAGAGATAAATTTTTTTATTGATTTCTTCATTGTTTTAGAACGATCTTCACCAGTTATCAATTAGAGGAATTAGAAAAGGCCTTCAAGGAAGCTCATTATCCGGATGTCTACGCACGAGAGATGCTCTCCCTTAAAACAGACTTACCCGAAGACAGGATACAAGTATGTTCATCAGAAATATCAGTATATTATATTAAATTATTATAAAAATTACAAAACATCTATTTAGGTATTTCTACGTGATTAAATTTATACATGAAAATGTGTATAATATATTTATTTTATATATATTTACTAAAACTATTAAATATTTTAAATTTTGTCAAGTCTTACTCTACTATAAAAAATTGATTCATATATTAGTGATATATGTTATTTCTAAGACTAGGATCCCACATTCTAGAATGATTAGAGGGTGAAAATTAAGACTTCAATTTAAAAAAAAAGAAAATCTGATTAAAAAAAGGATATAAAATATTAAAATATCATTATTATTAAGGATCTTGATCTTAAGATTTTGAGATTGAGATTTTAAGATTTTAATAATGTTTTTGAAAAAAATACTGGGAAAAAGAATTTAAAGATAATTTGACTCAACGAAATGTATTTATTTCTCAGTTAATTTTAACGATTGATTCTTTAAAAATAAAATTTAAATTTAAACACTATCGTATTTACAGTTTTTGTTATAGCCTCACCACAATAATATATATACTTAAATAATTTTTGGAACTAAAATTTCCTATAAAGTCTATTTTCGATTTTTGAGCCCAAAACATTACTTATTTCTATAAATTTTCCATAGAAATATTTCTAAATAAAAAGTAAAGTAAAATTAAAACAGTAATAAATTGTAACCTAAAAAAAAGTAATTTTAATATTTTAAATTATATATATATATATATATGCCCTTTTTATCTTTCATAAAATCAATTGAATCAATTTAAATTTTAGGAGTAAGAGCATATCTTAAGAAATAAAATTTTTAAAGTAAAAACATTAAATTTTCAATTCATTGATGCAATTCAATTCAATTCCATAGGATATTTATTCTTCGAGTTTTTAGAAATTAAATTTATTATTTTTTACTACTTAAGTAATTTCTTAAATATTTTTAATAATAAAAATAATCATTCAAAAATTATATAGTTTAATTATATTGAAATAAATTGAATTTATTGGATTAATTTGTATTATTACTAATATTATATTTGTTCAATACCAATTGTGGTTTTATTTATTTTGTATCTGAAGAGAAGATTATAATTTCACTTGAGATCTCATATTTTTGTCCAGTTGTCAGAGGGAAACAAAAGCAAAACCGTCCCCTTGGGTAAAAATAATCACAAATAAGAAGTAAAGTTAGAGTGAGAGAGGAATAGGGGTGAGGGGGTGAGGAGGTGAGGGGGCGCCTGGCAGAGAAAACATGCTCCCCTCACCATCGCGGTTTTGGGTGCTAGCCAGAACAAAAACAAAGCCATGAATCTTGATTCCGGTGGTGTTCCTGAGGGAAGGCAGGGAGCGAAAGTCGTTCGTCATCTTTTGGGCCAATGAGTGCTCGGGAGAAGCGCAGGCGCCGCCCTAAGCGCGCGCGCACTGCCGAAGCTCATTTCACTTCAAACGAAACACATCATCCTGCTGCACACTTTACACCTCAACATAAAAAGAAAATTCAATTTGGTTAAAAAAAAAATATAAACAAGCATTTATAGTGGTGATAGTAATCTTATCATATTTTTCTTTTTTCTTATTTTTTTAAAAAAAATCAATTTATGATTTCTTTTTACATTTTCCTACATAATGATTAATTATTTATGAAAAAACAAAATATTTCATGTTGTCAATAAAACTTATAGAAATATTAAAAGTATTTTTTATTATTATATGAAAATATTAGTGTTTACAATAAAAATAATATAGGTACAAATTTTTCTATTATACTAACTAAATATAAAAAAGATCACTAATATTATAAGTATTTAAAATCTAAATTAATTTTAGACCGTTAATTATTTATTTCTAATACTTATAATAATTTTAGTTTAATTTATTGGATTTTTTTATTTCTAATAATCACATATATTATATTGTATATTAACTATTTTTATATCCAAATAAATTTTATTTTTATAAGCATGGGAGGATGTTTCATAAAAAACAAAAAAAGATATTTAGTAATTTATCAATCAGCTTAACAACGTGTCGGTTCTAATGTAAATGAATAGAGGCTAGTGTAGGGTGACCATTATTATTCAATTAATCAATGTGGCAGACGAGGCGGCGGGGGTGCTACTCTCTTCTCTTTACATGGAATCCATTTGGAAATGTCCGTCTGCAGAAGACTTTCCCATCTTCACTAACGACTGCAGTCTGTGGTTTCAATGAAAACACGATGGCCGCCACTCATGGATAAAAACAAAAAAGACAAACAAACAAAAAAAGAAACAAAAAAAAAAAATACAAATAAAAAGAAAGCAAATTCACACAATATCAACTCCATATTAATCGGAGATTGAAATTCACACCCTTTATTTCTTTTTTTTTCAGTAGTAAAGCAATTGAAAATTACTTACTGATTAGTTTCTTTGACACAATAAACAATTAATAAAATTTTAAATTGAAAAATTATATTAAAAGATCATGGTTTTTAGTAAAAGATCATAAATTTTTAGTAATACTAATATAATATTTGATTAAATAAATAAACTTAAAATCTTGACCAACCAATGGAAATTTGATGAGTGTTTGATATAATTAAGAAGATTTAAATGATTTATTAAATTAATTTAAATTATTTTATTTTTTAAAATTCATATTATTTCTACTTTATTTAATATATCCATAAACCAGCGGTCGCCAAAATGGTCTATATAGACCCCAGGGGTCTATTTAACAACAGTAGTGGTCGAATAGGGGTCGATTGGGACTCGAAGTAAAAACAGTTCTTAATACACAAATCACACATACCTAAGTGCATATGTAAAATTTTATATTTTTTTATAATTGACTTAATATTATTTTTTTTATAGAAAATAAAATAATAAACTATATATTCGGGTGAAAAGAAGTAAAACTAATCTATAGCTACTTTACATATTGTTTCTGATTTATTAAATATTAAGGCTAATAGATAGTTATATTTTATTACCTATTATTACCTAAAAATTACCTTTATGGGGGTCAATGGAAATTTCGAAAAATTATATAGAATAATATAAAATAATATATTAAAACTTAATTTATTTTTATTATCCATTTAATTAATAAAATTTTAATATTTTCGTTATATAAATTCAAAGGTATATCAACTTTTTTCTATAATTATATTTAAGTATTGTTATAAAATGGATTTACTTAAATTCTCTTCTAGATAACTTTTTATACCAAAAATTGATTTTATTGTATTCATGAATAACTCTAAAAAAACACAAATAAATACCAAGGTATAAAGGTATATGCATAGATATATTCTTTTAGAATTTAGTTATATTTCGAATTAAGATAATAAAATCAAATTTACCTACATTCAACAATTTCTTTTTCATGAAGATTGTTTCCAGGTTGAAGGTATAAAACACATAGTTAATTCCGGTTGAAAGCCCAGTGAGCCTTGAACAATTTTATTTTGCCTCAGTTGGCATGTTTTCTACCTTCTCTATTTCGTCTTTAAGTTATTCATGAAAGAAAAAGTCACCCCGACTAACCGGGAAATGTCAGTGAAACGATACAGCTTATCAGCATTGGAAAATTTGCTTCTCATGCATGTTTTTTCACAAGAAAAAGATAATATTTTATAGAACACGATTCAAAAACCAAATTGAATTTGTGATATAAAATAAAAAACAAAAAAAAAAAAATGTTTTTACTTACTTTTTTAAACATTTATTTAGGAAAAGGATTTATAAATATTTAAAATTATTTATGGATAACAAAGTTTTATCATTGTAAACCGTTTTATTATTATTATTATTATTTCTTTCCAAACAGTTTGATTAGTTCAATAATACGTATTTTTATATTATTAATATTAATATAATAATTAATGTATTTAATCTAAAAAAAAAAACATTTTAAACGAAGAATTATGAGTTTTTCAAAAGCTTAGAATGGATATAATATAATAAATAATTATTATATGACTCACCAAAGAACTACTATCTATACATTATTATTAAAAATAATTAGGTTCTAAATTTTTCTGATTCGATAGGATGATAGGACCTATTAGAAATGTTATTTTTTTTTATCTTAGATCTACTTTTTGAAATATAAACATCATATAATTCTAATAAGATAATTTTTTTATAAGCCCTGAGGTGTCCTAATGGTTGTTATTTTTGAAAGGTGTACAAAAAAGCGGAAGTGAGTCCGAAGAATGAGGACCCTTATTTAGGACACCTTTATGAGGAATGACCATGCACAATGCGTGGTCAAGTGACTCCGAGAAAGGTGGCAAATTAAACTTCAAAAGAGACATGAAAGAAAGGGATGATTCGAAAATAAATAAAGAAGCCCCTTTTTTTAGTGGCTGCCACTTCATTCTCCCTTGAGCCCTTGTCTGCTTTGGCCACGGTAGATGACCTTTTGTTAAGTGATAAAAATTATAACCAATTAATAAAATTACAAAAAAAAAAATATATATATATTTTTAATAAATTTATTTTTCTTTGTGTGGAAAAAACAATGATACTTTTGGAAGAATGTTTGCACTTAAAATATTCTGGAAAACAAACGGGCAAAAGTTAATATCAAAATCATAAGGTGTTAAAATAACTTGAATAAATAATACTTTATTATATTATATTATCAACTGTAATCTTAAAAATATTTAATTTATATTTTAGTTTATATGGTATGTATTCAAGATTTAATTGTGTTTTAATGACTTCTTGATCTCAAAATTTTTCTTGATTCTTTGTTAGAAGAGGAGTCTACTTATATTTAGAATTTATATATCTAATATAATATATTATTCAATTATTTAATTTGTTTGATTTATTAAATCATAATTAATAATTATATTTCAAATTTCATGAATACAAATATTAATTTCTCTATTATTTAAATTAATATTCTTTAAAGTATAATAAATATATGAACATGAATAGCATATTAGAATATTACTACTAAAATATTAATAAATAATCACGATTTATTAATTTCATTAAATTAAATGAACTGTTAACTTTTAGCAGAAATTAATTAATTTATTAATTTATTTATTATTATTATATAAATTAAAAGAATTAATATTAATTTTATACTAATTGTAGAACATGTAGATACAAACGTATTTTATGTTGAAGAAAAATTCGGAAAACTTTAAATAAATCTTTACTAGGTTTATACTAAAAACAAATTTTTGTTTTTGTTAATATCCCTATATGATCTACCAAATGTATATATATACAGGGGTATATTAGATTAAAAATAATCTGGAGTGTCTCCATTCGACTATCTCGCAAATTGGTATTGGATTAATTAACATATATTATATTTAAATTAAATTTAATTAATTGTATATTATAATTAATAAATAATATTTATTTATTTTGGCTCTTTGTTGATGGCACTACTTCACGTGCTGGCGCGTGATTTGCAGTCAACTCGTTAAAAAATTAATTCTGGTACTTTCAGTTATTCAATCAAACTGATATATAGCAGTTTTATACAATTTTTAATCATTTGAAAAACTATCAAACTTATATCTTTATTTTTACTGTCAGTTTAGAGGAAAAAAAAAAATGAAAATGTGGTAGGTAATGACCCACTTCCGGATGAGCTTCATTTCTCAAAAGTTGATAGAAAACTATGAATTTTGAATAATGGTCGTGTACCAAATTTTATTATTCTAGCTCAAACCGTTTTTGCGTAATCTTGTCTACATACACACATACGTACACACACACACAGACATTTTTCTCAACCTTAGTGAAAATGACTCAGGGACCTTCAAAACGTATAAAAACATCAGAATCTCAACGTTGAAAATTTTTGTGATCGCAATACTATCTCTGGCGAGGAAATTCGAAAGAATCACCAAATACCCGGGCACAATAAAAAATATATTTGAATTTTCTGATACATAAAACGTAAAGAATGTAAATGTAAAATAATTTTTAAATTTGAGATGATGTATATACAAATACAGAAATATTTCAATTACTATAATTAGTGCACAAATAACATGATTAATTAATCTAATTGAGTTAATGAATTATGTCATTTATAATTTTTCTGATAATATTTATTTAAATTACATAGATAATTGGAATAACAATCAATATAAGATTAAATTAATTAGCGTTATTATTGATTGTTAATTTCTGTGGTTGAATGCAATCGTAGCCCCAGTCGCTCCTGTTTTTAATTAAAGACGAAGTTGATGGTTAAGGAATTGGCCACAAGATGTGAATGGCAAATGGAAAGGGTTTAAGTTGCCCGGTCAATTGGCGGCTGGTGAACATAATCGACACATTAATAATAGTAATCGAACGGGAAACGAATTATCCCAAGCCTGCGATTTGCGTTTCGAGGCCGATGTCGATGACAGCTTGGCGGGGGGGCGGCAACCCGCCTCCGAACAAATTGGTCCCTCCAAACCGCCCCCGCTACGTCTGGTTTCGACAGCTCAATCATGGCACAATATCCTCGCGTTGCCGCGACGAAAATAACGCAATTCAAGCTTTTAATTTGAACAACAAAACCGAATCAGAGCAGATCCAGGGAATGGGCAGCGACATGGAACAATGGGGTTGCCACCCCCGCCTATTGGCCTCCAATTGAAAAAATAAAAAATAAAAAATGTTTCCAATATAAAATGCTAACTGAAAAAATTCATAACCCAAGCAGCGTTCACTGCCAGGATGAAACAATCAGTGGCCTTTTTATACACAATACACAAATATATATCCTAAACATGAAGAGAGGATTAAGTTTATTGTTAAGAATAAATTTAAATTTTTAGATATGTAAAATTATCTCTATGATAAAATAAGAATACTAAACAGTTTTATTAAAATTTCACGAAATATTGTCAAAAGAAGTTATTAATATTTGTAAAAAATAATAGTATTGCAGAGATGAAATAAAAATTAAAATATATAAAACAATTATTTTGCCCGTTGTGTTTCTATGGTTGTGGGCCATGGTCTATGACCCTTGTAGACGAGAGTAGAGTATTTGAGAATAAAATTCTTCGCAGCATCTCTAGATGAAATTAATTAAAGGTAGTTAAAAGACTAACGAAAAATATATGTGTGGAGAGACCGATTGGGTAACGTTCGCTTGGAAGACCATTGAGGTGGATGGACAATTTAGGAAGGGATGTGAGAGAGATGGGAGAGGGTAGGGATTGTATGGATGGCTCAGAATAAAATACAGAGAAATGTGGTTGCTGCGGCCAAGAACTTTCGAGTTCTGTAGAGTCACAGAGATAGATAGATATCAAAGATAAATACTTTTTTATTTTTACTTCATTGTACTGTTAATGAATTTGAGATTTTTTTATTTCCCGCGACCTCATTCCCTATTCTAAGCCATTTCCATCTAATTCCTACCCTCTCACAATTCACAAACATCTATCTTTATTTTAATTTTTTTTTTTTTTGTAGCCAAATTAGATTCCCCGCAAAATTTTCACTAAAAATTTATCATTCAGGTTTAATTAAGAATCTATAAACGTCTTGGAATTACTCATACTATAATCTCCTCCATTTCGCTGATGAATTCTATTTTCAAATTCTCTGAACCTATTATTGTCCCTTAATGTCATAGACCATGCCTCACACCTATTTCATACAACCGGTGAAATAATAATATATTATAAAATTTTCATTTTAAATAAATTTAACATTAAAATAAATAAATAAATTTGATTTTCATATTATTTTAATCAATTCTAACTGGTTAATTACAAAAACAATTAAAGTGAAAATAAAAATTAATAAATAAGAGAATTTAAATTTAATAATATAATCAATGATTATGGTTATGATAAAGTTTGATGAGATAAACTCTAAAACCTACGTAAAATTTATAATCTTAAATAAAAATTAATCTTTATGGTGACTGAATGAAGTTTTAATAAACATAAAATTGAAAATACAAATTTAGTTAAATTTAGTTTACATTTTTATTAAAATTAAAAAGTGAATTATATTTATTTTGAATACAAATTACATAACTATCTTTGTTTTTTTTTACTGAATTTAATAAATTATAATAGTTTATATATTTTTTTAAATAAATTCAATAAAGTGTTGTAATACAATTGAAACTAGTAGGAAATAATTATGTATGTGAATAGTCATTTGAAATGTTATAATAACAATAGTGCATTTTTCTTTATGAATTTAAATAAATTTGTTAAATCAGTTGTCACTGTTTTTTTTTTTACCTAAAAATCAAAAAAAAAAAATACTTCTGAGTGAAGCTGAGAATTGTATTTTAGTTAGAATTCCGGACAGCAACGGTGGGGTGAATTAATTCAACTGTTTCAGCCAGGTGACAGCCAACTTCCTGGCTGCCATTGCGTCATCAATTCGAAACAAAATAAAAATATAAAAGAAAAAGAAAATAGAAAACGAACGGCACAAAAACCAACAGAGCTGGCGCGTAGCAATAAGGCCGAGCGGCTCTATTATAATGATTGGGCCGTCAAGAAGGCGTTGAATGGTGTCTAATAAGGCGCGAGGGCCTCCGGCCTCTGCTAACACTAAGTAACAAGGCTATCTATATTAGTGTGTGATTATGTGCTTGTGTCTGACAAGCCGCCTCAGAGCTACTTCAAAACTGTCTGTCTAATTTCTGGACGGGCGGTAGCTTGAGCCCAGGCATTCCTTTCGGTCCCTCCCACACAACCAGCCGCACTTATCAATGTTTAATCCTGGGACTGGCTGGTGTCTTTCTTTCTATTTACAACGTAATCCAGTTAGTAACAACCTGGGACAGGGAACTGAAAAAAAAAACACTTCCCAAATGAAAAATGAATAGATTTGAAATTGGGATTTGCACCTTAATATGTTAAACAACTTGAGTTTAAAATGATTATAATAAGAATGTAGAATGGCTGAAATCATGGAAATAATTTAGTTAGATGATTTTACTATTTAAATCCCGACATATCATACAATTGAGTTTGATCCTAAATACGTAGATGAAAGTTACTCCCTATTTTTCTAATAAAATTTTATAATTATATAATAGAATAAATCTATATTATTTATGTTATTATATCTATATTATTTTGTGCATGGAAATATCTTTGACAACAAATTACTAATATTCATTGATAATAATAATATTATAATAATAATGTCTTTTAAGTATTTTAATAATAAATAATATTTACCTTTTTGACTCATCAGTGGTTTAGTGGTTAACCCGACAGTCTGCCACACTGAAGTCTCAAATTTGGGCCTAGGGAAATTCAATAATAATTTCTCTTTAGAACCTCTTTGTGATCCTCAGGACCTATCCGTAAATAATAATAATATTCTTCTTTAAATTATTTAATATAAATTAAAATAATATAAAAAATACAATTAATTTTTTTTAAATCCTAAAAAAGTAACATTTTAAAAACTTTATAAACATATTTGATGTTATACATTTTATTTATATAATCCAAATTTAATATGAAAAATAATTTACAATATAAATAATACTATATATTTTTTATGTTTGAATCAATTTTTTTTCATTTCAATTTTAATTTTTATCTATTAATAATAAAATAATTTTATTTGAATAATTATAAAACTCTATTCTTTAAGATTGTCTAATATATAGAAGAAATAGATTATTAAACACATTATATTTAAAAAATTACAAGTCAATATTTATTAAAATTATCAAAATTTTACCTAATTTAATAAAGTATTATTGTTCAAAAAACTGTTCACTCAATTTGTAATAACTTATGAAAATAATTATGTTTATATTATTTCAAATATTAATTTTTTGACTTTTGATAATTTTCATTCAAAAAGTTTTATATTATTATTAAATTATATCAAAATATTTCTACAAATAAAATATGACAATTTAAAAAAGTATAATTTCTACACTTTATAAAATTATTTTCTTTTAAATAAAATAATTATTTTGAAAATTGAACAAAGAATTATTAGTACATGAATTTAAATTACATATATATATAAATAAAATAAAGGCTTGTTGGTTAATAAATGCAAATAGGCAAGTAATTGATCAATCAACAAACTGTCAAGCGTTTTTCAAAGGCACTTAGATTTGCAATAATTGTAATTTGTCAATTGGGCAGCGGAGTTGACTGCTGTTTGAACCCCCTTCCCCTTCTCTCTGCTTTCCTAAACCCTTGTATCTTTTCCTAACTGGTTGCCAATGGCCGCCTCATTAAAATTTCGTTTTCGTTAGTTCTGTTCTTTTTTTCTAACCAAAGCATCAATTAGGCGCGTGATTAGGCTCGTTATAAGCAAGTCGAAGCAAACGATTAATTAAAAGAGAAGTAATAGATAGAAAAAGAGAGAGAGGAAGAGAAGGAGAGCCAGGATGAGAGAAAGAAGATGAGACAGATAAAAAAAGAGTACAAAAGGGAAGAATGAGAGACGTCGATTGGCTGCCAATCGACTCTAAGCGATGTTGAAAAGAAACTCTCAAGATGGCTACCATCCTATCTGCCAACCAATCAGAAGGAAAGAAGATAGCTTTAGAAAATAAAAGTAAAATCAAAAGAACGTTCATCTTCTCTAACAAATAAGCTTTTTTTTAAAAAAAAAATAAATAATATTATTAACCTGTTTTTTAATTAAATATATAAATATTAAATTCATTAAAAAAATAACATACAATAGCAAGATCCAAAAAAATATTAACAATGTTTTTAATTTTATATAGTTAAACAATTATAACAACAACATTAATAATAAAAAATGGGGACCATGCATAAAACTCTTCTTAGAGGGACATTTTAAAACAATATTTCAAATACTTACAAATGTTTAAATATAAAACTATTAACTTTATTCAAATCGTAGTAATAATTTTTTTTTTGATACTTATTTAATTTAACAAAAAATTTAAAAAAAAATGAAGTTAGTTACAAATTAATAATTTTGACAATTTGTAACTAACTTCATAATGTTACAGGCATCACATACATAGGACGGAAATTATATATATTGATAATATATATGGAATAAAAAATTATTTATAAAAATAAACATTTATATTTTTAAGTATATTATTTTATTATTTAAAATAAATCTTTTTGCAATCTTTTTGAAAGCATTTGCCATAGATATATATTATCATTTTAAAATATTTATTATTATTAACAAAATATTAGGAAATTAAACTTTTTTTTTATCTATGTTTTATCTATGTCTCTTCTTTTCTTTGTTTTTCATTCCACCTCGTTCAATGCAAAATTATTTAAAAAGACGATAGTCGGTTCTCTTGTTCTCTGACTAAGAAAACATTACCGAACCAATGTTTGTTCAACTCGAGCGGAATCTTTGTCTTCTTCTCTCTCTTCAGCCTGTCACACTATCAGTGGAGGATTTAATTATGCGGTCCATTGGCGCCTTGTTAACATAGCCTGGACCAGGTGCTGCGGCAAATAAAAGATAAAACATAAATGAAAACCTAAAATCCAAGCCATTGTGTGGCATATTGGAAAAGAGTGCTAAGTCATTTAAATACCTGTTACCTGTTTCTTAAGTTTCAAAATTCAATCTCTTTAGAATACTAGGTACAATCCTATAATATATTGTTTATTTTTAGATCATTATTTTTTCTGCAATCACCGTCAGACAGACCGTCGTCACATTTTTCTATTTTATCTAAATTTAGAGATATAAATACAATACAGGTAAACCTAATTTAACGGGATTGTTTAAAAATTGCGTAGTTTCGTTTGTAGTCTATCATTAAAAGTGTAGTCTAAAATCAAATTTTATTTCAAAAAATGCAATTTTTTTAAACTGTGTTATCATAATATGTAGTTTCAAGTCTTTTTTTTGGATCAAATCAATAACTTTTTCAACAAAAAAAAACTTTTTCAAAAAAATAATAAAAAAATAATTATAGTAAAGAATTTTAGTTTTATTTTTTTTGTAAAGCCAAGTATTTTAGCTATCATGTTTTCATGTTAGCTATCATGTTTTATTATTTGGCCAGCTGAGTGCTAATAACTAATTTTCCGATTTTTTCAGTTCGATTTGGATATATGAAAATTAAAAAATTAATTAATTAAATAATTTTTCTATATCCAACTGAAAAAAACAGAAAATTGATGAATAAGTGAATAATTTGTGCATTAGTTAATAAAACATTTCTTAATAACTACGTTTCGTCGTTCATAACCAGCTAATCTGCCAAACTTAAAAATTTTCATCTCGTAAATTAGAAGAGACCGGGAAACATTTTATAAGAAAAGTTTCTTTGGAATTAAACAAGGAATCCAAAGGTAAAGTTTCATCCAAATCCCTGTAGATTCCCGTTTTGAAAATAATTACCGAAAAAAAATATTTTAAGAAGTTCCTAAGCCTCTCCTAAGAATGATTTATAAATTTGAGGAGGTTTCGATAGGCGGGACATGAATGAGGGAGAAAAAGCTTGTTTACAAGAAAAAAAAACAATTAATAAACGACTTGCGACTAGAACATGAACTTGATAGATTAATAACACTCATATTAATGTAAATAGGAATCAATTTTAAAAAAATAGAAATTGAATTATGTAGCTTAGGATAGGAAAAATCGAAAGAATGTATTTGCCCGGTCAAAGAACTTTACAGGAATAAGTTAGATATATAGATAATAAAAATTATAAAATATCTACCTTATGAAAAATTTTATCAACTTTCTTCTCAAGGTTTGATTTGTATGAACCAGGACAGTGAATTTATTTCACACATAAATATATTATATTAATTTGAAATGTCTACGTGTTAAATACGCATTTTGTAATGTCTTCTCAGGGTTTGATTTGTATTTTCATGTATATTTTCCTCATTACGTTATCTAAAAGTTTAAACAGTAATTATTGAGACGAGTTATTTTGAAATTGTAATTCAAGTTGTTTGTAATGAGTTGATGAAAATCAAATATTAGCTAAATGTCTTCTTCATGGGTTTGATAATATATTTATCTATATATATCGTATATATAATATATATATATATATGTACTATATATTGAAATAGAGAGAGAGAAGGAGGGAAAGAGAGATAGATGTAGTTGAAGAAGTAGTCTGTATACAATTGAGACGACTTTAAGATGTAATTCTAGGATTTATTGTACAACATGTGTCAAATCTGTTTACATTTGATTTTAATCTATTTTGTAAGTTGACGTTTGGATATCGAACCTAATCTAACTCTATGTATATATATACATTGAGTGGTGTCTAAAGGAAGGGTGTCGTTTCCTTATCAGGGCGTCATATCTGGTCTTAGTCCGCCCCGCGTGTTATCGCTATAATAATGCTTTCTTATTCGAATAATCATTATTGATAGATCACTTAGGTGAGCGTTTGATATCCTGCCTGTGTAAATATTGGAAAAGACGCACCAATCTTTTTCCTTTTTTTTTTTTTTTTTTATTTATTTTTTTATTTTGATAAAAAGTGTTTCGAACACTTGAGAGGGATGCGAGGGAGAAGATATATATATATATATATTGAGAGATTCAACAAGAAAAAACACAATAGGGTGCAATTATATCCAACGATCGGCCAGTTTAAATTGCCTGAAGTATAGAATGGCTTTGTAGCTCGTTGACGTGGGAATCGAGTCGATGAGAAGCGCTAAGTCAACAAGAGAGGATGGGAATAGGGGGTGGGGTGGGAGGAGAGGAAAACTTCGGCCCCGGCGCCTTCAACTCAATCCCATCGGTAAATAAGCAGCCTGTTACCGGGTGAGAAAACCGATTCCATTTGCATTGGCCTCCACCCAATGGTCCTCTCTCCTCTTCACTTTTCGTTCGATTTTATATTCACTTGGCAATCCTTCCATGTTTAAATACACCAACAAATAAAAGGAATAAAAAAAAAACGAAAGAGAGCACCTTTTCAATGATCCAATTTCGTAGTTATTTATTTATTTCTCTTCTCTATAATGAACCAATATTGATTATTATTTATTTAAAGAGAATAGTATTTGTAAAAAATTGGAAAATTCTAATTTATGATCATATTTCCTTATTAATGAATTAGAATAAGAATAACTAATTATATTATTGTTTTTTTTTTATTTCAAATCAATATTTCATTATTTTTAATATAAAGATATTAAAGCATTTATAATTAAAAAATAAATAATTCGAATTTTTTTTTATATTATGGTTATTTATTTATTAATTAGAAAATTAATAATTAAATTAACAGGATTCAAGTATATAATAAAATAATTGAAATAAATCAATCAGAAAACATTATGTAATTGTAAAATATACAAATTCTTCATTGCAATACAAATTAAGAAATATGAAAAAATTCTTGATTTGATTTACCTAATATTCTTTGATTTTTTTTTTATTAATTTGAATATTTTTGATGAAGTAATCTCTAATTTTTTTTAAAAGAGCTTTAAATCCTGAAAATAATAATAATAATAAAATAAACTTCATAGTTTTTGAAAGTAAAAATGTATTTATTTTATTTTATATTCATCAATATAAATTAGAAATCAAAATGAATATTTTATTATTTATAAAGTCCATCTTAAATATGAATTATATATATATAATAATTAAATAAAAATTAATTAAATAGTGGACATGTATGAAATGATATTCGGTTAATAAATATCTATTTAATATATTTATACGAAAAAATACAAGTGGACCAAACATAAATACATGCATGATATAAATATATTTTTTTTTAAGTGGAAAGGGTGTTGTTACATAGCTTTGATTTACTCTAAAATTAATAAATATGTCTTTTTTCAACGTAGGTAAATTAAATATTACTGCTTTGGTTTAATGGGCATTATCGTGGCAGGGGTAAAAAAATAAAAGAGAAAAAGAGAGAGAACAAACCAACCCAGGTGAGATTTTAATTAATGTTTGCGAAAAAATGTTTTATTAAAAAAATAATATTAATAATAATAATAATAATTATAAACAAGAGGTTTATTCAAAATAAACCAGTTAAAAAATATTTTATCAGGGTGAAACAAGGACTGGGGGCTGTTTGTATAGAGAAATAATGATATTGCCAGATTATTTATATTTGTTTAGTAAATTTTAACATAATTGAGAAGAACAAGAGATTTCAAGTAGAAATTTATTTGATAACAAGATTTATTTATCCATTTATTAAAATAATGTATTAATAGTAAAAGTAAAAAAAAAAAAATAATTTTCTTAATAAGGTTAAAAAATAAAAAATATATGTAGTGATTAAGAAATGGGTTTAAATGCAAATTAAAAAAAATACTTTTTAATTATTATTATTATTATTTTATTATTCCTTATACATTTTTCAAAATTTTCCTTTTACAAATAAATTGTTTATTAAGAAATCAGATAAAATTCTATAGAATTAAAAATAAATCCGAATTTGATTGATTAATTAAGATGTTGAAAGAGTTCATTCAAGATGTGACACTAGGTGGGTGGTAGAGGGTGGTTGGGTGTTATTTGATAAGTATGATCAAGTTTCGGGCAAGTTAGTTGCAAAAGGATTTTCGAGACGAGACCCGTCGGCATTTCGTGAACACAATAAACTCAGAATTGACTAAGAAACAGGGGATAATTGAATCGAGCCAACTCCGGGGGCGCTCGACGTTCACCCCCTATTGAAACGAGTTAATTTCTAAATTAATTTGTTAATTAAAATAGGGTTGGCAGTGGCTTGCAAGGCCTTTACATGAGGGGCACGCCATGCTAATCCGCTTGAATTGGGGCCCACTTTCAAAAGCAGCGACGACGATGTTACCCTTGGGACAGGTTTTAGTCCGAATGGCTTTAGCAACCATCGGAGGCGAATTTGTTCACCGACGGAATCAATTGATTGATTTCCTAAAGACACAAGAGTAGAGCAGTCACGCTTTCGGGAGGCAAATCGTACACTCGACTGGAACCAATACTCTTTCTCATACGTATCTATCCATCCATCAACTATAATATATATATATATATATATATATATTGGATTTAATATTATTTTAATATCCATTATTGTGAGAATTGATACAATATAATCAAAATTTGTAGAAATTATTGAAAATATTTTGAATTAAAATTTGAATTATTATGATTAAAGAAGGAACGTTCAATAAATTATTATTATTTTTGTTTGTTAATTAATAATAATAATTTTAAAAAATAAAATATTTTTAATAGGATAACAAAATCTGTACTACTTTTTATATAACGTAAGTCATTTTGTAAAAATAGCTATTAAAAATATTAAACAATTCGAGGTGTGGCTATTAAATAACTTGCTTACAAAAAATGGTTTAATTAAAAAAATTATGGTACAATCGAACTTTCCCCCTCAATATACTCCCCTCCACTCGCCACACACCGCTTCATCCTTTTTTTCCACTGCTCAAAGCAGTGTTCGAAGTCGTTTTTTGTTAGGCCTTTCAGAAGCTCCGCCGTTTTTCTTTTCACCTCTTCCATCGTCTCGAATCGGCTTCCCTTTAGTGCGGATTTGATTTTCGGAAACAGGTAGAAGTCGCAGGGTGCTAGATCAGGGGAGTAAGGAGGGTGTTCCAGCAATGGAGTACCTCTAGTTTAATCCAGATGCGTTTTCTCCGGGAGTTCGACACTCTGAAAATGAGTTTGATGGGGGTGGAGGACTCAAACAATAACGTAAATTAATTAAAGACGCTTCAGCTTTTCTACTTACAATTCAAATTTCACATTGATACGTTGTTCGTGTTTTTCGTCACACATCGTTTTCGGCGTAGGAACAAAAACACGTTTATTTTAAACCGCTACAGAAAAAAAACTACTTCACCGCCAGACATGTGTTCTCGTACTGGAATAGTAGACCCTTCCAGCTGTACAAGGGTGCATTAGGTTCCCGCCTACCCTCTTCTGGAGGCCGTCTGCGCGCGCAGTCTCGTTATTTAATAGCCACACCTCGAATAGTTATTTTATTTTCTATTTTATTATTATAATTATTTTTAAATTCATATGTTAATTGAAAATAGAAATGATACAAAAAATATTTTAAAAAAGAGTTAATATTAATCAAATATAAACTAAACATAAAAATTATTAAAAATTTCTTAATAAATTTGTGGATTTTTTTTTTAATAGTTTTTAAATAAAATCTCTCTCTCTCTCTAAATTCTAGTGTGTGTTTATTAGTTGATCTCTTTTCTCCACCTTGACCTAATATTCATATTTATTTTTAACAGATTCAAATTAGTTTTTTGAAAGAAATCATTCACAATAAAAGAATGAGGGGATCCATTTTCATGAATTAGGTATACCATCTTTCAATAAAAAAACAATTAAGAAAATAGGTCATGCAAAATCTTCTTAGTAAAGATTTCATTTCAATTGAATTCAATTAAAACAAAAAATTTGAAAGCGTGTCATTCTCTCTTATATAATAAAAATTAAATAAATAAAATAATAATAAAAAAATACTGGCGATAAAAATATTGCTATCTCATCCAAAATAGTTTTAAAAGAATAACACAATAGACAAATAGTTGTTTTTGAAGGACCCTAATTAACTACGGGATGTTGTCTAATAATAATTAAACTAATTCCATTCTTGAAATTATAGGAATTTATTTCGAAAATGCATTTTTTGCTTCCACTCCACTAACGCCTTCCATTTGTCGCCTACCCAATGAGTCATTCTTATCCTTTATTAATTTAATTAGTTTGATTCTTCAAATTAAAGTACAATCACAGACAAAGAATGTTGTTTTAGTGGAATGAAAAAGATTTTTTTATCGAGCACTAATTTCTAACAAATCCCAGTCTATCTATTAATATTTATCTCTATTTATAATGTATTTTTTAATTTATCTAGGATTTATATTATTTATTAATTTTTTAATGCCCCCCCCCCCAAAAAAAAAATATGTATGTAAGTATAAAACAACTGAGTAGGAGGTATGGTTCATAATGATAGTAAATGAAAATATGAAGGAAGATCAATAAGTTCGTGAGTTTTTGAATTTCCCCTCTTAAATTAAATGGCAACACTGCTCCTGTCAGCAGTCAACTATCAGGGTCATTTAGTTTTTGTTTGACATCCATTAAAAGCAGACTATCTCGTGATTTGAGAAGAAAATGGGAAAAAGTGAATTGCTATAAAAATCCATGAATTAGGATACGAATTGCTTCCTCATCCGCCCTATTCTCCGGATTTAGCCCCGAGTGACTATTTCGAATAACAAATACAATGTCAGATACAAAGAATTTTTTTAATTTTAATCCAAATTTTGTTTAGTAATAGGCCTTATAACCTTTCAAATTGATTTGGATTAGGAGTGTAAAAATTGTAGTAAATTTGAAGCATTTTTCTATTTCATTAAACAATTAGAATACAATAGAGAATTCGGATACAATTAGATGCTCAAAAATAGCAAAACATGTATATAATTTGTATTATACAATATAATTATTTATAACGTTTATAAAATGAAAATTAAATTAAGAACATTATTTGATTACAAAACTAAACCAAATTATTAATAAATGAGTGATTAAAAAAGAAATCTTATATCTCATCCCATTCAACATCTGACAATTTCTAAGTATTTTATTAAATATAAATGACACTTAATTTTGATTTATTCAATACTTGACATTTTATAATGATTAATGATCTATTAGATACACACATTGTTACATTACAATGTTCCGTGATATGTATTATTAGAGAAGTAAATTCGATTGGAGTAAACCGCGAGAAAGAAGGGAAAAATTATGAATAGGAGGACAAATTTAATAATTGGATTGTCTCGGGTGAATTGGTCAAGTTATCATGTTTATAGATAATGGATGTTTTGTGTTTTGCATTGCTTCCCTCTCCCAAATCCACCCCAGGGACTCCTTCGACTAGATTACCCCAAGTAATGGTCCGTGACTCGTGTTACAATTTCCATAATCAAATTTGAGCAAAGGACGGGATTGCGCCCTCAGCGTAGAGTGAGATAGAGGCATGATTCAGCTGCACAAGTATACAAACCGACACACACGATCATTCCACCAAGATTATTACCAGCGAAAGAAGAAAGAAGATAAAAAATCACGAATCCTACTAACGTAATCATTTGAATAAACAAGACAGAGAGAGGGAGAGAAAAATTGCCGGATATAAAACGACAGGCGCCAGAGTTAAATGGTAATTTAGTTAATAGACAAAGGTGCAATGAAAAGCGGCTGAAGCGTGCATCACGCAACATTTATTAACTAAAGAAAAATGAAAAAAATATATCATTTGTCACCTAAAAACAAATTAATTTCTTCTAAATATCAACATATCCTCTCCCTCTCTCCAGATTTCTTAAATCAATAGTGATTATATAATAAAATCAACAAACAATGAAATAGAAAGAGAATCCCTTACAATTATTCATATCCCATATTTTACCAGGCGATTGGGGAAAAGGGGGTGGGGAGAAGCAATATACAATTAATTATAGTTTTGTATTATAGGTACTATAAATGTGTATGAATATCAGTTCTAAAAGAAGAAATAATCTAATATAGAAGTAGCCATTAATAAAAGAATGATAAACAAAACTAAAGTCCATTCTTTTTATCTATGTATTTCAAAACCGGGATTTCATTATACAATGTTTATAATTGATTAATGATGAAGAGGAATTTTCTTTTTTAATTATCATTTTTCAAATAAGATTTTCTTTAAAAATTAAAATTATTTTGACTGATATGGTGACTTAATGAATATATAATAGTCCACTGTTCATGAGAATAAGTGTTCAAACCTCGCCAAAATCAATAATTTTATATTTATTAAAATGAATAATTTAATTAATAATTTCGTAAACAATCAAAATAAATTTAGATCCCAATGATCTATAAAACAAAAAGAACATTCTATGAAAGGTCAATGCTTATCAAGGGGATTACCTAAGTCGAGTATATATTAGATGATCAGTACACAACGGATCATTTCAATTATTATTACCTTGATTACCTTGATGTTATTAGCTTCCTAGGCTCGGTAAACCTCGTTCTCAAGGACCATAACTTGAGACAAATTCTATTACCAAGCCAGAAACTTGAAAATGAATACAAAAGCTTTTCAAGACAGACATGCTAACCACCAGATTAAATTTTACTAAAATATAAAAAAAATACATTTTTAAATTATTAAATAATTTATTTTAAAATTGAAAAATCTTTCTTTTTAAGAAATTTTCAAATAATTTTTATTTCTTAAATTATATAATTATAAATTCTACCTATTTTTTTCTTAGTTTAAGTATGAAAAACTTAATCATTCTTTTCTTTCTATAAAGAAAGAAGTCAATCATAAGTTATTGGTTACAATGGAAATAATATAGTAGTACAAAAAATGGAAGTAATATCGGGTACTTAAGAACATTAAGCTGATTCATGAAAATGATCGGTCTCTTGTTTGAACGAGTGACGTGTCTCTTGTCAATGGAGCGGAGCAGCAAGTTAATAGCATGAGCTGCTCGGGATGATCCGGGACTTAGTGTTAGCCCAGGGGAGCTGGTTCTTCTCCACTTGTAACACTTGTCAACGCATGTTCCCCATGGATCGCGCCTTGTCCTCTCCCCCAGGGAACTTAACTTCCCCGGCACTTGTTCGATTCGGGACGATACCAGCCCTAAAAGGGGGAGAATGAATTCAATTCGGGGTTTGTCGAAAAATGATGTGTTAAATAGTTAATGGCCGTGCGAGAATTCATTAACCCCAAGTCTCAGGCTTTGTCAACACAGGGGAGAGACATCCACAAGTTAGGATGCATATTTTATCAAGCTTCTAATAAAATTTGTGAAATGACTTTAGGCTTTTTTTTGTTTGTAATGATTTTTGGAATATTTTGAAAAAAGTCAGACAAACAATAATATTGAAATTTTGATTTTAAAGATTTAAAAGAGAATTTCTAATTTTCTGAAAACATGTTTATACATATGTATAGTTGGCCTAAGAAAATGATAATTACCAAACCCAGCAATATATTTACTTATAAATTTATAATAAGCATCTCAATATATTTGAAATATTTCTGGCTGTGTTTTAACACGAATACTTTTGAAGCATTGGACCTCCCTGTTTTTGCACAAAATTGACCAGGGTCAATTGTGCAAAATTTGTAACATGCAAGAGAGAGGACCTAGGCCTGTTTTTCTTTTTTCTTTTGTTTTTTGTTTGCTTTTTGGATGTTTTTGCTATTTTTTTTTTTGTTTTTTTTTTGTCACCACCCAAATGAGGTGGCCGAAATAACATACAGAATAAATGAATGAAAAAATATTTGAAATATAGTAATAAATATATAGTTAAGAAATTCCAAATAATTTATTTTAATTCGTGAATTTAGAGAATTTGTTATTGCTCTTTATTATTTAATATCAAAGAAGGTCAAGAAGTCCATGACTTTTTGAATGAAACACTGGATTTTGGATAAAAAATTATTTTATTTTTCAACGTAGTCTCCTTTGAGCTCTTCAATTTTTTTTATCTTTTCCAAAAAATATGATTTGTCGAGGACATCAAAAAGGTATTGGTTTGAGATGATTTCATCGTTGGAGTTAAATCTCTTTCTCCTTCTAGGACGGATGAGGGAGCGCAATTCGTATTCCGATTCATGGGTTTTTATCATGGAAATTCACTTTTTTCCATTCCTCTCAAATCATGAGATTAATGTCAAACAAAAACTAAAATACCCAGCTGATTCACATTTCGATAGGAGTTAACTGTTAGTTTCCTGTTAACAGGAGCAGTGTTTCCATTTCATTTAAGAATGGAGAAATTCAAAAAGTCAGAGACCTATTGACCTACCCTCGAAATATTTTTAAACAAAGAGAAGGTTTAAAATTAGAATAAGTAATTGAACATTACAGATAGGGTACAGATATATAAAGAAAACTCCACTTCTACTTTGATAATAGTTATAACGATATTTTCATTAAGCATACAAAACATTAATTTAAACTGTATGAAATTTAATTTATTTTATTTTTTTTTTAAATTTTAAATGTAAATCATATACCAAAAACATTTTAGCCTAGATTTCATTTTCAAATCTTTTTTACAATGTTGTTATATTAATTGAAAGACAGTATAATAAAATTTGCACAGTTACCCCATTTAAATCTTAAACAATTAAATAATTAAATTATATTTTTTCCCATTTGAATAATGATAAATGAATAAATTATATAATGGCAATGGAAAAATTATAACATTTGTGTTTGCTACCCTCTCAAGCGCTTGCGTTTCTTCAGGTTAAATGGCCTGGACATGATAACTTGATTATCTACAGAGTAAAGCTTTTCAACATAAAAAAAAAATCTAATTTTATTCAAATATATTCGTGTCATTCAACATTAACGGAAGCATTAGATGAACTTTTACGAATATCACATTAATGTCGGAGTAAAACCCAAACCTCTCACTTTCGATAGGACATCAGGGAGTGGCTTATCCCTCGGATATAAAGAGAAGGGAGGAAAGGAAACAAACTCAATTGCCGTTAATGGCCAATTGCTTCCAAAAACAAAATCCGCTAAATGCACTTTGGCTATTATCAACTTCCAATTTTGTGTAAAAGAGAGTTTTAACTTCAGTCAGTTAAATAAAGGTGCCAGTCATAAAAATATTATATATCGTCTATTTACATATTTGTATTAAATTTTGTATCTCTTTATTATCACATATCATGATATAATTTTAATATAATATTATATTAGTATATTTATTTATTCAAGAAATATTTATATATACCCCCGAGTGGTAGATAGTATTTGGTTGAAAGTGGGAAAAGGTTTTCATCCATTTTCTTTCAATCAGTATATAACATAAAACATTCATTTCTTTTTGTGTTCTTATTTAAAATATATTTTAATTTAATCAGTAAATTAAATATATATATTATTATTGTATATGTTATATCTATCTATCTATGTGGCTCTATACTCGAAAGTTCTTGGCCGCAACAACCACATTTCTCCAAGTGTCCCTATCTTGAGCCCTCGTCCCATCTCTCTTACGTCCCTTCCTATGCGTCCTTGGTCTTCCAAGCGGACATTTTCTAATCGGTCTCTCCACCAATATCTTTTTTCTCTCCCATTCTAGCCACGTGCCCAAATGTCCTATTAGGATATATATAGAGGTCAAATTATCGCCAGCAGTGCCTCTATGATCTAGCATTGTAACTATAAACTATTTTTAGGTAAATACCACCCCCTGGACATACCTTACCAATTAGCGGTTTTTTTTTTATAATAAAATAAAAACCTTCTTTGAGACCTACTGAATATGCATAAAAAATTTCATAAGAATCGGTCCAGCCGTTTCGGAGGAGTATGATTTCAAAGTTTTGTGACACGAGAATTTTATATATAAGACAAGAAGACAAGATATACCATTTCATTCTACTTTTTTGGAAATCTTCAAAAATTACTTATTGCTTTCTATTACAAACAACCTTGTTTGAGTACATCAGAATTCTTAATTATTTACATATATACAACTTTAATGAATTACATATACATACAGAGATACAAGGAGGATAGATTGTCCCCGACCCTCTATACAGAAGAACGTTCATTCATTCATCACGAATGCCCGATGCTTCAAAACGTATCCAATAAACGGTGGTCATCCTCCCCCTACTAATAAACCATGGACTTCTAAATATAAGCAATGACACGTCATATTAAATATTTTAAAATCTAGTTTAATATTAATATTTAATTAACATACTAATCAAAGTCAACAACACTCACTTGAATATAATTTATAATATAATAATAATCATGTTTTTATTTGAATAAAATGAACTTCTTAGAGAAAGGATAATCTAAACTCTTTTGGAAGCCGAATGATCGATGAGAATGGTTATTCCCAGGATCCCGAATATCAAAATAACAACAACAAGATTAGGGTATTGTCATCGTGGATGCGAGAATTGGTTAATCTAACTCTGATCTTAATCCTTGTCAGATTTTCATTCGTTCTAATTTATCAACGAATTCGACACGAGTCGATAAAATTATCGTCACTCTTCACACAAGAAAAAATTTCTTTTTTTTTTCTAATTGAATCAATCAACTTGAAAAATGAAATCAATTTTCCAACCTGAAGAAAAATAGATATTTTATAATAATATAGATTATACTTTTTTATATTTAATATTTATTTAATTGTTTAATTAGAAATATGAAAATATTTTAATTTTATTGTGGAAAAAATAAACCTACTTTACCAAACACGTTTCACATTGTAACTAATGATGGGATTGGTATGTTAACAAGCAGAATCGATTTTTTATATATACCTATATATATATACAAATAAATAATTCATTATTTTTAACCTAATACTGATTGGCAAATATTTACCTAAAATATAAAAAAAATAACTCATCAATCACACGCAAATATATATTAATAAAAATAAAAAATCATTTGTGAAAATGTTTATCTTTAATTTATTTGAAGATTGAAGACTAAAATAATAACATTTGATCAACAATTTAATATAAAATGTTAATTAAAATCTATTTATAAAATTTTTTTAAAATATATTGTTTTTTTTTAATGTTTCAAAAGTTCTTTCTTATCATTTTTTTTTTTTTTGATTGATTCATTTATATGTTTCAAGAATTGAAAATATTTTTTTCTTTCTTATATATATTTTAGAATTTTAAAATATTAAATTTTTATATTTTAAAAATATTTATTTATTATATTTAATTAATCGGAAGTTTATATATTTTAATAACAATTCAAGCCTCCTCTTCCCATTAAGTTGTAATTTCAATCATATTCATGTAAAAAATATTTTCTTCAAAATACATTTATGTGTATTTTAGTTATTAACTTTGTTTATTGATCTATACTCTATAATATGATTTCATTTTAAGTCATGTTTCACATTTAGTATAGGTACTTGACTTAAAGTTAGGAGGCCCAAGAACTTTATATTTGAGTCAATGACAATATAATTTATTATATTTACATTTCAATATTTTTCTAAAATTATTTTCATTTTTTAGAATAAAAATTAGAAGAATATATTCATAGTTTAGTTAAAACCTGTTGTTGCTTATTTCTTTTGTGATGTTAGAAAACACCTGGCAATTATTTTATTAAAAAAACCAAAAAAAAAAGCTTTTTTTTTGTCTAAAGATCTCTACAAAAATGAAGTTAATCAATATTTTCCACCCTGAAAACATAAACAAACTCTCTCTTTTTAGTTATTTTAGCTTTCAAATTAGAATTTAATGATGGATTTTTGGCAATGCTATTTGTAAAACCTTTTACCTCCACTTTTTGCATGGCTAATCAATTTCTCCTTTATTGGATAGTTAAATCTATTTTTTTTATGTATCTTTTTTTTTTTGGATGCCCAGAGAAGAAAGGAATAAATGTGGTAATTTCATAGGGTTTTAAAGAGTATCATTCAGCCTATTAGGGTGATTAGGAGAGATAGATGAGTTCGCGTGGTAAGCAAGATCAAAGCCATAGTTTGTTATGTTTACAAAACGCACGCGCGCACACTAACGGTGAACAAAGTTTTGCGGGCAGATAATTAGACTCGAGACACGTGTATCGAAGGAAGGGAAAGTGGGGCGGTGTCTCATCCTCTGGAAAATGCGTTGTTATTTTTTGGGGTGTTGAAACCCCGGCGGGGAGGGAGGTTCTCGTTAGAGACTTATGCACGTGTGGGCATCGCCCCGGGGACTTTCCGGGTCCATGGTCAAGATGCGTGTGACCCTTTGCATTTTGAAAAACCCTACCAAACGTACGCTGACGACACCCTCTTTGCTTGGAATTAAATACATTGGCAAATATATTTATGAGATATCACGTACTCAACACCCCCAGATCATCCACCAGCGCCATTAATCTTAATAATTCAAAAACGACTCTCGACTCGATTCAATTATATATAGATAGAAAATAACGAGTATGCGTTTTATTAAATGGTAATGTGTCTGTATTGTTCTCGAGGGAGAAACAAATTGCATCACCCCTTTGGCCATAAGTGACGAATACTAAATGCAAATGTATTCCGCCGTTTTCTTTTTAATGATTCATTAATTATAGATTTAGACGATTTTTTTTTAAGTTGCAAGTTGAATTTTAGTTAGTTATTAAATGAATCAGCAGATTTCCTCGCCATGCATCACCATATCGTTTGTTTTTCTTTTTTATTTCATTTAATAAGCATATTGTTATTTATATATATATTACAATTAATTTTCTCTGAATAATTATAAAAGAAATAATTTTCATTAATCAAAAATTTCCTCTACCTAAATTATAAGATTTTTATTCCATCCGATTCATGAATATTCATTTCTATAATATAATATAATATATATTCATATACCAATAACTACTGAAATGAAAGCAATATAAAATAGTAATTTATTGTTGTAGTAAATGAAGTTGAACCACTTGAATATATGTGGATATAAATGAAATTTTTCAAGGACTTTGAAAACCATTAATAAAAAGAATCGAATTATAGTATAAAAATAATTGAAAAAGAAAAAAAAAAAAAAAAGTGTTTAAGAGCAAGGTGAGCTTGGTAAGTGAAATAAGAAGTGAGGTGGGGGGGGGGGTCACACAGGAAAATTACTTTTTTGGAATCAGTATGACTTGAAACGTGGAGATCTATAAAAAAACGCATTCCGAAAATGAATCAGTTTCATAATATAATACCTTTTCTCTCGAAAAATTAGAAATTTTTCCGATTGGAAAGTAAAAATAAATTTTTAAATTTTAATTTGTTAATTTAATGTATTTTATTTATTAAACATCAAAATAAATTTTAATTAAAAAGAAAATCTTGTCTATTTTGTTTATTAATTCATTATTATTGTTAGCATTAATTAGTAATTAGAAGTTGAACTTCATAAGAAACTTGTGTTGAGGCTGAACAAAAAAGACTAATATTTTTTTTATAATTAATTTTTATATTCTTTATAGCTAGTCAAAATTCTAAAGAATATTTGTTTATTTCCCAATTCATGGAAAGATATCTAGAAAATGTTTAATTATAATATAAAGTTTGTGTTTATAGAGAAAATACTTTTGAATAAGCACATGTATATATGTATAATTAATAAATAAACATCAGTGATTTTTCTGATAACCAATAAATTAATTAAACCGCCAAAAATCTATACTTAAATCTTTGTAAATGTTTATTGAATACTTAATAAAATAAAATTTACAGAATAAAATTACTTATTTATCTCAAAATGGAGTTGTTTTTGTTGTTCTCACCCTCTTGGTTAGTCGACCCCCTGATAATTATAATTTGGAAGGATTTTAAGCCTATTACGATGATTTTGCTCGAGAGTAAATTCGTTGATCGGTTGTAATGTCATCATCGTGGGGACAATTCAGCATCGATCTCAACTGTAATACAATTTGATGATTGAAGCCAAGGCTATTGACCATGGGGTCCAGCCCCAAGCAATCGAATGGCCCCTCGAAAACCTTAATAACTCCAAGACTTAATCCCAATTATATCATCGGCCACCCTCTTGAGTGGAACTTGATCCCCAAAAGAATCCCATAAACCAGTAATTTAGTTCAATATATATATATATATATTATATATATTAAATATAAAGTAGCGAGAAAAGGGAGAGTCAAAGAGAATATTTCAATGAATACGAAAATTAAATTTATATCTAGACAAATAATTTACGAATTATTTAATAAAAACGTCTTTGAAATAAAATCATCATGAAATTTATGAATGAGAATGGAACCAAAGCAAATATTGTTGGGATAATATACTAAATTTAATGTGAGTTTCAATATAGAGAAGCTTAAAGATGTTTCAATTTTTTCAGATTTAATTTAATTTTAAACCAGTTTTGGCGGGGCATAGCAAACAATAAATAAATAAACTGGATTCTGATCAAATTTGTATCCTACAATTTTTAAATTGAATAAATTCACTAATTTTAATTAATAAAAACAATCCATATCATATTAACAATAATAAAATAGCAAAAATAACTATAGTTTTGCTCATATTTATATACAATAGATACTCATACTTTTTTTTTACTTTTTTTTTCAAAAATTTTAATAGAATATTTTTCAATGACATCTCAACCCTTTTTCAAATGAGGTTTTTACATATACAAAATATTCTTTTCTTATTTAGCTACATTATCTTTATAGAAATGTAATTATTTTACGCTTAACATTTCGTTATCATTAATGTTTTTTTATAATTTTTTTGTTTTTTGTTGCTGATAATTAAGTACATTGAACAAACATACTTTCCTGAGTAAATATTAATAATTCATTTGGCTGGTGATTTAAGAAAGGAACGAACTGTCTCCCCTCCTGTGCAACCAACCACCAACAACCATTCAGGTATTATTGCTTATCTTTGCAGCAGAAAGCGAATGGGGTTGATGCCGTGGGGTTGGAGGGTGGTTTGGAGGTTGTGTGGGTCGTTGCATCATTAGACAGGCTTTGGATAATTGGAACCGGCTCCGGAAATGCGCAATATTACCCGAATCAGACTCGAATGAATGTGATCACACCCCACATCCCTTTCCAGACTCAAAAATAAGCTCCGATTGGTCACTGGCCACGAATTGGGCGCAGATGCGCAAATTATACCTCACTCGCATATTATACATGTAAATTTAATAAACTACATTAGAGTGAAAAAAATATATACACGAATGGAAATTTTTATATATAAACTTTGCTAATGACCTCGTAATAAAATAATCTCAATTATATATATATATTAAAATGAATACAATTTATAATTCTCCAAATGAATGTGTAATTAGAATAATAAAAATAGAATTAATCATTTCATTGAAATTAGAACTAAATAAGCCCACATTTTGTTAAAATAATAAACAATTTATGATCAGATGTTTGTTGTGGAAAATTGAAATTCTAAATCGCACAAAATAGAATAAAATTTGATGAAATTACATTTTCATAATTGGTTTATTTAACGGATCATGTTTCACATAAAATTTTAAAAATCAAAATGTTAATAAAATAAATCTCAATTTATCAATAAACTTCTAAAAGTAGTAATAATAATAATATAATACAGTGGTTCTTAAACTGTGGTCCGCGGACCCCTGGGGGTCCGCGAAGCCTTTACTGGGGGTCCGCGGTCCTCGGAAAAAAATCATCGTAAAAATATATACATATATAAATATTTAAAGTTCATTGTTTAACTATATCCTCCTAGAGAATTACGGCTATAATTTAATACTATTAATAATACTATTTTATTTTATTAAATTGATAATTATGTCAATTAATTTTTTGTGAATAAATAAACATATATAAAAAACTATATATAAAATTTGAATTTTCATCCATTCATTCATTTAAAATCATTTTTCGATTGTTCCTTTAAAATAACCCCTCTTAGGGGCTCGGAAGGGGAGGCATATAAGGGAATTTTCTTTCACTTTGTTATTGGGGAAAACCAGGGGAGGGGACAGTCTTACCCGGAAAAACCCAAATTGTCAGCGTCCACTCTGGGGTTTTAAACAGTTTTAAAGCAAATGTTAATTATAAGTTCATTTCTCAACGAGTTGTATCTTTAAATTATTTTTATTAATGTTAATTATAAGTTCATTTCTCAACGAGTTGTATCTTTAAATTATTTTTATTAATTTAATTAATTATAATTAAATTATAGCTAATAATAGTTTATTATAGCTAATAATTTTTTTTAATTTTTAGTGTAATTTGCATGATCATTATTTTATAAAAACACTAAACACATTTTGCAATTTCCCAGAAAGGCTGTTTTTGAGAGTAAGTATAAGTTAGTTTTATGAATAAAAAATATTTATTTTAATAATATTTTAGAATCAAATTACGAAATTAATAATATTTTAGAATCAAATTACGAAATTAATAATATTTTAGAATCAAATTACGAAATATATTTATTATATAAATTAATATTCATTTAAAATGATATTAAATCATTTATTTAAAATGATTTAAAACATTTATTAAAATGATTTAAAACATTCATTTAAAATGATATTAAAACATTCATTTAAAATCATATTAAAACATAGCTAGTAAATAATAATTCGTTATATTTATATTATATTTATATTATATTTATATTATTGTAGTTCAATGTTAATAAATTACTCCATAAAATGGATCGTTGGCTACAAACTGGTTCAACACAGAAACGGAAAGAATCAGATGATGAGGCATCAACAGCAAACTCTACCAAGAAACGCAAAACTAGAAAATATTCGGATGATTATTTATCATTTGGATTTACTTATATTTGCAACAATGATGTGGAAAGACCAGTCTGCGTTCTATGTCAGAAAAGTTTATCCAATGAAAGTATGAAACCTGCTAATCTCAGACGTCATTTACAAACAAAGCACAGCGAGCATGTTAGTAAGTCTATCGAATTTTTTAAAATGAAAAAAGAAGAACTTAATTCAAGTCAGAAATTGATGGTAAAGACGGGATCTGGTGGTATGAGTAAGAAAGCAGTAATGGCATCATATGAAGTAGCTCTACTTATTGCTAAAGCAGGAAAGCCGCATAATATAGCAGAGCAATTAATTCTTCCTGCTACAAAAGTAATTACAAATATAATGTTAGGAACTAAAGCAGCAAACGATATAAATTTGATTTCATTATCAAATGATACGGTTAAGAATAGGATTGAAGACATGTCATGTAATATAAAAGAAGAATTAATATCGAGAGTGCGCAAAAGTCACTATTACTCATTACAATTGGATGAAAGTACTGATGTCACTAATAATGCCAATTTGTTAGCTTTCATTAGATATGAGTTTGAAAATCAAATACAAGAAGATGTATTGTTTTGTGATTCACTACCTTCACGAACGACAGCTAATGACATATTTAACAGTTTGAATAATTTTATAACCGAAAATGAAATAGAGTGGCCAAAATGTGTTGGAATTTGCACTGATGGTGCTCGTGCAATGTCAGGTACAAGAACTGGATTGATTGCTCTTATTAAAAATGTTGCGCCTCAGGTTGTTTGGAATCATTGCTGCATTCACAGAGAATCATTAGCAGCCAAAAATATGTCACCAGATTTGAAAAGAACATTAGACGAAGTAGTTAAAATTGTCAATTTCATTAAGGCTCGTCCACTTAATTCCAGAGTTTTTAAAATTTTGTGTGAGGAAATGGGTAGTCAACATACACATTTATTATTACATACAGATGTACGTTGGTTGTCCCGCGGGAAAGTACTCATTCGCCTTTTTGAGCTTCGAGATGAAATACGATTGTTTTTAATAGATGCGCATTTTGAACTGACCGAATGTTTCAATGATTTTATCTGGTTAGCTAAGGTGGCTTACTTGACTGATATTTTTACAAAATTGAACGAACTTAATTTGAGCCTGCAAGGTACTGTTGTAAATATATTTAAAGTTGAAGATAAAATAGAAGCAATGATTAAAAAAATCGACTTGTGGTCGAAACGCATCCAGAACGGTGTATATGAGTCTTTTCCAACTCTCAATGATTTCATAGAAAGCTCCAGTGAAAAATTGCTTAATCAAACGCGTCAATTATTTGTTGAACATTTAATTACTTTGAAAAGCAACTTCAGGAAGTATTTTTCTACTCCTGATCCTTGCAATAACTGGATCAGAGATCCATTTAATATGGAAATTACAAATGCTAAACATTTATCTGCACCTGAACAAGATATTCTCGTGGAATTATCATGTGATACAACTTATAAACTAAAATTTAACAAAACTGAATTGAGCAACTTTTGGTTACTTCTCAGGTCAGATTATCCTGCGCTTGCAAATAAAGCACTTCAACACTTGATTCCATTCTGCACAACATATTTATGCGAACAAGCTTTTTCGGTACTATTTTATATTAAGTCTAAATATAGAAACAAATTAAATGTAGAGCCGGATCTTAGATTAAAAGTTTCCAATATTAAGCCAGATATTGAGATTCTTGTTTCAAGAAAACAACTGCATACATCTCATTAAATATGTAAGTTATATTTAATGAGATAGATGCAGTTATTTTTTAAAATATTTCTTATTTAATATTTTCTGAAAAAAATTATAAAATATTTATATGAATTTAATGTAAGTACCCATTATAATTTGTGAGATTTGTTGCTATGACAATGTTTGTATTTTCTTTCTTCAATATTATAATTTCTAATAAAATGTGTTCTACAATATGCAAAAAAATCGTTATTCACCAATCACTGTTAGAAATATTCATCATATATCCTTGTCCTTATGAGATCGTAAGCCAGAAATTAATTAATAAAATGACGTAAAGTACCTAAAGTTGTGATGGGGGTCCGTCAAAAAAAATTTTTTCAAGTGGGGGTCCGTGGAGTACATAAGTTTAAGAACCTATGATATAATAGATTTAAAACAAAACAAATGTTTATTCATTAATTAAATAGAGCTATTTTTTTATTTTCTTAAAGATTATTAAAATTATGTTAAAATAAATATAACTATATAAATGTGTGTAAATATCTTATTATATGTAAATCATAAATAACAACTCTGTTTTTAATAAATATAAAAAAATGTTTCTCTATTAATTATTTTTAAATTAAATTAAAAAGTTAATTTACTGTAATAAAAATGATTACTAGATCTGTTTTCATAGTTTATAAAAATAAGAATATGTATATTCGAGGGTAGATCAATAAGTCTGTGACTTTTTGAATTTCCTGTCTCTTAAATGAAATGGCAACACTGCTCCTCTCAGTAGGCAACTATCAGTTGTCTCCTGATGAAATTGGAACCAGTTGGATCTTTTAGTATTTGTTTGACATACATTAATAGCAGACTATCTAGTGATTTGTGAAGAAAATAGAAAAAATGAATTTCCATGAAAATCCCTGAATTGGGATACAAATTGCTCTCTCACCCGCCCTATTCTCCGGATTTAGCCCTCAGTGTCTATTTCTTGTTTTCAAACCTAAAGAAATGGCTCGACGGAAAGAGATTTGACCCCAACGATAAAATCAACTCACAAACAAATATCTATTTTGATGTCCTCGCCAAATCTTAATTTTTGGAAGGGATAAAAAAAAATTGGAGAAACGTTGGACGAAGTGTATAAAGCTCAAAGAAGAGTACGTTGAAAAATAAAATAATTTTTTATCCAAAAACCTGTTTCATTCAAAAAGTCACGGGCGTATTGACCTCCATTCGAACATAAATAAAATATGATTATTACAAATTTTTAGAAAAATATTGTATATTATATAAAATTAAGATTTTCTATTCCATTCATCATCAGACATTATTCAAAATTCAAGAAAATATAAAACATTAATATTTTTTTTGAATTATTAAAAATAAAAATATTAGTACTGAAATTATAATAATTTATTTACACAAACATTGAAGAAATATATCATTTACAATTCAATTTATTTATATTAATTTTTCGATTTGAAACCTGTGTTTCATTCAAAAAGTCACTGGCTTATATGACTTGCCCTCGAAATAGTAATATAATAATAGTAATAATAATAAATTAGAATTCAAAATTTCAAATTAAAATTTTCTATTTTTGAATTCTAAAGAAAATAATTAGAATTTAAAATCAAAAAAAAAAGATTTAATTTAATTATGCATATATATAGGTACATATATAAATAATGTTGTTTAATTTACAAAAAACATATATAATCTTAAAGTATCTTCTAAATTGAATAATTATATTGAATCAATAAATGAGAAAAAAAGTCTTAAAAAAGTAGATTGAAAAGGCAATCAACCAACAACACTGGAGCCAATCTGAAAGCGAGGCAAAGGGTGAGGGATTTCTGACGTGCCGGGGTTTGTTGTAAGGGGTTAATCCGGGAGTTAATTTCATATCCTGAGTCACGTTACTGGCATCCAGAGAAGAGAATTTCCACAGAGGGTATCTCCTGCTAATCCGAACCTATTGATTGGCAAAAAGACTAAGAAAGGGTTGCGCTGTCTAGATAACGACTTTAATTAGGCGACTGGGAGATATATAGGCATTCCTCACAGGGCTTGGAACGTTTTCAATTCGTATCCATTCATTTGTTCAGGCATTCTACATTAGAAGACAAAATAATGTTGTTTCATGTTACAATGAATTTAATTAATAAAATCATACCTAATTCAATGAATTTCATACTTAAACATTAAATTTCTATTTTTTAATATTAATAGGTAATTACAAAAACAAAATTCTAAACGGAAATTGTAAAACGTTAGGTATTAATTTTGAAATTTAGCTGACAAATTAAAATATAAAAAACTTTATCTACCTAATATTTAATAGAAAGAAACAGAAAGCAAGATCTTGTGAGTTGATTTCAATTTAGTGCCAATTTAAAATTTGAAAATAAATAAGTAATAATTTAAATTAATTTTAATTATTTAACATAATAAAATAATTGTATTTATTCTTTTATTTCAGGTTTGGTTTCAAAATCGAAGAGCAAAATGGCGTAAAACAGAAAAATGCTGGGGAAGATCAACAATAATGGCAGAATATGGCCTTTATGGTGCAATGGTGCGCCATTCCCTTCCACTCCCTGAAACAATTCTAAAAAGCGCGAAAGATAGCACCGAATGTGTCGCGCCATGGCTTCTAGGTATGTATTAATTATTTCAATTATTTTTATTATATAATTGTCGTATTTAATCGGAATTTATATCTATATCTATATCTATCTATCTATATATATATATAAAGAGAGAGAGAGAGAGAGAGAAATGTAGATATATATGGAGATATGTATATGTTCCTATGTTTATTCTATTTATTTACTAAATCATCATCTGTTTTTGTAAATGAAAATTGAATAAATCAAAAATAAAAAAAATTAATTTTATTAATTTTTTTTATTTTCAAGATTGGGTTCATGCCCATTAATAATTTAATTTTAATTATATTTATTTAATTTAATTTAAAATTTATAAATTTATTTTTATATGAATCTTTATATTCAAAATTAAATTAGAAATTAAAACTTAATCATTAATAATTCTTATTGATTTTAAGATAAAGTAGTAGTGTGATGAATAATTTATTTATTTTATCTATAAAATATTTGAGGATTTATTAAAAATGGGTACATATTTTTAATTTAGCATTTTAAGAATATATTACTTCAATTCAAAAGAATTTAGGAATCAATTACTAACATTTTATGGGCAATAGTGTGAATTAGAATACATATAATATTTTTAATGCTGGGTTTACTGAGCTGTGAGTAAGAATACCTAAAAGGTTGATTAAGAGTAATGGGGAATGTAACCAAAAGTGGTAATCAAGTTAATCTCACTAAAGGGAAAAAGGGATTACAATAGATATTAAATAAATAAATTGGAAATGTGTTTTTAGGCAAAATTCAAATTTATTTCTTATTTTAATTTATATTTATATTTGTTTAAAAATATTTAGAAAATAATTTAATTATTCCCCTTGTAATTTTTCTTCTTTTTGTGGATCAGGGAGTTTTATAAGCAAACCAAAACTTTTTGATTAGAAAATGGAAACAAGTAAATATAATTTTTATTAATATAAATGATAATCATTTGATATAATATTGAAATATATTTCAATTAGAATCAAATACCCTTGTACAACTGCCAGTAGTTTCGGAGGTTCTAATGTTCAAAGCGGCTCTTGTCTTTTGCAACTGACAAATATTCTCCCATTCTGATGTAATTATAGCATTTATTATTGTAATACCTATAGAAAGAGATAAAGAACCAGGATAGGAATTAAATTTCCATTGGAGGATGGATAGCAGCTTCTTTGAAAACAGATATTCTACGAACAGACAAACATCAGTGATTAGGGAATTACAAATCTAATAAAGACTTCATTTGGACAGAGGAACACGATTTCTATGTTTTATGAATTCATTTGAAAAACGAGAAAGTAGATTTTATTAAATAATATATATATATATAGAGATAGAGAGAGAGAGAGAGACAAACAGAAGATATTCTTTTGATTTTAATTAAATCGTCGATTTCTTTTTTTTCAATTTATTAGTAAAAAAAAATCTTTCATCAAATAGTCATCAATAGTTTCGATCAAAAAAGAGAATGTTAAACTTAAAAAAAAAATTAATTAAAATATTATAGATTAAAAAAATTATAAATTGATTTATCATTTAAAAAAAAAAATAATTCGTATTCATTTTTCATTCAAAATTGAAAATATGAAAGACAAATAATTTCGAAAAATGTTCAAACAGAATAAATAATATTTATGTGACTACACTGGATAAGACACATTTTCCTTAGATTATTTATTATTATATTATAATATTCAAATTAAAGTGTATTTGTAAATTAGTTAAACAAATCAATCTCTCTCTGAATCGGATTAAAGAAAAAAAGAAAAAAATAATATTAAATTATAAAATATTTAAATGAAGAATTTTAAAATAGTATAATAATCTATTTATATAAAAAAAGGTTTTTAACTGCTCAGACTGACATTGCTCAGAATTTAAAATTTTTTGCATATCTTCGCGTTTCATGTGTTCTCTAGAATCCAAAAGTGACTTTAGAATTTTTCATGTCTGTCTGACTGTCGTTCTGTCCGTCTGTCTATTTATCCAGAAATTCTCACGTTATAGACTCAAAATTGGCTGAACCGATTTCTATGAAATTACACCACAATATTCTTATATACCTCTAGAGTAACATAGGCTATAAATTTTATTAATATCTAATCAATAACCTCAGAAATTCATTTTTTAAAATTTTAACAGTTTTAAAATAGTATAATAATAGATGTATAAAAAAGACCCACAATTTTGAAATTCCATATTCTAAAACGGGAGTTAGAAATTTTTAATAAGATAATTTATAAAATTAGAGATATTAGGAAGAACTAAAATGGGAGGAGAGAGAGGGTATAGAGTATAGCAGTGTTTCCCAATGTGGGGTCCACGCCTCACAGAGGGGCAATTTGATTCTAAAGGGGGGTATTTCGAAATTTGACTCGATACGAGTTTAACCCTTAATTTATATTAAAAATTATGTATATGTTACTTAGGGGGGCATAAGAATTTTAGAAGGGCTTAGGTGGGGCATGGCACAATAAAGGTTGGGAAACACTGGAGTATAGAGTTTGAATTGAGATAATATCCAAGTTAGAGAGAGGAATAAGCAAAATTAGATGAGAAGAAGAAGCTACGTAGATAGGAGAAGTTAGGAGTTTTTGTTAGGACCGAGAGGTGACTGTAAAGGGTGGGTGTGAGGGTGTGAGGAGGGCGACAGCTACGAGTCTATTTGTCTTGCAGTGAAGAGCCCGTGCGGATAAGCCGCTTGGTGGTGCGCAGGTATGCATCGCAAGTCCCTGGAGGCAGCCGACCAGCTCAAGGACGACAACTGCACGTCGGACAAGGAGGAGCACGGCGTCACCGGCCACGAGTCGTCTTCGAGCAACAGTGACGGCGCCACTGACAAAAGTGAGGGTGTCGCGTCTCCCAGCAGCTCTCCAGGGCCGCCCCCGGCGCCGCCGCCGCCTGCTGCATCCAGCGGCCCTCCGGTTTCCACCGACGCCGAGGAGCTTCGCAATAACTCCATCGCATGTCTGCGCGCTAAAGCGCAGGAGCACACCGCTAAATTAGGTTTGACTGATGCCAATGCACTATCGGCTGCCGTAGCAGCGTCCGCACACCATCACCATCTCCAGCAGCAACGAGACTCCAATCAAAATAGCCTGACTTTGGGCATGACTAGTTCCGACGCAGCAGCCGCCGCCGCAGCAGCAGCCGCTGCAGCCCATGCTGCTGCCGCCGCCGGACTCTATTGACCTCGCGCAGGTGAACTCTCTGCACACGGCACAGTACAAAATATCACCGCCGACATGCAAATTAACAGTCTTCTCCGGTTGCCGCACCTCTCGAAGATTCTCTCCAAAACAAATAAGTATTTGCGTTTATAATCTTCACTAGAATATACTTAATTAATAACAATTCTAGAGAAAATGTGAATCCAAAGTAAAAACTTTCTACATTTTCTTCTCTATTTCGAACAGCAAATTATTATAATACCTTTCTAAATATATATTTAATACATGTTAAGTAGAAAATATCTGGATTGGTTATTGTTTTTATTTAAAAAAACTGAATAATTCTTCAAAATTAAAATTATTTTATACAATATTAATTATTTTTTATTTATTATGATATTAGAAAATAATTCAAATATATTAAAAAGAAAAAAAAAGAAAAATATGTATGTCATTTTATTAAGATAAATTAGAAAATAAAAAACAAAAATAATTATTTAGCTGGAAATTTTTTCAAAAACAACGAAATTTATTAAATTTTATACAATATTTATTATATATTTATATAAATTATATATAAAAAACAAATATATATTAAATTTTATATCAAGAATATTAATTTCTTTGAATTAATATTTTTTTCGGAAAAATTTATTTAATAAATCATATTAATATTATATAAATAATATAAATTTGTTCATTAATGAAATTCAACAATTATTATAGTATAACTAACATTATAAACACAATTTTGCCTTTTTTTTATTATTACTATATTTTTCATTTAAATTCACACAAACAATTAAAAATACATAATAATAAAATAATATCCAAATTAATCAATAAAAAAAATGTTTTTTTATGGTATCTCTGTTTATAATTGATTCATTTATACAAAATTTCAATTTTTCAAAAATCCTAGTTAGATAAAAATAATTTTAAATTTTTATTTTTCTATTTAGAATTGGAGGTACTTTAATTATATATTTTTTTTTAAATTAGTTAAATTATTCCCATTATTTAAATTATAGTTGTAATAAAGTACTATACCATCAGAGGGAGTAGAATAATTTCAACACTTATTTTAAAAATTATTAAAATCACAAAATATATTTTAATCATTAATCTAAATTTTATAAAAAAAAAAAAAAATTAAAATATATAAAATTGTATTTATCTCAATATTTAATTTTTTTTTTCTTAATTTATAAAAATTCATTTAAATTAACAATAAAGAATCTTATAATAATTGTAATTTATTATCTTAAACTAAAATACAAAATAGAGTATGTAATATTTTAATTAAAACTAATCATTTTTTTAAAAAATACAAACAATGGCAACGAAAACTGCTGCTAATTTGCATTGTAGCGGATTGCTCACTTCTGTAAATAGACACTTAACGATGGTCTTTACCATCAAAAAAAAAAATGAGCACTTTGCGAGGAGACTTATCAATGAAACATTCTAATCTAAAAGAAGAAAACAAAACTATTTCTATTTTTTTGTTTTTTTCTTTAAAACACTGTAATAATATTATTCTCATTAGAATGTGAATTGATAAGAATTTTCCTATTCCCTATATAAATTTGTTAAATATACTTTATTATGTACGAATTTTTAGGTAATTTAAACAAATATATTAAACATTGTAAATAGACATAAATAGAGCGGTTTGTGGGAGATTATTTTCAATGCTGGAAGTATGAAAAAAAAAATTAAAAAAAAAAAAGAAAAAAAATGTGCAATTTTGTACAGTGTACAAAGTAAATGAATTTAAGAAAAAAAAGTGTTAATTATTTAGATTGGTGTTTAATACGAAAAATCAGTTCCTTGAGAAAATTTGATAAAAGAAGATCAGGAGCATCGAAACATCATCTCCTTATTTCGTAAATATGCAAAAAAAACGAAACCATTATATAGTTTTTATTTTTCTGGCATCTATTGGCTCGGGGATGCAATGTTGTATGTGCAATATCTATTATATATAAATATATATTATACTATATTCTATTAAATAAATCTATTTATAATTGAATCTGAGATATGGTTAACCAATTGGAAATAGAGACCAATACAAACGTGAACCAAATCTCCGATTCCTCTACAACTATCAATAATAATAATTTTAGAAGCAAAATATGAATCAACTATTGGTCCATTGAATCAACGAACAAACTATTCGTGACATCGAGAAATGTATACAATCACTTAAGCATATACCAATGCTCTTTATGAATCTAATTATTCGTTCATTCATTCTACGATACGGTTTTATTTTCCATTAATTTTTGTAAAAATTTCTAAAGTTATCAAGTTATTGATTTGAAATTGAAAATAATTGAAATGATTTGGTTCGACAAAAAAGAATTCGACTAAATGATCTCTTTTAGATCATTAATGATTACTAAATATAAAATAATATTTCTTATACAAAAAATTATAATCAAATTCTCAATAACATAATTTCACTATAAAATATAATTTAAAAAAAATTCGGTATGATTTACAAATTAAAAATAAAATTATTGAAACTGTAAATATATTTAATTTTTTTATAAACATTTATTGATAAATATTTTTAAAAATTAAAATTAGAATTCTACTTTATAATTTTGCAGGTAGATACTAAAATCTATAATTAGTTGTATTATTATTATTATTAACAACTAGAAATATTAATAAAATTTTATAATTATTAAAATTCATAATTAAAAACAATTAATTTTATGTTTTAGTTAAGTACATCTGGGATTTGGTTTCATTTCATTTGGGGTCTGAATTAAATTTAAATTATTTATAATCTATCGAATAAATTTGTTTAGGTAAAATTTTTAATTCATGTTTGCTTTTATATATTGAAAGTATTTTACAAAAGTAAAAAAAAAAATATGTATTTTACCAAATATATAGAACATGTCCAATTAGAAAACGAGTTTAATGCAAGTTTTCCTAAAAATTTTGTATGTAATAGAAATTAACTTTTTTACGCCAATTTCAAATAAAAATTCAGAATTATTATTTATCGTTTCATATTTTTCTAAATAAAAATTGTAATAATTTAAAACAAAATGTTAACACATACACTCACTCAGTTTTCTCACATATTCTACGAATAATAATAATTTAAATTTTATAACAATATCAATTTTGCATGCAATTGTTATAAAAAATAGTTTTTTAGTGGGGAGAGGCAAAGGGGGAGATGTCTTATTATAACTAATAAATATAGTAGAGTTGAAAAAATAATAGTTAATTATATATTACAAAAATGATTTTATACTCCATAATAACCTTAATCAACCCCATTAGAATTTTTTTATATATTTAAAAAAAAAATTATCTTTATTATATGATAAATTAAATTATGATATACCTATTCATAGAATTATTATTTTATTAGAAATTACCACAAGGAAAAATTAAATTTCTATTATTGACTTGATAACTTTAGAAATTAAATTGTACAAAATACAAAAAGCAATCTTACTTTTGTTATTCAAGTGTTTAAATGTATTTATATTATGTATACATGTTTAGAAAAAAATCTCATTAAATATGTTAGAATTGTAAATTAATTCAAAAATAATTAATTACTAAATTATTTAGAATGCTAAGTTCATCTTATAATTAATTTCTACCTAAATCGCTTAATAGTTCTACTGTAAGAAAAAAAATAGTTAATTATTTTTCTTTTCTTACTAAAAAAAATCATTTATTTATTTTAATCGTTTTTTTAAATTTTATTAAATTTTTATTTACATCATTTTTTTACAGACGAACTATTTTGCATTTACTTTTCGATATAAATATTTTGTAAAATACAAAATTATAGTCCTTAAGTGTTTCAAATTATATTAATTTAACAAAAAAAAAAAAAAATCTTTCTATGAAATGACAAATGGATAAATTACATAATGTATTAGTTGATTCAGAAAAAATGGATTCCTTTATTTTTTTTTACATACTATACTACTACATATATATATATATATATGAAATGTAAATAATATTAAAAATTAATTAAATGCTTAGGCCTAATTCATTGAATTCAATCCAACATCCAATTGCGAGCTGTTATGTATAATTACCTAATTTTATCCATTTCAAAACAAATTAAAAGTGATAGCAGATAATAGAACTTAGCTAGAAATGATTAACCTAATACTTATAATATGTATGTACTTAAAATTACATCAATTGCATTGAATGTTGGATTTTTAGTTTTTTCTTTTCTGAATTTACTGGATTGTCACAAGCAAGTTTCTTGACTTATCTATTTATTTATCTATAATGAAATATTTTTATTAAATATTAGCTGAAAAAGATAAACAATTTTATTATAATTGTGAATACATTTGATATTTTTATTTTTTATTTTTTGAAATTGTATTTTTATTTTTGTTTTTTTAATTATTGATTATTTTAAAATTATAAAATTTTTAAAGAAATCATTCATAAAAAATGATTAATTTATTTATTTCATCTAAAATTAAAACTTGTTTGTGAGAATTGAGTTTGAGATGCTTATTGAAAAGTTGAGACTAAAAAAAAGTATGAGAGACAGAGAAAATGTATTATTGAAATATACCTGTGGAAAATTTATTTCCAACTTATACACTACTTATTCATCAATATCCCCCACCCTATTTCACCTCCAGTCAAATACGTGTACACCGTCATTATTCCCATTCGTATTCATATTTTCAAATATTCCTCCACATGGGATACCATGTATATATATAAATATATATATACATGTATCCTAAATATAGAAACTATATAAATATATATATATATATATATATATATATATATTTATATAGATATATATACATATATAATAAAATATTGTAAATGTCATTGTAATTAATGTGGAAATTGATTAAAAAATAAATTATGTGATACATGTCGGGAGTATTTTTTCCTCTCCTGCACTTTTTTACCCCTTTCCTTTTTATTATTCTATATATTTTTTCAGAGCATTTTATCCGAACGTTAATCAAATTCTATTTATGGTTTTGTTTTTATTTTCAATAAAAAATAATGATGAATAAATTGGAAATAATGAAGAAAATTAAAATCAATTTAAATACAGATTATACTAAACAAAAAAAAAATGCAGTCAAGTCCAAATATATATCGGAATAAATTTTTCCTCGTTTTAATATAAAACCATGATTTATTTATTTATTTTTTTAATTATTTGCAATTTCTTCAAATTAATTTTAAAATATCTGTGTAAATTGGAAAAAATCTAAATATAGATAATGTAATTTTTTTTTGCTAGATTGAATATTTAGAGCAGATAAAATATTTATTTACAAATTGTTTAAAAATTGTTTTTAATATAATAATATTTCATATAACAGTTTAGCTTTACATTAATGATGTGTCTAGTATTCTTAAAATGAAAAAATATACAGGATCGAACAGCAAACATACAAGTTTAAAAGCTGAAAATCCTTTAAGTCTAAATTATTTTAATTATCTTAAATGTAAAAATTAGCATTTATTCTAAAAGGTGTTAAGCAAGATCTTCAGAACGTATTCAAGACCTGGCGGCTCAATGTTTTTAGAGTAAATGTAATTAATGCACTTAAATATTACATTATCAAAAATATCAGAATAATTTAAACTTTGGAGATATTTAGTTTTTAGAGTATCAGATTAAACTTCCTATAGGTAAATGCACTTGATGACTTCAAAAAGAAAAAATATCAACATTCAATAATAGCTAAAATTCTAATTCAAAATTAAAACCAAGAACAAAGTATATAACAAAAACAAAAAAAAAAAAAATTTATACAATTTATCGATAAAAATAAATTTATTGATTTATGAGCTTACCTACAGAACTGCAGCAAGAATTTATAAAGTAAATCACATTTTATTATAATTTACAGTATTTAAATAAAAATTTTGAATAAGACAAGAAAATATTATATTTATAATATAAGATAAATAAATAAAATATTAATTCTTCGTCAAAGGAACGATAATGACTGATTATTTAAGAAATATATATTTCTGTTAAAGTAGGAAATGAACTAAAAATACTTTTGTGCAAAAATAATAAATGTTCTTAATTTCATTGTAATATAATATTCTCCTTTGCGAATAATTAATATTTATTATTATTATTTGAACATCGAGGCACCTCAGCAACAAAGACCATTTGTGCCCTAAAGAAACACCCATCATACAAGATAAATCTCATGTATCTTCAAGCACTCCTTACAGGGAGAATTTCATCTTCTTCGCCGGAGCACAACCATTATTTATTTTTCGACTAAAAAAATTTAAATTTTTATCATTTAATTTTTTATTTAAATATTTTCAATTAATACAACTTACTTGAGTAATGTTATAAAATGATGAACTAATATTTAAATAAAAAAACAAACAAGTTTATTGATAAGAATAATATTATAGAACAAATTCGTACTTCATTTATAAACTTAAAATATATAGCAATCCTAAAAGAAAATAGTATTCTGTGTCCTATATTTATTTGTATTTTTAAAATAAAGATGTCCAATACCATAAAATAACAAAAAAAATTTTACTTTTGAAATTTCATTATATTAACACAAAATAATTTTTATCTTTACAATTCTGATTATTCTTTAAACTTTTTTTTACTAAATTTATTAATTATATTAGATTTCTTTTTGATTGAAATTAATTAATTAAAAATATATCATAATATTTATTTTTATAGGATATTATAATTTTACATATATAGAAAGTTTAAAATTAAAATGTATAAAAAAATGTAAGATATCACTTAATTAGTATTCAGCAATTAAATCAAATATTCATTATAAAAATATAAAAAAAGTATTGTGATTATAATTAAAATATACTATAACTCTATATTGCTAATAAACTTGAAAGGGTTTGACTACAGCAACCTCATTCCTCCAGCTCTTATCCTAAGCCTGAATAAATGAATATTTGGACTTTTTAAAATTAAAAAAAGACCTCCTGCTATTTTATTATAAATGGAAAAAATCTTTAATACTAAAACACATTAAAAGAACACTTTTTCATGGATAAAATAAAAGTTTTTGTTTTTATTTGATAGTATATTTTCTTTAACTAACTTGAATTCCCATATCAACCTATTTAATGGACCAAACCACTTCTTTTGGCCCATTTATTTTATTACTAACATATATTTAAACTATCGATAGTAATTTTTTTCTTCTATTATTATCGTGTTCAGTTTAATTTTTCAGATTAAATTTATAGGTCGAGCATTCTAGTAAACGAGAATGGAAGGGGATAATAATCCTTTTGGTGGAGAGAACATAATAATTTTTTGTAAAAATCGTAGAACGATCAGAAGAGTTCGATTGCCAAGGGATCATAATTCGATAAATGGACGATCGCCTTGTGAATCGTAGTAATTTGGATTCGAATGGCAACATTATTGAAATTTATGGAGTCGGTGGCGTTTAATCGCTTGGCCAACCGAATGGAAAAATAAACTGCTTCTATTTATTGTCCTCCGCATAACAAACCATTTATTATAACCCTCGGCGCCCATATACTACTTTGCAGACTATGAGATTTATTGTTATGTCTCTATATTAGATTTCATAAAGTATTTGGAAACTGATTCACTTTATTACAATTGATTTCCTTGAATAAAAAAGACAATAAATGCATTTATAGTATTTACATTTAATATATAACAATATCAAATTATAATTGAGATATTTATTTCATAAAAATTTGTAATATATGATAATCTATTCAACATCTTAATATCTTTCATAATTTTATTAGTTTTTCTTTTATTTATTATATTTATTATATAAATTTTTATTTCATCTAAAATATAAAAAGATGCCTGTACATGAATATTCAATTAAAGTATCAACTTTTAAATAAATTAAATAGAAATGTTTCTTTTTTCAAAAACAAGATTTATAGAATCAAATTATAATTTTTCCATTTAATTACATTGGTTTTATAATACCTACTCAGAAATAATTATTTACAAAATTATTTTCTAGTTTTAGCGGATTATAATTAGAATAATGATTGATTAAAAATATATTTTATCAAATATTAATAAAATAATTATGGTTTAGTGTATTTTTTAATAGCTAATAAGAGAATTAACTATTATAATAAACTAATATTCTAAAATAAAAAATAAATGAAAAGTTTCTGTTTATTTTTTTAAATTAAATTCTGAATCACACACACATTTTTAATGAAAATACACAATTTCATGTAGATTTTTAAATATATACCTATATATGAATTAATTATTCATTTACACACAAGTAGAACCAGTAACTTAGGTAAGTAATTTAGGTTCAGGATATTACAGACAGAGGGCAGCATTAAATTGAACATTTTTTTTTCTTTCCTTAACAGTGATAATTGTAAAGGCAAATTCGTAGCGCAAGTATTTTGGATTAATATACTATTGTTATTGTTATGTTTCAATTTATTGCTAATATTTATCATAATGTCTTGGGTATTTGTTTTATTAGATCCAAAATTAGTAAATTTGGTAAAAAAAAAAATATTTCTAATTTTTAATTTAACTTTTTAATTTTCTCAAAAAAAAAACTAAATAAATTTTAAATTTTACAAATAAGATATAATAATCAAAAATTGTTACCTATGCTTAAGAAAATTAATTTTATTATTATGAAATATTAAGATAAATTTATTTAGAGTTTAAGTGAAATCAAATGATATATATAAGATTTGCCTCTATATTATGGAGGGATAAAGAGATTAAGGAAACATTTAAACATAATATCTAAAAAGGTTAATTATTCATCAGATGTGTTTGTCATGTATTTGGAAAAATGTTTGTAAATTTAAAAATAAAACAAAGTAAATATTTAAAAAAAAAATTTAAATTTTTTAAGAGCACCTACCAGATTATGCAACTAAATTGACTTTGAAGACGAGAAATCATTATAGGTTTAGGCGTAACCATGAGAAATACAAGAATTTAAGAAATATATTTTAAGAATAAATATTTGAATCATACACATATTCATTATTGTCTTATCCAAAATAAACAATAATTAATATTATATATTTATCATTAATATTGTAATAATAAAATATTATAGGATAATGATAATATTACAATATTTATTAAAAGCATTCAATAATTCAATGAAAAAAAGAAATGTATCCTAATGATAATTTTATTTTTAATATTTATTTTGGCTATATGCAAGTAACATATATAAATATGAAACAAGACTGATTCATTCACTGTCTTCATTTAGTGGCTGAAGACGAGGGTCTACTTATGTTTTTTATTATATAAAAAAAATTAGAATTCATAGTGAAATATTTTAATTAATGGAAAAATAGTTAATTATTTAAGCATATATTTAATTAGTTTTCTTATTTATTTTAATATAAGAATATTGATTTATAAATAATGATATAATATGACTGTATGAATTATACTATAATTAATTGTGTATAATATAAATAATCAATTATTTCAATTTATACATTTAGGTATTGATATTCATATTGAGTATAATTATTTAATTAAATTATAGTAATTTATAATGCTACTAAACATTAAAAAAAATTCTAATTAAAAAAAAATAATATTTCCTTCTATTTTGTTAATAAATAATTAAAAATTATTAGTATTGATATGATTCAGCCTCAAACTTCTAAAGTAAAGTGAACACAAGTATTTAAGAAAAAATTTTTATTTTTCATTCAAATAAATATCTCAATTTAACAAATATTACTGCTTTGTCTTAAAAGCATTAATCTATATATTGAAAGAGAAATAATACTTTATATAAAAAAAAAACTTTTTTAAAAAACCACGTTTTTAACGCACTAAAAAGAAGAAAATAATTTTTCTGAAACCCCATAGGTACTGACATTACAAACAAGAGATATGATTTGAAGAAAATTTTCTATAACGTAAAACGTGGGGCGCAAATAATAATAAATTTTTTAAATGCAATATAATTTCTTTGATTAATTTATTTCAATATCCATGGATTTATATTTTAAGTTTTATATTTTTTACCAGACTTTTTGTAAAAGGGAATATTATTAGTAATCCAACAGAATACTTTTATTAATGTAAATTTTTTTTGGAAAATTAATTCCTTAATATTAAATAAACATCTTCAATTTACACTTTAGAAATTTTATTAACATAAATATTAAATATTTGCTAGAAGTTTTGCAGTAGCAAAATTTAGTTTTAGATTTCTTCAAGTTAAATTTCTTATATTATTTACCAGAATATTGTTAGGATGTCATTTTTTATCAGAATTTTTTAAAAGTGAATATTATTAGTAATCTAAAGGTAATCTTTTCATAAATTAAATTTACCTCTTTTAAAAATTTCGATAAGTTATAAGCTTTACTTTTTGAAGCTAATTAAAATATGAATTCATTTATCCTATTAATTTGTACCTAATAACATTTATTTATAAATTTTTATACGATACAGAATATTTTAGCCATAGTTGCGCCCCACGTTTTACGTTATAGAAAATTTTCTTCAAATCATATCTCTTGTTTGTAATGTCAGTACCTATGGGGTTTCAGAAAAATTATTTTCTTCTTTTTAGTGCGTTAAAAACGTGGTTTTTTAAAAAAGTTTTTTTTTTATATAAAGTATTATTTTCTACTTTTTAGTCTTCATATATTGCAATCGATTTCACTTGACCTATACTACTTTTAAGTTTTTTGATTGACTTTAATAGTCATGAAATACTATTATCCTGAAAGTAATAAATTTAAATTGAATTATAAAGAGAAATTTTTAAATTTGTCATATTTTAATTCTTTATTGCCTAAAACTCATAAATTTAAATTTTGTTTTCTAAATTACAGTACAAAACATTAATATACCTTCTTTCAAATTTATTTACATTTTAAATATTATACATATTATATTATTCTTTTAACGGGTTTTTAACGGTTTTTTTCAAATTTAAATATTTACACTTTTTGTTTTGATTTTCCCATACAAAATTATATTCATTAATTATGCTCTAATTAAACACTTGCAAGCTACGAATGTGTTATTTTATTGTATTGTCATCCAGAATACATAACTCTGAAAAGTTTCAGAGCGATTGGATGACTGGAAGTGGTCGAAATTTCGATTGCAAGATTTGACCCGAACAGATAAATAAACAAACAAACAAACAAGAAAGCAAGCTAAGAAAAACGTGGTAAAATACACTCAGTTAGCAAGAGTGCTAATGATGACTTGGTGAGATGCAGAGAGCAAATGATAGCTGAAGGAAATTGAGGGTGGCGTTTAAGTCGAAAAAAGGTGTGTCGAAACAGGCAACCAATCAGAAGACCCGTTAAGTAAAAATAAGAAGAGGGGAGTTTGAACCTTTTTTCTACCTCCCTATTATATTTTTTCAATATTTTGATTTTATTAATTTTTTTATCTCTCTTTGTAAAGACGAAATTATAACTTTAAAATGATTTTAAATGTAATCAATCAAAAGTCAGAAATTATAATTTAAAAAAATCAAAATTCTTCATAAAAAAAAAATGGCTTTTTATTTTTTCTAATACATTTACCGTGTATATAATATATAGAGATTCTTTATTTCATTAGATTGAATATTATTTATTAGTAATTCATTTAATAAATATCTAATCGTTATTTGAAATTTATTTAATTATTATTTTAGAATTTATGATGCTTAATCCAAATTTAATTCGCAGCATGGAACATACGATCAGGACTGTCATTTAGTTGGAGGGGAGCGACCTGAACATTTTTTCAAACTTCTTATTTAAACGGATTTTTTTAATATTTTGATTATTATTATTAATTAATGTATTATATTTGCATCCCGCCTCGTTTTTGTATTAGATATTGTATCAATATTTTTTATATTTAAAATATTTTAAAATTTTTTAATTAATTTCGAAAGAAAATTAAAAATATATTTATACAATTTTTGCTAGTATAATAAAATAAGATCTAATGAAATATATTTATTTTTATCGTCAATTCACAATGTGTCATTTATTATATTATTAATTTGTGAAATGATTACAAATTTTATGTAAAATCCATTCTCTATTCGTTTAGATCAAAAATAATATATTTAATATTTAATATATTGAATATATTTAATACATACTAGAATCAACTCTTGAATATTTTTTTAAACAAGCGGACTATGGACATCTGTATTATTTATTTTTAATGTTTTGACAAAGTCCCTTTTGTTGTTTTCTTCTTTTGTATTATGTATTGAGAAAGGTAAGTTTTGGAAAGGGCCTTTTGTTGTATTATTATTGTTTCTCCTTTTTAAGTTAACAAAATACAAATATTCATTAATTATGCTCTAATTAATCACTTGCAAGCTACGAATGTGTTATTTTATTGTATTGTCATCCAGAATACATAACTCTGAAAAGTTTCAGAGCGATTGGATGACTGGAAGTGGTCGAAATTTCGATTGCAAGATTTGATCCGAACAGATAAACAAGAAAGCAAGCTAAGAAAAACGTGATAAAAAAGGTAAAATAAAGAAATAGATATAGTACTTAATTTAATTTATTTTCTTTAAAAATATTTTAATTTAAATATATAATTAAAGATTACAGTAATAAAACAGAATATCTCAGGGTACACTCAAACGGATTTCACTTTGGTGCACAATATCACATCGCTTTCGGGACTAATTAGAAATTCCTCAGAGTGTTAACAATAGAGCTAATATACTTCCCTGAGGTCTTTCAAAGATAGTTTAATAACCGCTTAATGGCCATCTCATTGAGAAGTTTTTGAGTTACCAAGACTTTACTGTAAATTTTTACACACTTTTCTTTTATTGGTTGATTTATTAGAGATACCTATCTAATTTATTACCGTTTTATTTTTATCTTATTATAATTTTTATATAGATATAGCTACAATAAATAATAATAATTAAATAATTAATTTTTAATAGATCTTACACTATAATTATATATATCAAAATGATAATTTGTTTAGTTTGATTATTAAAATTGTGGTTAAATAATATGTCATATTTTACCTATCTATAATCAATTATAATACAAAATTAAAGTTTTATTCATTAAATTTAATTATCATTAAAACTTTGAAAGGAAGACTTGTGGGCTGAGTAGTATTTAGCTTTTATATATATATATATGTGTGAATATTATAATTCAATAAATAAAGTTTATAAAAAATTTATTCTTTTTAGATTATTTTTCGACGTAAATTCATGATCACATAAATCTTCAAAATTCTATATTCAAAAACAAGTATTAAATTTTAGTAAATTAAAGTTATAAATTTAGAAAGTTTGATATTATATAAATATTAAAATCATAATAATACTTAATATAATATAAAGAAAATTGAAATTATTATCTAATTTAATTGTATATTTTAAAATTATTAATATATTTAACATTCTAAATATACATATGTAATGTATAGACAAATGATTTTATATAAGTATTTATGAAAAATAAATATGAAAAATCATTTCTGAGTTATTTTGACTTCAACTAAATCTATCCAAAAACAATAATTAACCACTAATAGTTCACAACTTACCCTCCATCAATATAAATCCTGAAGTTACCTCCTCTACCTCATATAAAAAACAAAAAAGAAACTTGAAAATAACTCGGAAATAATTTTTCATACTAAAAATACAGTTCAACAGTGTGGCAATCTGTTTAAGATTGACTGTGCATATTTTTAAAACTTAAATTTTTAAAATCCAATTTCATTTTATTTTTAAGTAATTTTTTAAGATATTCATCTTATTTTTTGTTTTTTAATATAGAAGCATAATTGAGGGTGGGGTTTTGAGAATTAGAAGAAGCATGATTATCTTATCTTCTTATACGAGTAAAAATTGTTTTTTTGTTTGTTTCTTTGTTTCATTGTTCTCAAAAACCGCTCTAACGATTTTTTTGAAATTCACAACAGAGATAGTATTTATAAAGAAAAATTGAGTTTTATTGATCACATCTCACGAAACTTTATTAGTTCTTCTTAATTTAAATTTATAATATATGGATGACGTCACAACCACCGCCTGTGAGATATATATATCTATTCTTAAAATAAAATTAAAAATATTTATATTATATTCCTATATTTGATTTTTTAATTTCATTAATAGTTTTACATTTAAATTATTTGAAATTGTTTCACACAACGTTTAAAAGAAGATTTATCTTTATATTCGATTCGATACATAGTAGGAGAATTAAATGAGATCATCAATTTATTATAGAACGAATCCGTAAATATATTTTTAATATTATATATTAGCTATTGATTATATTGTAATTCCACTCTTAATTATATACTTACATGAAAAAGGAAATCCAATTATGAGATCAAAATTAAAATTACTTATTTATATAATCTTTAATTTTGTATATCTACGCATTTTTAATATTAGAATTATTTATTAAAAGAAAACAAAAACAAAATTAAATTATAAATATAAATAAAACATAAAAATTATAAATATTATATACATATTCTTTGACCAATTATATGTTGCATGTTGTGAGTATGTGATTACACAAATTGGGAAAAAATCACTCGAAATGCAATTAAACAAAATAATTGAAAAGTTAGGCTAAGCAGACGTCTTAAATATTATAAGAGATTCGGCAATTGCAATTACAGATAGCGAGGAAAAATTAATGGAGGTTTGAAATTAATAGTGATAAGAAAAAATATTTAGTGACAAAGAGGAACAGTATTAACATACAAAATCTTAATATACAATTTAAATCGAGGTATCAATCGGGAAACGCCTGTTATCATGCAGTAAAGAGGCTTATCTCATCAAAATTATTATCAAAGGGAATCAAGACCATGGACGCATAGGAAGGGACGTAAGAGAGATAGGACAAGGGCTCAGGATAGGGACATTTAGAGAAATGTGGCCAAGAACTTTCGACTATCTTTGAGCTATATAAATAGAAGAATACTACTTTTAACCAAATACGATGTACCACTCGGGGGTACAGGGGGCGGAGCCCCCGTCCAGCTGTGAAGAGCGCCGAAGGCGCTCTGACCAGCTGGTTATCTTTGAACGACAAAGAATTGTCTACTTTAGATAAACAAGACTAAAATATTTTAATTTATTTATTTTTAGTTAATTTTAATTTTTAATTTTAATTAATATTTTTATTAGTGAAAGATTAAATACATTGCATGTGAAATATTTTTTGTATGAAATTAGGGAATGTTTACATTTATACTAGTCTGTACTGTATTTACTGACTGGATTTATATAAGTGTAATATAATTATGTATATACACTATGATCCAGTAACAAAAAATACTCATTGCTTATATTAAAAAGTTAATTTTTATTAAATACTTACCATGTTTTAAAATATATGTATAACACAATTTCTCCATTTTTTTAATAAATAAGAAAATATACCTAATATGCTGAAAAAGATAATTAGATATAAATTAAATAGAACTAGAGATGGTACATCTACAATCCTGTTTTCATAAATATTATTGTATTATTATATTTTGGGTATATAATTTTAAAATAATACAATGTTAATTTATAATTATATATTACGTAAATTATACATTATTTTCTACAATATTTTTCTAAACAAAGACATTGACAAAATAATATAAATCAAAGTCACCTTTTATTTAAATTTCACAATTTTTAATTTATACTATTTTCATTAATGTCTTTAGGTTTGCTAATTCACATTGTCAATTATAGTTATGTACAAAAATACAAAAGCTCACAGACCAGGATTACGAATTACAGTAAGACCTCTCTAATATTTTTTTTCTATAAATAACTTTTCATAAATGTATAAAATTTCTAAGTATATACTTAAAAAAAACACTGCAATATTTTAGAATAACAAATTGTGCAAGATTTTAATGTATTTTTGAGAGATTTAAAGGAAAACATAAAAAAATAATATTAATAAAAATATAATAATTAAATTCAATGGCAGGAGCTTAATAGAATTTCATAATTAATTTATGTACTTCTGTTATTTTATATAATTATTATCTTACAAAAAATATTTTTAATTTTTAATTATAAAAATAATTATTTTTTCCAATGGGGTTAATAGTCAAATAGAAATTATAGTAATTATTTCTATATAACATATATAAATATATATATAAGTCAAATGAACATGAAATGAAATAAATAGTTAGACCGAATTAATAAAATATCCTTAAATGTTCTTTAATAAGAAGATTAATTTTTATCAATAAGTGTTTTGGACTTATATTATAGAGATCATTTGATTTATTTAGTTTTTTATCCAATCGTAATAATCATGAGGGATCAAAATCTGAAACCTTATAAGTTAGAATTTAGATTCAAACTAAATTTTTTAAATTAAATTAGAACTCGTTTATAATTTATACGATATATGTATAATATTCGAAACCTAATTTAATATTAATAATCTATCATGTCATAATTGTGACAGTTATTATATATTTTTTAATTGCTTGTTGAATTATATAGTTATTCTTCAATATTGTAAATTCTAACAAGTAATATTTCAAAAATAACTTCGTTTCAGAAAAAATTATAAATTTAAAATAAATAAAGATGTTATTTAAATCAATATATAAGAATATTTCCTTTTTGTTTAATCTGGAATTACTTTATAATAAGTATAGTTTTAATTTTTAATTTTAGAATTGTATTTTGTATCACTTCATTTTATGTTTATACTTAACTGATAAACTTGCAACTCTTATACAGTTCAATAGTGATACTGAATTATTTTATATATTTAATAATTAAATTATTTCTTGTTTTACTAATGAAAAATATATTTTAAGAAGACTTTTCGTTAAATGTAAAATTATAATTTTTTTTTTTTTTGAAAATCTTAAGTTTATTTCAATCAATAATATTAAGAGTTAAATAGGGACAATGATTTTAAATTTAATTAGAATGAATAAAGAATTTAACAAAATGAAACTTTATGAATTGCATTAAATTGAATTATAAAGAAAAAAAACACGAGTTCTACATCAATAGTTAAAAGCAAATTATAAGCAGAGAGATTTTTTAATTATAAATAATATTATAATCATCATTTTTTCCTTTGTTTTTTTGTTTGTTTTTGATTATCCTTCGATTGGTTTGATTTTCAATTTATTTATTTTTCATTTCACATTTTTTTCTTATTTCCTAAGATTTTAATTTGTATTTTATTACTTAATGTATTTATGTAGATTTAAATTAAGAATAAAAAATATTATTATATAATTTGAAATAATAAAAATAATTTATAAAATAATTACTTATTTATTAATTATACATATAAAAGATATTATACAATTGTATATATTATAGATTACTTTTAAAATGAAAATATATAACAAATGATGAATGACTAAATTGAGGAGATTATTCTTTTTTACTATTAATATTAAATCATATTTATATATATTTATATATTTAATATATTATAATCTATATACAAATTTATGATACAAGTGAATCAAATGCATGAAGAATAAATAGCACCAAATTCGTTTAGAAAATAAAAATTAATTATGGCTCCTGAAAATAATAGATATACATTGAAGCTAATTTTATAGGTGCATGGGAAGTTAGAAAAATTGCCAAAAAAAAAATATAGAAGAATCGATGATTTTTACATCAAGAAAAGTATTTTCCATATTTTTGTAATTAACACAGATTGTTCCCTTTATATAATTATTTTCATTCATTAACAATTTCTCTAAGACTAGGACAAATTCACAAGAATTTCTCAACGCTTTTAGTAAATTTGAAAACATGTTTTTTTTTCTTCTTCTTTTTGTTAATACAAATATTGTATCTTAATTATATTTTTTATAAATATAAAAAAAAAATATTAACAAAAACTCAACAATTAATTTTAAAAAAATACAAAAGATCAATATATAATAGATAAATAATTTAAATTGTTTTTTATAAATGTTTGTTTTTTTAGTTTGTTTTAAAAATAAAAAATAGTGCATAATAAAATAATAGCTAGACAATATAAAAAAAAAAAAGCAAGGGTTGATATTTTGAAAGCACTGGATCTATTAATATGAATCGATAAAATGAAATCAAACAATAGCAAATGAACTTTTAAAGTAGAAAAAGCATTTGTCAATGGCACTCAATGCAATTTTCGCGGTGGGTGTCAGAATCAGTCTCTTCGAACAGGTTACTTGTTCTGTGCTGAGGTTAAAATCACTCTCTCTCGACTGTCCTCACGGCCTGTCGATGCCAATCGAGGTGGCGACCCATTTCCATTTGTACTTGAATGACGACTCTTACGATTTCGTTTGTACTTCGCCATATCCTCTCCAAAAACATCACCGGTTCGAAGCGCTTTTATCAGATCATCAAATTCACCTTTGGCTGTATCGCCACCATTTGTTATTCCATTTGTACCATTTGTTAATCCATTGCGTAATTTTTGACCCATTTTACTAAGAAGACCGGCTGAATCCCGAGAATTCTTTCTTTCCATAGTCCGCTTTTTTAACTAAAATAGAAAATTAAATTATAATTTTAATAGATCAAATGTAATTATGAATAATACAACTATAGAATGGTACGACGAATAATAAAAAAAAAAACAATTAATATTAAAATATTTGAATTTTAAAAATTATTTTTTTTATTTTGTCTCTATTAAAGGTAAAGTAATGAGTTTCCTATAAGAGAATATATTTATTTAGAAAAAAATGCAAATGTGTTTTTGTATTCTGCAGAGTATGTATGGGTTTGCTCAGAATTTTCTTTTTAAATTATATCTTAAAAAAAAAAATTGGATCTAAAAATAGTAAATATACAAATTTTACAAAAAATAAATTGAATTTTTTAAAATAAATTTTGACTTCAAACATACTTTGCCGTCTCCTTTGACACGCACACTTTTATAATCGTTTTAAACATTTTTACCCACATAATAATTGTAAAGCATAATCAGCGAAAAAATTAGAGGGACATTGCTAGTAAATAGAAAAAGTGTTGTTAACAAATATGCATTGTTTCTTCCATAAAATTTACCTCAGCTTCTTGAATTGCTCTTTTTTCTTCTTCTTCAACACGTCTTCTTGTGTTTTCGTTGTCTTGGCGAGCTTCATACAGAGATGCCAAAAATTGATCAAAGATTAGGAAAAATTCTTCTGGTTGAACATTAGCCCCTTCCTCTCCAAAAAGCCGAACAGCCTTATCAAACTAAAAAAAAAAAACAAATAAAATTCAGATGTTTAAATTTTAATGAAAAAGTAATATTTTTTCTTTAAAATAAAAATTGAATGTGAAATATTAAAACTAGAAATAAATATTAAAAATTATTTAATTTGTAAAAGACAAGAAATGTTCAATTTCTTAAATTTTATAATAATATTATAATTAATTCAATTTGAGCATAAACAAAGCATAAAGTAGTATGTAACAGTTTCAAGATTTGGATTTATATATATACATTTATATATTTATATATTTATTTATACAATATATATAAATATTAAAACTTACTTTGGTTTTCATATCGTGGAAAAGATCTTCGAGTTCTGAGAAGCGGCAAGTTGCCGTTGTTATAAATTCATTCATAACAGGCAAAAAACGGTCGTGAGCGGGAAGTTGATTGGCAGTTCGATGGAATTCAATTTCCCTTTCTACTTCTTTAATGCCGCTTCGTAATTGAGACATGTCTTTTTCAAGTTCGACAAGACTGTAAATTTAAATAAGAAATGGTATAAATAAAAATAAATAAAAAAAAAGACAAACGTTTAACCAAAATTCAAAATACAGTTAAGAACAAGAAATAGAACATACAAATATATATAAACATAGATATATCAAATAAAAATAAAAATAATTAATGATAAAGAAAAACTTAAAAAATATTTTTAATATACATTTAACTACTCTTCTATTTTTAAATTAATTTTTTTAAGAACTTTTATTAATTTATTTCGATAAAATCCAAAAATAATCCCTCATTTCAATCACCCCTTAATAAATTCATTAATTTATGTATTTTTATATTGATATCAATCATAAAATATATTATATTTGAGTATGTAATGACAAGTTAATCATTATTGTTAGATTAAATATTGGAACAATTTACTTGACTTTGGCGGCATCTCGGATATGGGGCAGATCTTCACCAAGGCGAAGTACATCTTTATGTTGTTTCTCCAAGATTTCGACCAGATAATGAAGTAGGGTGGTACCCTTCATTTGGCTACTTTTAGTATCAGCCAAGCGATTTAGAGACGTTAATCGGAAACCGCTGGCATTACCTCGTGAACCTCTATTCATATAATTTCCAAGTGCAAGAACCAATTCCAGTAATTTCCGTAATCTTCGAGATCTTGTTACTTCCCTAATTACATAGACAATTGAATTTAATTCAAACTATTTATAATAATTAAATTAAATGAATCATTTTAATACCTTGAAGCTTCATTTACAGATTTGATCCGTGGTTGTACTTCATTTATCCAATTATTAAAACGTTTCTTAAAATGAAGACACTTTAATTTTTGCTCAAAATGTGGAATTCTATAAAAAAAAATATATATTTTTTAATTATCTAATAAAATATGATATTTCCTGATTATATGAATTTAAAAATTAAATTAAATAAGTAAATATCTTAAATGTGTTTAATGGAAATTATAATATTTTTAAAATTCCTTACTTGTTGATAACAAACATGAATCGATCAGCTCTGGCCAAATTGTCAATATCTTCCTGGTGTTCTTCAAGGAGAGCTGATTCCTCTGCACTTGGTGTAAATTTCAACAATTGTTCAACCATATCAATAGGCAATTGATCGTTACTATCCATACTTAGAATTGCTTTCGAAATATCTTCATCTGTAAGTTTAAGTTTACTCAAAAGAATTGTACAATTCTGAGCTCGGCGACCATCAATGACACTGATAATTTTTGTTCGATTCCGATTTCCTGTTCCTAAATTTCTTAGATCTTCAATTGATCCCTCGTTCTAAAAAAATAAAGAAACAAATTGGAGTATTATGATAATGTATAATAAAAATATTAATAAATATATAAATAAGCAATTACGGCAGTTCCGGTTTTTTGATAGGCACAAAAGATTTTGTCAATAGTTTCCAATTCCATTGATTGATACAATTTCGTTTCATCGATCTCTGACCAAATAGTGCCAGTCACTTTTGTATCAGGTAGTTTCACCCAATTGAAAGCTTTTAGTGGATTAGTTGGTTGTGGTACATTCTTTCTGGTAGCGATTACCAAAGAAGGCATTGGAGGACCTGGTGGAGGCGGAGCTGAACCCAAAAGAGGTGGTGGAGGAGGTACACCGGGAGGTGGTGGTGGAGCACATGGGGGAGGAGGTGGGGGTGCCATTGGAGGAATTGGGGGAGGAGGAGGCTGTTTGTTGTCAAACGAAATCTTTGAGTCATTGGCTCTCAAGCCGACCTGCAAAAAAAAAAAGAAATTGAACCGTTAGTAAGAAAATATATCTATCTAAACTTTGATAAATGTTTAAAAAAAATTATGCATAATTAAAGATAAATTATAGATACCTTTGCATCATCAGGAAGGCTTCCGGAGGTGACAAGTCTTTCCAATTCAACAATACGAGTTTCGAATTCACTAGCTTTTTGTTTGGTTTCTAAATGAGCAGCCGTCTCTTTTTCATACCTCTCTTTAGCGCGGCTCAGGCCCAACTCTAAATCTTCCTAAAAAATGAATATAAAATAGAATAAATAAATAGTAATAAACAAATCAGATTGTTTATTTCTTTTTTACTACTTTACCTTCTCTTGTGTTCGGAGATCAAGTTCCTGATCTTTCTTTGCAAGTTTACATGTCAATTCGCTATTCTCCTTTTCTAATTCAGCAGCGAGAGTCTTTGCACTCAAAAGTTCTTCTTCTTTTGCAATTCTAAAAACCAATATTGAATTATAATTAAAACAATGAAACAAATATTTTTAAAAAAAATAAAAGCACACCTACAGTGTTACAATATTGTTAACATTAATATCGAGTGGAGCCACATCTGGATTTATTCCATTTTCAGCTTGTAAAATAATCTGTTGTATGATTCGATCAAATAAAATCCAATAATGTGGTTGACTTCCGAGATTCACTAAAAAAAATGAAATAATTTTATAAAATTTATAAAATTCTTTAAATAATATTCAATGAAATAAAATAATAAAATATTGAAAAATAATTCAATTTTCTCAGATTTGAAATTATTTATTATAAAAGTAATCTATAATTGTATAGATAGATACTAAATTTATTACTTACAAGGAAGGAGGAGAAAGTGCTGAAGAAGCGATATCAAATGAGGATATGCTGCTGTTCGACTTAACTTTTTCTTCAAAACCTCAAACATTTTCCCTGCAGATTTTGTATCTAAATGTTCCTAAAAAACAAACAAATTTGTAAGATATTTTTTTTCTGATTTTTTCTTTAATTTTATTTACTCATATTTAATTTATTGAAAATTTTGAAAATAAATTTATTTTTTAAAATAGATGTTTGTTATGCTATGATTTTTTTTTTGTAATTTTGAAGAATATAAATAATAAAAATATATATTCCTATATCTTTTATATATAAATGTGTCTTAAAATATTTGTATAATTAATGTCTAAATTAAAATAAAATATTGTTTTTAATTACACGAATTGAAATTATTTTAACTTAAATAAATGAATATATATATATATTTGTTTTATTTACCTCATCAAACTTTCTCGCAAGTTCTTTTTCATCCTCGCTTCTTACAATTTGAAAAAAATCCAGATGACGATCCAGAGTTTCATTTTCATGAGAACGGAGTTTCTCAATAACAGGTTGAATGCCGAGCATAAGCAATTCATAGCGCAAGTGAAGACGAAATTCTAAATTCTGATGCCCGGGTCCATAGGAAAGGACTGCATTCAAAAATGACATAATAGCAGTCTTCAAGCCAACTTCATCTCGGTAAACTCCAGTTGAACGGTCCAGGTCATTTACAATACTCTGGAAGCGGGTTCTTTCTGAAGAAAATTGTTGATAATGGTTCATGGCATCTAGAACTTTCCGATGGCCGCCAGGCACAAGACAAACCGCTCCGAGTATTTCAAGAGCAGCAATTTTGGTTTTGATATTATCAGTGCATAAAGATTGAGCGATGATATTAATGCCAGTCGGATGGGCGAGAACGTGGGCACGTCCATTCTGAAAATAAATAAACAAAAAAAAATGTTTTTATATTAGTTTAAATCATTTATATAAATATATTTAATTCAAATAAATTAGAATATCTAAATATTATATTATATATATTCATATAACATTTATAGAACAATTAAGTACTTTTTACAATATTATTGTATATAACGACATATAAAAAGTTTATCGAAGGTTTCTATATATTACAATTTGCTAATAAGAATGATTTTATTTGAAAATTAATGTAAAATCAGTGCCCGCTCTAGAATTTACGGCGCCCGGGCAATAATTGACGCCTCTATTTTCGTAACCAAAATGCCACCCTTCAGATTTACAGCCCTGGACAAATACTCTAAATTGGGCCATGTGTAAAATAAGTCCTTATTTAATATAAAATATAAATCTTTTATTTATTATAATAAAATCAAATATAATATATATATATATATAAATATAAATCTAGTGTAATCAAAAAACAATTATGTTTTCAAAATATTTTAAACAGTTTATTTTAATTTTGTTTATTTTTTTTAACTTATATATTTTATTGACTATCAGAATCTAAGCTTAATATAATTTTAGAAATTATTTAGAATATTATTATTTTTGATAAGAAATTATCAAATTGACGAGTTTCGTCGAACTCCAACAAATAAACATTCAAAACTCACTCAAGTTACGATTATATTTTATTATGGAAAAAATTTCAATGATAATTATACATTTATGAGAAAATTTTAAGAAAATTCAAAAATCAATAATATTATTATAATAAATAAATTGAATTGATTGTGTACCGAATTGTTCATCAGAGCTTTGAGGCAACCAATTAATGCCGTATGAACAGGACTCTGAGCTACGGCATAATCCATTGTTGCAAGATTTTGTAATAGTACTTCGAGGCCATCAAGTTCAATGAATCGAAGTACAAAACTGTGCGGTTGGGTTCGGAGAGCAGTTCGGAGTCCATCCACTTGACGTGTTCTTGCACGAATTTCATCATCGCAATCTGATCCAGTACAAACTAATGGATTCTGTAAAAAAAGAAGGTGTATAAAATTATTAAATAGCCTGAGTATTTAAGTTAAATTAAGAATTATTTACAGTAAGATTTTTTTTAATCAATAATATATTAAAAACAAAAATAATTCATAATTTTCATTTATATTATTTTATTAATAAATAAATAATAATACTATTAAAAATAATCTTTGATAATTATTAAAATATGTTTAATTTATTAAAAATAATTGTTCAGTGAATTGATCAAGTCACTCGAATAGACACAAATTCCTATCCTTTCATGTGAAAATAATTTTCAACCCCCTGATAGTTAGGCAACCAAAACCACAAAAAAGATGCTTGTTACTATGTACATTTATTTTAAAATATTAACAATATTTGCATAATAAAGTTAGTTAAATATTGAAATAAATCATATAATTGTGGCAAATGGGAAGGTATTAAGTGATTAACTTTGTAATTTTCCTTATAATATAATAATATAAGGAGAGGCCACGCTTGAGGTAACGGTGTTAACCCACATCCTCGTGATCCCGGGTATAAAACCAGTGCCTGTTAATGGAATTTCTATCTCAGCCTCTGAGATCAAAATTAGGAAGCTATTTGATAAAAAGTAGCGCCTCCGATTAAGAAAATCAAGGTAAAGGTTGATAGGACCCGCTCTACTGATCATAGGACACCTAATTTATATAACCAACTTGAAAGGCGCTGTTCTTGCGTATAATGTACAAAAGTCAGAGGTTTTCTTTAAAGTATATAATCTACTACATTAATAATATGTAGGTATATATAATAAGTAGTTTGGTATTAAGAGATAATAATAATAACAATTATTTGAGAATAAATTTAAATGAATTTCAATACTATAATCTAATTTATTAATCAGAAATGAACAAATTCTTTTAATTCATTCTTTATATATTATATTAATATGAAAACGAAAATTAAATAAAACTATTATTTAATTATTAATCTAGTATAGACAAATTCAGATTATATCTATCGTTTTTAATTCAACAATTTGTTATCTCGAGGAATCTCTATTAAAATTTATATATAACTACACTTTAGCAAAAGAATAAAAATAATGCATTATTCAAATAAACAAATTAATTCATTTTTATTATAATAATTTTTTTTATTATAGAAATTTAGATTTTTCGATCTATTTAAATTAATTTAAACAATAATTTGAATTTATATCCGAAACAAAAATCATTATTAGAACAGGTGCTATACTCGTAATTACTTAACAAATAATATAATAGGGTGAGTGAAATTCAATTGTCTCATTCAATACCAATGACACTTGGGCATCCTGTCCTGACCATTAGCTAATTGCCATTATACAAAGGACACTTTCCCTTTCATTAGCCTACCCTGATAGACATTCACAATGAAACATTTAATGAATTAATTCGTATATCTGGCCTTACCTGAGCGAAATTATGAAGCTTCTCGATATAGTCTTCAGGTAATCGTGAGAGGTCCGTTTCACCACCTTGCTCTTTCTTTCGGTGACAATAAATTTGCCATTTCTTCTCCGCCGGTAAACTCATCATGGCTGCTTTATTCGGTGCAGTCAAATCGAGTTCCTCCTGCAAAATAATACACCATTATGCAACAACCCCTCCTTTCCTGAGCGATGTATTCAAAATTATTTATCTGAAATAGCAGATCCTTAATTAAATAGATATTTCATTTCTGAAGCCAGCTCATGACACAAAAGCCATTAGAGGAATCCATTTGGAGGGTGAGAGTAGCGAATAGCATTGGAAGGGGGTTCCTGATAAAATAAATGATGCGACATGAATAGAATAGAGATTATAACGGAATTTTGTAAATTAAACCACATATTGATATTTGTTATTGTAAATTTATTCAAAAAATACAAACATATACACAACGTTTCGATTGCTGCTTCTGCAATCGTTATCAAGCGACTGCACTGTTCGAGCGTCCAGTGACAAGTGACCAATGATCATTAATATAAGACCAAAGTCACCAACCAGATGGCGCTCTGAACGTGCTTACAATTTCAAAATTACAGGAGAAAAAATAATTATTCTTAAACAATTAAATTAAAAATTATAAACAAAACGTGAACAACAATTATTTTATGAATAAATTGAGTTCTTTAATTTTACATTATTTATGATATTAATATTAAATTAAGCAAGAGATTTTGGAGGGAAGCAAGCCAGTTGTATTTGGCGCGAATTCAAACCAGTGTTGCCAAAAGATGATTCTCAACAAATGGAAAGTGATGAGATATAATTATCTAAACATTAAAGTCTCTAAGTCCTAAAAAATAATAAAATTGATGATTAATAAATAATTTTAATAATTTTCAATTCACAAGATCCCAAATTTGATTTATTAAGAGGCCTTTGTCCTTGTTCATATTATTCTTATTTTTCATCAATTCCAGGCTCTCTTTAATCTTTCTTTTCCAATAATTCTGTTCAATGTGTAGAATTTTTGTTGAATCAAACTCCACCACATGACCAGTAGTCAACACATGCTCAGCAATAGCGGATTGATTGCAATTTTTCAACCTTATTGCTCTGCTATGTTCATTGATCCTGGTTGATACTTTTCTGCCTGTTTCACCAATATAAACCATCCCACACTCACACGGCACTTCATATACGCCTGCATTCTCCAATTTAATATGGTCCTTTAGTCTTGTTGTGAGAGAAGACATCTTTAAAAGAGGTTTGAATACAACTCTGAGGCCACACTGTTTTAATACATGGCTTATTCTGTCCGTAGTCCCTCTAATGTACGGCAGAGTAATCAAACCTGTGTATTCAATGGATGGTTCCGATCGCAATCGTTTAGTGCCATTAAAAATGCTTTCTATCTTTCCTTTCGAGAAACCATTCAGTAAGAGAGCCGATTTCAACCGATTCTCCTCTAACGTAAGGTTACTTGGGGAGCATATTCTAAGAGCCCTTTGGTGTAAAGTTTTTACTATGCCTGAAATTTGTGCGGGATGATGATGTGAACTGGCATGCAAATATCGGTTCGTATGTGTAGATTTTCTGTAAATATCGTAAGAAAGATTAGTTAGGTTTCTTGTGATTAAAACATCTAGGAAAGGGAGGGTTTTGTTTGATTCTCTCTCGATGGTGAGTTTAATATTGGGATGGATCGTGTTGGTGTGGGCCGTAAACTCTGTCAGGCTTTTATTACCATGTGGCCATATGATTAGAATATCATCCACATATCTGAGCCACAACTTAGGTTTCAACGGGAATCCCTGGAGAACTCTTTTTTCAAAATCCTCCATAAAGATATTCGCAAATACCGGAGACAATGGTGAGCCCATGGCAGTACCATCTGTCTGTTGGTAAAAGCTACCATCAAAAACAAAGTAAGTCGCTCTTTGACAGAATTCAATTAGACCTAGGATATTAGGGGGGATGCCTTTTTCTTTTAAAATGGAAATTGTGTTGTGGATAGGTACGTTAGTGAACAGGGATTCAACATCCAAGCTCGCTAAGATGTCGTTCTGGGTGATGGTCTGCTTTTTAAGTATTTCGACCAGGTGAGTGGAGTCTTTAACAAATGAGGAAGTTTGATAGGAAAGTGGTTTAAGGTAATTAGAAAGGTATTTGGCTATCTGGTATGTGAGAGAATTAACCTGGCTTACTATTGGTCTCAGAGGGGTGTTTGGTTTATGGATTTTTGGGAGTCCGTATATCTTAGGAATCTGAGGGTCAGAAGGACTAAGGTGTTTTTTCGTTTCATCATCGAGATCGAGTTTGTTGATTAGAGTCTTTAGTTGTCTAGATAATTTGTTAGTAGGATCTTTGTTTAAAGCTTTGTAAGTGGGAGTATTAATTATAAGAAGCATTTTGTCCGTGTAATCCTGGCTGTTCATGACTACGGTAGCATTTCCTTTATCAGCCGGCATTATTCTAACCGTGTCATCTCGAGAAATCGTTTTCAACGCACGCATCTCAATAGTGGATAAATTAGGTTTTGGTGGGCGTGCATGTCTCAAAATATTGACTGTTTCTAATCTAATATTCTGAGCAGTTTGTGAAGGAAGTTTATATATTGCTGATTCTATTGAGCTTATGATTTCTTTTGTGGGAATGGTTTTGGGGGCTCAGATATGTGGATGATATTCTAATCATATGGCCACATGGTAATAAAAGCCTGACAGAGTTTACGGCCCACACCAACACGATCCATCCCAATATTAAACTCACCATCGAGAGAGAATCAAACAAAACCCTCCCTTTCCTAGATGTTTTAATCACAAGAAACCTAACTAATCTTTCTTACGATATTTACAGAAAATCTACACATACGAACCGATATTTGCATGCCAGTTCACATCATCATCCCGCACAAATTTCAGGCATAGTGAAAATTATTAAAATTATTTATTAATCATCAATTTTATTATTTTTTAGGACTTAGAGACTTTAATGTTTAGATAATTATATCTCATCACTTTCCATTTGTTGAGAATCATCTTTTGGCAACACTGGTTTGAATTCGCGCCAAATACAACTGGCTTGCTTCCCTCCAAAATCTCTTGCTTAATTTAATATTAATATCATAAATAATGTAAAATTAAAGAACTCAATTTATTCATAAAATAATTGTTGTTCACGTTTTGTTTATAATTTTTAATTTAATTGTTTAAGAATAATTATTTTTTCTCCTGTAATTTTGAAATTGTAAGCACGTTCAGAGCGCCATCTGGTTGGTGACTTTGGTCTTATATTAATGATCATTGGTCACTTGTCACTGGACGCTCGAACAGTGCAGTCGCTTGATAACGATTGCAGAAGCAGCAATCGAAACGTTGTGTATATGTTTGTATTTTTTGAATAAATTTACAATAACAAATATCTATATGTGGTTTAATTTACAAAATTCCGTTATAAATAAAAACAACCACCAAAGCTTTAATAATTTAATATCTACAAATTATGGTAAGGACATTTTCAGACAGGTTAGAAATTTTGATAAATTGAGAACAAAACGTGCTAAACTTCTCTCTTCTTTAAATTTTCTAAAAAGATGCAGAGATTCCAATATAATTCCAAAAGGTTTTCGGATTAAGAGAGTAATTAAATCTATCTCAGCTGCAAAAATTTATAATAACACAAGCCTAGCACTGATGAAAGAAAGGATTCGATCAATAAGGTATGAACTCAACATAACAGACTCCACTCTCTTTAAACTCCACTTATTCTTATCCTACAAACTAACACCCCAGCATTGGTCCTACCTAGAACATGTAACCAATTCCCATTTCCATTACACTCTCACAAAAACGACACAGACCCAAATCAAAAAATTTCGAGATCTCGTTCCCGAATCGCATGCACCTCATATTAACAGTAAATTGGATAAGGTTGTGATCAATCTTTCTGACAAACAACTTACGCCAGTTGCCATATCCGCTTTATCCAAAGGTCCTAAATTTGCTATAGCCCCCAAAACCATTCCCACAAAAGAAATCATAAGCTCAATAGAATCAGCAATATATAAACTTCCTTCACAAACTGCTCAGAATATTAGATTAGAAACAGTCAATATTTTGAGACATGCACGCCCACCAAAACCTAATTTATCCACTATTGAGATGCGTGCGTTGAAAACGATTTCTCGAGATGACACGGTTAGAATAATGCCGGCTGATAAAGGAAATGCTACCGTAGTCATGAACAGCCAGGATTACACGGACAAAATGCTTCTTATAATTAATACTCCCACTTACAAAGCTTTAAACAAAGATCCTACTAACAAATTATCTAGACAACTAAAGACTCTAATCAACAAACTCGATCTCGATGATGAAACGAAAAAACACCTTAGTCCTTCTGACCCTCAGATTCCTAAGATATACGGACTCCCAAAAATCCATAAACCAAACACCCCTCTGAGACCAATAGTAAGCCAGGTTAATTCTCTCACATACCAGATAGCCAAATACCTTTCTAATTACCTTAAACCACTTTCCTATCAAACTTCCTCATTTGTTAAAGACTCCACTCACCTGGTCGAAATACTTAAAAAGCAGACCATCACCCAGAACGACATCTTAGCGAGCTTGGATGTTGAATCCCTGTTCACTAACGTACCTATCCACAACACAATTTCCATTTTAAAAGAAAAAGGCATCCCCCCTAATATCCTAGGTCTAATTGAATTCTGTCAAAGAGCGACTTACTTTGTTTTTGATGGTAGCTTTTACCAACAGACAGATGGTACTGCCATGGGCTCACCATTGTCTCCGGTATTTGCGAATATCTTTATGGAGGATTTTGAAAAAAGAGTTCTCCAGGGATTCCCGTTGAAACCTAAGTTGTGGCTCAGATATGTGGATGATATTCTAATCATATGGCCACATGGTAATAAAAGCCTGACAGAGTTTACGGCCCACACCAACACGATCCATCCCAATATTAAACTCACCATCGAGAGAGAATCAAACAAAACCCTCCCTTTCCTAGATGTTTTAATCACAAGAAACCTAACTAATCTTTCTTACGATATTTACAGAAAATCTACACATACGAACCGATATTTGCATGCCAGTTCACATCATCATCCCGCACAAATTTCAGGCATAGTAAAAACTTTACACCAAAGGGCTCTTAGAATATGCTCCCCAAGTAACCTTACGTTAGAGGAGAATCGGTTGAAATCGGCTCTCTTACTGAATGGTTTCTCGAAAGGAAAGATAGAAAGCATTTTTAATGGCACTAAACGATTGCGATCGGAACCATCCATTGAATACACAGGTTTGATTACTCTGCCGTACATTAGAGGGACTACGGACAGAATAAGCCATGTATTAAAACAGTGTGGCCTCAGAGTTGTATTCAAACCTCTTTTAAAGATGTCTTCTCTCACAACAAGACTAAAGGACCATATTAAATTGGAGAATGCAGGCGTATATGAAGTGCCGTGTGAGTGTGGGATGGTTTATATTGGTGAAACAGGCAGAAAAGTATCAACCAGGATCAATGAACATAGCAGAGCAATAAGGTTGAAAAATTGCAATCAATCCGCTATTGCTGAGCATGTGTTGACTACTGGTCATGTGGTGGAGTTTGATTCAACAAAAATTCTACACATTGAACAGAATTATTGGAAAAGAAAGATTAAAGAGAGCCTGGAATTGATGAAAAATAAGAATAATATGAACAAGGACAAAGGCCTCTTAATAAATCAAATTTGGGATCTTGTGAATTGAAAATTATTAAAATTATTTATTAATCATCAATTTTATTATTTTTTAGGACTTAGAGACTTTAATGTTTAGATAATTATATCTCATCACTTTCCATTTGTTGAGAATCATCTTTTGGCAACACTGGTTTGAATTCGCGCCAAATACAACTGGCTTGCTTCCCTCCAAAATCTCTTGCTTAATTTAATATTAATATCATAAATAATGTAAAATTAAAGAACTCAATTTATTCATAAAATAATTGTTGTTCACGTTTTGTTTATAATTTTTAATTTAATTGTTTAAGAATAATTATTTTTTCTCCTGTAATTTTGAAATTGTAAGCACGTTCAGAGCGCCATCTGGTTGGTGACTTTGGTCTTATATTAATGATCATTGGTCACTTGTCACTGGACGCTCGAACAGTGCAGTCGCTTGATAACGATTGCAGAAGCAGCAATCGAAACGTTGTGTATATGTTTGTATTTTTTGAATAAATTTACAATAACAAATATCAATATGTGGTTTAATTTACAAAATTCCGTTATAAATAAAAACAACCACCAAAGCTTTAATAATTTAATATCTAGAATAGAGATTGTTCATAAAGGTATTCTAAACATTTGATTATACACGGATAGGAGAAATAAATGAAGATTATTTTGGAAACAATATATCATAAATTATTGAAAAACTACCGGAAATATGCTTTGCATCTCAAGTGAGAGGATTAAGGAGGTATACATTTTGTGGTTTAATTAGAAAAAATGATTGTACTCTCTTTTATTAAAATAAAATGAAAAATGATTTCTATTTAAAGAAATTTGGAAAAATTAACATTTTTAAAGTACATTGAAAATAAATAAATAAATTAAATTGTACATAAACATTTGTATTTTAATTTTTTTTTTTATTTGTTTGATGGTGAAATTTTATTATTATATATGTTTATAAATTTTATTAAAAAGAATTCATTTTTTTTTCAAAAGTGATGTAATTTTAATGAAAGGTATAAAAAATTTTAATTATTAAAATTTGTATAGATTTAATAGAAAATTGTGTTGTAATTTGATTGAAATATCAAATTTAAATCCTATAACTTTCATAATTTGATATATATATATATAATAGATCATTTATATTTGTATAGATAAATAGGAATAATTTATATATTAAATGATAAAAATAAAAAAAAATCTCTCCTAGAAACAAGAAATAATGAGATTAGTCGTATTTAAAACAAAATTAGTATAATAATAATAATAATGATTGAACATGTATAAGATACAGATATTTACTTTCCCGCATACTTCGTATAAGGGAAGTATTGGAATCGTCAAAAATTTCGACTTCGAGATTTCGATAGATCTTGACGTTTTAGACCTCCCTGAGTCGGAAAATACCATTTTTCGAATTATGTCTGTGTGTGTGTATGTATGTATGTATGTATGTATGTATGTATGTAATGTCTGTAAGCAAATTTACTCAAAAACTAATCAAGCTAGGACTTCGAAATTTGGTACACCGATATTATTCACAGTTTGTAGATTTCTATCAAAATTTCGTCAAAATCGGTTAACCGGAAGTGGTACTTTACCTACACTGGTTGCGTTTACCTTTCAAGTAAAGTTCCAGTTTGCTTCGAGATATTTGCTTCCTATTTTGTATATAGATTTAAAAATATGAAAAAAATTCAGATACCAAATTTCATCATGATCTGACTACCGGAAGTGACATTTTACCTATACAAGTAGCGTTAGGTGTAAATTATAAATATATATAATAGTGTTAAACCATTTTACTTTATAATTTAAATTAATTAGTTTGTTTATTTTTATTGTTGTTAAAACATAATAATAATAACCTAATTACCTATTTATATGCGGGAAAGTCTAGGGGAGGACACTCCCGATTTATTTTAAATAAGTGAAAAGTATATTTATTAAAGCTTTTGTGGTTATTTTGATAATTATTAAGGGAATTTTTATTAAAAGACCACATTGTTTGTATAAAATTATTTATTAAATTAAAATATTTTATAATAATTTTATTAAGTTAAAATATTTTATAATAATTTTATTAAATTAAAATATTTTATAATAATTTAATAAATAATTTTATACAAACAATGTGGTCTTTTAATAAAAATTCCCTTAATAATTAAGTGAAAAGTATGTCCTTGAATTCAATTTTCAGATTGTACCAAAGAAATTTCTTATGTATTTATAAATAAATACTTTGGTTTATTCAGTGTTTGTGTTTATTTTGTTGACAAATAATAAAATAATTATAAATTAATTTTAAAAATGTATATAACTTTAAACCTAAATAAATCTCATTAATCTCATTAGGTCTTAGTTATATGGGTAAGTGAAAGTGTGCATTTCATTAATTTTTATTTTAATGAAATATTTTGTTTTTTAATTGTTTAAAATTGAAATGCGTAAAAAAATGAATAAAGACGATGAATATTAATATTTTATGACAACATCAATGGAAGATTTAAATAGAATATTTTTAAATTTGTAAGATATTGAAAAAATATTGAAAAATTTAATGGAAATTTCGATATATTTTACTTTCATTTATTTCTTGATAACAATATAGGGATAATACATGACTTGGGATATATATATAAACAAAAAGTGAAAGATTGTTGTGATAACTCTTTAAACTTAATTCTAAAATTTAAAGTTAATATTACAAAATGAGCTGTAAACCGACCCACGATTTAAAAATAATAAAAAACATATAGTATATATGTATGTATTTTTTATTTCATCAGTTAGTTTAATGCAATAATAATGGATTGGGATAGAATTAAATTTTATATCATTTTTAATTCAACCTATACATATATATATATATATAGATATATATATAGATATAGATATAGATATATATAATTTATATTATATTTGAGCAGCGGCCGGCGCATGTCAAGCGAGCGGCAGGTACATAGTCGCAGTTCACACGCTGGCTGCATCATTGAGCCGAGAGAATTAGGTATTTTGCGCGACTTTAAAATTTTCAAATTCTTTATTTTTTTTTTCTTTGAATTGATTTAACACTGAGCGTATCAATCATTTTTGTGTAGAAAGTATAAAAAAAAAATATTTATAAAACTTTAATTAAAATGACTAAATTATATTATTTTATTTTTAATTTAATTAATTATTAATTACTACTATATTTTAAGTGAAAAATTTGAAAAAACAATAAATATAAAATTAATACTTTGTAAACTACTACTTCAAGTTTCCGGTTATACACCAAAAGTTGATGAATTCATGCTACTGATGCATTAAGTAAATATATCAAATTTTATCAATATCCGTTGAGTCGTTCAAGCTATACACGTCTTTACGGACACAATAGAGGGACGGACCGACAGACATAAGGCTAGAAAGTTTTTGTAAAAATCTTCACATGTGAAAATTGGTTAGTTCCTATCGTCGGTCGGTAAAAAAGTTTGATTATACTTTTTTTTCTATAATAATATAAACAAATATTAATGCTAATTAATTTTTATATACGAGTATAATAATTTGATTTATATAATTTAAATTATATTTAAATAATTTATCTTTGTTTAATTTAATTTATTGATAATATAATTATCTAAAGAGTCTAAAGAGACTGTGATCTAGATTATTTACTAATATACTATATATATAAATCTAGTATGAAACGGATTTCAAGGGGTCCCCCTTACACAGGACCGTCCGTTAGACGAATGAATGGTGAAGCTTTGCTTACCACAAGCTCGGCAAACTTGGCGTTAAGCTCATCCTCGCTGGGGATGGGTTGTGTGGGTGTCATCGCCTGGAGTGACAATGTCCCCGCATCACGCACCACGCAATAGATCTCCGGCGGCGCCTCTTTCTGAAAAAAAGATTGAAAAAAAAATTAAAATCTTTTTGATTTCATAGATAAATTCAAAAGTCTGGAACCATTTGTATTTACATAATACTGTAAATTACACCGAATCCAAATAAATAAATAAATAAATTTTCATTTTTTTTCTTTTATTTATTTAAATTCAAAATAATAAATATTATCGTTAGTCTAATAGAATTGAGTTTAGAAATTTAAATCACATTTTGTGGAATGAAATTAATATTAATTTTTTATAAATTAACAATATAGTTTTTTTTATTTATTCAAATTCAAGAAATTTATAAAGTAGATTAAATTTTGATTAAATTTTTTAAATGATATTTATATTTGAAATAAACTCCAAAAATTAAAATAAGTTCTCTCTCGAATTTTGTTTAATAAAAATAGGGGTAATTTTCGAATTTAAAAAAAATAATTCTTCTTTACCTATATTAAAAATATATGAATGTGAACCTGTTCAAAATAATATAAAAACTAATACATTTAATAATAATATAATTTATATAAATCATTGACCATCGAGCGAACAAAGCGTAAAAAAAATTATCGACTTTTCTTCATAAAAAAATAAAATTAATATAATAAATAATCCCTTAATTGTAAAGGGAAAGGGGTGGTTGGTAAAAAAATATAAACTAATTTTAATAAAGGAATGATTTATTATTTCCAAATGTGTTTAATTATATTATTATTATGATAAATGTATTATAATATAGAAATTCGTGGGAAATCCAACCCCCTTTCACATGTATATACGAGTACATCCTGGGATCAACTTTCTCCCTTGAGCTTTATTAGTTGTCTCATTAAGAATTCATAGTCCATCCAAGATGACCAAACATTAGGGAGAGATTCACAATTCCCCTTTGCAAATAGTAATCCCTTTTTTTAATTCTCTTCAATAAACTATGCTACTACGTGGACAAATAAATTTATTGATATATATATTGTTTACTGATGAGGTAGTATAACATGTTCGGAATATTTCAACTAGCTTTTCAAATAATAATAGAATTTTTGTAATTCTTTAAAAAATCATTTATTTAGATTAAATAATACTATAAAAATATTTGCTCTAAAATACTAAAAATAAGATAAATAGTATTTTCTTAGAAATTTCATTTGAAATTTGTAATATTTATATACAATTTTAAAAATTAATGATAAAAATGTATTTAAAAAAACAATTAAGCTTCATAATGAAATATATGGTGCAAATGTGTATCTATATATATATCAGAATAATAAATATACGAGATTCTAGATAAATAGAAGCATTTAAACATCAGTTTACCATGTATGTTTTATGAATATAGAATAGCTGATATTATTTAATAATAAATATAAATAAAAATTTAAATTAATTATAAATTAATAATTATTAATTAAAATAATTTACACAGTATAATAATAACTTAAACAATCAATAAGGAATAATTAATTATTATTTAATATATAAAAAAATACAATTTACTATAGAACAGTAAAGTAAATATGTTAAATATTTAACTTTTAAAAAATATTATATTTCCTCTTAAATAATATATATATAAGTATGTATTATAAATTTATAGGGATAATGAATTAATTTATTATATAAGATTCTAAATAATAAAACATTTTACAAATTACTTTCTTTTTTACTAATTCATTTATATCTCATAAAATATAATTATATTTTTAGTTATCAGTACTTATTAGTAGTATAGATTTATTATTCATAGATATAGATTTATTTGTTCAACCACAGATTAATTAAAAAAAAACAACAAAAATTAAGAATTATATAGGTATAAGTTTATTGATTGTCCAAATGACAATAATCAAAACAATAAAGAAAGCATTCAGGGAGAAAGCATGTGAGCTACAAGTGATTTACATGTTTTGAAATGAAGTGGAATGGGCAAGGAAGAAAGCAAACAGGCTAACGACTTAAGATAATGTTGAAAGGTGCAGCCGTCAATTGATGAATTGACCATCAGGCCACTCCCTGGACTCCTCCTGGGATTAACTGATCGAATTAGTCTGATACAAAGGTGGGGTTGCTTATTGTTTTATTTATTTACTTGAAATCAAAGAAATCAAAGAAAAAACATTTTCCATGTTATCCAATGAACATTATTCTAAAAACATAATCACGTTTGCTACTCAAGAGATAACAAATAAAGGAAAATTCTATACACAAACTTATTTTTCCAATTAAATAATCTTAAAAATTAACTGTAATGTGATTATCCAAACATATTTAAAAGTGAGATTATTAATTTGTAATATTATGAAATTTATTTTAATTCAATCATTAAGTAAAAATAAATTTGTAAAATTAATTTTTGAATTTATAAAAATAAATAAAATAAGAAATATTATATATAGTCCCTGAATTTTTGAATTTCGCGTCTCTTAAAGAAATGGCAACACTGCACCTGTCAATTGACTCCTGTCGGAATTTGAACTAGTTGGGTCTATTAGTTTTTGTTTGACATTTAATAATAGCAGACTATGTCGTGATTTGAGAAGAAAATGAAAAAAGGAATTTCCATGAAAATCCCTGAATTGGGGTACGAATTGCTCTCTCATCCGGCCTATTCTCCGGATTTAGTTCCAAGTGACTATTTCTTGTTTTCAAATCTGAAGAATTGTCTCGGTGGAAAGAGATTTGAGTCCAATGGTGAAATCATTTTCCAAACAAATACCTATTTTGATCTCCTCAGCAAATCTTATTTTTTGGAAAGGATAAAAAAATTGAAGAAACGTTGAACTCGAAGGAGACTACGTTGAAAAATAAAATCATTTTTTTTACTATGTTTCATTTAAAAAAGTCACGGGCTTATTGACCTGCCCTCGACATATATAAAATATGATTATTAGAAATTTTTAAAAATATATAGTAAATAAAAATTGAGATTTTGTGTTCCATTCAACAACAGACATTATTCAAAATTCAAGAAAATTTAAAAAAAAATTTTGAATTATTAAAAATAAAAATATTAGTACCGAAATTATAATAATTTATTTACACAATCATTGAATAAGTATTTAATTTACAATTCAATATATTTATATTAATTTATTTTTATAAGATTTTAAGAAAATTGTATTCTGTATTATTTATTTATAAAATTATTATATATATATATATTATATTTTAGATATATAAATGAAATAAAAAATGTTTGTATTTTCTATTGATCAATTGATTAAATTCTTTAACTAATTTTTTATCATTTGGCAATTTTCCTATATCAAATATTTTTTCCTTTTAAATTAGATATTATATCTTTTATTAAAAATATTATTTTCTTTTAATTTTAATTTTTTTTTTTTAGAAATCTTTAGTTTAATTTTAGAAAAGTAGTAAGGGTTAAGGTCGGGTCAATTTTAGTTAAAAAAATCGACCTCCATTTTTTTTTAAATTACAATCGCAGAAAATCAAATAAATAAACAGTAGTTTTGGAGATGCTTTCTATGAAATATATAACCTCTTATCCCACTAAAATGCATTGATGAAACATTTAGAAAGTGAAAGAAAAAAAATATATGCCTTGTTAATTCATAAATTTTGTACGATCGATAGAAACCCAAGAGTGAGATAAAAAAAGGTTAATCAATTGAATCTTGATTGCAATGCAAATGACACAAGGTTGAATTATTCTAATGAGATAATGAAAGTTTGCAAATTGTTAGAAATTATTATTTATTTTTAGTTTTTAAAAGAAGAATATTAACTGGTAAAATATATAGAATTATATTAATTAATTAATTTAACTTAAACACATTATTAAAGAACAATTATTTATACAAGTAGGACAGTGATAATGCTAATAAAATGATTTCAGATTTTAATATTTTAAACAAATATACAATTGTACAAAAAATATAAATATATGATGGCCCAAATAAAAAAATGGGTTATTTAAATATTATTGTGTAGAGTTTACATTTACAATCTAGAAAAAGATTAATTAATTAATTTTATAATATAGTATTGAAAATCTGGAGTGTCTCCACTCGACTATCTCTCAAATTTGAAATGGATTATTTTAAGTCAAAATTTAAAAAATTAATTCTGATACTTTCAGCGATTTAAACAAGCTAAAATTCTATAAATAGCAATTTTATAAAATTTTTAATCATGTAAAAACTATCAAATTTATATCTTTAATTTTACGGTTAGTTTAGGGGGAAAAAATAAAAACCTGGTAGGTAATGTCCCTCTTTCAAAAGAGCTAAATTTCTCAAAATTTGATAGAAAACTACTAATTTTGAATAATGTCAGTGTACCAAATTCCAATATTCAAGCTCAAATCATTTTTGCGTAATCTTGTCTACATACACCCATACCCACCCACACACATACACACAGACATTTTTCTTAACCTTAGTGAAAATGACTCAGGGACCTTCAAAACGTATAAAAACATCAAAATCTCGACATTAAAAATTTTCGTGATCGCAAAACTAACCTCTGGTGAGATAGTAAAAAGTAGTATTGAAGATTAAGATTTTGATAATAAAAAAGTATATTATTATAATTTATTGGAAACTGGAATAAAGGTTAAAAATTATAAAACTTCAATTTCAATAAATTATTTACGTATTTGAAAATGACTCATCTTATTCTTTGCTGAATGAATATAACTAATTATATATTCAAACACTGTCAATTCTTAATTTGATTGACGTTAAAAAATATGTTCTTAGATTATAAATGTTTTTTCTAATTAAATATGAATAATAATAATAATAATAATATGATCTTTTTATAATATAATATAGTCGATTTTTTTATTTTGGGAAAAAATGGAGATGAATCACATTTATTTGTAAGGATGATTTAAATTATTTAACCTTTGACATTCCAATTAAAGTTTAATGATGATGATTCTGGTTGGAGGAGCATAATTCAATTATGTTAACTATTATAATGTAAAATTTCAATTTTAATTTTTTCGAGATTTATGGAGAGGGAATAAATGTGTTTTAATTAAATATTTAAAAGAATAATAAGTATTTATTAAATAAAATGAAAAATAAATAATGATAGACATTAATTATCAAAAATATATAAAGATCATCAGTTGAGCCCAAATTTACACAAAATTATAATTTTTTATATTTATTCCTTTTATATTCTATCAAAGTAATAAAATACTTAAAAATTATATTTTTTGATAAATACACCCTCCATTCCAAAAGAAACCGAACTTTTTAAAAACAACAAAAAAACCAATGTACATTTTGGAACAAATCATTTTTATTAATTAATGTATTCCCCTTCTGCATCGATACACAAATTTGAACGCTCCAACAAGTTGTCAAACGACTTCACCATGTCCTTTATTGGAATGGTCTTTAGGACGTCGGTCGTCGCCTTCTCAAAGGCTTCAATCGATGCGTGCCACTTTCCTTTCATCGCCAAATGCAGGTTAGGGAACAGATAGAAGTCGCACGGAGCCAGATATGGTGAATAGGGCGAATGATGCAAAGGAATAACGTGATTTTTGACCAAAAATTCAGTTACAAGTCGCGAACGATGTGATGGTGCATTATCGTGAAAAAGAGTCCAACTGCCGATTTCTCGATATTATGGCCAAATACGACGAATTCTTGCCAGCAAACGCTTCATGACGCCTAAGTAAAACTCTCCAGTGACTGTCTGGCCGTGTGGAACAAATTCTTTGTGGATAATTCCTTTTGAATCGTAAAAATCCGGTTCTGGGACGGCCTGATCTTTCGTCATCATCCAGCGTCTCTCTACCCGATTGGAATCGCCCGAACCACTCGTAAACTTGCGTACGGGATAGACAATCATCACCATATGCATTTTGTAGCATTTGGTGCGTTTCAGTAAAAGTATTACCAAGTTTAACACAAAAATCAATTGCATTGTAACTCATTTCCGACCAATGTACAAAATACACTGTCATTCGAAACGCAATAACTTTTGTTGAATGCATCCAAATATCATGAAATTTATAAAAGTTGTCAATGAGGGACTAAGCCATCTAAGGGTAAAATATTACAACAGATGGCATTAGTGGTACTATTTTTTTTTAAAGTTCGGTTTCTTTTGGAATGGAGGGTGTATATACTTTTTGTTTATATGTTAAAAATAAAAATTTAAACATTCAATGATGTGATGTTTCATTTCATCAGAAAAGACTATAATATTATTATTTTAATAATTATTCAAAGTTTATCTATAATTTTTATATCAGATATTAATTCAGAATAAATCCTTTGAAGTTATTTTGTTTATTTTATGTTATTAAGGGAAGTAAGGTGTTTGACAAGTCTGTGTTTATTCCTAAAATGATGATAGATTTTCTTTTATTTTTACTGGTTTATTTTTAATGTGCCATATGATTAGTATTGATTTTAAACAGAGTACACGTGAAGAAAGCTCTTTCCACCATTTCCAAACAGTTCTAATTACGTTTTTTTTTTCTTTACAAATAATTTCTTTTTCAAGTGCAAAATGAAATGTCGATTCATTCGTGGAGAACGAGTAAAAGAGAGAAAGAGATAGAGATTGGTCCACTGGTTTGATGATCGAGTGGGTGGGTAAAAGTCCTACTGGCCCACTGAGCCTCCACACGATCTTGCCTGGCCGCTTGTTGATGTTGTTGTTGTTCCTCTTCTTGATGTTTTTTCCCTTTCGATTTGAGAAATGGAAAGCTGGAGAAGAACGAGGGACAGATCACAAGCATCGACGAGTGATGGATGCCGTGGGGGGAATAAAAAAAAAACAATAAAAAGGAGGAAAATATGCCGAATGTCACGTTGCGCATGTTTCAGGTAACCTTTTACAGCTCCAGACTGTCTCAATCGCGAAATCAAATCGAACCGCCCTGGCTTTGAAATTGTCCGCTGCCCTTTTTCAATCAACCCATCTTCGTTCGTGCAAGCAAAACAGCAAAACAACAACAGAAACTAACTATTCCGAGCATCAATTTAGAAACAATGATTAATCATTCATTCCTGTGAAAAGATCAAGATCATTTGCAATTTTATTTGCATGTTAAATCCTCTTGATCTTAATTTATTTAATTAATTCATATAGAAATAAGAAACTTGGATTCTCTTCATTGAAAGTTCCAAATTGATTTAAAAATTCTATTGTTTGGTATTTAAATACACGATATTTATATAAAATGGGTTTTTATCAAGGTTCTTCTAGTTTAAAGAAGCTAACCTTAAGCTTCTTAACCTTTAATTTAAAATGAATAATCTCTGACCTCTCCAGAAAAAAAAAGATTAAAAGAATAAGAAAAAAGAGATTTTAAAGATAATTTCATTTATTCGGTAATGAAAAATAACAAATACATTAATATAAATAGAATTGTTAAATTATCGTTTATTATTTTTACATAACTAAATCTATTTTTAATAATAATAATAAAATAGAATAAATATATACCTAAAAAAAAGCGGGAGTGTCCTCCCCTAGACTTTCCCGCATATAAATAGGTAATTAGGTTATTATTATGTTTTAACAACAATAAAAATAAACAAACTAATTAATTTAAATTATAAAGTAAAATGGTTTAACACTATTATATATATTTATAATTTACCTCTAACGCTACTTGTATAGGTAAAATGTCACTTCCGGTAGTCAGATCATGATGAAATTTGGTACCTGAATTTTTTTAATATTTTTAAATCGATATACAAAATATGAAGCAAATATCTCGAAGCAACTGGTACTTTACTTGAAAGGTAAACGCAACCAGTGTAGGTAAAGTACCACTTCCGGTTAACCGATTTTGACGAAATTTGGATAGAAATCTACAAACTGTGAATAATATCGGTGTACCAAATTTCGAAGTCCTAGTTTGATTAGTTTTTGAGTAAATTTGCTCACAGACATTACATACATACATACATACATCCATACATCCATACATACACACACACATACATAATTCGAAAAATGGTATTTTCCGACTCAGGGAGGTCTAAAACGTCAAGATCTATCGAAATCTCGAAGTCGAAATTTTTGACGATTCCAATACTTCCCTTATTCGAAGTATGCGGGAAAGTAAAAAAAAAAGACAGTACAGAAAATGCATAGTTTATAAAATTAACTTATTAAATAATAATTTATAATTTTAATAATTTTATAAAATAATATTTTATATTTTAATTAGAATAAAAGTTTAAATTTTTTTAGTTTTTATTTTTATATAAATATTATTTTTTTCTGAATTTTATATTCATCATTTAATGAATAAAAAATAGATTATGAAATAATTATTTAATTATTTATTAATCTATCGAGAATATCTTTGAGGATTTTTATACTTATTAATAAGATAAAATAGACAAGATTTTTAATACATATATATTATAAAATAAATATAAAACAAAACAATATAAACAAAAAGATCTAGATTTTTTAAAATAATTCTGTTCTGTTCTGTTCGATTTGGTATGATCTATTTTATTTGTAAAAGTTCCTTTAAAGAAGCCATTTATTATTAATATGTTAATTAATGATCTAATTGTAATCAATAATGATTACATCTCTTCACTTGAGCATGATTTTTTTGGGAATATTCTAAAATGAGTGTACTAAAGAATTTTTCACAAATATTTATATAATAACTTCATTAATATTTTCTGAGTAAAAACATATATTTTCTATTGTATATACATATATTAATCAATTACAAAATTTGTTATTCAAATATTTTTTTTTAATTTTTGCTATCATCTTGAAATAAATTAATTGATTAATAAAACATATCCACATTGAATTAAAATTAGTTTTTGGATTAAAATATTTGTTCATTCATAAAAAAATGATCATGAATAAAAATATTATTAATAGAAAATAATTACATTATTAAAAAATTTAAGTATAACCTTAATAAAAAAAAATATATATGAAATAAGGAAATTCTAGTTTGATAATAATTTTTTGTTTGTTTGTTCCCATTCATTATAGATAATATTCCTACTTAAGAATAAAGAATCTCGGAAATTCTTTTATACATACTACACTTTCCAATATCAAAACATTAAATTTCCTTTTTAAGTAATTTCATTACATAATTAAGAAACTATTGAATTTGATATTTTTATAAATTATATTATAAATTTCTGTAAGGTGAAAAAAAAATGTTTCAGTCTATTTTAAAGGAAATAAAATCAAGAATAACAATAATTTATTTAACCGGAGCTAATTATAATAAGTAGATTTCTTTGTTTCATTGATAAGCACTATAAAAAAAAGAACTTATAGATATAAAAAAAAACTAAGCCTAATGAAAAAAAGAAAGACTGCAGTATTAATGTCACGTCCCAGCAGACAAACAACAAGAGAACTTGTAGGTTATCAAAAGGAGTGATCATTCGCTAATTAACTAGCAATTGATTCTGATTGAGAGACACTCCTGCTGCTATTTCAATCGAAAAACAGTTAAGTAAAGTTTTTGTTCGTCTAGCGGAAATCTTAAAAACAATTTATACAAGGAATATTTTACGATTTTTTTTAATGATAATTTATAATATTTATAAAATACAAAAAACAAAAATTAAAAAAAGGATATATTTATATTCATATAACCATCATATTAATTTATTTTATTTTATTTTCATATTTTAATATTTATTTATTAAAAAGTCGAATTGGCAGTCGTGGGACTGGCCGACAGAAGTGAAAACTTGTGCGTAAGAAATTTGAAAGCAGACGGAATGCGCACCAGCTTCACGAGAAAAATGAAATTTATATACGTATATATATATATATATATAATTCATAATTATTTTTTTCAGCAAACTGATTATTATTACAAAAATATTAAAAATACGATGTGTATGAATATATATATATATGTCTGTCTGTCTGTCTGAGTGTGTGTCTGTCAAATACTCAAAATCTACCCGTCCGATTGCGATGAAACTTTCAGGGATTGTTATGGGCGTCCCAGGGAAGGTTTTAGTGTAGTTAAATCCAAAATTAATTTATCCAAAATTAATTTAAATAGTAATATTTTGGTAAAAGTCTATTTATGGTTACCATGGTTACATTGAAAAATTTACAATAAATAAATAAAAATAATTGGAAATCTTTTCAACTTATTATTTTGATAAATTTTATTAATATTTTTAATTTTTTTTAAACTGCCAAAAATAACATATCCATAATAATAGTTGTAATAAAAATAAAAATATAAATCACAATGTAAGTAAAATATTGAATCGTTTTATTTATATTGTTTCAATTATTGTTTGAATATTTATTAAATTTATATATAGATTAATTTACATGTTTAAATGTATATTTAATAAATTTATTTATTTATTCTTAATATTAATAATTCCAATTACTTTCTTGAAATTTTTTTTTATTTAAAAGCATATTCAGCATATCTCGCAAATTTGAATTGGATTAAATAACATATATTAATTTAAATTAAATTAAATTAATTCAATTATAAATTAAAATTAATAAATAATATTTATTAAACCAGCGAAAGTTTGGCTCTTTTTTGATGGCACCACGTCACGTGTTGGCGCGTGAGATTTCCAGTGTTAAAAAATTAATTCTGGTACTTTCAGCAATTCAATTTTCGATGTTGAGATTTTGATGTTTTTGATGTTATAAATAATATTTATTAAATTATAATTTAATTTAAATTAATAAATATTATTTAATCAAATTCAAATTTGCGAGATAGTCGAGTGGATAGTGGAGTGTTTGGCTCTTTGTTGATGGCACCACGTCACGGGTTGGCGCGTGAGATTTCCAGTGTTAAAAAATGAATTCTGGTACTTTCAGCGATTCTATCAAGCTGAAATTCTATATATAGCAGTTTTATACAATTATTAATCATGTGAAAAATTATCAAACATATATCTTTATTTTTACGGTCACACACACACACACACACACACACACACACACACACACACACACACATATTTAAAAATTAATTTATTAAAATATATATTATATAATATATTATATATAGTATATAATTTAATATATATATATATAAATATTCTGAAATTAATTTTAAATTATATAAATATATTAGAAATTAATTTAATATAATTTAACACATAATAATATATTAAAATATTTTATTTTATATATACATAATTTAGTGATACTGATTATTAATGTAAATATAAATAATAATATTTAATATGGCAAATATGTAAAATTTTGTAAAGAATGTATCAGAAGGTTAGTGTCTAACATTCTGGCGTATTGCGCATGCGTATATCGTTCGGGTCGGTCGGTCGGGTCGTTTTGGAACGGTCGGTCGTTTTGGAATGGTCGGGTCGTTTTGGAACGGTCGGGTCGTTTTGGAATCTCACGCGAAATCTATATTTTTTCCCCATCCCGCAAAAGTGCTCAACGCCGCTAAAGAAGTTTTCACTTCAATAATGTCAATAATCCTGAAATAATATTGAAATAAGAAGTAATTTACTTGATTAATTTGTTTATGACATAAAATGAATTTGAAACAAATAAGTAAATATTAACATGATAAAGATATATTCATGATATTTAAATAATAAGTGAGTCTAGAATTATTATATAATATGACTTTGTTGGACTACAAAATATACATGCATGTTTTAAATTAAAATGACTAAATTATATTATCCTCGTTTTTATTTTTAGTTTAATTGCTCAATTATTAAATACTACTATATTTTAAGTGGAGAATTTCCGACAATGAGTATAAAATTAATACTTTTTAAACTACCACTTTGGGTTTCCGAATATACACCAAAAGTTGATGAATTCATGCTACTGATGCATTAAGTAAATATACTAAATTTTATCAAAATCCGTTGAGCCGTTCAAGCTATACTCGTCTATACGGACATATAATGGACAGACGGACGGACGAACAGATATTATGCTAAAAATACTTTTTTCTTCGTCTTTTCATTTTTTTTTTAACAACTCTCTCCTCCTTGAAAGTTACCCTCATTTATAATAATATATTTTTTAAATAAATAACCTGTAATTTTTTCATTTGATAAATGATTAAATTCTGCTAATTTAATCCTAGGTATAAATTAAATAATAAAAACAGAAAAATAATTTGTATGTCAATGACACAGATTGTCATCTAAATAACAAACATAATATATTTAGATGTATTGTTAATAAAGAATTATATATATATAAGTAAATTTAGAACGTTTTTATTTATATAAATAAGTGAAGAAATATATATATATATATATATATATATATAAATTAATATTAAGAAAAAAAAATCAGCATTATTATCAAATTAAGGTTGTCAGTTTGTTGTTTTGAAAATTTCATTTGATATTACATTGATTAAAAATTAACTCAAAAATTGTATGGTCCATTGAGCTAGATAACTAAGTCAATAAAATAAATAAACTATATAATTAATGGGGAGGGGGATTAAAGTTAAGGATAAATTTGACCTCGCAATGTTTTATTTATTTATATCTACGATTTATTTATTATATAAGGGAAAGTATAAAATTAAATGAGTAAAGAATTTCTATTAATAAAATTCCTCTACACGAAAAATTCTCTATTTTATATATATAAAAGATAATTATATAGAATTTAATTGTATGTTAAATTGATGAAATATTTGACTCTTAATCAGAATCAAATTAAAAAAATAATAAATTATACCTAAGTGATGTTATTTTAGATGAACAATAACAAAGACAATTTCAAAAACAAAACGAAAAATAATTGTTTATTCATTGCTTAAAATACTTTTAATGATAGTTAAATAGATGTATTTTTTATTGTCTTTTTTCTATTAGAGTAAAGAAATGCGTCAGGTTACACATACAAAAAAAAAAAAAAAATTAATGCTTGGTTGAATTGCTCGCGTGTCATTTTATTATGAAAAACAGTGATTGCTAGTAAAGGAATTTCTTAAAAGCAGATACATAAGATTCCCCCACTCTACTCTCTTTGTATTTAAACACCAACCGTTGAAATAGACAATTTTAGTAATAGAATATTACTTTAGATTCTAAAAAAGGTCAATGCATTAAATAACATAACTTTAGAAGTACCGGGACCCCGAGCCTCGGCTCGGTACTTAAGTTAAAAAAAATGATTCATTATTATTGGATTTGGCTGGTAATATTAATACCTGGGACACCGAGCTCTCGCTCTACCCTTTAAAAAATATTGATACACAATTCTTTAATTATTTATTACAATTATTAAATGTTACACATTTGCATCAATCTGATTAAAATTAATGAACTTGTGCTCCTCAATAATACATAAATATATAATATATAGGTACATATATTTTTTTTCTATAGTGTTTTTTTGAAAAACTGTTTAGCGCCCCAAGTGGTTATAAAACAAACTAAAGACAAAAAAACGTGCTTTGCAGCTTTTCGGAATTAAAAAAGCAAAATTGGCAGTCGTGGGACTGGCCGACAGAAGTGAAAACTTCTGCGTAAGAAATTTTAAAACAGACGAAATTCGCGCTATTTCACGAGAAAGATGAATTTCATATGCATGTATATATATATAACTTATATATTATTTTAAACATATATTTTAAACAAATTTGTAACTTATATTTATATATATATAAATACACAACTTTGTTTAAAATATTGCAATACGAACTGTTTTATAATTCTTATCTCTAACATAAAATATATATTTATTATGTGAAGTTCATTTCGTATAATTTTGATTATATATGTATATATGAAATGAACTTTACATAATAAATATATATTTATATGTTAGAGATAATTTATAAAACAGTTCTAATGACAATTCAAATTTCGCGCTCTGTTATAAGAAATTTGAAAGCAGATGGTTTCATGGTGTTGGTCACGATCACGCGAGTTCTATACTTTTTCCCCATCCCGCAAAAGTGCTCAACGCCGCTAAAGAAGTTTTCACTTCAAAAATTATTTAATATTTGGAAATATATCTGACTTATAGAAAAAATGAATATTAATTAAAGAAAGAAATAGTTTTTAAAATATCCTGAATAATATGTAACAATTTTCAAGATAGAAATTTATTACAATATTACAATTATTAACTGTTGCATCATTGCATCAATCTGATTAAAATGAATGGAACTTCGGGTACTCAATAATAATAAATAAAATAATATTAATAAATATATTGAATAATATTTTATTGAAAAAATATTAAAACTTATAAAACTATCTAAAACTTTATTAATAAAAGAACAATGAATAAATAAATATAGAATAGTAATTTATTAAAAAGTAAACAATAGATAAAAAGAAAAAAAAATAACAAAATCATTATTTTCATTTTTAAATAACGATTCACCCGGCGAGTTTCGAACCGACGAAATCCACTCGTTAAAACATCAGTCCAACCGCTGGACTATATGTATTTAGATAAAAAATTGTCATTTTTTTACTGTCTTAGCAGGCAGTATTAAAAATTTTGACGTTTTCCATATATAATTTTCAATTAAGAAATTAATAATGAAGCTGTATGTTTCAAGAGATATCATCAATAAAACTTAATTTTTCTTTATAAATACTATATCTAGTGTGAATTTGAAAAAAATCGTTAGAGCGGTTTTTGAGAACCAATATATATAGATAAATACATATATACAATTTTAGCTAGCATAATAAGATAAGATTTCTCTCACTGTCTCTCTTTTTCTCTCCCATTACATTTACCTCCTACCTACCTATTCTAATGTCTCTCATTGTAAGGTACATAATATTGCATTGTAAACATTGATTCTATATAAATATATATATACCTTTAGAAAGTATATAGTTTAAAAATAATATATGCATAGGTATATAACAATCTAAATATATTTAATACATAATAAATGTACTTTGCTGAAGTAATAGATAATTTGTCCCGCATAAGTCTTTCCGGATACCCATATTTATTAATTCATTAGAAATTAATCAATGAATAAATTAAATAAGATGATAGTGTTAGTTTCTCGATTATTGAATAATATAATATCTTATAATATATAATAGTATTTCAGTATTGGAAATGTTATTTATTTTCCATCCCCCCATTTGAAAAAAAATCCATAAAATCTCAAAAGGCTTTAATAAATAAAGTTGAAATATTGACATAATTTATTCTCTGTATCTATAGAAAATTTTATAATTACTATTTTTCAAGAGATTTGTTTTTTTAAATTTAGTAAATAAATTATGAAGTAAAAATAAGTAAAAAAAATTTTAAGAAAGGAAAATCATTAATAATTAATATATTTGATAAAATTAATTAAATTAAGAAAGAAGATGAAGCTTTACTAAATGAAAAAGGCCGTATGACTATTATTTAATTAAGATAAGTTTTTAATTTTAGAAATGTTTAATTCTTTAATATTTTCTAATATTTTAAGATGGTCCTTGGTATTTATTAAAGTGAACTTAATATATATATATAATGTCAACAAAAGTAAAAATAGACTGCAAGTTCAATTGTCTGATAAAAAATGTAATATATTATATATATATATATAATTAAGTACGTATTAAAGGCTTATATTATTTAAATGGAAACCTTACAAGTTTTAATTACAAAAGTTTAATAAAAAATTAAATAATAAAAATTCATTGATTAATAAAACTCACCTTGGACTTCATACACAAAATTAAAAAAAGTTAATTCAAAATAAATGACAATTTTTTTCTAATATCTATCTATGAAAAAACATGAATAATAAATTTTGATTTTACTAATCAAAAAGAAGTGAATTTTTTAATTAAAATAAATATATGTTATATTTAAATATAAAAATATATCCATATAATATACTATTGGGATGAATTTCTTATTCTTCGTTATTATAATATTTTTTTTAAGGTGTTTTATTCAAACGCACCAATACTGCATGTGAAAAATAAATATTAATATTAATTAGAAAAAGAGAGGCCCATTAGTATAATGAAACCCCAAATGTGGAGATGAACCAGCGAATGCCGTAATACCCCTTCTTCTAGCAAGACAAAAAACTAGATTGAAATTAATTTTACTGAATTGTTAATGTTAATTTATTTAAATTAAGTGATTCCATTTATATTAGCTAGAAATATATTCAGCCATAACTACATTATTATTAATTATCTTATATTTTAATTTATCACAATAAAAGTATTATACTCTCCAAAAATGGCATCCAGATTGCGAATGCCATTTATTATATTTTATATATGATAAAAAATTATATAAAAATATGATTCAGGGAATTGGATCATTAATTCAATTTTAAAAATGAATTTTGTATTTATAAATTGAGTTATTTCAAGTTTTTGTCACTACTCATTCATATGTCAATCATTGATGTTTTTGCTGATTTCAATTAACCTAATCATTCAATCTATGAAAAATAAATAGGAAATGATAATTAATAAAAAAAAAAGATGTAAAAAAAGGAGATAACTATCAAACACAAATAACAAAAGAATTAGTAATAAATATCAATTGTTTCCAAGAATATTTTTTTGTTATATTTTAAATTATTGTTTATAAGAGAATGTATAGATGTTTGTTATTTTTCTTACACTGTTACGTTAATATTTGTTTCCTTCTCTAATTTATTAGTCAGAGTTTAATTTTATGTAAAGATTGATGTATTTTTAGTTAAGGGTTTCTTTCGAAGTTTTCTTCATACTGTTAAAGCCTATTCACTCCTTAAATAAATTGTTTAAAAAAAATTTACTTATAAATTTTTTCACTAGTTACTAAAATTCAAATCCTTCTCTTTAGAAGTATTTCTTTTTAAATTTAAGTAAAAATCATAAATAATATTTTAATGATTTTTTGTACTGTAATAAAAAAATTAAAATTAAAAAAGAGGAGTAATGTATTAGTAGTCTTATGGAGTATTTGATTAAATATGGTTATTATATATTTAAATTAGTTTTTTTTTTCTTTATTTCTAAAGTAAATTCTTGAGTAGATTTTTTATTTGTTATTTAAATATATTTATATATTTTAATTAATATAATAATATTTATCTGGGCTAAACGAAAGATGAAGAACTTAATATTTTATAAAAATTAAAAAAAAAAAAATATAAAATTTATTATATTTTTCAAATTGTATATATATAATAAGTTGATTATTTTGGAAGACTTTGATTTTCTACAAATATTTTGTAAAAATAAATGAATAAAATCCCTTTCAACAATTCCAGAGAACAAAACGTGCTCGAAAAATTATAGACAAATGATTTTCGTGTCACGACAGAATGAATATTTAGTTAGTTATATTTATTAAAAAGATTAAATAACACATTCATCAGTCATTTTCTTCTTTTGAAGAGTTGATTTTTTTTTAATTAGAACAGAAATAAAAAAAAAACTAAAATTGACTAATCCGTTTAAAGATAATTTGGTGAGAATGTTTCTTTCATAAGATGATCTCAATGATTTTCGGCGGGCCAATTTATTCGTATTTATCATTGAAATAACGAGAAAAAAAAGATAAATGAAAGAATTTAAAAAATGATGTCTTTCACAGGATTATATAAAACGACATTTTTGTTTCCTCTCGAATACTTGGGATCGATATAATTTGAAATTGAATTTCAAAAGAAACACATTCCATTTCCAAACGAAAAGAAAAAATGAGATCCATTTCATTTTCTCTCTGAATTTATTATATTAAGAAAGAATTGAATGATGCAAATAATATCAAGAAAAATGAAGAGATTGCGAGAAGAGGAACAAAAAGAGATTAAATATCAAATTGAGTTACAATACAATTTTATATTATAATACCTATATTTCATTTTTCGAAACATTATTTTCCAAACTTTATATTAAAATAATATTTTCTATTCACTCCATTTATATTCGATTCTATTATATGCAATCTATTTAAGACCAATTTACTTTTTTTAACTTTACATTTCATGTCCTTAAATGACCTTGAAAAGTCCAAACTCAAGTTCTATTGCCATTTAATTAATATTTTAAAATAATAATAATTTAATTAAATAATATATATATTGAATGTGTATGTATATGTATATATATATATATTGTCTTTCTCAAAATGCAAAAAATAACAATCCAAAGTTTGTATTATTTTTATTAATGTAATGATATATTGTTTATTTATTAATTATATGTTGTGTTAATTTTTTTAATATTTTTGTGAATAAAAGTGACCATCGGTCCTGAAGAGAGTTCTGATATAAATCCGAAACGTCAACATTAATTGGAAAAAGAAGATAGAGAATTTCTGTTTTTCTTGTTTAACGCCTAGTCCAAAATATATTTACTGATCAACCAATATCTTCATAAAATTAAAAATTCATATATTAATTTATCTTTATCCAATACTTTAACTTGCCATGGATTACTTGAAACATGATTTTGAAAAATAAAATAATTTTTTTCAAAAAACGCGAACTTTCTTCAGTTAAAACTTGTTATAGAAAATAATTAATGATTTAATTGGATTGGTTATGTAGTTTATTTTTTTTTTTTTATTTAATAAAAAGAAAAAAATATCAATTTTCAAATTCAAGGGAAGTTAAAAGGATTTAAATGTTTCAATCTAATGATAATGATAATTTTTTTATGAAAATTTGTATCTTCTTAAGCTTCAGTAAATTTGAGACACTATTTTCCATTTTTAAATTCATAATAATTATAATATAAAAAACTTAATGAATTTACGATACAGATTTAACTTATCTTTATATGATCCATTGGTATATCTTTATATTTATACGAAATGATTTATAATTTTATTAATTTAACTCTTATGTATGAAATTATGAAGAAATAAAATAATTCCATAAAATTATTATTATTATTATTATTATATAATAATAAATTAATAGGTAATATTAAATATAAATTCTTGTTAAATTATTCATATGTCAAGTTTTTAATCTTGTCAGAGAAAGTCTTCCTGTCCTCTTAGACTCTTCCCATCCCATTTCCTAGTTGTTTACTCATCGTTGTTATCTCTCCTAAACGAGCATATATAACTACTTATACGTATATAAGTACATATATACAAAGTAAATTATCTCGTTTGCTTAGACACTTAACTGTGCCAAGTGATTTATGTTATAATCTTGAAAACACTTCACGTGTTAATTGAAGTATAAAGTAGTCAAATATTTCAAATATTTTGTCTTTTGCACATTTTTTCTATATTGCAAATTATAAATCAATTTCGAATTTTTTGCTAATCATTACTAAATAATTTTAATTTTTAAATAAAAATATTTAAAATTTCTTATACAAGTAAGAATTGAAATAATTTTCGGTAAAAGATTTATTAATCAAATAAAAAAAAAGAATATAACATTTTTATTATTATTGTACTATTTAAATTAATATTATTATTTTTTTAAAGTTAAAGAATATGTTTTTTTGGTATAATCATTTTAGTCTTCCATAATTAGACTAAGAGACATGTGGATATTTATAACCTATTATTATTTATATAAATATCTATCTCTGTGATGCTGGTTTTCTTTAACAAACCCTATCCTCAGTTATTTTCATCCAATTGCTAACCACTCCCTTTGACTTTTAACTATGTTTGTAATTGTTCATGTAAATAAATCCTCGTTATGTGTCGTCATTTCCTTTGATCATATATTCTTTGAAACATAAATTTTTAAAATTTTATTTTTAAAATCATTAAATTTATTCTTATTTTTCAAAGTCATGAACCACGCCTCACCACAATTAGATAACATAAAACGTCAAAATTATATTTTATAAATTATTTTGTTAAATAGTCTGATATCGGGTCATATTATCTAATTTATTATTTTCTTTAATTATTAATCAATATATAAATTATGTAAACTAAAATTCAACTTATTCTACTTAACTATTTTCAAACAAATTCATAAATAATTAAATTGTTTTGTTTTTTTTAATTTTGATGATAATATTTATAAACTTAAAGTAAATAGGTAAGATATATTAGTTCTCTTATTATATATTTATTATTATTTATGATTTCATTTAATTTTCTGTAATTAATTAAATTAATTAATATTGTTTAGTAATTTATTAATAATTAATAATAAAAAAAAATTATTAATTTTTTAATGATTCTATTGCTATTAAATATTTTCATATTTTAAAATTTCACTAGCATTTTTACAGTTCAATACTTTTACATCAAACCAATTAAGGTTTATAGTTTCTTTCAGTTCAGGAATCCGTTGTATATTAGATTTATTTATTGTTTACTTTTTTAGGATTTGAAAAAAAAAAAAAATTATTTGCATAAATAAGATTTGACAATATGAATTTCTTTTTCTAGATGCAAAAAAGGTGATTGAGGTCATTGACATCTTTTCTTTTGCTATTACGATTTTTAATTAATTGAAATATACATATATTTATAAATGAACCAAGACAATACCTTATCACGTTTAAAAATAGAAATTTCATTGAAAATGCCGCGTATCGATTGGAATCTATCGGATCTTAAATTAAATATGCATGTCTGTCGGTTATTGGCTTTTTAAAAGATAAAAATAAATACAAAAAAATCTTTGCTTAAAATATTTTTACGATTACAATCTATTTACTCTATTTTTTTGGTTTTGGAGAGAAATTTAATCTGGTATCACATTCTAAGATATTGGAAAGAAATTAAGTTACATTTTATTTCAAATAATAGATCCTAATCATTTTTACGTTTTTTTATTTCTTAAATTTTTTCTACTATAATCTATAAATTCTATCAATAATATTAAAAATACAAATCATTTTTACAGGAAATGAAAAATCAATATACAATATTGGTAAGAAATATTTCCAGTTGCGAAAGATAAAACGAATATTATTTGATATCAGAAAAATAATTTCAATTTAATTCATTATACCTACACTCAAGTGAGAAAATTGAAAATTATAAATAAAATTTTTAATAAAAATAAATTATATTAGAAAAGAAGTGATCATTTTTGATAATGTTTGTTAGAAATATTCATAATACATAATAAAAAAGAAATAATTAGATATTATTTGTTGATTATATGTATTTATTAATGATATCGTTTATATTATTTAATAAAACTAATTAAGAAGATATAGCTTTGTTAAATAATTTATTACTGATGTAGAGAGATGTATGAATGTGGTTGTTGTGTCAAGACATTTCGAACTAAATCGGACTCCTGAGCATAGAACATTAAGAATATTTAATCATCCTAAGCACAATAATATTTATTTTTCCTTCCTCCTTAACCATCCCCAAAAAAGTCACTGGCCTTTTATTAATATTTAGCACATTGACATTCCATGAGAATAATAATAATAATAATAATAATAAGAGAAAATTGATAAAAAAGATTCAATGATGACCATAAAAACTAACTATAATGATTAAATATGAAACATAAATGGTAGACATTATACCAAAATGGCAATGCCATTTCATTCAATCTAAAAAAAATTAAAAAATGCCATGTAATTTTATGAGGTGCTAATAACTTCATTTTATTTCCAGTATAATCAGCCCTGTTATATCAGTTTGTGAGATTGCTATTTATTTATTTCCTTATATATATAATTATATATTTTTTAAATAATGAAATTTATTTATTTATTTTTTTTTTTTTTTGTTTATTATAAAAAACAATACGAAGACAATTTGATTATGTTATATTAAAATATATGATAATGTATTATATATAGGTATATATAATATAATAAAATAAAATATAATAATATAAGGTATCGCCAAAATACCGTAAGAAAGAACTTGTTAAAAATTTGTTCTTCCTGTTTTTGCAAATAAAAATTAATAAACAGGGAGACAAAATCATTGTTCTAAGAAAAATTATCTGTGCGGAACTAAATTTAAATACCGGAGAAAAATAAAAGATTGTCCCGGAATTGGATTATAAAAAAAAAAAAAAAAAAATTATGAATCAATTAATTATAAAATCTATTTAAAATCATTGGAATTAATTAATTAAAAATAAAATTGAAAATGAAATTGACATAGGATTTAATGAAAATGAGTTCATTTGCCAGACAGATTATGTAATCAGGAATTGATAATTTGAAATATAATATATATGTATATATACTATATACAAACTGCGAATGAAAAAAAGAATGTAGTGATAATATTCAAGTGGCGGGTGACCCAACCAACACACTTTTGTTATGCATAATGACCTATTAATTATGTCCTAGTGGGTTGTTTTAATTTTTTATATTTCGAAGGTGGACTATAAAACCAGCTAGAAAGTTAAAAGAGAGAGGGAGAGAATAGTGAGGTTAATATGTCCATCAATCGAAAATACGTTCGTTAAATTTAAATTTTATATCAACGCGAGAAAGAAATGTTAATGAACCATTTTCATAAAGAAGATAATCCATAATAAATGGCGTTTAAGACGGTGAAACGATCCAGCCTCGAGGAATGCGGGTGTAAAGACACCAAAAGCTTTCACTTGTGGAGAGGCAGATGAAATAGAAAGAAAAATAAACACTAAACCTGCTCCTATAAGGAGGTAGAAAATAATTAAAATAATTATTCGATAAAACACATCAATGACTTTGGTATTAACTATTATGCGCAATTTATTGAGTATTTATTTATTTATTTTTTGATAATCACATTATTATTTGTTGGTTGTTGAAATTAGCTTGCTTGTTTTGCAAACGAATCTTCTTATATATATATATCTATATATATAAAAAAAGGTTTTTGTCTGCACATTGCTCAGAATTTACAAATTTTTGCATATCTTCGCGTTTCATGACCTCTAGAATCCAAAAGTGACTTTAGAATTTTTCACGTCTGTCTGTCTGTCTGTCTGTCTGTCTGTCTGTCTGTCTGTCTGTCTGTCTGTCTGTCTGTCTGTCTGTCTGTCTGTCTGTCTGTCTGTCCGGAAAATTACTATTTTATAGACTCAGAATTGGCTGAACCGATTTCTTTGAAATTACATCACAATATTCTTATATACCTCTAGAGTAACATAGGCTATACATTTTATTAATATCTTATCAATAACCGCAGAAATTAATTTTTTAAAGTTTATATAATTCTCCGTGTTGTTCATTCAAGAGCAGCTCGCGGCTCACTGTCGGCCTAGCGGAATCATTTCAAACAATGAATTATCATAGAGTTTCCCAATCGAAGAATTATTATAATATTTCCCTTTTTATTTTAAATTCTAATATACAAATATCAATTCAATTAAATAATTTATTCTAAAAGTTCTCAATTTAATTAAAATATTTATTAGATCATATTTTTATCTTAAATTATTTGTTATTTAATTGAATATTTCTTCTTTTCTATAATATATATATAATAATATATAAATTTTATCATTGAATAATAAAAAAAAATATTATTTAACCTGAATTAAAATGACTGAATTATATTATCTTTGTTTTTTATTTTAATTTAATTACTCTATTATTAATTACTAAATATATATATATATTATATATAAAATTAAAATATGATGATATAAAGTTGTTTTAAATTTTTGACATTTTTAAATTGGGTATATTTTTTAAATTTATTAAAATGTCTTTTTTATTTATTATGTTTAAAAGATTCATTTTTATTATGTGATATTAATAAAAAATAACGATGCTCTGTGCAAGTCGAATCATGTTGCACATAATTAAATAACAATTGCCAAACAAAGAATATAATATTTTTTTAAATTCTTATATTTAAATATCATTTCAATTAAATAATTTATTCTAAAAGGTCTCATTTTAATTAATTTAATAAAATATTTAAATCACCATTCAATTTTTTATTAATAGGCTTCTTTTTTTATTTTTAATTTTTAATAAATTCTCTTTTTTTGATATGATATTAATAAAAAATAATATTAAATTGTATATATAAATATAAAAATTAGAATATTTGAATTTTTTTAAATTTTAACACATGTAATCAATCATATGCATTAAGAATGGAAAATTTTTAAAATCAACTTGCTATTAAATTCAGAAAAAAAATACTGATATATAGAATATATAGACTATTCGAATATAATTTAAAACTCTTTCTCTCCTTCTATTTTAAATTAAAAAAACGGAGTTTTAAGAAATTTAGATGCCATATGCAACATGGGTGGGTAAATGAATTGGGCTGGAAGAGGAGGCAATTTATAATTTTCTTCTAATTCAGATTTAGGACAAATCGTACAACATTATATCAAATCTCGCTAAGAACATTCAATATTTTTGTACACAAAATATTCAGAGTATTGGCTAAGCGTATCACTCACAATCAGTTTATATTGAAATTTATATAAATTAACAAAGTAAAAATTTTTATTTTTTTAAATTTTATTATAATGAATCAAAAAAAATTAAATATATAGATCACATGATTAAGAGAAGCAAAAAACTTAACAGAAAATAACTGTTGGATGGAGGTCGGACATGACAGAAACTGTAAGCGAAATCTTCATATTGCGACGAATAATTTTCAAATCCCCTAGCACCACAGAATTTAAGTTTCTTTTAAGGAAAATAACTATGATCTAAAAAAATTAATAAATGAACTTAATAATAAAAAAAACAAATAAATCAATTAATTTAAATTAATACTATTAATGAATGTATATATTGGTCATTTATCTATAGTTTTATACCGTTAATTTTTATAAATTGTCTCAAGTCTCTATTTTTGCATTTTCTCAAGTTTCATTATAATTAAAAATATTCAATAATAATCTAGCAATGAAAATAAAATACCAAAATGTAATGATCAAGAAATATTATACTCTATTATAACATATACAATACTTATAAACTATAGGCGGAGGAAATATTAGGAGATATCATTGCGGGTTCAGGCCAAATCGACCAACATTAATTAAGATATTTTCATTATGACAGATATTAGGAACAAAACCGCGAATTCAATATTTCTGTTCACTAATTATTTGTAGACTTTAGTAAAACATACGCATAACTCAATAGATCCGGATAAACTTTTTCAAATTTTCAATCTTCAAATTTCTCTTGAAGGTAGTAAAGAAAGAATAAGATGCGGAAATCAATTGTAAAATATTAGGTTACTCAGACGACTTAAATATAATAGGAGATTCGGCAATTGCAATTACAGATAGCGAGGAAAATTTAATGGAGGTTTGAAATTAATAGTGATAAGAAAAAATATTTAGTAACAAAGAGGAAGAGTATTAACATACAAAATCTTAATATACAAAATGTAGAATTTGAATATGTAGAAAAATTGAATGTAATCACGAAGGATAATAATATTTGAGAAGAATTTAAATCGGGGTTGCAATCGGGAAACGCCTGTTATCTGCAATAAAGAGGCTTATCTCTTCAAAATTATTATCAAAGGGAATATATAAAAAGATTATTTTGCCTGTTGCATTATATGGGTGGGAGGCATGGTCTATGATCCTTGGAGATGAGAGTAGATTCAGAGTATTTGAGAATAGGATTCTTCCCTGCATTTATTGGCCAAAGAAAGATGAGGTCACCGGGTATGAGGGAGACTGTCTAACAAGAAATTGCATGGCCTCTCTGCATCTTCAGAAATAGTTAGGGTTATAAAAGGGAAAAAGCTGCGATAGGCAGGGCACGTGGCAAGAATGGGAGAGGAAAAAGATATTGGTGGGAAGACCGATTGGAAAACGTCCGCTTGGAAAACCAATGACGCGTAGGAAGGGACGTAAGAGAGATGGAATAAGGGCTCAGGATAGGGACACTTGGAGAAATGTGGTTGTTGCGGCTAAGAACTTTAGAGTATCTTTGAGCCACATAGGTAGATAGATATAACATATACAATAATAATATATATAATTAATATAGTGATTAAATTAAAATATATTTTTTAAATAAGAACACAAAAAGAAATGAATGTTTTATGTAATATACTGATTGAAACAAAATGGATGAAAACCTTTTAATACTTTCAACCACCAAATACTATGTACAACTCGGGGGTACAGGGGGCGGAGCCCCCGTCTAGGTGTGAAGAGCGCCGAAGGCGCTCTGAGCAGCTAGTATATATATATTTACATATTTCACAGGAAATTATATAAAAGTGATTTCCCATTTCCGTATAAATTGAGTAGATATACACTTTGAGATTTTAATTACAATCAAGAATAAATATTTATAAATATTTTGATAATTTTAAAAGTGGTTTGTTAATTAAAATTAAAATCAATCAACAAAAGAAAAAAATAAGGTGGAGTGTCTCCACTCGACTATCTCGCAAATTTAAATTGGATTAAATAACATATATTATATTTAAATTAAATTTAATTAATTATAAATTATAAATTAAAATTAATAAATATATATTAAACCAGAGCGTGTTTGGCTCTTTGTCGATGGCACCACGTCTCGTGCTGGCGCGTGATTTGCAGTGTTAAAAAATTAATTCCGGTACTTTCAGCGATTCAATCAAGCTGAAATTCTATATATAGCAGTTTTATACAATTTTTAATCATGTGAAAAACTATCAAACATATATCTTTATTTTTACTGTCAGTTTATATGAAATGAAATCGAAACGTGGTAGGTAATGGTCCTTTTCTGAATAAGCTTCATTTCTCTGGCGAGATAGTAAAAAAAAATGTTGATATGTAAAAAAATTAATCAGTATAATATATATTGACATGTCATTAATATTAAATAAGACTAATTTAAGAAAAGAAAAAGATAAGTTAATAAATGACAAGAAAATAAGTTAATAAATGACAAGAAAAAAAGGTTTATAAAATATTTTAGAAATAGTACTTAATATTATTCTGTGTTTTTTCCAATAAAAATAAACTAACTCATTGTAAAAAATAGCTTTTTAAATTTCGAAAGGTTTTTTTTAATTAGATAAACCTTCCTTAACTAATAAAATTTCAATTGAATTCATGATCATATTATATAGAATGTTTAGAAATATTAATAGGTCAATTAGTGAGAGTGAATTATTTCTGAAATTCCTTTTGCATACGCAATAAATCTAATTAATTTATGTAATTCTTAAATGAATTACAATCCTTTCTTAGATTCGATCTTCTTTTGAGAGTCTTTCAGAAAATTATAAAAATAAAGATTAAGTTATTTCATTTTTGGAGGGAATAAAAAAATATATGATAAAATAAAAATTGTAAATATATATGAGAATCAAATAAAACAACAAAATTTAACGGTTGTTTTATATGAGAATATCATTATTTGGTATCAATCGACCACGCCTATAAGTATTATTTCGAAAATTCATTAAATAGGCTTTGATATCAGATAAAAAATACACAAATTACTAAACTTATCAAATAAAAAGAATATTAATAGAAGAATGTTAAATGTTAAACGGTTATTGAATAGGCTTTTTGGATTTGGAGGACCGCCAGAAGCATCTAATTATTGTTTTTTATTTTCAATCCATTGAATTTATTATTAACCTATCATCCAAATTAATCTCCATTTTTTTTTGAAAGGTTAAATTGAATTAAATGTTTGGGTATAAATACGCCCACGATGATTCTTTACAATTTCTTCTTTGGTATACTAAAAATAGATTGTTTTGTTTCTAGTTTCCTTACATAAGAATAAATCAATTGACTATTTTATCTTATAGAAAATGTTAAGTTGATTTTATTTTACATGGCGCAATGAATTTAAATCGATAAACCACCTGTGGTTCAAGACGTGAGAGAAACATTAGAAAATAGATAGTGAAAGGGTTCATTGTATTTGGAGCTAGATGAAAAAAAAAATTGTTTAATCCAATCAATAATTACTTTGATAGTAGAAAAAAAAATATTTGGAAATGAAATTAATTAACATCGTGAAAAGTAAAATGAGGAGGGAGAGAAAAAATAAATAAATAAATAATCGTTTGTCGAGGCAGAAGCTGCTCGGCAACAACCGCCAATGGACTGAGACATACTTAGGATCACACGTATGTACTTTTAGATAAACATAAACAAGCACTTTCACCGAATTCCAAACAACTATCATCACGCTCATTAGCCCCCAAGGGTCAACTCGTTCGATGGATGGGGTTCGCGGGAGTCATCTCGCTAGCGATATTCTCGAAGCTTTTTTTTTTTTATTTAATTCTATTTTTAACCAAATATAATTATAGATTTCATTTCAAAGAATTTCTGAATTCATAGCCTGCTCAAAAATATAAAAAGAAATTTGTAAGTAATGATTTTTAAAAGATTCTTCTATTAACGTTCATTATAGAAATTAAAATTTAAAAAAAATCTATTAATATATAAATAAACACTTTCAAATTAAAAATAATTGTACATTTTTTTCTCGATGTATTGTATATATTAATTTTTATTTTAGAAATAGAAAAACCCATTTTTTTTTGTTAAATGAGAATTTATAATTTTACTTAACACTTTTAAATTAAGAATAATATATTTTATTTTAATATATAATCGATTACAAATTTTGATAAAAATAGTAAAAAAAATATATATGTAAACACTAAATCGACTTAAAAAATCTGGAGTGTCTTCACTCGACTATCTCGCAAATTTGAATTGGATTAATTAACATGTATTATATTAAAATTAGATTTAATTAATTAAATTATAAGTAATTTATTTAATTAATTAATTAAATTTACAGTATAGTATTATTATTCGATTAAATTAATTAATTAACATATATTAAATTTAAATTTAAAATCTTTATCTTCAAAATTATATAATTCCGGTACTTTCAATACAATCAATCTGAAATTCTATATATAGCAGTTTTATACAATTTTTAATCATGTGAGAAACTATCAAACATATATCTTTATTTTTTTCGATCAGTTTAGAGGAAAAAAATAAAAATGTGGTAGGAAATAGTCCTCTTCTCATAAGTTGATAGAAAACTACGAATTTTGAATAATGCCAGTGTACCAAATTCTATTATTTTAGCTAAAACCGTTTTTGAGTAATCTTTCTACATACATACGCGTACGCACACACACACACTAACAGAGAGAGACATTTTCTCAACCTTAGTAAAAATGACTCGGGGACCTTCAAAACGTATAAAAACATCAAAATCGTAAAAATGTCAATGACGGTTACAATTTAGTTATATTATAGAATATTATCTAAATGGCACTACTGAACTAAAAAATTCTTGTATGCAGCAACTACATATCTCTAACTAGTCTATCTGAAGTTATTTCCTTGTATTTCTATCATCACTAGTATCACTATAAGTTGTGCATTTTAGCTCATGCACAAATATTTTAAATATAGCATACAAAATGTAATTACGCTCATAAAAAATTTTGTCTATAAAATAAAATTTTCATTTGAATGGTAAAACGTTAATTTTTAAATCCATGAAGATGTCATACGGCTTAAGTAATTAAAATTTACCTATCTACATTGATATTAAATTTCTTGTGTATTATTGTATCTGGTACTTGTCATTAAAAAAAAACATGAATGTGTGGAATTTATTAATTTTTCAATAATTATGTTGTTTACAATGCAAGATGTGGATATCAGATAAGGCCCATTTTCATCTCCCAGGTTATATGAATAAGGAATAAGTTGACCTGTGGCCAGGTCTGAACAGACCGACAGTTTGAAATAAATTAATTTCCAGCTACAGAAACAATTTCAAATAATTTTCATATATCTATTAATGTAATAAAAAACAGATAGGCATATAACATAAATATTTTTAATTTTATTTTATTTATAATATATATGTAAGAACAGGCTGTGACGTCATCAATGGCTGGATGACGTCATATAATTTTAAATTAAGAAAAAACTAATAAAAATGATTTTTCTCGAGAATAAAACCAATACAAAGTACATGATTCGTGGTGATATGTAAAAAATCTCTTTAAGTGAAATTTGGGGAGAAAATAACCCTTCCTTCCTATCGTCGATCGCTAATATTACCACTTCTGGTTTCCGGATTTGCACCAAAAGTTGATCAATTCATCCCACTGATGCATTAAGTAAATATACCAAATTTCATCAAAATCGGTTGAGCCGTTCAGGCTGTACACATCTATACGGACGGACGGACAGACATCATGCTAAAAATACTTTTTTCTGTTTAGAAAATGCATTATTCGTGGAGATATGTAAAAATCTCCACATGTGAAATTTGGTGTGAAAACAATACCTCCCTTACTATCGTCGGTCGGTAAAAAATGAGCTGTGGCCAGGCACAGAACCGACCGACGATTTGAAATAATAATTTCCAAACAACACTGATTCATTAAGTAAATATGCCAAATTTTATCAAAATCTCTTGAGACATTCAAACTATACAAATCGATACGGATGGACGGACGGACAACAAACCGACGGACGGACAGACATCATGTTAAAAATGTTTTTTCTGTAGACAAAATTGGAGTGGAGATATGTAAAAATCTCCACATGTGAAATTTGGTTTGAAAACAATACCACCTCTTCGTTGGTCGGTAAAAATATATCAAATAACAATCTGAAGAAGCCTTAATAAATTTTAAAAAGTGCTAATTATTTAATTTTACATTAATATATTACTGATTATTTAATTTAATTGAAATAAAAATATAGTTCCTCATGAAAATTCACAAAATTCAGTCCTTACAAAGTTGAAATTTGTTTCATGAAAGTGTATTTAGATCAAACAAATATCATCTTGAAAATTGAAAACGAAATAATTAAAATCAACTTTTTTTTCATATAATTATCATCGGTCGGTAAAAATCACCGTTAGTAGGGAGATATCATTCTTAATGCAGTTCTTGATTGCCTTCTACATACAAATAAGATGTCAGTATGGGATGATGTTTCATTACATGGGATCATCGTACTTTATTTTTTTGAAAATAAAAAGTGGATCGTTTAAGAATACATTCGTAGAAGAACGGCATCTAAAAGGATGTAATTCAAAAATAAATGATAAATTTCATTAATGTTTTAAAAAAAAGTTTTAAGGTTTCAATTACTAAAGTTAAGATGTTTTTCTTCAATCCCCACTTGTAATTAGTTTTATTGCATTATTAAAAAAAATTTTGTTTCTTTGTACAACCCTATAGAATATATTTTTATATGTTTATAAAGACTGAGATGGTCACTGAATAATAATTTTATATAATTATTATTTTTCAAATTAATATAATATATAAATAAATACATTTTAATTCTTTCTATTCTAAAATCGTAATAATTAGTAGTAGTAATGGTATATAGGCAAAATTTTAACAAAATCTATCCTATAATAAATATCTATATTAGAAAGCTAAAACATATTAAAATATAGACAATATTGGTAATTATAACAAGGCTTTTATATAATATTTATATATATATATATATATATATATATATATATATATATAAGACTCACTTAAAATGTATAAAATACTACTAATGCATTGAAATGAAAATATAATTATATATTTCGATTTAAATATTTTACATATTTATTTATTTAATTTTAATTTAATATTGATATTTAATACTTTCAAATACCTTTTTGAAATTTTATTCTACAAAACTAGAATAAATCTTTATTTATAGACTATAAAATAAAATTTGAACACAAATTTTATTGGCATTTTATGCCTTGTTCCGTTAATTTATGTATCCTACTATTATATAGTATACATTTTATACAAAGCAGATAACTCGGTTATATAAACAAACGGTGTACCTAAGTGAATTTCAAAGTTATTACATCTGTCACAAAGATGGATTAACGTAGTTCATAAGTTGGTAATAATTTAATACAATTTTAAAATGCTATTCTTATATTCGTGAATAAGTGTGATTATAATCAAATATAACTGAATGAAAACTAAAAATGATTTATATAGAAAAATCAATTATTTTTCATTACTAAGAAAGTAAAATTAAAAAAAAAGGAGCCTTATGAAATATATTTTTGAATTGAAAATGTAGGAAAATTTAAATACTTAGGTTCTGTAATCACTAAGAATAATAATATTCGAGAAAAATATAATTCGAGGTTGCAATTGAGTAAAACCTGTTATCTATATAGTAAAGGGGCTTATCAAAATTATTATAAAAAGAATCAAAATTAAAATATATAAAACAATTATTTTACTAGTTGTATTATACGAGTTTTAGGCGTGGTCTATGACTTTGGGAGACGAGAGCAGATTCAGACCGGTATTATTAACCTTTATCTTGATTTTTTTTTATTTTTAGGCGCTACTTTTTATTAAGTAGCTTCCCAATTTTGATCCCAGGTTGAGTTGACTCAGTCCCATAGACTCCAGCTAAAGAAATTCCCGGGATTTGGATCCAGGACGAAGATGAGAGTTAATGCCGTTAAGAATAAAAAATAATAATTTTAACCCATACTGAAGGAAAATAAAATTAATAATAATAATAAAGAACTATTTAACAGTGTTTTGATGAATTTTATCTTTCAAATAAATTATTTTCTATACGAATGGAAAAAAACAGGAGAGAGATAATAAATTCCGCTATAGAATCATAATGCATATTTGAATTGAGATTCAAGTGAATGCTATCAAATAAACTCGTTATATAAGAAAGGTGCTCAGAGAGTGAATTGGGTTATCGTTAAGCTTGCTTATAAATTATTCGAAAATACAATAATCCAACGGGATAGAAATATATGATGAGTGAATTTTAAAATAAAATAAAACAATATGTGTTTTGTAATGAAGGATGATCGATTATGTTAAGAGGTCGATGTCAATTCGTAGAAAACATTAAATCGAACATGTTTCATTCATTAACACAAAAATAGGTGAATGTTCAACTAGAGGTCATATAAATAAATCACTCATATTTCCCATGAAATGAAAAAGTTAAATAACTTAAGATACAAAATTCATTTCTCGTTGTTTAATATAGGATCATATAACACCGAACATAAAATGTTTTTATTAGTAAAAGGTAAATGAAACAAAACTTTTAAGATTTCATTCAATTTTCGTTCACTGCTAAACTTATATTTTATTCTTACAAATTTAAAAAAATAATAAATTTAAATATTTAATATGTATAAATAAATTATTGATATTTTCTTTAAAATATTCACAATACCAAAGTATAATTGAAAATAATAACAAATTAATATTATTTTTTCTATATTTTTGAATATTGAATTATTCTCCAAGCTGATATCATTCACTTTTAGATACTAAATACTCAACTTATAAAAAGTTCAATATTAAATTTGGGATCTTAAAATGTAAAGAAACATCAAAATATAAAAACCATTTTTTCATGATAATACTAATAATTTACCTGAAACATTATTCATAATATTTAATTCAAATATAAACAACAGACAAAGGTTTGTAGCAAACCCCTGTAAATGATTCAAAATACACAATATAGTTTAAATTATAAGTACCGGGACCCCGAGCCTCGGCTCGGTAATTAAGTTGAAAAAAAAATAATTCATTATTATTGGGTTTGGCTGGTAATATTAATACTTGAGACACCGAGCTGATATACAATTCTTTAATTATTTATTATAATTATTAAATGTTGCATCATTGCATCAATCTGATTAAAATGAATGGAACTTGGGGTTATTAGGTATGTTTCTAAGTGCATGAATATTTTTTTTTATTGGAAGAATGATAAATATATATCGTAATTTATAATTATAAAATATTATTAAAATATATATTTTTAATTTTATTTCCAAATTAAATAAAAAATTTTAAAATATTTTAAATATAAAAAAAATATTAATACAATATCCTTTAAAAAAAGGCGGGAGTCAAATTTCAATAGGGATGTCATTTGTGACGTCATCCATATATAAATTTAAATTAAGAAAAAACTAATGAAGATGTATTTTTCCTGAGATGTGATCAATAAAACTTAATTTTTTATAAATACTATATCTAGTGTGAATTTAAAAAAAATCGTTAGAGCGGTTTTTGAGAACCCATGGCCATACAAACATACAAACAAACAATTTTAGCTAGCATAATAAGATAAGATTTCTCTGATTGTAGGTATTATTTGATATTTATATTATTTAATTATTATAGTTATTATATATATATTTAAAATTTAGGTGATTTTCTATTTTAATTGCCCTTTAGATTATTCATTCAATTATAATATATATTTAATTTTAATTTATATAACTTACAAATGGCGTTATGATAACGTATCATAGGTGGATTGAACCTCACAACTTAATTGTATATTTGCTTTTTTATAGCTATAAAGGGCGTTTAATTTTTAACAATTAAATTATGTTAAAATGAGCTTAATAAATTGAATTAATTTATTCCTATTGTTTTAAGCCGTCAAGTAATTATATCAAAGCTTCTAATCTGTTCAAAAGTGCAAGGTCAAATTTAGTTAACAAAACAATACTTTCTTATGTTAAATGAAATAAGTGAACTTGTTTTTGAGCTTAACCTGCATGTTTATTTGTCAATCTTAGTTTAGTTATGTCTGAGTGAAAGTGACAGATTTTAATCACGTTCAGGGTTTCTTAATAGAGATTTTCAAAGAAAAAAAAAATATTTACAATAAATCTATCTATAGATTGAATTGTAAATCATGTATTTCATTTATTTTTAATCATGAAGTTTATTAATAAGTAATTTAAAATACAATCTATATAGAGATTAGTAGAAGTAGGATTTATGAAACAAAAAAAGATATTTTATATTAGAGATAATAATCTCGTTTAAAGATTCAATCAAATTTTAAACATTTTTTTTTCCTTAAAATAATAATTTATTTAAGCCATGTTTAATAGAACAATGAATATGAAGCCCATCTCATAATTTGCAAATTAATTTTGAATGTTGCAAAAAAAAAATCATTTTTCATAATAAAAGAATTGTAGAATATTTTTTAATAATAAAAAAATCTAATTGTAAGTAAGTTTTTCATCAAATTTAATGAACTGTTTTTTTTTTCAATTCCATTTAATCAACTTTGATGTATAATATTAAATTCTTAATTTTGAGATTCAATCTCTCATCCCAAATTCAGGTGTTTAGTATTTATTGTTGAATTATATTTATTTTAATAACTGATGTAAAAGTATATACTATATTAATTAAAACTATAAAGGTAGTCTATAATGAGTCCTTGAAATCTAAAATATTTACAGTATTTTGTTTAGAAATTGAAATAATACCATATACATCTAATTAAAAGACTTACAAAATGATGCAAGAAATTGTTGTCTTGGAATTCCAACATAAAAATACGATGAAATGAAAATGTATAAATTATCGATTAAGTATATAGATTTCATATTTATGAAGTACATATTTTATTTAAAAAAAAATAAAACCATATATTTATTTATATAAATCTACTAAATAATTTATTTAGCATTTTAAGATTATTATATTTATTTTTTAATTAATGGTGAGGTAATCGATATTAGGTTTTAAAATATAACTAAAAAAATAAAATGTATAATTAAAATTTTTACAAATAATAACTGCGATAGAAGATTAAAATTAGTTAAAATTTCGATAAACTATACTACAATAAAAAATAAATAATTTGCACTGTTTTTTTTTTCTTTAGAGATGATTTAATAACTGTAAGGAACAGGTAAACATGGATAACTTGACCTTGTTTTGTCTCGAAAATAAATAAATATAATCTACAACATGATAAATCTTATTAATGTTATAAATCTTTACTTTATATAGAGAACACGTTAAAATAAATATCCAATCTCTTTTCAACAACTTTTTTTTTACATATAAATTCATATAGGGTATTTTTTAAAGATAAATTTTTTTCTTTGAAAGGAAAAAATTCTCAATGATACCAATCAACAAAAGTGATTCATTTGAAAATGATTACAATGATTCATAACCTGACATAGAATATATATATATATATTATTTCTTTTTATATATAATTTAAATTAGTTATGCTTCCTAAAACGACATTCTTCGGAAGTATAGATTACCTTCATTATTCCAATATAGAAACGGATTCAAGGGAGTTTGCTTTTAAATTTTTTTTTGTTCATGTTAATAAGAAAATAAAATATCTATAAAATACATTTCTACCCTAGAATTTATAGACGAAAAGAACATGAAACAAGCCGCTTTGCATTGACATCGAGTCCAAGTCCTTCTGCTAGTAACGGTGTACTCGCCCACGAGACTTACATGAGAGAGATAAGACTACAAAAAGGAACAAATCCATTCTTTAGGTCAGCCTCGAAATAGAATAGGTAAAACAAAATGGACCATTGGTATTCCATTGGGATAAAAATTGAATAGTTATAAAATGATAAAGGAATTTTGCCAATGGATGGGATATAGATCACCTTGAATCGATAATGTGAGTGTGTGTGTGTTGATGCCAAGGGTCACGGACCAGGACCTGACTCCAAAACGAGTGGCAAACACGAGGAATGATTCCCATGGGAAATCGAGTAAAATCTATTATGCTAATTGTAACTTTAAAACACCAACACACTTTGCAGTCATATCTAATTAAAAATAATAAACTTGGTCAATTTTAAATCAATATCTACAGTTAAGATTATTAATGATCATCTATTAATCGAAATACCTAAGATTTTATTTATGTATATTCTTTTTATTTTTTTTTATATAATTTGAGGATAGCAACAAAACAGGAAATTTATTTATACGTGGTATTTCACATTAACAAATAACAATATTCAATTTTATTTATATTTATTCCATTTATATTATTTACCTAAAAAACTAATTATATATATAATTAATAAAATTATTATTATTTTTATATATTATATAATAAATAGATATGTATATATATTTTTTTTAATATTAATTGTCTAATTCTATCTTTTGTAAGGTCTATCTATGATGGAGAAAGAATGTAAATTAGTTAATGTATTTATTATTTTTTTTTTAATTTCTAAAACACTTTGGAATCTATTTAAATGAACTTTTAATTGATTAGTTTAAAAAGAAATATCATATATATATATATATATATATCACATATATTTATATTTATCTTTAGAAATTTAATATTTTGGAAAAAAATTATAAATTAAAATAATAAATTTATTATTTATAAATACTATAAATATTTAATATATACGGTCATTTTCTCTTTTTGTATTTTTATTTATCAATACTAGTTCTAATAAATTGAATGACAAAAATGTCGCTCTAGTTCTTTAAGCTCTCATCTTTTCACTGTGAGTTTCTTCTTTTCTAAATCATCGAAATATATTGATTTAATTATGAATTTCCCTTCAAAAAGACTTCTTTTTAATTAAAAAAAAAAATAATGAAAAACTGACGTTTCCATTTATTGATTATTCAAAATTACATAAATATCTATAATTTGGAATTTAACAATTATTTTTTTTATTTTTTTAGTTTAGAATTGTGCTGGGGTTTGTTTTTTTCTATTACTAATGTTTTTTTCTATTTCTTTAAATTTTACAACTATATATTGTATAAATATTATACATAAAAATATCAAAATTGAAAAAAAAACACAAAAAATATAGCGCAATTATACCTAACTGTATACTAACTATATTATATATACTAAATATAGTATATAAATATTTTTATGGGGTTTCCGAATCAATCGGGAATCCCCCAAAGTTTCCTATGCTGATCTCCCATCACCTAATTCCTTACCACTCCATTTCAACAGAAATTTTACTCCATTTGAACATAACATTGTATGTTAAGTGCAACTATAAAACAATACAATTTTAAAATAATGAATAAAAAAAATATATATTTCTAAATCATTATATGGATGAATATTATTATAAATCATTCACAATATTAGAAAATAAAATAAAATAACCGCGAAACTAATTGAATTAAAAAAAAAAAAATAAAATAAAATTTCAATATAATGACACAATCAATGTAGAATAATCCGATGGAAAGAATGTTTCATTGAGACTAGGCAACTGCTATTATTTATTTACGAGTTCCCTCTTAAGATCCTTGATTGGAAGAGGTTATTTGACCTTCCATGTTGATGGTAAATGAATAAAGAACAAGAACAGTTGCTGGGGAGTTGAATGCATTTGTGTCACGGTCCGGGAAGGAGTCATCGACTGCCACTGAAATCAATGAATTTAAATAATCTCGATCATCGTATCTGAAGCCCTTGAATCCCATTTATGGGAAAATCCTTTTTTATTCTCGACTAATTAAATAATTGACCTGGTCGATCGACCATGTAGCAAATTACCATCCCAATCCAAAGTTAATCAACCTTAACTTAATCAATAGAACAAATAATTGGAAATGATTTCATTTTCGATTTATTTTTTTTTAACGGTTGAAAGTAATTAAGCAACTTTCAAATTCAATTGGAATATAAATATATATAATATATTAATTTTAATTATTCTAATAACCTCAATTTGTTTTATTTAGTATTTAAATGATACATGCTCAGAGTTAATTAATTAGAAAAAAAACAACAGCAAGATTGAGTGGATAGGAAGATTTTAAATTTTTATCACTTTTTAAAAGAAAGAGAGAGTTGCAAATTTTTTTTATTTTGCTCATTTCACAAATTGGATTATTGGCATAGACACTTTCATTTCATATAAGATTATAATTTTAAACAGATGAACAAACGCATTTCATTTGTAGATCTTTATTCTATGAAATATGATGAAAAAATATGAGATAAACGATTTAATTAATTAATGATTGAAAAAAATGATAGACTAAAAATAATTTTGTATTCATAAATAGTAATAATAAATAAGTACACTAAGTTTTTTATCCAGAAGAAATATTTTGGAATATACAAGTATTTATTATTAAGGAAAATAAAATTTCAACAAAATCCCGTTTATTTATTATTATTTAATTAATTTATAATTATTGTTTGATAGTTTTTGTATTGATTATATAATTGAAAAAATTATGCTTAAATTTTAAAATTTATAAGTTTGGATTTTTGGTCATTTCCGAAAATAGGATTTTGGGAATTTAGTTTATTTTGACATTTTTCAACCCCATTAATTCCTGTTTAATATTTTTAAACAAATGGTTGTAAATATTTTAGGGATACAACATTGATAGAAAAAACATTTTATAATATTTAAAGAGACTTTAATTAAAATTTATTTGAGAAAAATATTTATCTTTAGTGAAAAAATGAGCTGTGGCCCGGAACTGAAACGACCGACGATTTGAAATAAATTAATTTCAAAACATTATTTATATAAATAAAGTATCAAAAAAATTGTTTTTTTAAACTTTAATTAAAATGACTAAATTATATTATCTTGGTTTTTATTTTTAGTATAATTACTCAATTATTAATTACTACTATATTTTAAGTGAAAAATTTCCGACATTGAATATAAAATTAATACTTTATAAACTACCACTTCTTTCCGGATATACACCAAAAATTGATGAATATATATTACTGATGCATTAAGTAAATATATCAAAATTTAGCAAAATGCGTTAATCCGTTCAAGCTATCTATACGAATACACAATGGACAGACGAACAGACGGACAATCATGCTAAAAATACTTTTTTCTGTTAACAAAATGCATGATTCGTGGAGATATGTAAAAAGTCCATAAAGTAATGAATAATAATTTTAGAAATACAAATATATCGTTTATATAAGAGAGTATATATTAATTAAATTCATCACCGGATATATCAATTGGTTTTGAATAAAATCTATGTCAAATTTATACCTTAAGGCAATTCAATTTCCTATCAAATGAGAATTTAGGGGAAAAAATGATCTCAAACTGAAATGTATTGATAAAATTATTATAAATTATTATAAAAAGACAATCATGAATAAACTCACCCGAAAACAGCTGCACCAGCCGCGGGCACGCATTCTTGGTGGCGCCATGGGTGCTCTTCTTCTTGGGGTAGTTTGTGGTGGTTGTTGATCTGAGCTGGTCGAAGAACAAGAGGAGTCGTCGGGGGCGGCGGGCCACGCCGGGCAGCGCAGCCCGCGCACCGAGACGGTCACCTGCTGCGCGGCGCTCACGAGGCGCTCGGGGACAGCTGCCGCGAGGCCTCGCCAAGTATCCTGCAAAACATCAATAATATACTAATTAGTAAATTAGGGAGGTAATATTAATTACAAATCTTAATGAAATATGTGATAAAATAAATTAATAAATAAATTTGATCATTTAATGAAGCTTAATTAATACACAGATTTGGTCACTGTTGATATATGAATAAAAATTTTAAAGAAGGTAGTTCAGATTCTCTTCTAAATAATTACTTAAATATGTGTAATCTTGAAATTTGAAAATCATTAACAAGAAATTTTCAATTATTAAAAGTCATAGAAGAAATAATTATAAAATATTTATGAAGATTAAACATTATTACTTTATAAAAAAATCATGTGTGGAAATTTATTACAAACTTCTTATATTAATTATATTCTAGTGGTATAATAATTCTATCAATCTTTGTGGCTCCAATGAACTCGAAAGTTCTTGGCCGCATCATTACCACATGTCTCCTAGTGTTCATATCCCATCAAATTCCCATCCCTCTTACGACCCCTTCCTACATTGTCTGCTCCCCACGGCCTTGGACTTCCAAACAGTCTCCCCACAAATAGATGTTTGGAAATGCATAGAGATCATGCAATTCCTCGTTATACAGTCTCAGTCATTCCCCGGTGACCTTATCTTTCTTTTGCCCATAAATGCTGCGAGGAATCCTATTTTCAAATGGATCAAATTTATAAGTATATTATTATTTATCTTTAAAACTAAACACATTTTCTATAGTTTTGGTTTTTAAATTAAACGTTAAATTTATTTTAATTAAAAATTAATAACTTTTTAAATACTTTTAAAAAAACTAATTTTTTATTTAAAAATTAAGTAATTTTCTAAAATATCTAAGTATATATTATTATTGAACTTAATTTATTTATTTTATTTTATTTGAACAACCGCTTAACCTATACAAAATATCTTAAATCTTGATAGAAAGTTGAAATTCTTCTTTCATGAAAAATATAAAAATCAACCTTTAAAATTTAAAATACTATCATTGATTTTTTTTATTAAAATATTACATGGTTCAAAGGGGGAATTAGACTATATAATATAATATTAAAAACGTTTCTATTAAAATTAAATAAAATTAATATTAACATTATTTTGAAATTTGACTGAGTAAATGGAATTTATAGGTATTTTTTATACTCTCATAAAGATATAATAATTAGAATTAAAGTCAAACAACAACCTGTAATACGTTGAATTAAAATTCTTTACAACTACGTTATCTATAATTTGAAATAACAAAACTATTTTAATTAGATAATGATACAGAAATCACTACATATTAACTTATATAGGTATATATATATTGTTCCTAAAGATCGATAGATTGATTAAAGGTCAAATTTAATGGTATATACTAAAAAAGGGATTATGACCACTCGGAGATGTTAATAATGATCGTTTACTATTTGTACGTAGAGAAATTCGACAATTGAAATGAGTAGATTTTAGGTTACAAAGAGAACATGCAAGAAGTGAAAAGTTTGTTTGTAAGTAGATAAAAAATAGTATCAATATTATTTTTAATCAATAAACATTCAATCGAAAGTTATCGAAAGAATTTGAATATTTTACGATTTCGTATTAGTATTTGATATGATAAGACATATTTCAAAAAAATTTGAATAAAACAATAAAATAAATAAATATAGGAAGTCCAAATATGATTTTATTTTGAGAGTTATATATAAATGTATGAAACTTAATTAACATTCATGAAAGTAACAGCTTCTGGTCTTCTTCATCATGCGAGGAAAGCGCGGCAAAGGAATTTCTTCTACAAATATTATTTACTCTCTAAATTAAAGAAGAGTCAGTCTCAAGCGTTCATATCACTATATGTTTGTTGTCAATCATATAAAAAAATAAATTGAAAATTTAATAGCTTCATTCAATTCATTATAATTTGCTTTAATTTATTGTAAAGTTTTAATTTATAGAAAAAATAGTTCCTATTAAAAAAATTCAAAATTATAATGAGATGTGTCATGGATTTTCATTAATAATTGATTAAAATAAAAAATAAATAAGATAAGTACATATAATAAGAAATAAATAATATAAATAGAATGTATATAAAATAGATTTAGAGTGTATCTCTATAACTATGCTCGTACGGAACTCAAAAGTTCTTGAGCGCAGCGCGACCATATTCAACCTATCATCCCTGTCTTGAGTTACCACGATCCAATTTCATCATTCGGAATCATAGAATTTCTGTTTTGAATCGGGAAATAGTAATCCACCCAAAATACATCAGCTAAAGTATATTTATTTTTATTTTTTTTCTAATAGCTCTCGTCCCTGTTCATGATTATTTACATAATAACTAGTAAAATAAATGATCATTAATCTGATTAGTATATAGTTTTTAATTTCAAATTCAAGTAAAAGGAACTAATTAATTGTAAAAAATAAATTAATAGATTATTGATTTAAAAACAACGAAGTAATTTTCATAATGAAAAAAAAGTCCGTTATGATTTATAATCTTTTATTGTTGGTTTTATTAATGAATGCATTGTAACTTTTTCCCAAACCTTTCTATTTTTATTTTCATTTACTTAAATAATAATAATAATAATTAATATACTTTTTTTTAATTAAAATTTTCATTCCATTTTTAATTGTATGCTCTTTCTCTTTCTAAACCATGATTGTTCCCCTTGAAAGACAATATTGTATTCACGGCACACTTTTCCAATTCGATTACATATCGTTAAGATTTATGAGTATTTCTCCAATGATAATGATTAAGTAAAAGGTCGCCGACTCCTCTCTTTCAATCACTCATCATCGACTAGCTTACTCTTTTGGTGGTTGACCTTCTTCCAATATGATTACCATTTTAGAGTTAATTAAAAAAAAAACACTGAATAATTTAATAAAATAATAAAAAAGGATTATGTCAGAGAAATGAACTTTTGGAAATTACTTATATTGTAAAAAAATTAAGTATTATTAATTGAAAAAAAGAAATAATTCTATATATATGTTACGGTAAATGTACACTCTTGGGAAATGTACACATTTACCGGAAAATGTGTACATTTCCCAAAAAGTTAGATATATGTGAACTGAATATAATGTATATGTACATATACAATATTTTTGTTTTTTGTGATACAATCTGTTCTAGTTGGTTTTTAAATTTTTCTTTTTGTTCCATTGTTTTTCAAAAATTCTAACTAAAAAATAATTTTTTGTAGAAAAATTAAAATTTTAACTTACCTGAGTCTTATTTCTCTAAATATCTTAAATTATATCAGTATACTATGGCATTAATTAGTAATCTATGCTCACATTTACCAAAACGACATGGTCATTGTGAATTCAATGTACATTTCCCTTATTTGAAATTGTAAATGTTAGTTGAATGCACATTACATTACATTAGGAGGCTAATGTGTACATTTGCCACAATATCTACTTTTACCGTAACATATATAATAAACAAAATATTAAAAATTAATACAGTTATGAAAAAAAGAAAGAAAAAATTATTTTAAGAAATCACTAAAAATTTAGAAGTTCAACAATTTTTTGCAATATCCAAATTTTGATAAACTTAATAAATTATAAATATTATAAATATTTAAAGTATGAATATTACTATATATACTGTATAATAAAATAATTCCTATATAAAATATATAAATTAATGTGAAAAGTTTATGAATAATTTATAAATAAATATAAATTTGTTGAAACTGATGATGATAAAGTTGATGTGAATTGAGAGTTTTTTTCTCTTGCATTATAAGTTAAACTTTTTGTAATTAAGAATATATAATTATAATTAATATTTAAATCTTATAGAAATGTCATCAATTATTAAATTATATTTGAATAATTAAGATTCGAATATTATTAAGAGAATTAATCCCAATATAAAATAAGATATTTAATTCTTTAAATTATTATTATAATATTTCAAAGCAACCAATAGATATCCAAGTAGTAGCAAACAGTAAATAAATAAACCTTTCAGTTAAAATTTCTGGAATTTTGGTATTAAAAATAAAAGAAAAAAAATTAAAAGTTTCGTTTTAAATTTTGCATCAGTGAATGTTCATATGAGTATATATATATATATATATATATTATAAATATAAGTGTTTAAAATAAAACTTATATGTCCTTGTAACTTATAAAATGATATTCAAGTTACAAGGACATATACTTGACTGATGATTAAAACGTCCTCATTATTAAATATCAATATTTTTCAGGTTAAATTATTTATTGTTTAATATCTATACGGATATAACAAAATAATTTCTTACTAAAGGAGAATATATATATATATATATATATATATATACACGAGGGTGGGGTGAAAAGTTTCCGGCCTGATCAAGAAAAACGATGTATTTAATTTTTTTTTTTTTGCTTTATTTTTCAACATTCAAGATAGCTGAGACCTGTACGATGTTAGCTGAACGTGTGCGAAATATTTTGCACAATCATTTGAATATGGAAAGCTGTGTGCAACTTGGGTGCCGCGTTTGCTAACGTTAGACCAAAAACTGCTTCGAAAAACCAACTGACAATTTGTCGCTGTAAGCGTAATCCAAACGAATTTTTGCGTCTATTCATAACTGTTGATGAGACTTAAATTAAATAAAATTAATTCAATTAATTAGAACACCGTTATGAGAAATGTATCAGTGTTGATGGAGATTATGTTGAAAAATATAGCAAAAAAAAAAAAAAATTTAAAAACATTGTTTTTCTTGGTCAGGCTTTTCAACCCACCCTCGTATATATGTATATATATATTCCTTTTTACATCATTTGGCAAAAAAACAAAAAGATTTTGCTAGAGATAAATGATATAACCTTAGGATTAAAGTTTATCTCAAATTATATTATAAGTTAAATAATACCTAAGTGGTCTGATTATCCCAATAGTTTCAAATTATATAGAAGAATATTGGACGAGTTTGATGAAGCTTCAAATTGTACTTAATATTGGTCAATTAGGAGAGGGGAAAGTATAATCGCAACGATCACATTAAATACAATACTTTAGATTTAAGATAGTAAAAAAAGAATAAAATAATGGTTCATGAATGTTAGAGGGTTCTAAAAAAGCGTTATATATATATATGAAATCTTTCATCCTTTCTCCACTATCTCATCAGTAACTTATACTTTAAGCTTTAAGCAATTCTGAAATAATACTAAAGACTTTTAAGTAATAATCCAAATGGTGGGGAAGCATATATTTCTTCGGGTCATTTATCTAAATATATAAATGCTGTAGGCAAGATATTTAAGCGATGGTTTGCAAATCATCAACGCCTTTCACTATCATGAAAGAATCTGAAATGTTGGTGCCAATTGCCGCAGTTTCCCAGAGCACTGTCATTTAATTGTCTTCACACCAGACCTGGATGAATTCCCATGTAATTCCTCTGTAATCAACAACTCGCATAAATTATTTTCGATGAAATATTGTATAATAAATGAAAAAATGATCTTTAAATGGATGGTTATTTTTTCGTAAAAAAAAAAAAAAAAAAAAAAAAAATGCCTGTTTAATTATGATGTAATTCAAAATGTAGAAACAAAAATCATGACTCGTATTACCTAGTTTTTATTTAATAAACTAAATTCAACCAAATTCTGTTTTTATTTTAAACAAATCACCATTTTATGTTATAATTTTTTCTAATATAAAATCATAAAAAATATATATAGATAATATATAATAAGTAAACATGTTTTCATTTTAGATAAAACCTATTAACTTGTAATTTCTACTAAAAGACTTTAAATACTTATATATTAATTAAAAATTAAAAATAAAATTAACAATTAGATAATAAATTAATAACTACATATAACAATACTAAAATTAAACAATAATTATAAAATTTACACCTAAGTATTATAAATGTTATTTCCTATATTAATTAATTTTATTCTTGAATGAATTTTAATTATTATTTAATGTCAATATACAATATCAATTAAAATACATCATATATCCACTCAATTATATAATTTAGTAAATAATTATTGAGAATTTTTCTTCGAAAACAAGAAGAAAGAAAAATAAGTACCAAATGCTGTTTAATACGAAAAAGTCTTGTTTGAAAGCTTTTTTTTTCTATCAATACCGTTAAAACAAGTGAATTCCGTATTGATAGCATATCGAAGAATTCATTATTTAAAGCATTTCTTATTATGGTATTACAAGATGAAAAATATTATTGTAGGAATTACTCAATTAAGTAAGTAAGTAAGTAATCTTTTGATGATAAAATAAGAGGGGAATTATCAACAGAAGCACTTATAATAAGTTATAATGAATTAAAAATAATTTGTTTTTTTTTTTTGTTAAAGAATTATAAGAATATTATTTTTTATTTTTTTTTTGTGTTTGTTTAAAATTGATCCAGTTTTGGTTTTTGGTTCCTCATTCTTGAGTTAAGTAAGCAAAAACGTTAATGAAATGTTTCTCAGAATCAATCCTTTGTTATAAGAATTTGGGAGATCCAATTAAATGAATTATATATATATATATATATTCAATGCATGTATATTAATTCATGTGAATAGGAATTATTTTTTTCGACTTTTATCATCGTCCAGTGACGTGTAGAATAAAAAAAGGTTTTTTTCTAATATATTTATCAATGTAATCTCACATATGTTTAAGAAAACCGATGTTTCATGTCTCTTTAAATTGTAATTTTGTTTTCTAGGTGAGGCAATCCTATTATTGGTTAGATATCCAAATGAAAGTTTATATAGGTCCGTTACCAACATGTTTTATGTTTCCTGACCCATTGGCAAATGGCATTTGGGATTTTTTCCGATGTCTATGAAAAGGTGTGTAATAGGATAGTTAGTGATCCAAAAGGCGATAGTTGAAATTAACAAAAACAAATAATAATAATAATAAATTAAAGTCTATAATAATATTGGATATTTTACAATTGCTCAATTGTATATCAAATGTGTTTATTAGAAATTAGTAGAATTAGATTTTATTGTTTATTAGAAAAATATCTTATATTATATTATTATAAATATTATTTATTTATAAATAAAATAAATATCAATATTACCTAATTATATAAAAAAATCTAGCATATTGTCAAAATTATTTTAATATTAATTATATTTATATCGAAATTGTTATTTTGGGAAAATATATGGTGACTATGAATTTCTCATAAAATCAAAATATTTTGAGTAGTTCAAAAAGTTTTTGAAAAGTTTAAAAGTGATTCAAATGATGTCTTAATTACCGACCGACGATAGTAAGGGAGGTATTGTTTTCACACCAAATTTCACATGTGGAGATTTTTACATATCTCCACGAATCATGCATTTTCTTAACAAAAAAAAGTATTTTTAGCATGATGTCTGTCCGTCCGTCTGTCCGTCTGTCCGTCCGTATAGATGTGTACAGCCTGAACGGCTTAACGGATTTTGATCAAATTTGGTATATTTACTTAATGCATCAGTGGGATGAATTGATCAACTTTTGGTGCAAATCCGGAAACCGGAAGTGGTAGTATTAGCGATCGACGATAAGAAGGGAAGGGTTATTTTCGCACCAAATTTCACATAAGGAGATTTTTTTACATATCACCACGAATGTATTGGTTTTATCCTCGGGAAAAATCATCTTCATTATGTTTTTTTTAATTTAAAATTATATGACGTCACCCAGCCCTTCATGACGTCACAGCCTCGGGTAACGCCGGCAACGCCGGCTACTTCAGCTATATATTATAAATAAAATAAAATTAAAAATATTTATGTTATATCCATATCTGTTTTTTATTACATTAATAGATATATTAAAATTATTTGAAATTGTTTCTGTAGCTGGAAATTAATTTATTTCAAACCGTCGGTCGGTTCGGACCTGGCCACAGGTCAACTTATTTTTGAAATGTTTAAGGTAGTATCAAATTTATAAATTTAATAATAATATCAAATCAAAATTCTATATAGAGAAAATTATTTTAATGGGAATTGAAAATGTTAAATTTAAATAATAATTATTTCTCTTTATATCACTAATAATTATCAAGTGTGTTGCTCGTTCTATTAATTAATCTAAAGTGTGGATGTTGGTTCTAATTCTTAACAATTTATCAATCTTGTAGGAAAGGAATAACAAATTTTCATTTATTAGAACACGATAAATAAAGATCGTTATTATATCAAATTTTGGTACTATATAATAATATATGAATATAGAGACTTTAGTATTTTAGTGGATAGCATCATAGTGTACCACAATAAAGTCTCGAGTTCGGTTCTAGAGAAATTCAATAATTAATAATGTCTCTTTAAAGCTCTGAGGGATCCTCAGAGACTATCCGTAAAGAATAATAATATAGAAATATATAAGTGTATATACTTTTAATTATATTCTTCTTTTAAGAGTTTGAATGAAAATAATTGATTTAAAGTAAATTAGAAACATTGAAAAGAGAAAATATTAATAAATAATAATTAATAAGAGTATTAAAATATTATTAATTTTTATTTTATTTATGGGGTTAAGTATTTTTTTTTTTACATTTTATTATTTATGGGAAAGAAATCATATAAAAAATAGTTAAATGACAATGATTTTCAATAAAAAAAATTATTCATTTCTTTCCAAAATAAAAATCTTTAATATATCTTTTCTTTCTAATAAATCTTTCTTAGTAAAATTGTAATGTTAAAAAATTAAATAAATTATAATGAAATATTATTAGAAAGCTTTTATATGAAAATAAGTTAATTAATTATATATAATAATTATTTTCATAAAAAAATATACGTTTAACTATACATTTATCTTAATAAAAGTTAATTGACTAAAGCAGTGATTCTCAACCACCATGTGCCGCCAAATTATTACAAATGTAAAGAGGCTCTTAAACATTTTCGACTTTTTTTCTAAATTGTTTTTCAATATGGTTCTAAAAAAATTTTTTTAAACCGTTAAAAGTATGCCGCGTTAAAAAAAGGATAAGAATCACTGGACTGAAATTTGCAAAAGATTTACAAAAGATAAGTTATCGATTGTTTGATTTATACATCTTAATTAAGTATTATAAATTATAAATAAATAAAAAAAATCAAACGATTGGAATTTTTAAACTTTTCATTTACAAATGTGAATAAATTAATCAGATGAAGAGGCAAATTGCTTGTATTTAATTAGAAAAAGGTATTTGTAAATGTTAATATTACTAATTTGTACAATGAAAAAAGATATATATGTAAAGTAAACATTAGATTAAAAAAAAATTGAATTTGCCTAAAGAAATAATAATTTCACAGCTAATCATCATCCAATGGATTTGATTTGAAATGAAGATGAGTTCGCTGACGCGAGAGAGGTTGTGAGGAGGGAGAAATGAATGCCATTGAGTGAACCGACAGTTTCAAAACCGTTGCACGAGGGAGATAATCACCTGGGATGCTGTTCTGTCCGTTATTTAATATCAAGAATAATAATTATAATGATGTTTTGATGAAAGAGGTGTGATAGTTTAATTAGAAAATAATTAAATTTTTGTTGAGGGATGTGACCCATAATAATAGAAAAAATTTGTTATAATTTTTCAAATTATGGTAAATAAATATAGTTTTGAAATGATTTATACTTATTATAGAAAACTTCAATTTGTGATTTAAATGATACATTCAAATTCAGAATAAATTTTCACAAGTATAAGAATTTATTCACTGCTGTAAAATTCACAAATAATATTATAATATTTATGATCTTAAAATAGAGATATAATCATAATTTTAAATTAGGATATAATCTATTTTTTGAGAAAATGTTATATTAACTTAAAATAACAAGAGTTAACTGTCAATAGGTCATAATTAATTTCAATAAGGTGGTATCTATTTTTAAGGTTGTGATGTTTTTTGAGAGCTAAAAACGTGATTGAAAACTTCAATTGAAACTTTTGGGTTGAAACATGTCTTTCAAGTAAAAAAATCTATAATTATAATATAATAGTATAATATAATTGATCAAATAGTAAATTAAAAAATAATTATATATAAGTAATAGGATATTTTTTATTTAAATTATTATTTTCATTATTTTAATTCATTGTAATTATTTTTTATATTTACAATTCTGTTTTTTATTTTATTCTTTTGCTTTTGGCATCGTTCTTTGGAAAAATGGAGCTTGCAGGTATTTTATATGTTAAATTCCTTACTTTTTTTAATAATTCCACATGTATCTAAATTTTTATTTTTTCCAAAACATATTTAAATATTAAATGATAGATAATTGCATTTTAAAAGAACATTAAATTGACGGCAATTATAACATTTATATATATATATATATATATATATATATATATTATAAAGTATGAAATAAGTAAGTATAAATATAAGATAATAGCGAATATTAAAAAATGTTGTGATTGGACATTGGTTAAAATATATTACTTATATTTTTTCAATATATATATATATATATTTATATGATATATTTTGTAATATATTATTTAAATAATATACTTATATAATTAAAATTAAGTCAACTGGTTTAAAATAATAAAAAAAAAATTAATGATAAATTGAATATCATATTTGATAATTAGGTTAGGATCAAAATCGCTTTTTCTATATTTTCTCAAAAGATTTTTTCTTTAAAACTCATAATATTATTTTTTAGTAATTATAAGGGTTGACTATTGTTTAATAGCGTTGAGGCGAGGTGCACGTTGAAGCGGGAATGCGTGACAAGTCTTTCCACTTTCGAGGAGACGATTTGGAACAAATCCCAAGGCATCGTACGGCTGCTTAGGTTTGCTTTCCATAAACATCACTGACATGTAAACGGTGCTATTTATTCAATTAGTCATTGGTAAATAACAATCATTGGAAAAGTTATCTATTTCGAAGAAATATCCCATTCAAATATAAGATTTGGATTTACAAATTCAAATCTATGCGATTTAACTGAAATACATCTCAAATAAGGATTTTTATTTTATTAAAATTATATTTTATTTTCTAATATATATATATGATAAATAAATTTTTTACTTTTATTTATTTATTTAGAAATCATTCTCGTGGTCTCGGGTTCACGTCCCGGGCCTGGCAAGGGAATTTCTCTAGCTGAGGTTTATGGAACGGAGTCAACCCAGCCTCCGGGATCAAAATTGGGAAAGCTACTTGATAGCGCCTCCGATCAAGAAAATCAAGGTAAAGATTGATAGGACCCGTTCTACTGATCATAGGACACCTAATTGATATGTATAACCGAGTTGCATAGAACGTACAAAGTCAGAGGTTATTTTTATTTATTTAGAAAGATTCCTTCCTTAATCTTTGTAATGTTTAGGCTACATTTGACTTATATCAATTTATTTATTTATTTATTTTCATTTTAATAAACCAATTAATTCAATTTATTTATAATCATTATGTGATTTTATTATAATTAATTATTTTATTTCCGATACTCTCTATTTATTTATTATATTCAAGATTCAAGACATGGTCAATGGGGACTTTATTACTATGTCCCTCTTTAAATAACACTACTTTTCATACTTATTTATTGTTTATTTATTAATTCTCGTCATATAGTCAACGAGCATCAATTAACAGTTTTACGTTGAACTTCTGATGTATATACGTATGTAGGTATATCTGTTATATGTATTTATGTATTTATATATTGGTGATATTGAACAACTGTTTTTGTTTTATGCATGGAGCATAGAGCCTGACATAATGGAATATGTTAATATAATGGAAAAACAATAATTAAGGGTAATTAATAAATGATAATAATAATCAATTCTTTTTAAAAATTCAAGCCTTACCTTATATTTTATTGATAATTTTTTTATATTTTATTTTTAGTTGAATTAGAATATAATAATTAGAAATAAATAATAAAAATACAAAAAAAAATATTTTTTTTTTATTTGTAAAATTTTTGTCTTAGTTCTGTTTCATGTAGCATAACTTTATTCATTAAAAAAAATTATCTGCTGATTAAACTCATAAAAAGGATTTTATGATATTTACATAAAATGTTTAAAAAGCTTTTATTTTTCTTTATCGGGCCAGTTGAAAATATATGAATTGATATATTTAAAATACTATAGGTATTTAAAATATATCTATATAAAGAGTATTTATTTAGGATGGATTATATCTCAAAAACTATAATCTTTATTTTAGGGTGATAATATTATTTACAAATTATTGTAAAATTGATAAGACAAAAAAAAAATGAGCAAGAAAAGGAAGTGGTAATCAGGAAGGGCGGATTGAAGAAAAAATAATTTTATGTCTTTGTGAAATATTACAAAGCAGAGTGGGACGGGTTGTCCTACTATGAATTAAAATCTATGAAATTAATGGAAATATCAATAAAAAATTTATAATAATTGTATCAAAATTTAATTTTAAATAAGAAAGACTTTTTTTATTGTTAAAATAAAATTTTAATTGAAAGTTTAGTGATAGCATGGATATAATTTTTTTTTTTTTTTTTTTATTAATTTTAAACCTGTTTTAACGTGTTGATGGATTTTGGGAGATTAATCATAGACAGGGATTCGAATTAATGAAAAAAAAATGTCTGTGAGATTAACTAATTTATATAATTCGGTTCGAACAATTTTATAAAGAAAATCAAATTAACATTCCATGAATAGATTTTAAATTGAATTTGAAAGAATATTAAAAACAATCAATAATATGTTTTTTCTATCCTTACAATAATTTGGTTATTAAAATTTAGTTTCTTTCGATATTATCATACAATTATAATGAGATCCTCCTTTTAAATAAAAATAATTCATATAATAAAATATAATATAACAACAAAACCCTCTGTTTATTTAAATTATAAAAATAAACTATTGAAGATGAGAAAATATGCATGTAATCGAAATAAAAGAGCTATGAACTTTTTGAAAAATGAATCAAACCGCAAAAATCGACAAGCCGGAAATAAATTTGTTAAATCATCCATTTAAAAAAAATTATAATGCGACCACAAAATTATTTTCTTGTGTAAAAATTTCATAATATTTGAATAATAAATTTAATAATTTTATTATTGAAAATATTTAAATTGGAATAAAAAAAATCAATAAAAATTCTAAATGAAGATGTCCAATTTTGTAATTATTTCTTCTACAATAATGATCTTTAATGATTATTTTTATACAAATTCATGAAAAAAAATTTCATGAATGGATCTTTTATTCAAAAGTTTATATGTTGATATGATTAAAAGGACGCAATAAAAAATAATTGGAATCTCATTATAGTATCGTTTTTAGATATTATTTATTATTATATCAGTCAATTGATGAATTAAAAATAAAGAAATTTATATTAAATTAAATATTTTTGAAGATGAATATGGAATAAGTCAATAAAAAAACGATCCTAACCACCATTTTAATCAGATTTCATTCATTCAGTGAGAGTTTAGAGTATAAAAATTTAATTTTTCTAACCAATCAATTTATTGATCATGAAGGAATTTTATTAAATTTTGTTTGCAAGAAGTAGATATTTTTTTATTTCGTTCTAATAAATCAATATTATCAATAAAAAAAATCAGTATCAGATGTTAATCAATTTTTAATTATTAATTAAAGTAGATAATTATATTTGTTTAAGATTTGCACAGCAAAGATTAATTTAATGTCTAGTTTTTAAACAATTTACATTGATCAGGGTTAGATTTATATCGATAGATTTGAATAATACATGCTCCTTTCTTTGAGCATATCAAACAAAAACAACAACACCTAGGCACAATCAATGATAGTTCAATTTACTAGAAAAAAACTTCTCAAATAAAGTAAAAATAAATTCTCTTGACAATGAAATAGACCATAAACTTGATTACCTTTCTTTCTCTAAAGAAAATACAATTTTTTTGTTTTATTAGAAAAAAATATTGAGGTAGATTTTTTTTATATTAATTTTATTATTCATCAGATGAAGGTTTGGAAATATGAACAAAATATTATTTCTAATTAAAACTTTTGGAATAAAATTTAATGCTGCTAAAATAATGTTTAGGGGAAAAAAATAATGTAGATTGATTTTGTTGATTATCTTAAGTAAGCCATGAATAATTCCTTTAAATGAATGCTTAAATGTTTTAGTGTCGTGATAAGACAATCTAGAAATGATTAACTTCCTGACTTATGATTAAATGATTTAGAGTGGCAAGATGAATAACATTTCGGGGATGAAACATATAAGAAAAAAATATTTAGAAAAAGAGATCTAGATTTATATTTAATAAAAAGAATAAAAGAATATGAATAAAATAAATGTTATTAATAAGTAATTAATGAAGTTAATAAGTAATTCCGAATGTGAAATTTAATTATAAAAACGAATATTGTACCAATTGAAGCTTGAATGTAAGTCGTCATTTAAAGAATTTAAGAATAAGGGTTTATATAAAAATCATCAAATTCAAATTTTTAAAAATGAAATTATAAATATGTCTATATATATGAAACGGGCTAATTATTAGGTCACAAAAATTTTAACCAAATAAACGTTTGATTCAATTAAATATATGAAAAATTGTAATATTTTTTTTAATTTATAGAGAAAGATGAGCTTTATAGAAACTGAACTCATGTCCTAAATGAATCTGAACAATAATGTATATATATATATATATATACATATACTTCTTATTCAGTTATTTAGAGAAGTAATTATTAATAAAAAAAAATTGTATTATAAATAATAAAACATTAATATATGTCATATTAAGATTTTAATAAAAAAATGATTAACATTTTTACATATTTATTTTACAACCATATAAAGAATTTCATAAATTAATATGTAGAGTCAGAATTATTGTGAATTGTTAAATTTCAGCTCAATTTACAACATTACAATTGATTCAAAATTTTTATTTGATAAAATATATTTTAGAATGAATAAAACCTGTTGGCAATAATTCAATTTTAAAGATAATTAGATGTGTTTTGATAATCTTCTCTTGATGAAAATCAAAAGAGAACGAAATTGACGTTTTGAAAATTTTGTTTTTGAAAACATGCTCTTTAGGATAATCCAATGATTTTGATATACTATCTATAAAGCAAATTCCGTGTATATTTGAGTTGAAGAGTAATTTGATTAAATCCAATATCTGTCCTTTCCTATTTATAAGTGAAGATTTTGATAAGGCTTCATCCAATTCATTATCAGAGTGGATTGATTCGCTCATCTCATTTTCAAAAATTCACAGATCCCATTTTTATCCCCCTTTCTATTTCAACATACAATTATTAAAATAAATAATTTGAAAAAGAGAAAATGTTTGAATATATAGAATATAGAAAGAGAGAGAGGGAAAGAAAGATAATAATTTTTAAGGAGCGGAGATAGAAAAGTATTTTTAATAATGAAATGCAAATGGTAAATGCTAGAGGCAATAATTCGTATTTTTTTTTAAGTTATAATAAAAACACAGTATATGTTAATGGATTAAAAAAAATATATAAATAGAATTGGTAACTTTTAGAATAATAGTATAAATTCATATTTAAATGCTATTTTTTCCTTTTTATCAAAAAGAACTATTAAATGTATATTTTTATCAATATCTTCCAATGAATAGTTAAATAAAATTTACAAAAAATGGGTATTTATTTCATATTGATTAAAAATTTAATTTAAAAAAAAATATATTAATATTTATTAATATATATATATATATATATATATATTCATAAAGAAATAAATCAAATGTTTTTCTAAGTAACAAAATTATATATAAATTCTACCACAGAAATCGATTCATATATATATATATATATATATACTTTTTCTATCTAGATTAAAAAGAATATCCGATAAGAATTTGTATTAAAAAAAACAAAATAAGCAAATAATCGTTAATATATAGTTTCGTTTTTTTTTATAAATTTATTATTATATCTATATATTGATATATTCATATCTATATTTACACAATATTAAACTACATCGAATATTTTTTTATAATTAGAAAATAATCTAAAAAAAAATAGATATTTGATTATAATATATACTGGAGAAAATAAAAAACAATCTCAACCTATACATAACAAGTATTTTTTTTAAATATATACTTATTTAAAAAAATAAAAATTTAAAATTGCTTTTGTTTTTCTTTAGAGGGTATAAATTTAATCAAATCTAAATAATAATTCAAGTGATGATATAATATAATTTAATTGAAAAATTTATTTAAAAAAAATTATGATTATTTGATTCTTTAAAAATTTATAAATATATAATAATCATTAAATTAATAGTAAAATAATATTCAAATAAAATTAGTTAATAGTTTCAGCAAATGAGACATTGATAATCATTATATAATTAAACTGATATTTTAATTTAATTAATAAAAAAAAATTACCGGTTTCTTAGGTTAGGTAATTTTAATTTCAGAAAATAAAATGGATAATTACAATTAAATGAATATATTTTATTGACAAGATATTTTGTCTTTTATATTTCAACTAATGCATTTGTTATTATTTTATAAATTTGTTAATGAAGATGTTTATACTCGTATATAAGGGGGTTCACAATTATATATATATTTCCTAAGATATAAATATAGAAGATATTAATGACTGAAGATGGGGGAGACAGTACCAGATTAATCTTGCCCATGATGTGTGCGAACAGTTGGTGGGTCACATGTCCATACGTCGAGGGGCACTGGGTCAACGTAGCCTAGCGGTGTTCTCCAGTTGGTCGCCTTTCGCTCTTCGCGGAGCCACGAACAACACTAAACATTGGACAGAGAAGGCTGCGCGGTGCACTTCAGCTGCGCCAGGTGTAATGGAGGGGCCGGCGCTCTCCTCCTTCTGACCCGGGCCCACTCACAATCAAATACGCACCCCCAAGCCACTGCACCACATGCTAGCCGACTTCTTAAAGAATAGTCCACAAAAAAAAACACCAATGAAGAAGAACTAATTCTTTTTTGGTTGTTTTAACCGTTCAAGTTTTATTATTATTCTCCGCTATATGGTCAACCAAGTATAAAAACAACATCTTTAGCAAATGTAAAATAATCATCAGATCAAATGACTAAAGATTCATTAATTATTATAAATAAAATAAATAAAATTAATTTCGTAAATGGAAAATTTCAGATGTTAATGATTTTAATTTTAAGAAGAAAAAAATATTATATTAATTCGATTTTTTTTTAAATATAACTTTGTGAGATTAGTAAAATATAAATAAGTTAAGGAAATAATATTTGATAATATTTATAATCATTTCATACAATAAGCGTTTTTATAACGTTTTTCTTAACTTCACTTGTTGGCGTCTGTCTCTCTGTCTGTCTGTTCGCTCTTTTGACAAATTGAATTCAATTTTTCATCGACTTTTTATTGAGATAGACTTTTGAAAATTTTTATAGATATTTCAATGGATTCCTAGAAGGTATAGAAGAAATATAATTGAATTATAATTAATCAATTTTGGAAGATTAATATATTTTTTTTGTTTTATTCAATTTGTAAATTTTCGTATAACTTCATCTTTTCTATTTCTCTTGTTATACTAAATAAATTTATCATATTAAAATTGCACTAAAAAGAATAAAATAATATAAATATAAAATTTTTTTATAAAATAACTTCCTTTATAGAGCTATAATTCATATATATATATATACTAAGATACATACCACACTAAAACACTTAATTAACAAGTAACACTATTTCTTCAAATATAATCAACCATTTTGGATTTGATTGATAATATGTAAATTTAATAAAAATTCTTTTAAATTTTGATACATACTTTGATATAAGTATATTACAGTGAAAAATAATAAAAGATTAATTTCTTAGCTCTTAAACTATCAATTTTATTGCATGATAAAAAAATTTGTCAGTTTATGTGTTTAATAAAATTTTTATTATTAAAAAAATTTGACTTGTGATTGTTTATATAAATAAATTAAACTAAATGCGCCCAACGTTTTTCGTTGAATATGATGCTTTTAAGCTTAGAGTGGCTGTAAAGTGGCCACCCCAAACTTTAAATTAAAATAACTAAATATTAAAGCTAGTACCAAAACCAACATTGCAAATCCCTCAAAATTAACAGCAAAATTTCTGAATTTTATTTATTTAATTAAAAATAATTTACCTAATATAAATTTCACATTGATTTATATTATCGATAGATCAATATCATTATTTGTTATAATTTATATATATAGAAATATATATGAAAATAGGACATCATATAAGTTTAAAATGAATAAAATTATATGATGTCATATCTATATTTATAGGTTCATTCTATTCTTAAAAAACTTAATCGTGACTTTCAATTATTTAAAATTAATATATACAAGAGATTAATATTAAAAATGCGCCCGACGTTTTTCGTTGAATATGAAGCAATTCATCCATAAACTTTGTCAAGCTTATAGAAAAATTATTTTATTCTTTTTAGTCCATTGGACAAACGTTATTTTATAAAAAATTTTTATATTTATATTTTATTAAATTTAGTTTATAAGAAAATAAAGATAGAAAAATTATTTTTTTTTTTTAAATGAGCAGTGGTCAGGCACAGAACCGACCGACGATTTAAAAATAATTAAAAACAACATTATATATATATATATATATATATATATATATATAATTTCACCAGTTAGTTGAATGTAATAAAAAATTTCCAATAATGAATATAAAATTAATACTTTGTAAACTACCACTTGCGGATGCCGGATATACACCAAAAGTTGATGGATTCATGCTACTGATGCATTAAGTAAATATATGAATTTTATCAAAATCCGTTAAGCCGTTCAAGCTATACACATCTATCACATCAATGGACAGACAGACGGACAGTCATCAAAAGTCATGCTAAAAATACTTTTTCATGTTAACAAAATGCATGATTCGTGGAGCTATGTAAAAATTCCCACATGTGAAATTTGGTGTGAAAACAATTCTACTCTTCCTATCGTCGGTCGGTAAAAATGAAAAAAAAGAACAAATTAAAGAGAAGGAGGGGGTCATAACAATTTGTTCGTTATAACAGAAATATAAATGTTCAATAATTGTTGATCTACTACCACAAATCTCAATTTTTATATTTATTTATTAGAAATTGTTTTAATTAAATAGCAATTATAATGTTTTTCTTATAAAATATAAACAAATAATTTATAAAATTAAAAAATAAACTTTGACAAAATAATCACATAATATCATATGATATCATATCAAATGGCACGTCCAAATCTTGATTCATCAGTGAATACTAATAATAATATGAATAATAATAATAATAATATGAATAGAAATATAGAATGGTACTTTAGTAAAAATTCTAAAAGATGAAATTAGTTTTCTTGAATGCTAATTATATGATGAAATAATTATTATTAAAAGAAAAGTTGCAGAATAAAAAAAAAACTAAAAAAAAAATAAATTTTAAATATGAAAGCTTTTCTTGATAGGACTCAAGGCTCTTGTCTCTTCTGCCTGCAGGCGAACCCACTGGTGTCACCTTGACCACCTTTAGGTTTTTGTTTAGGGGAGGGGGAGGGGGAGGATGGAGGGAACTCTTTTAGAGGTGCATCTCAAATAGAACGGCACGCGTCTGGTCTCCTTTCTTCATAAGCCATTGTTAGCCAAACACCTGCCACCCCAATCATTTCCTATTCTATTAGATTAATCTGTATTTTATTATCAGCTTGCCTTAAAGGCCTATTTAATGCTCTAGCACCCTTAAAAAAAGGAAAAATATAAAAAAAATACAAAAAATAAATAATAATGTAGAAAGGAAGGAATTAAATTATATAGGAAATAGTAAAAATTATTTATATATATTCGTGAAAATCTAAAAACTGTAATTTTAATTGGTATTATTTTTTTATTACATAAATATATGAAAATAATAAAATATAAATATAAATATTATTTTGTTCGTGATATTTTTAAGCTAAAAAATAAAATGTTTAAAACGAATAAATAAATATAGTATCTTGATTTAATATTCATTAAAAAATATTTTAAAATGTAAAATACATCAATTTTGAGGTGATAAAAAAATTCTTTCATATAAAGATCTTTTTAAATTTATAAATATTTAAAAATGATTTAAATTGCGAGTGAATCTGAGTTTATTCTCAGTTTATTTGTAAGAATAGATTTGAGTTGAAGAAGAAAAAGCAAAATATAATTGGTGGTATTATTAAAAAAAATTTTATTAAACAATCAATCGAATTTTGAATAAATATTTTCTTATTATTATATTTAGCTGATTCATTGTGATTCAATGCTTGCAAGAGGAGATTTATTCGTTCGATATTGAATGAAGAAGTATAAAAAAAACATAGGAGTTGTATTACAAAACAAAAACAAGAATTAAAAGTTCAATAAAATAAAATATGAAATTAGAAATCATTCAATATTCTTTATTTTAACATACAAAATATTACGAATCTGAATAGAAAGATATAAAATATGCACTCTTTCTCAGATATATTGTTTTTTTGAGTAAAACGAAACTATAAATTATATATTGCATTTTATATTTATATCTAATATCGATTATCTAAAATTTAAATTTATATTAATGACTTTCATAGATCTTATTTAATTATATTATCATAGTTATTTATTTAATTTGAATTTAATTGTCATTAATGTTTCTAATTTAACATCTCAAATATTCAAATTTTTTTCCTAGAGAAAATTAATAAATCTAATTTATTCTTGATAATACTTAATAATAAATAATTCTAAATTTAAATATATAAATAAATATAAATATATATTATTGATTGTTTAGAAATCTTTCTTATTTATAGTTTTATCTATTTAATGTAAATAATATTGTGAAAGCCATGTTGAGTATGATTATTTTTCAAATATTTGAATAATATAATTAACATTGCTATGAAAATTTTATAAGGTGAATATGTGGTTTCTGGCACATAGAATTTTCTCTCTCTCTCTATCTTTCCCTCTTTCAATTTTGCTTTTCCCGAAGAAAGTTGAATCCGGATTACTTTATCGATATCCACTTCTGATTCAGTGGAATGGTTTACATTTTGGGTGTTGGGGCCCGTAGTTTATCCTAAGAAGCCATCGACCCCTTTGGCACCAGTTCTGCATTCAACTCTCATAAGCTATCGTTACCTTCAAAGGTTGTCAACGCTTAAAGAATTACAATTCACTTCCTTCCTGATTTGGCGAACTTTTATTTTATTCGTTATTCAAAGCTTGATTGACAAAAACAAAAATGATATAAGCCATTTTATATTATCATTTATTACTTTTAAATAAAGTAATATTTTTTTTTTAAATTTTTAAATAATAAATAAATGTTTGAAAATGATTATTTGAGATTTGTGTTTTAGTCGAGTAAATTAAAAAATCTATCATGTTTCAATCCTGAAGTGGCACAGACACTTTTTGAAATCACAAACAGTTATCCGAGTTATTGTTTAAGATCAACATAGAAAAAATTATATAATAAATAAAATTGTGTCTTTTTTCTTTTTAATAAATTCGTAAACGTATAAAGGATTTCTTTATAAGAAAAATGGCTTAAAAATAACTGGTGTATATTCAAATGACCTTTATATTTCTTTGTTTTTAATCAATGCTATTTTAGCCAGTTTACATATTTATATAAGAATTTGTCCCAATAAATTGTAAATATTCAATTATTATTTTAGTATTATATTATATACTTTCTATTCATAACTGCTACATACTTCAATCAACTTCAATATACAATACATTATTATATATTAGTGAAATTGATAAAATATTAGATAACTAGATTATTTTATTGGTAAATACCACTTTGTAATACGAAATAAATAAAAATTGTTATTTTTATACAAAAAAAAAATCTAGGATTATTGAAAATGAATGTAAATGAATTTAAAATTATGAATATATAAATTATGTATATAGACAGAAAACACTACTTTGTTAAGAATATTATTTTTTTTAAATAATTATATCAAAATACAATTATAAAATTTCCATCATTGTTTCCATCATTCATGTTTGTTTTCAATTAGTATATATTCAAGAAATTCTAGAATTCTATTTTTTTTTTTACTTAAATTAAATAATCAATTAATTAAAGATTGTATGAAATTTTATGAAAAAAAAACGATGCAAATTGAATTAAGATTTTCTAAAGCAAACCATGTACAAATCGAAGATAGGTTCCAGGGTTACGAAAATACTACTTTTTAAAAAGAAAATTGAACAAAGAAAACATTTAAAAAAACAAAAATAATATAAAATTTTATTACAAACATACAAAAAAAAATACGTTTTCAATTATAGTAAAATAAACTATTCAATTAATTTATGAAAAACAAAATTAAAATTAATCACTCTATAGTGGCTTTTGTCGTAAGTAGGCTTTCTTTCACAAAAAATTGGTTCAATGTTTGCTAAACATATTATTATTGAATTTACACATTTAGATGCAACGATCAATTCAATATATAATTAATATCTAATTAAAAATTAATAAAGAAAATAAATAATAATAAAGAAAATAAATAATTTAAAATTATAAAATACTATTTACAAAATTTGCGATAGAAGTAAACATAAATTTTTTAAATATTGTTTTGTTACACATTGTATATTTAATTTATATATCACCTTGATGAACATTCTGAGATATCCTTCCAGATAAAAAAAGGAACATATAAAAAAATTAAAAAAAAAATTAGACTCGAACCCAAAACAACGCAACCTCGAAAATCTAACGAAGCACAGTGAAAATTAAATTTTACTACTAATTAATTACTAATTAAGCAGCGACGTAACTTAAAAAAAACGCAAAGCCAGGTATTGAAAAGTTGTCACAAGTCAATGGTGTTTGGTTTGACCAAAAACGCCATAGACTATTTTTTGTGGACTTATAAGTACAATAAAACCTAAAATAATTCAATTGTAATTTCATTTAGATTCTTTAGCTCTTTCTAAAAATATCATAAATAAATTCCTTAACAATATTAGATTTTACAATTCAATCGTGACGTTCTCAGTGTGAAACAATTACTAAGCTGATAATTTAAGGATTTAGTTATAGGTTCAAATAGAATAAAACTCATCTTAGTTTGTATCTTATAATCAATAAAGAAATAAGATATTGATAAACCCGTTATATATATGTATTGAACAATATATAAGATAAATTACTTGGCATTTCCAACTCAAGTTCAAAGTAAACAATTTAATGAAATATGTAATATAACAAATAAATAAATAGGTATAAAATTAAATAATGGCTTTTTAAGGCATTAATAAAGAAATAAACATTGTTAATAATGATTTATTGCTATATCTATTATTATTAATATATTTTTTTTAGTTATCGTTGAATAGTATTTAATATAATATTTTTTACCTTTTCGGCCATTGACATTAATTACAGAATAAACTGACATAAATATTTATATATTGATATTCTAGGTTAGTATAGTGTTTACAAGGACAATCTTATAGTACTTAGCAGATATAAAAATTTAATTTAATAGAAATTCTACGACAACTTGTTCTTTGGTAATTTGAAGGTTATTATTACTTAAAAGTAGAGTAAATATCTATAATTTATATTCTTTTTCAAGAATAAATCGTTATTAGTTTTTTTCTTATTAGAAAAAATCTCATTTCAATATAAATAGAAAGATATGATATTCATATGAATTCCAATATAAAATAATACGAATAATTTGATATCATTTCATGCGGATGGTTAGGAATTTCGTGATATTCAATTCAAGCTAACCTTTGAACTTCAAAATTGTTGATGCATAATCTCTCTTCCCACTTTTTTTAATCTATATCTTTTCTTCAAGTCAAGGATTTCTATAATAGAATCAGGAAGGAAAGATTGAATAATAAGAAAAGAGAAAAAATTTGCATTAATGCATTTCACTAAAAAAATATAAATAAATGATTTATTAAAATTATACTTTAAAAGTATTATGACTATTATAAAAATTCTATTTATTAAATTGTATTATTTTATATTGGTGAAATACAGTTGCTAAAAAATTAAATGTTAACGTTTTTCTATATTCATGTTCTAGAGACATGAGAGAAGTACTATATATATATAATAATTAGAGTCATTGTCTCAATCAGAATGTTCCTAATTTGACAATAATATTTCAAATAAAAAGAATTATACAAATTTTTAAAATTTTGAATTTATATTAAAATAATTATTGCCTATAATTTAAAATGTTATATTGAACTAATATAGAAAGTTGAATCAATAAATATAATAATTAATTAAGATATATAAGTATATATTAAATTGAAACTTCATTGTAGTCTGGAGGACAACAAGACTTACATATAATGCATGTGGTCCCCAAGATGAAGTCTGAGAACTGTCAAGAGAATTTTTCTCTTTCTGTTATCAAAATAGATATACTATCAAAATTAGGAAGCTACTTGAAATAAGAAGTAGCAGCATCCGATCAAAAAAATCAAGATATCGGTTGAGAAATTCCGTTATACTGATCATACAACACATCTGCAGCATTTGGGCTGTAACCGGCTTAATAAGCATTTTCTTTCATAGAATTTTCAAAAGCCAGAGGTTACTTTTTTTATATAAATTATCAAGCCCAATAATATTAAATAAAATAAACCGAAATCATAAACCATAAGAATCATAGATATAAATAAATAATATGTTTTCAATCTAATGATTATTTTCTCGAGGTTATAGAAATAATGAATTCAAATTTGCATAAGTCTCAATTAAAATCATTCGTCAAGAATTTTATTTTAATAGTTTATAGTCTACCATTATTACAAAATTTAGATTTTTATTCATATATTCCATCACGAATATTAAATTTAAATGTTAATTTACTAATATTAAAGTACGATATAAATATAGCTATATAATCTTAAAGATAAAACTAAAGATTAAAGATAGAGAGAAATTTATTCGTTTACTTTAAGTTTAAATATTAATGTTGCCTCGGGAGGGGATTGGGAGAATTATATTTTAGTGGTATATTAAAGAAACTTAACACTTCATTCTAATAAAAATATACTAATTTATTTTAATTTTTTAATTAATAAACGGGTTCAAAATTAATAATAGATATTTCAGGTATTGAACGACAATCTTCCAGATCATATGAGTATCTCATAAGGAATAATTTGAAATAAAGACTTAATTAAAATAAGTAGTTTAACAATCAACAATGCTTTTAAGCTTAGAGTGGGTGTAAAGTGGCCACCCCAAACTTTAAATTAAAATAACTAAATATTAAAGCTAGTACTGAAACCAACATTGCAAATCCCTCAAAATTAACAGCAAAATTTCTGAATTATATTTATTTAATTAAAAATAATTTACCTAATCTAAATTTCACATTGATTCATATTATCGATAGATCAATATCATTATTTGTTAGATATATATATATAGAAATATATAGATATGAAGATAGGACATCATATAAGTTTAAAATGAATAAAATTATATGATGTCATATCTATATTTATAGGTTCATTCTATTCTAAAAAAACTTAATCGTGACTTTCAATTATTTAAAATTAATATATACAAGAGATTAATATTAAAAATGTAATTCAAAATGTAAAATTTTATCAATGAATTTTAAAACAATTTATTAGATATAAATTTATTTATAGAATCATTGAATCTTGTAGCTTAAGATATTTGGGTAGATGTCAGTATGTAATACAAAACTCTCAAGTTATAGTCACTAAGCTTTTGAAATCCCAGACGTGTCACTCATGTGTTCCATTAGATTGCATTAGAGTGGGTTATGATAAAAACTTTTAACACTCTCTATCACCGACATCGGATAGACATTGTACAAGAAAAATAAATAGTAAATTGATGTGATGATAACTTTATATTAATATACTTCATTATTGTCTTTTATCAATGCTTATTTATTATTATATACCAAGAGAAAGGCATTTTTATTGTTTTTTTGACCTTGTCACAATGATTTGGTTATAAAATTATTAATGTATTTAATTAACTATTTATTTATTTATTTTTTTTGTTATTTATAATATTTATAATTTTAAGTCTATATTTTTTCAAACTTTGGGAAATATCCTTATAAAATCAATATTTAAAAGGTCAAATTGGATATGAGCGATTATTTTAGTTTTTATTTAAATTTTTCATATATTTAAAGCAAATTTAATAAATATATAACGAAAGAAATAATAAATATTACATTAATGGAAAATTTAAAAAAATATTATTGGAGAAGGGGAAGCGTTCTGTCAAGCATTTTAAAATTTCAATAAAATCTTCCTTCTACGTCTAATAATATGCATTTAAATATTATAATATATATCCTATTTATATTCATATCGTTACGAATATATATATTTACATTATATTTGTTCGTTTAACTGTCCGGAAAATTTATTATTATTTGCGAAATTATTTTCGGGTTATTTTCACATTTAATTTGGAGATTTGGGTCTCGGCGTTTCGGTGCCCATTTTGGAGTCATTTTCAAGCGAGTTTATTTAGGAGGGAATATTATGTGATTCTGAGTTTTTGACCAAAAGTGTGGGACCAAAAGTCAATTTTGGGTTGAATTGCTAATAGTTATATCAAGTTTTATATTTCAATATTCCCAATATAATATAAAAAAATAGTTTTAAATTTTTAATTCTATGGTTACATCACTTAGAAATTTATTTTTTATTAATCACCTAACTAGGACTGTCCATAATTGTTTCAATACAATTTATATTATAAAATTTTTAATTAACTTTTAAAAAAAATTATAAATATATTATAAAAATTATCGGTAAATTTAATGTAAAATTGTATAGTAATAAAATTAGATGATGAAGAACCTTGGGAAATTTATTATAAGTATGAGGCAACACCAAAAAGTTCACCTTTTCAATGCAAAGTGCATTTATTCATCTGTGAATATGTATAGATTCATGAATAATAAATGTTCTCTTGCTACAATCTATTAAATTTGACAATCTAAATGTGCGAATTGCGATACTCGTTCATCGTGTGGGTTGGAGATCGGCACCTGTTCGTGATCCTCCTTGATTTATGCAAGGGGCAACAATCCTCTATCCTGCCTTTAAAGTAAATGATCCATTTGCCTACTTATACAATAATAGAATTGCACATCTAATCCTCTTTATATTTAGTTATTTATTCATATTAAGAGATCAGGTGAACAATACTACAATCTTATCCTTTTCCATTTTAAATCTTTAGTAGTGTATTTATTAATTTAATCGTTCTAGCTATATAAAGAGTAACAATTTTGCATATAATAAATCATTATAATAATCGTGATTATAATATTAAATATAATGATAACTAAATAAAATTAGGCTTTATTTATTTATTATTAATTATATGAAAATTATAAAAATCTATAAATATTTATGATTTTTTTAAAGATAATTTTATAGATGTAGATAATAAAAAAAATTTCTATTAATTTGTTTGGATAGGTATTAATTAATGAAACATGTGTTATGGTTTGGATGAATTGAGTTTGGGGTTTAATGTTAGCAAGGGGATCAAGTTACGCCATATGGAAGTGGCATATCGATAAATTGGACAAAAATAGAACATCAATTTGTATTCATTAATTTGGACAAACGTTTTATTATTAAAATTGTATTTGCAATCTTTATAAAACCATTTTATAAATGGAGAATGTCATTTATTATTTCTGTCACATTGGTAAAAAAAATCTATGTGCGGAAAAGAGCTAAAAAGGCAAGCATGTGGAACATGAGGAGCGCTCACAGAAAATATTCTTAATATTTATGTGGCTTATGAGCATGATTTGAGGTGAAAAATGGGAAAGCAACTGTTGAACAGACATTTGATGTGACTACTGGATTTAAATGGATGATCTCAAAAGAATACTTGTATAATATTTATATAATATAATTGTTTTTATTATATTTATAACAAAATTTAAATTGCAAGAGGTATATTTATATATTTCATAAAAATTAAATACATTTTTGCAAGATTAATCTAAATTTACTTAACTTGTTATGATTAATACTTTGAATAAATAACAAACTTAAAAATTCAGATTTGAATGTTAAAGAATATATTTCAAAGAGAAGATCAGTTTATTAACTACTGGCATCTACTTAAATATAAATAAAAAAAAATATGAGTTTAATTTTTAACCTATCAATTTATATTCAAATTATTTATAATTTTTTTTATTTAAATTAATTTTTCCGTGTGTGTGGGTATCCTGGGTCGAGTGATCCAGTGGCCGTCGTCTTTATTGCTCAACCTTTCTCCAATGAATTATAACGGCAGTACACCTTAAGAAAAATTCAGTGAATTATTTATTCAAGAGAACCACGTCTGCACTATTGTGGCATTCTGTGAAACGATTGAAAATAGGTGAATTTCGTCAGCAAAAATTATTATTTTTTTTTAATATCTAATACTTATAATAATAAAATTAATATTTTTTATCAAAATTCAAATTTAATAAATAAAAATATTTTTTTTTTACCTAACACATTTCATAAACACTCATTTTTAATCCAATTGATTTTATAATAAATTATTTTTAAAAATTTTATTTGAATGTTATTATTTAAAACAAATATTATATTTATAACGGAATTTTGTAAATTAAACCACATATTGATATTTGTTATTGTAAATTTATTAAAAAAATACAAACATATACACAACGTTTCGATTGCTACTTCTGCAATCGTTATCAAGCGACTGCACTGTTCGAGCGTCCAGTGACAAGTCATAAATTATATTTTAAAAATAAATGGAATAATTTAGATTAATTCACAAATGGAACATAATTAAAATATTATACAGTAAAACAAATTGTTTGGAAAGAAAATCGATTTTAATCTTTGCTATCTTATAATGAAATTAAAAAAAAAAAAATTAAAAGGTCTTTTATAATAAAGAATTTTTATGCAAATTAGAAAATATTCTTTGTGAGTGAGGAAATAGTTTATCCTTAATAACATAAGTTTTTATGAAATTTAACTTCTTAATACATATCAATTAAATTTATGTATTTTTCTTTCTTTCTAAATATATAAATGTTTAGTGGAATATATGATCACGGCTCACGCACGTAGTCTTTAATGTTTCGAAACGCTTTTATTCTCGTGTAGTAGCTTCGGTTTAATTTGATTACAGCTTTAAAAAAAAAGTCATTGGTTGGCTAATCTTTTTTCATTTTTAAAAGTTTTTTCGATTATAATGAAATTCTCCATACCTTTTTAGTGAAAAACTTTACATTCCAAAATGATCTTACTCCTCTCTGTCTTTTTATATACATATAGGAATTTCATCTTATTATTTGCAAAACATCTTTTGCACATAGATAGATTTTAACAATTGCAGGAATAATATTAGAAAAAGTTGGTAAATGATTTGAGAATAGATAATATCTTCTAGGGAGGCAAACCGGACATTTGTCTCGGGCGGCAAATATGAAGGGCGACATTTTGGTTAATAAAGGGCTGGTAATTTATTCTATTCTCTAAAATGCTATAGCGGGCGTTGATTTTTTCTTAAATTGAATCAATGTTATAAAAAATATTGTTAACGAGCGCAGCGAATCAAAATTCTTATGAGAGAGGTTAATTTTTTTAAAATAATCTAAATAACATTTGTTTAAAATAAAAACATCATTAAGCGTATAAAGAACAAAACCCAAAAAAAGAAATTGTATCTAAATATATATATATATATATATATATATAAGAAGTAATATTTTAAATAAAATTTCCTTCAAGTCTCCTGATTTCCTTTTTCTCCCATTGCGATTCCCATGACATTTAGTATATGCTTTGTCAAAGTTTCTACTAATACAGGAAAAATATATTTTTCTTATTATATATATTTATATTAATAATTATCAAATTTCTTCTTTTCAATTTAATTTATAACAAAAAAAAAAAAAAATAATTATAGCAATAAAATTGACAAAAAAATAAAATTTTAATCAGCTAATCAAAATTTGTTAAAAATTCAAAATCACCGATTATTTTAAAGAATTTTAGAAAATCCAGAATATGACACAAAATGAATCAAACATATATTATTCGTTTAATCATATGACCATACTTAAACATCTAAAGAAGAGGCTTATATTTATTAATCAATCAACAATTTATGAGATACTATATTTTTATCTTTAATATTTATCTATCTAATCTTCTTATGCTAGCTAAAATTGTATGTATATATATATGTTTGTATATATGTAAATGGGTTCTCAAAAACGATTTTTTTGAAATTCACACCAGAGATAGTATTTATAAAGAAAAATTAAGTTTTATTGATCACATCTCTGGAAAAATTCATCTTTATTAGTTTTTTTTTTAATTTAAATGTATATATGTGACGTCACAGCCACCGCCTGTGTGAGATATATATAAAAAAAACCTCTGACTTTTGTACGTCCTACGCAAGGACAACGCCTATCAAGTCGGTTATATCAATGAGGTGTCCTATGATCAGTAGAACGGGTTCTCTCAACCTTTACCTTGATTTTCTTGATCGGAGGCGCTACTTTTTATCAAGTAGCTATTCCACAATGTTGATCCCGGAGGCTGGGTTGACTCCGTCCCATAGACCCCAGCTAGAAATATTCCCTTGCCAGGCCCGGGACTTGAACCCTGGACCATAGGAATGTAAGACAACAACGAGGCTAGCCTCTCATCCAATGGCGTCTTTATTTCAATATTTTTAATGTTAATACAATAATTTTTATTTTATAATCTATAAAATAATTTAATTATTTTAAAAAACGGCGTCTTCAATTACAATTTTTTTTACTCTCTACTGACTGTGAATCCCTTCTCATTTCATAACTGAAAATATTGTCGAATAGAAATAGACGATATTACTTGAATTAATCTTATTATGCTAGCTAAAATTGTTTGTTTGTATTATTGAGGACCCCAGTTCAATTCATTTTAATCCGAATGGTGCAATGATGCAACATTTAATAATTGTAATAAATAATTAAAGAATTGTATATCAAGTATAGAGCTCGGTGTCCCAGGTATTAATATTACTAGCCAAACCCAATAATAATGAATCATTTTTATCACGTTTTTCTTAGCTTGCTTTCTTGTTTATCTGTTCGGATCAAATCTTGCAATCGAAATTTCGACCACTTCCAGTCATCCAATCGCTCTGAAACTTTTCAGAGTTATGTATTCTGGATGACAATACAATAAAATAACACATTCGTAGCTTGCAAGTGATTAATTAGAGCATAATTAATGAATATTTGTATTTTGTTAACTTAAAAAGGAGAAACAATAATAATACAACAAAAGGCCCTTTCCAAAACTTACCTTTCTCAATACATAATACAAAAGAAGAAAACAACAAAAGGGACTTTGTCAAAACATTAAAAATAAATAATACAGATGTCCATAGTCCGCTTGTTTAAAAAAATATTCAAGAGTTGATTCTAGTATGTATTAAATATATTCAATATATTAAATATTAAATATATTATTTTTGATCTAAACGAATAGAGAATGGATTTTACATAAAATTTGTAATCATTTCACAAATTAATAATATAATAAATGACACATTGTGAATTGACGATAAAAATAAATATATTTCATTAGATCTTATTTTATTATACTAGCAAAAATTGTATAAATATATTTTTAATTTTCTTTCGAAATTAATTAAAAAATTTTAAAATATTTTAAATATAAAAAATATTGATACAATATCTAATACAAAAACGAGGCGGGATGCAAATATAATACATTAATTAATAATAATAATCAAAATATTAAAATCCGTTTAAATAAGAAGTTTGAAAAAATGTTCAGGTCGCTCCCCTCCAACTAAATGACAGTCCTGATCGTATGTTCCATGCTGCGAATTAAATTTGGATTAAGCATCATAAATTCTAAAATAATAATTAAATAAATTTCAAATAACGATTAGATATTTATTAAATGAATTACTAATAAATAATATTCAATCTAATGAAATAAAGAATCTCTATATATTATATACACGGTAAATGTATTAGAAAAAATAAAAAGCCATTTTTTTTTTATGAAGAATTTTGATTTTTTTAAATTATAATTTCTGACTTTTGATTGATTACATTTAAAATCATTTTAAAGTTATAATTTCGTCTTTACAAAGAGAGATAAAAAATTAATAAAATCAAAATATTGAAAAAATATAATAGGGAGGTAGAAAAAAGGTTCAAACTCCCCTCTTCTTATTTTTACTTAACGGGTCTTCTGATTGGTTGCCTGTTTCGACACACCTTTTTTCGACTTAAACGCCACCCTCAATTTCCTTCAGCTATCATTTGCTCTCTGCATCTCACCAAGTCATCATTAGCACTCTTGCTAACTGAGTGTATTTTACCACGTTTTTCTTAGCTTGCTTTCTTGTTTGTTTGTTTGTTTATTTATCTGTTCGGGTCAAATCTTGCAATCGAAATTTCGACCACTTCCAGTCATCCAATCGCTCTGAAACTTTTCAGAGTTATGTATTCTGGATGACAATACAATAAAATAACACATTCGTAGCTTGCTGTAGTGTTTAATTAGAGCATAATTAATGAATATAATTTTGTATGGGAAAATCAAAACAAAAAGTGTAAATATTTAAATTTGAAAAAAACCGTTAAAAACCCGTTAAAAGAATAATATAATATGTATAATATTTAAAATGTAAATAAATTTGAAAGAAGGTATATTAATGTTTTGTACTGTAATTTAGAAAACAAAATTTAAATTTATGAGTTTTAGGCAATAAAGAATTAAAATATGACAAATTTAAAAATTTCTCTTTATAATTCAATTTAAATTTATTACTTTCAGGATAATAGTATTTCATGACTATTAAAGTCAATCAAAAAACTTAAAAGTAGTATAGGTCAAGTGAAATCGATTGCAATATATGAAGACTAAAAAGTAGAAAATAATACTTTATATAAAAAAAAAACTTTTTTAAAAAACCACGTTTTTAACGCACTAAAAAGAAGAAAATAATTTTTCTGAAACCCCATAGGTACTGACATTACAAACAAGAGATATGATTTGAAGAAAATTTTCTATAACGTAAAACGTGGGGCGCAACTATGGCTAAAATATTCTGTATCGTATAAAAATTTATAAATAAATGTTATTAGGTACAAATTAATAGGATAAATGAATTCATATTTTAATTAGCTTCAAAAAGTAAAGCTTATAACTTATCGAAATTTTTAAAAGAGGTAAATTTAATTTATGAAAAGATTACCTTTAGATTACTAATAATATTCACTTTTAAAAAATTCTGATAAAAAATGACATCCTAACAATATTCTGGTAAATAATATAAGAAATTTAACTTGAAGAAATCTAAAACTAAATTTTGCTACTGCAAAACTTCTAGCAAATATTTAATATTTATGTTAATAAAATTTCTAAAGTGTAAATTGAAGATGTTTATTTAATATTAAGGAATTAATTTTCCAAAAAAAATTTACATTAATAAAAGTATTCTGTTGGATTACTAATAATATTCCCTTTTACAAAAAGTCTGGTAAAAAATATAAAACTTAAAATATAAATCCATGGATATTGAAATAAATTAATCAAAGAAATTATATTGCATTTAAAAAATTTATTATTATTTGCGCCCCACGTTTTACGTTATAGAAAATTTTCTTCAAATCATATCTCTTGTTTGTAATGTCAGTACCTATGGGGTTTCAGAAAAATTATTTTCTTCTTTTTAGTGCGTTAAAAACGTGGTTTTTTAAAAAAGTTTTTTTTTTATATAAAGTATTATTGTTTAACTTAATTACCGAGCCGAGGCTTGGGGTCCCGGTACTTTCATATGAGTACAAGTACAAGTACATATACAAGTTTTCTAAGGAAATGGATTGAAGATATATTTTATACTAATAAAATTATTATAAAAGGGTTTAAAATTTCTTCTATTTTTATTAAATAATAGATAATAACAATAACTTTTGAATATGTTTTAAAATGAGAAATAAAAAGAAATAAGTTGACCTGTGGCCAGGTCCGAACCGACCGACGGTTTGAAATAAATTAATTTCCAGCTACAGAAACAATTTCAAATAATTTTAATATATCTATTAATGTAAAAACAGATATGGATAACAGAAATATTTTTAATTTTATTTTATTTATAATATATAGCTGAAGTAAACGGCGTTGCCGGCGTTACCCGAGGCTGTGACGTCATGAAGGGCTGGGTGACGTCATATAATTTTAAATTAAGAAAAACATAATGAAGATGATTTTTCCCGAGGATAAAACCAATACATTCGTGGTGATATGTAAAAAAATCTCCTTATGTGAAATTTTGTGCGAAAATAACCCTTCCCTTCTTATCGTCGATCGCTAATACTACCACTTCCGGTTTCCGGATTTGCACCAAAAGTTGATCAATTCATCCCACTGATGCATTAAGTAAATATACCAAATTTCATCGAAATCCGTTAAGCCGTTCAGGCTGTACACATCTATACGGACGGACGGACGGACAGACGGACAGACGGACAGACGGACGGACAGACATCATGCTAAAAATACTTTTTTTTGTTAAGAAAATGCATGATTCGTGGAGATATGTAAAAATCTCCACATGTGAAATTTGGTGTGAAAACAATACCTCCCTTACTATCGTCGGTCGGTAAAAATATATAAATTTATAATGGATTATTTGTGCAAGAGATTAAGTAGAATTTTGTGAAAATTGTATCCAATAAAAAAGCTCTATGGGAGTTACTGTATTATAGTAATTGAAAGGAAAAATGAAAGTAATGTGTACTATTATTAGAGATTAATTAATGTCTTAAGGTAGACCCACCCATAATGTTTTTTTTCTCTTTTTAATTGAATTTAACAGCTTATTTTCTATATTCTTATTGTGATTTTTTTTTTTAAATAATTAAGCTTCCATTTTATGAATAATATTAAGTTTTAAATGATAATATTTTAATCAAAGGAAAAAATAGGCCTTGAAATATCAAGATGTCAAAATTCTTTTAAGATTCATATCGGGATGGTTTTTTTTGAATTCTTTTAGATAATCGCTGTTGACTAGAAGGAGAAAGATCCAATAAATAAATTAATAAATCGACCCATCGAGCTAATTGGAGGCGATTTAATCAATGAATGTGGTAAATGATCAAAAGAGAAAGTGAAAAAATGATAAAGAATAGGGAGAGTAAGGAAGAGTAGGAACTCAAAGAATGCCAAGCATCTTGTTCTGATAGGTTCTGATCAGAATTTTAGACATAAAACCATCAAACAACTCTTCATAAGAATTAAAGTAGATAGCCTTTTAACATTATCATTTTTTGAGAATGTAAAATTAAAATGATTAGAGAAAAATATTCAGTTTCAGTTACTATTAGGTATATATAATTACACAACGATCGAATTTTCTATTACTCTTGTTTATATTTACCAAGTACATAAATAAAAATCTCTAAAATAGTAAATCGAGATTTCGATAAAAAATGTTTGATCAAAGCCTAGTAATTGATTTTGTATGTATATGTGTAAGTGTTCTTTAATAAATACTAAGAACAGAGGACTTCAACATTATTATGTTTACAGAACGCTACAGATTAAATGAAATTTTCTTGGAAAGCCAAGGTAAAACTTTGCTATAATTATGATATTTATATTGAAATGTTGAGCTATTCTACTGAAAAGAAAAAAATTGAATTTAAAAAATCATTAAAAAATAAATTTTATTAATATTTTTTTTTGGTTAATATTTGAAAATGTGTGTGTGTATGTACAACAAATCATTAATAATTTTTTTTATGAAAGATATCTAAAATTGTATTAAGAATTATGATACAAATTCTACCGAGGATTAAAGAAAAATCTGAAGTGTCTCCACTCGACTATCTCGCAATTTGCATTGGATTAAATAACATATATTATATTTAAATTAAATTAAATTAATCAAATTATATTTATTGAACCAGTGCGTGTTTGGCTCTTTATTGATGGCACCACGTCACGTGTTGGCGCGTGAGATTTGCAGTGTTAAAAAATTAATTCTGGTACTTTTAGCGATTCAATCAAGCTGAAATTCTATATATAGCAGTTTTATACAATTCTTAATCATGTGAAAAACTATCAAACATTTATGTTTATTTTTACGGTCAATTTAGAGGAAAAAAATGAAAATGTGGGTAATGGTCCTCTTCCGAATGAGCAACATTTATCTAAAAAGTTGATAGAATTTTGAATAATGTCCGTGTACCAAATTTCATTATTCTAGCTCAAACTGTTTTTGCGTCTTGTCTACATACACACACATATATATATATTTATCTCAACCTTAGTGAAAATGACTCAGGGACTTTCAAAACGTATAAAAACATCAAAATCTCGATATCGAAAATTTTCGCAATACTATCTCTGACGAGATAGTAAAAATGTATTGTAGTTAAATTTTTTTGATATTAATATGTAATATTAATGGTATAAAATTAATTATTTTTTGTATTAACGGATAACAAAATTAAAATTATAATTTAAGATGCGTATAAATAATTCATATTTTATATAAATCTTATATATATATATTACAAGCAATATAAGTATTAGTATAAAAATACTTATTTTATAATCCGATTCGGCATGGATAAAATATCAAGGTGAATTTAAATTAAATAATCGAATATTTAAAGGAAATCTAATTAAATTAATGTTTTCAATTCGTAATGGTTTTCAATTTAAAGAAGAGAAAATGTTACTGGTTTAAATTTGTTATTATTCATTGAAGAATGAAAGAGAGGGTTAAATGACACATTCATTAAGACTTTCACTATATAACAATAATTTGTTTTGTCGTTGATGCTGTTAAGAAAAGGGACTGGGTCTATTTCAAATATATTTTCGTATTTAATCGGTAGTTTAGATTGAAACAGAATTCAGAAGAAGAGATGAGAAAAAATATATTTATTAGTTAAACAGATGGATGAATATGTTTATAATTTTTTTTTCGATTTAAAAAAATTAAAATAATAAAATAAAAAAAAACAAAAATACAATCTTACGAGAAATTAATTCGAAAAGGTTGATTTGTATTGGTTTGACAAGAATTTTTAGTGATGACAATTAATTTTTAACCATAATTCTGAAATCAACTTTGAGCCTATTTTTTTTTGTTATAATTAATACAATTCATTAATAATTTGATTAAAAAATTTAAGAAGCATTGAATACAATTTCTGCAATTAAAAATTAGTTATGAAAAAATTATAATTAATTTCGGAGCTATGATTCTTTGAGCGGAGCTATGGTTCTTTGAGCAAATCTATGTTTCTTTGAGCAAATTAGATTAAAATTAAAGATAGAATTTTATCATCCAATAGGATTTGTCGAAAAAAAATCTCTACCCACTCTAATTTAAGTAAATGGTTTTAATTTAATAATAACAAATTAAAATAACATAAAAGAAAAAGAGATTGGAAAAATCTTTGGCAATTCGCTTAAATGAAGCTTGAAAAATCATTATTGGGTTAATTTGTTGTAAATCATGATCATAGTAACGCCTATAGAAAAATCGAAAGTCTTTTAATACATTTAATGAGCTGTAAGATTAAAGGAGTTCTTAAGAATTGGGAGACTTTATCTTGTGGTGGTTCTTTTTGATTAGATAATTCATTTAAAAAACATTGTTTAGTTTGCTTCGTGTTTTATTTGTTCTTCTCAATCATATAACAGAAAAATATTATATGACAAAATAATTTAGATCTATATGTAAAATGATTAATATATTTTATAGGGGTTTATATCATTTCAGGAAATATCATCATATTTCCATATTTCTTATCTTATAGTAATTTAAATAAATTTAATTGTCTTATGTAAAGCAAAAACTGACTTTCTCAATGGTATAAATCATTAATATTATTATTAATAATTACAAAGTGAATAAATAATTTTAAAATATATATTTATTGATGGATTTGATTGATTTTTAAGAGGTCTAAACTTTGTTTAACTATAATTTTTTTTTTTATTTCATTTTTGAATATAATGATGTTTGAACTCACGTTATCAACTTCCGCATCTCCCTAACAATAAATCATGTGTGGGATTTACATATTATAGGAATGCTTGGGCATAACCAGGATCGAAATTAGAAGAAGGGGACAAACCTTGGTTGTTTAGGTTGTATTATTTTAAAAAAAGGCAAATAAATTTAAAATTGTATTTTTAAAAAAGAGAATTTATGATTTTTTTTCTCCTTTTCTTCAGTTTATAAACATATATTCCTGCCCCTCGTTGAGTAAAGTCATACCGTTTTTTTTAATTAAATTAAATTACAAATCCTTTAATTTTAAAGATAAATTATATAAAAAACAAATCAATTTGAAAAAAAATTAAGAATCTATGTTGAATTTATCTATTAATTATTTATTTTTTTTATAAAGAAAATTTCATCATTATTGGAAAAAATTGGGAATAATAAGAATTCCAAATTTTTGTAAGATAAATAACATGTATATTATATCAAGAAAATAAATATTTTCTGTTTTAAATCAAATGTAAAATGAAAGAGTTGAGCTAAAGAAAGCTTTTGATGATGGTATACCGTAACAGCCCAAATACGCATAAAGTAAAACTATTTAAAAACTTGAAATTTCAACGAATATAAATCAAAAATTATTTTTAATTAGTTTTATATTTTTTAAGTTTGATTTTACTCTAAATAATTTTAAAAAAGGTTTCAACTAGTGCCTACGTTTAATTTATAATTTATAATCATAATCAGTATTAACTTGAGTAAAATTCTTCTCAAATTGATTTTGAAAATAGATTATTACTAGACTAGTGATGACTTAATCTGAATTAGGTAAAATAAATATTTTAGTGACTCACAGATCTGGACCTCAAAAATGTTTGACTCATATTAAGAGCAGATGAAGCGTTTCTTGTGTGTTTTTTTGTTAATAATATTGAAAATATTTTCATGAATCATCATAGCATGATAATTTTTTGTGAGACATCTTTCTTCCAAAAATAGATAATAATATATTTTTGAAAATTGTTTCGAAGTTTATAGGATTATAATTTGATTTTGTGGTTAGAATACTTTATGTATTATTTATTCAAATCTTCTCCAAAAATATAAAATGATTATAAGTATGTATATTTGATATAGATAAATTAATGTATTGCAATATAACTTAGCCTTCATAGATATATGAAAAAGGTTTTTGTCTGGACATTTAAAAAGTTTTGAATATCTTCACGCTTCATGACCCTAGAATCCAAAAGAGACTTTAGAATTTTTCATTTTTCAATAATTTATATAATACTCCATGTTGTTCATTCAGAGCCTCTCAGTGAAGAAGTCGATTCATTTCCGACAATGAATATAAAATTAATAATTCTAGAAATTCCTATATATAGAATGATTATCATATTTAAATTTTTATTTTAATTTCTAATATTTAAATATCATTTCATATTTATTTTTTCTAAAAGACCTCATTTTACTTAATTTAATAAAATATTTAGATCATATTTATCTTAAATTATTTTTTATTCATTCTTAATATATTTGAATATTTCTTATTTTTTATTTAAAAGTGAATGGTATACATTTTATTTATGTCTAATTATTTTTTAGTGTTTTATGAAGTCGAAAATATTTTTAAACCGTCAATTAAAATGAATATATTATATTATCTATGTTTTTGTTTTTAGTTTAATTACTCAATTATTAATTACTACTATATTTCAAGTGCAAAAATAATTAAAATTATATAAAAATTAAATTAAGTTTTTTAAAATGGAGTTGTTTTGAATTTTGGTCCTTTTAAAAAAAGGTAAGTAAAAATTATTATATTAAATTATAAATTATTAAAAGGTTTCTTTTTATATCACGTTTTACTTAATTTGTTTATTATGTTTAAAAAAATTATGTTTTATGATGTGATATTAATAAAAAATAATATTAAATTGTATATAAATTTAAAAACTTGAATTTATTCAAATTATAAGACATGTAATCAATCATATGCAAATAAAATAGAAAATTTTGAAAATTAATTTGCTATTAAATTCAGAAATATGAGTTCAATTATAATACTTTAAAATAAAAATATTTAATTATAATATAAAGATATAGGTATGATTTTGACAATATTTAAGTGCCTCATTCTACTTGGATGGGTAAAGGAATTAGACTGGTGTGGACCTAACTTGTAAGTTTTTTCTAATCTTAGAAGAATAGCAATGTAGATTAAGGCCAAATCGTACAACATTCGATCTCTCAAGCCTAATTCGCTAAGAACACTCAATATTTCCACACACCAATATGGTTGACAAGTTTATATTAAATTAAAAAAAAAATATTTGAATTTATTTAAATTGTATATAGTTGTGGGAAGACTAAATAATTTAAAAAAGTTAGTTTTAATTTTTTATAAATCAAATGAATGAAAATCAGGCAGAACCCCCTAGTTTATATATAAAATTATTATTATTCCTATAATAATTTCAGAAACTTATTCTTCAAATCCTATTAAAAATAATAATTATATGATATAATTATATCATTTATTTTTAAACAAAATTAACAAATTCTATTATTTATCTAATATATTATTTTTTTTCCTTATCAAGACTTTATATTTATAAATATTTTACTGATTTTAGTAAATAATTACATCTTCCGTATCGACGGTTGAATTTCTTGTTCACATTTGTACAATCCAATCGTGGTCCATTTAAGGGATAGGTTAATGATTACCTGAAGTAATGTTGAGAAAGTGATTTGAGTAATAATAATAACAACAAATAAGGAAAGAAAAAAAATGAAACTTTACACAGACATATACATATCTAATATTTACTATTTATTTTAATGCATAACATTCGGGATATTATTAAACAAATAATGTGAGTTAACAAGCAGGATCACTCAAATGATTTGGTGAAGAATTTAAATTTAAATAAATAATTAATTAATTTAAATAGAATAATAATAATATTAGGTTGGCAACTAAGTCATTGCCGATTTCATTCATAGATGACTTCAGGGGAATTTTTAGGTTTGCCGACGTAGTCCAAATGTAAAACACATTTTGGTATTTGATAGTTGGTAATTCATCTGTCAATCGTCATATAGTCAACGAGCATCAATTAACAGTTTTACGTTGAACTTCTGATGTATATACGTATGTAGGTATATCTGTTATATGTATTTATGTATTTATATATTGGTGATATTGAACAACTGTTTTTGTTTTATGCATGGAGCATAGAGCCTGACATAATGGAATATGTTAATATAATGGAAAAACAATGATTAAGGGTAATTAATAAATGATAATAATAATCAATTCTTTTTAAAAATTCAAGCCTTACCTTATATTTTATTGATAATTTTTTTATATTTTATTTTTAGTTGAATTAGAATATAATAATTAGAAATAAATAATAAAAATACAAAAAAAAATATTTTTTTTTATTTGTAAAATTTTTGTCTTAGTTCTGTTTCTATGACAAAATGTAGCATAACTTTATTCATTAAAAATAAGTTGACCTGTGGCCAGGTCCGAACCGACCGACAGTTTGAAATAAATTAATTTCCAGCTACAGAAACAATTTCAAATAATTTTCATATATCTATTAATGTAATAAAAAACAGATATGGATACATAAATAATAAATATAAACATTTTTAATTTTATTTTATTTATAATATATATGCAAGACCAGGCTGTGACGTCATGCATGGCTGGATGACGTCATATAATTTTAAATCAAGAAAAAACTAATAAATATGATTTTTTTCGAGGATAAAACCAATACAAAATGCATGATTCGTGGTGATATATAAAAAAATCTCCTTTGGTGTGAAAATAACCCTTTCCTTCCTATCGTCGATCGCTAATACTACCACTTCCGGTTTCCGGAATTGCACCAAAAGTTGATCAATTCATCCCACTGATGCATTAAGTAAATATACCAAATTTCATCAAAATCGGTTGAGCCGTTCAGGCTGAACACATCTATACGGACGGACAGACGGACGGACGGACAGACGGACAGACATCATGCTAAAAATACTTTTTTCTGTTTAGAAAATGCATGATTCGTGGAGATATGTAAAAATCTCCACATGTGAAATTTGGTGTGAAAACAATACCTCCCTTACTATCGTCGGTCGGTAAAAATTCAACTGAAGTCATCTATGAATGAAATTGGCAATGACTTAGTTGCCAACCTAATAGAAAAATTAATTTTTGTCAATTGTGATATTTATAAATTAGTTTTTTTTTAGTTATTAATTTAATACATATACCTATGACAACACTGATGATGCCAAATAATATCTGAATAGTAGCAACGTGTTAAAATTGCATGACATTTTGACAGATTTCTGTGGTTTTAGTTACTTGCGTGAGTACCGTGTTTGATCAGAAGCTTTGTTTGAAACTATTCAAGCGAGGTAAAAATGATTTCTTGTGTGTTGTCGATAAATTACAATTTTCATCAAAGGACTATGCTTTAATATAAATATATTTACAATTCAATACATTAAACATTCTATTCACCATTAATCTGTTATAATTTAAATATGTGACATATTTTTTAATCTTTGAAAGAAATTAAATTCTTTATGATATTGCATATTTCAAAATTCAGCACTGATTAAAAAGATAATCAATATCAATAAGCGCAGGTAAATGAAAAGTTTATTGCTTTTTTTTTTAAAAAAAAAGATAAATTCAAGATCTATCTTGATTTTGATTTCAATATAAATAAATTTAATTAACAATATATATCATTTATTTTTCATCGAAATACAATCCTATAAATAAATTGCGTTTCACCGGATCCTTTCATCCAGACTAAATGGATAACATATTTGGGTTAATCAACATTAATATTTATTCTTATCAAGTGAAAATATCAACATCTCTTCTAAAGAAGATATAAATTAAAACGGAGAGATAATTATTCAATTGCTGAAGATTAACATGACAAAGGAAGCATGATTTTTTTTTCATGCTCGATCTGAGTTAAGCTCAATTATTCGGATTGAATGGGAGTGGAGTGGATCGACGGATTGTCGGTCCTTCAATGGACTGGATCAGTGGATTGCTTGGTCCCGCTTATCGCCTGTTTCCCTTCCTCCCTCACAGGATTGCACGAAACGTGACACTTGTTTACAAGTGGATGTCAGTCAGTCAGGCAACTGAACCTTTCTCGCTTATCTCGAGCAACCTTCAATCTTGTCAATGGTATGTTTTGATAGACACGACCCGCCAGCGGACACCCAGTTATATCCAATCAGCTTCCTATAAATAATCATTACGAAAGTACTAATAAATGAGCGACATGGAGAAAAGAAAATATAAATTGTACACTAACAGAGAAAGTTCACCTGATTTTATTGACTATCCATTCTTACCTCTTTTTTATTTTCAACTCACTACAAAAATTTTCAAAAGATGAGATCATATTCTAATAATAATATAGAGAGAAAGAATCGTGCACGACCTAGACCTTAAGGATAGCCATCATTTTTCGCTTACAAACATTTGTCAATCAAAAAAAGAAAAAATAATTCAAATACAAATTTAATAAAATACTTAATAAATTTAATAAACCTAAAAATTAACTAAAAATAAAATGAAAAATGTTAAATTGCATGATATTATTGTTTTATTAGAAAAAAAATAACTTTTAAATGAATTTTGTCTAGTTGTTTTCTTTATTATTTAATATTATTATTTATACTTTTAATATTATACTATAGAAAGTATAGTCATGATAAAATAAGACCATCAAAAGTTTGTTTTAAATTATTTTATTTCGACAGTTATACTTCGCTATCTCCATCAGAGTAACAATAAACTTTTAAATGACTCGTTTGTACTGTTTTTAAAATTTTTTAAGAGAGAAAAACACACAGGCATATATGTAATAAAACTTTATTATACAATATTTTATTTATTTATTAAGTTTATTCACGAAATATCTACACATAATTTTATTGTTTACTAGCTGCTCCGAGCGCCTTCCAGGCGCTCTTCACACCTAGACGGGGGCTCCGCCCCTGTACCCACGAGTGATACATGGTATTTGGTTGAAAGTCTGTATGTAAAAGGTTTTCATCCATTTTGTTTCAATCAGTATAAGTAGATAAGAAATATATTTGTTTACTTGGAAAATATATTTTAATTTAATCAACAACAAATTTTCCTAGTATAATAAGTAAGATTTATTGACTATTTCATATTATTTTATTTATATATTTACTAATATATTTGTGGCTCTTTGCATTTATTTAAGTAGATTTTAATTAATTAAATAATTAATATTCTAAGTTTATGAACATTATTTTTTTTTATAAATTATATTAATTAAAATTTATTTTCTTATTTCTGTTTGTTCTTTATTTTACATATATATGTACAAAACACAAAACAATAACACAGACAGACACACAGACATTGCCTTTTATATATATAGATTAAAACCTTCCCTGGGATGCCCACAACAATCCCTGAAAGTTTCACCGTAATCGGACGGGTAGTTTTTGAGTATTTGACAGACACACAGACAGACACACAGACATTGCCTTTTATATATATAGATATTTATAACTGAATAAGACAAAAAAGTAGCTATCAAAACGTCGGCAAAATAAAATATTTATATCTATTATTTTTGCTATATATTGAATATAATTTTTATTTCTACTATAATAATATAATCAAATATATCATATTTACTTATATCATTGAAATAAATTCAATCAACTTTGTACCGAGTTTGAAAAAAAAAATCGTATCACTTAAACTTTCAGTTCCCATAAAAAGTAACCCTTAGTTATAAAGTTGACAAAAGAATGATAAATGCACTTATGCTTATTTAATTTTTCAAACTTCTTAAATTGGGCACTTGTTTTATCCTTTATTTCAAAATTTTATAATTCAAGCAGTAAGTAGATAATAAATCCATATTGTTATTTGAATAAACGCCCTTGTCTTATGCAACCTGAGTAAGACGATAAGTATTATATTATCCGAATGAATATAATTTTATAAACGATATTAAGTACTTAAACTCTCGACAACATCATTTCACTTTATAAAACATATATTATCAAATAAAAAGAGTATTTTTATAATTATATAAATTTCTAGTACTAAATATTCTATAATAACAAAAATAAAAATAAAATATATAAGAAAAGTAAAAAAAATTAAATACAATTTTTTCAGTTCCTTCTAAATAAATAAATAGCATAAGACTTGAAATTTGGAAACACAAATTGATCTGCGACTTAATTCAAACCACATGATTATATAGAATTACAACAATTATTTTTTTTAGTATTTAATGAAATTTTATATTCTTGGTAAGAAATTTTCGAATTTTTTTTTTTCAGAATTCGTAGAACGAAATATTTTGTTTTCTGGATTAAATTTTAAAATTGAAATTAAAAAAAAAAACGAGAATATTTAAAAATAATAATTATCTATAAAACGAAATAGAATATATTATTAAATTATAATTAATAGAAATTAAATGAATTTTCTTTTTAAAAATAGGTCTAGTATATTGATTTTGTCTATTAGTAATTGATAAAATGTTTCTTGTCTTGTTTTTTTTTATTCGGAAGTTTTCAATTTCAATTGCACTCGAATATAAGAAAAATATTTTTAGAAATGACAAGATTTTCCTTTCCTATACGATTTCTTCAAGTCTACTTGAAAACTTTGAAAGTGAAATGAAGCAAATTCACTTATTTTAAATAATTTAAATAATTGTAGAGTGGATTATTATTTGAGGATAATCTGAGAAAGCAACGCTCCGTCACGTAGCGAAGAACAGTGCTCCTAATTATCCACGTTGCAAATATAGAATACATATTTATAAACGACCATCGCTAATAAATGGGAGTGTGAATCAATTCACTTTTAACAATTAATGAAATAAAGTAAATAGAAATTGTCAGATCATAGAGAGGCACGTTTATTTTAAAAATACTATAATTACACAAGGAAAAGTGGTGAAATTTAATTATTCTATTAAAGGGAGTATAATTTGTTTTGTTTTGTTTTTTTGAGGAAATGGTGATGAATGGATGGTGTTAAAGGTCGGAAGTCCTGAAATGATGGCAGAGGAAGACGGTTCACACGATAAAACGTACCACCCACATTAGTCAGATAACCCCAATTGGCAGAGAAGAACAACGCCTTAGCGAAAAGAAACTGTCCGTGCATCTCTTCTTAAATAGGTTAAATTGATTGTTTACATTTTGTTTTAGGAGAGGAAGGGGATAAATTATATATATATACATCTCGAATAAATCATTGTTATTAGTTTGTCAAATTTGCAAATTGATTATCAAAAATGAAAATGTATTATATCCACTGAGTGAAAGGCGGTTAATTTTCAAAGGCATATAAATTTATATTAAATTTCATTGTAAAAAGATATATCCTATTGAAAAGTTGCTTCTGATAGGGGTTCGAAACCCCTCCGGCGGCCAAGTGAAATTAAGAAGACTTTCTATTGTGAAATGCAATATATTATATGAATCAAATATGATCGTAATCTACGAGTATATTATAACTATGAAGAGATATATAATCAATAGCCAGTTAGAATATAATATTAGGATGATATCATTTTCAAAATAAATAAATGTTGTTGTTTAAAATGTAACATTTTTGCAACCAAGTAAAAGTTCAGTCTTTTTCCATTATTTTCTTTTTTTTTTGATGAGGTGAGTAAAAAGAGTATGTTTAATTTATTTATATTTAAAAGGTTCAGATGCTATAAAAAGATATGTACATGTACAAGATATTAAATTTTTCAATTAATTAAAAAAAAACAAACAATTATTGTGTTACGGGAAAAAGTAAGGGTGGCGCTGATATTGGGCAATAAACCGATTGAGAAGGCACAATACCATTGCGCGACAACACCGCCATCCTGGCCTTTACTTTTTTCCGTCTCTGTACCTATTATCTTCCATGCAATCTGTATCTAATTTTATCTATTTCCTTGGTTGCGATGAATTTTACATTCCACAACATAAGATAATATTGTTTTTTTTTATTAGCAATTTTACAGAATTAGTTCAAATGTATTTAATAAAATGAATCTTTTTTTTAATCAAAATTATATTTTACTAATTTATATAATTCTAAACGTAAACAATCCCCTATTTACAAATATATTAATCTACTTTGATATTAATTAATGATTTATATTAATTAGCATATTTAAAAGTTAATGAATAGGGAATATTAAATTTATTAATTTTAAAAAAATCATTTGTAATAAAAATGGGATCTTTATGATAAGAGATTTTTAAATTTAGTATAATTTTTTTTTATTTTTTTCATAACGATTTTATAATTGAAAAAAATGCATCAAGATACTTTATAGATAAATTTATTGGCATAACTTGTTACTGGAATTCGCTTCCTTGTTTTACCTTTAAAGAATCTTATGCATTCAACTAATTTAAAGATCACTTAAATGTATTTAATGAAATGAAATTTCCATATGAGTGAGAAAGCGTAGTACTTATAATATATTATTAAAGTACAAAATTTATAAAAATTATTAATCAGATAATCAAATCATAAATCGTCTTGGATGTATTAATTCCATTGAAAAGAATTCTTCATCTAATGAAAAAAAAAACAAAACGATTTAATCATGATAATTGAACATAAACTATAAATTATTTCCTAGAATAAAATATAATTAAAATTACCATATTACATAAAGAGAAAATAATATTTTTGAAATAAAACTAGAATAATTTTATTTAGCTAAATACTTAGGATAAATTGATTGTATTTATTTATAAATTAGAATTAAATAAATATTTCACAAATATGTATATAGCCTATTTATCTTATTTATTATTTAAAGGTAAAAGTTATACATTTGTTGATACTTTTTACTATCTCGCCAGAGATAGTATTGCGATCACGAAAATTTTCGATGTTTCTATACGTTTTGAAGGTTCCTGAATCATTTTCACTAAGGTTGAGAAAAATGTCTGTGTGTGTGTGTGTATGTGAGTATGTATGTAACCAAGATTACGCAAAAACGAGCTAGAATGATGAAATTTGGTACATGGGCATTATTCAAAATTCATAGTTTTCTATCAACTTTTGAGAAATGTAGCTCAACTGGAAGTGAGTCATTACCTACAACGTTTTGATTTTTTTTCTTCTAAAGTGACCGTAAAAATAAAGATATAGGTTTGATAATTTTTCACATGATTAATAATTGTATAAAACTGCTATATATAGAATTTCAGCTTGATTGAATCGCTGAAAGTACCAGAATTAATTTTTTAACACTGCAAATCTCACTCGCCAACACGTGACATGGTGCCATCGACAAAGAGCCAAACATGCGCTGGTTTAATAAATATTATTTATTAATTTTTATTTATATTTTAATTAATTTAATTTAATTTAAATTAATATATGTTATTTAATCCAATTCAAATTTGCCAGATAGTCGAGTGGAGACACTCCAGATTTTTTATTTAACACATTGACTGCCAGTCACTTAAAGTTAGAGTGATAGTAAATGCCTTTACTTGGAAGTAGATTTTATCCAGATGCCAACATATTTATTGCAAGAAATATGACTTGAAAATATTAATAAAAGTTAAATATGTTATACCTTCCTATTATTTATACTTACTTTCTGATAATTCCTTGATGCTAATACCATCAAGAAAAACACAGCATGCAATGCGAAATGAGTTGGAAAATGAATAATCAGTGAAATATTTTCACGCGCTAGCGAGTGACTGGCTACTGAGAAATAACATCTCAACACGAGTAAGCGCCAGATTGGCTCTTTGTTGATGACACCAAGTGCCAGCGCGTGTTTGGCAGTGAACATTTTAAAGTAAAGTATTTTTTTGAATTAGAATCAAATTTAATTAATAAAATTATAATTATAAATTATCAAAGGTAACCTTCAATCTGTTGTTAAAAATTAAACTAATTATTTTTTTATGTATTGAGAGTATAATTATTAATTTAATAAAAAAAATATTTTAATTATCAGCATGATTTATAATTTTTAAAACTAAAAACAAAAAAATAAAAAAAATTTTGAAAAATAGAAATATCAAATTTTAGTGAAATTTTTTTTTTTGATATTTGAAATTAAAGAAAAATGTTCAGTTAAATTTAATAATATTTTTAATTAATAATGAATCAATGTTATCTCAATCTACAATTGATGGAATAACAAAAAATAATCTCCATTTCGATTGCTTATGATTGATTATTTAAACGGTTGGTTAAAAAATATATTTCATCATATTCTTCTAACCGCAATAAATTCATTTCATTTAAAAAACTATTTATTAAAAAAAAATATGAATTCCTTTCATTTCATTTTAAAATAAATATTTTATATCTTATGTTATGATAGGTAGTGTGTATAGGTAAAATAGTTTAATATGAAAAATTAATGAATTTCAAGCTTCAGTAATTTTCAATAAATAACTAAAATCATAATGAATATATATATATATATATATCAGTTGATCTTAAAAAGTATGTATTTTATTTATTTAATAGAATCAATTTATTTTTTAAATAATTTGGTGCCTATGAAAGAATATAAAACCGGTTGGTCTTTGATCGTTCGATTTGTATTGCGTTTCTCGACGTTTAACTTTAATGAGATTGACTTGGAAAAAATTCCAAAAAGAGTGCAATTTATTTCAGGTTTTATTTCAGACTATTAAACAAATTCCATGTTGTTTTTGAAAATGCAAAATTGTATTAAAAATTTTATTAAAATTTATTTGCAAGAGTTCTTTCTTTTCTTGATTAAAATTTAAAATTTAATTTAAATTAATATTATTCTAGATTTGAATAATCATCATATCAATAAGCCAACCTTAAGCCAATTTATCACTCATAATAATTTTAATTAATTTTACCCAACATGGGTAATTGTTTACAAACCGGGAAACTTTGCCAGTGGATTCCTTTTTTAATTCCAAAGAAACTTTCCTTATTCGATATTTCACGGCCTCTTCTAGTTTACGAGATAAAAATTATTAAATTTTGACAACTGATTATAAACGTCGAAATGAGCATTAAGTAATGTTTTATTAACTAATTCACTAATTATTCACTTATTTACTAATTTTCGCTTTTTTCGGTTTAGTATGGATATAAGAAAATTATTTAATTAATTAATTTCTTAATTTTCATATATCCAAACAGATCTAAAAAAAATTAGAGAAGCCCTCTGCTGGCTAAATGAATAAAACATGGTAGCTAAATCGAATGCCAATGCAAATTTTAATAATTTTTATCTCGGAAACTAGAAAGGTCTGATAAATATTGAATAAGGAAAGTTTCTTTGGAATTAAAAAAGAATCCTCTGGCATTACCCCAACATGTATTTATTAATATTAATAATGCTTTCTTCATCAAACTGAGCCCATTTTTTATTGTTATTTGGATATTTCAGAGAGAGAGAGAGAGACGAGAGAGAGACGACTAAATCTACAAAAAAACACTCAACAAGGATATTATTAAATTGCAATACTATAATATTAATATAGATAATTGCATAGAGTCAGTTCTGATACAAAAAAATTCCAAAAAGAAATTTTAATAATATAAGCAAGGATATCTTAATGATAGATTATTTATGTTTACATTAAAAATAAATTATATAATTCTACCAATGATAAATGATATGAAAATAAATAAAAAATAAGGAAGGAAGTAACTTGAATAATTCTTGGCAATAATAAAAGTTATGAATAAGTTAAGACTAAAAAAGATTCTTGAAATGGTTTCTTGACATGTTGCTTCACTTTTCTTAAAAGTTGAATTAGAAGAAATTGTGATTAAAAATAAAAAATTTAAGCGTTGATGCTATCCGATTAAGACTTTGCCAAGCTCCGTTTGCGCGGCAATTGAATCCGAAACGTCATTCAGCCGACCGTCCTCGAAGGTGTCCCAGGTACAGTTAGAAGACAACCGGCGGGGTAAGGGAGGGGGAAACACGCGTGCGGTACACATGTGGCTGTGCCACGTGAGCAGGCGTCACGCGACAGCCCAGCCTATCCAGTCTATCTGTCTGTCGGTTTGCCTTCCAAATCCGAACCACTTTTGACCAGTCGCCAAAGGAACAATCTTAAATAGGCAGGCAGGCCTGTTGCCTTTGTACCAATTTTTCATGCTTTCACAATGACATTCCATTGCAATTCACAGTCCATTCAGAAGCTGGTCATGCAAACCCCCTCAGTTTTACTTAATATATTCATGATTTTCTTATATAAATAAAAAAATATATTAATATTCATACTAATATAAAGATATATTATCCCAATATATCTATTATAAATAAATAATTAAATAAATTTTTTTAGACTAAAATTAAATTACAATAAATATTTAATGCATTTTATCAAAATTTGAAAGAAATCATTTTCTTTCGGTGAGGAAATTTCAATGTATTTTTACCGACCGACGATAGTAAGGGAGGTATTGTTTTCACACCAAATTTCACATGTGGAGATTTTTACATATCTCCACGAATCATGCATTTTCTAAACAGAAAAAAGTATTTTTAGCATGATGTCTGTCCGTCTGTCCGTCCGTCCGTCTGTCCGTCCGTATAGATGTGTTCAGCCTGAACGGCTCAACCGATTTTGATGAAATTTGGTATATTTACTTAATGCATCAGTGGGATGAATTGATCAACTTTTGGTGCAATTCCGGAAACCGGAAGTGGTAGTATTAGCGATCGACGATAGGAAGGAAAGGGTTATTTTCACACCAAAGGAGATTTTTTTATATATCACCACGAATCATGCATTTTGTATTGGTTTTATCCTCGAAAAAAATCATATTTATTAGTTTTTTCTTGATTTAAAATTATATGACGTCATCCAGCCATGCATGACGTCACAGCCTGGTCTTGCATATATATTATAAATAAAATAAAATTAAAAATGTTTATATTTATTATTTATGTATCCATATCTGTTTTTTATTACATTAATAGATATATGAAAATTATTTGAAATTGTTTCTGTAGCTGGAAATTAATTTATTTCAAACCGTCGGTCGGTTCGGACCTGGCCACAGGTCAACTTATTTTTTTAAAATTTGGAGTGTCTCCACTCAACTATCTGGCAAATTTGAATTGGATTAAATGACATATATTAATTTAAATTAAATTAAATTAATTAAGTTATAAATTAAAATTAATAAATAATATTTATTAAACCAGCGCATGTTTGGCTCTTTGTCGATGGCACCACGTCACTTGTTGGCGCGTGAGATTTGCAGTGTTAAAAAATTAATTCTGGTACTTTCAGTGAAATTCTATATATAGCAATTTTATACAATTATTAATCATGTGAAAAATTATCAAACATTTATGTTTATTTTTAGGGTCAGTTTAGAGGAAAAAAATGAAAATGTGAGTAATGGTCCCCTTCCGAATGAGCAACATTTCTCAAAAATTGATAGAAAACTATGTATTTTGAATAATGCCCATGTATCAAATTTCATCATTCTAGCTCAAACCGATTTTGCGTAATCTTGGTTACATACATACACACATACACACACAGAGAGACATTTTTCTCAACGAATTAATTACTAAAAGAAAAAGAAAATAATCTATCTCAATAGAATAGCTATAATAATAATTAATAATTAATCACAAAGCGTAAAATAATTCATTTTTTTGTAAAATTTTAAAATAAAGAGACTTAGAGTAGTAACTTAGAATAGTAAAAAAGGATTGATTCTCTTAATCAGCAGAAAGTGTTTGTTCTCATTTATTTATTTTTAACATATAATTATTTATTCTTTCTCTAGTGCAGGAAATATATTATTATTATTATTATTATCTTAAATTTTTATAAAAATTAAATATAAAAAAAATCATATAATAATATTAGATTTATAGTGAACTAAATAAAAAAAAATATTTTTCTAAATTGAATGATAATAAATATAATAAATTTTAAAAAATAGTATACCCCAATCAATATAATTTTGTCATAACGGTATTAAAAATATCGAAATATAAACCAAAATATTATTATTATTATTATTATATAATATTGTGATTTATTATTATTGTTATTAATATTAGTTTAAATTCTCTGACTTGGAACAAATAAAGGAGCAGAAGGTTGGTTAAATAATAAAAAATAATAATAATAATAATAATAAATAATTTTTATTCTATTGCTATTTTCTTTCGATCACTTTAAAAAACGGTTCTAAGCGAGTAGGAAGGAAAGCAGTAAAAATATTTATTATTTATGCATTGAATGTTTGCAAGTGATATCAAGTAACAACTTTTTCACCTCAAGGCTGATGATGTCAAAAGAAAATAACGATATTTTTTCACTTTAATAAATAGAAATTTAAAATTTCATTGCTATTTAAATATACTGATTAATAAAGTGGAAAGTTATTTATTTATTTAAAAAAAAAAAAAAAACAACTAAAAATAAAATAAAATGTAAGACGATCTGTTAAATTATCCAATAGTTTAGTTATGCAAATGATGAGATTTCTAAACCTTATATGGTCTTCAATTTTAAATCTTAAAAGTCGATGATCTCATTGTCGAAACATTTATAATGTATTCAGTTGCATTTAAAAGAAAAATAAAAGAAAAAAATAAATGTCAGGGGGCTCCACAAATATTTGCAAATGCTGATTTGTAAAAAAAATAACTAAATGTTTATGAAGTTCAAGATTATATATATTAAGCAGATAGATCTTTTAATTTTCTAGCTTGTGTCATTTCATTACATAGATAGTTTCTTTATATAGAGCTATATTCACAGTAAATTCATTCAATCTTATTCAAATAGAATAATAATCTAGTCCTTTGTATATTCGTTAATAAGTTAGTAGGAGTACAACTTATAAATAAATTTACTTTTTACTTTTATTAATAATTTTGTTTCATAATAAAGGATGAACAAATTGAAATTCTTAGAACACTTAAAGATACGAAATATTTGTAAAAAAGAATTTCAACTCTGCTGAAATATTATTATTATTATTATTGGTTTGAAGATCGTTTGCACCCGTGGGCAAATTTGCCGATAGAGCTCACGAATTCTTTTTATTAAATAATCCTGCAGCCGATTTGAATGTAAATTGCAAACTTTTAGCATCAGACACTCAAAGTTATATTACGTCACAATCATATTATATATCTCTAAACAATTATTGAAATTAGTATGAGAAATCTAGATTTTAAAATCAAAATTTGTTCTTTTTAATTCTTCTATGACAATCAGTCAGTTTTTGGCTAAATCAATTAGCACATTACCGCTACTCAATAAATTTCACAGATTTTTATAATATTTCAGAATCTTTTGTTCAAATTAGACCAAATATATTTGACAAAATTTTTTTTTATAAAACTTTGAATTTATTCACGTCCTTTAATGTATTTATTAAAGCTTTTGTGGTTATTTTGATAATTATTAAGGGAATTTTTATTAAAAGACCACATTGTTTGTATAAAATTATTTATTAAATTAAAATATTTTAATTTAATAAATAAAATATTAAAATTAAAATTAACTATTAAAATATTAAATATTTTAATTTAATAAATAATTTTATACAAACAATGTGGTCTTTTAATAAAAAATCCCTTAATAATTACGTCCTTTAATGTTATTTACCACACTTTATATTCAGAATAAAGATAATTAATCAAGATTATGACTAAATAATTTAAATTAATCAATGATCCATTAAAAAAAACAACAATTTAATTTGGAAATTTAATTTTCTTTTTGATAGATAAATACCTAATTCAGAAAAATAAAATACATAGTTATAAAATTGAAGATTATTATTTAATAATAACAAAAAGAATCGTATCGTTAAGTTACTGATGTGTAGCTAATAGAAATTGGTTTGCTATCAACCAGAAAAACCATCAAAATCAATAAATATAGCAATTTTTGTAAATTCTTTATACGAAAATGTTGTTCACTGGTAGAATCGATCGTGTGCTGTTTCTTCTCACCATGGTGATTTCTCTTCGTATTGATTTTTTCATAAGAAACTACATATCTCAGTGTTTTTTTCAATTTCAACAAAAATATAGGTATAAGTGTTAGTATTTAGAAAAAAGATTTAATCTTTAATATAATAAACATAGATATGGAAAACTTTTTTACAGACTGACGATGGTAAGGGAGGTATTGTTTTCACACCAAATTTCACATGTGGAGATTTTTACATATCTCCACGAATCATGCATTTTCTTAACAGAAAAAAGTATTTTTAGCATGATGTCTGTCCGTCCGTATAGATGTGTACAGCCTGAACGGCTCAACGGATTTTGATGAAATTTGGTATATTTACTTAATGCATCAGTAGGATGAATTGATCAACTTTTTGTGTATATCCGGAAACCGGAAGGGGTAGTATTAGCGATCAACGATAGGAAGGGAAGGGTTATTTTGACACCAAATTTGACATGAGGAGATTTTTTACACTCCACGAATCATGCACTTTGTATTGGTTTTATCCGCGAGAAAAATCATCTTTATTAGTTTTTTCTTAATTTAAAATTATATGACGTCATCTAGTCATTCATGACGTCACAGCCTGGTCAATATTATAAATAAAATAAAATTAAAAATATTTATGCTATATCCATTAATAGATTAATATGTAAATAATTTGAAATTGTTTCTGTAGGTAGAAATTAATTTACTTCAAACCGTCGGTCGGTTCTGCGCCTGGCCACAGGTCAACTTATTTAAAATAAAATTTAAATAGCAAAGGTGCAGTAGATAGAAAACTGAAATCTATTTTTCTTTATTTCTTTTGTTTTTGTTTTTTATCGTTTCATTTGAAAACAAGTAGTTATAAAAAAAAATACTGCTATATGAAAGAATTCTTCAGATTCTTTGAATTTCTCGCAGTTAATTATATGCTTATAGAAAGAGAGATAGTGAGAAGAATTAATTCGTAACTGAAGAAACGTGACTGATCAAAAATGTCCAAATAAGAAATATTTGTGCTTTTCTTCTAAAAGGTTTGTTATCAGATCGATTAAATGCATAGGCCACAAAAAAATGTAGGATAATTTTCAATGTCCATTAACAAATCAAAAAAAAAATTGTTGCAGATTATTCTCTTTATATTATACTATATATATATATATATATAAAACTCAAGTTTTTTCTTCTGATTTCTCTGACCCTGAGAATGAAGAATGAATTCAAGATTCCAGAGTTAGTAATTAATCTAGTTGTTAAATAAAATTTATAAATCTTTATAAAATAATTTTTTAATTATAACTTGTTTTTTTTTAATAATTTGATAAGAATCAATAACAAATCTTGTTTAAGTATATGATTAATTTTCCAATATCTTAAAATTGATTTGAATTTTTTTTTCTTATATAATATAATTTATTATGTGAATGAAAATATCCTGTTGTCTTCTCGTCTTAGACCAATTTCTCATTTATTTTAAATATATGATTGGAAAGATCTTGTTTCACTAAAGAAAAAAAATGATGAGTCAAAAAATGAGAATACATAGTAGAAATTCATTAATGAAATAGACTAATGGATATATAATACTCAGTTACATTGTAGATTATATTGTAAGATTGATTAAGATAAGCTGATTGAGATAATTATGTTAAATTTCTAATTGTGATAAATTGAAATGTATCAGAAATAGATTGATGTATCCGTAAGATCAAATTCTTGTATTAATCACACTTTTGACGTTTTGAAATTTATATACCCTTAGTATGAGTTTCTTAGTCATTGTTCACATTAGAAATAAAATAGTGCGCTTAATAATACTATTAATTACGAATACAGGTCAATAAGTCCGTGACTTTTGAATTTCAGTATCTTAAATGAAATACCAACACTTCTGTCAGCAGGCAACTATCAACTGACTCCTGTCGAAATTTCAACCAGCTTGATCTTTTAGTTTTTGTTTGACATCCATTAATAGAAGACTACCTTGTGATTTGAAAAGAAAATGAAAAACATGAATATTCATGATAATCCATGAAATGGGATACGAATTGCTCCCTCATCCGCCCTATTCTTCGGATTTATCCACGAGTAACTATTTCTTGTTTTCAAAACTGAGGTGGAAAGAGATTTGGCTCCAACGATGAAATCATCTCACAAACAAATCTATTTTGATGTCCTCGACAAATCTTATTTTTTGGGAGGAATAAAAAAATTGGAGAAACGTTGGACGAGCTATATAGAGCTCAGAGGAGGCTACGTTGAAATAAAAAATAATTTTTTAACCAAAAACCTATGTTTCATTCAAAAAGTCACTTAGTGACTTGCCCTCGAAATTTAAAATATTATTATTTTATTTTTTAAATAGTTACTATATTTCTTTAATAAATCTTAATCTATTTTATTATTAAAAACTTTTATAAAAATAATATTTAAATGTATATCTCATAAACAAATGAGTGAAATATCTGTTATCTAGCTATAATTTAAATAAAATTTTATTATTAGGACTCTATATAGGTAAGATGTAATAAATTTAAGGTATAAAAAGTAGTTTTATCTTAATTTGACAAGAAAACTTTAATTTATTTATATTTCAATAAATACTTTTAGAAATATTAAATATATATATAATATACTATAGTTTCAATTAATAATGTTCTAAGATATCAATAAGGATAACTTGTTTCAAACTAACTGATTTTTTTTATAGTTAATTATTCTTGGAAATCACGAAATTCAGTGGGTCGATTGGGTGTTTCTCTTACGAGTTGTCAATTAAAATATGTCATGCAATTGAAGTGGAGATAGGAGAGTTGATTCTTATTTGATATTTAGAACAAAATGGGTTAACACATTAATACATAATACAATAGTGAGTATGATTTACTCAATTAAATCATGTAAATTTAAATTAATAAATTTAAAGAATATTTCACTTTTTGTTTAATGATAATTTATTTTAAGATAATATATAAAAACGAATTTATTCAAGTTGTAGTAAATTACATAACTTAAGTAATTAACATATAATAATAGTCAAAAAAATAATAAACACAGACAGTCCTATATTTAAATTATAGTTTTTTATAATGAAATAAAATGAGCAAATGTAATTTTTTTTATTCATTATATAAATAAAAATAAATAAATAAATAAATTATATGAAAAAGTTCAACCAAAAATTTATATACTTATATATTGGTAGATATTCTACTAATAAACTTGAAATGAAGCGTGAATTTTCATAAAATTAGCTTCCTACAGTATATATCAATAACCTTTGAAAAATTATTTTGGAACCTTTCTCCTAGAACACGGATGGCGAACCTTTTTCAATGTCCGTGCCACAAAATTATAAAAAATCTTTTTGAAATAATTAACGTGCCACAAAATTGTCATTTTTTTTCTCTACCACCTGTATCCCTTTTAGCTTGAATATATAATTGAATATTTTTGTATAACTTCTAACTACTATCCTGTATAAAAGTGTTTTAATATTAAATATTAAACTTTATTTCAAAAAAATAAAATGATTATTAAAAAATTTGGAATTTATTTTTGGTAAAAATATATCTTTCCTAAAATTTTTTTTATTTTTATTGTATGGAAATTCTTTAATTGATTTTAGTTTGTAGTTTTTAGTTGTAGATAATGACAAAAAAGCAAAATTTATATTTGATACCGTGAACCACTTACATTTTCTTGTTTTGACTTCCTATGTTAAATTCTAGAAAAAGATTTCGATTCTGGCACTATTCTCTAACCGTACTATGCGTAAAGTAAAGCTTGATATAAATTTTATAAAATTAATTACCGACCGACGATAGTAAGGGAGGTATTGTTTTCACACCAAATTTCACATGTGGAGATTTTTACATATCTCCACGAATCATGCATTTTCTTAACAGAAAAAAGTATTTTTAGCATGATGTCTGTCCGTCTGTCCGTCTGTCCGTCCGTATAGATGTGTACAGCCTGAAGGGCTCAACCGATTTTGATGAAATTTGGTATATTTACTTAATGCATCAGTGGGATGAATTGATTAACTTTTGGTGCAAATCCGGAAACCGGAAGTGGTAGTATTAGCGATCGACGATAGGAAAGGAAGGGTTATTTTCACACCAAATTTCACATGAGGAGATTTTTTTATATATCACCACGAATCATGCACTTTGTATTGGTTTTAACCTCGGGAAAATCATATTTATTAGTTTTTTCTTGATTTAAAATTATATGACGTAATCCAGCCATTCATGACGTCAAAGCCTGGTCTTGCATATATATTATAAATAAAATAAAATTAAAAATATTTATGTTATATCCATATCTGTTTTTTATTACATTAATAGATATATTAAAATTATTTGAAATTGTTTCTGTAGCTGGAAATTAATTTACTTCAAATCGACGGTCGGTTCGGACCTGGCCACAGGTCAACTTATTTTTCTTGTTTTTTTAATAAATATTGATAAAATTTACAGCATATATTAAAATAAGAGCATATAAGAATATTCTGGTAATACATGTATTTCATCGCCCCAATCAATTTTGAGTTTATAAATTCACAATTTCCCAGATAAACAGACAAATAAAATGACAGACACGAAAAATACAAAAGTCATATTTGGGTTCCCCAGGTCATGAAGAGTAAAGATTTGCAAAAAAAATTTAAATCCTGAACAATGCTATTTGTACAGTAACAACACGCAATGACATAATACAAGTCCAAACGGTATACACTGAATGAATCTATCATGAATGTTTTTATACTGCGAGGGAATTCAAGCGATATTTCAGCTTAATAAAATGTATAATTTGTCGGTTTAATCTACTAAGATAGATAAATAAATATTCAGTACTTCAAATTTCATAAATTTAAATTGTGATTTATTCATTTTTAATTTATTTCTATTATAAAAAGTTATAATTATTAAAAAAATAATTTTGTCTTTATGCGTGTGATGAATTTTTTCAAACGTGCCACTTTTGGCACGTGTGCCATAGGTTCGTCATTCCTGTCCTAGAAGATTGTTTAAACAATCAATATTCGAAATTTTTGATACTGATCATTTATCAATAAGTTCTTTTTTTTATTAAAGTTGATATTCATTTAAAAAATTTTATATAATAATAATTAAAATTTATTTGATTTTGTACAGGGACACATTTTTCCCATAAAACGTAAAAAAATCTTTTATTTGCCTTTTGGCCTTCGAGTGTTATATTTCAATTATAATTTAATTTAGAAAGAGATCATGATTTAAAAATATTATTGTAATAATTTATACTAGACATTAATTTCCACTTATTTCAATAAGTAAATATATATCTATTTATATAATAATTTTTGTTTTTTATTTTGAAATTACCAAATTTTGATTATCATAAGTGTTACGATGATAGGAAATTAGAAATATGTAAATGTTTTATTATTTGTAAAACGAAGGCAATAAAAAATAGAAAAAAAATCACTTTATGGGAAAATAAATCTATCAATTTATTATATTTTTTTTAATTGATTAGATTTACATGAACTTTGACTTTATATTATTGAATAGATTTCTAATCTTGATTGGCAATTAATATTTTTTTTTTATTTTTATTTTTAAGTAACTCAAAAGTTATTATTCTTAATTAAAATTTTATAAATATATTCTTTATTTAGAAAATTATTATATAGATAATTTTTATAATAAAAATATTAATAATAATAATAATAATAATACTTTTGTATTATATTTAATAAAAAATAAAACAAAATTTTAATTTGAAAAATTAAAATGATAAGTCATGCATAGAAGATTATATTTTTCCTTTTAGGTAAAAAAAATCAATCAAATTTAAAACAAGTTATACGATATTATAATACTTAAAAAAGCATAATGTCACAATTTCAATTCTCGTGACATTCTCTTATTAAGGTTTTATTAGAATGATGCAAATAAAATGAAAAGTAATTTTTAAGTACAGGAAGAATTTTATTCATATTGGAGTCAAGGCATTTCTGAACTTGAACTCTTTAAAAGATTGGAGAACAAGTAGGTGGATAATTGTAATGTTGAATGCATATGCTATTAATAAATTAACGAACATATATTCATATAATTTGTTACTAATTTATGCAAAGTGTTTGAAGTAATATATTTCAGATAAGGAGAGAGGTAATTGGAATTTTGAATAATACCCTTTTTCACTTTTTATCACCTGAACCGATCAAACACTTTATTTGTCTCTTTTTAGGCTCGTTTCTTTTTATCTCCTTTGATCATATTTCGCCAAAAAGATTTTTGTGTTAAAGTTTGATCTAATTTAGGATAAGATGTGTTGTGGCCTCATTTATTTTAAATTCCTTTTCCTGTTACCTCTTTTATTAGTTTCTATTTAAAAAGTTATTTAAGTTCAATTTTATTATTTATTAAAATAATATCTTAGGTATATCAAACAACAGTAGGAATACAAGGAAAAAGTAAAAATAAAGAATGATTTACTTTTAAAAGATCCATCAATAAACCAAGTTTCTTTGAAAAGATCGAACTTTTTATAAAAATTCCAAACAGAATGAGATTTCTTGTTATTTCTAAAAAAAAAAAATAGAAAGAATATATATTCTAAAAATATCAGCTAATCAGGTATTTACACACACTACAAAAAAAATATTTTTCACACTGTTTTCCTTTTCCTTATTAATTTATTGCATTTATATTTTTATTTTATTAATTAAATAATTGCTATTAAAAGATTATTATTTTTTATTTTTATATCTTATCCTATTATACTAGCAAAAATTGTATATATATATATATATATATATATATATATATATATATATTAGTATTTTTGAAATATTAAACCGCTCGAAGGATATTTTTGAAATTCACATCATAGATAATTTTTTTGAAATTCACACCATAGATAATATTTATAAAGAAAAATCGATCTGTATTGGTTTCAGCTTCGGGAAAAATAAGTTTATAAGTTTTTTCTTAATTTAAAAATAGGAAATTTATATGACGTCAGCTAATACGTCATATAGCGCTTCCGTAAATACAAAATATTATAAATATAAATAAATCAAATTACGAATTATTAATTATGTTATATCAACAGGCCATACTTTTCTGTCTTTCAGTACATTAATACATATGTTTAAAGAGTATATGTTTTATGGTTATTTTATGTTCTTTTAAATTATTTGAACGATGACTCAGTGACCCAGTTATTAATTAAACTTTGAATATTATCCTTTAAATATGGCCCACAAAAAAGCGTGGGTCGCATATAATAATATTATATTCTTTGCCAACCAAACCCGATAATAAGGAATAAGTTTTTCTAACCAGATAGGTACTATTAAATGAAGTACCAAAGAATATTATTATATTTTTATTATAATTATATAAATAATTTTGGATGATTATTATAGTTCTTTAACAATATAATACTATTAATATGGTACAAATTTGTGTTTGTTTATATTTAAATGTACAGTTTTATCTAATAGGATCAGAAACGATTTTGATATGTATCAAAGAATGATAGTATTTTTTCTAGTATTTTAAAAAAAAAATTTTTAATAATATATTATTTTATATAATTTATCAAAAACACAAATAAATCTTACTAAAAGATTTAAGATTATTTTGACATGCCAGTTGTAGTAGTTAGTAGTAATATTAAATTAATTATTGAATTCAAAAAAGTAGTAGAAGTGTTAGAAAAACAAATAAATAAAAAATGTTCTATTAATTAATTAATGAATATTCGCAAGTGCATTGAAGTGAGTCCTGGAATCCGAGTCCTCGTCTTGTCACGTGTTTCGATTTATGTCCTTGGAGAGACAAGATTCGTGTTATTATTATTTAGCATAACCGCTAGTCGCCATTTAATTGCTGAATGTTATTTTTTACAATTATATCCCCCATCACCTACGTCCTCCTTAGTAAATTTAAGTTAACTATTAACAATCGAGAGTATCTATGGTGGGAATATATATTTTATTCGATAAAAATGGAAAACAATAAAAAAAAAGTTTATATTTCATTGGAAAATTGATTAATATCAGCTGCAGGTATTATTAAACTATATATAATAGAAAAATAATAAATAAATAAGAAAGTTTTTTTTTTAATAAAATTAAATTTATTTAACTATAAATTAGTTACCTTTTGATAATGATTTATTCAAAATATAAAACAAAAAAATTTAAAAATTTCTGTAAATTTTACTCACTATCTCTCGAAATAATATATATTTAAAACTTTATATATATATAAACAATTATAAAACAAATTTAAAAGAGATAAAATTATGAGTTACATTTTATATTTTCTTGGTATTTTAAATATTATGAATTCAGAGTAAAATAACTAAATATAGAAAATAATTTAATTGATATTATATATTTATTATAATTATATGATGTTATCATTATTTAATTCATATTCATTTGAACAAATTATACAGAATTGTATCGATTTATTTTTGGTTCAATATTAATTTAGATAGAAAATAAATGATTTTTATTTTTTTATTTAATGATAAAGAATGCTTTAACCTTAAATATATTGATTTTTTTCCCCATTTTTAAATGGAAATTTAAATTAACTTAACTTACAGTTTTTAGACGATTTTCTTTTCTTGTTAGAATGGGATATTGTCTAGGAATGACTAAGTACTTTAATTTGAAATCTGTCAAAATTCAAGAGAAAGTTTTGTTTTTTGATTTGATTTAAAAAGAATGACAAAAAAATAATTCAGTATGGATATGAAGAATGAGATACTTGTTTTTTTATAATCTGAATTATCACGAAATTAGATCGATACAAAACTTATTAAATATGTATTTCTAGAAAACAGTTATATACCAATAAAACTATAGATAAGTTTTTATATTTTTAACGATAAACATTCTATCAGAAAAAAATTTGGAGTGGCTCCACTTCACTATCTCGCAATTTGAATTGGATTAAATAACATAATATATTATATTTAAATTAAATTTAATTAATTATAAATTACAAATTAAAATTAATAAATAATATTTATTAAACCAGCGCATGTTTGGCTCTTTGTCGATGGCACCACGTCACGTGTTGGCGCGTGAGATTTGCAGTGTTAAAAAATTAATACTGGTACTTTCAGCGATTCAATCAAGCTGAAATTCTATATATAGCAGTTTTATACAATTATTAATAATGTGAAAATGTATCAAACATATATCTTTATTTTTACGGTCACTTTAGAAGAAAAAAAATCAAAACGTTGAAGGTAATGACCCTCTTCCGGTTGAACTACATTTCTCAAAAGTTAATAGAAAACTATGTATTTTGAATAATGCCCATGTACCAAATTTCATCATTCTAGCTCAAACCGTTTTTGCGTAATCTTGGTTACATACATACACATACACACGCAGACATTTTTCTCAACCTTAGTGAAAATCATTCAGGAACCTTCAAAACGTATAAAAACATCAAAATCTCAACATCGAAAATTTTCGTGATCACAATGGCGAGATAGTAAAAATGAATAGATTTTTATCTTTTTTTAATAAAATTAATTAAATAATTCTAAATTTAGAAAAAAATATTTCAATTTTTTTTTAATATTCAAATTCTGAAATTCAGAAAAATATTACCGACCTGTAGGTGTATAATAAAACCATACCCTTGCCTATACCTATTAAATAATAAAACAAAAACGGATAAATTTGAGTGAAAATATTTTATTTTTATTTTTTAAATGGAAAATAACGCAAAAATATAAATATAAACTAAAAAATTCTAAATATATTACCTAAATAAAATAAAAACATTTTTATAATTTATAATTGTTAAATATTATTTGAGGGGTGAATTTTAGAAATTCTACCCTTATTTATTCACAAGAAAATTTATGAAAATGTTTATAGCATTTAGAAACTTTAAATCTTTGGGGAGTAGTTATCCAAACAGCCCATTTGGAAGATCTCATAAAGTCCTATTACAGCCAGTATATGGTATATACATAAAAAACAATTATTTTAATATACAAATATATTTTATTAAAAGAAATAAAATTGAAAAAAAAAATAAATAAGGAATTAGATGCTCACGTTAAATAATTTTGTCTTCACATAAATCATATTATAATATTATAAAAAAATGATTTATAATATTTATATATATATATTATAAAATAAATGTTCCTTTTAGATTACAAAAAATAATCAAAATTTAAATTAATTGATTACAGATATTTATTATTATTATTATAAAGTTTAGGAGTGACTAATTAATTTAAAAAAATTTTTTTTTTTTTACTATAAAACAAATTAATTTTTAATCATTAGACATATTATTTTTAGTTTTAATTAAATTAAAAATAAATTTCATTAAATTATACAGAATTTGAAAAATGACACTATAAATCATATTCCTGATTTGATTATTATGGTAATAGCGAAGAAAGTTTATTTTTTTAAATCTTTTAAATGGTCGAAAGAGAACCTTGAATTTTTTCAACTGTTAAATTTCACTTTAGAATTTCGTGAAATGAATGTCACTTTTAGATGAAGAAATTTATTTAATTAAAAAAAAAAAATACAATTCATTGATGATTTGAAAGATTAAATTTAATATGGTTTTTTTTCATTTTATTTTGTAGAGATGATCTGTTGAGTAATATTTATTTATCATTTGGAAAAAAAAAACATTTACAAATCCATTAAAGGTGAGGAAGAAAAACTCATCCGCTTATTCAAAAGGATTTAAGTTTAAAATTAAAAAGGTTATTATTCGAAATTGTACATTATAAACTGTTTTATTTTTTGTTGATTTCTTCATAATTCATATTTAGAATAATTTTAAAAAACGATTTAATTTTTTTTTTATATATAAATTTATACAAATATTTTAAAGAATGACAATTCAGATTTAAAATAACAAATAAAGAAAAATAATATACTTGCATTTAAATTTAAAATTATAAATATTTATTATTACAATTATTAAAAAGATGAAACGAAAACTTTTATTATATTTTATTTATCTTGTTATTTAATGAGTAAAAGTAAAATTTAAGTTTTCTCTAATAAATACAAAATATAAAATTAAAAGAATAAAAGAATCAAATGAAGGCGTAGGTGATTTTGAGCCAGAAAAGCACAAACAGTAAAAAAAAAATGCCTATTAAAAGTCAATTTTTTGGTGATAGGGCGTCTCTGTTTTCGAGTCACGCTTGCCTGAAGACAGGCATGGATGGTTAATGTCTCGTTCCATATGAGAAGTCAGTTGTCAGTGTATCCTAAAATGAACTAAGGGAGGTGCAACTTATGGGGGGCCCCGGCCCGGAAATACTCTTTATCGTCGCCCAGACCGTTTATGTTAATTTTAGCGGAAAAATGTTGCTTCTATTTAAATGATATACGTTTTGCATAGTAATTAACACGCTTTAAAATGTTTCAAGACCTGAGGAAGTGTGTCAAAGCGTTGGTAATGAAAGCAGTTTAAATCCATTTATAAGAATAATGGAAATAAACAAGTAAATAAATTATTCGTTAATAAAAAATGATTTATTTTTAGTAATAAGAAATAGAAAGGGATTTTTATAATAAAGATCACATTGTATTATATATGGATTCTGTTATTCACTTCACCGAAAAATTGATGTTAATTTAAATGGAATTTATTTATTAAGTGTATGAATTAATGAAAAAAATAATAATGATTTGATAAAATATTATTCAAAGTGATGTGGTCTCAAGTTGAAGTTGAAGGGAATTTCTCTAGACCGAGTCCAACTAACATGTGGAATAAAAATTAGAAGGTCATTTGATAAAAAGTAGCGACTCGAATCAAGAAAATCAAGATTAAGGTTGAGAGACCCTGTTCTACTGATCATACAACACCTTTATCCTTCCTAGGAGGTAACAGACTTGAAAAGCGCTGTCTTTTGTATATGTATACGCAAGTCAGAGGATTTTTTTATATTATTCAAAATGTATATGTAAATTCATCTCCTCTTTAAAAATATTTTTTCTCAAATAATAATTAAAATGTTAATAATATAGTTTTAATATTGCTTTCTTTATAAATTTTAAATTATTATTTTTTATTTAAAAAATAAATAAAAACCGTATAATAAAAAGTGTCTAAAGAAAATATAAATGCCATTAAAATATTTGAAAGAATTTAGAATAAAATGTATTATCTTTTGAACCTATATGTCTAAATTATCTTGAAAGGATTATAGTCATGTAAATCGTATTTATGGATTTTCCTCCTTTAGAAATATTTTAATATTACATAAATATTCATTAAATTAGAAATATGACAAGATTTTAGCTAATTTCTCTTTTATGTGGAGTCACTTAGGAAGAAGAAAAAAATTTAGTTTTAAATAATAAATCTTTTTTAAAAAAAGAATTAAACATAAACTGAATAGAAAACTGGTTCGTAATTCTTTTTCTAGTAATTATCAAAAAGGGAGGAGATTTTCAAATAAGTTAAAATTATAGTTTCATTTAACATTTTAATTAATTTAATTAATTGTTTTAAAAATATCTAAAAGATTTAAATTAGCATTACATGATAACTGATGTATTATATATATGAAAAGAGAAATAGATTTAATTTAAATCTATATGAAACTGACATAAAAATAATTTATATCTCTAAATTGAAATGAAAAGTTATATTAACAAGCAAAAACGTAAATAGAAATGATTTTGAATGCTCTATTTTAAGATTAAAACGATGATGGAAAGCATTCAAAGAAAAATGTATTTTCTAAATATAAATTGAAATGATAAATTTATTATCCTAGAATATTAATTAACTATATTTTTATTGTATTTATTTATTTATATTAATTTTCTTAAAACGCATTGTGAATATTTAAAACAATTTGATTTTAATAGGCTTTATGCTGAAAATAATATGTATAATAATATTTATATGTTTTAGCAGTATTACAATTGTTATTATATTTAAAGATTTAATTAAATGAATAAAATAAACTGAAAATATTAATATTTTTTTTTTAATTTAAGAAGATTATATGAAAGACTAACCACCCTTATGATTTTAAAAATGAATTCGAGTTAAGTATTCTTCTTTAAATAAAAATACATCTTGTGGTTGGCTCAAAAACAACCCCTCATTTCAATAAATGTAAAACATGAAACCCTTTCATTTGATAATGTTGCGGCTTGTCATGGATCTGCTGGGGTATCCAGACTATGATATAATTAGAGTTGAGAAGAAAAAAAAACAATTTTATTAAAGATTTATATACAAAAAGCTTTATAAAAAGGGTAAATAATTTTATAAATGAATATATTAATATATTTAAAAAAATACATTTTTATAAGTTTTGTATAAACGTTAATTGGATTCTCTATAAAAATATCGTATATGTTTGACTTTTTTTTTGTATAAAAATTATCAAATGATGATGATATGACTAGAGAAAATTATATTCTTAATTTTCTATTACTTTAAGTGTAATTTTAATTTTTTTTATTTTTGTTAAGTTATTGAAAATATGAGTATTATTTAAAGATTGTTTTTTAAAAAATATATGGATGATGGTAAGAAACCATCATCCATATATTTGATATGTTCATTCATTAATCCGTGGGAGGGGAGTGAATGAACAAGTAGTAAAACAGTATTTGAAATTGAATTCACAATGAATTGTTTCTCACAAGTGTTATTAAAAAAAAACTGATCTGAAACAAATGGTTGTCTTATGCCCACATAAAGATCCCATGTCGGGAGACAAGGTCTTTTGAAAGGTGCTCCTTCATTTCTATTGTATTCTACAGTGGAAGGAAGGTTCATTAATTCAATCGAGACAGATATTTGTATAAATTTAAGACATTCTTCATGCAAATGAAACAGGGAATAAATTAAAGGAAAGTGAAATTATTTTAAATACAGATCCGAGTAGTTATCTAATCTAATTAAGAAGAGATTGACTATATGCTAAATTCTACAAATTATTAGATTTTATATTATACATAGGCATTGTGAAAAATGAATATTTTTTTTAAATAAAAAATTTAGTTTGTGTTTTAATAGAACTATGTCAGCAGACAGTCAGCAGGAAAACAGAAAGATTAGAAACAATTCTCTTTAATTTCCTAAAAAAAAAAAATGATAACGTTTCGATCCCGTATCAGAACCTTCTTCAAAACTGTGAATTGTTGTTTTGTTTGTTTATTATAATAACTAATTATAATTTTATCAATTTTATTAATAATTTTATTTTTTAGAATATTATCAAAAATTAACACATTTATTTATTTTGTATCAACACAATTTTATTAAATACTAGCTGCTCAGATAAATTAATTGATTTATTTGTTTTTTTATTATTAAGTTCATTTATTAATTTTTTAGATTTAATTAATTCCCTCCCTTAAAAGAAAAGAAGAAATATTCAAATATATAGAAAGATTAAATAAAAATTAAGTTAAATATGATCTAAATATTTTATTAAATTAAGAATTTTTAGAATAAATTATTTAATTGAAATGATATTTGAATATTAGAATTTAAAATAAAAAGTTAAATATTATAATAATTCTTTGATTGGGAATCGCTAGAGTTATATACATTGTGTAAAATGAGTCCACCGGTCAGTGGGCTACGCCTGGCTCTTGAATGAACAACATGGAGAATTATATAAACTTTAAAAAATTAATTTTTGCGGTTATTGATTAGATATTAATAAAATTTATAGCCTATGTTACTATAGAGGTATATAAGAATATTGTGATGTAATTTCATAGAAATCGTTTTGAGTCTATAACATCCTTATTTTCCAGACAGACAGACAGACAGACAGACATGTAAAATTCTAAAGTCACTTTTGGATTCTAGAGGTCATGAATCGCGAAGATATGCAAAACATTTTAAATTCTGAGCAATGTGCAGACAAAAACCTTTTTTTATATATATAGATAAAACGATCACAACATCGGATTTTGAATTATAGAGTTTTAATAAATATTGAAATCATTACAATTATAATAAACTTCTGTAGGTTATTAATAATTCAGGGAATATATTCATCTATGACCTACATGTTGACCCACATTTGTAGATAAATTATTGCACATGATTGTAGTATAAAGATAAAAACAGATGCGTGGGCGGATTTTCCTAACCGACTTAATAATTAAATAAATTTGTTAAGTAATTAAATTTGATTATTAATTATTTTAAATTTTTCAAAACGAACGTGTCTTATAAATATTAAAGATTTTGATTTAAAAAAAACAACAGCCAGGTTCAATTTAAACATTCCTTTCGATTTCGTTAGTCATAAAGAAAAAAAGAAAACATTCGACCACCACCTGTGTTCTTTGTAATTGTAATCCCACACACACACACACACACACATGCACATTCATATAAAAGAATCTAGTAAAATATTTCAATCAACTATTTGATTAGCCGATCGATGAGCCATGATCGGCCTGTGTGATGTTGAGAGTGACTTGATTAGACTTGATACAGTGTAAGTTGAGCAAAATTTCAAGGTAAAATAAATGAAGAAAGAAATTACCTTATGGAGAAGATGAAAGCCATGGTGCTAAAAAAGTCCGAAAGCAACCAATCTATAATGAAAAAAGAAAAATATACATTAATTAAAAATTAATTTTGATGAAAAATTTAATTAAATTATATATAATAGCATATATATATATATATATATGTAAACATATATAACAAATATAAATTGAGAATAAATTCGAATCTCATTTCTTCATTAATAAATTTTGAAAATCCATATGTGATTGATAATTATGAACATGGATCATTGATTTATTGATTTCATGTGAAGATAAAATGAAGAGCAAAAGATCAAAATTCACAACGAAATAATATTTTAATTAAATAAGGTCGAAAGTAATATCTTAGAACATATTTATTAATAAATAAATAATAAAAAATCATTATTAATAAATAAATAACAAAAAGTGAAATAATATTAAAAACAGATTTAAACAATTTTATTTGAATATAGTAATTTTTAAAAAAAAATTATTATATCATTCTCTCTCTCTCCGTCAATTTCTTTCTGGGACGTTTAGCAACTCACAAGAATCTAGCTGCAGCAACCACATTCCCCCAACTAACCCTATCCTGGGATACATATATTCTATTGAATATTTTTTTATAAAAATTAATTACAACTATATTATTTTTATTAATACTTAATTATTATTGAGAATATTATCATAAATTCAAATCTTTTTATCCAAATTATAGATATGAAATAAAATTTTACAAGACATTTTCATATTTATAATATTATCAAAATATATGGTAATATAAACGTTTTATTATAACAAAATTTAAATCTTAAGAATAAATTATACTAAACTAATATAAAGAAAAATATATATATGAACTAGCTAATGAATTATATTAATGAAGTTTTAAAAAATGTTTAAATTTCAATATGGTACCTATAATATAAATTATAAGTTAATTATAAACAAAATTATATTATTTATTAAGTTTTGCTAAAACCATACTTCAAACAATGACTAAATTTACTTAATTTGAATTTTTAGGTCGAACATAATACATTCATGAAAGCAATTAGAATATATGAGTAAATATCATAAGAGTTGAAATATACAGAATTGTTATAATAATAAAATAAAAATAATTAAATTGAGTACGTAATGTTGAAAGTTCTCATTATTATTCTCATATAACCATTTATTAAACGAATATTATTATTATTATTATTATTATATAAGCTTAATGGTCTCAGAAAGTTTCTTAATTTATAAATTTAAACCTTACAGATGTTAAATAATATTTTATTGAGTTAATTAAACATATAACAAAAGTAAAGTTCGAATTTAAGTAAAATAATTGTAAAATTAAATGAGCATCTAGAGAAATTAATAATTTCATTTTTATTATCATTTTTAATATGACTAATATGTTAATTTTATGAATGAATTCAAAACATAAAAACAGCTTCCCTTAGTAACAGGATAATTTTATCTGTGGCAATCAAATTCCATTTCTATAATTGTATCATGAGTATCAAGAGTTAACAGAGATAAGACTTGAAAAATTTTTTAAAAATGGTTTATAGAAATGTATAGATATATTTAAAACGATAAAAAAACTACTATTTATTCAACAAAATTGTAAAATTCACAGGATAATATAATCTTGGATTAAATAATAACATATATAAAACGATAAAAAAAAACATTGATAGTATTAATTAGGAAATAATTATAGTATCATTTGAAATAAAAAAAAAACAAATTGAATAATATATATATATATAGGTATATATTTAAAAATATGTCACTAAGGTCAGAGTAAAATATTTCATTATATTACATGTTCAATGTATTATACATGTAATTATTAATAAATTTATTTTCATCGACCTTAAATTAGCTAAATGAAGTCATAAAAAAAATGATTTAGCCCAAATTTGAGCATGACAGTTAGAGAGGATTATACTGCCAAATAAAACCCTATCCCCAAGGAAACAGAGGCCGTCAGTAAGGATGGCTGGACATGAATTCATATCTATTAATAACATAAAAGGGAAAGGATTAGTGAAATGCAAATCACAATCTCCTATTCAGAAAATAATTATATTTATTTTAAATCAAACGATAATTAAACGAAAATTATTGATTTTAATTGAGAAATATGAATATAAAATAAATAAAATATTAAAATTAAAATTATTCTTATTATATTCATAACATAATAATAATCTCATTAACCTGTATAAAACTTTCACATAAAATTTTTTTAAAAGTAAATTAGAAAAGATCGTTCGGAAGATAGTTATGATTGGAATGAAGAGAGGAGAGAAATTGTAAAGGATTAAAAAACGGGTGATGAGTTATTTTAACTTAAATTTTCAGAAACTGCATAATTATTTTAAATTATATCTCTGTTTCAAAAATAATAAATCCGGCTGATATATTTATTATTGTATTTACAATGGGAAATAAATTAATATAATATATTTTTATATCAATTGTAACAAATTTTATTAATTAATATTAATTTATTATATTAGATGAGTAGAGTTTTAGATAAACTATATTGCAATTTAATAATTAGAATAGACCATTTATAGAATCCCCATAAATGGAGTAGTGTTTAAAAATATACAATACTTGAAAAATGTGAAAAAAATATAATAGGATGGACTCGATGATTAAAAGTCAAGGCTTTAAAAAAGAAAATTAACATTTGAACCGTAAATAATGTTTTAATTTGAAATAAAAAGTTAATTAAAGCTTAAAAAGGAGCTCACAATATTACTAAATAACATAAGAGTAATTTTCCCATTTATAGAAGATAATAAAACAAATGAAATTTACCCCTAATAGTAAAAAACTGCGGTATGAATCATCTCTTCCACTAAAAGGGATGGATGAACAATCCATGATCTACGTAATTAGATTAATTTACCAGAACAAAATATATTGACAAAAGGGATTGGCTACATACTATATAAAGTTTTACCTTTATTTGTTTGAAATCATCTTTTTTTACTTTCCCGCATACTTCGTATAAGGGAAGTATTGGAATCGTCAAAAATTTCGATTTCGAGATTTCGATAGATCTTGACGTTTTAGACCTCCCTGAGTCGGAAAATACCATTTTTCGAATTATGTCTGTGTGTGTGTATGTATGTATGTATGTAATGTCTGTGAGCAAATTTACTCGAAAACTAATCGAAAGCTAGGACTTCGAAATTTGGTACACCGATATTATTCACAGTTTGTAGATTTCTTTCAAAATTTCGTCAAAATCGGTTAACCGGAAGTGGTACTTTACCTATACTGGTTGCGTTTACCTTTCAAGTAAAGTACCAGTTTGCTTCGAGATATTTGCTTCATATTTTGTATATAGATTTAAAAATATGAAAAAAATGCAGATATCAAATTTCATCATGATCTGACTACCGGAAGTGACATTTTACCTATTCAAGTAGCGTTAGATGTAAATTATAAATATATATAATAGTGTTAAACCATTTTACTTTATAATTTAAATTAATTAGTTTGTTTATTTTTATTGTTGTTAAAACATAATAATAATAACCTAATTACCAATTTATATGCGGGAAAGTCTAGGGCAGAGGTTCTTAAACCTTTGTACTCCGCGGACCCCCACTTGAAAAAAAAAATTTTTGACGGACCCCATCCCAACTTTAGGTACTTTACGTCATTTTATTAGTTAATTTCTGGCTTACGATCTCATAAGAACAAGGATATATGATGGATATTTCTAACAGTGATTGGTGAATAACGATTTTTTTGCATATAGTAGAACACATTTTATTAGAAATTATAATATTGAAGAAAGAAAATTCAGCTAAATATGAAGATGGAAACGGTAGCAATAGTTTTCTTGCACATTTCGTTGAATTTGGGTATTTGATCTCTGTTTCCTCACAAAGCCATGCCATCGCTTCTTTTATATTAATTAAAGTTTTAACTGACTCATCATTTTCTCGTGCACCTGTACGATGGCTTTGCGGACCCCCAGTAAAGGCTTCGCGGACCCCCAGGGGTCCGCGGACCACAGTTTAAGAACCTCTGGTCTAGGGGAAGACACTCCCGATTTTTTATCTAGTAAACCTTCATTGCAAAATTTAAAATTTATAATTAATAAAAGAATTTAAGATTATATAACGATTGATTTAGTGAAATGTGAATATATCTAATATAAAGACTTATTGATAATTAAATGATTAAAAATTAGACATTTATATAATGAATTAAAAAATATTCTACTGTATTATGTATATATTAGATTTTATTGATAAATGTTAGTTATTTATATTATTATATAGTTTTAGTTTATAAATGAGTTGTTGATTTTTTTATCGTGGATAGATATATTTAATAATTAAGGTGAACCAACGGTATCACATGTTGAATATAAATTACGCCTCAAGCAATAGTCAGCTCTCCTAATCAAATGCATCAACGTGAAAGAATAGAGCAATGGTCTCAGACAAACACGTGAGTCCTTGACAACGACCATAAGATAATTATAAATTAAAGAATGAAGAATGTCCTTAGGATTTTCGGGCATGAAGGTCGAATCTTGTAACAAAAACATTTTAAACTAATTTTCAATTGAAAACAACTCACTATTTTATTCAACTACAATGAAGATCATTATTTTATATTTAATAGCGCCTAGTAAAATATTAGATATGCAACCAAATGAACAAACCAGATTTTCAATGTCTAACTTGAAGGAACTCTGAAAAATGAAAAAACAACTAATAATCAAAAATCAATTGAAAATATAATTTAGTATAATACAATATTTTAGAAAAATAAACTAATCAATGAGTGTAAAAATTAACCACAAGAACAGTTATTTAAAAATGTGTTTAGTATTTATTTTAATCAAATATTTAGAAACGGTAAGAATTTCCAAATATTCATAATCGTAGTTTTTATAGTTACAAATAAATGAAAGTAAAAATATTTATATTATTAAAGTTAAGTGATCCATTTTCACTAGAAGAAAGAAATTGAATAAAATAAACATTCAAGACTTGACTCATCTGACAGAAAGAGAGAGAGCAAAAAAATTCACATAAATGGATTGCATGCACGCAAAAACAAACAACTAAACAACATGAAAAATGAATAAACAATGCAAACAAAATATTTCTACTATTAATTCTCTCATTTTTTTAAAATGATATATAAATATTATTATTCTAAATAAAACAATTTGTTTTCTAAATATATAGTTGAAATCATTTTTTTTTTAAGAATAATATTATATTATTATTATTAATCTTATATCTTAAATATAATATATATAAGCTATAAGTATATATTAAATAAACCAAAAATAAACTTATATATATATATAATCATAAAGATATTCAAAAATCAAGTAATAAATATAACGCCAAGATTTAATCATAATTATTTTTTTTTTTTAAACATAAAAGTATAATTTTAAAATTGATTAAAATAATGGTGACTTTTATAAATCGAATAATAAATTAAAGTAATTTTTGTCTTAAAAAGAATTTATGACTAATAAAAATTATACTAAAGGGAAATTAGTAAAATTGATTTGGATATATAAAATGAAATAATATTAAGAAGATAGATATAATGGATCATTTTTATCTGAGGGCGGTTGTTGATATGACCGTCATATGCGTGAATGCGTGCAGCAGAGAACTCGATCAATTAAGTCACGAGCAGCACGCATATACCGTGTGGGTGACTCACTGACTGCTCCTTTACTTTGTGGGGATATCACTTTCCCAGATCGAATGGTGGCCTAAGATGTACGGGTTCCATTTCTAATAATTCTAAACGGAATTTAGTCTGCTTCATGGCTTATGGTGGTCATTTTACAAACTTAATTTCACTTCTCCCCCTCAAAATGGATACGATAAAATGACAACATTTATACTCTCTTTTCATTTTAATTCTAAATTAAAATCAATAAATAAAACTAGGTTAAGTGCCAGTACATATACTTCTGAAATTTTAATTTTGATTTATTCATTCCTTTGAATCAAATTATTAATCATTTATTAATTTATTAAAATATACAAATAATTATACATACGTAATTATGTACTAATATAATAAAATTTGTTGTTATAATTAGTCACTGACCATCTAAAAAATCGATATTGAATTATTTAATATTTATAAATTCCTTTTATTAATTACTTTAAGAAAAGAAAAAAAAAATAATTAAAATTATTTAGATTTAAAGATTGGACTGACAGCTCAAAGTCATTTTAGCAAATTTGAAAAAGAATTTATTTAATTTCAATAACCAAAGGTTCTTGGGTGTAAGAATCACTGTAATTTTCTGATTTATTTTCTAAATAATTTTAATCGAATAATAATTTATTATTTTGTCAAATATTCTCTGTTAAAAGATAAGTACATAGAAATATAGACATTTTGCAATTCTTATTTCTCAATTATCCAATTATTATAAAATATTTTGATTTAAAAAAATAACTAAAATTAAAATATAAATATTTTTTAAAAGAATTTATTTTAATAATAACACAATGAATATTATTATTTTTCTTCTAAATTCAAAAATAATCTCCCAAAGAGTCATAATTCAAATTCATACGATAATATTATAACTTTAACCATTAAAAAGATTTAGAGAGATCTAACATAAATCAAGAAAAGTCGAAATATACGTATTATAAGTTTTCGTTGAAACATTTGGGGTGAATAAACAGATTTTCTGTAGGAAAATGACAGACTGAAATAGAAAACTTAGAAAATAGATTTAAAGAATTCGTTATGTCACCATCGATAATTCACTTTTGTATATTGCATTTTTATTTTTAATTACATTTTTATATTTTCTACTTTTAAAATATTATGATACTTAAGAAAAATAATGAAAATAAGTAAACTAAAAGTATTGTTGATAATTTAACTCGTATTAATATATTTCTAAACCAGGGATGAGCAACCCGCGGCCCGCGGGCCGCATAAGGCCCGCAGAACAGATTTTTGCTGCCCACCAAGCAAAATGTACAATATTATTTTAGGGCCACTTGCTTACTGTTAAGTCAAATATATATTATAATAATCGCTAGTACAATGAAATAGACATTTTGGTATTATGTGAAATATTCATTAAATATTTACGATTTGATAATTTATTAAGTTGTATTTTTTGCCTGAGGCCCGCCAAGAAACGTTTAACTTTCGTTTGGCCCTTTGATAAAAAAGGTTACTCACCCCTGTTCTAAACAATTACTATTTTTCAATAATATGTACTAATTTAAAATAATATATGAATTCTAATTGTTATAAAAAATTGAGTTTTTTTTATATACTCCATTATAAATAAATGTTTTTTTTTAGAAAGCCTAAAAACTTCCCCCTCTGAAAACAACTATAATTAATATAAACTTTTATAGGATATTATATATATATATATACATATATATATATATATAAAATTGGTGGCCTGTGGATGGGAAGAGGAAGAGGGGAAGACAAATTATGAAATGGGATGATACTTCAGGAAGATTAGGGGAATAATGTGGAGAAGAGATGCTCACGAAAGAAAAATGTAGAAAAAATGGGAGAGAAGTACGCCCAAAAAGGGTCTAGTTCATCCAAAAGCTAAAATTGAACTAAAGTTTATACTATTGTAATTAATGTACTATATTATATTGTATTATATTTTAACTCTTTTGTATGGACTACTTAAAGGCTTAAATAAATAAATAAATAAATAAATATAAAATCAAATAACAGTCAATTTTTCTTTATTACTATACTATTCTTTAAATAAATGCTTGATATTTTATGAGTATTTAGAACCAACATTAAAATAAATATTGATACAGAAATTGTTTATATATTAATTATCTAATTAAAGTCCTACTCAAACATAGGTAAATTGTAGGTATGTTAATCTACTACTCACACATACACAAATATACAAAAATTACTATCACACACTAACAATTTAATTTATTTATACATTCTTAAATTATATGAAATGTGAATGAACTGCCATTGAGCAAAACGCCCAATCAGGTTGATGAAAATAAACAACAAAAATACAAGCGTTTCTTTAAATAGAAACTACTTCAGATTTCGAATAGTTTTTTTTAGCCTTTAAGATTTGAATTCGCCTATAGAATAATTCTTAAATTTTTTTTAATATTAATTTATATAAATACGTAATAAATTGTATTTTGTATTATTATTAAAATATTTTCAAGTTAGAGAATGTTTATGTTGTGAATTTTTAGAATTAAAAAAATTAAAAATAAATATAAAAAAGGTAGTTATTATTAAAACCACCGTAGCAGAAATGCGAAAATGAACTACAACTAAATCCAATTGACTTCTTTGATCTTTAATAAAGTGTTTTGATTTTAAATAGATTTGTATTATATGATTTGTCGCCAAAAACTTAGGTGTAGATTATGAGAAGTACCTTTATTATACTAATTCTCACCACCCTTCAACGACTGGAGATTGACATATAATAATAAAGTTTTATCACATTTTAAAATACGAATTGGGGATTATGCCTAGTTTTTTTGTGAATTATGCAAAATTACCGGTTAGCGCAACTTCTGCTTTGGTGGCGTTTACAGGTAATCACATAAAAAACTTTCATTCAAATTATTAAAGCAAATGATGATATGTTATGAAAATTTTTTAAATAAATATATACTAGCTTCTCGGGCCGCCTTCTGCACTCATATTCATATCTTTTTGTGTTCTTATTTAAAATACAGGGTGGGGCAGAAAAACCTATCCGATTTCAAATCACTTTTTCTCAGAAGAGGGAGCAGGTAGAGTAGTGGGGTAAAAACCGTTAGAAAGCCGGTTTTATGCCATTTGTCAGTAGACAACATGCCTTGGTCTGGTAAACATCGTGCTTTTGTTATTGAGCGGTTTATCGAAAACGGCGGTTCGATAATTGCTACACAACGTGCTTTTCGAATTCGCGCTCACCGGATCTCACTCCATGCGACTTCTTCCTTTGGGGTTACCTCAAATCGAAGGTTTACCAGCATCGACCAAGGACCCTTCTTGCTTTACAAGGGAAATTGCTCGGGCAATTGAAGAAATTCTTGTGGAAATGACGGTGAAAGTCATGGAAAGCCACCGCGAGCGCCTAAATCCAAGGACGACATTTGAGTGATGTGCTTTTCAAAACTTAAATTTAAAAATGGCATAAAATTTGCGATATGTCAATAAAAAGAAATTTTTTGACAAGCTGAGTGGTTTTAATTTTATAACGTTTTGAAATCGGATAGGTTTTTCTGCCCCAAGTATAGTATAGTGAAAAGGCCCCATCCACGACGGGGTCCAGTTTATATAGTTAAACTGTTTCTTTTTTGATCAATTTTGAGTAGAATTTTTTCTTTTTTTCGAGTTTTAAATTGTTAATTTATTAATAAATTGGTTTTTATTTTTAATCTGTCATGATGGCGTTGACAAAAGAACACATTTAAATTTAACACTTGTTTTATCTATAAAAATTTAAATATAAAAAATATTACTTACTTTGTTTTAGAAAATGTTAATTAATTAAGAATAATATTTAATTTAATTGAAATTGATTTTACTTTTAATATTATTGAATATTAGAAATTAAAATAAAAATTTAAATTTAATTTAAAAATTTAAACATTCTTTGTATGGAAATTTCTAGAATTATTAATTTTATTTTCAGTGTCGGAAATGAATTAACTTCTTAACTGAGTCACCGCGACGAATGGACCGTTTATTATACATACAGTATAATATATAGATGGATCTAGGCTGTTATATATATATATAATAATAAACCAAAAATATAGAACGTTCAAAAGTATTTAAATATTTTTTTATCCCAGACCATATAAATTTTTTTCTCTCTCTCTCTCGATAATATTATATTAATTCTATCAATAAAAAACCCTACTTCTCTCTCCCTTTAAAATGATACAGAAAAAATGTATTCTATAGTATTTTATAAATGTTAGAAAGCATATTGAGAAGATGATAAGTAATTTTTGATTTTTGTTTAATCAACCCCCTTTTTAATATCTCATAATTTCATGCTTCCTTGCCTACTTGAAGAGCATTTCCTAGATTGAAAATGACTTTGATGCCAATCAAAGGTACGAAGAATTTTTTTTCTTACTTTTTATTATATAGAGGAGGATTAGAAATGTTTGAAAAAGTTGGAATACCTAATCCTTGTCTCAATTGGTAGTGGGGAAAGTACACACCCTTCTTCATAGCTAGAAATGTCATTTTTTTTCTATAGTAATTCGGCCCTACCGTGCTTTGATCCCCTCGGTAGATTTCTTTGGATATTAAAAGGGGGCGGAATAAAGAAGGGGATTCAAAGAAATGGAAAATATAAGATTGATATATATATATATATATATATATATAATGCTACCTAAGGAACAAAATTAAATATTTTTATACTGGATGGAGAACAAAATTTATTCAAAATTTTTTCTTTAGAAATGTGTCACTTAAAGAGGAACAAATGTTTTTTATATAAAAATATATGTATAATATTTCATAATTTAATTAAACTGTTTAACCTTCATTATTATATATATATAACATTTAATAATATATTCTTTTCATAATGAAATTAAAAATAAAATATAATCACGCAATAAAACATTATTTAATGAAATATTAGATGAAAAATAATTATTTAAAAAATATTTCACTCGTAATTAAAGAATCATGCTTTTTAAAATTTATCTAAACACATTTTAGGACCAATACGTGATTTTTTTATATATTAATAGAATATTAAATTAAAGTAGTTAATTGTCAAACTTTATTCATTCGAATAATTTAAGCAAAACTTAATAAGTAATAATTTTAATTTAAAAAAATCTAAAATAATTTCGTTCATTATAATCTGATTTGAAAAGATAGAAATTAATTTTGTTTTTTTGTGTACAAAATACAAAATGATATTAATTTGTCTAAAATGTTCGTTTGACAATGATATTTTAATGTTTTATATTATCGTGAAAATATCTACTTTTTAAAAATGAATCATTAATATTTAATATCAACTATTGAAGAATAAAAGAATATAAAAATAATCAATTTATTCATTAAAAGTAAAGCAGGGGGAAGAAATATACTTTTTGAACGAAAGCTAAAGTATAAAATCTGAATATTATTATTATGAACTTGAATTTAAAGTTTTATTTCGGAACCTTCAGTTTTTCTGCTGACTAAGTACTGATTCCTAGTCCATTAAAAATATATAATATTTTCTAATCAGTCAATATCAAGAAAATATTTTTGTTTTATTTTTTATGAATTTTGAGATTATATAAATATATTATTATTATTATTATTGAACATTTCATTTTCAAATTAAATAATTAAATCTTTTCCATATTGATTGGAAATAATGAATAATATTAATTTTATTTGAATAATAAAACAAACAAAAAATCCAGGCGTGTGATCTTTGCATAAAAACTAATTAAATAATAAATTATATTAATAAAAAAAATTTGAAAGATAATTTTCAAATAAATCAATAATTTTTGAACAAGGGGTTAGGTCCCATATATGAAAAGTAAATACAAATATTAGATTAGAAGCCACATGGTACATAATCCTGCTCAACAAAATTTAACAATGACTCTGCATTAAATCTGACTCATTGGTTTCCTATTACACCCCCTTTTTAAAGTACTTTAAAGTACCTTCTTATTTGTCTGATAAAATGATTTAATGAAACATTGAAAGATAAATAACACTTGGGGTTAGGAGGATTTAATATTTCTTTTATAATAAAATTAAAATCAGATTTCATTATTTTTTTTTTTAATTATATACTAATCATTCATGTTAGTTTTTGGATAAAAAATGATTTAAAATATTATTAATATAAATCTTTATTTAGAAATTAGACGTCTATCGTATTATCATTTAAAAATAAAAAAAATTCTCACTTACTATAAATAAAAAGGATAAGTTTGTTATAAATAAAAAAAAACTAATATATATATACTTATATTAAAATATAATCCATCATTATATTTCTTCACTTTTATGAATACCTGTTTGGATGAGAAAATATAATTATTAATTTTATTTTTATGATAATATATCAACCATATTTTTTTATATCAAAATCTATATGAAATATTAATATAAATAAAGTAATAAAAAAGAGCATACAAGTCATAATATTGGTCATATTGGTCAATTGGTTGTCGAAGTTTGGCTATAAATATTTAAAATTGAAAATGAGATTTTTACCGACCGACGATAGTATGGGAGGTATTGTTTTCATACCAAATTTCACATGTGGAGATTTTTACATATTTCCACGAATCATGCATTTTCATAACAGAAAAAAGTATTTTTAGCATGATGTCTGTCCGTCCGTTGTGTGTCCGTATAGAGGTGTACAGCATGAACGATTTTGTTGAAATTTGGTGTATTTATTTAATGCATCAGTAAGATGAATTGATCAACTTTTGGTGTATATCCTGAAACCGAAAGTGGTAGTATTACTGATCAATGATAGGAAGGGAAGGGTTATTTTCACACCAAATTTCACATGAGGAGATTTTTTTATATATCACCACACGAATCATACACTTTGTATTGGTTTTATCCTCGGGAAAATCATATTTATTAGTTTTTTCTTGATTTAAAATTATATGACGTCATCCAGCCATTCATGACGTCATAGCCTGGTCTTACATATATATTACAAATAAAATAAAATTAAAAATATTTATGTTAAATTTATATCTGTTTTTTATTACATTAATAGATATATTAAAATTATTTGAAATTGTTTCTGTAGCTGGAAATTAATTTACTTCAAACCGTCGGACGGTTCGGACCTGGCCACAGGTCAACTTATTTTTAAAGCCATAAATTTAAAGGATAAGAAAATTTTAACCTTATAGTTTTCAGTCTTTAAAATAAAGATTACGAGAAACAGAATAAGAACATAAATTATTTGATATTATATTTTTGTGTTTCCTATTCTAAACCTTAAAAAAATGTCTCTTCGTCAAAACTAATTATAATAAAAAAAATTGAATCATTAAAATTAATTTTTTTTCTTTATCTCAATTTTGGTAAGATAATTAGAAAACAAACTAAAAAATAAAATTATAATTAAAATCACAGTTCAGTAATTAATAATGTTTTTCATATTATATATATATATAAATTAATTTACCGTAAGAAAAAGAAAAATGTTAAAAACATTACAGAAAAGTAATATTAGGAGAGATAACTGATATTTGCCGTTTCATTGGAGAGTAAAAAAATACCAATCTTCCCTCTGCTCATTTTTCAAAAATAAATATTTCCGAGACTTTATCTTTATTATTAAAAGATAATTAGACATTTGGGGTCCCAGAAAACGACTTTATAGCGTATTAGGTATTTGTGTGTGTGTGTGGAAGGTGTTAAAATGTCTCAGATGTTCGTTGGTGATAAGGGTTATGATCATAAAATCTCTTAGTAATAATTTTCTTTAGAAATAAAAACCCTTTTAATTATTTAATTTTTTATATTACATATCTAAATCAATAATCTTCAAAGAAATTATATATATATTGTTTGCTGTATAATGTTGAGCTTTTTAAATCTTTCTTTTAAAAAAATATTTATATTTCTAATCATTTTTTTCCCTATAATTCAATAATGAAATACTGGTTCTATATTTTATCAATCTGAATGTTTCCTGAAATTGTATTTATATTATTTAATCAAGTTTTTTTTTCAAATTCTTGAATTTGTTTTCAATTTTTGAATAGATACTGTTAAGAAAGTTTTAAGATAACATATTTTATAAGGACTTTAAAAAAAGTATATTTATGGGGAGACCCACTGGGAAAAGAGCGTTTGAAAGATCAAGAACATCGTGGACAGACAATGTAAGAAGGCAAGTAAAAGAGATAAGAGAATAGGAGTTGGATGGATATGACTCAGGATAGGGACATTTGGAGTAATGTTGTTGCTGCGGCCAAAAAGTTTCGAGATTGGTAAAGCCACAGAGAAAGATCGATAGATAAGTTTCATTGTATTGTATTAAAATAAATAAAATAAGCGGGAGTGTCCTCCCCTAGACTTTCCCGCATATAAATAGGTATAAAGAGTTGTGAATGAATATTTAGAATGTGTAAACTTGGTATTGATAAAGAGCCAGTTCGTATTAGTTTATTGGTGTCAAATTTGATATTTGGTAACATTTATATATATATATATATATATATATATATATATATAGAATAAAGTGCTACTTCCGGTTAACTGATATTTTAAATGTAAAAAAAACAGATATGGATATAATATAAATATTTTTAATTTTATTTTATTTATAATATATAAGGGCTGGCTGTGACGTCATGAAGTGCTGGGTGACGTCATATAATTTTAAATTAAGAAAAAACTAATGAAGATGATTTTTCTCGAGAATAAAACCAATACAAAGTGCATAACACGTGGAGATATGTCCTCACGTGAAATTTGATATGAAAATAACCCTTCACTTCCTCTCTTCGATCGGCAATACTAGCACTTCCGGTTTCCGGATTTGCACCAAAAGTTGATCCATTCATCCTACTGATGTAGTAAGTAAATATACCAAATTTCATCAAAATCCGTTGAGCCGTTCAGGCTGTACACATCTATACGGACGGACGGACAGACGGACGGACGGACGGACGGACAGACATCATGCTAAAAATACTTTTTTCTGTTAAGAAAATGCATGATTCGTGGAGATATGTACCTAAAAATATCCATAGGTGAAATTTGGTGTGAAAACAATACCTCCCTTACTATCGTCGGTCGGTAAAAAAGAAACGCTACTTGTATAGGTAAAATGTCACTTCCGGTAGTCAGATCATGATGAAATTTGGTATCTCAATTTTTTTCATATTTTTAAATTTATATACAAAATATGAAGCAAATATCTCGAAGCAAACTGGTACTTTACTTGAAAGGTAAACGCAACCAGTGTAGGTAAAGTACCACTTCCGGTTAACCGATTTTGACGAAATTTTGATAGAAATCTACAAACTGTGAATAATATCGGTGTACCAAATTTCGAAGTCCTAGCTTGATTAGTTTTTGAGTAAATTTGCTTACAGACATTACATACATACATACATACATACATACATACATACATACATACATACATACATACATACATACATACATACATACATACACACACACAGACATAATTCGAAAAATGGTATTTTCCGACTCAGGGAGGTCTAAAACGTCAAGATCTATCGAAATCTCGAAGTCGAAATTTTTGACGATTCCAATACTTCCCTTATACGAAGTATGCGGGAAAGTAAAAATTACTTGAATAACTCATTGAGAGAAGATAAATTGAACATTTTTAATTTTCAATTTAATTTATATATATATATATATATAATGTATTATTCAGAAGAATAATCAATGAAATAATATTTTTAAACAAATTTATTTTGAACAAAATTACTCAACCAGTATTTATCATCTAAAAACAAAATTATAATCAATATTCTTTTATTTATAAACTTTTATCATATTAATAAACTGCATAATTTAGAATGCAAGGGTTGGTTATTTTTATTGAAAAATAATAAATATTAGAGTATTTAATAAATAATTTTTTTTTAAACTTTAAATTAGGTATATATAAATATAAGAATGTTTAGTATTGGGTATTTTATTTTATTCTTTATTTATATAATATTACATTACAATTCTTATTATTACTAATACAAATTATTTTAATTGAATTCCCCAGACCTAATTAATTAATTAAGGATGTGAATTTATTCTATTATATATATATTTAGTAAGCTTATAATGATGAGATGAAAGATGAAATTAGAAATTCATTTCATTTGAAATTATCTACCTAGTTAGTTGGTTGTTGGAAATGCATGTGACTGAACAGTTGCTCTCTTTAATGGCAGAGTGGTAACTTTTGCTGAGCCAGAAGTCTCGTGTTTCTGCCCTCCAAGCAAACGCTGTAGGGTGGCCTGAATGGAGCCAGACGAGACAGAATCGATCCAATTTGTTCAGTGGGACTTAAATAGATTTCCGTATTTGGCAAAATACTAATATAATTTGGTTCGATTAAAATCAGTCAGAAATAAAGGTATTTTTTTTAATTAATTATAAATTATCAAAGGATTTATTAATAGAACCAATAGAATTAACAACGTTATTTAACAGATACCTAAATCAATATATTCTAAATATTTACACTCCGATTTGGGTAGAAAAAATATACAATGGAATGTTGATTTTAAATGATTATTCAAATCCTATTCAAATAGGTTTTTTAAGCAAATCGAATATAGAAATATTTTCTTTTCAATTATTACCTATTAATGAATAAAAAGTAGAATATATATTTTATATATACTGATATATATATAAAAGATAAGATAAATGATGATAGGAAAGCAATTCTCTGGGGACATTTAGGGTGGTCACAAACACGAAATACTATTTATTTCCATTTCCACATATCTGTTGAAAATATATAATCGATTACCCAAATCACTATTCATTCTTTAGGAGAAATTGTATATTTTCAAGAAAATATATAATTTAATTATTTAAACAAGATAACAAAAAATCCACACAGGAAACCTTTTTATAAAAAAAAGTCAATTTTATTAGGTGTGATATTAGAGTAATTTCTTTATTCATACTTTATCAATAAATAGAAAAGATTATTTTAGATTATAAATAAAATTAAATATCAATATATTTTTTTTAGATAATTTAATAATAATTCATAGATTTATAAATAAAAAAACTTTCATCATAAATATTTTATTTTATAAGAAATTATTTCTAGATAAAAATAATAACTAATTTATATTTTAATCAATAATAATAATTAAATAATTATATATATATATATAAGATCTTTACTCTAGATTTGTTTGAAGATAAGTTTTTTTTCTGAAAATAGTAATTTTTCAAATATTTCAAATCCAAACAATATAAGTATAGTGGCGGAGAAAAGAGAATACCAGTATAGCTAGCTTCTTTTTCAAAAACATTAATATGTAAATAAAAACTAAAGAAATTAATTTCTAATATCATAAAAACATAAAACTCTCAATCATTTAAAAATAAATTGGTATTAAAAATTAATTTCATGATTTTGATCCAAATATTATTAATTTTTGAGAAAAACGCTACTCTAACTATACTGTTGCTCTCTTTGTTTCCGTTACTATATATATTAAAATGAGTTTTAAATGATTCATTATATTTTATTTTATAAGAATTTTATAGTATACAAAAATATTTGTTTTTTTTTCAATATAGAAAATTCTGGAAAATTTATTTCTGTTTTAGATATCTCTAAAAATAATTATGTGGGTGCGAGGTATGGTCTATGACCCTGGAAGATATGAGAGTAGATTCAGAGTAATTGGAATAGGATTCTTAGCAGGATTTATGGACCAAAGAAAGATGAGGACACCAGGGAATGGCGGAGGCTGCATAACGAGGAATTGCATGACCTTAATGCATCTCCAGAAATAGTTAGGGTTATTAAAGCGAGAAGGCTGCGATAGGCGGGGCACGTGGCTAGAATGGGAGAGAAAAAAGATATTGGTTTAAATAATCACACAATAAGAAATGAATGTTTTATGTTATATACTGATTGAAACAAAATGGAAGAAAACCTTTTACTACTTTCAACCAAATACTATGTACCACTCGGGGGTACAGGGAGCGGAGGTGGGAAGAGCGCCGTATTTAATAAAATTGTATTGATACAAAATAAATAAATCTTAATTTTTGATAATATTCTAAAAAATAAAATTATTAATAAAATTGATAAAATTATAATTAGTTATTATAATAAACAAATAAAACAACAATTCAAAGTTTTGAAGAAGATTGTTCTGATATCATTTTTTTTTTTTAAATTAGAGAGAATTGTTTCTAATCTTTCTGTTTTCCTGGTGACTGTCTGCTGACATTATAGTACTATTAAAACACAAAAAAAAAATTTTATTTAAAAAAAATATTCATTTTTTTACAATGCCTATGTATAATATAAAATATAATAATTTGTAGAATTTAGCACATAGTCAATCTCTTCTTAATTAGATTAGATAACTGCTTGGATCTGTATTTAATATAGCGGAGAGTGCATAACGAGGAATTGGATGACCTCTATGCATCTCCAAACATAGTTAGGGTTATAAAATCGAGATTGCTGAGATATGCAGGGCACGTGGCTAGAATGGGAGAGGAAAGAATGGCGAAAAATATATTGGTAGAGAGACCGGTTGAGAAACGTCCGCTTGGAAGACCAAGGACGCGGTTGGTTGGTAATGTAGGAAGGGACGTGAGAAAGATGGAAGAGGGTAGAGATTAGATGGTTGTGGCTCAAGATAGGGACTCTTGGAAAAATGTGGTTGCTGCGGTCAAGAACCTTCGAGTTCCAGAGATAGAAAGATCTAGAATAGTTTCTTTATACTATTAATAAATTATAGTTCATATTTATAGAATTATCAGTTGTTTCTGTTTTTTATTTTATTTTGGATAAACTTTGTCACCCTAAAAGGAAATTGAGACTGAGATATTAATGGAGATAGAGGGTTGAAAGGATCAGTATCCGCTTTTAAAATCTATTGGTCAATTTTTAACTATAAAATATACAATTGGATTAAATGGGCAATAAAAGTTGAAGTGGTTATTCGTGTCAAGATCCTTTTTATAACTTGTATGTTTCATTCATACTCTTTTGGATAAGTATAAATGGAACTTACGTTATACATATTAAGGGGTGAACTTTTCTAAAGAAATACATGTTTCCTATATTGCAAATAATATATACTCTTTTTAGCAAAGAAGGGGAAAAATATTTCCCTCTTTGTATAAAAAATATCTCACCATTGTGTTCAATGAAGGGCAGTGTTGAGGTTTTCTGGGCGTGTAAAATCTAACACAAAATATTAAGTATTTGTTTTAAATATTAATTCGTTGATTGTATATTCAAAATTATTTCATATGAATGAGTGATTATTAATTTTAATATTAAATTTTGATCAATAAAAGTCAGATATCGAAGAGGAATTTGTATTGAGGTGAATGTACTTATAAAAATTATACGAATGGAATTAAAATTTAAAATTTTGAGATTCAAATGAGACCTATAAATTGTATCAAGATCCTAACTAGTTTAGAATTAAATTTAGGTGTATTCTTAAGATTGATAATAATAAAATTCTATTATAATTTATGTAAATTTGTAAGCATGAATGATTTTCTATTCATTTTTTTTTCCTATGTTTGTTGGCTTATCCAAGTGCTCCACCCAAATGATCGCTGCTGTTCTCGAGTTACTTCACTACTTCGGGTGGTCTCATGCTGAATTCAATGTTTAGTTAAATGGAAAGTTAATTACGGGTATGTCACTCGTCAGAATAAAGTATCGTCCTTCAAAGGTAAACGTGTCCCCATAAGGGTCTATGCTAAGGATCAAATCTCATTTTGGCCAGCCAACCATGAAAGTTGGATGCCGAGTGTCGAGGGCAGTGGAAACCTTTTCAGAACCGACTCATTTAACTTCCTATGTAATGTTGTGTGGCGTTTTTCCGCTTTAATGATCGAATTGAATGTTTCTAGTTATTAAAACGATTCTTGAGATGAGATCATTTCGGATTCTTCTGGAAATAGTAACAAGAATAAAAATAAAATCTAATCAAACACAAACACGTTCTCTTCTTAATTTATCTTAATTGTTTTATAGGAAAGTTGATTTCTTTAATGACAATCAGATCCAAAAATGGTAAACAATTTCTGATCTAATTATAAAAAAAAAATATGGTGGGAATTTTTTATTTTTTTTATAATTCTTAAAATTGATTTCATTTTATCTTAAAAGCTAAAACCGGAAGGTTTGATGAATAGCTAAATGTTGAATCATTAATATAAGGTAAATATTTCAATAGTCTTGTACGATTAATATTTTTATAATATGAATGTGTCATGAAATATTTTTAGAAATTTTTAATTTTCAATAAATAATGAAAATAATTTCAATATGACTTTAAATTTATATTAATAAAAATTGATAATAATTATTTTATTTCTAAAAAATTTAGAAGAAAAATCTTTCCAAGCTGGAAACTTGTTCGAGTTTCATCTCATATTAAATATTTTAATTATGAAAATACATACAAAGATATTTATTATTTAATATTCAACACTAAATTACACACACTTGTTATTTAATTAATGAGCTCGTGTTAGATCGCTAAAAAATGACAACTTTTCATTTGATTCATTATTGCTGTCATTTATATTAACATAAAATTCAAAATAGAATAAGTTAGGATTCCTTTGAGTGAAAATCTGAGCTGTCATAACAATATTCAAACCCTGTTGGAAATTTAGACATAGCAGAAACTATTTTTTGAACATTTTATAGATACAAAAAAATTTTTAAAATAAAGAGTTATTATATCTAAACCTTTGAATTTAATTAAAACATTTTTGGTTAATTTAAATCAAAGGTTGACAACCTACAAGGGGTCTACGGCAGCGAATAAAAAAATTTGGGGGTCCATGAAATGAAAATGGGGGTCTACGATAGTGAATCTCAAGTCTATTTACTTACATTATACTAACTTATAATTCAATTCAATATCGTTCTACAAAAAAAGGTAAATTGTTTTTTCGACATGGCTCTTAAAACATTTTTGATGTTTCAAAAAGGTTCTAAAAAAATAAATTTAGGGGCTCTATCCAAAACCGAAAAACATGGAAAAACATGGCAAGGGGTCTACGACACAAAGTTTGTAAACCTATGATTTAAATTAAAAGAATTAAAATTTACATTTTATTAAATAGCAAAAATTGATCAATATGATATATTCATACATATAATATTAAAAAAAATAATTAAAAATATTAATTAAATAATAAATAATATAATTTTAAGAGTTTTTATATATTTTTATTTTAATTTATCAATTTAATTAAAATAATTTGATTAATTATTTAGCTAACATTCTAAAAAAGGTTTATCAATTGAAAAGTAAATATTTTTAATTGATAAAGTTTACCTTATATTATTTCAATCAACTATAAATTATAATATTTATAAATATCAGTATAATTGAAATATTTTTTTTATTTTAATATTGATAAAGAATTTATATTTTTAAATATGTTAACATTTAAAACGTGCCAATGAAATTATATATATTATATTATATTAGATAAAATTTATAAGAAATTTATTTACATTATATAATATATGCAAATAATTTGTATTTTTAAATCAATTTTTTAATAAAAATGATGTTGGTTGTCATTGTATAATAAAGAGATAAACATACAATTAGCAGAATAAATATTTTAATTAGATTAAAATATGATTTAAAATGGATTATATATTATAAAATATTAAATGCAACATAATAAATGATTCCGATATTTAGCTTAATAAGAAATACTAAGTTGTCTAGATATCATTTATTGAAATTGTATATATTCAGGTGTATTTATTTAAAATATTTTAAATATTATAAATTTTTATTTAACCTTGTAATATCTTTATTAATTTTTTATATCAATCTTTAAATGATTTTTTTGTTTTTCTTGTAAAAGAATTAATTAAAATAATAATTATTTATCAATATTATTGATATAAGTTAAATTTAAATTTAAAAAAATAAATCTAAATAAATACTTCAATTATTGAAAGAGAATGGAGAATGGACGGAGATGACTCAGGATAGAAAAACAGAGATAGATAGATGGATTGATGGATATACGTAAATATAATAATAGAATCCTGTTGGATGGGAAGGGTAAATAATTCTAACTCACATTATAATATTATAATAACATCATATATTATATTTAAGATAGGAAAAGATAATAATGTTTAATTTTTTTATTAAAAAATCCTTTCCTGTTGCTGTCTAAAGAAACCTTGAATAAAAAGTAAATTTCTCAAAAATATTTATAAATAAAAAATAAAAAAATATTATAAGAGTATTGTGTTCTGTGTAGATTTGTTGCAGAAAACAAACATGATAATTTATTGCGAAATGCAGAAGAAGCGTTGCATATTATTGGATAATAACATTTTTAAATTGCCCCAAATAGATTGAAGACGGAAATCCTGATCCATTGAGGAGAGAGGGAGAGTTCAGAGAGAGAGAGAGAGTGAGAAAGAGAAGATTTATTAAAGCCCCTTGAATCAATCTCCTAAGCTTATTCTAAATTTATAGACTGTGAGAAAAATATTGTGAGTTGAATAGCCCACTCACAGTTGATCATTTATTTAAACAGAATCTTAAAAAAGTTTACATAAAACCAGAGAAATTAAACTATGATTCATTTTATAATTGATATTCCAAAATATGATATATATATATATATATATATATATATATATATACATATAAATAATTTTCCTCCGTCTTTTAAGTATTATACGCAAATATCGTTATCAATACATATCCTTCACAGATATCATGAATTGATGAATGTATATATCGATTTTCTCGTTATTTGAGAACGATAAAACCTGTTGACAAGGTAATAGAATTTTTTATTAATATAATATCATATTATAGGTATTGATAAATCATCTTCAATAAGTATAATAGATTTTTATTCATATTTATAAAGAGTAAATTCAGTATTTGGTGTACTGTTTCTCAATATGCCGCAAGTTCGTTAATGTTAGTCACAATTTGGACCCCAAGATTTGAATTATATGAGTTTAATTTGAAGAATATATATACGGGCTTTTGTGTTTTTTACTTTGCTAAAGTGGCGGAAATTTAATTTTAATTTAATTTTATATATACCTTCCCCTAACTCTGAAATTCTATTATATAAATAAGTTGAAAAATTATATCGATGCATAGGATTTAGGTATTTTTTTTAAGTGTTGCTGTGAATAAATATTAAACGAGTAAATAATTATAGCATATATGTAATACATCTTAATCTAAATCCAATTATAATCTAAAATAGAGTAAAACAATTAAATGTTAAATATGACTGTAGTGAAAAGTTATTAAAGAAACCATATAAATAAATCGATATAATAGAATATATATTATTATATATACGGGGGGTTGGTCAATAAATCGGTGACTTTGAATATCCTGTCTTTTAAATGAAATGGCAACACTGTTCCTGTCAGCAGACAAACAATCTGCTGGTTCCTGTCGAAATTTGAGGTCTTTTAGTTTTTATTTAACATCCATTAATAGCAAACTACCTCGTGATTTGAGAAGAAAATGGAAAAAAGTGAATTTCCATAAAATCCATGAATTGGGATACGAATTGCTCTCTCATCCGCCCTATTGGACAAATGTTGGACGAAGTGTATAGATCTCAAAGGGGACTACGTTGAAAAATAAAATGTTTTATCCGAAAACCTGTATTTTATTGAAAAAGTTCCGGACTTATTGACCTGCCCTCATATATATATCTTTTTGTAGTTTTTTCAATTTTCATTTATAAAAGTCAAGTGTGTAAACAAAAAGATGATGAGAGTGATCTTAGCTAAATTTGTTCATTTGATCATATTTGATTCTATGTTAAATTCATTTCCTTAGTAATTGTGATTAAATTTTTTCTTATTATTAAACATAATTTTGTGAAGAAGAAAAGAGTTTTAATTGACAATGTTATTTATTATTTATTTATTTCATACTCGGATGATCTTTTCAATTAAATCATACTCAAAGAAATCTTAAACTTATACAGAAAAAAAATTAGCTAATCCATATTAAGTTACGATATGTTGATACTTCAATATTACATTACAAACTGGAAAGATAAAAATACATGTAAACAAAAAAAAACATATATGGAATTTGAAAAGGAAACAAAGTAAATCCAAATAAGAATAATCAGGTAATATATTATAATTAAACTAAAAATAGTAACGGATATCTTGTTTAGAAGGTATAATTCAAATATGTTAATCGGATGAATCAGATCTTATTAGACAATTTATTATAGATTGAATAATATGGTAAACAATATTGCATAAGAACGGAAATTTTCAAAATAAACAAAAAAAAAAAAAAAAAACAAGTAAAATAAAATATCTAATTTTTGGAAAAATAAAAAAATATAATAAGTAATTAAATATAATTTATAGTAAAAAAAATGTTTATTTATCAAAGAATAAACTTAAAAAAATAAGTGATCTCCGGTAATTTACAATGAATATAGATATAAAATGATTAAATACAATTAAAATATTATATAATATTTATTCAGAAATTCATTTAGCTTTCACAGATTTAATAATAGTATTTATTAAAATATTTTTTAATATTAGTTTTTGTTTTTGTTTAATTTTAATGTTGGATGAACCACTTAGCTAGTAATAAATATTAAAATGGTTAAATTTTATATAAACTTATACTATACTTGATCGAATATCTATCAATAAATAACATATATATATATATAGCTTTAAATAAATATTTTATTTGAGTAGTATAGACACACCAAACATTATTTAAAGGAATAGAAAATCATTGAATTTTTATGGTTATATTTTATAGTGATGTCAAAGAAAATGAAATAAAATGCAAAACGATTCTTTTGTTTTTGACACAAGTCAAAATATACAGACCGGTCTGAAAAAATACAGAAGCGAGGACCAGACATCAAGACAAATAAACGACCCGGAAGGCAAAATGTTTATCCACTCATTTTGGTCAACGATTAGAGGACATCCGACAGATGGAAAAAGGCAGACTCCAAAAACAAATCATTATGAGAGAATGGTATTAATCGAAGTAGGGGATTGAGAAAGAAAATAAATACAAATTACAACGAATCGTATTATTTATAGTAATTTAATGAAATGAAATCACGTAGAAGAGGCAGGTTTTGACCTAACTTAGTGCAGAAACTTGTATCCAATGAAGGATGATGGTTTGTAGAATGAACCGCATAAGGATACACAACACATAACCATTTATATTGCTAGATGGTGGTGGAAGACTATAAAAGGAAGTTGATGGCAAACAAACAGACAAGATGAGTCTACAGGCCCTCTCATGATGCCAATCAACGATCGATATTTGGCACAAGATTGCTCAAATTACAACAGAGATATAATGCCTCCGTTATGTATATTAATCAATCAATTTTTTACATCTATCAATATTCTGTTTCAGGTTTTTTTTTATTTAGATGATAAAAATCAAAATATAAATTTAATAAGGATAGATAGGAATGAATATTTTTTTTAATAAATATGAAAAGATAATTTAATCTAAAAAATGTTCGTATATTTTATATGATTTTTTTTTTATTTTATAAGATCAACAAAAAAAAAGAAAAAATTAGTATTATATTCAAATTTTATTCAATTTTTTTCAATTTAAAGAGTATGTTTATTAGCCAAAATTTTTACATTAGTTGAGAGAGATTATCAGAACATACAAAAGATGAAAGTTACAATATTTACAAGATTAAATTGTTTCTTTTGTGATCATTTATTGATACGCTATTACAATTTTACTTAATTATATTAAATTTTATTTACATTTGTTTTCTTTTTTTTTTACTTAAGCATATTTTAAGTTTAATATACATATAATCAGGGTTGTGATTGTCAACTCACCAGGAAAGGCTAGCAAAACCTGTAGTATTATTTACCATATCATAGAAATGTCAAGAAATGCATTATATCTCTGTTGTCATTAGAATAAAGTAAAAATAGATTTATTATTAATCACATACATTTTATTACAAAGTATTTTTAATTAAAAAAAAATTCTAATTAAATTTCTTATAAAAAAAATAAATATGAGTATAAAAAAATGCTATTACTGTTTAATGAATGGGTGCTTTTAAAGGGCGCTATTCCCTTTTGAACATTTTTAGATATTCCTTTCTAAAATTATGCTACGATTTACAAAACTAAAAAAATAGAATTTATATATATATATATATATATATATATAATATAAATTCTCATGTCAACATTACTAAAATTATCTTGAAATATTTAGATGTTGATTTAACTATTAACATATAATAATAATACTAAATTGAAAAATCTGCCAATTGAAATTATACATTTACATATTATATAAATATAAAATAAATTAATGATTGATAAATAAGTAAAAGTGAATAATCAATAATTAAATAAATAAATTATAAGAATAAATAAATCTCTTTTAAAAATTATTCACTATGAACATATTTTATAATTTTATAAAATAATAATTTTTAAAATAAAGTATAATATTATATTTATTATAGGATATGATAATATTAATAAATGGCTTATTTTAGTAAATCACTAGAGAGGGGGCAAATAACTAAATACCTTTTCATCACATCAAAATAAAAAAAAGAGAAGCTGTCAAAAACATTTTTTAGAAATAAATAATATTCACCTCAGTGGCCTGGAAAATATTCACGAGTGGGATGCAAACCGACGAGAGGCTGTAAATGGATGCAAAGTACACTCAGTCCACGCGTGTTGTCAAATAATGCAAAGGGCAGTCGAGCCCTTGAAAAAAGCGGCCACGTGCTTTGTTCAGGGTTGAAGGCACAAGATCAACTGGCTCTGGCTTATGGCTCTGGCTTGGCGGTGGCTGAGCACACGCCGCTGCCCCCCCCCCCCACCTTCTTCCCTCCCTTTGCTCAGCCAACGGACCCTATCCCTTGTAGACAACACGCCCTTCATCGTCGGGGAGGACCCTTCGATCTCCCAGACACTGACCCACTCCAATCGTTCGATGGACAAACTGCAAATCTTTTTTAGATCCATTGCAATCGAATCATCAATAGAAAATAGGAAGGTGGATCCTAAAAGCCAAAACATGCCCCCTCAGAAAGGTCTTTTTTTTATTCAATCAAAGCTCTTTCAGAAAAGTGACAGAAACTTTCACTTCAGGCGATTTATGCAACATATACTTTCTTATAACACCTTAATATGATTATTAATGTACAAATAAATTTCAATATTTATCTTTAAAAAAAAAAAATTAAAATACAATAGAAATTATTAATATTGGTAGATAGCAAAAGGAAATTATTTTTTTTTCAAATTGTGAAAATTTATATGGAAAACTTTTTTACCAACCGACGATAGGAAGGGAAGTTATTGTTTTCACGCCAAATTTTACATGTGGAGTTTTTTACATATCTCCACAAATCATGCATTTTGTTAACAGAAAATAGTATTTTTAGCTTGGTGTCTGTCCGTTTACAGACGTGTACAGCTTGAACGGCTCAACGGATTTTGATAAAATTTGGTATATTTACTTAATGCATCAGTAACATGAATTCATCAACTTTTGGTGTATCCAAAACCAGAAGTGGTAGTTTACAAAGAATTAATTTTATATTCCTTGTCGGAAATTTTTCACTTAAAATATAGTAGTAATTAATATTTGAGTAATTAAACTAAAAATAAAAAGCAAGATAATATAATTTAGTCATTTTAATTCAAGTTTTAAAAATATTTTTTTTGTAACTTTATATATATATATATATAATGTTGATTGGAAATTAATTTATAAAATATTTTGAAAAATTACATCTTTATAAATAACATGTCAAATATATATATTATTTAATTTTTAATTTTAATAATTAAATATTAAAAATACAACAAATAAAAATTATTATTCATTTATATATATTATATAAATTCAAAGAATCTCCTCATAACACTAAATTTAAAAAAACAAAAAAAAATACAAATAATAATGAAAGATATGTTCACTAAAATTACTGTAAGCTAAAAGATAAATTACATCCTATAATTTTGATCTTGTTAATGAAAAAGAATGTAATTGTTTTGACAATCCTATAACTGCGAACCTCTAATTTCCCTTGACATTTTATATTACGATCATAACTTCAATCTTAATGAATTTCCCAATTGTTCTTAAATTAAATCTCTCTCCCTTCCAAACCTAATAAAAGACATTTGTGATTTATTAAAGAAAGAAATCAAATTCAAAACTCTTACACATCTGGTAATTTCTGAAAAATAAAATATTTCTAAAAATTTAAAAAAAAATTATATCTTTTTTATAATATATTAATAAAATTATATTTTAAAAATATCATTCTATGTTAATATCAATAATAGACCCATTTTTAATTATAAAAAGTCTAGATTATTATTAAGAATATATCTAAATAATAAATTGTATTTATTTTTGATAAGAAAAAAATTAGAAATTCCAATCTTCATCTTTGACATCCTTCATTCAAACATGAATGACACAACTGGACACAACCCGAACTGGAAGGACGGATATCCGTTATATCCAAACTCTTCAACAAAATTTTAACATATAAATAAAAAAAATTCAAAATTTAATTTTTAATTTTTATTTTTTGATCTTTAAAATATTAATGATTCATTTGTATAATAAATTCCTGTTAATAAATTAAATAATTATGAAGATATCCACATATATTACAAAAAATATAAAATAATTAATAATTAAAAAATTAATTATGAATCTCTGAAATCGAAATTTAATAAAATTCTTATAATATTTATATGAATTTACTTTTATTTTATATCAAATCATTTATAATTTGGAATAGATTGAACGGAAGTATTTTTTTGAATTTCCAAGAAATCGACGTTTCCGTTTTAAGAAAATTTATTTTACCCAAATTGTCTTTAACCCGTATTATATTTATTTACAAATCCAAAATTTATTTTATTTCTAAGAAAGTACAATATGTGTTTAATTAGGGAACGGAACGCTTTTACACACTTGAATAAGTTTTCCTTCCATCCAGCCATCTGTTTGCGCCCCATTTGAAAAATAAAATACAGAAGGGGAGTAGGTTTGAATAAGTTTGAATTAATTAATTTTTATAAAAATGCTAGTCTCTACGTCTACATGAATTTTCAAAAGAACAAAATGCATCAAGCAAGTAACCAATATTTTTGTAAATAATATTTTTTTTATTTTTTTTATTTTATAATAAGGATTGAAAAGAATATTTTTATCAATTCAATTTTTCTCATATTCATTCAAACATAATGTGATGTGAACGATTTACATTTTCCTAGGAAGTTTTTATTTTATTAAACTCTTAACCAGTCTTAATCTTGGGGTTGAATTGAAAATTAATTTCCTATTTGATGATCCTGTTTCAGGGACTATTTCCGGAGTGTGTTATCATATGATGCTGGATGAATTGGTTTCACATCCTCCTCCTATCGTAATGGAAATATCACTCACAATGAAATGAATTCCTAGATAAGCAAATAAAATTTCTATACAAACATTTTTTTTATCATATCTTTATCTATATTTTTTTATTTTTTTATTTTTTTTTATTTTTTCAAGTTCAGATTTAAAGATATATATATATGTATATACAGTGTATATTAATAAAATAATTAATAAAAAAATATTAATTAATTTTAACAAACAACTAATTTATTAAAAAATTATACATATATTTTTAAATTAAAGCTAACATTAAACTATATAAAATACACCATTAATTATTACTTTATATTGTAAAATTGAAATAAAAAATCATTGGAGCTCAATAAAAATTAATAAAAATGATAGAATTAAAATATCTGATGCAGCAGTTCCCAATCTGAAGCACGCTTACTCTTGGAAGTACGCAATAGGTAGTTTAGGGTATAGAAAAATTTAGTATCAAATAACAAATCTATTATTTTTATTAACTTAATGAATTAGGTTTTTTATTTTAATTTAATGAGATTACTCATCAAATTTCTTAAATGAGGGGATACTAGACTAGAGAAGTGACATATGACGGGGTACGCTAATGATAAAAAGTTCAGAACTGCTGATTTGGTGGACGTGAACCAAGACATGGTTAAAAACAAGTATAATTGGAAGGTCATCGACCAACTCTGAAAAGATATTCAAGGGAAAATGTACCAGAAGATAAATTGAACAATTGAACTCCCCCATGAAAGAATACCTCACAATAGTTCCAAAGGGGAAATTAGTAAAGGCCAATAGAGGGGTTTTACTCGGTACTTTTCTGCCGGAATAAAATCCAAAAAGTGTCCATAAAGTGTTTCCACCACTTGAAAAAAAAACATAAGAATTTATAAATCAATTCTAGGATGATTTTTGTTAATATTTTTGGAAATGAATCTATTCTATTGTATTTTATTATCTACATATTTATTTATGACGAATTTTTTATATTTGATTTGAATGTTTAGATTTTGATTTAAAATTTACAAGGAACTTGAGAAATCTACTTTTTATAGTTTTATTTCAAATAGTTTGTAATCATGATTTTTCAATTAAAATTTCCACAGCGATATTACTTTTCAATTATAATGAAGCGCGACGACAAGTAGACACCCGGATACACAAACACTCCAAAAATAGTATTCAAGTAACCTTAATTTGTGAACATTTGTCAAGTCCCACTTTTTTTTATGTATATGTATAATTAATCTTAAAATCACATTACCAAGTTATTTATTTATTGACAAAAAAATAGTAGTATTATATTAAAGTAAGAAAATGGATTTTAAATTATAATTTCCAATTGTCCTAAGCAAAAGAACATAAGACTAAAATAATTGGGGTATGATATTTTATTCCATTACAATCCATTACTATACTACTAAAATTAAAAAAAAAATAATTAAAAAGAGAAAAAAAAAATAAAAAGATTATTTTGTTGATTGTGGGGAATTAAAACTAGAATAGGATTTAAAAGATAAGTAGTGACAAGTCTTTCATATTGATTTGTAAGGATATACCTACTACAATCGATTCTAATTGGATTGCTTAGGGAATCAATGCCTTCGGGTATACGTAATCAGTGACGATTAAAATTATTTAAATGCGAAAATCAAAAAGAATTATTCTGTTAATATCAATCCATTCATGAATCAATTCATTTTAATTTTCATCAAAATGTAAATATAGTATTTGGAAGTTTCTTATAACATTACATGGTCGAAATTGTGTCTTTCTGGGCAATTTTCAAAATTAAAAACTACTATTTATAACTTATGAAAACTTTATTTTCATCTTGGCAACAGGTGGCTAGAAGGAAGATATATTTTATAAATATTAATTTGAAATAGAAATCCTTGAACGAATTTATTTATAAAATAAATATGTATATACACAGTATGACAATGTAAATAAGCTAGTGTCTCCACTCGACTATCTCGCAATGTAAATTGAATTAAATAACAGATATTATATTTAAATTAAATTTAATTAATTAAATTATAAATTAAAATCAATAAATAATATTTACTAAACCAGCGCGTGTTTGGCTCTTTGTTGTTGGCACCACGTCACGTGCTGGCGCGTGAGATTTGCAGTGTTAAAAAATTAATTATGGTACCTTCAGCTGAAATTCTATATATAGCAGTTTTATACAATTTTTAATCATGTGAAAAACTATCAAACATAGATCTTTATTTTTACGGTCAATTTAGAGCAGTTATTCTCAACCTTTTTTTTTACCGCAGCACACTTTTAACGGTTTAAAAATTTGGCGGCACACAAAGAAAAAGATAAGTGTAAAAGTTTACATATTGAAAAAAAGTAGTCCCTAAAACGGTTTACCTTTTTTTTAGAACCATATTGAAAAAATTTAGAAAAAAAAGTCGGAAATGTTTAAGAGCCTCATAATCTCGCGGCACAGTGGTTGAGAATCACTGTTTTAGAGGAAAAAAAAACAAAACGTGGTAGGTAATGACCCTCTTCCGGTTGAACTACATTTCTCAAAAGTTGATAGAAAACTACGAATTTTGAATAATGCATGATGCATGAATTTCATGATTCTAGCTCAAACCGTTTTTGCGTAATCTTGTCTATATACACACATACACACAGACATTTTTCTCAACCTTAGTGAAAATGATTCAGGAACTATCAAAACATATAAAAACATGAAAATCTCGAATTCGAAAATTTTCGTAGGCGAGATAGTAAAAAGAAAAATTGATAATAATTTTCTTTTTATTTTATTCTTATACAAAAGTATTAGGAATATAATATTAAATAATAATAAATAATAAATTTTCATTAATTTTTAGAATTCTTATTTGAGCTATATATCCCTCCCATCTTAATCTTCTCGATTTTATAATTTTAAATTTATTTACGGATGTAGCGAGGTTCTGTTATTTTTTGTTATGTAATCTCCATCATATCATCACCAATAATATCATCATTTTTCCTGTGTAAAATTTTTTTTTGCTAAAAAAAGAATATCAAGATGGAGATTTTATTTCTGTTATTACTCTCTCAATTTACTATACTTAAAGTAATCATTAATACAAAAATATTTTTTCGTTTACTAAACATGTTTCAGGATATAATAATAAAGTAAGAAACATACATAAGAAAGAATTATTGTTATATTATCAGAAGGATTAACTGTTTTCTTGTTAGTTTATGTATTTCCTCTTAAAAGAATAATGAATGGAATGCAAAGGTTATAATATTTTTTAATATAGTGATTGAGGTTGTTTCTTTTTGGGTCCAGACCCCTCCAGCCCCTTTGTTTATTTATATGTCGTTGGTTCGTCACATGTGCGTCTGTCAAATGAAACCAAAGCTTTAGTCGACAGAGAGGCACGAGCTCCCTTTTTCTTCCGGTCCAAAGCTTTATTAGTTTCGATTTGATGGATCCATTTCCATTGGTAAAAAAAAAAATTAAAAATAAATAGTCCCATTTATTTATATAAATCTAATTATTTATCAATCGTAGATAGAAATTCTTTGAAGAATTATTCAATCGAGTTCAAATTTAAAAAAAATCATTCATTTTAAAAGGGGAAGAGTAGAAAAATGAAAAGTTGTTATTATAAAAAAATATATATAAAAAAAAATAAATAGGTAGAAATTATTTGGTGAATTATTTCAATATCAATATTTAATAATATGGAAGCATTTCTACAGAAAAAAAGATTTATAAATTAAGAAAATAAATAATAATATTCTTTGAGTATATATACCTTAAGGATATATCTAAATGTGTGAATTGAATGAAAATTAACTAAACTAAAGTTTTGAATAAAAGTCTACTTGGAATACTAATATATTAATAGTTTAATATTATGAATCAATTATTATTTTTTATTTAGATTAGATTTAAACAAAACTTTCCTGAATATATTATAATCTTTTTTCTGGTAGTAAAAACGGTAAAACAAAAAGTGAGACTTTTTCTTTATAAATTAATTATATTATTTTGAAAAATGTAATAAGTTAATCATCTAAAAATCAATAATAAAATAAAAAAAATTATCAAAAAAAAAAAAAATTAATAAATAAATAAAAGAAAAGAATATACTACAAGTTTTATATAAATTTTGATAGTTGGAATTAATTGAAAGTGGAAATTATTTTATACATACTAAGTTTTTTTTTAATTGACCAATTTTTGCAGAATATCCACGATTTATTAAAAATGTGGTTTGTTTATTATGTATTAATATTTGTAGAGATTTTGTAGTGAATTTTATATTCAAAAATATCATTTAAATTTATAAATTAATTTTATTTATTGCCTCATAAAAAACTATCATTGAAGATGTTAAATCCCCTACGTTGTTTTAGAAGCGAACATTAGCATTTGACGTCATTGAATTCGATGGGGTTTCATGACAAATCAGTGTGTCAACGGTCAATTATATTGTTTTAGTTTTAATACATATAATTTCTTACAATATATAAAATCCAAATTTAAAAAAAAACTTATTTATTAAAATTAAGAAATGAATCTTTCAATTATTTTGAATAAATTAAATTGAATACTCGATTTTTTTTATTTTATTTTATTTGCTATAACAAAACTTATATACATAACTTACCTTTATTCTATCTTTAAAATTCATGGAATTTAACGATATGAAATTGGAAAATAAATCAAGATAATTTTTAATAAAAAAATAAATTAATATCTCCTAAAATATAAATTAATTAAGTAATAATTTAGTTTCTAGACTGACTTATATAACATTCTTCAAACTTTACTATAGACTCATTAAAAACACTATAGGTAATCTCATTTAATTATTTTCACTCAGCATAAATTTTAATTATTTATTAGATGATTAATTCATATTGAATTATTTATAATTTTATTTATATTAAAATGAAAATTAACTAAACTAAAGTTTTGAATAAAAGTCTACTTGGAATACTAATGTATTAATAGTTTAATATTATGAATCAATTATTATTTTTTATTTAGATTAGATTTAAACAAAACTTTACTGAATATATTATAATCTTTTTTCTGATAGTAAAAACAGTAAAACAAAAAGTGACTTTTTCTTTATAAATTAATTATATTATTTTGAAAAATGTAATAAGTTAATCATCTAAAAATCCATAATAAAAACTCAGTCACTATCACTCTTATTATAAAATAAAAAATATTATTATCAAAAAAAAGAGGTAGGTATAGTAGTCTGGATATAACACCTTTCAATTACAATATGATATTTCATACTTTGTTCACATATTCAATTTTATTCTTCAATTTTAAAAAAAATTATGTTTTTTTTACTATAAAGAAACATTTAAATATAAGACTAGTAATGATTTTTTTTATAAAATAAGTTACAGGTTTCTCTTTCAAAAGGATCCATGAGAATGTTTATTTATAATAAAAAATTGCAATCTAAAATTAGTTAAGTGCAGAACTGAGATGAAGTGGTTTCGGTGTGCGACACACGGCTGAACAGCTGCCGAGCGAATCTCAGCTGCTGTCGGAGGCCCATCTGCCCGTTACCAGTAGGCGAGGCTTTACTCACAAACTCGCACATGCTTCCCCCCTTCCACGGGGGTTGCTTTCATTGAGTGAGGTCGGAGCTCCCCTTTTTTCCATCTTTCATCTTCAAATTTCAAGTTCATCATCGATTTATTATCATTATAGTGCTAATTCATATAATTCATCTTAAAAAGGTATTTTTTTTTTTTTTTTTTTTGTCAATAATATTTCAATAAATGATATTAATGTATATTGAATATGAAGTAATATAATTAATTAATTAAGATTAAAAATATTTATTTTTTATTTATACTTCAAATTCATATATAAAGATATATAATAAATTACAATAATTAATTGACACAAATATGCGAGTAATGATTCAAGTCAAGTTCAATTAATTGTTGAATTGTTTCATTGCGATAATTTAAAATAATTAAAGAAGAAATGATAAAGAAATATGAGATTTTACTTGACCTTATGTTAAATGATTTTAACTTGTTTCAATTTTAAGCAATTTAAATCGGGTTTTTTTTTGTTCACTATACCTTGTCAAATGGCTGTTGAGACATATTTGTTGTATAATACACTGTGATTTATAACAAATAAGTGAATCAAGATTGATTTGAAATTGATTTATGATTGATATATCATATCAGAATGAAGATTTTAGGACACTAGTACTTGGACCAAAGAGCAAGTTCAATGACCTAGACCGTATATACTATTTAATTTTTATCGAATTTTATTTAAAGAAAAATCGAAGAGAAAACTTGAAAGAATTAAAATAGACAAGGTGGTATGCTTGAAATAAAAATATTATTATATATAATTGCTTTATTATTATCAATTATTATCAATGGTAAGAAGTTATATTGATTTGTACTCACGTGGGTCGCGTTGCACTTCGGGGTTGGTGTCGGCGAACAGACTGCCCCTAAACTTGGGCCACCCTCGCGTCGATATATTCGGCGGGACACGCACCTACCCCGGCCATCGCCGCAACCCGCCAGAATGCGAACCATTGCTGTAAATGCATCCACCTACTCTTTTATTAATTAATAAATATAATTCAAAAGAAGATAATGTAAAGTAATTATTTTTAAAAAATTTTAATTTTCAAATATGGAATGTGAATCACATTTGAATATTAGAAAATAAAATAAACGTTTTATCATCACTCTCATCTTCATTATTTTTATATTTTTTTATTTTTAAAATTTTTAAATTTTAAATAAAAATATTCTTTGAAAAGTATAATTAAGTAATCATCTGTGAAGGGTTATTTTATTAAGTTATAAAATTTAAAACAATCTTAAAACGTATTCATTTAATAAATTTCAATATCTATATATTTTTAGATATTTATGATTTATTTTGAATAAAAAAAAATATATATATATAATATTAGAAGAAAAAAAATAAGATATATTCTTTAAACATTATTTTTCGATTTTAGTAAATAGCTTAAACGGTGCATTTATAGAAAGAACTTGGAAATTTTTTCAATATATTTAAACAGTAAGAAAATAATATTTTATTTTAAAATTAATCTTTCTTTATTTAGTGACTGCTTTCTTTTATTACAAACGATAAAATAATTTACAAATGCTATAAAATTATTTGAAAATATAATTACATATTTATATATATACACCATGTTTTTTTAAAATTATAATATAGGAAATCTCAGATTTTTTTAGATATCAATTTGATTTTAAAATTTCAATTATTTTGTTACGAAATTAATTTATTGCATCATCAATATAAAATGTTTATAAAACTTTAAAATGTTTTATATCCAAGAAAATTAATAATTTATATACATTAATAATAAACGATAATATATAAATAAATAAAATATTATATTCAGATTATTGCATTATGTTTCTAGTCATTAATAATGGTTCTAACCAAAGATTTCCTATATTATAAATAAAACAAATTAAAAAAAAATGAATATTTAATATTAAATGACAATTTGATTTAATATAAAAATAAATTAAGAGTCTCTTAAATATAAGTATAATAAAAATTAAGAGATATATATATTGAATAAAATTTATAACTTGCAATTAACAATTATGTTTGTTTCTGATGAATTTTGGACATAGGAGAAAATATTTTTCTAACCGATTAGGTATTTAATGTTTATAGCTGAAAACACATTTTCCCAATTTTCACAGAAGATTGATTCTGGATTTTAGGGGAAAATAATGATAATCAAGCTAGAATTAATTTTCTTTAGGTAATTAAATAAAAATAAAAAGAAGAAAAAAATTAAATCCAAATGTTTTAAATAATAATTAATTCGAAATCTTTAATAAAGACTAGTGTAAAATTTAAAAAAAATAAATATCATTGTTTAATGTCATAAGGATTTTTAAAAAATTAAAATTGAATTATTTGATTATTTATTTATAAGAATTAAAAAATAATATATTAAATATTCTTTTGAAAGAGAATGTGAAGATTAGCCTATTTTTTTAATTAATTTCTTGATATTAATATTTGTTACTAGTCAATAAATAAATTGAATAATCTCCGATTAAAAATTTGATAAAAAACAAGTTTTTTTTCTCTAGATATATTATTATTAAATCTTGGTTAAATCTGATTAATGAAGCATCAATTTTTATGGGATTTATAAATTTTTAGCTTGATTATTCATAAGATTTCATATTCATAAAGGCTTGTCTAAAAATTAAAATATATTACATAGAGTAACAAAAAAATAAAACAACAATGTGTTATATTTACATTAGAAAAATTGAGATTTTTATGAAGAAAAAGTAACGCCTAATAATAATAATAAATTTTTATTAAATTTAAGTTTTAACATTTATTTATAAAATATTGTAGGAAATAATATTTAAAATAATTAATTTTTAACATTTATTTTAAAAATTATTAATAGGAATGTAATTAATCTTTAACAAAATAGAAAAGTTAAATATTTATTTAATATACAGAGATTTGAGTTTGGTAAAAATAATTATAAAATGATGGTTTATAAAAAAGTAAGTAAAAATCTTTTGAAAAGTTTTAGATAAATAATATTATAGAAATAAAAAAATATTTCATTTATTTTTTGTAAATAATTAACTATTTACCTTAATAATTTTTTCTCCACATTCTTGATTATATTTGAATTAACTTGATATATTAGCATTCCAATTTAATGAAAATACTTAATATAATAAATAAAATTAATATAATTTTATTTAAAAATAAAAAAAAAAACATTGTATTTTATTTAAATATTTGAACAATTTAATTTGTAAAAATGCTTTAAGGTTGGATGTCCATGTGGGCAAATCTGAATTTAATACATTATAACAATTAATAAATATATTATTGATTTAATAAATTATCAAAATACAAACCCAAGGTTGATTCATCTTACTCATTTCATCAATAATATTATCCTTATTGAAGCTTTTAAGTTGAACATTTTTATCTTTTCTGAAAAAAGAATAAATTTTTTAGTTCAAGAACGATATTATAAAAATAAAATTAAAAACCCACTTGACAAAAGGTAAAGTTTCTTTTTTATCCTTCAAAAATTGTTCATTTAATTTATCTTTATCAATTATAAATAAATCATCAAATAATCTTGCAATAAATATTCCATTTCCCACTTCACCGATGATTTGCATCTATAATTTGTAATCTTACAATTAGTTTAAGAATTTTAATGTTAATGAAAATTGTACAAAGAAAATTGACAATGTACACTAATGAATAAATAAACAATTAAAAAAATACTTACTCTCTGAAACATATCTTTTGTAAATTGTTGTATCGAATTAGGTGATTCTAAATTATTAAAAATATTTGGTTCCTTAACATCTTTTAAAAAAGTATTTTCGATTATTTTTGATCTAACTTTATCTAAATTAGTGTTTAGAGAAACAAAATTTCGATCTTTATTAGTATATCTAGTATAATCATTTGAAAATTGCACTTTTGATGTTTTTAAAATATCAGTTTCAAAATTTTTAGAGTCCTCATCTTCTAAACTACATATTTCTTCTTTTATTTTTACTTTATTATTTGCTTCCAATAATAAATAAGGATTATTTATTTTAGGTAAATCATTTATATTTTTGGATTTGGAAATCGAGTTCTTTATATTAAATTCAATTTTGTTAGATTTTAGAGTGTTGAATAAAAGATTTGTTTCTTGAATATCTATTTTATCTGATATTTGATTTTTTTCTATAAATTTTAAATAGAAATAAATTTATTTAATTCATTTCTTCTTATAAATTTCATAATTTAACATCAAATTACCTGATTCTATTTGGTTATATATATCTTGATTTTCTTGAACGAAATTATTAAATAAGTTAGTTCCAAAGACTTCATGGATAATCTCTCTGTTAATAAAATAAAAATTTACGCGATTAATAAATAGATATTAATAAATGTTTGAATTGATAAACCTACGGTTGAATTATAATTGATTCAGCTGTGGAATCAGTAAAGGAGTTATCTGTTGAAGTTTCATTCTTTGCTATTATTTCCATAATTTTCTGTTTATGTCGTTTTTCTTTTTGTCTTAAAGTATCTCTTTTTCTTCTTACTTCTTTTTGTTCAGGGGATTCCATCATTCTTTTTATTCTTGCATTTAATCGTTCTTTTTCTAAACGTGATTTTCGTTGCTCACATGATTCATTTAAACGTCTAAACTTGGCACGAATTCTTCCATTTTCAAGTCGCTGTGCTCTTGCCTCTGCAGATTCATTCATTCGAGCAATTCTTTGCATTATTCTTTGTTTTTCTCGTCTAGCTTCTTTCTCTTCTTCTGATTCATTCATACGTCTTTTTTGTGTTGATATTCGGTTTCTTTCTCTTTCTTTTTCCTTTAATTCTTCAGGTCGATTTTGTCTTCTAATTTTTTCTTTCATTGCTCTTGATAATTTACCCGACTTATTATCTTTAGTCATTGTCACCTAACATATAAAATCATATTTTAATATATTTTTATAAATTAAAATATTTTAAAGAAAAATGTATCCCAATTAAAGTTATTCAAAGTAAAGAAAATAGTAAACCCAATAATGTTTGGTTTTATTTTCAAATGAAAGCAAATCAGAAATAAGAAAAATGTCCAAGTGATAAAAACACTGGAATGGTCTGTGGTATACATTTAAACCTATTATGAGTAGTTATCTAATATGATAAACAATAGATAATATCTAACCTTGAGACAACATTAAAATAAATTATATTAAAAGTATTTAAAGATAAATATTAATTAAATACCTTTTTCTGTGACTAAATTATTTTCATTAAATTACTTTGATTCTAAATTTATTGAAAAAATTTAATTAAATCAGAAAAATGCATATCTCCCGGGGTCGATATATCTGTCATATTTGTCCAGGACAGTCATGGATAAAAGTATGAGAAAAGGTGGGTTTTTCAAATATATAATGTATAAATTTTTATTTATTATTTATATATTTACAAATTTAATTTGTTACAAAAAATTATATATACCTTAAGAAGAAACAAGCATATTAAGATTAATTAAATGTCTCATTGTTGGTCTTCCATGGGGACAATTCTAAAAATAATAAAAATGATTTGTATCAATAAGATATAAAAGTACATATAAACAAAAAAAAAAAGAATAAAAATTATTTTCAATTTATAAATTATTTGAAAATGAAAATCCTTATTGTTGAAATAAATAAAATTTAATTTTTAATTTCAAAGTTTTGCCCATTTGGTAAATTTTCTATGATTTAATTGGAATATGTAACAAATTGGAGAATTGTTGTAAAATCAGAACTAATTTATTTAAGTGGAAAATATTAAATTGCTTATTTATACTCAATTAAAAATATATTTTGATTTATTTTAAATATTTGAAAAAATTACCCAAGGCTGATCCATTTCGGTCATGTGTTGTAACAATGTTTGCATTTGAGATATTGTAAGTGCTGTTCCAATCATAACAGATTTTCTACAAGCTCTTGAAGCTAACATATCCCTTACTCGAGTTGGTCTGCATATTGTATCAGGCGAATCCTTAAAATAAAATATATTCATTATTATTAGTTTAGAATTAATTTATGAAAATTGTAGAATTTTACTTTTTATAAAAATATAAGGTTTAAGTTTTTAATAAAATATGTAATTATGTTAATGAAATATTGTTAATGTTATTTTATTGAATATAGTATAATTAATATGATAATTTTCAATTATTAAAATTTAATTAAAAAAAAAATAAATAATACAAGAAATTTACTTGAAGCATGAAAACCATTTCATCGATATCCTCTTTCCCAAAATGCCAATTTTTACTCATTGGGATACCAATTAGTTTTATTCTTTTCATTGGTTGAGCTGGAAACAATTAAATAAATTAATTTTAATTTTAATTTTTCGAATGAATGAGTTAAATAAAAAACGACAATTAATAAAAAAAATTATACCGTTTTCATCTATTTCAAAATCAAATCCATTAAGTTTGAAGATATGAAGATTGTCTATTATAATATTTTCATTAACAAATGTTAACTCTAAAGCCTGAGGTCTGTAATTAATCAATAAGTCAATATGTATAAAAAAAGATAACGGATTATTAAAAAATAAAATATTTACATAACAAGAGGTTGATGTTGAAGTTTTGTTTCTTTTTCTAATTTTTCAAAATTATATTTTTCGTCGGATGCATGTTGATCAATAATAAATAAATCATCATCAAATTGTGCTATAATAAACCCAAGATTAAATTGTCCAATAGGTTTCATCTAAAAGTTGTATTTTTTTAACAATTTAAAGTTTAACAATATAACTAAATTTAAAAATAACTATATATATATATATATATATATACATAAATATTTAAATGTACAAAGTTTTTAATGATTATGCTTATTTTAGAAATAACAATCCAATTTAATAAATTATTACAGCAACCACATTTCTCTAAGTGTTCCTAAACTGAGCCACAACCATCTATCTCCTACCCTCTCCCGTCCCTTCCTACATTATCTACCAACCGCGTCATTGGTCTTCCAAGCGGACGTTTCCCAATCGGTCTCCCCAGCAATATATTTTTCGCTATCCTTTCCTCTCCCAGCCTTCTAGCCACGTGCCCTGCCCATCGCAATCAAAATAATTGTTGAAGTGAAACTTCTTTAGCGGCGTCCTGACATTTGGTTGAGAATGGAGAGTGAATTGAAAAATTGAGTTTTCGTAACGCAAGTGAGAAAAAAGATATAAGTATAACGAGTGAGAATGAGAAAGAGGCTATCTGCGTCTCCCTTTTGTGCGGTCTTTCGTTCTTGAGAAAGAGGCTATCTGCGTCTCCCTTTTGTGCGGTCTTTCGTTCTTGAGAAAGAGGCTATCTGCGTCTCCCTTTTGTGCGGTCTTTCGTTCTAATCCCCACTCATGACGCGCAAGTCCATGACGCGCATGCGCACGAGTACGTTGACGAAAATTCTCAAGTCAAATATACAGCGTGCACGCATACCGACGCATGTAATTGTGTGTGTGAACATGGTCGGCGATTCACACGCCAACACATACAGTTATGTGCGTCGATGACCATTCACGTTATTTATCCGAATCTCAACATTACTTTAACACTACTAAATCAATTTAAAATTATTATTGCATTTAAAACTGCTTTTCTCTACTCCACAGATTTCACTATGCCGAAAAAAAATAACGACCAAAATTTAGACGATATTATTTATTTCATACACCGTTCACTACTGGTTTATAGCCACACAGGTGCTAATGCACTTGAACGAGGCGAAGATAAAATCCCTCTAATTCTCGGGGGAGATTTTAATGTAAATTTTGGATCTGATGATTCGTTGCCGTTGATCAACTTTCTTCGAGAAACATTTGGTCTGCTTATAAATAACGATCCCAAGGAATCAACAACAAAATCTGGAACTACAATAGATGCTGTTTTTACACGTTATATAGAAAATATCGAATCACGAACATATATATCTTATTTTAGTTATCACAAGCCATTAATATCAGTATTACCAATTGAAGCACCAACCGACAATAGTACAGGCAATGTAGATATGATGATAGAGTAGATAATAATAATAAGTTGACCTGTGGCCAGGTCCGAACCGACCGACGGTTTGAAATAAATTAATTTCCAGCTACAGAAACAATTTCAAATAATTTTCATATATCTATTAATGTAATAAAAAACAGATATGAATACATAAATAATAAATATAAACATTTTTAATTTTATTTTATTTATAATATATATGCAAGACCAGGCTGTGACGTCATGAATGGCTGGATGACGTCATATAATTTTAAATCAAGAAAAAACTAATAAATATGATTTTTCTCGAGGATAAAACCAATACAAAGTGCATGATTCGTGGTGATATATAAAAAAATCTCCTTTGGTGTGAAAATAACCCTTTCTTTCCTATCGTCGGTCGCTAATACTACCACTTCCGGTTTCCGGAATTGCACCAAAAGTTGATCAATTCATCCCACTGATGCATTAAGTAAATATACCAAATTCCATCAAAATCGGTTGAGCCGTTCAGGCTGTACACATCTATACGGACGGACGGACAGACGGACGGACAGACATCATGCTAAAAATACTTTTTTCTGTTTAGAAAATGCATGATTCGTGGAGATATGTAAAAATCTCCACATGTGAAATTTGGTGTGAAAACAATACCTCCCTTACTATCGTCGGTCGGTAATAATAAAGCGAATATTTGTTACGGAAATTTTATACTGTTATATGTCTTTCGAAATGATCCCTTTATTTTTCTCTATTTCTCTCTCACTCACACTCTCAACTAAAATTTCTCTTATTCTCTAGATTCTAAGAAGTTTCACTTCCGCCACGTGTACGATGCTGCACATTTTGCTTTTTTTATATATTTATATTTTGATCCCCTTTGATAATAATTTTGACGAAATAAGCCATTTATTGCATGATAACAGGCGTTAGCTGATTGCAACTTCGATTTAAATTCTACTCGAAATATATATATGAATTATAAATATATATAATATAATACTTATTACTTTTATAATTACCTTTAAAAAATTATCTTTCTGAAAAAATTTTGTTAATTCATTTTCAGCTTCATTATTTTCTTTAGGATCAATAGTAGCTCTAAATTTAACAGAAATATCTTTTCTATCAGAATAAATATTAGATTTAGATTTATATTTTCTTTTTATTTGATTTAAATCAACTTCAATGGTTATTTTAGACCTTTTTATATTGCATAATTTTGGACATTTATCAATATGATATACTTCTTTCAAAGGGGTATTTTCAACTAAACTCTTTATAATAGAAGAGTCTTTATTCGTATTATTGATATTTTCAATTATATCTACATTATCTATCAGTCCAATATTTAAATTTTCTTCTTCACAAAAATTATTTTGGTTATCTAAAGTATTTTTATTTTTTTTAGAAATAAATGTTTTTTTATCTTTATTTGAAAAGCCATTTTCTGGTGACTTATCTTTATCTGAAGAAATGTTTATTTTTAATTTTTTTTCAGAATATGTCATATTGCTCGTTTCTTCACTTTTTAATGGGGAATCTTCAATTAATGCCTCATGTTTAGAAGTTTCATGTAATGAATTGTTTAAATCAATGTTAATATGCTGTTCTGATTTATTTAAATAATTTACTTCATTTGCATTTTCATTTATTTCTTTTAATTCTTTCTGTTGAATAAAAAAATTTTGAATTTTATTTTGATTCTCACATCTTCCTAAAAAGCAAATTAATAAATTAATATGTCAAAAAATATTTTTATTTTTAAATTAATTAATACTTTTTGCTGGTGGTGAGGAGGAATTATCAGGGTTCCTATTTTTTGTTTTATTCATTTGAGTTGAATGTGCAAAATTTCGTAAAGATGTCAGAGTTAAATTCGTTTCTGATTTGGAAGAATTATTAGCAGCAATAGAAAGACATATTGTTGGTATATTTTTATATAATTCTATTACATATTCCTAAAAATATATATATATTATTAAAATATTATTATAAACCTATTCTATCATTAGAAGACAGAAGATTGGCAATAGGAATTAACAAAAAGAAGTAAAACTGATATATGTTGAGGTGAAAATAGTTTTAAATAGAATAAATAGATGTTATAATGTCGTTTCAAATAGGCAATTTTAGAAACTCTAGACCAGAGGGTCTCAAACTGTGGTGCTTGTACTACTGGTAGTACCTTATAATCTGACGGTGTTACCTCAGTATAGTTACTTTTAGAAACGAAATCATTTTAGAGATACCTGAACTTTTTGATGGAAGTTTCTATGGTACCAATTTCAAAAAGTTTGAGAACCTCTCCTCTAGAACATTTGATTATATTCATTACCTTATTTTGATTACCTTTAATATTTCCAAAAAAACTTTTTCTTGATCTAATAAGATTTTCCTTTTATCAGGAGTTAAATTTACGTCAACAGAACTTCGATCCATTATTATATTAAGGGCAACAAATGGGTATTGATGTCGATTATATTGATGATAAACTTCATTAATTAACTTATTAACCTACAAATAAATTTTTATTAATGTTAAAATATATAATGAATAATCGAAAAAATAAAAAATAATTAAAACAATTAAACAAAGGTAAACATTCAGAAAATTTATTACAAGTTGACAATTTACCAAAAGCTTCTAGATGTTTTTTAACAGAAAACTTTTTTCTAGCGATCTCATTCAATATATTTATAATACAAATAAAAATTTTTCAAGTTTTTTGAATAGCATATCGTTATATAAATTGGCATAAAAATGAAGAAGTGAATCTCAAAGATGTTGACCTCTCTTAAAAGAAAAGTCTTTTATAAATAGGTATTTTTAAGATTTATTTATTTACTCTAAAATGAAAAAAAAATTTTGAGCTTCCTCGCATAACGAAAAAATTGATTTATATAATGTGAAGAGTTTCAAATTAATGCATTTTTGTAAAGTGAAATATTAATATTTATAAGATACCATAGCATGTGAGATATAAACCTAATTTTTAAATAATATTAAGGATTTAATATATATATTTATATATATTACTTTGTTAGGGTCACATGGTCTTGAATTAATAAAATAAAATTGTCTATCTGGACTTGATCTACCAAGATTATGGCCACAAGTAGATAAATATCCTTCAAGTGAAAAACCAACTTTATTTTCATCTGATTCACATTTTCTATTAAATTTTAATAAATCTTTTATCTAAAATAAATAAATGACATTGAATATAAAGTAAATTAACAATATTTGAGTATTCTTAACTAAGTTACTTGTTTGATTCCAAATATACATGAAATATTGTCTATCATTGATTGACTCCCGAATGTTTCCGTAATAACGGTTTCACTTTTTTTATTTAAATTAATTAATCGAATTCTGAAAATAATTTATAATAATTTTAAAAAGTGCAGATAGATATATATTTAATACAGAGAAATATTAGTAGAATACCTTATTCCTGAGGATATGATACAATAAGCTTGGACAATATGAATCATTTTTGTGAATTCTTTTTTGAGATTTCTTAAAAATTCTTTTCTTCTTACTGGTAAAGATGAAAATAAATTTTCTAATATTACTGTAGTCCCTTGCTAAAAATATCAAAGATATAATGAAAATAGTTATAATGTATTTAATTTATTTTGACATTATAATTCAAAAATAAGTACAATTATAAATATGTAAATAATATTTTTGAAAGATGTCGGCAATGGACGCTCGGACAGTTGCTTGATAACGATTGCAGAAAGAGCAATCGAAACGTGTATTTTTTGATTTGAATAAATTTACAATAAAATATTAATATGTGGTATTATTTACAATATTCCCTTATGAATTTTTGAAAGATGCTATTTTTTACCTGTCTTGAACATGGTGATTTTTTAATAATATTTCCTCTGAAATCGTATTCAATTTTGGTTCCACATACAGAAGAGGAATGTTTTGTTATTACTGTCAAATTAGCAAGAGAACATAAAGAACTTAAAGCTTCTCCTCGAAAGCCAAATGTTTCCACAGAATACAGATCAGAAAATTCTTGAAGTTTTGATGTGTGATGTTTCAAAGCTAAATGAATAAAAAATATAATCATTGAATTATATATATATAGAACTTGACACATTTTTTTATTACATACTAAGTGCTTCAAAATTATGTTCCTCTACACCAGTCCCATTATCCGAAACAGAAATATATTCACTTCCTGATTCTTTTAAACGAATTTCAATATTTGTAGAGTTTGCATCAAGAGAATTTTCTAATAATTCTTTGACTGCAATTGATAGACTCAATACTACCTGCCCAGAACATATTTTATGTACTGTATCTTTGTTGATTGCTTTAATAATTTGCGGTTTACAGTTTGTGGGCTCAATAATAATGTCATCTTGATATGAATTGTCATAATCATTTTTATTTCTAAACATAAAAAATTGAATAAAAAGACTTAATAAATTAAGTAATAAATGTATGCTTACAATTGTTCAGATGTCATTCGGGACTTAATATAAAAATTAGAAAATTGTATTAAGTTTATTATTTAGATATAGTTACGAATATATCTTATATAAAAATTAGTGAATGCAGAATAAATTCAACCAAAACTTTAATGATTTCCCGCTCTATTTGTATGTTGAGCGGTAATTTTGTAATCGATTAAATTATTTAATTTTAAAGATTAAATTTTATTTTCATAGTTCATAATTCAAAATGACATATTTAATTTTATAGACAGTGATATATTTATTTGTTACTTATAATAATTATTTATTTATCATTTGTAAGTTTAAAGGTCAATAGCTAATCAAAATCAAATAAAAGATAAATAAAAATAAAATTGTACATATAAACATTTTATTTAAGAGAATGTTCTTTTAAATGCCACACAATTATTTTTATCTAGGGGATTAATATTTAAATTTATAGAAAATACAATATATGATTAAGAATTTTGAGATCCATTTCTTAAGTTGTTAAATAGTTTTTTCTTGTGTAAAATATTTTTAAAAATAAAATATAAAATAATTTGAAAAAATGAGCCATCCAAAAATACTTATAGATCCTCCACCCAGTGAGTTAAGACCTATTTTTGATTATATTATATCAAATGAATCTCTTAATTTTCTTAATGATTTATGGAAATTTTCTAAAGATAAAGTGAACGAGGTAAATTTATCTTAAAATATACTTTTACAATACTAATTTATAATTTTATTTTCAGAAAAAATAAAGATTTAACATTCGGGTGACTTAAATGAACAGTAGTTCTGCCAAATTTCTAATTTTATTCAAACTAAATTATTATATTATCACAGTAGAAATTATTCAAAATTTACAATATATATATGTTCTTAAATATTAAAATGTTATAAAATTTAAAAATTATAGTTTTCCTAATCTATGTTATTAAATTAAATAATTGCTAGTAATTGAGGAAATTAGAAATTGATTGATTGATTATAAGTATCTGTGTGGGACTAAAAATATCCCAGAATTAAAAAATTCTAGGTAGGAGGAAAGTGGATCATCACTTTCACCCTCACATCAAAAATTATTATTAAACCACATCAAGTGTTAAAATATATAAAATTCAAATTTAGTTTATTAAATTATTTCTAGATTAATTATGATTTTTTGCTACCGATAAATGAACTAATTGAAGTTTTTTTTTAATTAGTTTATTTTTAAATGTTTTACTATTTCTAAAGGTGCATATTTAAAATATCTTCTCTTGTCCTCATTTAATGCAAAGGATTATATTTAAAAATCATTCATTATTATAAAATTGACATGATATGATGAATTAATTATATAATTCGTGCCACTGTTTTTAATCCGGGACTAATGGTCACCCCATTTTTAATGCATAAAATATTTCGTTATTATAAAATTACAAATATATTTCCCACTATTTTTTTTCAAAAAGGATAAATTAATTAATATAAAATTTATTTTTCCAACTTTATTATTAAATTTAATATTTCTGTTTGTTATAAATCTTTTTAGTAAGTTGTTAAGAGAAAGTTCTAGTAGGAAGGAGCTTAATAAATTAAATTGATAAATTAAAATATTATATTATTAATATATTAATTATTTATAACCTAATCTTTATACACATCAAAATATTATTTATCATTATAGAAGTATTTAACTTTAAAAATATTAATAAATTATATTTATCTAAAAATACGAATTAAAATAGAAATAAAAATAAACACTAGATATTCTTATTAATTAACTTTTACTGTTCGAGAAAAATAATACACGGCAAATAATCAACCCAAATTTTTGTTTGTTCTCATGAATCTTGACTAAACAATAAACAACAAACTGTTGATCAAATATAATTTAATCAAATATATATATAAATATGAAATTTTGTCGTTAAGAATTAGTTTTTTATTTTGTATAAACCATTTTATATTTTTGCAGGTTTTAATAGTATCACTTTATTATTTATTTAGCTACACGTAATATACATACATTAATAAAATTTTACGATAAATTATTTATTCCTCTATGAAAGAGTACGTGAGAGAGACGGGAGAGGGTACGGGGTTGGATGGTTGTGGCTCAAGATAGGGACACTTATTGTCAGAGAAATGTGGTTGCCGCGGCCAAGAACTTTCGAGTTCCGTAGAGCCACAGAGATAGATATAGCTAGATGAAAGAGTATTTCAATTTATCAATCAATCAATTTCACCTGTATTTATATTTTGGAAAATTTTTAAAATAATCATTATGTTTTTAGATATATATTCTAAGGGAAAAAAAGAAACTTTATTATAGTATAAAAGATATTTTGCCAGATTTTAAAATTTCAAACTGCAGACAAGATACTTCATGGAAAGTTAAAGAACTCCCGGAGAGATTAAAAGATAGAAGACTAGATCTTGGCGATGTATCTCCATCAAACACAAATCGTTTTGTTAATTCGTTAAATCAACCTGTTCAAGGAATACAAGTTAGTAATAATTACAAAAATATTTTTATTAAATAAAATGTTATTACAAAATATAAATTCAAAATATATATATTTATTCATAATATATTTTTTGCTTTAAACAAAAAGTAGATTAAGTCTCTTAGTTTATGTATTTATTTCCTTTCCATTTGAATGAGTGCTTCTTTGATTGAAGGTCCCCATCGATATTTATGAATAGCAGTTGATTTTGAAATTACTCGATGACAGGGAATTAAATAAGAAACAGGATTTTTTCCAATAGCAGTTCCTACTGCTCGAACGGCCTTTGGTTTCCCTATATTTTGAGCCATTTTTCCATAAGTAATTAGAGTTCCGCTAGGAATTTTAATTAATTCATGCCAGACATTTAATTGAAATTTAGTACCAGAAACATAACAAGTAAAATCATTTTCTTTTTTGTTTGAAATAAATATATTTTCAAATAATTCCTCTAAATTATTATTATCATGTTCAATTATTGCATTTGGCCAATCTTTTTTAATTTCTTCAATAAATTTGCCTTTATTTGATTCCCAAAATGATAAATGACATATTCCATTTGAAGTTGTTCCAATACAACACCATGCAAATGAAGTTTTATAAATTCCATAAGTAATATGAAATATTTTCTTTTTTGGTAATAGTTTAATTAAAATCATTTTTCTAGTTAACAAATAAATCAATTTTTATTTTATTATAATATATAAATTACCAATCTACATTAGGTAATTAATCAAATAATTATATTAACAGGAAAATTTATATTACAGACCACTACAGACCATCTGTATATTATATTTATATTTTATATATAAGATATAAGAAGTAAAAGGCAGACCAACCAACTAACCAATAAAATTAATTTAAAAAGTTATATATTACCTTGAAATATTATGAAAGAGCCCGCGATATTTAATATTTGAATTCAAATTATTTTATGATTTGTTCTAATATTTATATTTATTTTGACATTTATGAACATTCCAAAAGACATATAAAAAAGGGGACATCAGAATAGAAAAAAAATTGAAATTGCATTCTAAATTTTTTTTAATTTATAGACTATAAATATTTAATATCTATCTTCAATTAATTATATTCGCTAAAATTCTATTAAGATCAATTATTATCTGTTAATTTTATTAGTTTTGATATAATATATAAAAGAATTAATTAACGAAACATAACTTTTAAGATGATAAAAAAAAGTAGATACATTTAGTTGTTATTTATCATTTATAATTTTATTTTATATTTCTTATTTGATTAATTCCATTTACTAACTTTTTAATTTTGCTTTTATATTTTGTAGAAGTAGTTTAATTTGCAGAAAAAAAACTTAAGATATATATTCTTAATAAATTATAATATATTTTATGTCAGAAAATTATATGTATAATTTATGAACGAAATAATTTCTAATAATAAATTTTCAATTTCTGTTATATGTTTTCAAAAATAAAAGATGAAATAATGTTAATTATTTGATAAGAAATTTTTAAAATAATAATAATAATTCTTGAATATTTTATTTTTAGGTTGATTTTGATGATGGCCATTGTCCTAATTGGCCAAATCAATTACAAGGAATATATAATGTGATTTTAGCTGTAAATGAACAATTACCAGGGGTTAATAAACTATTGCAAGAAATCCCTCTTTTAATTTTGAGACCAAGGGCTTGGAATATTATTGAACATCATGTTATAGTATTAATTTATATTAATCTTCATTTTATTTTATACAATCCTATAAACCATTTTCTATTTTTTTAGATTAATGGGGAAGAAATTCCTGGTCCAATTTTTGACGTTGCCATGCTTTTATTTCACTGCGGTAAGATAATGGCTGATAATCAAATTGGTCCGTATTTTTATTTAAGCAAAATGGAAGGGTCTGAAGAGGCACATCTTTGGAACGAAATATTTATATTTATACAGCGAAAACTAAATATACCTTTAGGTAATCTATATATCTATATATATATATATATATATAAAGATAATTCTTATATAATATATTTAATATTAATGTTTTTCGCTTCAATACTAGGAACAATTAAAGCTTGTGTTCTCATCGAAAATATATTGTCAGTTTTTGAAATGGAAGAAATTTTATGGGAATTAAAAGATCATTCTCTTGGTTTAAATTGTGGTATATGGGATTATGCGGCATCAATTATTGCAAAATTTGGTAATTTGTTAAGAAAATAATTTATATATATATATTAAACAATCTAATATACATTATAAGATAATAAACTAATAATTACAGGTTCCAGACCTGAATTTGTATTACCAGATAGAAACAAATATGTAAATATGGAACAACATTTTATGAAAAGTTATATGCGTTTAGTAATAGATACTTGCCATAAGAGAGGTGCGCATGCTACTGGAGGGATGGCCGCTCAAACGATTTATTCAGCGGAAAAGTATTTCAATTTCAATAAACATTTATTATTTATTATTTAAACTTTTCTATTATAATTTTAGAGAAAATGCTGTTATTAACAAAGTAATCCATGACAAAAAAAATGAAATCCTAAATGGAGTAGATGGATTTATGGTATTTGATGAGCAACTTGTCCCCTATATAAATAATGTAAATTTATATTTAATAAGAAATTTATAATATATATAGTATTTATTTTTTATTAAACATTTTCCAGTTATGGAAGGAAATGCTACCCCCAGGACAAATAAATCAATTAAATGTAATCGATAATAAAATAATTCTTGCTAAAGATCTCTTGAGTATGCCTAAAGGAGGTGTAACATTAAAGGGGTTAAGACATAATATATGTGTTTCTCTTTTATTTATTTATAATTGGTCCTTTGGCGAAGGGCAATTTTGCTTAGAAGAAGCTGTTGAAGATTCCGCTACAGCAGAAATTTCAAGATTTCAAATTTGGCAATGGATAAGACATCAGGTATTAAATAATATTACATTTATATAAGATTGAATTAATTTAATTAACGTGAATAAATATAATAACAGATTTGGCAGTGAGTATTATATAAATTACATTTCTATTTTTTTAAGGCAACTTTAGAAGAAACAAATACAAAAGTAACAAGAGATTTAGTGAAACACGAGGCAATAAGTTGCTTGGCAAGTTTTTTTTCTGGACATGACATTCAAAAAAGGAGATTTCTAATCGCTTATACTATTTTCATAGAAATAATATCAAAGAAAAATCCTCCAGAATATATAACAACATATTTGAATGATTGTTTTATCAATCGGTAAATAATTATAATTTACAAAATAGTTTTTAAAATAATAGATTAATTAATAATAATAATATATATTTTTATTTAGAGAAAATCTTCATGACTGCATTTGTGAATTTATTAATTGCAAACTTTAAAAAAAAATTTATATGTTCGATGTTAATCCAGGTATAAACCTACATTTTTAAATGTATTATTTTATTTTATAAAAATATCTTTAATTAATGTTATATAAAGTGAATTAAATAAAAAGAGTGAAAATAAATCAAACTATATTTATAATATATTATTATAAGAAGAAATGTTACATAAAAATAATAAATATCCCTTATAATTTAACAAAATATCTTCGTGAGCTAATAATTTTTCTTGTGAATTCAGATTTTCTAAATAATTATACATATCTGAAAGGAGATTATAAAATTTGTTGAATATATTTTAAAATAAAATAAAAATTTCAGCGACTAAATAAAATAAATGTTTTCATGCTGAGGATAATTTTCATGTAATTTAAGTTACATGATAAAGCAATTTTTGAAAATATTTAAAAGATTCCGTGCATAAATTAGCAGTGAAAAAGAGAATAAGAAACAATATAAAATATCATGTTCAAATCTTAATCATTAAATGATGATTACAAGTAATTTTTATTTTTTTTATATATTAAAAAATGAATAGCAAGTATAAAGTTTAAACCACTCTTAAACAAAATACTCAACATGTCTGTCTATATTCATGTACTATATTAACGATATTTATATTATAGGAACCGTGAAATTAACAATTAAAGCTCAAATTTATTTATAAATTAATTTGATTAGAATTATTTTTATTAAAAATTGGAATGTACCCTTAACTAACAAATAAATGATTAAATAAATATATTAAAATTAAATTATTAATCGACTAAAATATAATTTTAGGCTATTTTTATAATTATTTTTTAAAAAGGATATGATGGCTTTTGATATTCATATATTTCAAACTGGTCCCTTATATAATTCCATTTAAAGGCGGATGAAACATCCTTTCTTTATAAAAACACTTTTAAGAGCATATAATATGATCTTTTTTTTTAAAGTGCTTATTCATCCTTCAAAATTAGAATATTTTTGTGTAAATATAATTTAAATATAAAATATATATTAATACATTTAGTAAAATTCAATAAAATAATGCTGTACTAATTGTATTAAAAAAGTAAAAAAAAAAAAATTTCCAAGAGTAGATAAATTATTTATTTATAAGGTATATATAAATATTTATAAATAATTAGTTAATTATATTTACCTTATAAATTAAAATGGTATATTTATTAAAATATGCACATTTTCATGCTACTAAGATTTATAAAAATACGTTATACAATCCCAGATTTAATAAAAAAATTTTAAAAAAATAAAAATTGCTAAGAAACGGCGCACCTATCCCTATAGGGAGTTGATGGATTGTTCCCACTACGACGATCCCCTTCTTGTAACCTCTGGGCCAATCTTCTATCTTGCTCTATTTGACTATTTCCGGATGACTCTTCTAATGATAGAGATAATGCTCTAGCTAATGCTTCATCCTCACTCTAAAAATAAATATTTTTTTTAAATCAATTAGTATAACTTATCAACAGATGAATTATTAAAAAATAACATTACAATTTGGCCTTGAAACTCTCGGAGATTTGTACGATTTGGATTATTTTTATTTGATATGGCTTTATTTTGACGAGAAACTGCTGCTTGCCTTGAAAAATAGATAATATATATATATTTTATATTTATATATTTCAAACAAATAAACATTAATTTAATAACTTACAGTGCTCTTTTTCTAGCAATTGCTTCTTTTCCTTCACATTGATGATCTGTAGGGTGCCTATGACGCAGACAATAGTTTTGCTGACAATCCGCACAAACCACAGGAATAATTTCTTTAACTTTACATCCTTTCATTGTACATTTATTTTTAAATATCTAAAAATAAAACCATTATTTTATTTTAATTTGTTCAAAAGGATAAATATGTGATTTTTTTTTGAAACACTAACTTTTCTTCTATCTTTGGCTGGATCCGATTCACATTCTCTATCGATATGTGCACCGACTGCAATATCAGGGGGTTCTCCTCGTTTTCCAGGTACAGGTCTGTTACATAAAGGGCAGACAGGAACTTGAACATCTTTCTTGTACGCGGAAGGACATTGATGAGTATCATATTTAATATGTTGAATACTTAAAAAAATAATGACAGTTATTATTTATCTAAATAAAATATTTATCTTAATTAAATATTAAAACTTACCAGAATATCTTTTCACAAGCATCACATTTCAAAGGCAAATAATCTGTAAAAGAATATATAATTTAGTTTATCATACTAATTCTAAAATTATCAAAAGTATTTACCAAGTTGTTTGCAATTTGGTTCACTACAATGTTCGCCTAAATGTGGAAATTCCATTTTGAAATACCTGACAGTCTAGAGTCGAATATGTTAATGAAAATGCATCACAGATTGGATATATATATATGAAAATTTGAAAGTTTCTATCAACTACGATAATGTTCTAGAATATGAGTCACAATTAAATATTGAAGAATCATGAAATGACTTGCAAATTTTGACTGTTTTATTAATATAACAAAATTAAGAGTTTTAAGAAATATAAAAATAATTTAGATCCAAAATAATTTTTAAAAGGGTGTTATTTAAATGACAATTGAATTAATAATAATAATAATAATAATAATAATAATGGATGAGATTACTATTTAGAACTTTGTCATAAAATTTATTAAAGCGCTATCTTTTGGTAGATAATTTAAGTTAGTAATCGAAAAAATGGTTTTATCAACGAGTTACAAAAATTCAACCTCACTTTGACAAATAGACATTTAAATTAAATTTAATTAATTTAGTAAAAGATATTTCAAATTTTTTTTTTTCATAATTTAAATAATAAAAATGTTTAAATATAATCAATTATTTTTCATTGTTAATCAATCAATAAAGGTATAAATACATTTATTTCCTTATATTAAATTTTAAATTAATTTTTGAATTTTTTTTTTTAGATAAATCGTAATAAGCATTCAAAAGTCAGTGAAAAATTTTATCAAAGAATTGCTAACGGTCCATCTTTGGAAGATTTTACATCAGAAACAACTCCTAAAGATTGGAGTGATTACGAGGGTAAATTAAAAAAGGAAAAAGGAGAATCTAAACGTTTACGATTACCCCCGTGGCTAAAAAAAGAAATTCCTTATGGGAAAAATTTTAGTAAAATTAAAGATCAACTACGGAATTTGAATCTGCATACCGTATGTGAAGAAGCTCGTTGTCCTAATATTGGAGAATGTTGGGGTGGTGGAGAACATGGAACTTCTACAGCAACAATAATGGCAATTAAATTAAATTTGAAATAAGTTGTATCTATTTACGGAATTATTATTTTTTTAATATAGCTATTGGGTGACACATGTACTCGAGGATGTAGATTTTGTTCAGTGAAGACATCTCGAAATCCACCACCACCTGACCCCATGGAACCAATTAATACTGCTAATGCCATAGCATCTTGGGGCGTTGATTATATTGTTTTAACATCAGTTGATAGAGATGGTAATAATTTATTTTATATAGGTAGTTGGTATCTAAAATTACTTATTGAATATTTCACCACAATTGAGAATAATCTAAATAAATAAACATTTGGTCTGTAAGTATAAAATATTGATTATATTAACTATTATAAAAAGCTAATTAACAGATTTGAGCAATCTTGTTTCAGAATCACTTTTTGAATTTGAATTATTATCTTATTAGCTTTTCTAGTAATTGTATTATATTACTTAGTTACTTATTACCTAGTTTTATTTATTTTTTTAGATCTCTCAGATGGAGGCTCTAATCATTTCGCACAAACTGTTAAACAAATTAAAAAACAGTAATTAAATTTAAATTTAATTTAATTAAATTTGAAAATAAACTGTTATTTATTGAAGTGTCTTTTTTAGAAATAATAATATAATGGTGGAATGTTTGGTACCAGATTTTCGTGGTCAAATGGAAGCTGTAAGAACAATTGCATTATCTGGTCTGGATGTTTTTGCTCATAATATTGAAACTGTTGAATCTCTAACACCCTATGTAAGAGATCCTCGGGCACGATATCGGTATATCGATTTATATGTTCCATTTATTTCTATTTAAAATAATTTTAACTTATTTTTTATGTATGAGATTTATTTTAAAATATTTCTTACTATTTTAATAAATGAACAGATAATTGTAGTGTGTAAGTATCAATTATTAAATTGATTTAACACAATTTTTTTTAATATTCATCACTTCATTTATATCTTCTGGAATTTATAAATTTGTAATCCTTATAATTAATATTTTATGGCTTATAATTCTCCAATGACTTTTTGTAAAATATATTAAAAATTAGCTCGATTAATTGATAATACTGGTATCAATGGAATTCATAAATTGTCAGAAAAATGATCGAAAATCATAGCTGACGATGGAAAATTTTTGATTAAAATAAAATTACCATTTCTTAGAAATAAATTTATTATGTTATTTAAGAGCTGTTGATAATGCTGCTCTCTGGACTAAAAAATGGCGCGTTTAATTGAATGAGGCGAAGACGACACATGTCAACTTCACCAATAGGCAATATATACATATATATTTATTACAGTCCCTTATTGGACTAATTATTTAATTATTAATTCAAGTCATAGACAATAAAGCTTTATTTATACTCAGTCATCCGATGACTCTCTGATTATTTGGTTATTATTTATTTATTTTTGGAAGAAATTGAAATAAAAATTATTTTTTATTTAGAAACAGTCAGCATGTAGCATATAGTTCTTAATTATTTGTCTGGTGAACATTGCTCAATTCTTCTTAAGGAGATTTCATAGATAGGAGAACAATCAATAATTAAGTATTGTTGGATGATAATTATTCATGACACATGTAGTCTTTGCTTAAGTGCCTGAGAACCCCAAAATAATAATAATCAAAAGGAAATAATCCAATTCATATTTATATATTGTTAAAAACTGGAAATGAAAATTTTCATATTAATTAATTGATATATTTTATTCATAGACAATCCTTATCAGTTCTTAAAGAAGCAAAAAGTTTTAATCCAGAATTAATAACAAAGTCATCAATTATGCTTGGTTTAGGGGAAACAGATGACCAAATTGAACAAACTATGAAAGGTATTAAATGTGATTTATATATATTTCGTTTATGTTAAAATTAATAATTAATAATAAAAAAAGTAAATGTTTGAATATATTATATATTACATAGATAGAGATAAATAAAAACGTTCAATTTATATTTTTTAAAATAAATAAAAACAAACCTTAAAAGTTTTAGAAATGTTAAATCTTTTTAATATCTATGGAAGCAAACATTAATTAAATAAGTATATTGCAGATTTAAAAGAAGCTCATGTGGATTGTTTGACTCTTGGACAATATATGCAACCTACTAAACGACACTTGAGTGTCTTTGAATATGTTACACCAGCAAAATATAAACATTGGGAAGATGTGGGTAATTCAATGGGCTTTCTCTACACTGCTAGTGGACCTCTTGTTCGTTCTTCTTATAAAGCGGCTGAATTTTTTATTGGTGCAATTCTCAAGAAAAAAAAAGAATCTTTAGAAAAAAAATGAAATATTAATTCAAATTGTTATTTAGTGAAATTAATTTTTTATAAAATTTTTTATTGACAAATTTTATTTAGTCAAGGATATATACTCTTTTATGTTATTAAATTTTCAATAAAACAATTTTATTTTATATTATAAATTGATGTATAGTTATTGTTAATTATAATGGTAAATAAATATTTTTCTAGTAAGTTTCTTTTTATTCTATCTTTAAGCATTGTGTTTATTATCCTCATTAATCCATATTTTTTATAATTGTATTTTATATAAGTTTATATTTTTTAAGATTAAAAATGTATATTAAAGTAAAAAGTAAGTCTAATAATAAGTAAAATAATAATAATTTGAACTTAAGTACAGAGAGAAATCACTTTACATATATATGTATTTGTGATATATATCAGGTGCAGAAGTATGAAACCGGAATTCTTTTTGTAAAAATTGCATATCTATTTGAAAATTATAAAAAAATATTTTATTCAAAATAGTCTCCATTGGAATTTATACATTTTCCCCAAGTCTTCGGCAGATTATGAATGCCACTCCAAAAAACTTTATTCTTCCTTTGAAACGAACCAGTTGTCGAGCCATTTTCGTACATTTTCATACGAATAGAAATGTTGTTCGGTGAGTACATGTCCCAATGATGCGAATAGATGGTAATCAGACGGAGGCTAGTACTTGAACCCATTTGAACGCCTCGATCGTATCCGTGACTCGTTTTACTGTATGTGAGGGGGTATTATCATGAAGCAAAATAACCATGTTGCCTTTTTGCATATTCCGGTCGTTTTTCATGTATTGCTCGATTCAAATCGAATATTTGTTGTTGGTAGCGATCAGTGTTAACCGTTCCGCCAGGTTTTAGTAGCTCATAACATATACCATATTTCGGTCGTTTCCCCCACGCTCCTCATTTCTCATCTCAAAATCACCACTTTTCAATTTTTTAGACCATTCAAAGCATTGAGTTTTGCCAAAAGCATGTTTACCGTATGTTTCGACAAGTATTCTATGAGATTCTGCAGCAGATTTTTTCAAATGATAGTAGAGAACCATTGCTGTCCGTAAATCATAGTTCTTAGGCACAAAACTAGACTTGTTTGAAGTTATAGAAAAACATACCGGTGTATGAAACTTAGGTTATTTTGTGTTGACAAACTTCGTCAGCAGTTAGAGGGAGAAGATAGCACTACAAAAGCGGTCTTATGGTCTTTAAGCTGATAGTGAGCATCATCTTTAGGGAAATTCCGGTTCATTTCTACTCCTGGTATACTCATATAAAACGATTGCACTACACCACACATTTGATTGATTGGGCACCGCTTTGACATTCCTTGACCGTTATGACAATGAAGGGGAAGATTTTCTAAAATCAATTGTTACATGAGACGAGACTTGGATTCGATATGACACTAAACTTCAAGACAAAATCATAGTCTACTTCAACTCATTAGCGGGAACCTTTTATGAAGAGGGTATTGGTAAGCTGGTCCAAAGGTACGACAAATGCCTGAATCTTCATGGCGATTATGTTGAAAAGTAAACAAAAGTCTAAGTAACTTTTGATAATAAAATTATTTTTTTATATACATTTGTCTCTAATATATGGCCTATCTGAGGTTGAAAAAAAATGACCCTGTATGATTGACATTGTTTTTTACCGACCGACGATAGTAAGGGAGGTATTGTTTTCACACCAAATTTCACATGTGGAGATTTTTACATATCTCCACGAATCATGCATTTTCTAAACAGAAAAAAGTATTTTTAGCATGATGTCTGTCCGTCCGTCTGTCCGTCCGTCCGTATAGATGTGTACAGCCTGAACGGCTCAACCGATTTTGATGAAATTTGGTATATTTACTTAATGCATCAGTGGGATGAATTGATCAACTTTTGGTGCAAATCCGTGAACCGGAAGTGGTAGTATTAGCGAACGACGATAGGAAGGAAAGGGTTATTTTCACACCAAATTTCACATGAGGAGATTTTTTTATATATCACCACGAATCATGCACTTTGTATTGGTTTTATCCTCGGGAAAATCATATTTATTAGTTTTTTCTTGATTTAAAATTATATGACGTCATCCAGCCATTCATGACGTCACAGCCTGGTCTTACATATATATTATAAATAAAATAAAATTAAAAATATTTATGTTATATTCATATCTGTTTTTTATTACATTAATAGATATATTAAAATTATTTGAAATTGTTTCTGTAGCTGAAAATTAATTTACTTCAAACCGTCAGTCGGTTCGGACCTGGCCACAGGTCATCTTATTTAGAATATGTTAATTCTTTAATATATTAAATAAATAATTACTTAATATTTTTTATATAATAATTATAAATTTATTTTAAGTATTTCAATAATAATATTAAAATTAGTTGAACAGCTACTTATTGTTAGTGCTAGATAGCCCTTCTTGAAAGTTCTTTCTGTGTGGTTCTATAGGGTGTATGAGCAATAAATACATGAGATAATATAAAAAGATCTCTGAATGTTTAATAAATTATTGAAATAGAAAAATAAATTCATGCAATTTGTAATTCTACATTTTTTAGCAATTAATAAATAATAAAGGAAAAATCATCAATCACATAAGCACCTGAACAACTGACGGAGATTAGGGATTGAACGGTGCAACCACATAGCGCATGTTATTTTAAACTCCTTTCTGTGTGGATGCTATCTGGCTGTTCATTAAATCCTGATCAGTTTTTCAATTGAAAGACACATTCACGACCCATCTCTAATATAAATGTTTTGAACTATTAATAAAGAATGCACACTAAATTAATTTTTAATTTCTTTCTAAGAAGTCATGATGAAGATATTCAACCAATTCAAATATATATCTATCTATATATGATGCTATATATAAAGAAAAAGAATAAAAATATTTAGAAGTAAAAAATCAAAATAAAATTCATAATTATAAACTTTTAAGTATTAAATAATAATAATATATTTATAGATAGTGATAATTTATAATTAATGATATCAAATCTTGGAAGCAGGATAACCTTGAAAATATATTGTTAACATGGGTCAAGATTGGTCAAAATCATCTCCAATTGAATTTTTTAACTGCCTTTTAGTTTTAGATACATTAAACCATTAAATTAAAAGTATTATTAATTTAATTAAAAGATCTTTTAAATTTACCTTTTCTATTCTGATGATCTTTTAAAATAATAATGAAATATTAATATTTTATTCCTCTTAAAATATTAAATAAAGGTGATCTGGTAATAACTTAATTAATTAATAAATAAAGAAATATTAAAATAAATATATAATTTATAACTTTAATAACTATAATTATTAAACACAGGTAAATAAATAGAAGAATATTGTGAAGCATATTTATAATAATCGGACAAAGTCGATTGAGTCCAACTATTCACGGATTAAAAAAGAAAAATTTTAAACTTTAATTTGGATTCTTCAGTTAACAATTATAAATACTTAATGACATCCATTTTTTTCTCTATAAAAATTGATTTAATTTTAACCTTTCAAATAATATCGTTAATACAGGGTAAACTTTTATTTAGAATAAAAATCTTATAACTCTTAAGATATTAAATATTAGGATCCATGGGCTTCTGGCTAATTAAATTTCAGAAATATAATTTTAAAAGGATCATTTTTATTAAGTATTTAATAATATTTAATTAAATATTTTTTTTTAATCGAAAATTATTTTAATAAAATTAAATAAAAAATAATTAAATTAAAAATTGAATTAAATAAATGAAAATCTAACAGTATGAAAAAAGAGTTGCCATATTGGATTAATAGTGGGACAGAAATATCGAAAAAAGCTATCATTCTTTTTAATTGAAGTTTAAAATAATTTACAATTTAGTTTTTTATATTCATTTACGAAAATGTTCAAAATTTATTCTTAGTTTTTTATTTTTTCATCATTAAACTCATGATATATTATAAAGAATATAATAGCTAATATTTAATAATCGCAATGAATATCCTACTGATCCATCAACAAGTATTCCGATCACACATCAGACATATTCTTTATATATGATTCCAATGAAAGAAAAGTATCGACCTCTGCACTCTCTCTCTCTCTCTCTTTTACGATTCTTTGAATAATATTCCAGGAACTTCAATTGATTAATTCTATTTTAATTGACATAAGACAAAGTGAGACATGTGAAAGAAAATATAAACTATTGAATAAAAATTTTTCGAAAATAAAATTTTTAAAAAGTAAAAATTTGAATATGTATTATGAAATATATATAACTATTTTTCTTTACCATATTAAGAATTAATTCGAGCACACACACTTATCTATCTTTCTAAACTTATTATAATAGCAAAAGTTATATTGTATTACTAAAAGTATATATTTTTATATATCTATGTATTTCTGATCTTGAATATTGTGCATAGAATTTTTATAAAATACTTATTACTTTTAAGTGTAGTTTAGGTCTCTTTGACATGAATAATAATTTTATTTCTCTTTTTTTAATTAAACTAACTCAAAATATTACAAGAATTCAAGGTAACTTTGGATAAAACATACATTTTTTATGAATATTTATATTATTATTATCAATAAATATTAATTATATAATTTTTTTAAAAAAAATCCTCTTTTATATTCATTTAATTTTCATGAGATAAACCATAGGTTCCCAAACTTTTCTGGTTTGCGGCTCCCTAATAATCGGATTTTTTCCAAGGCTCCCTTAATACATCCGATTTTTAAATATATAAATTTTTACTCTCTTGAAAAATTGGAAAACTTTTTTCTCAAGTCCCTTCCTACATTATCCATCCATCGCGTCCTTGGTCTTCCAAGTGGACGCTTCCCACTCGGTCTCCACACCAATATATTTTTCTCTATCTTACCTCTTCCATTCTAGTCACGTGCCCTGCCCATCGCAGCCTTCTCGATTTTATAATTCGAAATATATCTGGAGATGCATATAATACAACCGGCAAAATAATTGTTTTATATATTTTAATTTTTACCCCCTTTGATAATAATTTTGACGCGATAAGCCCCTTTACTGCATGATAATAGGCGTTTCCCGATTGCAACCTCGCTTTAAATTCTTCTCGAATATTGTTACCCTTCGTGATTACAGATCTTAAGTAAATTTTTCTACATTTTCGTATTCTCAAGAGTGTTATTAAATGTAATTTTTAGCTAGAGATTATTAAATTATTTGAATAAATAATATAAATTAATTTGGATAAATTTATCACACATTTTATAGTAGGGTGTAATAGTCAACAATTGATTGAATCTATCAATTTATTTTATTTAAATTAAAATAATAAAATCACATTTGTATTAAAGAAAAACCATTAATTTATTTAATATGGAGATGTGCCCGACGCCACTGCTTATAACAGAACAATGTAAATAGGAAATTTTATTTTATTAAAAACCCTTGTAGAATGAAATAATGATATTAATTTATACAAAGTGATAAAAATGTTTCAAATAATAGTGTCAGGACAAGATTAGAAAAACATTGTTAACTCGAGATAAGGTAAAGTCAACTTCAATTCAAATTTACTAAATGAAACTTTCTCATAATTTCTATTAAACATCCTTAATTTATTCTTGAATCTATAAAGTTTTTTAAAAATTTTTCATTCGAATCTAAGAGTTATAATGAATTCACTCTAATTCATTTTATTAAATCACAATTTAGACAGAAATAAGTTTATTTAAATTTTAAAGTAATAACTTAAAATTCCTCATCAATTAATATCATTTTATAGATGATTATGAATTTAGTAAATTACTATTTAATTATTGTATTGTATAAGTTTTTATTTTATATATATATATATATATATATATAATTATAATTATTAATTTTAGATTTGTTATTATTTAATGTAATTAAGTTTTTTAATCTTATATACACATTTATAATTATTTCTTTACATGAAACCAATTTCATTTGATTCAGAATATTTTTTTTTCTAATAATTTTTTATAAATTTATTATCATATTAATAACATTATAAATAACATTAATTTATTTAATCAATGATCAATATTCTTTATTTTTCAATACCATATTATAATTTTTGAAAGAAATTAATTACCAGCTAAAAAGATAGATGTCTGTACATGATGTATAATTAAATAAATAACTTCTTAAACCATCTTATTTATCCTGATATATTTATATTATGTCTAATTGAAATTAAACTTGATAAAGTATTTTCAATATTAATAATTCAAGAAATATTTTGTAATGAAATGTTATTTAATTACAGTAAGATAGATTTAAAAGAGATGTGCTATGTATTATGATTTATCTTAAAAATTGGTGATTTTTAAAAAGAATTATTATTAGAATCATATGAAACTTTATGAGCTTTAATAAAGAAGCTCAAATATAGTAAAATTAAAAAATGATAAACAAATTATATTAATATTATTATAATCATATTTTAAGAACACAATTAGGTATATTAATAATTAATTATTTAGAAATAGAGACCTTTCATGTTAACATTACAGTTTTTTAAATAGAGTTTAGATATAATTATATTATTTAAATTTATAAATAATTAAACTACATCTCCCTGAAGAGGAAATGTATTTTTGATCACACAAAACTTCCTAAGTGGCTATTTATAAATATGTTGCCGTGTTCTTGTATGAATTATTCTTATCAAACAAATATCTCTAAATACTCAGATCGAATTCAGATACATTCAATGATTTAAATCGAATTTAAATATTTTTATATGTATAAAATTATAATGATACATTCTGGAAACTTTAAAAAGATATCTTAAATAAATAATTTTAAATGTATAGAATTTCGCTATAGATTCTATACCTGAGAGGATAATTATCGTAAGTTACATTTAAACAATGAAACAATTATGATAGTTGTCCTTGCAGGTGCAAAATTATTACATTGAATTAATTCATTAAAAAAAGTAAATAAGTTTTTACATTGTTTATTTAGGAGGTAACCATATTAGAGGAGTTGAACCAAATTTTTTATGAAACAAAATATTCAGTTCATTATCAGAAAGGAAAGATCCAATACGAAAACATTCCCTAGCAGATCGTAAATATTTTGCCACTTCACCAACTAATTTTCGGAGGTCCAGTTCTCCGTCCCTTGGCATCATTGGGAAAATACGTATCCAGTCTCCTTCCGATTCGGGAGCGTCATTCCAATTTCTTCCATTCCCCCATTTGGCACTATTGCTAAATTGAACCCATGCTGTATCCACTTCTTCAACAAAATCCTGTCCCAGATTGACATTTTGAATTCGACATGGAATTCTTGCTAGTCTTCTTGGATTTGGCTGCTTAAACATTAAAGTTAATATATTTTATAAATTATTTTTTAATCGGTGAAATACGAAATTCTTTAAAGTTGCAATACTATTTAATTGTAAAATTAATAAAATAAAATTTTATAGAGAGAGTACAGGTTATAATATATAATAGATAATATTAAATAGTTTGAGAATAGGAGTTTTTGTCTTTAAAATAGAATTTTGTAATGTAATATGATTCAATAAAACAATAAATTTTCATAGATATGAATCCATTAATATAGAAAGAATAAAATGTATAAAGTTATATATAGGTGTTGAAATTATAATTACAATTATAATAACTTCGAAGCTAAACTCAATACACACACACGTACAAAGACTTCTAAATTCAAATTGTACCTTTCTTTTTTTATTTCGAGCATGCCATCGTTTCGCTGCAGCCGCTGCTGCAGAATTAGACGAAATTGAATCATTTATTTCAGAATTGATTTCAATTTGTTGATTCCCTTTTACTGAATATAAAGAGAGGCCTGTATTGCAAACGGGCATTCCAAGTAGATCGAACAAGTCATGAAGCATAGGCTTTTTAACTGCAGAATCTGCATCACAATCAAGTCCTAAGGCTGGACTAAGATTAACCTGAAACGGTTAATTAATTTTATTATTTTAGTAGATTACATTGTTGAAAATAAATTGTCTGTAAAATAAAAAAAAGTTTGAGGGATCTGCGCAAATAAATAAAATAATGTGTTTTAAAGAAAATTGAATATATAAATTCAGAATACCTCATTAATTGCTGAACTATTTAAGAAAAATATCCATAATAACATAAATTAATTAATTTGAACATATTCATTTGAATTGAAAAAAAATATATTTCTAGATGGAGCAAATTGTTTCATTTTCAATAAATTTCTTATTAAAACAATGCATTTCACCTCCATTAGCCATGGTTTCAAGTTGCGATCCACCAAAACATCGAATCCGTAGAATTCAAAGCAATTGGGAGCATGATTCATGGCTGCCCCTTGGCTAAGCAACGTCAGGACCACCAAGCAGACTACTTTTTGCCAAAGTAACCAATCTGACCGGCCACTAGCCATATAGCGACGAAGTTGTTTCAGAGTCCACTTGCAGCCTGTTTTTATTTGAAACTCATATATGAATAAGAATCTATGAAGTAAAAAGTATTTAAATATATATATATTAGTTAAATCCAAACAATCAACACCAGAAAAGAGAATTTAGATTAGTATTTTTAAAATTACTAATTTATAAATTTTGTAGGGATGACAAATGAAAGAGAAGGAAAAAAATTATTAAATTTTCAAAAATTAATATAATATGATTGAAGGATTGAACATAATATGCATTAAAACTGTAATTTATTACCTACCGGCACCAACAGTTTCCTTTTGTAACGTGTATCCGGGTCCTTGTTTGTTCAATGAGCAATTAGTCAGATGAGAGTAGAGATTTGCAAGATCCTCCACTTGAAATTTATCGGTAGCAAATCGAGCTAATCCTTCACGGTAAAGATAAACAACTAAAGGCCGATAACATGGTATGCACACATAAAGACGTAAATCAAACTTATATCCACCAATTAATAATGGATTTGAAATATACTTCTGTACAATAGTATGATTCTCATAATAAAGATCACTAAGTCGCTGTCAATGAAAATAAAATATAAAAAATTAATAAAAGGTAGTAGAATTTAAAGCGACTACTTATACAATGATGACTGGTCACCTTTGAATGACACTTTTATATTGAAACGAAAAAAAAATTAAACGAATAATTAATTTTACAGAGAAAAGAAAAAAAAACCTTCATATTATACAAAGGTGACCTGTCATCTAATCAATAGGTGCTATTTTAGTTAATTTAACAGATTAAAAATGTTTATTTTTCTTTACCCCATTTACTTAATTAATATTTAAAAAAAAATATTTGTTAAATTATAAAATTTTATAATAATGAAATTAATTATATTGAAAGTTCAACTATCTTAACAGGGTTGAAATTTGAAACCTGAAATTATTATTATTTTTTCTTGAAAATAAATTAAGGGACTTTAATTTCGACAACAAAGTGATGTTGATTGATCAGTTTGACTTAAACATTCCACATAGATTCACTAGTATAGTAAAGTGGTAATGATCATTTTTACCCTTATTTATCAGATTCACTTTATAAAGAGTGTCCGGAGATAATTATTTATAATTTTTTCATCTTTTGTTTCATTTTATAAAAAAACTTATTATTTATTAAATTTACCTAAATATTTTTACATCTAAAACATCAAATGGAATCTTTAAATGAAATTAAAAAAAAGAGTTTTACTGTCAATCTAAACTTTTTTTATAACTTCATTTTATTAAAACTTAAAACTTGGTAATAATTCCCATTCTATCTATAATAATTATATCCAAAAAAGTAAACTGTATTATCTAATTGATTAAAACCAAAAGTCATTAAAGAAAATTAAATTTATTACAGTTGAGATGTCCATAATAATGTATGAAAAGAGTCATAAAATATATAAATTAGAAAAAATATATATTAATGAGAAATATATAAACCCAATGATTCAAGCAACCTGGATTACCTTCGAAATTTGGATAAAAAACACATAAAAATAGGGATTTTTTACGTTATTTTTTAATTATAATAATTTCATGGCATTTTTAATAGTTTATTTTATTTTTATTTTTTTTTTAAGACAAGAAAATTCTTTCAATATAAACATAATTAGTTATATAATTTATTTTAATATAATATTTATTAGTGTAAATATTTTGTATGGTTATAATGGTATAAAAAATATTAATTTTCAATATATAAATATTTATTATTATATATTAATAGAATCAAATTTTAAAATTATAAAATTTAAATTACAGATATAAATAATTTTATTATAATAATACCCTAAAGAGAAAAATTCCTTTTCCTTGGCTCAATCCAACTGGTTTACAGATCCAGATTAAATCCTTGTTGCGATTTTTATTAATTTCAGCAACTAATTTGGTGTAATCCAAAGGTAAATGAAAAACATCTGGACTAAAAAAGAAAAGCAAAATAAATAAAGAAATAAATAAAAGATTTATCCTTGCATGACAGATAAATACTTATAAATACTTATATGACACGAGTTAATTTTATGTTTCATTGGATTGGTATAATTTATTAGCAAACCTTGGGGAGTCGCATGATTAGATGCGTTCTTTGTGTCGACCGGCTAAACCAAAAGAGCTTACGAGGCCTGTCAGCTTCGACCTAATAAATCAGTACCCCCTAAGAACCCACCCCCTCTCGGGTCCCCTAATCAAATGACGCGACCAAGTTATTTGGTGAAGACACGCCAGGGGCCTCGATATACTGTTTTTCATCGAGCAGCACCCTGCGGCCTGTTGCTCTACCGCCCTCGTACAATGCGTACGATTGCACGACACGCAGTAATTTTTACGCTTCTTCGGCTTCAGATGACAGTTGTTTTATTTGAATTCTCCTTCCAAAAACGGAAAATAAAGAGTTAATTTTATGTATATGATAATTTGATAAATAAAATATAATCATTATCTCGTTAAGAAAAGAAATTAGAACACAATGGAAAATTGATTTAAACATAGAATTTACAACATGGAAGATTAATTTAAATGATTATTGAAATTAAACAGCAAGTTATTAAATCTAAATTTAGATAAATAGAAAATTAATACTAGAAAAACCTTGAATAATCAAATTTAGAGATTTAATTAAATAAATAGAGAGAGAATCTTTTATTGTATTTACATATATTTATTTGTACTATATCAATAATGTACAAAATCTTAGGTTTAAAAAAAAAATAAAAAATAATAGTTTCGTGAAATTAACTGGGCAACAATTCTTGCCTAGGAGGGAAGATCTAGAGCAGGGATGGGCAAACTTTTTTAGGATGCGGTCTACTTCTAATTTTTTTACAATAAGTCGGTCCACCAGATATTTATTAAATTAATAATAATAAACAATGTGGTATAAATGTACATAGGTAACTAAAAAAATAGAATAAGAAAGGAACTTAGGTATATATTTTCAAACAAAATTTAAAGATTATAAAAGTATAAAAATATCAAGTTCATAAGAAATATTCTGATTCGAATTATTATTTAAGATAAAGTCATGTGAAATTGTCCGCATTAGAAGATTTACACTGCATATCCTCTGCTAATTTACTAAATCTTGGTGTATAATTACTAACTGCCAGTCTTGTACTGCATTCGAGGTGATTGTCTGTAAGACGGGAGCGATATTTTGATTTAATTATATTCATCGTAGAAAATGCAGATTCACATAGGTAGGTAGAGCCAAAGAACGATGTTAAATTTAATGCGAGACCTTTTAAATTAGGATAATTAACTTCGTCCATTAAATTCCAAAAAATATTTGTAGGATCTGAATTGTGCTTTTAAAATTATGTCATTTTGAAGAAGAAGAACTTCATCTTCCTCAATAGTTATAGAAAACAATTCGTTTATATTTTTGGTTATTTCTTCCCCGTGTAATGGAATTTTTTATATGCTAAGGAGTAGTTTAAGTAAAAAAGGCAATGAGTAAAGGCGATCACTTTAAAATGACTCGGCGGTCCACCAGTCGATCGCGATCGACTTAATGCCCATCTCTGATCTAGAGGAAGGAAAGAGGATGCAGGCTTTGCAAGAAGGAAGAAGAGTACCCAGAACACATTTTGAAGTGCCCAGAGCTGGTCGGAAGATTACCAGCGAACCTGAAGGAAGGATGGGAGATGAGTAAAGAGGATCTGGTAAACATCCTGAAGAAGGACCCAGGAAATAAATAGTTTTGTGAAATTAATTTTATTTTAAACTAGTTGCTGAGACCGCCTTCGTCGTTCTTCACACCTCAACAGGGGCCCCGCCCCCTGTACCCCCTAAGTAATACATAGTATTTGGTTGAAAGTTTATATGTAAAAGGTTTTCATTCATTTTGTTTAAATCAGTATATTAGATAAAACATTCTTTTTTTGTGTTCTTATTTAAAATATATTTTAATTTAATCATTAAATTCTTCTTCTTTATTATTATTGTATATGTTATATCTATGTATCTATCTCTGTAGCCTCCCAGTACTCGAAAGTTATTGCCCGCAACAACCCCATTTCTCCAAGTGTTCCTATCCGGAGCTATAACTGTCTAACTCCAACCCATATTAAAAATTTCTTAAATATTAAAAGAGATAATATAGTCGCAATGTGAATGTTTTCAGTGTGTTAAATAAGTTAAAAGGCCAATATGATTAATTGAAATATTGTAAATATTACAAAAATAAAAATATAAGTATTATAACATTCTTTGTATTGTATTCTTTGCGCTGCTGAATGACAACATATACATATCAAATTTTAAAAAATTAATTTTTGCAATTATTGATTAGATATTAATAAAATTTATAGCCTAATGCAAGAATATTGTGATGTAATTTCATCGAAATCGGTTCAGCCAATTTTGAGTCTATACCGTCAGTATTTCCGGACAGGCAGGCAGAGAGACATGAAAAATTCCAAAGTCACTTTTGGATTCTAAAGGTTATGAAACACGAAGATATGCAAAATTTTTAAATTCTGAGTAATGTGCAGACAAAAACCTTTTATATATATATATATATATATGCTTTGATATTCACAGCACGTTCTCAGCTTTTAATTTCTTGGTTCGTTTTTTTGTTCTAACTTTTATTTATTTTTATAAATAAATGAAATGAATATAGCTTTTAAATAAGATTAGAGGCGCTCAATGGCCTAGATGTTCATACGCTTTAATTAATCAATAATTTTTAAAACTCATTTTTTAACTATATATAATTTATATATCTAGTCATTGAAACTTTATAAACGTCCCTATATAAATAAAAAATTTTATTTATTTTATTTTTTTAAATATCTCTCTCTCTCTCATTTGTTTTTATTGTTTTATAAATACAAAAATAATCTTTTATTGAAATAAAGATAATAAAAATAAAAAAAAATATTTTCATAAAATCAATCAAAATTTATTTTAATGAAATTAATTTTAATTTTAACTAAAAATAACTGACATCATTCGATTTTATATTCTACAAAACTCATGAGTCATTTCCTTAGTATGTAAGAAACTTAAATTTTTAAATATATAATAAATTAATTTCTAGAGTATAAGATATTTTTTTTTTAATAAATAATAAAATGTTTTTATTTTGCCATTGGTTAACTATAGTAATCGAATATATTTTTTTTTACAAATTTAATTAAATTTGGCTTTTTTTAAATATATTTTAAAGACCTTTCATACCATAGTATATCCAAGTAGTAACGGACCGTCAATCCATCTAATGAACACAATGAGGGGTGAAAAAATGCATACATACATACAATACAATTTAATAAAAAAAATCATGTCATGTATTTACATGACATGACTTTTTGTCATCCAGTTTTGTCACATGGTATGGGAAGAAGTAGTCGGCTACAATGATTCGATATACAAAATTCTAATAATTTTTTTTACTTTACCTAGAAAACCTCAAATAATATCTTTGTTTTTGAATTTAGTTTTATATAATATTGTAAAATTTAAATAAAATTAATTAAACATTAATTATTTGCCAAAATAATAATTAGTTTAATGTTTTTAAAAATAATTAAATAATCATTAGATCATATATAAAAACAAATTTGATCTAATATTATTAGTATATAGAAAATTATTCATCTTTGGTTATTTAAATGAACTAATCTCAACTTAATGATAATACCATGTCCTTTATTTCTCCAATAGTACCTATTTTATAATACATTTTCATTTTTGACTCGTTTCTAATTAATATATATATATATATAATATAAATTCTAAAATCAATTAATAGGAAAATGCTAAAGAGGAATTTAATAATCACTGCTAAGATTAGTTTATTCAAAATGATCTTGCCTGAAATGATAGATTGATCCATAAAGGCGACTCATACAACGAAGACATCGAGCCAGAATGTCCTTTCGACAAATGGAAGCCCCTTTTGGAATGTGATTAGTGTATTGTTTGGGACCTAATTGTTTTGCTAGGGATGCCGAGAAGCCACTGCTCCTCCACCAAAGATTCCAATTGGAATCCTTTAATAGAACAGATGTGGAATATTCGCGCCAACCTCTTTCTGCACAAACCTGAAATTAATTACAAACATAAATAATGTTCATTACATTCCTAGATTTGATAATAATTTATAATATAAAAGAATAGTAAATAATAATTATCATTCATAATTATATCAGTTATAAATAAATTATTAAAAATAACAAATTCGATAATGGATTAAGACATTTGAGTTTTGATGTGAAAAGAGAATATTTTTCATTGAAAAAAATCAAATGCCAATAAATAGTAAATTAATGTTATTGAATAATTGTAACATGTCATAATTATGTTAAATTAAATTTGAATTATAAATAAAGTAAGCAAGCCTTGTATTCTAATTAATACAGAGTAGTTAAGATATATTATAATGTCAAATTGAAATAATAAGAATTTTATAAAATGCGTGATGTGATCAATCATTAACTCAGTTTAAAAAGTTGACAGTTTTATGAAAGTTTAAATTGAAAAAAATTAATAGTTGATCTTTATTAAAACTTGCACGAATTAAGAAAAGTAATATTTATTTTCTAGATTGATTCTAATTAAACATCTACTTTATTAATTTGATATTAAATTAAATTTATATCTATTTTCTAATATCAATAAAATTGATAGAAAAATAAATTTACATTATTATATATAATATATATACACCTGTTATAAGTAAATATGTCATTCTTATATTTTGAATGAAAGTTAACTTTTCCATGTTTATCTATATTATTAATGATCAAATTACAAAAGTTTGATTATATTAATTTAAATATAAATTATGATTGGAACTAAATAATTTTTAGGATATCAATCTTAGCATTAGCGAATATATAAATGTTTGTTTATATATAAAACTAATCAAAATCATTTATTAAATTTATGAAAGATGATATCTTCAAAAAACTAACTTAAAAACTTATTTAGAAATAAATTAATGTTTTTTATTCTGCCTTAGTTTGAATAAAAGTTAAACGATTATTTACTGAATATATAAATTGTTGATGTTAAAAATTGATCGTCAAGATTTATTGTATAATTGAAATTTTTTATACAAAATTATTGAAAATTAAATAAATTAATATATAAAATGATTAAATAAAAGAAAACTATCTATAAATAAGTAGTAAAGGCATTAGAGTGACTACAAAGAAACTAATCCAAACCAGTTTAGAATAAATATAATAATTAAATTAAAATTAAAATAAAGTTTTGACAACGATAAACAAAATTCCTTCTGAACATCGTTGACATCGGACATATGTATCAAAGAGCTTGTCAAAAAAGTGGCTGTAAGGGGGATACCCTGTGCAAAACTAAACAAGATAGCTATATAAATATTGAATGGTAAAAGTATTTTCTAAATTATTAATTATATTATATAATATACTTACTAATTTATATTAAAAACTAATGTAAAGTAGATAAGAAATTTAAATATTATAGTAGTTATATAAAATGTATTTAATTTCCATTTTAAATTATACTATTATTATATTTAATAAATTTAAAAATTAAGTATTTTTTTTTCTTGTTTAGAAAAGTATATTAATAATTATGTTATAAGAAAAATTGCAAAATAAAAAGTAAGAAATATTTGAGATGAGGAGGGGGGTGGGGGTTGAGATTTGAAAAGTCACCTTTTGCAAAAGGTTGGGTCCACCGCCGTTGTCGTTGAGACGGAAGACAAAAGAGTCGTCTTGCATTGCGCAAAGTGTTTGAATTGTGAACAAACTTTTGATGCGCCTCTTCTTTAGAAGGGGCCGACGTCGCTTGGTGGTGTTCAGGCCGAGCCATGCCTGGCAATCGTCCTCGTTAATGTCTATCCAGGGCCGTCTAAGCCGGTTGCCGGCCGACTGGGCGCTGTAGAGCTCCCGATTTCCAACCGCCAGGCACGCATGCACACTCAAACATGGATTTATATTATCGGACATGACAAGGATATCCACTCCACCAAGACAATACTATTTTACTTTTGATTTTTAAACCCCCCTAATTTGTTTACATATTTATTTAGATATAACAATAAATAATATAAATGAATGTAAACATAAGTTTAATCATTTCATGGATAATCAATTTTTTTCAATTAAAATAAATAAATATATATATATATATAAACCCAATTAATTAAATCCTTTTTCTTATTTAAATTTACCTCTTATACAAAATTTATTCAATAAAACAAGAAAACAATCTCTCTCTGCTCTCTGAACCCTTTCTTATTATAATTTACCTCTTACAATATTTATTCAATAAAACAATCTTAAAAAGCTCTTGAAAACAGATGTACAATATACACTGAATTACATTTTTTTTATATTAATAAATGAAATAAATTATAAAAAATCGAAATGGAAATTTCTAATATTCAAGACTAGAGTTTGATAAAAAATTATAATTATTTATATAATAAAAAAAATAAAATATCTACCTATTTATATTTATATTATTGTTTGAAATGTAAATATTAGTCAAATTCTTTTTTATAATTTTTATTAAACTATAAGAATTGGGTTTGTATGTAAGTTAACCGACGGGCAAGCAAGATACAATTAAACAGCATTCAATGCTGAATTACTATGATACGATACCATCTCAAGACAGTACAAAAATATATCAAATTATTGTCATTAAGGTATTTAGGTGTTAATGTGGGGTCAATGTATAGTTGCTGATTGGATAATTCCAAATAATAATTATTATAAAGAATGTGAATACTAATTTAATTTGGAAAAACATATTATAAAATAATCATGATTTTCTGGTTTAATATATTTGCATTTAAAATTTAACCAGTTGAGGGGGAGAGAGGGTGAATTTTTAAATATACCAAGCACAAAAAAATTTTATTGTTGAAATATATATTATAATATTTTTAATTTTAATTTATATTACAATAAAAAATAAATATTTTTTTAATATTTTATAATATGATGTTATATTAGTGCTTCAGGAGCAAGGAAGATGATGTGTTAAGATATGAATTAATTTTAATAGAATGAGAGAAATATATACTTTTTTATTTATACATTTCTTTTTTATATTTACTTATTAGATTTGAAATAAGTAAAAAATATGTTTCTTAATGTGTATATGATTATATACAAGGAAGGTTGATAGAATGATACTAATTTTATAAATTATAATATACTGTTATTTAGCATTTAGATTTTTAGTTGCTGTCTATTAATTATCTATTTTTTGAACAAAAATCTGATTCGATCACTGGTAGTTAATGTTCGGAAATGACCTTTAATTATGATAATAATCTTGAAAATATAATAGTTTTTATTATTTCCTCATTTTATTTTTTAAAAATTGAGATAGATCATATATTGACTAAACTTTAAACAAACTTATATATAATATATTTTAAATCGTTATAATATGTTTTATTATAATTCCTATATTAAGTAATAAAATGTATCAATTAAAATTAATTATTATACATTATTTTCATTCATATACCCCTAAATTCTTACATGTTTAAACTTTTACAAAAAATATCACCAAGTCATAGATATTAAAATCTAACATTTATTTTAGGTCGTTATTGTTTCTCAATTTCAAACTAGTCAAAGCAATTTTTAGGTTATCTTTGATTGTTTGTCGATATATAGTTTTCTAAACATCTTTATACCTTCGCTCAATATATATATAACGATATACTTGAAAATAGAAAGAAAAGTCAATTGGATTTTCTTCCCCTTTCTAAACAATTCTTCCCCTAAAATGTATTTCAAATCTTTTTTCTCTTGTTTTTATGTTATCTTTTTTGAAATTAAATGAACTCAAGGTTGTGAAAAATATGAAACTTTTGCATACTTCATCTGAGTATCTCCCTTATCTATCGATTATTAATTATTAAAGGAATTCAAAATGAACTTTTATCTGGTTTGATGATAAAAAGTTTTGTTTCTTTTCTTCTTTCTCATTCCCTTAAAGAAGCAAAGTTTCATTCATCATGATAAAAATATCCCCGAGCCTTCTTTTTTTGCCATTTTTCTACCAAGATATATTTTTAGTCTAGGATCCCACGCTCACATTAGTCCAAGTTAAAAATAAAACATTTAATGAGATAAATATATGTTTTGTATAGGAAGAAAAATTATTTTAGTCAATATTTCAAACTTTATTTATAGCGTGCGAAAAATTATTGAATTTAGATTTTTCTTATAAATTCATAAAAATAAACAAAACTGAAAAATAAAATCATTATTGATGGATATGTAAATTTTCTCTCTAAAAGGATTATAAACAATCGACATAAATTCTTATTTATAAAGTAAATATTGTAAAACCCTCTAAAAGGACCCTCTAATCAGGTCCATTTTCATTTAAAATTTAAATGAGTCTTTCCAAATAAAAGACTCCACCTTTAGCAAGCATATGAAGATTTCCGAGTCAACAAGACTGCTTATATATATATAAAAATAAATAAACGTAACAAATTATTTGTGTGAATTCATTTTTTAGATATTTCTATTTCCAACTCTTTAATTATGTGACCCTGATTCCATCTATATTTAAGATATAATCTTGCAATAATATTTGCTTATATATATATATATATGTCTAAAAAGTTCGATGAATGGTATGATAAAAACATTAAAAAGAGAATGTTAATTGTATAAATACCTTTATTAATCTTAAAAATACTCTCCACTAGCCACAATTCACTTCTTACAAAGTTCGTATAACACTTGAAAACTGTTGGAGAAGTCTTGATGTGGAATCATTCTCAGAGTAGCCGTCACAACGTTCAGGCCGGCAATCCACAAGCAGGACACCAGAAAACACTACTTACTGTTTGCTAATACCCATTAATTCTTCGGATATTAGTCGTAGAGTCAATCGCCGATCTTTTGTTAGCATCTCTCGTACACGTTCAGTGTTTTCTGGTGTCCTACTTGTGAATTGCCGGCCTGAACGTTGTGACGGCTACTCTGAGAACGATTCCACATCAAGACTTCTCCAACAGTTTTCAAGCGTTATACGAACGTTGTCAGAAGTGGGTTGTGGCTAGTGGAGAGTATTTTGAAGGTTAATAAAGGTATTTACAATTAACATTCTCTTTTTAATGTTTTTATCATACCATTCATCGAACTTTTTAGACACACCTCGTATATATATATTATATATAATCATTTATATGTTAGTGATAAAATAGATAAATAGATAAATTTTCTGTTTTAAAACTTGAAGAAACTAACAAAAATGAGGATAAAAACAAAGATTATGTCACATAAAAACAAAAAATTATTAAAAAAGAACAATTATAAAATTATTCTAGTATTTTAAAGAGATATTCTTTTTACTCTAATATTACTTTATTACTAAAATATGTTTAAATCCAAAAAGTTATTTAAATTAATTATTTAAAGTTTTTAAATATTTAATTATTTTGATCATATTTATTTTTTCAATTTATTTAATTTATGCATGAATTATCAAAGATTTAAAAAATCAAAAGACTGAAAATAGTCATGAAACTGATAATTTGTCTAGATTTTAGTGAATTTTATTGGGAGAAAGCAATAATGAATTATTAAAAATTACAAAAAATAATTTAAGATTATATTTTATAATACATTTATTTTTATATATTTATCAGATTACTAAATTATTAAGAATTAAAAAATAATAATTTTATATTTTGCAAAAGTTAAAATTTTTCTAAAAATAACCAAAAGTCTGCTCAAAATAGAGATGATATTGTGTTTTTGTACTTTCAATTAAGAGCACTAAAAAAACTAAAGTATTGGTTTGATTTGTTATGAAACAATGTTGGTCTCTCATTGCTTAGGCAAAGTTCTTGTGTGCTTCCGAGCTGAAGACTACCTTAATGATGATTAATATCATATCCAAATTACTTCAAAATTGTGATTTGATCATTTCTTGAGAATGACACTTGTAATTATCAAGAGATAAGAAATATAGATTTTTACTTTTAGTAGATTTAGTACTATTTTATATAAAAGCAAACGAAAATTATTAATATCAGTCAAATTACTGAAACTTTATCACTTTAAAAAAATAAACAACTTCCCTAAACCATTTTCATTTACTGTGATAGGTAATATTCAATATTTTATAATATCCTTTAATAAATCGAACCATCCCTTCCTCATCATTCTCGATCCTTTATCATTCCTCCAATTGTTTTCCCTCCTTCTATTAACCTAATTTATGATTTTCCCAAATATAAACGATGAATACCAATAATAAAATTAAGTGAACTAAAATCTTCTCCCTTATGCTTGTTTATTGCGTCCTAAAGGATTTAAATCAATATTCAGCCCCTTTGTTTCAACCAATTTTATTACATTTAGCTTGTCAATCGAATATGTATTAATGAGTTCGAGCTGTGTATATTCAATAATAGCTCCATGGCGTGACTAAATATATTTTTCTTATAGGCATTTTTATAAATATAAAGTTATTTAGAGTTAAATTTAAATATACCCTTTTTATTTTATTATGTTATAAATAGTTTTATGAATTAATTTATATAAATTTCACTTTCTAATGTAAGTTTAGCAGCACTTAATGAAAATTTTATAGTGAATATTTGAAATAATTTATACTAAATTTATCTGTATATATATTTATAATGCATTCTGACATCAACAAACAAGTTTCTCCTTCATTCTCTCTCTCTCTCTCTCAATCATTCATTATCCTACCCAATTCTCATTCAAGTTCTTCAAATTTATTCTTGATATACTATTAATTAAATATTAATTCTGTTAAATTTGTTGAATGAAATTAGCCTACAAATTTAATATATTATAGCATAATTATTAAGTAAATCAAGTTCAAATATCAGAAAATTTAATTTTCTATTTAATATTCTTCGTTTCAAATATTTTATAAAATTTAACTCTAAATACTTATATTTGTTGTGATAATTTATTATATATATTAATCACCAATAACATGAATTCATTTATTTCTATCTATTGCAACAAATGCCGAATTATTGAATCAATAATTTGAATTTATATTAATATTGGAATTAATAGAAATTATTTTTTTAAAAGGTGTTATTTTTAATAGTTTTATGAAAAATAAAGCGTATAAATTTTAATTTTAATTTCATTTAAAATAATTATAAGATAAAAATAATATTTTGTTTAAAGTGGAGTGATGTTCAAGAACCCTCAGCTGAGAAAAAATCTATTTTTTACAAATTTTTAAGAAAAATATTTAATACAAAGGTATTTTTATATTTTAAATAATTTAAATAAAAAAAACAAGTAACATTTTAATTATTATTCTCAAAAATAATGCCTTTTTATGTTAAAAGGTCCCCTTCTCGCAAAAATTTTGACTTGATAATAAAAAAAAAAATAATTGTATTTACCTACTTAAATTTGTTTAATTATTATATTTTGTTTATTTTTGATAAATTTACCATTTATTCTTTTGCTGTTATATTATCCGCATACTAAGGTCAGGAGTTTAATTTACTTAATTAAGTTCAATGCGCTCTTTATGTGTGTATAGGTATATTATTCATGTATCTATATATCCACAAATATTCTTTTTATCGAGTCACTCTATTCTATTGATCTTTGTCAAGAAAAGACGTAATCCATGACGTCATTATGCATTCATGACATCATAAGATTAATAAATTTCATGTTCCTAAACGAGATATCTCAAATTACATAAATTATTTTAATGGAATTTAAGATTTTTCCTGATTTATAATTATACTCACGAGATGAAAAAATAATTAATTTAAATGGTTTTGATAATGAAATCTTAAAAAAGATTTGATTAAAATTATGAATAATTAACTTATTAGTATCCATATTTTTTCCCTGTTTTATACTCTTTCAAAAAAGAAAGTAATTTAGGTTAAATACATTCTTGTGTTGCATTTGATCAAGTTTTTTTTAATCTTAAAAAATCAGCTTTATTATTAAAAACAAGTGTCCTATTTAACATTTTTTTTATTTCACCCAATTTCTTAAAAATAAAAGACTCTTTCCTTTTTAATATTCTTAGCATTCATCACGATGATTAATTTTAAATTATTAATTAAGATTAAATTAAAAATAAAGATGTTTGAAAAAAATCAACATTTTTTTAAAATTTAAATCAATTAAAGAATATAAATATCTATGATTAAAAAAACAAAGAAAATTAAGATTTTCAAATGATTGATTCAGTATTGAGATTATATGATATTAACAATTCTTGATGAGTAATTCGTATTAATTTTAAATAATTAATGATCCAGTTTTTAAATATTCTTGAAGATTAAGAACGAATGGAAAAAGAATATTAATTATAACCTTGGTAAAGGGCTTAACTTTCTCTCCCTTCCTAAGTCGTCAAATTATCAAAGAAAGTGAGAAAGTCTCCATACAAATTAAAAAGAATTTATCATTTTTTTATTTTGGATTAAAGAAGCAATAAATAAGTAAATATATAAGATTTTAGGATTTGATCACATTGCATAACAATGTTTTGAATTAATTTGATTATAAATAATATTAAAATTAATAAATTCTGTGACTTTCTCCGCTTCCCTCTCCCATTATTATTTTATGCTTAATTATGTGAATAGTATATTATTTTATGACACATCAAAGTAATTAACATTACTCTAATTATGTTCATATATGAGTACCTTGAGAGGTATGAAATAAAAAAAAATTAAAAAAACAAATCACCTTTTTGATTTTTAAAAGAAACGAACTTTAAATATAGAAATATATCGAACCATCTGTTGATTTTATCCTATTTTATATAAATATAAAATTTATATTAAAATATAAATCTTCTTAATGAAAGATTTTGTAACAAAACAAACAAATAAATAAAACAAATTTCAGAAAAGAGAAAAATAGTTTGCATAAGAAGTTTAATTATTTATAGGAATGTATTTATTAATATAATATATAATTTAGTTAATTTTATGATTTTGACTACTAAAAAAATAACCACACTATTAACTTTTCTGGTGAAAAATAAAATGAGATTGTTACTAGTTTAATTTATTATATTTTTAGAGCCTACTTTTAGTATTTAGTAAATTTGTGATTTTACAATTATAAATAATATCTGATTAGTCATCTTTAAAAGGCCAGAAATATCGTGATCTAATTAAAATAATGTTTTTATTTTACTAACATTTCCTTTTTACATTCTTTTCATTATTTCATTAACACTCAATTTACAATATGTAATTATAACACTATAATGATTATTATCAGATCATATATATTGATAAATATTTCACAATTTCTTATCATTGTTAATATTGTTTTTCTTTATATTGAAATTTTTAAAATTAAACACATGTTTCTTTAAAGATAATTTTGCTCCTTTTACTTCTCGGTATTGACCGAAAATGATCACTTCTTCTCAGTCAAAATTATCTTTCTTAAAATCTCTACTGGCGAAACAGTTAAATGAGCTAACACGACTTTTATTTTAATATCCAAAGTTCATTCAAATGACTTTTAGAAGGTAGGATTACAAAGTAAATGAATATACGTACAATTCTTTTAAGCTTTATAGAAAACTCTTGATCAATTTTTCAAAATTTTATTTAAGAAATATTAAATTTAAAGAATTATTTAATTTATTAATATATGAAGAAGATATTAAGTGAATTAAAAAAATAAGTGAATATTTTTTTTTCATTTTAATTACTGTGAATATTATATATATATATTTATAAGTATAAGTATATAATTTTCGAGATTCAGCATTTTATTATTTTTAACCAATTATTTATATCCCTTGTATTTAAACGACATTAATAAATATTGCTATTTAACACTTTTTATATTTTAGGTGTCCATTATTATTAAGACAGGCTAGGATTGTAATATTTATGAAGCTATTATTAATTGAATTAAACAAAAACATATTAATCATATTAATCGATAATAACTAAAAATAAAATTCATTAATTCATATTATAGTGACAATTAATTGTTTAAAATTTTTAAGAATTAAAAATAATATAAATAATATAAAAATCATATACATTAATAAATTATTATTTAACAACATTATACTTGCATGTTTAAATCTTTTAATTAAAAACGTTACATTTAAACACTCAAATTAATAAAAAAATGTTTTCTATATTTCTCTAATTAAAATATCTTGAATATTATCTTTTTATTTTGCTATTAGTATTTAACAAACTGTTTTTAAATTTAAATTATATTGTTGATTTCATTTTTTTTAAAAATAAAATCAATAAAAAAAATTTAAATATTATCATAATTTTTGATTTGAGATGAAATTTTAGAAGAGAGGAAAATCATTTATGATTTTTTTTTTCATTATATTCGAATGAATGAAGAAGAAATCGAGGAGAAGGGAAGAGGGGGCATCGACGGAAAGTGAGAGACAAATTTCATCTCGATAAACGTGTTCATTCATTGGGAAGGTGTAATCTTTTCTTTGGATACCTGTCTAATCCAGATCCAAAACACTGTTCAAATATTTACAAATATTAATAAAAAAAATTAATAAATAAATAAATAATCCACTTATTAAAATACAAATTTATATTTTAAGCTTTATTTTATCTTAATTAGTAAACTTACATATTTTTTTAATTATTTTTTTTTTTCATTATTATGAATATATACGTAAAAACTGATAACTTAATTAATTTATCAGTGATTAATGACTAAAGACTAAGAAATAAAGAAACCTGGAGAATTTTCGGTGAAAGTTTATTTATTAAAATGGTTGTATAGAAATCGTAAGGCACATAGAATCCGAGAGGGAATTCTGGACTGAAAAGGTGGCGTAGCGAAACCGTTCTTCTCCTCTCGTGTTGTTCTTGTTAAGAATTGGGTTTCTAGGGCTGCAGGGCGTCCAAATGCATTTAGGGAAAGTGTGTATATGTCGATAGAGTAGCCATCGCCACACAGAAGCATCCAATCGAGGTATGACGTCCGACAGGGGCTCCTGTGGCTGTGACGCCTTAGGAATCCATCTCTTGTGGACATCGACGTCGCCGATGGCGTAGGTACCGCTAAGCGACTTCGACTCACGAGGTGGTGAAGTGGTGAAGTAAGAAGTTGCCTGCAGTATTCTAGTGACCTACATTTCCCTACTAAAGGCCCATCAAATAACGGGACTGCAACGTCTTTTAAGTCAAGCAAAGCCGGTCCCGCGACATGTCTCGCCGCAACTGCAATCAATTCCCACGCATCACTAAAACTTCCCTGATTAGAGACAAACGCCTTTCCAAACATTAAAAATAAAATATAATAAAATAAAATAAGTAAATAAATAAAACAAGAAATTGGCCTCCTTTTACTTAATTCAAAAGAATTGGTTGGAGAAATAACTGAGCATAAAAAAATATTTTATATTTTTTTTTTATTTCATCTTAATGAAGATAAAGTTAATTAACTACAATTAAAAGAGACAATTTAATTATGATCAAATTTGAATAAGAAAAAAAATGAATATATTTTATCAAAATTTCTCTCTTTCATTCAATAATTGCTAGGAGAGGGAATTTATAATGGATTGAAGGTGTGAGGGGAGAGGTGAATCCAATAACCTAACTTTGATGAGAAAATTTCCTTTAATGGATATTGCTGTAGTTTTTTATTTATTTATTTATTTATCCAGTTAGCAGATTTCTCGTTCGATCAGCTGACTTTGAAATAAAGTTGTTTAATGGAAAGAGACGTGAACCGTTGAGGATTGATGGCGATCCGTTGCTTGATGAAAGGAGTTCTAAGAAAGGGATCCATCCAGTGAGAAGGCGGCGGAAACAGAGAGTTGTTTTCAGGAAGGGAGCCGGGATGACAGCGTATGAAGGAGGGACACTCAAGGAGGAGAATAGGCGGAGGCAGAAGATAAGGATCACGAGCGCAGAGAAACCGTCTACGGTGTATCATTGTGCCGTAAAGACTGGTCTGATCTCTTCATTTGGAAAAGATAGATCTTCTTGGTGAAACTAGGGAATGTTTAACTGTACAATATTGACTAGTATTGATAATCTGGTGGAAAGAAAATGACCTAGTTCTGCGCGAGACTGTTCGGAAGCAGATCCAAGTTTTGTCCAGCAGAGGCGCCGCGTGAACCCGAAACGAGGAGACATTTCGACAATTTCTATTCAACAAGTAACACACCTGAGTTTAGAATAGTGACCGGCGATCGTGTGTTCAATCGGTGGTTGTGTTTAGTGATTCTGAAGTAATTTCCCTTTGAATGTGTGATGGAGTGAATTTATCGGAAAAATGAAGTCGAATGTCGCTCAAGCAGCCAATTCGTGCCTATCAATTCACCTGCTTCTTCTAAGTCTGGTAAATGATATTTATAATATATATTAACAACATTCTCATTTCAATCAATTCGATCGCTCTCTTTATTTTATTTTTTATTTTCTCAAGTAAAAGCCATTTCAAAATTAAAATTTAAATTTCATTTCATTAATTTTTCTCGTTTTCTTTAATGTAAATGAGGTTACCAGACCAATGTGTTTGTAGGTAATATTTAAGTGGTTTACTTCACGAACATTGCACTCTGACATCATTTATGCTCAAAAAAAGCAACCCTTAATGTTTTCAATGTATGATGGTCATTTGGATTGTTTTCAGGTGATCCTGGCTTGGTTGGCTATCCCAGCACGCGGCATCGACGCTCACAACGCCTGCAACCGCCTCTACCGCAATTCCAGGGCACGCAACCCACCTTGCGATTTCAAAAATCAGAACTACTGCACTGTGCCTGGCTCGGCTTACCCTTGGTAAGGCAACACCGCGCCATTGCTAAGCTGTAATTAAAGGAAACTAATTGGACTTTACTTTTAAAGCAATTACGGGGGGTGGGGTGGAGGGAATGAGTAATAAATTCAATTGAAATTTATGCAAAAAATTTATTACATATAGACAAATCTGAATTAATATTAGAATAATGATTTTTTTTTTAAATTTTAAAAAAATAATTTAATAAATTTGAAATAGACTTTTATACATTTATGATAACTATGTATAATATGTATATATATATATATATATATATACTTTTTAAAATTGAATTATTTTAATAAGATAATTTTTTCATGTAATGAAAATCATGAGTTCAACTTTAATTAATTTTTTATTCAACCTAATTCAGTTTATCAGCAAACTATTTTCTTTACTGTACTTATATATCTTATGGGAATATGATTTTTTTCTTTTACTTTCACTTAATTTAATTAATAAAGATAATATTAATATAAATTCTAAAACAAATAGATTTAATATTCTATTAATAATAAAAAATAAACCACATATTGAGGGGTTACATATTTAAAAATTTAATTCAAATCCCTGTAAAATAAATAATTTTGTCTGATTCTCACTCACTCTAAATCAATCCTTTAGGACACAGGATTTAAATAAAAGAGCATGGAAAAGTCTGAGACATATTTGTCACATAACCATTTTATAGAATTTATATTAACATTTTAACAAATCGAGGACTCTATAAAGACATCTGCAAACCGCGAAAACTTTACTAGTATAATAAAAAAATGAATAAATTATAATATTATAAGTTATTCATTTTTTTTAAATATGTATAATATAATGTTCATAAATTTATTGCAAAAAAAATATAAATATATATATTTAAACTGTAATTTAGATAAATAATTATTTCAAAATCCAAAAAGTTCAATGTTAAATTCATAAAAATAGACTATTTATAAAATTTATAATACAATTTTACAATAATAATAATTATTTTAAAAATTCAAATGTGTTTGTGTAAGTAAATGGAATTTTATAGTAAGTGGGTTTAAATAAATTCTAAGACTAAAAATTAAACTTATTTTTTGTTTCTTTAAAGAAAATTTACAAAATTCAAAATATCTATATTTTTAAAATTAAAATGTTTTTCATTAGTATTTGTTAAAAATATACCTAAATATATATAAATATAAATGATAAATAATAACTATAAAAATATAAATGAGAAGAAGGAGGGAAAGGGGTGAATTTTTGACTTCTCTATTGTCCTAATTATTACTTTAAATAAAATATTATATATAATTCGATATACAAAGTTAAGAAAGAATATTCATTATAGACCAAAATATATTTTTACTTACACTAAGCAAATTAAATATATATATTGTTGTATTAAATAAAATGATTATTTTAAATTTATTATCAAATCACATGCATTTAATGTAACGGTTATGATAAACAGTTTCGAATTTATAATTAAAAGTTTTTTGGGGATGAAAAGTTAATTAAAAAAAGTAAAATTAATATATTATGTAAATGAAGGTTTATTGTTTCGTATTGCTATTCATAAAAAAATAGAGTGCGAATTTGCATGCTTTCAAAACAACTAAAGTAATATCAAGTAAGTTTTTATTAATATATTTTTTTTTATTTTAGCTTGCGTTATTTTCATTAATTAAATTCAGGTATACTCTTCGTTTTATTATTTTATAACGATTTGCTTAAAAAAAGCAATTCTCATAATTCAGTATCTCTCATTTGCATTAATAGATACAGTTAATAATCAGTTAATAAAGGGAATAAAATCGAAGCAATCCGATGGGAAGCTTTAAAAGGAATATGAACTTATTTGAACATGACAGGTTTCAACAGGCAATATCATCTTTAAAAATTAATAAAAAAAGAAAACAATTCAGATAAATTGAGATTATTTATTATAAGTTGTTATTAATTATATCTTAAATGAAATGTTTGATCTCGGGTCAAATTTTTGAGATCTATCTAATATATTTTTACATATATTTAATTATATTTATATAATTATAAAAATAACATGGTAAAACAATGATTTTTTCTTCCTCTAGCAAAATTAGTTGATGTTATGTATAATATAAATTTATGAATATTCCTAATATATAAAATAACCATTATTCGGATAGGTATCTGTATTCAACTACATAAGAATGATTTTTACAAATGATCTTTAATGCCTTCCAAAATTATACAAGAATATATTTGTTATAAATATTACTATTTTAAAAATAAATAATATTTAAAATATAAAATAAAGCTTTTATGAATTTTAACAACTTATGTACACGAAAAAGCAAATAGTATAATAAATAAGCAAATAAAACCTAAAAGAATATAAATACAAATTCTGAGTTTCTGTCTTTTTTCATTTTAATTTCTTTAATGATTATAATAAGTAATTATATATTTAATTGAGAAATAATAAAATATTCATATATTAAAATAAATTTAGATTTAAAGAAATCTTCTTTTAGTTAGTTATATATTAATCTCCTTTTTACCGACCGACGATAGTAAGGGAGGTATTGTTTTGACACCAAATTTCACATTTGGAGATTTTTACATATCTCCACGAATCATGCATTTTCTAAACAGAAAAAAGTATTTTTAGCATGATGTCTGTCCGTCTGTCCGTCTGTCCGTCCGTATAGATGTGTACAGCCTGAACGGCTCAACCGATTTTGATGAAATTTGGTATATTTACTTAATGCATCAGTGGGATGAATTGATCAACTTTTGGTGTATATCCGGAAACCGGAAGTGGTAGTATTAGCGATCGACGATAGGAAGGGAAGGGTTATTTTCACACCAAATTTCACATGAGGAGATTTTTTTATATATCACCACACGAATCATACACTTTGTATTGGTTTTATCCTCGGGAAAATCATATTTATTAGTTTTTTCTTGATTTAAAATTATATGACGTCATCCAGCCATTCATGACGTCACAACCTGGTCTTACATATATATTATAAATAAAATAAAATTAAAAATATTTATGTTATATTCATATCTGTTTTTTATTACATTAACAGATATATTAAAATTATTTGAAATTGTTTCTGTAGCTGAAAATTAATTTACTTCAAACCGTCGGTCGGTTCGGACCTGGCCACAGGTCAACTTATTTTTTATAAATATAAGGGTATATATTATACAAATAAAATGCATATTAATGTTAAATTGGTAACTCAATTGAAAATGAATAAGCGATTTGTAAATTTTACTTTTAACCCTCCATTCATGACATCCTTGATTCTATGATATTTTATTATATACATATATCACAAATAGAAAAAATTGAAAAATAATTATCTATTCTAGTATGTAAATAAAATGAATAAAGTTCTATCATCATATTTTTCTTATTAATTATATGTTACTAATTTTACATTAATATGAATATTATTTGTATATATGCTTCCAATAATAAAAAAAAAATTAAGAAGTTAATATATATTATAACTAAAAGCATAGATTTAAAGTAGTCTTGGATATCTTACTTTTTATTTAATTTATTTCATCAACCATAAACATCTTTAATTGTCTATTTATTTACTGTTGTTTTATTTTTCACATTTTATTCTTTTTTGTACCTGGGAATATAATATTCAAATTAAAAAAAAATGAATGTATGTTATAGTGAAATTTATATGAAATGGGTATAAGTTACTTTTACTTCTCGTTTAATTAATTAATTCACTAAGTGACAATATTTGACCTTAATGAATCCAAGTTGAATTCATTCAAACAAAAGTTCTCCATGTCAGGTGAAAATTGGGTCAACTTTCATTTAAAAACAGCTAAACAAAAATTCTTAACTGTGCTTGTTTGTTTGTTTGTTGATTTAGGCAAGCGGTTCGTCGCTGGGTGCGCGACAATCAGGGGCTGATGAGGCGAATGTACGGCGAAGAGAGGCACAGTTCGGTGCTGCGTGCCGAGATACATGTCAATGATATTGGCGATTTAGCTGATTGGACTTTTGTTGAAAAGACAAAGAATCGATATCAGGCGCATCGTTTGCAGATGCCAGTTGCACCGAGGCCGATTTCGGAAACACCAAGTGCCACTCCACCACCCATTCAAGGACATACTGATCCCGGGTCGACGACTGTTTTTGAGCCTCCTACGACACTTGAAGAGACCACCATGTCTCAATTGGATGTTGGGGGAAGTAATATCAATTTAGAAATTGAACCACGAGAAGGGACCACCGAATCGGATCTGTCAACTACGGAACAAAAGACTGAGGAGTCACCCTCGACGTATGCCTGGACAGAAACGGAAACTCCCATTCCAACTTCCGTCCAAACTAATACTAATCCAGTCACAAATAATTCCACGACAGAAGCCAGTTCAGCTTCATCTCAATTATTCCAAGACGTTGAACAACAATCACCACCACCAGTACTAAAACTACGAGGAGTGTAAGTATAATACTTATTTTTAAATATACTAGCTGCTTATACCACCTTCGTTGGCAAAAATACCTCTTGTAATATATATATATATATATATATATATATATATATATATTATAATATATTATTGTTAATATTCCTAAATGATGAAAATAGAAGATGAACATTTATCATGTTAATAAAATAAATTAAAATATTTTACTTTTATATTTTAATTCAATTAAATTCGGTTACTTATATATTTCAAATTATAAAATTTCAAATTTAAAATATTTTATTATATAAAACAACACATATTCTTATGGTACAAACTTTCATATCATTTAATTAAAAAGTATTTTTTTTCAAAATCTGTTCCTCAATATATTAAATTCATTGTAGTTTTAAAATTTTCTAATTGAGAGAGAGTTTAATAATTTTAGATAAATAGATATATTTATTTAACAAAAAGATTCTATAAATAATATATATATACATATATATATATATAAAAGTTTTCAATAATATGAAAAACAATTTTCTTTATAATTTTGGCTATTCTTAAATATATTTAATTGTATATGAAAATTTGAAATTACAATCCCATTAATTAAATGAATATTTTTTTACAGAAGTTGTTATCTTTTATTTATTTAATTATTAATAACCCAATCTGTTTCTTGATGGAAAATATCCATTAAGTTAAACATTATTAAAATTTATTTTGAAAATTGTTTTTTCCTTCTTTCTTCTATAAATTCTATTATAAACTTTAATATTTTTAAACCAGATATTCTATCTGAATTTTCTTAAATATATGTTTTATTATAAATATTTATTTAATTTTAGAAACGCGTGCCCGGTCAAAGAAGAAGTTGTTGCTCCGTTTTGGGCAAATAATACTCGTGGAGAAGTGTTAGCTTTATTGAATGTTTACCCTTTTGAACAATATGTTCACTGGGAAAAGTGCACGTAAGTTAAAATACTAAATTATTGCTGCAAAATCATTTTAATAAAATTTTAACAATTTATATTATTCAAACTATGTTTTATATATATTTTTATTTTTTTTAGATTTGAACATAAACAAATGTTTTGTCGAGAAGGTTGTCGATGTGAACAACAATATAGATTACATCGATTATTGGCTTTTGATCCTAATAATGACTGTCGGGGTATTTTCTCTGATTGGTTTAAATTTCCTTCTTGTTGTGTTTGTACTTGTTATGACCTTGCCTTAGAGTTGCGAATAACGTCAAGAAGTCCGCGATCTCAAGTTCCTAATTGGTACAAACCTGATTAAGTCATAAACTTAAGGAAAATGGACAAAGAAAATTTTATATCTTAAAATAATTAATTATTTTCTAAAAAAATGTAAATATTTTTATATATAATGCTTTGAATCATTTAATATTTGTGATATTATATTATTTTTAATCAAATGTATTTATTACATGTATATATTTTGTAAAATTTGTTAAATAAAAATAAAACAATAGTAAAGATAAATTAAAACTAATTTAAATATTTATCTCTCATATTGTAAAATAATGATTAGTTATATTTAAAAATAAATATATATATTTATTTTAAAATAAATCTTTTGAATCGATTTTAATGTGAAATAGAATTGGAAGAAAATACCTAAATTTCTTTATTTATAATTAAGTTTTATATTAATGATTTTTCTGATGAAAAAAGAATTAACATTACACATTCTCAAAATAAGTAATCCATAAAATTGCCTGAATGCATAGTGAATTTTCATATTTTCATTAATAAAAATTTGTCTATTTCAGATGAAAATCATATAATTTATCTATTATATGATTTTTAAAAACTTAATCATATCAAGTGGGTTAGGATTTAAAGGAAGTGGAGTTAATAATGGATTAACGCAAAAAGGTCTTTATAATAAAATTTATTCATTTTAATATCACAATATGTTTACGGCGGACTTGTTTGACATTTAATTTAGAATTTGGAATAATTTGTTCAGTGCTGTTAGTATTATTGCTTGAATGATAAATTTTAATTTCATTTAAATTGGATTCTTCACAAGGTTTAATAGAAGGTGTTGCAGGAATTTGTAATGTTATGGTTTGTTTATTTCCATCTTCGCTTGTTGCTGAGCCAGTTACATGTGCTTCTGCATCCTCTCTATTTAAGCACCTATATATCAGTTGAGCTGCGGCTACATTTTCAGGAAATAATTCAATTTCGTCTGAAACAAAATCCTTTCATAATTATTTATTTTTATTTTTTTAATCAAATAGATAGTTCTTGGTAAAATATTAATTAAGAAGAGATATTTTAAATATTATTTTCTTAAAAAATAAAATAATATACCTGGGGATCCTGTTGGTTCTTCATTTGAATCAGGTTTTTTTGTTTCTATAATTCCACTTGCATGATCAGAGATATGTATTAATAAATTCTCTTCACTCACTGTGCGAAATCCACATTCTTGACAAGTATAGGAACCTTTCATTCCTGGATGCTTACTTCGAAGATGATTTTTATAAGAAATACTTTGAATACATGAATAAGAACAATGAGGACATTGATACGGTCGCTGTCCTGTATGGCGCATACGATGCCTTCTTAATGAATTATGATCGGCAGTGCAATATTCACATAAATCACATTTATGTGGTTTTTCTCCAGTATGTTGTCGAAGATGAATTTGTAACATGGCTTTTCTTGATGATGTATAAGTACAAAACTAAAATTTTGGGTTAAATATATTATATTGCAAAATAAATATGAAATAACAATTACAAATAAAATTACATTGCATCTATATGGTCGTATTTTGGTATGAACAGCTTCGATATGCTTTCGAAGACATTTGGCATCTGCATAATCTTTACCACAAATTGTACAAGTTTTTGTAGTATACCTGAAAAGTTTCCAACCAAAAATTAACATTATTTGCTTTTTCAATTATATATGAATTATATACCATTTTTGGCTTGAATGTGTTTTCCTATCCAGGTGAATAACTTTATGATTTCTAAGCTGTGCGGCCTGTTTAAATGCTTTTCCACAATGTGAACATTTGTAAGGTTTCATATCCCCATGAATACATTTATGATTTTGAAGACACATTGTAGTTACCGTTCGATAGGTGCAATTTGGTATATCACAACATAAGAGATCGATATCTACTTGATGCGATTTCCAAAGGTGAAGGGCACATTGTTTCCAACAATTTTTTGGAAATTCAGTTTGACATATATAACATCTGAAATAAAAAAAAAAGAGTATATTGTCAAATAAAATTGGTAATATTAGGGTTAGTTTCGGAAGTCATTATTTGAGAACAGTAGACTATTTCAATTAATTATTTGTATTATAAATTATAATATAAATATTTAACTTTTTCAAATTTTGATCTTAATGGGAATTCCGAAAAAAATAGTACGTATGATTCAAATTTGTCTTGAAGGTAGTAAAGTAAGAGTAAGAAATCAATTGACAGAAACTTTCGAAATTCTGAATGGGACACACTATTACAATTATCACCATTAATTAGTACTGGAAAATGTGATTAGACAAATTGGGGGAAAATCAAACGGAATCGAATTAAACAAAAAGATTTAAGTATTAGTTTACGCAGACAACTTAAATTCGGCAATTGCAATTAAAGATAGCGTAGAAAAATTAATCGAAGCAGAAAAAGAAGTAGTGCTTGAAATTAATAGTGCTAAGACAAAATATTTAGTAACAGAGAGGAATAGTATTAACAAAGTCTTAACATACAAAATGTAGAATTTAAAAATATAGAAAAATTTAAATACTTAAGTTCTGTAATCAGGAAGAATAATAATATTCAAGAATTTAAATCGAGGTTGCAATCGGGTAACACGTGTTATCATGCAGTAAAAAGGTGCTTATCGCGTCATAATTAAAATATATAAAACAATTATTTTGGTGATTGTATTATATGGGTGTGAGACATGATCTACGACCTTGGGAGACGAGAGTAGATTTAGAGTATTTGAGAATATGCTTCTTCGCAGTATTTAAAGGCCAAAAATATATGAGGTCACTGGGGTATGGCGCAGACTGCATAATGAGGAATTGCATGACCTCTAATCACCTCCAGATATAGTTAGAGTTATTCGAGTGTTGCCTTTTATATTTCGGGATTGGACAACCCTAGAGTTGCAATCTGTTAACTGACAGCTCTACCGTAAAGTTTGACATTTTTGAGGTTATACGTACTCAGAACGTTTTGACACACGATCGCTATTTGTGTTATTTACAGTAACTTAAAAGATTAATCTCGGCCGAATGTGAACATTTTCGATTATTTTTTTACAAAATATATAAGGCAACCCTCGTAAAAACGAGAAGGATGCAGAGCATGTGGCTAGAATGGGAGAGGAAAGAATGGCGAAAAATATATTGGTGGGGAGACCAATTGGGAAACGTCCGGAAGACCAATGTAGGAAGGGGCGTAGGAGAAATTGGAGAAAATAGGAGTTGGATGGTTGTAGCTCAGGATAGGGACTCTTGGAAAAATGAGTTTGCTGAGGTCAAGAACTTTCAAGTTCCGTAGAGGCACAGAGATAGATTAGATAGATAATATAAATATGAATAAATAAGGTGATAATATTATGTGCTTATTGAATTTATATTATTTTTAAAATGAAAAATTAACTACTTACTTGAAATTATCAGATGGGTTTGTGCCATGGCATGATTTGTGATTATTATAACCTTCTTCTGATGAAAATTTATATTTACACATAGAACACCTATAAATAAAAAAAATAAATGAATTATAATCTAATATATGATTTATAAATCAAATAAAATTAGAAATGAGTAAAACTACGAACTTTAGATTTTGAGAAATTCTTAATATACTAGATTTTTTTCTTATATTAGTTATATTTGGTTTCGTAAATGGTTTTTCATCTAAATTTGATTTATCCTCATTATTTCCTTTAATTTCTGTTGAATTAATTTGTCGATCTTTAACATCTTTTAAAAGTGATATTCCTTTATGTGAAGTCTTAGTTTTTGAAGAAATCATTGCATGATCCTAAAACAAATGTTTATAAAGTAACAAGTTTAAATTGAATTATTTATGTAAACGAATCTATTATATTTTTTGTTTATTATATTAAATAAAGATGTGATAAAATTAAATAAACAAATTACATATATTTAGATAATGTAAATTAAAGACTTGGCTAAGTCTTCGCACGCATCTGCTTCACCCTCGATGACTATTTATGAAGTAATTCATAACGACTATGCTGTCGAAAAATTTTTATTTATTCAGCGGTAGATACACTTATGTGCTTATTGAATTTATATTGGAGTGATTAAATAGTTGAGAATGAAATAGACTTCTATTCAATAAACTGCCGAAGTTAGATCAATATGGCAATTTTTAGAAGAAAAGCTGAACTCTTCCAAAATTCACCTTGGATACATTCAAATTGAATGGAACACAAATGATAAAGGGGCTCCATAAAATTTTTTCTACAATAAGATGTGGAGACCATAAGAAAATCTGTTTTTTTAAAAATGTTAAACCCATTCTATTATTTATATATATACCATTACAGATTAAAATTATTTAAAAAGATTTAAAATTCAATATACTTACTCTAACCATATGAATTTTACAACTTTCAACATTTTCAAAACCCTGTTTACATTCTGCACAAACAATGATTAGTTTTTCAGTGATCATTTTTTCTTGATGATTTGTAGGAGAATTGATTTTTAAATTGTTTGTTGAAAATTCTTCTTCGCTATTTGGTTTTAACTGTTTTATCTAATAACAATAATTTTATTAATTATTAAAATTGAGAATATAATTTATTTATTTTAAAAATGTGTTTAAAACATTTTGACATAATTATAACAAAAGTGTATTATCGAATGCACCCAGCTAAAATTATCTTTTTCAAATTATCTTTAAAATTTGCATTTAAATATTATAATAACAATTATTATAATTTGTATAAAAACTTTATAAAAAAGCCTAAGTATCCAACTTAAAAAAAAATAAAACTGCATAAGCCTTTTTGTTTTTAAAACAACTTATACTTGTCATTATAGGAAAAATGAAAAATGATTTAAAACTCTTAATAAGTTTTGATAGAAATCTTAAGATAATTAAATAGAAATAATTCTTTCAAATTATGTTAATGATATTATAGAGAGAAAAATAAAATACCGTAGAATGACTTTTAATATGAAGAATAAGGTCTTCGGGCTTTCCGGCTAAAAATGAGCACAATTTACATTTGTATGACGTTACCAATTCCGCAAAATCATCCAAGTTAATATATTCTGATTCATTTTCATCCCACTAAAATTGATAACGATAAATTCTTATAATTGAAATTAAATGCAGATTTATAAAAATGAAAATATACTTCAATGAGTATTTCAGGATTTGTCTCTTTTTCTTTTTTCTTTTCATCCGCATCTTCAAATATAAATTGTTTAGGAGTTTCTTCTTCATCATTTTCTTCACCTATTATTTCTTGTTTAACAAGATGCACCTCATTTTCATTATTCACATCTTTATTTATCAATGAGATATTAGAACAGTCATTTATTAGATTAATTTCGATATTTTCGCCAGTAAACTGATTTGGAACCGTTTCATTTTTTTCTGTTACATAGAGTATTACATTTTCATTTAACTTTTCAACATTCCATACATTAGAAGAATCACTCTCATTTAATGCAGTTGAATTAATTAACAAATAATTTGTCACAATATCATCATTATTCGAAGCAATCTCTAACTTATCCATTGCTTTTAAATCACATACATAATGATTGAGTCATTAGGATCAAATTCTAAAAATTATTTTAATTTAAAAAAGTATTATTGTTAAAATTTATAATAAAAAGGCCATATTATTATGGATATAAAATATATAAGTTATTAAATAAAATAAAATTAGATAAAATTTGTTTAGAAGTCATGATCACCAACATATCCACACTAACTTCATTCCAATTGATTCATTTGAAACTTTGATTTATTTTTTTTAAAAAATAAAATTACCCATAAAAATATAAATAAATAAATTAAAATTTAGTTAAACTTTATATTTTAAAAAATATGTCTTATTTCTTGATTATATTATAAAGTTTGCAAATTAAATATATAAAAATATAAATATATTCTAAATTAATTAAATATTGTATATAATCAATAAAATTAATTAAAATTACAAATTTTGATTAGTTTTATTTTTATTTATTTTGTTACGCTTGCCTTTCTATTTATAAAGTAATTAACTTAACTTGCTCTCATATCATATTGAAAAGTTTTTGAACTTTGATGAGATAAACAAAAAGGTTGACCGTGAACTTAGCAACGAAAATATGAATCAATTCCCTCTATTCCATAGCTCTGAGTCCATGTTTTGACTCTATTGAGTTATGATACCAGAAGGCGCTGCAGGCATCCAATTTTTAACTCCCCAGGCGCTCTCGAGATCGCACTACTGCAGAAGATGAAATTTGAATTTATTTTCTTGGACTTGTAAAATCATTCCCCAGTCAGTCCAGTCCGTCCAGTCTATATCGGATGCTCTGTGGTCTATATGATGGTCTGTGGTGATCACTCAATGCTATTTTTTTTTCACCTCTAGTGATGGCAATGATGGCAAACAGGTTGGACATGTGTGAGCGTTTTTACCGACCGACGAGGGAGGCATTTTTAAATTTTTTTGTATGAATATTGGGAATTTAAAAATTATTTATTGAGATATAAAATTAGCATTACAGAAATCAAATATGCTTTTTTCAAATATCCAAATAAATAATTTAAATTAACAGAAAACTCCACCTACTTTTATGTAATTTACATAAATAAAATAAACGAATAATGTTCTTGTTAATATTTAATATGTATGGATTAAAAATTTTCTTCAATGCCAATATTTGAAACGAGAGAAACACATACGAATTGTTCTTAGTGAGAAGGAAATTTATAAATAAATAAATAATCATTTCTATTTCCAAAAAGATACTATTTAAAAAGATCACAAGAAATCTATAAATCATTGATTAACTAAGAATAATTAATCCAACGCATTTTTAATCATCTAAGTTTATCAAACAACTGATTTACGTACATTTGGGTAAATTTATAAATGAAAAAAATGTGGGATGTCTCCGGTCGGCTATCATGCAAATTCCAATTGGATAAAATTAACACATATATATTATATTTAAATTAAATTATAAATTAAAATTAATAAATAGTATTTATTAAACCAGCGCCAGTTTGGCTCTTTGTTGAGGGCATCTGGTCACATGCTGGCGCGTGATTGTTAGTCAACGTGCTAAAAAATTAATTCCGGTACTTTTAGCGATTCAACCAAGCTGAAATTCTATATATAGCAGTTTTATGCAATTTTTAAACATGTGAAAAGCTATAAAAGATATACTGAGAGGAGTACGTTAATATATTTGATTTAATAGTGCTTATTGTGAATTTCTATAAGTATTGCTGTGAAATTTGTATTTATTTATCAAATATTAAATAATTTAACTTTGTTATTTGATTTGTTACAATGTAATTTAAATTATTTATCAAACAATTTATAATAAATTTTTCAATTTTATTTGTGTTAAATGTTAAATAAAATTTATATTTATATTTATGCTGGGTTTGTTTCGAATATTTTGTGCACGGATACTCTGTGCACGGATGGTATGTCGAGTTTGATATTCAAATAATTGCAGGGAATTCGGAAGGTCTGTGGGAGGGGGTGATCTTCGGTCATTTTTTTTTTGCGGTGTCATCTATTGGGCGCCTGAAGAGTCAACCGTTTTTTTGTAACGCCATCTGGTGTTCGTGTTACACCCGTCCCATTGAGGTGATATTGCGTTGGTGCAGATGGTGCAGATTGGTGCAGATCTGTCAAGATCTGTGTAGAGAACAGTAGAGACCAGTAGAGACTAGTAGAGACAGTAGAGAACAAGAAATAAATTCAATTGGTGATTCAATTTGACATTTTTCGTTTAATTTGAATTGAAAATTTAAATAAAATTTATTAATATTGTGGATATCAGTAATAGCTTACACAATATCATGGAAGGTTCAAAAAGATTAAAAAAAGAATTATTATTAAGTTACACTCAAGAAAAAGAAAAAAATTTAAAAAAAATGGAGAAAATCAAAGAAGCTTTACACAAGATAGCAAATATTAAAAAAATGTTACAAGTTAGTATATAATCAAAAATTTTAAACTTCTAGTTAATCAAATATAAATTTAGGAAATCTATTTTGCAGATAGAACATTTAGAATTGGTATCCAAAAAACGAAATATTGAGCAATTAAATTTTAAAAATGTAATACCCAAAAAAGAAGAGCAATTTCAAGAAACTGTAGATGAATTAGAAACAGATCCTTCTTTGGCAATTAAAAATTTAATGGGTAAGTTAAATTATTTTTCAGAATATTTTTTAATAATTTTACTTCAATCAATCAGAATCAAAGCTCAAACCAAAATTTCTAAGGAGAAGTTACTTAGAATTAAAAAATAAATCTATTTGTAAAATTTCATAATGTAAAGATAGATAAAGAAAAACAAGCATTCATTTTAAATTTAAATCAATAACAAATCATATGATCATATTGTATCTATAAATTAATATTATAATTTATTTTATTTCGGTAAAATATTTTAAATTTTATAAATAAATAATAGATTATTGTATTATTTCATCAAATATTTGTTTTATTCTGCCAAATTTGTTTTTTAAATAACTAAAAATTAAAATAAAAAAAAATTTTCTATGATAATCTTATAAAAAAGCAAATGTACTTCAATAATAAACATATGAATTAATTAGAATTTTATTTTATAAATAATTAATAAAGAAAATTATTTATTTTCAGAAATATATCAAGGAAACATCTATTTAGACAATCAAGATTTAGAACAAGATAGTGATTAAATTATATATTAACATTATATATATTTATATATGAAAAATATGAAATTACGTTTGTATTTTGAAGTGAAGCATATATTTTTGTTACAATACAAAACAAAACTTGTTGATTATAATTACAATTGAAAAAATTATAAAAACATATGACTTATAATATCAATATTAATATCTTTTATTTAAGATTTATTTTTATTTGGTAAATAGAATGAAATAAATGCTAAAAATATAATATTCGTAGTGTATTAGGAGTAGGTTCTTATTTGAAATTTCAATGAGCATTAACACATGTTCTTAAATGAAGTTAGACTTATACAATCTAAAAATCAAATATTAAAAATTTATATATATTGAAATGAATATAAAAATAAAAAAAATATATATATATATAATTATATGATTCAATAAATCAAGAATTCTAAATTATTTCAAAAGTTAACAAACTTTGTAAATTTTTACATATACCTAATAAGGCATTGATTATAGATTATATAAACATTAAAAAGATACAAACAAACAAATCAATAAAACAAGATCTTTGAAATGATCTAAAAATTGAAAAAATTTAATATCTCATTGCTTTAAACTATTTTGCAAAGATAAAATGCTATATCATGCATTTTTTAATTATGAGTTAAAAATATTTTTACATTTTTTTAATTCAAAAGATTCTTTAACTTAATAAATCTTATCTTATTATGCTAGCTAAAATTGTATATATCTATCTATCTATATATATTGGTTCTCAAAAACCGCTCTAACGATTTTTTTCAAATTCACACTAGATATAGTATTTATAAAGAAAAATTAAGTTTTATTGATGATATCTCTTGAAACATTCAGCTTCATTATTAATTTCTTAATTGAAAATTATATATGGAAAACGTCAAAATTGGCCTCCATTTTTATTTGTATTAATATTTTTTTTTATTTAAAATATTTTAAAATTTATTATTTAATTTCGAAATAAAATTAAAAATATTTATTTTTAATAAAATATATATAGATATTTATTAATCTCTCTCAAAAAAAAAAAAATAAAATAAAAAACATCAAATCTGCCTGCTAAGACAGTAAAAAAATGACAATTTTTTATCTAAATATATTTAGTCAAGATGGTAAAGTGATGTTTTAACGAGTGGATTTCGTCGGTTCGAAACTCTCCGGGTGAATCGTTATTTAAAAATGAAAATGAAAATAATGAATTTGTTATTTTTTTTCTTTTTATCTATTGTTTACATTTTAATAAATTACTATTTTATATTTATTTATTCATTGTTCTTTTATTAAATTTAATATTTATTAATATTATTTATTATTAATTTATATATTGATGACATCACAAATGACATTTATATTGAAATTTGACTCCCGCCTTTTTTTAAAGAATATTGTATTAATATTTTTTTTATATTTAAAATATTTTAAAATTTTTTATTTAATTTCGAAATAAAATTAAAAATATATATTTTTTTTATATTTAAAATATTTTAAAATTTTTTATTTAATTTCGAAATAAAATTAAAAATATATATTTTAATAATATTTTATAATTATAAATTACGATATATATTTATCAATAATAATGAATTTTTTTTTTTTTAACTTAATTACAGAGCCGAGGCTCGGTCCCGGTATGATCTTAATATATTGTGAGAATTAGATAAATAATGTAGAGAGAAAAAAATATTTAAAAATAGATATTTATTTAAATGAAATAAAATTATTTAATTTACAGAATGAAAATGTCTATAATAATGTCTAAACATTTTTTCTTTATAATTTTACATTATAATAATACTAATTACAGTAGTTATAATATATGGGGAATTTTCAACTTTGACTGCCGATTTGACCATGTTCCCAAACGAATTTTAAAAAAACCAAGACCACTTTACATTTACACATTTTAAGCTCTAATCGAATCCAAAATCAAAATTTAAAAAATCGAAAAACAAACTCACAGATATATAGATTTTATAAATGAACATTTATACAATTTATTTTAATTAATTTGAAACATTTTAGGAAACAAATTTTTAATGGGTCATTTTTAGAAATCCCATTTAACAATTATAATAAATAATTAAAAAATTGTAAAATTTTTAAAGTATATAAAAATAAATTGTATAAATTGGTTAAAGGGTCGAGTGATAGTTCGGTGTCCCAGGTATATATTTTATATTAACACGCCTACTTTTCTGTATAATAAAGATATAAAGAATCATATTTTAATTTTTATATAACCAAGAAATCATTTTTTCACTTAAAATATAGTTGTAAAGCCCAAATCTCCGATCCATATAACATCATCGACTGGGCCGCTACCAAAAGGAGTCTTCTCTTGCTCTGACTAGGGCCACCGGTATTTGCCATTAGTCTCGAAAAAATAATATTAAATTTTATATAAATTTATAAATTAGAATATTTGAATTTGTTTAAATTTTAACACATGTAATCAATCATATGCATAAAGAATAGAAAATTTTGAAAATCAACTTGGTATTAAATTCAGAAAAAAAAAATACTCATATATAGAATATATAGACTATTCGAATATAATTGAAACTCTTTCTCTCCCTCTATTTTAAATTTGAAAAAACGGAGTGTTAAGAAATTAAGATTCCTTATACAACATGGATGGTTAAATGAATTGGGCTCCCTACCTCCCTGACAAATTCACATTAAAAATGTTTATAATATTTTAGTTTATTAAATCAAACTATTATTTTTTTATTTCAATATTTTTAATGTTAATACAATAATTTTTATTTTATAATCTATAAAATAATTTAATTATTTTTAAAAACAACGGTCTTCAATTACAATTTTTTTACTCTCTACTGACTGTTCATTTCATAACTGAAAATAGTGTCGAATAGAAATAGACGATATTACTTGGATTAATCTTATTATGCTAGCTAAAATTGTTTGTTTGTATTATTGAGGACCCCAGTTCAATTCATTTTAATCAGATTGATGCAATGATGCAACATTTAATAATTGTAATAAATAATTAATTGTAGATTAATATTTTTTAAAGGGTCGAGCGACAACTCGGTGTCCCAGGTATTAATATTACCAGCCAAACCCAATAATAATGAATCATTTTTTTTAACTTAAGTACCGAGCCGAGGCTCGGGGTCCCGGTACTTTATTTTATAATAGACTTTAAAGGCAATATATATAAATTTTACAAATAAAAATATAAAATTACTTATATATTATTAAGTTTTAAAAATATAACATTAAATTCACTTAAAATGATATTTTCTTATATTCTGTAGTAAAATTCAAAAGAATGCCTGGGATTAAACCATCATACACAATTCATATTTAATATATATATATATATATAGTCATTTATTTTTTTATTTTATATTTATAAGTTGATTTAATTATACAATTATATAAAATCTACATTACGATATTTTCAATAATTTGTAAAGTATATAAAAAAATTCACAAAAGGAATTTATCTTTACTATTGTCAGATTTATAATGATGAATAAAAGTATTTTAAATATAAATGATAAATTGTATAAAAGAATAATTTAACCTTATTTACAAATAATAAAAGAAACAAGAAAATTTGTATAGCTAAAAACTTTTTCCAATACCATAAGACATTTTCATATTTATCAAAACAAAAATGTTGAAAAGTTCCCTAGATGAGTTACTTTCAAAATTTTTGAAAAATATATAGAAATGATTTTTGCTACCAACCTCTTGTTTCTTAATAGTAATTGGAAAAAATTTACATTAAATAAATTCAAAACGATAATTTATATATATTTTTGTTATTTTATTAAAACGGGCCTTTTTTTATTTGGACCATCATATATAATTAATAATAAAATATATGTATATTGATATTAATATTAAATATATTAAATTATCACAAATTTTTTCTTAAATAAATACAATAAAATAATAAAAATTAACAATGTATTGGCACTTATGTTTTTATAAAATATTTATAAAACAAAACTTAAATTATTAAAATATAAAATTGACATTAAAATTCAAGAATTTTATGTTAAAACTTTCTACCTAAAAAAGTAAAAAAGTATAATTAAATTAGATTAAAGATTACTTTGAAGATAAAATAAAATAGTTTATATAAATCAGTTGATAAGTAAACCAATTGAATATATATATATATTTAAGTGAATTTAAGAGATCTATCAAAATATACAATTAGAGTCAACAAACTAATATATTTATACAAATTAATAATAATTTATAAATTTTAAAAGTGACTAGTAATTATTTTTAAAAATTGGAAATAAAAAATTTTATTGGCTTTTAAATTTAAAATTATTTCTTTAAAAATATATAATTAATTAAAAGTTTTGATTATTTTAACTAATATTATTTTTTGGGATGTGAATGATGGCTAAATTCAGGCACACAACAAATTTTATAACATCCTTTAAAACTATATATATAATTTTTTCATTGAATAAATTAATGAAATATATGAATTGGAATTTATATATAAATTTATGAAATGGTGGTAATAAGTCATGTTTTTATTTTTACGTTATAGAAAATTTACTCTTGTTGAGGCCGCGGAACATCAATGCATGGCATAGTATGTAAAACCTCATCTAGAAGTTGGAGAGCACGATGGAGATGAACTTCAACCCAACAAGGGGTTTCTTTTATACTTTGTCGAGGATAATCAGGCCCCCATCCTTTCACAAAACTTAATCTCAAAATACAAAGACGTCTTAAATCATCCACTCCGATACCTGCAGCAGCTGAAAGAGAAATTGCTGGGGCAATTCTTCCGACACTATGAGGACCCGGGATGTGTCCAGCCACAGCTGCAGCTTGAGCGGCTGCAGCCGCTTGAGCAGTAGCTGCTTGTTGCATTTGTCTATTAAATAAAATAAACATAATTATTCAATAAATAATTTGTACCAATTAATTTTAATGATAACTTGTTTATTAGAGGATATAATATAATGAAATACCTGTGGCATTGTCGAAGATCAAATACTTTAATATATGCTGATGGGTAGATTTTATGAACAGCATCGCCAGGAGCCCTCCCAGCTTCTCGATCTAAATAATACGATTGAACATTCTATATATAGCAGTTTTATGCAATTTTTAAACATGTGAAAAACTATAAAAGATATACTGAGAGGAATACGTGAATATATTTGATTTAATAGTGTTTATTGTGAATTTCTATATTGCTGTGAAATTTGTATTTATTTATCAAATATTAAATAATTTAACTTTGATATTTGATTTGTTACAATGTAATTTAAATTATTTATCAAACAATTTATAATAAATTTTTCAATTTTATTTGTGTTAAATGTTAAATAAAATTTATATCTATATTTATCAAATAATAAATAATATAACTTCATAAGTTAAATAGTGTTAAGTGAAAAATAAAAATTAGTCAAGAATTGTTGGGTTTGTTTCGAATATTATGTGTACGGATACTCTGTGCACGGATGGTATGTCGAGTTTGATATTCAAATAATTGCAGGGAATTCGGAAGGCCTGTGGGAGGGGGTGATCTTCGGTCATTTTTTTTTGCGGTGCCATCTATTGGGCGCCTGAAGAGTCAACCGTTCGTGTTACACCAGATGGCGTTACAAAAAAACCCACAAAGATAGATCTTTAAATTTTTAAAGATATCACTATTAAATATAACTTTTCAATATTAAATATAACAGTTTCCATATAATTTTCAATTAATTAATTAATAGTTCTAATTATTTATTATTCAATACAAGTTGGAAATTCAAACTATAAAATAAAAGAACAAATAAAATGATTATATTTAATATATAAACAAATATAATTTTAATTTAAAAAAATTGCAATTTTTCTAAATCCGCAGTGGTCTCTTATGGGTGAATATAATGATTATACTTAATATATAAACAAATATAATTTTAATTTAAAAAAATGCAATTTTTCTAAATCCGCAGTGGCGCCTCTTATGGGTGAAACGAGTACTGTACTAACGTGCCTAAGTTCACGGTCAACCTTTTTGTTTATAAAAGCTGTGGAAAAAATTTAACACGTGCTTTATCTGATTCACAGACAGACTGAGACAGACCATCCCTTAACTTAACTTTGGTTTGTATCGCTCTTGATCGCTCTATATATACCTATATATTTTTATAATTTTTTTTTTAATATGGATGATGAAATGGAGTATAATGAAGATTCAATGGAAATAATAGAGGAAACTGATGAGGAACAAGAAGATATTAATAATGACAAAAACAAAGTTTATCTTCCTGGACAAAAATTAAAAATGGGAGAAGAACTTGTCTGTGATGAATCTACTTATATCATGTTGCATCAAGCTCATACTGGTAAATTCATTAAAATATATTGTAATTTATTATTATAATCTTAAAATTTTATAATACGATATTTATTTCAAATTTTTTGATTTATACTTGATTAAAAAATTTTAATTTTTTTATTAGGTTCACCTTGTTTGAGTTTTGATATCATTAAAGACGATTTAGGTGAAAATAGAGAAACTTTTCCTATGACAGCATATTTAGTTTCTGGAACAGAAGCAGAAAGAGCAAATTTAAATAACATATTTGTTATTAAAATGCATAATATGAATAAAACAAAACAAAAGGATGAAGATGATGAAGATGATGAGAGTGAGAGTGAAAGTGAAAGTGAAGATGAAAATGATAAACCTCTCTTATCTACTGCAAAAATTAGGCATCATGGATGTATTAATCGTATACGGGTAATTACTCTTATAAATTTTTTGATAATAACATGAATTCCTTTAAATATTTATTTCTTTTTTTTAACAAACAGCATTCAAAAATAGATAATTTAGACTTGGTTGCTTCATGGTCTGAATTGGGCCGAGTTAACATTTGGAATATTTCAAGACAATTGACTGCATTAGATGATTCAGATAAATTGAAAGATTATAATAACAACGATTCTCAACATATTAGGCCTGTTTTTTCTTTTACTGGTCATACCACAGAAGGATTTGCTTTAGATTGGTGCCATACTGAACCAGGAGTATTAGCTTCAGGTGATTGTAAAAGAGATATTCATATCTGGCATCCTGAAGAATCTGGATGGAATGTCGATCAAAGACCACTTGTAGGTCATACTGATTCGGTTGAAGACATTCAATGGTCTCCAAATGAAAAATATGTACTGGCTTCTTGTTCAGTAGATAAAAGGTAAATTATTATTATTTATAGCCTTTATTATGGTTCATTTATACATATTTTTACAATATTTACATTTATAATTTTTTAAAATTGTGTAACCAGACCCCTTAGGGCATAGGCCTCTTCCAAATCAAAATACATAATAATTAATAATCAATGAATTTAATTAAATAACAAAACGAAATTAACAAAATATTAATAAAAGATAATAATGACCAACTCTAATAAAAGTTGATTTAAAGGAAAAATAAAATAAAATTAAAAGTTGAAGTAGTGGATTATGAGAAATTAGCATTTTTTCTAAATTAGTTCTTCTTTTTAGGATTATTTTGTTGTTTTGTTTGTTTTTTGTTTTATATAAAATCTTCAAATGTAATCAACCATTATGACAAAAAAGTCCTTTGTGAATAAATTTTTGTCATTTAATATTTCTTTATTTAAGATATTATTTTTATTCATAGATTTATTTATTAATTTATTTTTATGTATATCCTCGATATTTCTACATATCTATATAGAAAGAGATTCTAATTTAAATATACGAATAGTGTATTATTATTAATATAAAACTTTTTTTTATAAATTAATCAATATCAAATATTGTCAATTGATACCTATATTTTAATTCTATAATTAAATTTCAAAAAATTATAATTGGACTCATATTTCTGAATTTAATAGCAAGTTGATTTTCAAAATTGTTCATTTTATTTGCATTTGGTTGATTACATGTGTTAAAATTTAAACAAATATTTAATATATAGAAGAAGAAAATATTGCGTTTTGGTTTAAATTTAAAAAATTAAAAAATTAATTTATATTTTTAATTTACTTTCACTAACCAAATTTAAAATCTTTATCGTTAAGTATTGATAATAAATCTTATTTTGTAATATTTTTAGCATCAGAATTTGGGATATTCGAGTTACTCCATTAAAAGCTTGTATGTTGACTGCTTCAAACGCTCATGAATCGGATATTAATGTAATATCTTGGAATCGTAATGAACCTTTTATTGTATCTGGAGGCGATGATGGTGTTTTAAAAATCTGGGATTTAAGGCAATTGAAGGTAGAGAATATAAATTGTATTTGACTTTATTAGCCAAAAAAATAATTCTTAAATGAACCTGTTCAAATAATTGTCTCTAGGATATTTTAATTCGTATTTCTGACTTGTTAGAATATGAAAAATGATAGACCATATGTTGAAAAAATTTATTTCATGACAAATTTATCTAAAATTTAATATCTAGATATAATTTAATAATTATTTAAAATAATTGTTAAATAAATAAAATAAGTTTATTGTTTCGAAAGCAAACTTTAATTTAAATTGATTATTATTAATTCATTTAATCAGTTTATAATTTAACTAGAAATAAAAGCAAATATTTAAAGAATTATTGTATTTTAGAATGGTGTTCCTGTTGCCACGTTTAAACATCATACTAAACCGATTACTACTGTAGAATGGCATCATACTGAATCTACGGTGTTTGCATCTGGGGGCGATGATAATCAAATAGCTATTTGGGATCTTAGTTTAGAAAAAGATGATGAAAATGAAGATTTGGTAAATTTGGATATATTTTTTATTTATTTCATTTTATTTTTTATTTATTTCAATTTATATATATATATATATCTATATTATATATTTGCTATTTTTTATTCTTTTATTTCATTAATATATATTTTTAGGATGTTCCTCCACAATTATTATTTATTCATCAAGGACAAACAGAGATTAAAGAATTACATTGGCATTCACAGCTTACGTCTACAATTTTTAGTACAGCTCATACAGGATTTAACATTTTTAGGACAATAAGTGTATAAAATGTTATTACACAAATTATATATTGTAAATAAATTAATAAAAGTTAAAAAAAATTGTTATATCAATATTTCATGTTTCAATTGGTTCAAATTATTATTAATAGTACCGGGACCCCGAGCCTCGGCTTGGTACTTAAGTTAAAAAAAATGATTCATTATTATTGGGTTTGGCTGGTAATATTAATACCTGAGATACCGAGCTGTCGCTCGACCCTTTAAAAAATATTAATATACAATTCTTTAATTATTTATTACAATTATTAAATGTTGCATCATTGCATCAATCTGATTAAAATGAATTGAACTGGGATCCTCAATAATACAAACAAACAATTTTAGCTAGCATAATAAGATTAATCCAAGTAATATCGTCTATTTCTTCTATTCGACACTATTTTCAGTTATGAAATGAACAGTCAGTAGAGAGTAAAAAAATTGTAATTGAACACCGCCGTTTTTTAAAATAATTAAATTATTTTATAGATTATAAAATAATTATTGTATTAACATTAAAAATATTGAAATAAAAAATAATAGTTTGATTTAATAAACTAAAATATAAATATTTTTAGTGGGAATTTCTCAGGGAGGTAGGGAGCCCAATTCATTTAACCATCCATGTTACATAAGGCAAAATAATGTCTTAACACTCCCTTTTTTAAAATTTAAAATAAGAGGGAGAGAAAGAGTTTCAATTATATTCGAATAGTCTATATATTCTATATATGAGTATTTTTTTTTCTGAATTTAATACCAAGTTGATTTTCAAAATTTTCTATTCTTTATGCATATGATTGATTACATGTGTTAAAATTTAAACAAATTCAAATATTCTAATTTTTAAATTTATATAAAATTTAATATTATTTTTTCGAGACTAATGGCAAATACCGGTGGCCCTAGTCAGAGCTTGAGAAGACTCCTTTTGGTAGCGGCCTAGTCGATGATGTTATATGGATCGGAGATTTGGGCTTTACAACTAAATTTTAAGTGAAAAAATGATTTCTTGGTTATATAAAAATTAAAATATGATTCTTTATATCTTTATTATACAGAAAAGTAGGCGTGTTAATATATACCTGTGACACCGAACTATCACTCGACCCTTTAACCAATTTATACAATTTATTTTTATATACTTTAAAAATTATACAAATTTTTAATTATTTATTATAATTGTTAAATGGGATTTCTAAAAATGACCCATTAAAAATTTGTTTTCTAAAATATTTCAAATTAATTAAAATAAATTATATAAATGTTCATTTATAAAATCTATATATCTGTGTATCTGTTTTTCGATTTTTTAAATTTTGATTTTGGATTCGATAAGAGCTTAAAATGTGTAAATGTAAAGTGGTCTTGGTTTTTTAAAATTCGTTTGGGAACGGCGGTCTAAGTTGAAAATTCTTCAAAGAATATGTATTTTTGTTTATGTTAGGTTTATAATGTTATTTTTTTAATATTTTATTTATAAAACACGAAAACATTTAAAATTATATGAATAATTGATCTCATAATTGGATTTTCATTTTCAATTGACGATTTGAATTCATAAAATATTAAAAAAAACTTTTAAAACTTTTTAAATTATTTTCAAGTAAGTATATAAGATATTATATTATGGGTGAATTCAAAATGTATGAAGGGACACATTATATAATATAGATAGATATAACATTTACAATAATAATATATATAATTAATTTACTGATTAAATTAAAATGTATTAAAAGTAAGAACACAAAAACAAATAAATGTTTTATCTAATTGAATATTTGATATTGATTGAATATTTAATAAATAATATTTTATAATATTTAATTCTCCTATTATATATCGAATCGAATATAAAGATAAATCTTCAAAACGTGTGAAACAATTTCAAATAATTTAAATGTATATCTATTAATGAAATAAAAAAAAATCAAATATATGAATATAATATAAATATTTTTAATTTTATTTTAAGAATAGACATGTATATATCTCAAAGGCGGTGGTTGTGACGTCACATATATACATTTAAATTTAGAAGAAATAAGTTGACCTGTGGCCAGGTCCGAACCGACCGACGGTTTGAAATAAATTAATTTCCAGCTACAGAAACAATTTCAAATAATTTTCATATATCTATTAATGTAATAAAAAACAGATATGGATACATAAATAATAAATATAAACATTTTTAATTTTATTTTATTTATAATATATATGCAAGACCAGGCTGTGACGTCATGAATGGCTGGATGACGTCATATAATTTTAAATCAAGAAAAAACTAATAAATATGATTTTTCTCGAGGATAAAACCAATACAAAGTGCATGATTCGTGGTGATATATAAAAAAATCTCCTTTGGTGTGAAAATAACCCTTTCCTTCCTATCGTCGATCGCTAATACTACCACTTCCGGTTTCCGGAATTGCACCAAAAGTTGATCAATTCATCCCACTGATGCATTAAGTAAATATACCAAATTTCATCAAAATCGATTGAGCCGTTCAGGCTGTACACATCTATACCGACGGACGGACGGACAGACGGACAGACGGACGGACAGACATCATGCTAAAAATACTTTTTTCTGTTTAGAAAATGCATGATTCGTGGAGATATGTAAAAATCTCCACATGTGAAATTTGGTGTGAAAACAATACCTCCCTTACTATCGTCGGTCGGTAAAAAACTAATAAAGATGTAGTTTTCCTGAGATGTGATCAATAAAACTCAATTTTTCTTTATAAATACTATCTCTGGTGTGAATTTCAAAAAAATCGTTAGAGCGGTTTTTGAGAACAAAGAAACAGAGAAACAAACAAACAATTTTTACTCGTATAAGAAGATAAGATAAGATAAGATATTGTATATTTAAATTAATAGATGGGTAAATTCGTATCTAATGATCTGTTATTATTATTCATTTTACTTCTTATTTTCAAACATTTTTCAGAGGGTTAAATAACAGAAATTATCAAGAAAAGCATTTAGATTATAGTAAATATATTGGTTTAATAAAAGGAAATAATCTATGTCTATCCATCTCTGAGGCTCTACGGAACTTGAAAGTTCTTGACCTATGCAACCAAGAGTCCCTATCCTGAGCTACACACATCCAACTCCTATTTTCTCCAATTTCTCCTACCTCCCTTCCTACATTGTCCACCCACCGCGTCCTTGTCTTCCAAGTTTACATTTCCCAATCGGTCTCCACACCAATATATTTTTTGCCATTTTTTCCTCTCCCATTCTTTCCACGTGCCCTGCCTAAAGCAGCCTTCTCGATTTTCTAACACCAACTATGTCTTGAGATTAATAGAGATCATGCAATTCCTCGTTATGCAACTGTCTGGGAAGAGGAAATAAAAAGAACATAAATTAACTATGAAGTGACTAACTATAACTATACAAAATTATATCTTATAAATGTGGTTTCATAACTGCATGTACTATTTTTATTTTAATAGAAAACACTACATATATTCATATATAATTTATAAAAAACTATAAAAATACAAGGTTAAAACTATATAAATTCATACGAAAAATTTGATATAAATTTAATTTCAAAAGTTTCTTCCAAAAAAAGTAACCACAGGGTGAGTTGGCTCACATTCTGATGGTCCCGGTTCGAGTCCTGGGCCTGGCAATGGATTTTCTGATAAAATAATAGTTGAGCTTAAGCATATTAATAAAATTTACTATGTAATTATGATCATTTAATAGATAGAGTATATTTTGAACAATTTGATAATTATCAATTTGATTCTATCAAATTTTAAAATATTTTCCAAATAGAAGATAATATTTACGAAAATGAGCTTTTTAATGAGGTATCATTATTTGAAACAAATAAATTAATTAGGAAAGGGTTAAATCTTGAGCAGCAGCAAATAGAGAATATAATAAAGAAACAATGATTAGAAATTATTTTAACGTAGATTTTTGTATTTCAGAAATTCAAAAAGAATATATTATTTTAGTTAATTCTAAACTGTACACCAAATTATTATTTAATATCTAATCCTATTAGGGTAGGTTCAATAATTTTTTAAATCTTGACTTCAAATTTTCCTTGGTATATATTAAAATGTTTTTTTTTTGCCTTGTCTCATATTATAAATATTCAAAATATTATAATCATGAAAATTTTTAATAATTTATTATTATTATATTTTGTTTATTATATATTTTAATTGATAAAAGATTTTCTATATAAATAAATAAATTTAAAAATAAATATCAATTTCATAATTTATTATTACTATAGTCCAAATATATTGTAATTGAATAAATATATGAAATATATCTTCTTCTTCTTCAAGTGCCTTGTCCGGTCTCCCTGACGTCGGCGATCACTCTGGCGAAAACGTCTCTATTTTCCGCCGTGCGGAACAGCTCTCCCACGCTCCTTATGCCGGTCCATTCCCTGATATTCCCTAACCAGGATTGGCGTCTTCTCCCGGGTCCACGTCGACCCTCAATTTTCCCTTTGAGGATTAATTGAAGGAGTTGATATTTATTACCTCTCAAGATGTGGCCGAGGTAAGAGATTTTCCGGCATTTGACAGTGTTGAGGAGTTCTCGCTGTGTGTTTGCTCTCCTCAAGACATCCCTGTTGGTAACTCTCTCGACCCAGGGAATTCGCAGCATTCGCCTGAGGATCCACATCTCAAAAGCCTCCAGGCGATTCATCGTACTGACCTTGAGTGTCCATGCTTCCACACCATATAAGAGAATGGACCAAACATAGCATTTGGCCATTCTCTGTCGTAATTTAAGATTTAGGTTGTCATCACAGAAGAAGGATCTCATTTTATTGAAGGTGGACCTCGCAGCCTCAATTCTGGACTTAATTTCGATATCCGGGTCTAGCTGGTCATTTATGATACAACCAAGATATTTAAAAGATCTTACTCGTTCAACTTGTTTGTTATCGAGGTGGAGGGAGGCGTTTCCATGTGGCTGGCGGCTAAAGACCATAAATTTTGTTTTGGCTATATTGATGTTTAAGCCCGCTTTAATTCCAATTTGAGAAATTTTATTTAGAAGTAGTTGAAGGTCTTCAATGTTTTCAGACAGGATCACAGTGTCGTCGGCATATTTAATTGTACTAATTGGTACGCCATTTACTTTCACCCCCATATCCAGTTCTTCCAAGGCCTCCTTAAAAATTCTGTCAGCATAGAGATTAAATAAAAGGGGAGAGAGAATGCATCCTTGACGGACTCCTCTCTGGATCTCAATTCCCGGTGTTGTGGATTTTCCTACTCTGATTACGGCATATTGCCTCCAGTACAGATTTTTTATAATCCTGATATCTTTTTCGTCCACTCCAGCATCGCACAGAAGTTCAATCAGTCTAGTGTGTTTTATTCTGTCAAAGGCTTTTTCGTAGTCAACAAAACATGCAAATACATCTTTGTGTTGGTCACGACATTTTTGAAGCAAAACATTGAAGCCAAATAATGCTTCTCTTGTACCGAAGGCGTTTCTGAATCCAAACTGCGAGTCATCTAAGTCTAACTCACATTTTAATCGGATGCGGGCGTGTATTATTCGAAGAAAGGTCTTTAACATGTGGCTCATAAGACTGATGAGGCGATAGTCACTGCAATTCTTAGGGTATTGTTTCTTTGGGATAGTAACAAATGTTGATTTCAGCCATTCCTCTGGAAGCATACCGCAGTTATAGATATTGTTAAATATTTTCAATACCAGGTCTATATTGTCTTCATTGATGAATTTGATTAATTCCATTGGGATTCCATCTGGTCCCGGCGCTTTCTTGTTCTTAGCAATTGAAATAGCGTGAATTAGCTCTGATTTTATTATTTTTGGTCCTTCAGGATCGCAATCATCAATTTCAACTTCCTCTCTGGAATCTTCAAAAAGTTTTGCTGCGTACAATTGCCAGGCTTTCATGAGTTCAGCTTCGTCCGTTACTAGTTTTTTGGCTTCATTTAGTATTGACATTGGTGGTCGACTCCTGAATTGTCCAGTTATTTCCTTTACCTTTACATGTATATTAAACATGTCATGTTTTGAGACTAATTCTTCTATTTCTTCACACCTTTCTGTCATCCAAATTTGTTTTGCTAATTTAATCCCTTTCCTTATTTTGAATTGCATCTTTTTATATTCCACGACGTTATTTTTGAGAAGTCTCCTTTCTTCCATCAAATCCAAAATCTCGTCCGTCATCCACGACCTCCTCTTCATTGTACGTGTTCTCCTCAAGTGAAGCGAACCAGTCTCCACCAAAGCATTTTTCAGCAGTGCCCACTGAGTATTTATATCGTCAAGATCGTCAATAGATATCCTCATTAATTTGCCATTGAGATCATCAATAACAGCATTCCTAACATCCTCAAATTGTAATCTTGATGTATCAATAATATTAACGTTGCAGTTTTTTCTTTTTACAGACTTCAACGCTAGGCCCATGTCCGCAACCAAAGGGTTGTGATCTGAGCCTATGTCTGCACCAGGGTATGTTGTGACTCTTTTAACACAATTTCGGAAACGTCTGTTTATCAGAATGTAATCAATTTGGTTCCTACTTGGTTCTTGGTTGTCAATAGAGTCTCTGGGTGATTTCCATGTGTAAAGACGTCGCTTTGGAAGTTTAAATAGCGTATTAGTTACTACCATCTCTGTAGTTTGGCAGAAATCATAGAGCCGGTCTCCTCTCTCATTACACTCACCTAAGCCGAAATCGCCGACCAAATCCCCCCGTCTACCCTGACCGATTTTAGCATTAAAGTCTCCAAGTATCAAGTTTATGGTATTCTTCTTGAGAGAGTTTAGAGTGTTTTCTAAAGTGTTGTAGAATTTTTCCACTTCCTCATCGTATTTACTATCAGATGTAGGTGCGTAGACTTGTAAGATATTTATGTCAAATGGCTGTCCATGAATCTGTAGCAGCATCACTCTATCCGATATGGGCACAAAGTTCTTAACGTACCTCGTGAACTCCGAGTCAACTAGAATTCCGACACCGTTTCGATGAAACCTATCTCCACTCTCACTTCCTGAGTAATAGAGTGTTCCTCCTTCCTGAGAACAAACACCGACACCAGGCCATCTGAGTTCGCTGATTCCCATGAACTTAACTTTAAGTCTTCTCATTTCTTTGATAGCGTTGTTTAATTTTCCGGCCATGAAGAGACTTCTGACATTCCATGTACACACTCGCAATCTGGTTTTCACTATTCTGAGCCGGGAGATTCTTCGCACCCCTTGCCCATTTAAGGGCTGCCCGGGACTGGGGGCCATTTGTATTTTGTTTCTCGTCATAGTGAATTTCCTGGGGATGGTATACCGAAGTGGTTTCCCGTTGCCTTCTTCGGTTTGATTCTCAGCCGCCCCTAACCTGGAGTACAGACGCTGTTCGTAGCCGCCCCTAACCTGGAGAACAGACGCTACTGGGTTTCGCCATAACTGGCTTAAGAGAAGAGAAGGTAAATAGTAAGAAATGAAAGACCCCTAGCCCTCGGACACCTAATAGCGTCGGGGTCGGAAGAAACAAGAGTTGGCCAAGAGAGGCCAGATAGGAAAGATAAAAGTAAGATATCTAGTACAAGTAAGTGGAAGCAATACTAGATATGGCTTGGGACCTCATGGATGCCAATCCATATGCTCATAAGCTATGAGCCCCTCAAGGGAATATGTAAGATCACCCAGCGCGCATACAAACCGCCCGCCACAAGCCACTGATAGGAAAAAGGAAATTGTTATTTATTTATTTTATAATATTAGTAAATGTTAATCGGGATAAGTTATTAATAGGAATAAATAAATAAAGGATTTAAAACAGGAGTGGTAGAGGGGGGAGAAGGAGTGGAGTACTTGCTTGGTAGAACGTTGAACCCTGAACTGAACTCGGAATTAGATGACAAAAATAAAATTAGAACAATGATCATTATCATTATCACTAATTATACTTATTAATGGGTTCATATACCCATCAGTCTCAGTACCGAGAATTACCAATTAAGGATCCACCGCGCCCACCTTGGTAGCAATTGATCCCAGATGTGCCCCATTGTAAAGAGCACTTCAAGATCAGTAAAATGATGTAAAACTTACCACCAGTTTTAACAAATACCCCAAGGAAAAACGGATGGGAATCAGGAGCGATGCGACACACGTCCGACCAGCGCCGAGTTCACTCACACATTCATGAAATATATAATAATAATTAATTATATAAAATTTTAATATATTCGCATAAATTCCAAAAATTTATTGATCAAAATTAAAATTCTTTCTTTAAAATATGAATTAAAATAGATGGTTAAAAAAAAATAATTGACATATACAGATTAGTTTTATATATAATATATGTTTATTAAAACAAATAATATACAATATATGTATTGACAAACACATATAAAAAGTTTGACAAATATGTTTGTTTTTTCTGCTTTGAGGAGGTGGTGAAATCATCATGGATTAACCGTTAATGATTGTTGTTTAACAAGATAGGGCCGGACTTTTTCCGGCTAAAAACCCTACCACTTGATGGTTGTAAAATAGCTTCTGGTAGAATTTTTATGCCGACTTTGGAAATTGATGCAAAATAAGCTACATCGTTATTTTCTTCCATTATTCCAAATATAAATACATACTATAAATGAACAAAAAATATGAAAACGTATTAGTTAAATGCTGTTTATTGGAATACTTTTGAAATATAACAATATTGTTTATATGTTTTATGTACCTTTTGGGGTGTCGGCTTGTACACACTCTCATTCCCTCTCTAGAACTCTCTTTTGTTTTGCAGCTGGGCATTGAATGTTGTAGAAGGATAGTGAACTCGTTGATCAGTTTCCATTCTCGTTTCGCAGAGCTCTAATTCTTCAGATATGCGCGGGCTTGGCCAGCAACGAATCGGATTCTATTCTAGCGAGTCATTGCTCTTCTGTTGCAAATGAACTCGATCACGAATGGTATACCGGTTTGATATCCATTCTCGTTTCCCGTATCGACCTTCTGTTACAGAAATGCTCGTATTGTACCGCTCGAACTCCATTCTCGTGCGCTCGTTTGTTTTAGATGAGCGGGACTGAGCAACCATGGTTGGTGTACTGCATTGGTATTCATTCATGAAAAAGATACCGACCTAACTAAAATGCACACTAATAAGAATGAGAAGAAACGAATTTTACAATTTTTGTTTTGAGTAAGTAAAACAATGATGAGTAATATTAGTCGAATACAAAACATATCCTACAAATTAAATAGTCTGAAACAACCAATAGATGGAACAATGATAATGCCGAAAATATTAAATATTCTTCAAAACGAATGCAAACTTTTCAATGGTGTATAAATAAGAGATCGTCAGCAAAACAGAAAAGACAATATGGAGAAATAGTGTACAAAACTACAAGAAGAAGAAAGCAAACTGAAATCAGAAAAATTTTTCTTCTATATGTAGAAAGACTAATCATATTGATCAGAATTGCTATTTTAGAAACAAAAAAAAAAAACAATAAAATGGAAAGAAAACTATCCTTTTTAATGAAAATATTTATAAAAGTGAAGATATTGGAGATTTTGGGGCTGAACTAGTCATATAATAAATAATGAACATTTAATGAATAATATATAAAAAAAATGTAATGAAAAAATTAAAGTGACTAAGAAAAATCAAAGCATGCCTGTCTGCGTCAAGTATAGGAAAAGTTGTATTTAACAATATTGAATTAAAGAAAATTTTTGGTATTCGAGATCTTATTAAAAATTTATTGTCAGTAAATTGAATAACACAAAACGATGGTACCGTTATATTTACTAAAGATACGGTGAAAATAATGAAATACGAAAGACGAATATAGTCTTGGAAGGTATAAAAACATCTAATGGATTGTATCTAGTAAAAATGAAAAATGAAAAAAGACGAATTACTAACGCAACACGAAGAGTGGCATAAAAAGATGGGGCATCTGAGTCTAAATAACTTCAAGAAAATACAATTTCTTTGTAATGGCATATCTCAAGATGAAAACATATGGAAAGTAGAAAAAGTATGTTCAACCTGCATAAATAAATGCTAAACAAATTAGATGAAACAAATGAAACTGCAGAAAGAATAAATTGAACTCTTATGAAAAAGAGAAGATCTCATTTGTTTGATTGTGAAAACTAGGGAGGTTCAACGGAATATATGAATATAAGAAACCCCTCGAGCCATTGAATTAACTATGCTCAAACACGCTCCTATGTAACAAAAGAGGTACGGGCAATCAATCGAAAACACTATATTCATACTAGCTATTAAAGTGAAACAGAAGAAAGGGTAACACAGAAAAGAGAATGAATACCAATCCATTAAACCAACCATGGTTGCTCATCTAAAACAAAAGAGCGCAGTTAACGAGAATGGAATCCGAGTCAGTACAACCTGTTCAAGCCAGAGCATTTCTGTAACAGAAGACCTGAATTGAAACGAGAATGTATTCCAATCCGACATACCATTCTTCATGCCGTTCATCTGCACAAGAAAAAACAATGACTAACTAGAATAGAAACCGATTCGGTGCTGGTCAAGCCTGCGCATATCTGACTAAGAAGAGCTATACGAACCGAGAATGGAAACCGATCGAGTTCACTTCATTATCCTCCTACTAGCGGCCCAACTGCTACTGAAATACCTCAGTAGAGGGGAATGTATAATAAAAAAAAAAAATTCTTTATTTTCCACCTGGCTAGCAAGTCTACCGGTTATTTCCCGGTTTTTCCTATTGTAAATTGTAAATTAATTTATATACAGTCATAATTTACAAGATTTTTCTAAATGATCCATTTCTGATGATAAATTCAAGATGTTTTCAGATCTAAAAACGTTAAGTAATAAATTTACAAAAAATAATGATTAAGATAAAATTACATTTAGAAAATATTAAAAAACTAAAAAGCAATATTTTAAAATTTCAAGTATAAATGATCTATTTTTATAAATAAAAATATAATATCTATTATGATAATATATTATAATAATGTTTAAAAAATCGTATAAATCAGTGCCGCCCTAACTACAGGGCTAAATGGGCTATAGCCCCAGGGCGCAAGCCTTTTGAGGCGGCAATTTTTTATTTGCGATATAGTAAAAATTTATTTTTCATTTTATTAGTTTTTACTTATTTTTAAATTAAAACCCTTCTTAAAATATTAAACTGATTTTTATTTCTTTCAAATGTGCTGAAAAACGATAGATAGAGAAGGGCAACGCGAAATAGGAGTAACACCCTACCGATCGTACTTTTGTTTCAGTCGCACTGGAGTTAATATAAGACCACCAATCATATAATAGTTCCGATCAAGTTTTAAGGATTAGACTAAAAACTGATCGGAACTGTCATTATTGAGATAATCCCCTCAAATCTGGGTAAACATTTATACCCATCTTATAAATAAGTGACTTTAAAGAAAAGTTACAATAAAGATAACAGTTTATTATAAAAGTAATAAATAGTTTTTTTCTAGTACTGACACTTTTGTTTTGTATAACTTTTCCGACTCCAATTTGTCATTCTGTGTATTTTCTTAGGAAGAAGGGCGCATTATTTTTAGTAGCCCATGGGCGCCGAATTCCTTAAGACGGCCCTGGTATAAATAAGGATTTTTATCTTATTCAATATATATAAGATATAATTAAAATTTAAAAAACATTCTAAGAGAAATATATATCTAAAAAGAGTATATACTTTATTTCAAACTTATATTTCAAATATTATGTATATTAATTATTAATATTTAGTTTATATTTATAAAAGTTTATTTACAATTATAACATACAAATTATTGATTGAAATTTCATAATATCTATTAATTGTAAGTATTAATTATTAATCTATAAAATATTATTATAAATACATAGAAATCGTTAAATTTTTTGTTTTTAATTTTTTTTTAAATTTCTTTCATATCATATTTAGAAATTTATATATCTTTTTATTTACATTTTTTTTTATTTTGTTATTTACAATATTTAACATATATTTTAAAATTTATATAAAAAATAAATTTAAATATTAATTTATAATCTAAAATATTTTTATTTTCCTAAAAGAAATTTAATATTCATATATAATTTATCTCATTATTTTTTTTTTTTTTTAAATCGTTTAAATGTTTCTTTATTAACAAATGTTATGTTAATTATGATGATTATATTTTTATATTGGAAAAAGAAATTTGTCTAATTTCTCATTAATATATTGAATATTATTTTATATGAATGTCATATATATTTTTTTTCTTAGTTAAGAAACTTTTCTAAGTCTTCATTAGTAGTTTCAGGCACCAAACTTGAAATAAAATAACTTTTCATTGCTTTGAGAGATCAGATTTTCGAACCTTCCATTGCCGGAGATATTTTCGGGTGAAATTTTCTACTCCGGGCGTCTATCTTTTGACGGCCAAAGTAACAACCTCCTCATCCTCGCTTGTAATTTTAATTTGATTTCCCTCTCGGTTTCTCAGATCCAGGCGGGATGGTGTTGGCGCCGAGGATATAGACAACACTTGCCTTCGGAGCGTGTCAGCCTGAGCCGACGACAAAAGCTTAGCCCGCTAATTCCTGGTCTCAGCCGTTGATTTAGGGTCACAAATTTCAATAGGTGTAGAGCTTGAAATGTCAATTCTTTTACGCTGGGGTCGTTGGTGCTAATAATTTGTGTTTTTAAATTGTTTTCTTCCTTCTTTATCTCTATATGTGTGTCTTTTCTACGATTATCCATTTGCGTAGATACTTTTTTCAAAATATCTAGCACTTGAAGCATATTTCTGAATAAAAATTGTAAATCCTTATCTGTATTCCTGTCTTTATCGGCGTTCCACTTATAATGATTTGTTTCTTGTTCGTTAGGTTGAAAGCATATTTTACAAGTTATACTTTGAACTGTTAATTGTAGTTATTCTAATTGATTTTTCATTTTTTCTACATTTAAGGTGGAATCCTTTTTTTCCTGACAAACAATGATGTGGTCATAATTATAGAATTTATTGTCACAGAGAGGACTTATTGGGAAGTAGATTGAGAGAGAGAGAGAGAGAGAGCAATGGTTGGATTAAATAAAAATAAAATTAAAAATAAAATTAGCAGATATTTAAAAATAACAGTAAAATGATAATGAATTATTTAGAATGGGATTAAAATGGATTTAAAGGTTATAAAGTTCATGATAGTATTTGAAATAAGAAAAGAAAAATATAGATTTAAAATTAATATATATTTAATCAATTACAAGTAAACACTTTTAATGTAATTGTTCGTTTATTCCCCTCCTATTGTTAAACAAATTCAAGTAAAATAAAATAAAATATTTATCATTATCTTATTTTTGAAATTTTAACATAATACATTTAAAAAATAAATTAAAATTATATATTTTATATATTTTCGTATATTATTATATATTATCGCGCTCGCGCGTTTTCATTATTATTTTAATTAATACAATCATCATTTAAATATTTCATATTATATTCATTAGAAGTCAAGTTTAAATATTTAGATGCTTCTTCAAAAGCAGCTGTAGCATCATTTGAAATGGCTTTCTTAGTTGATACGAAAAATACATTTACAGCATCTGAAATTATTATATAAAAAAGATGTATCATTAAATAATCATTCACTGATATTATTTAGTTGTATAATTGAATGAATGATATGAAATGGAAATGTATTAAAGATTGAAACTAAATGTTGTTTTGATTTATTTCCCATAAACTATGAATATTTTTCCCTTTATAAAGGTCTAGTCATACCTAAATACATATAAAACAAATATGATCAATTACTGACAATTTAATATCTACAGGTTTATCTTTAAAAAAAATAATTTTTTTTAAGAATATATTATAAATCTTTATTTATTTTAAAATAAATAATAAATAAATAAACAAAAATCATGCAATGTAATTATATACACCAAACTTACTTGTAGTAAGTGGGGGGGAGACAAAAGTTAAGGGTTAATTTTACAAAACAAAATCCTGGTTTATTTTTTTAATTAATTTTATTTTATAAGAATTTAAATTATTTAATTTCTAATAAATTTTTATATATTAGAAATATATAATATTGTTTTATTTATTACATTTATTCAGGCCAGTTAACTTTTCCTAGATTATTTTTCATAATTTGATGGATAAAATTTATATAACATTTTGATATATATATATATATATATATAAAAGATTAAAATTTTTTGAATACTTTTCAGTAAATATTTAAATTCAATAATTATTTTTTTTAACTTATAATCTTAATTTTAAAAATGAAAATGATTTAAATCAATTAAGAATTGAATTATTTTTTTTTAAAATATTAATTAAAGATTTAATAATAATGAGTATTTGACAGTATTATTTAATTATTTTTATAATAATGCACATACCTTGACCATTCTCCCCATTTTCACATGTATAAAGGACTGCATAATCATCTTTCTTATAAGCAATAATTTGTTTTTGAATAGCTTTACCTTTAACAAAATAAATAAATAATTATGTTAATAAATAAATTAATTTTTAAAACTAATTAAATAAAGAAATTAATTTCCAATTACCTCCTTTGGTATTTACAATCCATACAAATTTATTCAAATTTTCAACATTATCAAAAATTTCCAAACCCCTAACAGTTGACATTTGGCCATTAGCATTTTTTACTGTAAGTTTTACACATTTAATGTTGCACAATTGTTGTTCAGTTGATATTTTGCCATAAACACATGTTGCATCGGTAAAATCTTCTGAATTTTTATTATATAATTTAATTGTAGTATAATTATTATCAAACTGTTTGTAAGAATTTATAAAAAAAAATTAAATAAATAAATAAAAATAATTAGAATGTAATACATTAATAATAGTAGTAGTAGTAAAAGTAGACAAAATGTAAATTTCAATTCACATTTTTTAAGAAAAATATTTTAATTAATTTTTTAATTATAATAATAAAAATTTAATAATGATACCTAATAATATTTATTTCAGAAAAAATACTTAGATTTTATCATGTTTGTAAATTCATATTAATAAAGCAACTTGAAAGTATTAGTATAAAGTATTTTAATATTTTTAATACTTATTAAGGGAATTTTTATTAAAAGACCAGATTATTTGTATAAAATTATTTATTAAATTAAAATAATTGTACAACGTTTCAACTGCTTATTCTGCAGTCGTTTTCAAGTAACCTTACGCTTGCTCCGATTCAAGCGGACTGATGCATGTTGGGACACGTCACCTATTGGCGCCAATATCACTGCCTATATAAGAGGTGACGTGTCCCAACATGCATCAGTCCGCTTGAATCGGAGCAAGCGTAAGGTTACTTGAAAACGACTGCAGAATAAGCAGTTGAAACGTTGTACAATTATTTTAATTTAATAAATAATTTTATACAAATAATCTGGTCTTTTAATAAAAATTCCCTTAATAATTATCAAAATAACCACAAAAGCTTTAATAAATACATTTTTAATACTCTTTGATATTGATTGATTAATTACTTTAATTAAGGAATAACAATAAGAATGAGAATAATAATAAGAATAATGTTTTGCTAAGACCACATGCATATATATTATTGAAAATATATATCTTTTTTAAAACTTTATTATATATATATGTTACGGTAAAAGTAGATATTGTGGCAAATGTACACATTTTCCGGTACATGTGCACATTAGCCTCCTCTCATTTGGGAAATGTGCATTCAACTAACATTTACAATTTCAAATAAGGGAAATGTACATTGAATTCACAATGACCATGTCGTTTTGGTAAATGTGAGCATACAAAATACGAAATCGAGTAGAGCACTTGTACTGACTTGTACGATCTAGAGATGACGATAAAAATTTATATAAATTAGGAACTAAACGGAATTTTAAAACAATCTTATTCTAGGCATGAATTCGCCATTTGTGAACAAAAGTTTATATCATACGAAGATGTTCCTCAAGATGTTGAGAAATCGGTAAGAGAAATTATAGGAATGCAGTCCCTTACTGGTGGCCAAGGTTTTAAAAGATGCATCTGTAAAGGAACATGTTCCTCAAAAAAATGCAGTTGTAAAAATGCTGAAATATTATGTAATTCCAAGTGCCACAATAGCAATTCTTGCTCAAATAAATAGCACTTTTTTCATTATGAAATTTCTATATGTTCCTTTATAATTTTATAAAATTTAACTGTTATAATAAAAAAAAGTATTTTAATATTATAATTATTTGTTTGATTCCCATCGTATTGGACCTAAAAAATTAGGACGAAAATAGTATTTATGAATATTGGGATCATAAGCTACGACATATTATATGTAATAAGTATGTTTTGTTTCTCATTCACATTTTTGAATTAAAATAATTTTCGTTATTAAAGCTTTTTGTATTATGTTTATTTAAATAAAATTTTTTTTACTGCAACAACATTTTTAATTTACTTGTATTCCACCTTTCCTTAAAATACGAAGGTAAGAGTATACATTTACCAAAACGTAAAGGCAGGTGTACACATTTGCCGGGAAATGTACATATACATTATATTCAGTTTACTTATACCTAACTTTTGTCACGGTAAATGTACAATCTTGGGAAATGTGCACATTTACCGGAAAATGTGTACATTTCCCAAGAGTGTACATTTACCGTAACATATATATAACAACTTTTCACAAGATAAAAATTCCCTCTGTATTTTATGTATTATTAGGAAAATTTAAACAGGTTTTTTATATTATTTTTTAATGTAGGTACTTTAATTTATTTTTGACTTTTTAATGTTATGAATTAATTTAAACTTGAAATTATCAAGTTAGACAAATAATATAATTTTTATCTCTTATTATAGACATCAAACAAATCGAAATTTTAAATTAATCAATTTTTGAGATTTTTTTAGTTTTAAGAAGTGTAGAGATGTATTTAAAAAACATTAGGAATGACAAATTGTATAATAAAATTTTACTACTTTTTAGCATATAATACTACTGAAATAAAGCAAAACAATTTAAAAATATAATAAATTAATTTATAAAAATAAAATTATTAATAAATTAAATAAAAATACATACGTCTTTGAAAGTTTCTTTTGTTAATTCATTCAATGGTTTAATGGCTCGACATTCAGATAATGCATTTTTAATATTTAAAAAAAAGATTAATATAAAAAAAGAAAATATCTGAATACGAGACCACATATTCGTTTTAATAGAAAATGTCTTGTGAATGTAAATGAATATTTCTTATAGGAATAAGTCGTTTGAACTGGTTACCTTCTATTTAAAAGAAAATACCTTTTCTTATCTTTTATTATTTCAATTAGTAATATTTGTTTATTATCTTAATATATTCTTTTATTTAGGTTTCATATATATGTATATCTTATTATTATCGTATATGTGTATATTTACTGCATTACTTTCCATTTCTAATCTGTATATATTTACATATAAACAAAAATAAAAAAATAAAATAAAATAAAAATACATTTCATTTGGAAAGTAATTTTTAATTTATATATTATCTATATATATATATATTGTCGTATATTGGAGGCTTAGTATGGGTTGGGTTATGAAAAAATGGGTTTTAAAATTAATAAATTTAATTTTTAATTTAATTATAAAAGCACTCGGGTAATTATGAATAGAAAATAGTTGAGGTGAATTCAGTTGGATAAGGTAAATTTGAATTCATTCACAATAAAAATTCAATATTAAATTAAGAGAAAATTAATATTTAATAATAAAAGAATTTAACATAATTATATATGGTATCGTAAGAAATTATAAATAGGTAATGAACTATATAAAATAAATTTATTTATTTAATATTAAATCAAATTTTGTATTTAATTATCAAGCAATTTATTAAGGGTCGACCACATAGCTGTTATTGTTATTATAGAGTTAGGAGCAAGATGTGGGCCTGTGATAAATCTCCGGTTTGTCTTTCAGGCTTCGATGAGATACCTGTGGGCTGGCGACTGCTGGGGGGGCCAGATCCTTGGACTGTAATCCGCTTAGGGGATGATGAATCTCTGCTCAGCTCTATGCCGAAGACTAATCAACATTCTTGTTTTCATCCATAAGGAATATTTTTATCCCCTTCAAGTATCCTATGGGTAACTTTACAATAATTCACCCAGATCTTATATACGTGTGTTCACTGGTCAATTCCCGCTAATAGAAAAAACTACATGTCATGTAATTTAATACTTTTAAAAAAACGAATTCATGAAATCGAAAATATTTCATTTATATTGTTGGCTTTTTAGGTCTTTTGTTCTATTAAAATTTTAAGAAATATGTCATAAAATTTATTCTTATTTATAAGTTTAATTCATGACAATAGTTTTCTTTCTTCAATCGAAAACCTTTCATTTTGTCCACATGTTTTCGTCCCAAAATTTGAGTGGACGTGAGGATATCAATATTTGGTATAAATGTTTATAGATACAATTTTAATGCTATTTCCCTATAAAAGGACATTTTTATGCTTATATATTACATATATACTAATTTTATTCTACTTTTAAATTAATAAAAAATCCACATTAGTATCATTTAGATAAATGAGAAAAAGAGGATGATCGCCAATGCCTTGACAAGGACCGGTCGCTCTGAAATCTCACCTGGACAAATAAATACTAGGATCATTCCGATTCAAAGGGTGCAGTCAAGTGAACAGTCAAGAAGAAAACTCGTGAGCTATACAAACAATCATATCCCAAAATTAATTTCAATAAATAAAACCAGAAATTGTAACGAATATTAATTAACAATCTATTTAACAAATTAAATCAATTAAATAATAATTAAATAAAAATTAAAGTTGAAAATAAATAAAATAATTTAAATAATAAAAAATAAATAAATTAATTAAATTAAATTAAATTATTAATTAAAATAAAAATAATAATAAATAACTAAATAAAATAATAATTAAATAAACATTAAAATTAAATAAATAAAATAATTAAATAATAATTTTGAAAAATGAATACATTTGTTAGAATGTATCCCCATTTTTACTGGCGATTCAAAGACCATCACTAATTTTCGCTAATGTACGTTAGGAATAAAATACAAGTCCAGGCCGATGAATTGTTAATACACATTGATTTGACTATCTGGGAAACTTTGAAAAATGATCTTAGAAATTTATTTTTAGAAACAAAAGATGAGAGCACTCTCCGCCGCGAACTTTATAGCATGGAGAAGGCTCGAGCCAAAATTATCGATAGGTATAAAGCAGGGATGGGCAACTTTTTTGTAATGCGGGCCAAAATTGAAAACAACCAAACTTAAGCGGGCCAAAATTGAAAACAACCAAGCTTAAGCGGGCCAATAACATTGGTTTTGTAGGTAAATGAAAATTATATTTTCAGAAAACGATGAAGAAAATTTATCCTAAAATAACCACAATTGACAAAATTGATATGATATTTACTTTAGTAATGAATAACATTAGAAATAACTCAATATTTTGATAAATATCATTAAAACATTTGAATAAGGGCCGGCCATCATATAAATTTTAAATATGTTCGCGGGCCGCACTTTATGTGCACGCGGGCCGCAGTTGGCCCGCGGGCCGCGGGTTGCCCACCCATGGTATAAAGAGATCTTGGAGCTTATTAGAAATTTCGCATCACGTACCAACGCGTCGAACGAAACCCCCGACGGCAAGGAGATGGTCAAAAGACATTTCGAAACAGACGCCGTTAACATATTTGTTAGGTCTCTCCCAGAGCCAAGATCACAAATAATTGCGGAAAATTTTATTTCAATTAACTCAGTATTCAGCTACGTTTCGATCAAAACTAATCTATTAAATAGGAAGAATAATTTCAATAATTATAACTCAAAAAATTCTAGACATTTTGGTCTCAGATTCATATGAGAATGATTTCCATCAAAATTATCAACCCCTCCCAATTTAAGAAACAATGACAATCGCCAACACATAACCGGCGAAATTTTAATCCCTCCTATATAAATCAAAATTATAATCAAAATCAACATTTCCCAAACCAAAATTATAATTGAAATCAAAATTTTACAAACCAGAACTTTAACCCACAGCAAAATTTTAATCCTCCAGCGCAGGCTTTCGTTGAAACTCAACACCGTCCCTATGAAGATTTTGTACCCACCCAATGAACAAGCAGATAATTAAATTGCGAAACACTCCGGCCGATCCAGAATGAACATAAGTGAATTTAATAATATCCATAATCATAGTGAGATAGAGATACGTCTCCGAAAACCCCCTCCTCGCTCTAACGAATCGGAAGAACGGCAGTCAATCGACGACGTAGCCGAACTTCCGGAAGTTGAATATAAATTAGAGTTATTCGAGTTCAAGAAGAAGTATACAAAAATTATTTAATTAAGAATAATATTTTAAAAAGAAATAAAGATAATAAAAATTTGATAATTTTACCTAAAGAAATCGGAAAAAATATTATTAAGTTCAAAAATATTTTTTAAATAACATAAATGTATCTATTTATTAAAATTAAAAAATTATTTCATCATATAAACCACTCATACAGTTGAACAATATTTAGATTAGAAATAATAATTTGTTTTGATGGCGATTTGTTTATTAATTTCTTAAATCAAACCCTCACACGGCGACGGTTTCAGAATCAAAACTTTTCTTTATTATTATAAGGCAACACAAAAATCTATTAATTGTCCAAACATTCTTTGGTGACAGTGACAGGACAAGTAAATTGTTGTTTTCAACAAAAAAGCAGTGCCGCCCTAACCACAGGGCTAAATGGGCTATAGCCCCAGGGCCCAAGGCTTTTGAGGCGGCAATTTTTTATTTGCGATATAGTATTTTCTTAGGAAGAAGGGCGCATTATTTTTAGTAGCCCATGGGCGCCGAATTCCTTAAGACGGCCCTGCAAAAAAGTGTAAATTAACTATTGAAGGTCCAGTGGCACGAACCTTTACCCTTCGTAAAATAAGCCATTTATTATTTAGGACAGAAATATTCTGGAAGGAATTCATTTCGAAATTTTTATATTATTAATTTAAAAGTCGAATTTTCATATAGAAATAAATTTTAATCTTTAATATTATTTAAAATATATATATGTATATATGAATATATCAGGGCTTCGAACCGGAACTGAACCGAAAACCGAAAACCGAAAAAAACCGTTATTTTTGCCGGAACGAAAACCGGAACCGAACTGATATTTTTTTTTTTATTGAACCGGAACGAAAAACGAAACGAAAAAAATAACGGTTCGAAGCCCTGCCTATAACCATCTAACTCCTACCCTGTCCCATCTCTCTCAAGTTCCTTCCAACATTGTCCACCCTGTTCACAATTTGTCTTCCAAACGGACGTTTTCCAATCGAACGCCTGTTATCTTGCAAAAAAGAGGCTTATCTCTTCAAAATTATTATCAAAGGGAATATATAAAAAAATTATTTTGCCTGTTGCATTTTATGGGGGGAGGCATGGTCTATGACCCTTGGAGATGAGAGTAGATTCAGAGTATTTGAGAATACGTGGGAATACCGGGATCCCGGACGATTTTTGTCCGGTATTAATATAAAAATACCGGTATTTTGGTATTACGAATTTACGAATTTACAAAATGTGTATGATTTTTTAATGACAAAACCGTTATTTTTGCCACAAGTGTAGTATCAGAAAGAGCTTTTTCGGCCGCTGGTTATTTTTGTACGAAAATTCGGTCCTCGCTTGATGATGAAACGCTTGATTCGTTGTTTTTTAAGAGCAAACTTTAATAAACAAAACGCAAGTTATTAATATTAAATACTTTCAATTTATATTTTTATATTTTTTACTTCTTTAATTATATTTAATTCTTTAATTATATAATACCATACGTGCTTATTATATGTAAAATGTAACATAGAATTTAATATTTACTTTATTTTACTTGCATCTATCTACTCCTACTCTCTCTCTCTATGTAATAAAATAAATAATATCTACTCATTTCAGAACAATATTTTTTGGATTTCACCGGTATCCCGGTATTTCAAATTTCAAATACCAAATACCGGTATTCAGATTTTAGTTCGGTATTGTAAGCCCTACTCTTGATAGTTTTGACCTGAATGAGTTATGTAATCTGAAATTTTGCATTGAGCATGTATAATATATTTATATATATAAACTAGGTTTTAATTTAAACACAGAACATGTATCAAATATCCTTATCATTTTTTTTTGTGCAATCGATAGAGGTAAATTATTAATCTTGAATATAGATAAAAACACTAGTTTATTATTATTATCATAATTAGAAATTAAAACAAGTTGAAGTTTATTTTTAAAAATATCTTATTTCATATATTTTCAGATTTATTATTTTAAATTATTAATGATGATGATTAATATATAAATCAGCTATTGTTGTATGAATTGTTACCCATCTTTTTTGTTCTTTTAAAAGATTTTTTTAAGAGTACACTTCATCTTTGAGAAATCATGAAAATATCTTCATAGTTTATCTTATTTCTAGATATATTATATTTCTATATGTCAATACAATATAATAAGATCTCAATTTTAAACATTTTGGTAATTGCTCACTAACAAAACTGAAGGAAATTAGTTACTTTTCAAAATAAAAGTAGCGGATATTTATGGATGGATTACTTTCGTTTACGCAAATATTCTAGAATAGAAAGGAAAATTTTTGTAAAGACGACCTAAAGTCTATAAATACTACAATAATTATAGGTTGAAAATTTAAATTGCACACTAGGCTTCAGCAACTAAACCGACATGAACTTATGACAGGCCTCTTACTGGACATGCAAGGAGTTCTGTAACAATGGTCGCTGACAAGTGGAATTCAATATTTTTAAGGCTGGGTTTGGGCTGCCTAGACTGCAAGCGCCCTTAAAGGCTCTCATACACGAACAAGATTTCCTCAAAATTTGGCCTGATAAATTCAAATTTTCTATTTATAAAATGACTGAATAGTACAGACCTTAAGTTCATTCTGTTTGCGTGCCTTATGATATATTTTTTTAATTTAATATATAATATACTAGCCAGTGGCGCAACCAGGATTTGATTCTGGGGGGGGGGGGGTTGACTAGCCGCTCCACCTTCCTATGGTGCCCCCCCCCCCTCCCCGGGCTCTCTCAAAGACAAATTTTCATTAAGATTTTTTTTTTAAATTAAATATTTAAAAAAGTTTTGTAAATGAAACACTGATTTTACAAAATCTGGTAAAAAATTTAATTTTGTATTTTATTTACTCGTATTCACAGTTTTAGAAAGAAAATATTTTTTTCCAGCTATAAGTAAATCATTTTAGCTTTCCTCATGAAATAAAGATAGCTTATACGATGATCGGAAAATTTTGAAAATTTTTGCTCCGAGATTCTTCGAGATTTCCACTTTTCAGACGGTTCTGAATCCAAAACTGCAAAAAAAAAATTTTGAACCGGTTCGTTACCGAGATTACGTCTAAACAAAATGAGAGAGAATTTGATGGTTTTTTTTGGGAATGATGGGCGGGGATTGGATTGTTTTTGGACAAGATCGGACCATAAGTAAGGGTAGTTTAAAGAGGTGTCAAAGCACATTTTATTTATTTTCTCAATAAATACCGATTTTTATGAGAATTATCATACTATCGTATTAAATTTATAGGGAATCGAATTTACTAAAAGTTTCATTATATTCATTTTTACCTAAACTTAATAATAAAGGAGTTATTTATAAAAAAACTACTTTAAGATTTCGAAAGCTTTTCGTCCGCCCGTAGTGGCAAGATATTTTGAAAAAAATCATGTAAAAATCCCTAAATGCAAATATCCGTAAAAGAATAAATCCCTAAAAAAAAAATTTCCCTAATATTTTTTTTACTTATTTAATAATGAATAGCCGAAGAGACTTGAATAAGGTAGTTATTCATCATGCTTGGTGTCATCACATCTGTTCCATCTGGTTTTTTAGAGTCCCATTTTTCATGGTTTGCTTTCATTATGGTCAGAAGTAGAGATGCAACGAATAGTCATTTGGCCGAATACCGAATACCGAATATTCGGCCAAAATGAAGGCCGAATATTCGGCTATTCGGCCGCCGAATAGTGAACTCATTTTTGCCTAGAAACAAAATACTGTATATACTATATGTACAATTATAGTACATTTCACAATTAAAAGTATCATTTTCTAAAAAAATATGCAAATTTTTATTTTTGAAAAGCATTATTTTACTCCAAAAAAGTATTCGGCTATATTCGGCCTAAAAATTGACCAAAAAAGAAGTATTTTTCATAGCAATATATCCTCATGATCAAAGTTTTGTAAATAAACTTTTTAAACAGTGTTCTGTTTCATTAGAATAATTATTTCATGGAACTTCTGAAGTAAATTAAGATAGAAATAATTCAAAATAAATCAAACCTAATAAATTAATTGTGGAATTGCTTCATTTCAGTAGAATCTTTAAGATGCTACCTTAAAGATGTACTCAGTATAATGTTTAAGCTGATACATTTTATGATATACACATGTAAATGAAATAAAAATCTGCATACACTTAAAACTTCTTATATTTTATGACTGGGAAATTAAAGAAAATTGAATGGGGAAAAGGGATAATTTTGAGTAAATCTTAGGTGCTTAATTTTGATATATTACATATACATATATATAATAATTAATTAATAATTAATTTGTAATAAACAGTATCCTTCATTTAATTGTTTTTAATTTCTATAATAATTGGTTGTAATATTTATTTGAAATGAAATACTTGGTTGAAATATTTGAGAGTTATATATAATATTTATGTGAAAACTGACATCTTAGTTATTTATTCTATTGAATTAAATATAATTAAAAAATCATTGCAAGCTTTCTTTTTTATTATAACAAGGCATAAGTATTAACCTTCCTATTTTGCTTAGAAAAATTAGAATTTGCTCGAAGACCAGTTTTGAATTGGATTAATTTTAAGTATTAGGCTAGCTTATTACAGATATTTTAGCACTTATTCATATAGATAAATGCTGTAATAGGATTCATAATTTACAACTTTTATCTATAGGAATAAGTTCTTTTATAGAAAATGGTTAATAAAACCCATTTAGGGCATAAAAGAAAAACAAGTTAACTAACAATAAATACATTTCTACGTACCTGTAACTATAAATACGTTTGTAATGGTACTATTCGGCCTAAGGCCGAATAGTTGATTTGATATTCGGCCGAATCCGAATATTCGGCAGACAGGCCGAATAGGCCGAATATTCGGCTTCGGCCGAATATTCGTTGCATCTTTAGTCAGAAGTTCATCATGCGAGTCGCTGAATCGTTTCCTTGGTGGATCAGGCTTCTTACCACGAACATCACGACAGATTTCCAAAGAGATAAGGTTATGCTCAATATGGATTTGCTTAAACAGGTCCCATACTGATGTCTTCTAACCTCCTAAGCGTGAACGAAGAGCAAGCATTGTTGTAACCTTCCAATGCATTGTTTGTTCGAGGCAAACCCATCAAAGTGGCATCGTAGATGTTCCAATGTTCCAATGTCGAATTCGGGGTCATAAAAGCCAGCCAAAAATTGTTCACCTATCCAAGTGCCCTCGAAGTAAAAAAAAAAAGGAAGTTTTACCCTGTTGGTCGTCCAGCTAATGCTTGGTAGGCTACAATGACTTTTGATGGTGTTACCAAAACCAAAACCAAAGAGTTGGTAAATGAATGGAGTTGTCAGGATTATCTAATAATATATAATTATAGAGCTTCAAAACTTCTGGCATTGATTTGATGTTTCTATAAATGCATTGAGCAAAATGAAAAAGACAACCTCTGATGATAGTAAATTTCATAAATTGCGTTATATATTCCCTGGTGAAATATACTGTGCAAATGGTGTATTTTGTATTTGGAATCATTAAGCTATTAAAACGTATGCTAATAAACGAAATTTGAGTAAATTCCCTTTATTTTACATACGAATTTTTTTGGAAAAATCACGTGTGTGGGCCCTATGTATGTATTATTGGACCTATTTTTCCCTACTTTCGGTCCAGGCCCGATTATCTCCTTGGGAGGATTGTCTCAGGCAACTGGGTGTCATGCTCACCTTGTGATTTAATTTTCTGAGTCACAATTAAAATTAATACAAAAATGAAAAAAATTGTTTTTAGTGATTTTTTCAGTCAGCGATATTTTTATTTAGGGATTTATTCTTTTAGGGATATTTGCATTTAGGGATTTTTTCTTAGGGATTTTTACATGATTTCTTTCAAAATATCCTGCCACTACGGGCGGACGAAAAGCTTTCGAAATCTTAAAGTAGTTTTTTTCATAAATAACTCCTTTATTATTAAGTTTAGGTAAAAATGATTAGGGATTTTTGACTTTTATGGATTTTTTCCTTTAGGGATTTTTACCCGTTTACATTTTGAAAAAATTAGTCTTCACTTCATAATTTTTAGAAATTTTTAGAATTTGAGTAATATTTTTATTTATTTTTTTTATATTTAAATAATAGTCAAATTGGAAAATTTCACAATCATCTAGTAATCTTATATTAAGTCTTTTGTTTTTTATGATTTAGGAGAAATAATAAAATAATTTTTTATTTCTTATATTTAATTCTGTACGAAAAAATAAGCAATTTTTATTTTTGTTAAAATTTTTTTAAAATAAAATAAAATTACTTATTATACACTAAGTTATACTTTAAGAATTATTTTTTTTTTTTCAAATAAAAAGGATTATATTTTTTCTTTTCAATTTGTAATATAGTACATAATATACAGCAATGTATATTTTTTTCTCTCCTGGGGGGGGGTTTAACCCCCAAACCCCCCCCCCCCCCCTGGTTGCGCCACTGCATTTACCATAACTATAAGATTTATTTTTTTAAAACACTCAGAATTGAAATAATCCTGTAATCAAATGAATTAGATATTGTAATAAATACTTTGTACCGGGTGTACGATTATAGTCTGGTTATAATCGTCCTACGCTAACCGTCAGGACGTGATTGTCGTCAGGATGATAGATCTTTCCGATCTTTCTTAACTGCCAATTCTTAACTGGCAAATTATAAAATTGGAGATTGTTTTTCCCCTTAATTCAAATATTATATTTATATCATAGAGGTATGGAGTAACACAAACGCTTGTTTTAATGGTGGGGGGTGGCTCCAAAAAAGTAGGGAGAAATTCTTGTCGGCCATTTTGTCTACATCAAAACATTGAATTTTCCATAAGACATAATACATTTTTGTTTCAAATTTTCTCGTATGTTTGAAAGTTTTTCTTAGTTATTTTTTCTTTATTTTATAGTTTAGTTAATATATTTAATAATTATAAATAGTTTTTAATAATTTAATTTGTATTTAATATTAAATTATGTTTTATTAGATTCTAAGACCAGGTTAAAAAAGTAACATGTGCAGCATCGTACACGTGGCGGAAGTGAAACTTCTTACAATCTAGTGAATAAGAGAAATTTTAGTTGAGAGTGTGAGTGAGAGAGAAATAGAGAAAAAGAAAGGGATCATTTCGAAAGACATATAACAGTATAAAATTTTCGTAACAAATATTCGCTTTATTATTATTATTATCTACTCTATCATCATATCTACATTGCCTGTACTATTGTCGGTTGGTGCTTCAATTGGTAATACTGATATTAATGGCTTGTGATAACTAAAATAAAATATATATGTTCGTGATTCGATATTTTCTATATAACGTGTAAAAACAGCATCTATTGTAGTTCCAGATTTTGTTGTTGATTCCTTGGGATCGTTATTTATAAGCAGACCAAATGTTTCTCGAAGAAAGTTGATCAACGGCAACGAATCATCAGATCCAAAATTTACATTAAAATCTCCCCCGAGAATTAGAGGGATTTTATCTTCGCCTCGTTCAAGTGCATTTGCACCTGTGTGGCTATAAACCAGTAGTGAACGGTGTATGAAATAAATAATATCGTCTAAATTTTGATTTGGTGAGATATAGATGGCTGCGATGACAATAATTTTTCCATTGTGAGTTTGACATTCTGCAATGCAAACATCGCCAACTGGTGTCACCGTTGATGAATATGACAGTGACTGCCTTGCAATAATTTCCATGTTTGGTGTAACGATATTTACAGTGTCAAGTTGATTGTGGTAGATTGCAACACCTCCTGCTCTAACATTCGGTCACTTGTATTTGATGACACAATTAAAATTTGGTATGCTAACATCTTCGGCATCGTTTAACCAAGTTTCGGACAGAAGTACAATGATTCAGCTGTTAATACATATAGTTATAGCGTATAATGTGTGTAGCGTCTGACGCGTACATCTACAACGCGCGCATGCGTACCAATCTATATCTATCCTGTTCTATCGCTGGGTACTGAGTCCATATGTCGCTCTCTCTTTCTCCGCTGTCGTGTGGCGTCTAAGGTCTAGGCTATACGTACTCGCGCGCATGCGCGTCATACTATGTCCTCTTCTCTGTTGCTCGTACGATGCTTCCTAAACTATTCCCCCTTCAAGGAACTTGGACTTTGGACCTAGCGTATGAGTGGGGATTAGAACGAAAGACCGCACAAAAGGGAGACGCAGATAGCCTAAACTGTATAGCTCTCTTTCTCATTCTCACTCGTTATATATCTTTTTTCTCTCTTGCGTTACGAAATCTCAAAACGTTACATTTCTCTCAATTCACTCTCCATTCTCGACCAAATGTCAGGACGCCGCTAAAGAAGTTTCACTTCAAAAAGTAAAAGACAGCTACGAGAAGAAGAATCTGGGAAAACATTTTCTTTCCACAGGTATGTATTTTGAATTTCTATGATTAATTTTCAAAACGGTATATATAATATTTTAGAAAATTTTCTAGGTAGTTATGTTTATAAATCCACACAGGAGCAATTTGGTAAGTAATAAAAAAGAAAAAATTTTTTTTTTTGATTATTTATTAATTTTATCTGAAAGAATAAAATGGTAACTAGAAAATTTTCTTAACACACTATGAGCGGGGTGGGTATTTGTACCCGTTGCGGGGACTGCCACTTATAAGCGGGGCGGGTATTTATACCCGTTGCCACTTATATAATATATATTTTCCCTTGTGTCACTTAAAATTACTTATTTTAAACGATAACTAATATATATCCCTCATATAAGTGGCAATGGGTATAAATACCCGCCCCGCTTATAAGTGGAAGTCCCCGCAACGGCTACAAATACCCGCCCCGCTCATATTGTGTTAATTATAACAAATTCTGGTAGTACCTCAATATCTCTTGATTAAATAAAAAAAATTGAGGAATAGAATAGAAATTTTCAGATTTCCAAAAGATTATAATTTAATTGAAGAAATGGATAGACGCCGTCCGGAGGAAAGATTTTAAGCCAACAGAATATTCTTTCCTATGCTCAAATCATTTTGAAGAAAAGTGTTTTGATAGAATGTCGCTGGTATATGTTCGATTAAAAGAAAATGCCATTCCTACAATATCCACAGGATTCAAAATTCAAAATCCTAGAGCCGGTCTGCTTTTCAGTATAATGTTTAACAATTTATTTAAATAAATAATTTTTGTAATTAAAGAAATACATTAATAAATATATTTTTTGTTTATATTCTATTTTTTGTAATCATTTTTCTATTAATCTAATGATAATTTCTTTTTTTAATTGACTAATCATCAGCATTATTAAGAGAATGATTGCGGCAACATTTAATTTTTTTATACATATATGCATATCAAAACGACCTGCAGTTGAAATAAAATAAAATTTAAAGAGTTTATCTTCATGAGAAAATTTTTTCTCACATAATTTTCCACGAAATTTGATGATTTACTAACATTAAGATCAATGGAAAATATAATGTTTTGATGTAGACAATATGGCGGCTGTGACGTCAGGTAGACGACAAGTTTTGTTCCAAATGTTCACTCCCTACTTCCCTGCTTTATATATTTATATATTTATATTCTATTTTAAGATTAAGCGACAAAATAACTTTGTTTCTATTTTTCCTTTATTGTATTTATAAATTTATTTAAAATAATAAAAAAAAAATAATAAAATAAAATAAAATGAATGAATGGCGGAGACTGAATAACGAGGAATTGAATGTCTTCTATGCATCTCCAGATATAATTAGAATTATAAAATCGAGAAGGCTGCGGTGGGCAGGACACGAGGTTAGAATGGAGGAGGAAAGAATGGCGAAAAATATATTTGTGGGGAGACCGAGTGGGAAACGCCCAAGGAAGACCAAGGACGCGGTGGGTGAATAATGTAGGAAGGGAATGTAGTGAGAGAGAGAGATGGGAGAGGATAGGGATTGGAGGGTTGTGGTTCAGAATAGGGACAGTTGGAGAAGTGTGGTTGCTGCGGCCAAGAACTTTCGAGTTCCGTGGAGCCATAGAGAAAGATAGATAAATAGAATGAATAAAAGTACTATGAGCACTTCGCTAGCTATAAACTATTTAATAATTAATATAAATAATTTGTCCGTTACATACTCCCCCTCTGATTCCGAAGTCTTTTGATTGAGGAATCAGACCTAGGAACGGACAATTTTGGCCTTCCTCGCCTAGGTAGAGAAACTACTGGAGTAGAACGTGTGTCGTGACATAGACGCAAAGCTGATGTATGAAAAACTGTTAAATAAATGATACTATTGAACAATATAATTAATATATTATATTTATAAATAAATAATTAATTCAAATATGAGATATTATAAATGTATATAGGATATTGTGCTCATATAATCTTTATAAAAAAAGGTTTTATTTTATTGCATTGTTTAATTTTCTCTCCGGGACATGTATAAAATATAAAAAAAGGTTGTTTCCTCTATGCAATTTGAGGGGAACACTACCTCTCTTAAATTGGCACTAAACTTGATTAATAAGAATTCATCATTAATTTTAATGCTATAATATATTTTTAATTACTTTCAGAATGAAAATCTATCCTGAAATCAATATTTATGCTTCAGAAACCATTGTAAAAAAAATTAATCGGAACAATACAATAGGTGTTAGTTACTTGCAAATAGAATAAAACAAAAAAAAAGATTATAATTATATTAAGTAAATATTATTGAAGTATTTTTTTTCAAATATATCTATTATAATTATTATGAATTAAATTGAATTAAATAAATAATTCAATTAACTTCAATAAACCAAATTAAGGATGTTATGTTTATATATTAATAATATTAACAAGACGAATATTCAATACAAGCACATAAACTTGGTGCTCGGTATTTCGTAAATATTCGTTATTTGACAAACACCGCATGTGTGGAGACGGCTTAATATGCATGGTGTAAAACACAAAATTTTGATTAATTATATTTTGTACAATATTCTATATTTGTATATAAAGAGTGACAGAAAAATTTGTGGTCGCGTTGTTATCGAGTAATTGAAATGGCCTATCAACCTATCTCATCCGGTTGATTAAATTTTTTAGAATATTTAAGAATGCAATTGAATGTATACTGGCCCCACTAATGCCTAAGCTCGTCTGAATCTAACGATAGGTCACAGGACGATCTTGTAATACAATGGGCGCACAGCATCAATGGTTTCTTTTAAGTTACTGTTAACAACACAAATAGTGCTCGTATGTCCAAACTGGTCCAAACGTTCTGAGTACGTATAACCTAAAAAATATCAAACTTTACGATAGAGCTGTCAGTTGCCAGATTGCATCACTAGGGTTGTTCAATCCCGAAATATAAAAGGCAACCCACGTAGTGTATCTTCTTATTGCCTTATACATCTAATTAAGTTGATAGTTCTATATTCTCAGCAGTGGCGTACCAAGAACTTTTGCCGCCCGGGGCGATCTCCAGTTTGCCGCCCTTTTTATTATAAGTCAATCAAATAGTGGTATTAATAAATTAATGCACATAAATAAATTATTAAGTTATTTAATAAATATTAATTAATACACAGAGTAAATTTTTTTACACATATTTGTATGCACTCGTAAACATATTAATATAATATTTACTCTTCTAGCTTTCATACTAGAAAAATCGTGTATAATGCTCTCAAAATTTATTTTTTTTTCCGCCGGCCCTGCTTTTCAAAAAAAAATCGATGATTTAAAAAAATATTGGTATATCACTTCAAAGTAATCATATAAACTTTTCAAAAGAAATGACATTTATAAACTGATATCAAAAAATTTTAGTTAGGAAAAATTGCTGAACAAAATCGTAAAGATGCGTTTACGAATTCAACGAATTTTAATGAATACAATAAAATAAAATTATTATCCTGTTCTTGGAATTAGAATTCAAAATTTACACTAAAATGCATTTATATACACCGAGGAATAATATTCGAAATTATATAGTTAATCATAATTTATATAAATCAAATAGTAAACTTATAATAATCATAATAATCATTTATTATTCAAGAAAGAAAAAAAATAAATATGAAATGAATAAGTTGCTTTTTACAACTATAACTAAATATAAAAAATGCCGCCCCAAGATAAGTGCCGCCCGGTGCGGACCGCACCCACCGCACCCCCCTAGGTACGCCACTGATTCTCAGTTAAGTATCTAAACTCTATGTAAAAAATACACAAAAAAAAGATTGTTATGTTCTTACTTACTATCTATTACCATTAATTAACATTTAATTAAATACTAGCTGCTCAGAGCTCCTTCGTCGCTCTTCACATCTAGACGGGGGCTCCGCCCCCTGTACCCCCCAGTGGTACATAGTATTTGGTTGAAAGTAGTAAAAGGTTTTCATCCATTTTGTTTCAATCAATGTATAACATAAAACATTCATTTCTTATTGTGTGATTATTTAAAATATATTTTAATTTAATCAGTAAATTAATTATATATATTTTTATTGAATATGTTATAACTATCTACTCGAAAGTTCTTGGCAGCTACAACCACATTTCTCCAAGTGTCCTTATCCTGAGCCTCTGTTCCATCTTTCTTACGAGATTCCCTGGTGTCCTCATCTTTGGCCCATAAATGCTGGGAAGAAAACTATTCTCAAATACTCTGAATCCACTCTCATCTCCTAAGATCATAGACCATGTCTCACACTCATATAATACAACAGACAAAATAATTGTTTTATATATTTTAATTTTCATTCCCTTTTATAATAATTTTGATGAGATAAGCCTCTTTACTGCATGATAACAGGCGTTTCCCGATTGCAACTTCGATTTAAATTCTTCTCAAATATTATTATCCTTCGTGATTACATTCAATTTTTCTACATATTCAAATTCTACATTTTGTATGTTAATACTGCTCCTGTTTGTTTCTAAATATATTTATTTATCATTATTAATTTCAAACCTCATCTCTTTTCCTACCTCGATTAATTTTTCCTCGCTATCTGTAATTGCAATTGCCGAATCTCCTATTATATTTAAGTCGTCTGGGTCACCTAATATTTTACAATTGATTTCCGCATCTTACTCTTTCTTTACTACCTTCAAGATATATTTTAAGATCAAAATTTGAAAAAGTTTATCCGGATCTATTGAGTCATGCGTAGGTTTTACTAAAGTCTACAAATAATTAGTGAACAGAGATATTGAATTCGCGGTTTTTTTTAATATCTGTCATAATGAAAATATCTTAATTAATGTTGATCGATTTGGCATGAACCCGCAATGATATCGTCTAATATTTCCTCCGCCTATAGTTTATAAGTATTGTATATGTTATAATAGAGTATAATATTTCTTGATCATTTCATTTTGATATTTTAATTTCATTGCTTGATTTTTATTGAATATTTTTAATTATAATAAAATTTTAGAAAATGCAAAGTTAGAGACTTGAGACAATTTATAAAAATTAACGGTATAAAAGTATTGATAAAACTAAAGATAAATTAACAATATATACATTCATTAATAGTATTAATTTAAATTAATGGATTTATTTGATTTTTTATTATTAAGTTCATTTATTAATTTTTTTAGATCATAGTTAATTCCCTCCCTTAAAATAAAAGAAGTATTCAAATATAGAAAGAATAAATACAAAATAATTTAAGTTAAATATGATTTAAATATTTTATTATATTAATTAAAATGAGAACTTTTAGAATAAATTATTTAATTGAAATGATATTTGAATATTAGAATTTAAAATAAAAAGTTAAATATTATAATAATTCTTTGATTGCTAGTTATATACATTGTGTAAAATGAGTCCGCCAGTCAGTGGACCACGCCTGGCTCTTGAATGAACAACACGGAGAACTATATAAACTTTAAAAAATTAAATTCTGCGGTTATTGATTAAAATTAGATATTAATAAAATCTATAGCCTATGTTACCATAAAGAAAAATAAGAATATTGTGATGTAATTTCATAGAAATCGTTTCTTATTTTTTGATGTTCATAATTCTAAATTACCGGTAAAGTGTCGGTTAAGTAGGAAATTTCTTTTTTGTTTGTTTCTATGACAGCAAAAAAGTAAACAAATTACATACATATATATATACATACATACATACAAACACTCTCCTTTATATATATAGATATATAAACCGATTTATTTCCTTGAGGCTCTTAAAAAATCAAGGACGGGCTGCAGGCAGTGCATCCCTGGTCTAAATTGTTTAAACTTGGAAGTTTGTTTTTAATACGAAGTAATTACAAGAGAAATCATTTATAATATACATAATATAAAGAACTTTCCATACCATCATACCATATTTTGTTCAAATTGTAACTAGAAATCATGTTAATATATCTTTCAATAGGTATTTTATTGTGCCATTCATCAGAGAGATGAAAATTCAAATTACCCCAATAAAGCAAAAATCTACTCCACTGATTCACAATAGGACCGACCCCCAGGAGGGGCAGAGAGGGCCACAAAAGCATATGGGGAACTTTCTATTTTGAGTTTAATAAATATTTTCATAATTTCAAACAACAATATTTCTAATTTATTATACATAAAATATAATTTCTTTTTTTATAAAAATTGTCCGTCTGGAATGAACTAAAAAGAAATAATAGATTTTTATAAAAATATTTATCATATCACGTGGCAATCTCTTCAGATGTTGATAGAATTCAAGATTTTGGCCATTTCTATATCTGTCACTTGCACACAATGGTTGGTATTTCAGGAATTTGAAAAATCTATGAAACTATTTATTTTTAACTTGTTTCCTATTCCATTAACAATTGAATTTTGTTCCCTTGAGAAGTATAAAAAAAAGGACAAACCAACAAAAAGAAAATTTTCAAAGCTTTGAATATAGATAATAACCATGTATATGGTCCACTTTTAGAAAAAATAATTTTATTAAAAATATCATAAATTATATAAATTCGGTTCTGATTGGAAAAACATTCATGACTTCTATCTATTAAATATATTGTTAATTATTTAAATTCCTACAAACTTCTATCAATGTATGAGACTAAATTTAAAAAATAACGTTTTTCTCATGGACTTAAAAGAATAAAATAATTTTTCTATAAGCCTGACAAAGTTTATGGATGAATTGCTACATATTCAACTAAAAACGTTGGCGGCTTGTATTTTTTGTATTTTGTTTACCTAAAAAGGTGAAACAATAATAATAATTCAACAAAAGGCCCTTTTCAAACCTTACCTTTCTCAATAGATAATACAAAAGACATGTTCCAATTCTAGAAAAAAGATTTCTAAAGTATATAGTAGGTTGTAGCAAAAGTTGGTATAAGAATTTGATGAAATTTTAAAGTCTATTTAGAAAATATATGAAACAATGAATTTATCACAAACCTCATATATTTAGAAAGAAAATTTTGATTAAATTAAATTATAAATTATATATTATTTAAATAGTCAAATTATACAATTGAATACAATTTAATTTTGTTTACTTGAAAATGAAAGAATAAAAGAACAGAACAACAAATGGGACCTTGTCAAAACATTAAAAATAAATATTGATGGGTTGATTCTAGTATTAAATATATTCAATATTAAATATTAAGTATATATGTATTATTTTTCATCTAAATGAATAGAGAAAGGATTTTACATAAAATTTGTAATCATTTCACAAATTAATAATATAATAAATGACACATTGTAAATTGACGATAAAAATAAATATATTTCATTAGATCATATCTTATTATACTAGCAAAAATTGTATCAATATATTTTTAATTTTATTTTGAAATTAATTAAAAAATTTTAAAATATTTTAAATATTAAAAAATATTGATACAATATCTAATAAAAAAACGAGGCGGGAGGCAAATATAATACATCAATTAATAATAATAATAATAATATTAAAATCCGTTTAAATAAGAAGTTGGAAAAAATGTTCAGGTCGCTCCCCTCCAACTAACTAACTGATCGAATGTTCCATGTTGCGAATTAAATTTGGAATAAGCATCATAACTTCTAAAATAATAATTAAATAAATTTCAAATAACGATTAGATATTTATTAAATGAATTATTAATAAATAATCTTCAATCTAATGAAATAAAGAATCGCTATATATTATATACACGGTAAATGTATTAGGAAAAATAAAAAGGCATTTTTTATGAACAATTTTGATTTTTTTAAATTATAATTTCTGACTTTTTAATGATTACATTTAAAATCATTTTAAAGTTATAATTTCGTCTTTACAAAGAGAGATAAAAAATTAATAAAATCAAAATATTGAAAAAATATAATAGGGAGGTAGAAAAAAGGTTCGAACTCCCCTCTTCTTATTCTTACTTAACGGGTCTTCTGATTGGTTGCCTCTTTCGTCACACCTTTTTTCGACTTAAACGCCACCCTCAATTTCCTTCAGTTATCATTTGCTCTCTGCATCTGCATCTCACCAAGTCAACATTAGCACTCTTGCTAGCTGAGTGTATTTTACAATTTGTTTTGTTTTTGATTTTTAATCATGCCATCCAAAAAGTTGAAAACCAACCATTCTGTTGAGAAGCTGTCTCCTGTAAATGAAACAACTGCTAATTATACTTGTGATCAAGAATTACATCAACATATGAGCAGATTACCGGAAGAATTAGTAGGTAATATTCTTCAATATTCAAAAATACAACAATTGCTTATTTTTAGTGAAGATCCATATTATTACCATGTGATTAAAAACTCTGGGATTGTCTCTTCTTTACCTCCAAAATCATTGGTCGGTCGGGATTCCTTCTACGCTGAACAATTTTTTGGACGATTCTATTTATTAATAGAAACTGTAAATGTATGTGAGTTGAATTATGAATTTTTAATTAAGTTTATAAAAAATTTTCCCATGCCACGATTAAAAAAAATTAACTTTAAAATGTATATGAATCTTAGAAAACTCAAAAAAATAATAAAAGATCTAAAAAATTTAAAATGTCTTATAGAAGAAGGTAAATTGCCAACTTGTCCTACTTTCAATAAGGTAGAAGAAATCATTTTCGATATAAATGAGTATTTACCAAATTATGATATTTTACTATGGGCTTTTAAATTTTTTTTTCCAAATTTAAAAAAGTTGCATACATCGGAACTAACTCATAAATTGTTTAGCAATATCAACAAACTTGTAACATTAAATGTATACCCAGTTGCAAATATTAAATCCTTGAAAACAATAGGTAACTTAAATAATTTAAGAAAATTAAAAATGTATTTGGATGATAAAAATAAAACCTGGCCATCTTATTTGTCTAAATTAGAAAATTTAGAACACCTAAATATCTGTTACAACGGCCCAGAAGAAATTCTCAGGAGTTATTTTGAAATTGCACCATTACGTAAATTGAAAATACTAACGCTTAGGGTCATTCAATCATTTACAGAACAACTAGTTAAAGTATTCCTTGAAAAACAATTACCATTAACAAATTTGAAAATATTCAATTGCCAAAATGTCCAGGAAAATGCATTGAAAATGCTTAATCAGTTTGAAAATTTAACAGATCTTCGATTAGAATTCTGTAAATTATTAAAATATAGTGATCTAGAGGATATCCATAAAATAAAAAAATTAAATATTTTATCTTTGTATCGATGTTCATTAATATGTAATGAAGTACTTCCATACATTTTTCAATGTAAAACATTATATCAATTAATTCTTGTGGGCACAAAGATTAAAATTGATTTTAGTACATTTAAAAATAACTTGCGCCTTCATACATTGAACATCCAAAAAAAGGACAAAAGTAATAAATGTGAGACCTTGGAATCTAATATAAATCCTCGATATAAGGGTCGAAATTTAAAAAAATTGTTACCTTGTGCGAGTATTATCAAAACATGGAAGGGTAATTATACTTCGTTATAACTGTATTAAAAATAAATGTTTATAAATAATTCTTATAATCGTTATAAAAGTGAAGTTATTTTAATATTTAAGATTTATAGGTGTATTTTATATATAATATCTTTATTAAAAATATTTATATATTATATAATTTTTATTAATATGCTCTAATATAAAAAATTAAATAAATTACCATTGCATGTTTGTATTTAAATAAAAAATAAATTGTTAACGTTAAATCATAAATATATTATTCTAATTATTCTCAGTATTTCACATTTTTTCTACTATATTTATTTAGAATAATAATAAATAAATATTTTTTTTATTTTTATTAATTTTATTTTATTTGAATTAAATTATTATAAAAATAATTTTAAATATTTAATAAAATTATTATATAAAGTAAAATTATTTTATTATTTTCGACAAATATAATGTCTATATTAAAATAAATACTATTCTTGTTCATTATAGTAATTAATGTTTTATTTAAAACAAGACGATAGGCTAATTTGTATATAATAATTTTAATTTTAACTTTTTACTCTATTTTAATTATTATCAATAAATATTTCATATAAATGTTATAAAATTTTACGTTATTTTATTTATTTTAATATTTAAGCTATTGTGTATACTTGTTTTAAAATTAATAAAAATATATTTATGTACTTTTTAATAAGTAAAGAGACAACTTTTAATAAATTCTCTTTCATGTTGATTTATTGTAAGTTTATAAAATCTATATATATAAAAGGCAATGTCTGTCTGTCTCTTATAGACTCAAAAACTACCCGTCCGATTACGGTGAAACTTTCAGGGATTGTTGAGGGCATCCCAGGGAAGGTTTTAGTGTAGTTAAATCCAAAATTAATTTATCCAAAATTAATTTAATTAGTAATATTTTGGTAAAAGTCTGTAGTGTCACAAAACTATCGACAGATGGCGCTACATATAATCTTCCAAATTCAAATATTTTTAATTTTTTTTAAACTGTCAAAAATAACATACCCATAATAACAGTTGTAATAAAAATAGAAATATAAATCACAATGTAAGTAAAATATTGAATCGTTTTATTTATATTGTTTCAATTATTGTTTGAATATATATTAAATTTATATATAGATTTATTAAGTATAATAATTCCATTTACTTCAAATTTTTTTAATTTTTTATTTAAAAGTATATTCAGCATTGAAATTGCCATTAAATATTCAGGTAATTAGAACTCCAACATGTAATATTAGCAAATATTCTGGGATGGGAAAAATACTAAGATCATGTCATGTCCTATTAAATATTTTGAATTTTATTAATCAATCTAATATAATGAAAATAAATTAATACTAAGATCATGTCATGTCCTATTAAATATTTTGAATATTATTTTGAATCATACAATGGTAATGAAATATTGTAGGTAGACTTTTGAGACAAACAATAAAAATCTCTATAAAATAAGAGAATATACTTATTCCGAAAACTGTTAATTAAAATGTAATAACTATTAACAATTAATAAAGTAGAAATAATTTTCGAACAAATAAAAATGTAATAATTATTAACAAAAAAAAATAAAAAATAAAAATAAATTATTAACAAAATAAGTTGACCTGTGGCCAGGTTCGAACCGACCGACGGTTTGAAGTAAATTAATTTCCAGCTACAGAAACAATTTCAAATAATTTTAATATATCTATTAATGTAATAAAAAAACAGATATGGACATAACATAAATATTTTTAATTTTATTTTATTTGTTGTAATATATATTTAAGACCAGGCTGTGACGTCATGAATGGCTGGGTGACTTCATATAATTTTAAATTAAGAAATATTCGAGGAGATATGTAAAAATCTCCACATGTGAAATTTGGTGTGAAAACAATACCTCCCTTACTATCGTCGGTCGGTAAAAAATAAAAATAAAAATGTAATAATATAAAAAATAAAATTTCAATTATATTAATTTAATAAATTATTATTATTATTATTATTATTTTCAAGTATTAAACGGTATATTATTATTATTATTTGTAATAATTCCAATAAAAATAAATAAAAATAAAAACCAAAAAAAAAGTGCAATTAAAACTAAAATTTCAATTATATTCATTTAATACATTATTATTATTATTAAGTGTTCAGTTATCATATACGTAGATATGTATGCAGACACACATGCAAATATTGGGAAACATCCGGTGGAAGACCAAAGATCAAGGTGGGTGGACAATGAAGGAAGGGACATGGGAGAGATGGGACAGGGTAGGATTTGGTTGTAGCTCAGGATAGGGACTCTTAGAGAAAAGTGGATGCTGCGGCTAAGAACTTTCGAAAACTGTATAGACACAGAGTTAGATAAAAATAACATATACAATAATAATATATAATTAATTTACTGATTAAATTAAAATATATATTTTCTAAGAAAACAAATATATGTCTTATCTACTTATACTGATTGAAACAAAATGGATAAAAACCTTTTACATACAGACTTTCAACCAAATACTATGTATCACTCGGGGGTACAGGGGGCGAAGCCCCCGTCTAGGTGTGAAGAGCGCCTGGAAGGCGCTCTGATCAGCTAGTTTATAAATAAAATATGTTTCAAGAAGAAATATTTCCAATAATATATTTTTTCATTTATTCGCTCTGATAATAAAATTTCTGGTCTGACGTCAGAGTTCAAATTGTATGAGATTGGTAATTTCCTCTACTCGTAGGAGAAATTGAAATAAAAACGAATTATTTAATTAATTTATTTTTTGTTTTGATAAATAAAAGATTAAAATAGAAATTTCTTTTTATAAAAGCAACAAAATTTTATCTTTGAATATTTAATATTAAAGTTAATTGATATGTATAAACAAAAGATTTATTTATATTTTTAACTGTCAGATTTTGACAATAGTCAATTATAATAACAATGATTATATTGTCATTGTATTAATATGTTTTTTGCATAACTCAATTAAATTATTATATTATAAGTTAATTACAAGTAACAATTACATTTTTATATTATTATTTATTTACAAGAATAAAATTTAAAATTATTGTTATATTTAAATAATTGAAAAATATATTTATTATATTATTATTAAAATTTTAATATTTTCCGTTAATTTTCTTTTGAATTGACTCTAATATTTTTTAACAGTTCCTGTGAATAAGGAAACTATTAATTCAATTTCTAATAAGTGGAAAATACTTTGTATAAAAATCAAGAAATATGATTTGCTATATGAAAAATATAATGATTCACAAGGTGATTTAATAGAAAAAAAAGTCGAATTGGCAGTCGTGGGACTGGCCGACAGAAGTGAAAACTTGTGCGTAAGAAATTTGAAAGCAGACGGAATGCGCACCAGCTTCACGAGAAAAATGAAATTTATATACGTATATATATATATATAAAATTCATAATTATTTTTTTCAGCAAACTGATTATTATTACAAAAATATTAAAAATACGATGTGTATGAATATATATATATATGTCTGTCTGTCTGTCTGTCTGTGTGTGTGTGTCTGTCAAATACTCAAAAACTACCCGTCCGATTGCGATGAAACTTTCAGGGATTGTTGTGGGCGTCCCAGGGAAGGTTTTAGTGTAGTTAAATCCAAAATTAATTTATCCAAAATTAATTTAAATAGTAATATTTTGGTAAAAGTCTATTTATGGTTACCATGGTTACATTGAAAAATTTACAATAAATAAATAAAAATAATTGGAAATCTTTTCAAATTATTATTTTGATAAATTTTATTAATATTTTTAATTTTTTTTAAACTGCCAAAAATAACATACCCATAATAATAGTTGTAATAAAAATAAAAATATAAATCACAATGTAAGTAAAATATTGAATCGTTTTATTTATATTGTTTCAATTATTGTTTGAATATTTATTAAATTTATATATAGATTAATTTACATGTTTAAATGTATATTTAATAAATTTATTTATTGATTCTTAATATTAATAATTCCAATTACTTTCTTGAAATTTTTTTTTATTTAAAAGCATATTCAGCATATCTCGCAAATTTGAATTGGATTAAATAACATATATTAATTTAAATTAAATTAAATTAATTCAATTATAAATTAAAATTAATAAATAATATTTATTAAACCAGCGAAAGTTTGGCTCTCTTTTGATGGCACCACGTCACGTGTTGGCGCGTGAGATTTCCAGTGTTAAAAAATTAATTCTGGTACTTTCAGCAATTCAATTTTCGATGTTGAGATTTTGATGTTTTTGATGTTATAAATAATATTTATTAAATTATAATTTAATTAATTTAATTTAATTTAAATTAATAAATATTATTTAATCAAATTCAAATTTGCAAGATAGTCGAGTGGATAGTGGAGTGTTTGGCTCTTTGTTGATGGCACCACGTCACGTGTTGGCGCGTGAGATTTCCAGTGTAAAAAAATTAATTCTGGTACTTTCAGCGATTCTATCAGGCTGAAATTCTATATATAGCAGTTTTATACAATTATTAATCATGTGAAAAATTATCAAACATATATCTTTATTTTTACGGTCACACACACACACACACACATATTTAAAAATTAATTTATTATAATATATATTATATAATATATTATATATAGTATATAATTTAATATATATATATATATATTCTGAAATTAATTTTAAATTATATAAATATATTAGAAATTAATTTAATATAATTTAACACATAATAATATATTAAAATATTTTATTTTATATATACATAATTTAGTAATACTGATTATTAATGTAAATATAAATAATAATATTTAATATGGCAAATATGTAAAATTTCGTAAAGAATGTATCAGAAGTTTAGTGTCTAACATTCTGGCGTATTGCGCATGCGTATATCGGTCGGCCGGTCGGGTCGGTGTCGTTTTGGAATCTCACGCGAAATCTATATTTTTTCCCCATCCGCAAAAGTGCTCAACGCCGCTAAAGAAGTTTTCACTTCAAAAAATGAACCTAGATTGTTGTCGTTTAAGGCAATATAACGGCAATATAACGAAAGATAATCTTAATACAGTAGCAGTACACATATCCAGTGAATCCATTTCTCCTTCATTTCCTTCCATTATATTTAAAATACAAGATCGTGTTTCAACTCGAAAATATAATCACAATACAAACGGTATTGGGGCATCCGCCATTCACTACAAGGTTACAAACAAAGGCGACCCATATCCACAACGAGTTATACCATATGGGAGAGAATTCCACTGGTTTTGGAGTCATCTACTACGCACAAGTATCATTGGATTCCATTACTACACCAAGGATTACACTTTTCATTATATATATATTTAATTTTATATTACTTTCATCATTACTAATTTCTTACCACTATCCTTTGTATTATTTCATTATTTATTGTATTGCCTTTATATTAATTAAATTATTATTTACGAGAAATCTGAGTTTCTTCTTTCATTTATATCTTAGATTGCAACTTGATCGGAAGATTTTAGCTTTTATCAAAGAGCTAAAGGCCGTGCCACGTCCAGGAACAATAAGACCTGATTTTAATAGATCGAAGTTAGGACTGATGGATTTGTCACATAAGTGCTCAGACAAATGCGAAATGGCTTTATATAAAGTACCTACTTTATTTTTTTATTTTTCATCTTAGTGTTTACAAGAGGGATAAATATAAATTATGAAATTGATAATTTATTCAAAAGAAAATTATAAAAAGTGTAAAAAGTAGAGTACTAAGTGAAAATTCTGTAATTGTCACATTACTTTTAATTATTATTTTTATCATTTTCAATGCCAAGAGTTGAAAGCTATATTTAGAAAACATTATAGTATTTTTTTCTGATAAGATAAACATTTGTTCTTATCTCGAGAAAATAAACTGTAAAACTATTACTCATGTTATTTATTTTATATATATATTTATTAATTAATGCTAGTATTGTAAATACTGTATATATGTTAATTAATCAATTTTTTTATTATCAAAAGTTGACAGATTGTATATATGGTTTGGAAAATCTTATATATAAAATTCTCGTGTCACAAAACTTTGAAATCATACTCCTCCGAAATGGCTGGACCGATTCTTATGAAATTTTTTATGCATATTCAGTAGATCTCTAAGAAGGTTTTTATTTTATTACCAAACCTCTAAATGGTAAGGTGTGTCGATGGGGTGGTATTTACCTAAAAATAGTTTAGTTACAATGCAAGATCATATAGGCACTGCTGGCGATAATTTGACCTCTATAAATATCCTAATAGGACATTTGAAAAGAAGAATCATATGTGGGTGAGCGTGCAAAGGCATTACATTATGATTTTGCTTCCTCAGTTCGAAACTCGCAAAGGCACATTTTTTTTTAAGTATTATATATTTTTTTTTACAAATTTATTAATTTTTATTATTATTATTTTAATATTTTTTTAAATTATTTTATTTTATTAAATTAATTTTATTAAATTAAATTTTATTATTAAATTTTATTTTATTAAATTAATAATTATGTCAATTAATTTTCTGTGCATAAATAAAAAACTATATATAAAATTTGAATTTCATTTATTCATTCATTTAAAATGATATTAAAATATTCATTTAAAATGATAATTAAAGAATATCTTATTCAAAATAAGTTGTTGAATAAATCTAATCTAAATATTTTTTTGATTAGTTGAATGTAATCACGAAGGATAATAATATTTGAGAAGAATTTAAATCAAAGTTGCAATCGGGAAACGGAGGTTATCATGCAGTAAAGAGGTTTATCTCATCAAAATTATTATCAAAGGGAATCAAAATTAAAATATATAAAACAATTATTTTGTCTGTTGTATTATATGGGTGTGAGGTATGGTCTATGACCTTAGGAGATGAGAGTAGATTCAGAGTATTTTAAAATAGGATTCTTCCCCGCATTTATGGGCCCAAGAAAGATGAGGTCACCGGGGAATGGCGGAGACTGCATAACGAGGAATTTCATGAACTCTATGCATCTCCAGAAATAGTTAGGGTTATTAATGCGAGAAGGCTGTGATAGGCGGGGCACGTGGCTAGAATGGGAGAGGAAAAAGATATTGGTGGGGAGACCGATTGGAAGACCAAGGACGCGTGGGAAGGGACGTAAGAGAGATGGAACAGGGGCTCAGGATAGGGACACTTGGAGAAATGTGGTTGTTGCAGCCAAGAACTTTCGAGTACATTTGAGCCATATAAATAGATAGATATAACATATACAATAATATAATATATAATTAATTTACTGATTAAATTAAAATGTATTTTAAATAAGAACACAAAAAGAAATGAATGTTTTATGTTATATACTGATTGAAAGAAAATGGAAAACCTTTTACTACTTTCAACCAAATACTATGTACCACTCGGGGTACAGGGGGCAGAGCCCCCGTCTAGTTGTGAAGAGCGCCGAAGGTGCTCTGAGCGGCTAGTAATATATATATATATATATACAAAAAATTATATTAATAAATGAATAAAAATCAAATAAATCAATTTCTTTTAAGTGATTCGCTATTATATTATTTAAGATTAAAAAGATTTATTTAAGTAATATGAATTAAAGTTAAATTAAATTAAATTAACACAGATATATTTATATGAGTAAAAAAAAGAAAAGTTAAAATAATAAAGAAATGAATTTTTCGTAATTAAAAATATTTTTTATTATTATAATCAATATTTTCTTCTTTTAGTGCTTTTAGTTAAACCAGTGATTTCCAACTGGGCGCTATCGCCCCCTAGTGGCATGCTGCAGCGATCTAGGGGGTGGGGGCAGTGATGGTCTCTTTTCTATTCTGAGTTCTATTCTGAGTTCAAAAGTAGTTTCATATCTTTAAACATCAATGTTTCTAATTTAATCCTTTCTTATTTAAATTTTACGAAAAGGTACATATATCTTTCTGTTTAATCGTTATTAGCTAAATTTAAAAAAAATATTTCCAAGGATAATTGATTGTGAGTGATTTTTTCTGGAAAGGAGACGATAAACTAAATAAGTTTGAGAACTACCGAACTACTTAATTACAAACTAACTACATCATAAAATAACAAAACAGAATCAAGATAATATTTAGATATAATAAACAAGACAAATTAGTATAAATATTTCAAATGTAATTTACATGTAATAATAATAATTTATTGACTTTACCAATAAAATAATAAGTGCCAGATGTAGGAATATTATCTATATTATATTATAAAAACTAAAAAAATAATATTTTTTATCTTTTTTTTTCTTTTATTTCTTTTGTTTTTAAGTATATATTTATTATACTTGTGATATTTTTGTTTTCGATATTATTGTTATAGAATAAAGAATAAATATGATAAGAAAATTGATAAATAGGTACATGAAATATATTATTATACGAATAAATTCCCCAAACACACCTGTGGTTTCCTGTTCTATCACCAAAGTAATACGTTAAATTATATATCTATATTTTATGTTGGTTTTCGATATATATAAGAATTATAGGTAGAAAGAGAATATGATTTCCAATTTATATTCGTTTCCATTATTATATTACAACTTTAAATTGACTTTGATAATTTTAAATGTATTCTTATATATTAATAAAAAACAAAAAAATTAAGATGAAAAAAGGTGAAAATCAGTGGTAAATATTTGAATAGAAAAATTATTATTTGTTGCGCCCCACGTTTTACGTTATGGACAGTTTGATTCAAATCAGATCTCTTGTATGTAATGTCAGTATGGATTTTCAGAAAAAAATTATTTTCTCCTTTTTAGTCCGTTAGTAAAACGTGGTTTTTTAAAATTTTTTTTTATAAAGTATTATTTTCTACTTTTTAGTCTTCAAATTTTTTTCTCAGTTGAGTAAATAACCTGAGGGAGGGAGATGTAAATTTGAAATAGCCGGTAACAGACTGGAAAGTAGCTCGACTTCATGAATGTGGAGAAAATATGAAAAAGATCGTATTTTTACCGACCGACGATAGTAAGGGAGGTATTGTTTTCACACCAAATTTCACATGTGGAGATTTTTACATATCTCCATGAATCATGCATTTTCTTAACAGAAAAAAGTATTTTTAGCATGATGTCCGTCCGTCCGTCCGTCCGTATAGATGTGTACAGCCTGAACGGCTCAACCGATTTTGATGAAATTTGGTATATTTACTTAATGCATCAGTGGGATGAATTGATCAACTTTTGGTGCAAATCCGGAAACCGGAAGTGGTAGTATTAGCGATCGACGATAGGAATGGAAGGGTTATTTTCACACCAAATTTCACATGAGGAGATTTTTTTATATATCACCACGAATCATGCACTTTGTATTGGTTTTATTCTCGAGAAAAATCATTTTTATTAGTTTTTTTCTTAATTTAAAATTATATGACGTCATCCAGCCATTCATGACGTCACAGCCAGGTCTTGCATATATATTATAAATAAAATAAAATTAAAATTATTTATGTTATATCCCATATCTGGTTTTTATTGCATTAATACGATATATTAAAATTATTTGAAATTGTTTCTGTAGCTGGAAATTAATTTATTTCAAACCGTCGGTCGGTTCGGACCTGGCCACAGGTCAACTTATTTTGTTTACATCCGACATTTTGAATTTTTATATATAGGAATAATTTTGGATTATTTCATTCAAATTGTAGCAATTAGAAGCTCATAGAAATGATAATATTGTATTGTCATCGAGAGCAAAGTTGGTGAAGTTTCAAGAAAATCCGATGATTGGAAGTTGTCGAAAAATCGATTGCAAGATTTGACCCATACAAACACACAGACAAGAATACAAGTTAAGTAAAACGTGGTAACAAGAAGAAAAATTGTACTTGTCTAGAAGACCGTCAATTTTAACATCGTTTTATGCTAAGTTGATGTCTCATCGAAAATTTATTTTCATACCTACATTTTGTAACATAAGACCCCGCTATACATCCACAGAAAAAACTCAACAAAATTTGGCCTGTATATTTTTACCTAAATAGGAAATTCCAAGAGGCTTATACTCCGCAACAGCACATCACTATTGATGAAAGTGATGATGTTGTTCAAAGGTAGATTAGGTTGGGTTCAATACATTCCAATGAAATGAGCCAGATTTGGGATAAAAAGTTATTATTTGTGCGAATCCAAATCTGGATATATATGGTAATCACTTATATATACGGGGAAAGGAACAATTATCGGGGAACAACAATATGTCAACGCAAGTTGTAATGGCTCTCATGAAACCATTACTAAACAAAGGTTATTATTACAATTGATAGTTTTTATTCATTCATTGAATTAGCAGATCTTCTAGTATTACATACCACCGATACCTATGGAACCATAAAAAAAGAAAAGGAAATCCTAAAAATTTAACAGTTCTAAAAAAAAGTAAGGCCAAGATTTTTATCAGCATATCGAAAGGGAAAAATAATGTTAATGAGATGGAAGAGGAATGAAAGGAGATGGGAGGTGTTGATAGAGTAGATCAACACCTCTCAAATTATACTGTTGCGCGCAAAAGAGGAAATAAGTATTATACAAAAATGTTTTTTCATTTATTGGAGCAAGCATTGTGGAATGCTTTTGTTTTGTACAAAAAACAAGTAGTCTCTATGAGTAACTTAGAGTTTCGCTTATCACCATTCGATGAATATGTAGATATATACCATGATCCTCAATATTCATCAAAAGGGGGTCGTCCAAGTCGGTATTATTGCCCTGACTGCAACATGGGTTTATGTTTGACACCTTGTTTTAAGATTTAATACACAAAGTTTAATTTTTAATTTTTACTATCTCGCTAGAGATAGTATTGCGATCAAAAAAATATTCGATGTCGAGATTTTGATGTTTTTATACGTTTTGAAGGTCCCTGAGTCATTTTCACTAAGGTTGAGAAAAATGTCTTTCTGTCTGTCTGTCTCTCTCTGTGTGTGTGTGTATGTAGACAAGATTACCGAAAAACGGTTTGAGCTAGAATCATGAAATTTGGTATACGGGCATTATTCAAAATTCGTAGTTTTCTATCAACTTTTAAGAAATGTAGCTCAACTTAAAGTGGGTCATTACCTACCACGTTTTGATTTTTTTCCTCTAAACTGACCGTACAAATAAAGATATATGTTTGATAGTTTTTCACATAATTAAAAATTGTATAAAACTGCTATATCTAGAATTTCAGCTTGATTGAATTGCTGAAAGTACCGGAATAATTTTTTAACACTTTGACTGGCAAGCACGCGCCAGCACGTGACGTGGTGCCATCAACAAACGCTGGTTTAATAAATATTATTTATTAATTTTAAATAATAATTTAATTAATTAAATTTAATTTAAATATAATATAAGTTAATTAATCCAATTCAAATTTAATAGTAAAGTGGTTTAAAAAAAAATAAATGGTGACACACATTCTTATTTAAATGGAAATAAAATAAATAACATTGATTAATTGCTAGCAATTTGTACGTCCTAAGCAAAATATAAATGTAGATAGGTACATAAAATACAAGTAGAAAACTACGCTCGAATCAACCGAGAGATCATGACTTCTCTTTCTTTTCCATGGATGGAAACATGAACTCGGGTAACTCGAGCGTAGTTTTTCACTCAGGATCCGTGGGAAAGGTTTTTTTACTATGAAAGGGGTCCGTGGGCCAAAAGAGTTTGGGAAACATTGATCTAGAGAGAAAGATTATATAAAGATTATATATATATATATACAATATGATGAATAAAACCGTTTCCAACGAACATTTAAATGCATTTATTACTTTTATTATTATTCGAAAATTTTTTTTGACTGAAATTATCACTTAAAAAATGGTCTTTTGACTGTCGTTCAATTTCTATTTCCCGCCCAAATGATTCCAGAAGTAAATATTAGGTAGCAGCACTAAGCAGTAAATCCATTCTACTTCATTTTGATATGCTAATGTTAAATTTTGAATATTTCTGTAAAGAAATAATATTAAATTAAAAACTTTTAATATTTACTTTATTTTTTCCTTATAAAAATATGTAATATTATATTATTATATTATCATAATTACATAAAATTGATTACATTGATGTCGAATTTCAATCGTACACATCACACATACATTTTAAAGTTATAACTTTATAATTATAGTTTTATATAAAGTTTAAATAAATTTACCTTGAGTATATTTAAAGTTAATTAAAATAAGAATCTAGTTAACCTCTTTAATTTTGGCAGAAAATTTCAGTTTTTCAAAACCGACAAAATGAAAAATATTCAAGATATCTCAAAATGATTTTTAAATAAAAATTTAGAAACTTAAATTCAATCATTTGTGATATATAATTTATTATTTTATTTTTGTTTTGTTCCCACCTATACACCTTCCCATTCTGCTTGCCCTTATAAACTCACATTACTTTTAATCGTTCAATCAATCATATTTTTTCAATAATTTTTAAACCATAATTTGATTCTTATTATTAATGGTTTTCAAAATCTCTTTAATAGATAATATTTTTTTAAAAATAATATTTTTTTTTAGTTTTGTAAAATACTTTTTAAAAAAATTTACTATTTTATTGCTTAAAACAATTTTTACTATCTCGCCAGAGAGATTTTGATGTTTTTATACGTTTTGAAGGTTCCTGAATCATTTTCACTAAGGCTGAGAAAAATGTGTGTGTGTGTGTGCGTGTGTGTGTGTGTGTGTGTGTGTATCTATGTATGTAGACAAGATTACGCAAAAACGGTTTGAGCTAGAATCATGAAATTTGGTACATGGACATTATTCAAAATTCGTAGTTTTCTATCAACTTTTGAGAAATGTAGCTCAACTGGAAGAGGGTCATTACTTACCACGATTTGATTTTTTTTCCTCTAAAGTGACCGTAAAAATAAAGATATATGTTTGATAATTTTTCACATGATTAAAAATTGTATAAAACTGCTATATATAGAATTTCAGCTTGATTGAATCGCTGAAAGTACCAGAATTAATTTTTTAACACTGCAAATCTCACGCGCCAACACGTGACGTGGTGTCATCAACAAAGAGTCAAACATGCGCTGGTTTAATAAATATTATTTATTAATTTTAATTTATAATTTATAATTAATTTAATTTAAATATAATATATGTGTTAATTAATCCAATTCGAGTGGAGACACACCAGCTAATTTTTCCTATAAACGTCTAAACTGATCGGAAAAAAAAGATATATGTTTGATAATTTTTCAAATTAAAATTAAATCAAGATTAATAATTGTATAAGACTGCTATATATAGAATTTGAGCTTGATTTAATCGCTAAATGTACCGGAATTAATTTTTTAACACATTTGCAACTCACGCGCCAGCACGTGACGCGGTGCCATCAACAAAGGGCCAAACACGCGCTGGTTTAATAAATATTATTTATTAATTTTAATTTATAATTTATAATTAATTTAATTTAATTTAAATATAATATATATATGTTAAATAATCCAATTCAAATTTGCGAGATAGTCAAGTGGGGACACTCCAGATTATTTAGCCTAACAGTTCTCTCTTGTTTTATTTTTTCGGCTTGAAGTTTCTTTAGTAATTTAACATTGTGGTACTCCTGCCATTTATCTAAAAAATTCGGTACCTTTTCCAGGTGTCTTTTTTTTGGAAGGGGGAGCCGATCAGCATAATACTTTTTTTAAAAGACCTAGGTTTGTTTGGATTTGAGGAGAATTTATTATCTTCTAGGTAATATGGACATTCAATTAATAATATTTAATATTGATGTCAATACTAAAAAAAATAATAAAAATAAGATAAAATCCTTAAGAATTTTAAGAAAAAAATTTTAAAATATCCATTTGTTCGATTCTATAAAAAGTAATTGTTGTGCCGTCTACTCAGACGGTGATTCAAAACTTTTATAGTTACACGTCTATAATATGGAAGGAATTACTTTCATAATGTGAGCATTTATAAATGTTTAGACAGATATAAGTCTGATTATCCAATATTAAATGTACAAGTGTCAACTACTGCTCCATTACCCTAAATCCTTTTAGGTTAACCAGTTATTCGTTATTTTCTCTTATAATAACGAATAATGTATATATATAATATATCAATATATTAGTCGTTTTAATATTATTTAATAAACACTACAACAAATCTCTTTTTTTAATAATGCCACTGAATATCTATTTAAAACAAAATTAAGATTAAAGCAATAATATTAATCTTGTAAAAGAAAACGCGAACGCAAATTATAATTTCTGTTTGAAAGGTTTCCGCTCCAATTGGCAAGAGGTACACGTATAGAAAGGGTTAGCGGGAATCGAGGGCAAAGCCGGTTATTCTAGCTCTCTGCACAACATCCCCTCTATGAATATGAGAGAAGGGTTTTTTTATCATCAGGACGTTTTTTCTGCCTGATTAAATCTGTTTCTCAACAACTCCATAGAACACTTAACATAAAAGGGACACCAAATATCAGTAGATTACTTTTTTGGTATTAACCTAAATTAATTTTGATTTTTATTAACCCTAGTTAATAATCGATCGTTTCAATTTATTTATTTTTTGATGATATTTTATCTAAATAGTCTGAAATGATAAGCACCTTCTTTAGAAGAGGAGCACGGACACTGATTCTATCTTATCCAAAGATTGGTCAATGAAAAAGATGACGGAGTCGAAAGAATATATGAGAGGGATTCAAGACTTTTAAAACATCTCACCTTAAAAATAATACTTTTACAAATTTTGTTGAAATATATTAAAAATAGAGAGGAAAAAGCATGGAATCAAATCAATTCAATTCAATTATTAAAAATAGATATTTTTTCCAAATTTAATTAATAATTTTAAATATTATAGAATAAATTATTATGTTACTTTTTTTAATATATAAAAAAAATTTATTTTAAAAAAAATTCTGAAACCTCTCTCACCCAAATTTCAGATCCATGAATGAATTTAAATAACAAAATTCGTGGAGATATGTAAAAATCTCCACATGTGAAATTTGATGTGAAAAAAATACCTCCCTTACTATCGTTGGTCGGTAAAAAATCAATTACATAAAAAAAATATAATTTACTAAAGAAATTAGTGATCAGGTCAGCGTTTAACCATATTTTATTTTTATTTTTTAAAAGAAGATAACTTTTATTTCTTATCATTAATAATTTATTTAAATAAGCGGGAGTGTCCTCCCCTAGACTTTCCCGCATATAAATAGGTATAAAGAGTTGTGGATGAATATTTAGAATGTGTAAACTTGGTATTGATAAAGAGCCAGTTCGTATTAGTTTATTGGTGTCAAATTTGATATTTGGTAACATTTATATATATATATATATATATATAGAATAAAGTGCTACTTCCGGTTAACTGATATTTTAAATGTAAAAAAAACAGATATGGATATAATATAAATATTGTATGTATGTAATGTCTGTAAGCAAATTTACTCAAAAACTAATCAAGCTAGGACTTCGAAATTTGGTACACCGATATTATTCACAGTTTGAAGATTTCTATCAAAATTTCGTCAAAATCGGTTAACCGGAAGTGGTACTTTACCTACACTGGTTGCGTTTACCTTTCAAGTAAAGTACCAGTTTGCTTCGAGATATTTGCTTCCTATTTTGTATACAGATTTAAAAATATGAAAAAAATTGAGATACCAAATTTCATCATGATCTGACTACCGGAAGTGACATTTTACCTATACAAGTAGCGTTTCTTTTTTACCGACCGACGATAGTAAGGGAGGTATTGTTTTCACACCAAATTTCACCTATGGATATTTTTAGGTACATATCTCCACGAATCATGCATTTTCTTAACAGAAAAAAGTATTTTTAGCATGATGTCTGTCCGTCCGTCCGTCCGTCCGTCTGTCCGTCCTTCCGTATAGATGTGTACAGCCTGAACGGCTCAACGGATTTTGATGAAATTTGGTATATTTACTTACTACATCAGTAGGATGAATGGATCAACTTTTGGTGCAAATCCGGAAACCGGAAGTGCTAGTATTGCCGATCGAAGAGAGGAAGTGAAGGGTTATTTTCATATCAAATTTCACGTGAGGACATATCTCCACGTGTTATGCACTTTGTATTGGTTTTATCCTCGAGAAAAATCATCTTCATTAGTTTTTTCTTAATTTAAAATTATATGACGTCACCCAGCACTTCATGACGTCACAGCCAGCCCTTATATATTATAAATAAAATAAAATTAAAAATATTTATATTATATCTATATCTGTTTTTTTTACATTTAAAATATCAGTTAACCGGAAGTAGCACTTTATTCTATATATATATATATATATATATAAATGTTACCAAATATCAAATTTGACACCAATAAACTAATACGAACTGGCTCTTTATCAATACCAAGTTTACACATTCTAAATATTCATTCACAACTCTTTATACCTATTTATATGCGGGAAAGTCTAGGGGAGGACACTCCCGCTTATTTTTTCTATTTTTAATTAATTTTTATCATTTATCTAAAAATTAATAGTGATAAAAAACAAATATTATTTTGATTGAGTCATTAGGGCTGAGTAAACATTAATAAGGCGCAATATATAATAGTTTACTTGATACTTAAATAAGTTGACCTGTGGCCAGGTCCGAACCGATCGACGGTTTGAAATAAATTAATTTCCAGCTATAGAAACAATTTCAAATAATTTTAATATATCTATTAATGTAATAAAAAACAGATATGGATATAACATAAATATTTTTAATTTTATTTTATTTATAATATATATGTAAGAACAGGCTGTGACGTCATGAATGGCTGGATGACATCATATAATTTTAATTAAGAAACAATACCTCCCTTACTATCGTCGGTCGGTAAAAACTAATAAAGATGATTTTTCTCGAGTATAAAACCAATGCAAAGTGAATGATTCGTGATGATATGTAAAAAAATCTCCTCATGTGAAATTTGGTATGAAAATAACCCTTCCCTTCCTATCGTCGATCGCTAATACTACCACTTCCGGTTTCCGGATTTGCACCAAAAGTTGATCAATTCATCCCACTGATGCATTAAGTAAATATACCAAATTTCATCAAAATCCGTTCAGCCGTTCAGGCTGTACACATCTATACGGATGGACAGACGGACAGACATGATGCTAAAAATACTTTTTTCTGTTAAGAAAATGCATGATTCGTGGAGATATGTAAAAATCTCCACATGTGAAATTTGGTGTGAAAACAATACCTCCCTTACTATCGTCGGTCGGTAAAAATGTAGAAATCATTCGTCCCATTTTTGATTTAATAGATCAGAAATTTGTTTAGGCTTGTTAAATTGATCAATTGAAAAAAAAATAAAAATTATATATATATATATATATATATATATATATATAATTAATTGGTTAGGGTATTTTTTAATTTAAGTGTAAATTAGAATGATAAAATTTATCTGGTTTCATTAATTTTTACCGACCGACGATAGTAAGGGAGGTATTGTTATTATTTACTTTAAAAATAAAATATGTCGAATTTTCATTAATTTGAAATTACAATTCAATAATTTATAATATCTTTCTTTGAAATTAGGTTTATTGTAATGAATATCATCATCTATTTTATAAATCTCTATTTAATATTTTTCTCTTCTTGCTAAAATTATGAATACATATAATTCAAACAACTGTCTAATTTTCATGAATAATATAGATTATATATCATAATACTTTAATAATTTTATTCATTCAAAGTAGTTGATGAACATTATATTTTTTTATTGTTATATACATTTCTTTGAATTTTCTCCACCCCATTAAATAATCACATAAACAAATAAAAAGTCGAATTGGCAGTCGTGGGACTGGCCGACAGAAGTGAAAACTTGTGCGTAAGAAATTTGAAAGCAGACGGAATGCGCACCAGCTTCACGAGAAAAATGAAATTTATATACGTATATATATATATATATATATATATAAAATTCATAATTATTTTTTTCAGCAAACTGATTATTATTACAAAAATATTAAAAATACGATGTGTATGAATATATATATATATGTCTGTCTGTCTGTCTGTCTGTCTGTGTGTGTGTCTGTCAAATACTCAAAAACTACCCGTCCGATTGCGATGAGACTTTCAGGGATTGTTGTGGGCGTCCCAGGGAAGGTTTTAGTGTAGTTAAATCCAAAATTAATTTATCCAAAATTAATTTAAATAGTAATATTTTGGTAAAAGTCTATTTATGGTTACCATGGTTACATTGAAAAATTTACAATAAATAAATAAAAATAATTGGAAATCTTTTCAACTTATTATTTTGATAAATTTTATTAATATTTTTAATTTTTTTTAAACTGCCAAAAATAACATACCCATAATAATAGTTGTAATAAAAATAAAAATATAAATCACAATGTAAGTAAAATATTGAATCGTTTTATTTATATTGTTTCAATTATTGTTTGAATATTTATTAAATTTATATATAGATTAATTTACATGTTTAAATGTATATTTAATAAATTTATTTATTGATTCTTAATATTAATAATTCCAATTACTTTCTTGAAATTTTTTTTTATTTAAAAGCATATTAAATAACATATATTAATTTAAATTAAATTAAATTAATTCAATTATAAATTAAAATTAATAAATAATATTTATTAAACCAGCGAAAGTTTGGCTCTTTTTTGATGGCACCACGTCACGTGTTGGCGCGTGAGATTTCCAGTGTTAAAAAATTAATTCTGGTACTTTCAGCAATTCAATTTTCGATGTTGAGATTTTGATGTTTTTGATGTTATAAATAATATTTATTAAATTATAATTGAATTAATTTAATTTAATTTAAATTAATAAATATTATTTAATCAAATTCAAATTTGCGAGATAGTCGAGTGAATAGTGGAGTGTTTGGCTCTTTGTTGATGGCACCACGTCACGTGTTGGCGCGTGAGATTTCCAGTGTTAAAAAATTAATTCTGGTACTTTCAGCGATTCTATCAAGCTGAAATTCTATATATAGCAGTTTTATACAATTATTAATCATGTGAAAAATTATCAAACATATATCTTTATTTTTAAGGTCACACACACACACACACACACACACACACACACACATATTTAAAAATTAATTTATTAAAATATATATTATATAATATATTATATATAGTATATAATTTAATATATATATATATATATATATATATATATTCTGAAATTAATTTTAAATTATATAAATATATTAGAAATTAATTTAATATAAATTAACACATAATAATATATTAAAATATTTTATTTTATATTTACATAATTTAGTAATACTGATTATTAATGTAAATATAAATAATAATATTTAATATGGCAAATATGTAAAATTTTGTAAAGAATGTATCAGAAGTTTAGTGTCTAACATTCTGGCGTTTGCGCATGCGTATATCGGTCGGGTCGGTCGGGACGGTCGGTCGGTCGTTTTGGAATCTCACGCGAGTTCTATACTTTTTCCCCATCCCGCAAAAGTACTCAACGCCGCTAAAGAAGTTTTTTCTTCAAAAATTTTTGAATTAAATTGATAAATTTATAGGACAGAAATTTTAATTATGTAATAAAATACTTAGTAAATAAACTAATTTATTCATCATCTGGATTAATCAAGAAAATTTTATTAGATTATCGATCTAAAAGATCTTTATTACGCATTGAGTTCAAAATTTATTAATAGTAAAAGAAGTAAATAATTTGTAGTTTTTTCTTTTGAATAATAATAAATATCTAAAACAATAGTTTCAAAGACATTACTTAGAACGGAATTACAATAATATTTTCAATAAGAATATCAATAAATATTGAATGTACTGATCCATGATATAAACATAATTATAAACACCGATTAATTCAAAAAACAATTTTATAACCTATGACTAGGTTAACAATAATTATACAATATATATATAGGCTGACTGTACGTTTTTTTAACAGGGTAGTACTGTTTTTTTAAATTTTTCAATTATTTTGTCCCGTTTTTAACAAACTATAAATTATAGTAAAAACTAAAATTGTTTAATGGAGTGTAAGAAATTTGATAGGTATTGAAAGATCGAAATTTGCATCTTAAGAATATCTCATTTGAGAAAACATTTCTTTACATCTATACAAATTTTTGTATTGGTTCTGTTACGATAGAATAATCGTTTGTAGAATCAGTAGGCATATAATATTTTTTTTTATCATCATACTTATTTATGAATACATAATATTTGAAAAGTTGGCATTAAAATGAATTCCGGCCCTAGAATTTTGTCCTCCAATCCAGATCAGTAATTGACAGCCCTCAAATAAGCATAGATAATTTTTAGGAAAGAAAAATTAATATTTAAAGGTGCAAAGAACGTAGCTAGTAAAAAGTAAAATTACCTGCTATTATTATATAATTCGTTTAAATTATTATTTTTTTTTAGATAATCCGATTAGTAAAAAAAAATATTTTTTTAAATTCTAAACATGTGGTACACTTATCTTTTTATATAATAATAAATAACAAATTTTTCATTTTGATAATTAAAAGATACTCATAATTTTCCTGACTTACTTAGGCATCTCATCACACCCGTTTTTATATTGTCTGAGTCAATGTTGGCTCTAGGATTTTAACACCCTGATGCAGAACAGTAATTGAAGCTTCTCAAATAATTATTAGAAAAAAATTTATTTTATAATTTGTATTGATTTATTTCACAAGCAGATAAAACATGATTAGTATTATAAACAAAAAAATGAAATAAATATTTATTTTAAATTTACTTATTTTAATAGATTTCAGAATTATTGCACTAAATGATTTAATCACGTTTCTTGATAATTTCATTTATTTCCAGCATTAAAATGCAATTTTCAATATTTTCATGCTTTTATTGACATAAATTTGTCAAGAATTTGGTCTGCATCAATATTATCACATAATTCGCTTTCAATTGAAATTAGTGATAAATTTAACTTGACATATCGGAGATTTATCAAAAAATTTTGCAAATTATTGCAATATTTTTTTTAAAATAGCGCCATCTATATTACAAATAATATTAAAGTTTGATAACAAATTAAATTTTTACCGACCGACGATAACGATAGTAAGGGAGGTATGGTTTTCACACCAAATTTCACATGTGGAGATTTTTACATATCTCCACGAATCATGCATTTTCTTAACAGAAAAAAGTATTTTTAGCATGATGTCTGTCCGTCCATCCGTCTGTCCGTCTGTCCGTCCATATAGATGTGTACAGCCTGAACGGTTCAACCGATTTTGATGAAATTTGGTATATTTTCTTAATGCATCAGTGGGATGAATTGATCAACTTTTGGTGCAAATCCGGAAACCGGAAGTGGTAGTATTAGCGATCGACGATAGGAAGGGAAGGGTTATTTTCACACCAAATTTCACATGAGGAGATTTTTTTATATATCACCACGAATCATGCACTTTGTATTGGTTTTATCCTCGGGAAAATCATATTTATTAGTTTTTTCTTGATTTAAAATTATATGACGTAATCCAGCCATTCATGACGTCACAGCCTGGTCTTGCATATATATTATAAATAAAATAAAATTAAAAATGTTTATATTTATTATTTATGTATCCATATCTGTGTTTTATTACATTAATAGATATATTAAAATTATTTGAAATTGTTTCTGTAGCTGGAAATTAATTTACTTCAAATCGTCGGTCGGTTCGGAACTGGCCACAGGTCAACTTATTTTGATTAGTTTCGAATGAATTTTTCTTTAAATTCGGGAAAATATCTAATAATTCAGCTTAATCTTTTGCTATTATTAAAATATTCTTAAAATTGTCATCTGATCGGTAGTTTTGATGATAAGTAATTAAATTATCAAGTCCTTAACTATTAAATGTTTACTTGGATTTTGGAGCATTTCAATTACGACGTATATTCATGATAGTATATCCTACCAAATTATTATAAAATTTACTTTGTGACAGAATAACATCGATTCGCATGGTCAACTGCCGACAAAAATTGAATCGTCATTTCCTACAATCTTACTATATTTACTACTTTACTAAAAGTCGACTACAAGTCTTCAACTATTTTTATTGTTTAAATATTTCGTAAATTTTGGCGCCCTTAAACAGAAGCGGCCCGTTGCGACTCATCTTTTGAGTCGGCCTTGATTAGAGTTGATTAGAGAGTTATGAACCATTTTTTGAAATTTGTTTGTAATTTTTTTCCTTCTAATTCTCAACTCATCATTTTATAACACTGTCCCTTTTTTGATATTATATTGTCTCGTTTTGCTCCCTGGAGAGCCGCGAAAATATTTTTTAATACTTGAAATTTTTGTACATTTTCGATTATTTTTAAATTTTTTTCAATATTGTTCCTAAAAAAAGGTAAGATGATTTTGTGGGCAAACTTTTGAACATTTTCGATTATTTTTAAATTTTTTCAATATTGTTCTTAAAAAAAAAGGTAAGATGATTTTGCGATGCTCTGAACCATTTCCGATGGAGAGAAGTTTTCCAATTTTTCAAGAGAGTAAAAATTTATATAAAAATCGGATGTATTAAGGGAACCTCGGAAAAAATCCGATTATTTAGGGAGCGGCAAACCAGAAAAAGTTTGGGAATCTGAAGCCTTAGACAATATGGTCACCCGATATATATATATCCAAGATGATTATTATAAAAATACATTCATATTGTAGAAATTTTCTCAATTTCAAACAAAGCTTTGTGTGTAGACATTAATTTTAAAATTAAAAATTCGACGGTAATGGATTGCGTCTCTAGAGGTGGGTTCGAGAACAAACTTTCCCACTGGGAAGCGTTCATTAAATTTTGTTCATTGTTAAGTTATGGGCAGCCAACTACATTATGTATTAGGATATTTTATAAATAAATTATTTCTATTTGTAGTTTTTTATTTATTTATTTCTTTTTCTACTTTATTCAATTATTAAATAATCTCGGCTTCTGCAGCTTAGAAACCTAAACAGTAACCGTCTTTATAAAATTGATTCATTTTTAATTTCCTCATTTAAATATTAGGTGAATCATCTTTATGTATCAAAGTTACCGACAAAATGGCACCCAAGAGAAAAAATATTTAGAATTATTCATTATTAAATAAAGATAAATTGCAAAAGAATGAGGGAGGAGATAATTAGTCAGGGATAAGACTTCTAGACAGATTCTAGAAGTTTTATATCAAGATAAGATGGAAATTATTATATTAAGATATTATCGTTGTTGACAATAGAAAGGTATTCTTAAAGCTATAATTCTTAAAAACTATTATTTATATTTAATACCAGATGCTCATAGCGTCATCGGGGCTCTGCATACGTAGCCAGGGGGCTTCTCTCCCTGTATTCCAGAAGTGACGCATAGTATTTTGTTGAAAGTTGGTATGAGAAATAGCTTTTCATTTATTTTGTTACAATTATAATAAGTATAATAAAAACTTTATTTTCTTTTTTATTTCTTATTTATTTTTTAATTTAATCACTAAATTAATTATCTATTTTATTGGGATACAATATTCCTTAATATTTATTTTATTATACGTTTTTTATTATAATTGGACGAAAGGTGTATAATCAAATGTAAAGAAATCTAAAGAGAAAGGTAGACATGAAACATCTTATAAAGCTAAATTTAATTATTTTTTTTTTACATTTAAAACAATAGATAGACCTAAAATATATCAACAAATTTTAATCTAAATTAATTGATTTATTTATTTGTTCTATGGGTGGTTTGAAAATTTAAATATTTATTTTCTGTAATCACACACTAAGGATAATAATATTAGAAAAGAATTTAAATCGAGGTTGTTATCATGCAGTAAAGGGACTTATCTCGTCAAAATTATTATCAAGGGAATCAAAATTAACATGTATAAAACAATTATTTTTCCAGTTGCATTATATTCATATACAGGCATGGCCTTTGATCTTGGGGGTCGAAAGTAAATTTAGAGTATTTGAAAACAGGATTCTTCGTAGCATTTATGAATCACCGGGTAATGGCGGAAACTACATAACGAGGAATTGCATGACCTCCATGCATCTCCAGACATAGGGTTATAAAATTGAGAAGGTTACGATGGGCAGGACAGGTGGCTAGATTAGGAAGCGTCCGGTAGGAAGACCAAGGACGCAGTGTGTGGACAATGTAGGGAAGGATGTAATAGAAATTGGAGACAATAGGAGTTAGATGGATGTAGGGACTCTTAGGAAATGTGATCGAGTTCCGTAGAGCCACAGAGATAGATATAGATAGTTTGTTACTATCTCGTAAGAGATAGTATTGCGATCACGAAAATTTCCGATGTTGAGATTTGTATGTATGTAGACAAGATTGCGCAAAAACGGTTTGAGCTAGAATGATTAAATTTGGTACATGGACATTATTCAAAATTCATAGTTTTCTATCAACTTTTGAAAAATGTAGCTCAACCGGAAGAGGGTCATTACCTACAACGATTTGATTTTTTTTCCTCTAAAGTGACCGTGAAAATAAAGATATATGTTTGATAATTTTTCACATGATTAATAATTGTATAAAACTGGTATATATAGAATTTCACTTTGATTGAATCGCTGAAAGTACCAGAATTAATTTTTTAGCACTGCAAATCTCACGCGCCAACACGTGCCATGGTGCCATCAATAAAAAGCCATACATGCGCTGGTTTAATATTTATTATTTATAATTTATAATTAATTAAATTTAATTTAAATATAATATATTTTGTTATTTAATCCAATTCAAATTGCGAGATAGTCGAGTGGAGACACTCCAGCTTTTTTTATGGACCTTTCATGCTTTTACTCAATTTTTTAAGACAATAGATGTTTTACAAAATTTCAAATTTATTAATTCTATACAATATTGACACACGTTAAATATATATTTTTTCGAATTCGTTTTAGTAATTAATACACTTTATCGAATATTATAAATAATTTAAAAATTTATCCCATTATATAAAATTGAGAAAAATTTAAAACAAACCCATAGAATTTCGGGAGCATGCATACAGACAATCATGAAAAATTTTATAGTCATTCTAAATTATTTTATGTACAATATAAACATGTTATTGTTGAAAAGGTAAATAACTATTTTTACACAAAAATATAAACCTGGAAAAATAAAACAAAATAATAACAACAGTTGTTAAAATGTTTTCAAATCTGGGAAAAATTAAATAGGTATTTACACACAGAAAACAGTAAGGAATTGTAGTTTGAGATTTTGAAAATATTATTTTATTTAACATATCAACATTGAGAACTTTTATTTCAATGGGTAAATTATACTAGAATTTCTATAATTCAATTGTTGAGACTTTGTTACTATGTGAAAAATATTTTTTTTATACATCTTTCTTAAAATTGTTTCAGTTTTTTGGACATTCCTAACTAAATTCCTGAAAATTCACCAAATTATAGTATTTGAGCAACAGGTCTTTATAATATTCAATCTGAACCGTGTTATATATTTGATTAAAAATATATACTAGAAACGACCACTACTGATACTAAATCTACATCGTAAGGCTAGATACTACATTTATAAAAATGATATACAATTGATTTTAATATATAATTAAAATAGTAATTTAAAAATTAATTCAATTATTTATTTTTATAGAAGATTATTGGAATGTAAAATTTTATTTCAGAATTTCTAAATATTTTTATAAATTTTTATTTTTCTAATTTTCCTAATGTTTTTACTATAATAGATGCTACTTCCGTTAATGTAAATATGTTATGCAATATCTTAGTATATCCTGTAACTATTCTTTATAAAAGTACGAGTATTATAGATACTTTTAGATATAATACTGTACTGATATTTTCAATTCAGTCCCTAATTTTAATAATTTCTTTATTTTATATTTAAGTTTTTATTAATGCCAATATCTCTATCCCTTTCTTTTTATGTGTTTAAATATTATATAATTTATTAGTTTTAAGAATTTGAAATTTGATCGCACTTAGAGATATAATTAGTTAATTTATAAAATAAATTATTTAATTAATATAGAACTTTGTAAATAGAATTAGAAAGAGACGGAAGAACTCCCTGTCTGTGTGTGTTTATGTGATGGTGTGAGTGAATTTATCCGAGTGTTGAATTTGTTTATTGATATTGTTGTAAAAATCATTCTTTATCGAGCCACCAGAGAAAATAGACGTGTTCTATTTTGCTCAATCAACTTTTATAGAATGTTTGCGTTTCTAAATGCTTTTTAACTCTCATTCGTTTCCAAACAAAATATTTAAATATTGGAATTAAAATAGAAAACAAAAAAGTATTATTTCCTTAATTATTTTTCCATAAAATTGGAAAAAAGTGATCTCAACCAGTGAAGACACAAGACAACCTGGTTCTTTCGATCCTCACAAAATCTACTCATCTGGACCTCTTGGAAATCATCACGACATCATCTGTCAGCCGCCATTTCCACACCACGACACGGATAAGACTTTATTTGTAAAACTAATTAATATGATTTATTGCTTAAAATAACAAAGATTCTTAAAAGAAAATTTTCTAACGTTATTTTTTTTTACATTAATAAAATTTATAAAAGTTCACATCTAATCTCTTTCCTAAGTGTTTTTCTCTCTTCCATTGTACAACTCTTTCTCTATTTCACGCTGGAATCCTTGTTATCTGAGTGCTACATCCTTATCTGGACCACAAATTAAAATTACCTCCTTCATTCACAACCCTTGTCGAATTAGAAGGATTCCATATTTTTTTTCCCCACTTCTCCTACCTTCATTATCTTTTAAAAACCTCATTAGTAATTTAAATCATAATTACTAATTGATTTGAATTTAATAAATTAATTAATGTATTTATTAATTTATTAAAATCAATATTAATTATAATCTAATTAATTCTAAACTTATTAATTTAATTTAAATTAAATATTAATTTAAATAAAAAAATTATTTATATTAATTTTTTTAATTGATTCTTTCCCCATTTTTTTTTTTACAAACATCACACCCCTCATTCTTTCCCCTTCCCCTTTCCCCCTATAAACCCTGCAAAAACCTTTACAATACTTTATATCAAAAAACTAAAAGGATTATTAAAAATTATTATTTTATTTTATTATTTAATTTAGATTATTTTTATATTATTAAAACCTTTATTTATTTTTTGTTTTGATATTTATTTTTTAATTTAATCACGAATTTCAATTTCCTTAAGTCTCGCGATTTTTTATATGTCTGTCCAATTTGGTCTACCAATGGATCGTCTCCAATTGGCTTCTCCGCAAGCAAGTTTCCAAATAGTCTTCACTCACGCTTTTTATCCTATTATTAGAAGATACGCATTGCCCTCAAACAAATGAATTGTTATGGTAAACGAAAAGCTTTGTTGAGCTTAATACAAATTTTAAAAAATTAAATTCTGGGTTTTTTATTAAATATTGATAAATTTTCTGTTTAAATATGGATATTTACGAATATTGTAGTAAAATTTCATTGTTATAGATCCAGCCAATTTGAGCCTATAGTCTTACAATTTCTTGGACGACAGAAAGTCTCGAAAAATTCTGAAGTTTCTATGCCATGGAATGTGAAGATAAAAACCTTTTATCCTGTAATATAAAGTTGATAATCGTTAACCGACCATAATCCGTTCAAAGTTCTCAATCCGAATTGTTCGTTAAACGATCATTGATTTTTTTGTAAATCGAGAAATTCGCTATTTTGAACCTAAATTTGTAATATTACTTCTTATTTGTTGTAATACTTCTCAGTTTCTTCTTTATTCTCACCACACTTTAAACTCATCATGCATTATTAATACATGTTTAATCCCAGCCATCCTTTTAAAATTTGCAAATTATTCAGTTGAAGTCTCAAATTCTACCTAGTTGGTTGACGAATTTGGAGTTTGTTCTTTCAATTTCTCAAAAATTTCTCAATCCTTCTCTTAATACTAGTTACATCTCATTTCATTTCCCGTTCATTTATCCAAACTAAAAGCAACCTCTCCATTTTTACCGACCAACGATAGTAAGGGAGGTATTGTTTTCACACCAAATTTCATCTGGGGATTTTTACATATCTCCAAGAATCATGCATTTTGTTAACAGAAAAAAGTATTTTTAACATAATGTCTGTCCGTCCGAATAGATGTGTACAGCTTGAACGGCTAAAAGGATTTTGATAAAATTTGGTATATTTATTTAATGCATCAATATGATGAATTGTTCAACTTTTGGTGTATATCCGGAAACCGGAAGTGGTAGTATTACCGATCAACGATAGGAAGGGAAGAGTTATTCCTAATTTCACATGAGGAGATTTTTATATATCTCTACGAATCATGCACTTTGTATTGGTTTTATCCTCGGGAAAAATCAACTTAATTAGTTTTTTCTTAATTTAAAATTATATAACGTCACCCAGCCTTTCATGACGTCACAGCCAGCGCCTCCTTATATATTATAAATAAAACAAAATTAAAAATATTTATGTTATATCCATATCTGTTTTTTATTGCATTAATAGATATATTAAAATTATTTGAAATTGTTTCTGTAGCTGGAAATTAATTTATTTCAAACCGTCGGTCGGTTCTGTGCCTGGCCAACTTATTTTCTTTGCTTCGCTGAGGTCATTCTTGTTAGAAGCTCCGTTTCCTTTAGCTGATTGAGTAATCTTGATAATATCTTTTTTAGCTAAGATTGTTCAAGCCATATTGTGTCACATTATCAACCGCCTTCTGCCCACTTTGCACAGTTCTTCAAAAATTGAATTTAATGAATTTGTAATATTATTAACTTTTATTTTCATGTATTTAAGTCTTGAAAATTGCTGTTACAAGTCTTAGAGAACTTTTAAATGTTTCGTTTCATATGATTTCATAGTCACTTTTTTCAAAATTTATTTTTTTATTCACAGTTCCTTAAAACATGTAAATTTTGCAATTTAAATATATATTAAATATAATAAATAAATACGTTATATAAATATATATTTACTGTAGCAATAAATATAAACATAATAAAAAATAAAAATCTATTGTGATTTACCCGTTTTTTTGTTCTAAATTAGGAAGTTAACAATCAAATGCAAAAATGTCTGGGAGTTACGCTTTGAGTGTTTCCAATCCAAGTAATCCGTCGAGAAAATTTAATTCTATATTGAAGTATTTATTTGATATTGAGATCAGAGTCATTGGATTCGAACGTGACGTTCTTCTTCAATAACTTCTTTCATCCAGGAAATAAATGCTAGGCTTGCCTGAAGAATGTGCAGACTCCCATCAACAAATGAAAAAGCTCCTCTTCTCGTCCACTCCCTCCCTTTCATTCCCCACCTTGTGTCTACTCTTTTTTATTTTAAAATTCCTTCCGAATTCACAAACGATTTGAACAAGAGCCACGAAATCCTCGTCAACCATTATTTTTTTTAATAGAGTTTAAAATTGAAACAAAGTTCATGTATAATAATTAAAATAAAAATCCACTCTAATTCTATAAAAATTGTTTTTTATTAATAAGTTGTTTTTATAAATTTTCACTAGTATTATAGAATTCAAAAATTATATTATTTTATAAGGATTCAATTAAAACCTTAATCCTGCTTAGCCATGACCAGAACATCTGCATTTTCGTTGTCTTTTTTTAATCCAATCAAAATTTCAATAAATATGAATGAATGTGTTGCAAAGGTAATATTACATTTGTTAAACTCATAAATCACTCTAGAATTGTTGATGTATAATCAATGAAGCAATTCCGCTTGTCATCCTCAACAGTTTAACAAGAACTTTAATTGAAAATTAATAATACAAAGAATTGCCATCAATTTGAATAACAATATATCAATATTTCTCTCTATTTATTTTTAGAAAAATATTTTAAATAAATTAATAAAAAAACTTTATTATACACTCTTTTGAATAAAAAATGTCCTAAAAAATTACAAATTTTGAACATTACAGACAGAAAAGTAAAGTTAATAAAAAGTGTATAAAAATTAAGAATATTTAAATACAATGTTCTCCTAATTAAACAAAAAATATTACAAAATTTATTATATTTTAATGAGAATGAATTATTTTCAAATCTCAAGAATTATTAGTAATAATATATATACCTATATTTAGTAATAATTAATTAAAATACTTCCCTACATATTTGGTGGATAGTAAGAGATAATAAAATTTATTTATTTTAAAAGAAATGAAGCTAGGAAGAATATTTATTTTGTAAAAATGTTATGTATATACAACTAAATCAAAATTATATATAGATATTTTATAATTTTTCTTTAAATTTAACAATATTAAAACATTATAAATGCCCTTTTATTATTAAAGAAAGACGTGTTTTTAAGGGCTAAATAAATTTATACTAAAATCAAATCTTATAATTAAGTTATTATTCTATTAAAAAATATATATAAATTTTCGATCAAATAACACTCAAATTTGAAAGTCTAAGTAATAATAAAAATAAAAATAATAATAATAAAAAAATCAAACAAAATGCCCTTTCGACCTTTTGTAAAAAGTTGAGAGGGTAAGAAATAGCCTTTTAGATCATTAAATGAAATTTACTGTCTGTTACCTTAAAGGCATAAACAAGAGATTGATAAATAAAAAATAAACTTGAGTTTAAGCTCTGATTGAATTACAATCTTATTTACTTTAAATATTGTTCTAGTGTAAACGACAATAAACATTGGGTTTAACTTTCAATTCAATATATTAAATTATATTTTTTTATAAATGAAATTGTTTAACCTTATTTGTGCGTTTAATATTTTATTATATAGGTCTAAAAAGAACAGCGTAAGATAAAATTAAACAAGATTTATGAAGATTTTGATACGATGATAAAAAACATGTACTTATCTAAATTTAATAAAGTATTAATTCATCATTTAATAAAATGAAAAATAAAAATCTTACTCCGTATTAATATTAATAAATATCAAACATTTCCCAAGTGTATTAATTTAAAGTATCACATTATACTAAAAAATATTTAATATAATAATTATCATATTTTTTTTAATAATTTGAATTTTTAATAGAATCAGAGTTACTACTACTACTTTGTATGTTATTATTTGAATGGCGATTCGGTGAATCAGGTATTAATATTACCAGCCAAACCCGAAAATAAGTCATTTTTTTTATTGACCGAGAGGAGGGTCGGTGAACCTGGTATTATTATTGAGGACCCCAGTTCAATTCATTTTAATTAGATTGATGCAATGAGGCAACATTTAATAATTGTAATAAATAGTTAAAGAATTGTGTATCAATATTTTTTAAAGGGTCGAGCGAGAGCTCGGTGTCCCAGGTATTAATATTACCAGCCAAACCCAATAATAATGAATCATTTTTTTAACTTAATTACAGAGCCGAGGCTTGGGGTCCCGGTATTTATTTTATTATGCTAATGATTTATCCATTTTTATATTTATATAAATTAATAATATTTTTTTAAGAAGTTATTCTTAGTCTTTTCAAGGAATATTTTTATTTTTGAAAATCAAATGAATTACGAAATTCATTCATAATATATTATATTAGAAATTCAAATAAAATAATTCCAAATAAAAATATTTCCCTTTTAATTATTATCAAATTGCTAGTTGGGTACGAAAAGAATCCACAATATTTCCACTTCTATTCTTCATTTTAGCATTTACTTTTCTTCTTCTCTTCCTTGTCCCTTCTTCATCTTCTGGCGTCCTCGTATTCTTGTGCTGCATATTCTTGTCCTTTGTATCCACATTACTAAGCATATCATATTGAACAAATTGTCCATCCACGATAAGGCCGTTATTTCTCAATTTATAAATCTTTCCTTCTTTTATATACATGTTTCTTATATGGACAAGCTCCTTTCTTTGAGTTTGCTTTTTCTTTCCAAGATCGTCACTTATATATATCTTGCTGCCTTTGAGTTTCTTCGTATTCCACAATATCTTCATCTTATGGTTCTTAGAAACTAGGGATAGACGATCGGCCCTCTCTCAACATTTCGTTTTCCAATTCTCTTTATATAATTAATATCATTACTGGAAGTTGTTACCGTTATCATTCCATTGCTGATCTCTAAAATTGACTCTTCCAAATCTTCATAGGTTTCATTTTATCACTCCGTGGATAATTAAGTTATTTTGTCTTTTAAGGAATTCAATTTCTTCTCCTTCTCGAGACACTTCACTTTTTAGTTCACCATTTTCTTTCTTTAATTCTTCACATTTCACCTTCATGTCTCCCAAGGCTGACGAGATATTTCCTAATTGTTCTCGTATTAATTGTTTAATTTCATTTTTAAATTAATCAATTTTTTTAAAACTTCTGTAAAATTCTTCATTTTCGACACAAATTTAAATATATATATAATATATATTTCTATTTATAATGCGTCCGATCTCTGTCACGGCCAAAGAGCGAGTCAATTACATTTAATAAATTGAGTTATTTAATAAAATTAAATTATAACATTTTATATATTTTAAATAAATGCAATATTTTATTAGAGTGGGAAACCTAAAAATCTTTTTGACTAATTGTAGGTCCACAATTTTTTATTAGATATTCAATAGAATAGTAATTTCTATATTTATATTTTTATACGAGAATACAATATAAATAATTCTTTTAGAAAATAAATAATTAATCATGCATATTTGTACAAAAAACGATAAATATAAAATAAATGAATATTAATTAATTTAAACAAAAGAATATCTGAATAATTCTCTCAAAATACATTTATACTTTAAGTAAAATTTAATACAATAAATTATTTTGGAATTATAATTTACATTATTTTTCTAATAAATAATTGTCAATTGTCTCTCATAATTTTGATTCTTTTTCAAAATTATTTTTTCTTATTGTAATTTCCTTATCAATATTGAGACAAAATTTTGTATCTTTTGAATATTGATTCCATTTAACGCCTAATCTATCACACCACGGCGAATTAGGATCCCTGAAACAAAAATAAATGATATACTATATTGTAAATTATAATTGATTAATTAATCATTGTAAAATTTTTATTAGATTTATGTATTACCAGTTTAAGTATATATATATATATACATATATATCTGTAAATTTAAAACAACAAATTTGTAAGCGCCTACTAATTAGACAACTAAATTGACAGGTTAATAAAATTCATAGATCATATTAGTAATAATAGTAAATATTATACTAATAATTGTAAAAGAGATATTATATTCTTCCATTTTATTTGATTGATTTAATTTATAAAAATAATATAAAAATAATTATAAAAATAATTTTATTAATTTTTTATAATAACAGCGAATTTTATTATGATCATTTTCCACAAAATTAAACAAAGAAAAAAATATTTAAGTTTTTCTAATTTTAAATTTTAGAAAATATTTTGTTACAAATGAAAGTCTCACAGTATTTCGATAAAAATAGAACTATTACTCAATTAATTAATAAACTAGATTAAGTTTATTAGAATTAATTATAGAAAAAATATTATACAATAAAAAATATTTACCCAGTTTTTGCAAAATTGGTCCACCACTTGGTTAAGCGATAAATCATTTCAGATTCTAAAGAATTTTTTTCAGGTTTTTTACCAATTAAATCACAAGAAAATAGATAATTCAAAAAATCAGAATGACATGCTCCTGAAAATTTAAAAATGTTTATTCATTATTTAAGATGAATGAATTTATATAAATTTGAAATCAAATAATAAATATTTTTTTCTTTTTTTATAAAAATGTAATAATATAAAATTGGTTACATGTTTTAACCCTTATATCTTATTTTTCACAATACCTTAAGATTTTATAGTTTAAATAAATAAATAACATGCTCAGTAATAAAGAATTACTAAATATAAAATATGAACAAAATTACCATTAAGAAGAGGAGAAAATTGCAAAACAAAAAAAAAAAAAAATAAATCAATCAATAAAAATTGGGTGGTAAGTGAAAATTGTGTGTTGCTTATGTGATCTTTTTATGTTTACAAGCATATAAATGCCCCCAAATTATAGAATTCATGAACAAGCAAATGGGTGTTAGGTATTTGGTTGATACTAAGTAACGTTATCTTAAATGAAATCCTGTAAGAGAGGCTTCTCTATTTCTTAAAGAGATACGGGATCAAACGGGAGGCTTAAATTGCCGTATATCTCCACCTTCTCCTGATGACCAGCTATTTGTTCTTTGTCATTTGTTCAGGTCAATGCTCCCTCCATATAGGTTTAATAAAATAGATTGATCATTATTTAATATAAAACATTAATTATTTATTTAAGTTACAAAAAAAGTTGTAAATTGTAATTTAGAAATTCATTAATTTTCTTCTCATTTTTATCTTTTTGTTTTTTCTATATTTTTTTATCATCCCTATGTAAAATTTGAGCTTGAAATATTCTCCAATTACTAATTAGAAATTAAATTTTATTCATTTGGAGAGTTTAACATTATTATTCATTTAATCCAATAATTATTATTTATTATAGATTAAATAGATAGAAATTTTAGGATTATTTTCAATATTAAATTTAAAATATAAACTATAAAACATATGTATTAATTAAAGATAAAGATTTTTATACTTTTGATAAAAAACGTTTTGCCTGTAATTAGTTTAATTTAATCTAATAAATCATATTTAGTAAAGTATTATTTAATAATATCTGTGTGTGTGTATTAAATAATTATTTATTATTTTTTATAAAATTAAATTAATAAGATTCTTCTCATATCCTATTAATATTTTAAAGTTGTATGAGATGTATTAAAATATTGAGTTTTATTAAATATATAAGGTATATTATATATTAATTATTATATTTGTTTATACTAATAACCTAATGAATTATAATTTTATTGTGAATATAAACATACCTAATATAAATCAGTAAAGATAATAAAAATAAATAATTTAATGATAACGTTTTTAATATATCAACTTTTTTAATTGTTTTTTTTATTTAGTTTGTTTTTAAATAAAATAACTAAATTACAATAAACCTTTTATCTTAACATGAATAAATACCTTTATTTTCATGAACTTTGAGTGCCATTCTATTAAAATCAAGTGAACCAGTAAAAGAATAGTTACAGATATATACATGCGAGGAATGATAATCTATAGAACGAATAGGGCTTACAATACCGGGATCTCGGGATCCCGGACGATTTTTTTCCGGTATTAAAAACCGGTATTTATATAAAAATACCGGTATTTTGGTATTGCGAATTTACGAATTTACAAAATGTAGAATCAGAAAGAGCTTTTTCGGCCGCTGGTTATTTTTGTACGAAAATTTGGTCCTCGCTTGATGATGAAACGCTTGATTCGTTGTATTTTTTAAGAGCAAACTTTAATAAACAAAACGCAAGTTATTAATATTAAATACTTTCAATTTATATTTTTATATTTTTTACTTCTTTAATTATATTTAATTCTTTAATTATATAATACCATACGAGCCTATTATATGTAAAATGTAACATAGAATTTAATATTTACTTTATTTTACTTGCACGTTTTTTTGCATCTATCTACTCCTACTCTTTCTATGTAATAAAATAAATAATATCTACTCATTTCAGAACAATATTTATTGGATTTCATATATTATTTGTTAAAAAGTCAATATAACAACTGAGGTAAGAAGAAATATAGCTAGTAAATTTATTATTAATAATACCGGTATTGTAAGCACTAAGAACTAATCGTGTTTGATTTTACTAACAGATCTCCAAAAATCTAAAAAATAACAATTAGTTAAAAAAAAATATATTAGCATCGATTATATGTATTGCTATAATAATGTTTTTTAATTAACAGTTATTTACAAATATTATATATCAATATCAAAGAAAGATATATTAAATGCATTTTAACTAATTATACTTTTTCTTTTTATCTTATTTTATCCTAGCAAAAATTATATATACCTATATATTTGTATTTTGAAATATTAAACCTCTCGAAGCAGTGGCGCAACCAGGATTTGATCCTGGGGGGGGTTTTGACTAGCCGCTCCACCTTCCTATGGCGCCCCCCCCCCCCCCGGGCTCTCTCAAAGACAAATTTTCATTAAGATTTTTTTTATATTAAATATTTAAAAAAGTTTTGTAAATGAAACACTGTTTTACAAAATCTGGCAAAAAAATTTAATTTTGTATTTTATTTACTCGTATTCACAGTTTTAGAAAGAAAATATTTTTTCCAGCTATAAGTAAATTATTTTAGCTTTCCTCATGAAATAAGGATAGCTTATACGATGATCGGAAAATTTTGAAAATTTTTGCTCCGAGATTCTTTGAGATTTTCACTTTTCAGACGGTTCTGAATCCAAAACTGCAAAAATAATTTTTGAACCGGCTCGTTACCGAGATTACGTCTAAACAAAATGAGATATTGTATTGAAATTTGATATTTAGATGTTTTTTTTTTTGGGAATGATGGGCGGGGATTGGATTGTTGTTGGACAAGATCGGACCATAAGTAAGGGTAGTTTAAAGATGTGTCAAAGCATATTTTATTGATTTTCTCAATAAATACCGATTTTTATGAGAATTATCATACTATCGTATTAAATTTATAGGGAATCGAATTTACTAAAAGTTTCATTATATTCATTTTTACCTAATCTTAATAATAAAGGAGTTATTTATAAAAAACTATTAGGTTGTCCCATAAGTTTTTTCCGCGTCACGCTATGAATGAATCTAACTGCCTATGTTTATATATATATATATATATATATAAACATGCAGGCTTATCTCTTAGCCGTTTATGGCATCTTATTTAATCATCCCAGAGCTTTTTCAGAATTCGTTTCGTTGGTGACAAAGTCTCTTTAAAATTTTTCTACTATGGAGAGCCAAAAGATCATTTGCGGCAGAAGAGATTTGCACCGTTTAAATTAAAAATAAATGTAAATTACCTGTGAAAATTGAAAAATGTTTGTTTCTGAAATAGGTAAAAAATTAAAATAATATTCTCTTATAATTTCATCAACAAATTTAATTTTTTTTTTATTATTTTTCAAAATTTCCTGATAACTTTTTGGAAAAATATTGGAATAATCATTTTTAAGTTCTTCAAGAAATTTCTTATCATAAAACATTCCTGAAAAATAATAAATATATAATTTTTTTATTAATGAAATATTATTTTTTAATGAATATTTATTTATGATTTATTTAGCAATTATAATAAAGCAATAATTAAATGGAAAACTTTATAACAAGGAAAAGTTTAAATAAAGAACATTTATCTTTCTAATTCAATTCACACTTAACCATAATCACCAGATTTGGCCTCCATATTATTTTTGCCTGTCTCAGGACATCATTTTATTAATATAGCTGAATTTAATATAGATAATCTACATTGTAAATTAATACAAATCTTTCAAAAAAAAATATTTTATAGTATTTATTTAAATTATATATATATATACATATATATAACGTTTTTAGGATTTTGTCTTCATAAATAATTGCTTTTTTTAATTTTCTCTCCGAGACATAGAAAAAAAGGTTCTTATCTTACAAATAGAATAAAACATTATATATTAAGTAAATGTTATTCTTGAAGTAATGTATTAATATATATTTATTATAATTATTATATTAATTAAAAATTTCTCTTTTAATCTTATAAATTATTTTGAATTTCTTTTAAAATGAAAACCAACTCAATATTTATCCGTCAAATGGCGTGAATATTAAAACAATTAATGTTTAATTACATTAAAATTATAATTCAATTATATTTCTTCCATACCTTCTAAGTCCATTGAAATATCTAAAAAAATTTTCAAAAGTCTATCTCAATATTAAGTTGATGAAAAATCGATTTCAATTTGTCAAAAGAGCGAACAATCAGACATGAAGAGAAGTTGATAAAAATGTTATAAAAAGAGTAAACATGTAGATATTAGAATTCTATGAATATAATATGACCGACACATATTAGAAGAAATTCATTATTATTTTACTTATAAGATAAAACCAAGGGATATGACGCACAAATCGTGTTTTTGCCAAATCTCAAACACTAATACCTATTATGATATGATTATTGGTATATTGAACCAGGGACTATTAGGTACTTATAGCATAAATTATAGCTTTATTCTTAAAAATAAAGTATTTTGCGTAATATCACCCTGCTAGGTGTGGGGATATGGCTTATGAGAAATTACATGTGAAACAAAAATAAAAACTCATAAAGTTGAAATGTTTAAATATTTAATTAGATAAGTTTTAAGAATTAAAAAAGAACATAACTTAGATAATAAGCATGCCATATTCCTCGAACACACAATGCATCATATCACTCCTTCGACACAATTTTAGATAAAGACTTGCAAATAGTAAACAATGTGGGATATGTGAATAAATAAACCTTAATATTAATTTTAAAGAATATGCAAAAACGTAGAATATCCTATATTTGGATAAATTGGAAAACAAAGAAATTACAAGCATTTGAATTAATATGATGAAATTTCGATTGTGTTGATCTTCAAGATGATGAACATACAAATTCTCCCTGCATGACTGTTAGCTTATAACTAATGGTCATTTAGAAGGCTAGTATCGTTCCCCAATTTTTCTCCCACACCAAAATGGTTAGTTTTCGAGATGTAGAAAACGCGCCATATCCTTAACCGTTTGATATCACTCGGTTTTACCTTATCACAATTAAATATACCTACCATGTAATAGAAATGAACCTTCATTAGTACATGTCCTAAATAGAGTTGGGATATCTCTAAAACGTTTTACTTTCATTATATATTTGGGTCTTCATCAAGAAATGCTTCAGGATGTGCTGCTCAATACATGGTATATATTTAGTTGACGAATATCTAAATTCCTGTAAGACATAAACCACATACATATATTCATAATATTAAAAAATTGATATTTTGTATTTTTACTTACTAAAGGAGTTCTTTTAGTAACAGTCATAAGATCACCCAATGGAATATTTTGTAAAAATCACTTCATGATCGTTAGTTGATTTACATCCAAGTTCTCCAGCAATGCGAAGTGTTTTTTTTTCTTAAATTCATATTAAATAAATATTTACATAGAGCAGATCCACTTTGTAAAATAGCTTTGTCAAATAGCCCTTAAAATATTATTTGTTTTTAATTAAATTATTTTATATAAAGTTTTTTTTTCTGATATTATATGTAATCTTTAATCCAATTCAATTTTATTTCAGTTCAAATTGAATTTACCTTCAGCAGATTTCGATATTAACATTAAATAGGCATTCATAGCTCCACTTGAATTCCCAAATATCGTTATATTATTTTTATTTCCTCCAAATTCTTCAATATTTTTATTAACCCATTTTAAGGCTAAAACAATATCCTTTAATCCCAAATTACCAGAAAGTATTTCATTATTCAATGAACAGGCTCCTAAAATGAATCATTTAAAATTATTAGCATATATTTACATTTATTATTTATTTATTTATTTATTTGAGACCAAAAAATCCAATCCAGAATAACATCATGTTGAATCAGATAGTCGGGTCCTTACAAATCTTTAATTCCAGCTCCAAAGATATTCCCTCCGCCATGAATCCAAAACATCTCGGGAAGTTTTATATTTGTTTTCTTAGCTTGGGTAGCTAAAATCATAATTTAACTAATTTATATATATATATAATATTATTAATTTAATTGTATAAAGTGTGAATAGTGAAAATATATTCTATAACATAATTTTGATATTAATTTATTTAAATATTATCTTTTTTCCTAAGCTTGTAATAAATTATAAAAAATTTCAAATAATCGAATACGAATAGTTTATAATATTTGTTTGATTTATAATATTAAAATTACCACCTCTCAATTATGTCTATTTATTCATTTCATAAAATTATCTTTCTTTCACGTTAGCTCATAAACTTAGAAACTCTCCCATGTATTTGGACAATATCATATTGGATTCATTTAAATAGGTATAAATAAAAGGGTAGGATTTTTTGTGTAAATAAAAAAAAATCAATTACTATATCTATATATTTTTTTAAGTTTAAACAGAGTAAAGTTAATTTGTTTTTTATTTGAAAAAATATTAATATTTGAATATTTTTTGTTAGATAATTATTTAGTTATACATCTATTTTACTATAATTTTACTATAATAACTACATTTTTAAAAAATATTATTTAATCAAAGAAAAAACATTCTTTTTTTATGAAAAAAATCTTGTTAATTTTTATCTGTGAATTCAATCAACTCTAATCAGATCAAGAACATTTCGAGTGGCTTTCTGGGAAACACTGGGGCGTCCGGAAGTGATTAGGGATTAATTAGTACGCCTCTCACAACCTTACGACCTCGCCATAAAAAATATAAAAATATATATCAAGGATTAATTTCAAATAAAATAAAAAATGGTATACGATACTGATGTAATTTATTGTTTTGTACTAACATGATTTTTTTGATATATATAATTTAAACAAATAAATAAATTGCCTCAAAGTGTTTCGAATGGTTTTTTAACTGATAATTTTTGCAGAGCTGCTTATGTTCATGACCGAAATTGGATTTATAATCTTTAGTTTGTTTTGTTGACTCCTATGCAATCCAGACATAGAGTAATAAAATAAAAAATCTGGAGTGTCTCCACTCGACTATCTCGCAATTTTGAAACACACATATATATATACAGACATTTTTCTCAACCTTAGCAAAAATGACTCAGGGACCTTCAAAAAGTATAAAAACATCAAAATCTCGACATCAAAAATTTTCGTGATCGCAATACTATGTTATCTCTGGCGAGATAGTAAAAAGGTGGCAATGGACAGGACACGTAGCAAGAATCGGTGATGATAAACTAGCAAAAAATATATTTGGGGGGAAACGATTGGAAAACCAAGGATAATCTAGGAAGGGACGTCAGAGAGATGGGAGAAAATAGGAATTGAATGTGTGTAGCTCAGGATAGGGATGCTTGGAGGTATGTGGATGGTGCGTCCAAGAACTTTCGAGTTCTTTAGAGCTATAGCGATATATAGATAGCTACTTTTTGAAACTTTTATATTTTTTCAAATCTTACCTACTTATATGGAAAATTTATTTAAAAAAGCTCTAGCACTTATTTTTTAGTAAACAATTAAAAAAACCTCGTGTGTGTGTGTGTGTGTGAAAAACCGAAAATGTTTAAATATTTTTGAAAGCACAACAAAATTTAAATTTAAAATAATTTTTATAAATTAAAGGATAAATGATTATGAAATATAATTGATATAATTTTTAATATTAAATGAAAAAATCAAATTTAAAAATTTCAATATAATTTTTAATAAAAAATTATTTGGATTATAAAATAATATAAAATATTTAAATTAAATTCGAGTAAGCTAAATATATTGGGTTGGGGAATATTTTCGTGCGTTTTTTTCCAAAGTACTTTATTTAAACAAAGAACAATGATTATAACAATAAATTAATCAATTATGTATTTGATGTTACTGTTTACCACCTCCTCCCACCTCTCGACCAATTTGTTGATGATATTCCGCCAAAAATCACAAGTTGGTGAGCCAGTTTTTGAGGTCCTCTGCGCCGTCGAAGGTAATACCTCTCATTTGATTCGACATGGAGCGGGAAAGGTGATAATCGGTTGGCACAAGATCCGAAGAGCACGGTGGATGCTAAAGAACCTCCTGTTCGGTTTTGACGACTTGTGCAACATGGGGTCTGGCCTTGTCATGTAACAATATGACTTGGCCTTGTTGATCGGGTCTTTTCGATCGCATAGCCTCATTTATTCGGCATAGTTGGAAGATGTAGAGCTCATTGTTGACCGTGGCGTTCTTTCTAAGCATTTCCCAATTATGCCTTCCCAGTCCCACCAAACGCAGATTAAGGTCTTTTTCGGGTGGAGAGTGCTTGACTCTCGGTTTCGGCGTTTCTCCTGGAGCCACTCACTCCTTTCTTTGCTTCAAATGGACGTACAGACATCAATTCTTATCATTCGTAACAATTCGGTACAAAAAGCGCAGTTTATGACCGCGTGTTGCTCGATTGCTTATGAGTTGTTGAGCAGCGATTTGACGCGATTTCTTTGTTGATTTCGTTAAGCTCGTGAGACACCCAGGTTGCGAGTTTTTCGCTAAATCCCACTGAATAAAGATAATTGAGGATCGTCTAATGATCGCAGTTCTTTTTTTTTGGTCAATTCACGACTCTCTCTTTCCTTTCATAAACACCTCTTCATCGAATTCGGTAGGTCATCCGTTACGAGGATAAAATCGCAGTTTTTGTATTTAAATATTAAAATAGATAAAGTAAATAGGAAAAAATAAAAATATACAAAAAAATAAATAACACAGTTTTGCAGAGTAGAAAAAGCACTTTCTAATAAATAAAAACACTTTGCTAATCAACAAACAATCTTTAATAATGCTCTTTGAAAAAAAAACGAACAAAATTATTCCCCAACCTAATAGTTCTTAATAAAAGTTGTTAAATATTTATTTTAATTTTACCAATTCTAGGCAAGAAAAAAATCAATTCCAAGATAGATTGATGATAATTTAATTACTTACTTTCGGTGAATATACATTTAAAATTAGCTGGAGTGTCTCCACTCGACTATCTCGCAAATTTGAATTGAATTAAATATCATATATTAATTTAAATTAAATTAAATTAATTAAATTATAAATTAAAATTAATAAATAATATTTATTAAACCAGTGCATGTTTGGCTCTTTGTTGATGGCACCACGTGTTGGCGCGTGAGATTTGCAGTGTTAAAAAATTAATTCTGGTACTTTCAGCGATTCAATCAAGCTGAAATTCTATATATAGCAGTTTTATACAATTATTAATCATGTGAAAAATTATCAAACATATATCTTTATTTTTACGGTCACTTTAGAGGAAAAAAAATCAAAACGTTGTAGGTAATGACCCTCTTCCGGATGAGCTACATTTCTCAAAAGTTGATAGAAAACTATGAATTTTGAATAATGTCCATGTACCAAATTTCATCATTCTAGCTCAAACCGTTTTTGCGCAATCTTGTCTACATACATACATACACACACACACACACACACACAGACAGACATTTTTCTCAACCTTTGTGAAAATGATTCAGGAACCTTCAAAACGTATAAAAACATCAAAATCTCAACATCGAAAATTTTCGTGATCGCAATACTATCTCTTACGAGATAGTAAAAAGACTGAGTAAATTTACTCAACATTTTATCTTGTTGAGGACAAATATTACCTAATCAAATACAATAAACAAAAAAAAATAGAATATTATTCAAACCAATATTTATTTAATAGGTATATTATTATTTCATATCAAAAAAAAAAAATGAACTAGTAAAATATTAAAATTTTCAAAGATTTCTTAAATTAAATTAAAATCAATTTATTCATTTTTTTTATTCCATGTTTTTTATTCGTATTGTTTCAATTTTAAATGTGATTATAAGCTCTGAAAATTAATATAAGTTATTTACTTACATTAATTTATATTATTATAAATTTATATATATTATTCACACAAATTGTTGATATAAAAAATTTATAATAAATTAATACATTTTTAAAAACATTTCATCACTACATTTAATCACACGGATAGAATCATTCTCTCTGTTATAGGAAATTAAAATTAATACATCAATACGTCATGAGAAGTACTTTTTGAATAAGTCTTGGGAATATTAATATTAATGGAAATAAATGGAGTAAAAAATATTAATTTTAATATTAAATATCTATCATCTATCTATCTCTGTGGCTCTACGGAACTCGAAAGATTTTGTCTATCTCTGTGGCTGGCCAATTCTCTAATCGTCTAAATCTTGCCCTACATATATATATTATATATATGCAAATATAACTATTGTTTATTTTATAAAAATAGAAATTTTGTTTTAAAATCAAACCTTCATTTAGAGCAGGGGTGGGCAAATACTTTTAAGCGCGGGCCAAAATGAAATTTTCAAAATGTCTCCCGGGCCGGAGGACCATATTTCAGAAACACCAAACCGGGACATTTGTAAAAAAAAATCACATTTTTTTTAATGAAATGAAAGATCGAAATAAGAGTCAAAGTTTTTCAACGGGCCGGCTTTTGCCCACCCCTGATTTAGAGCATCATAAACTCCTTTCCAAGGTATAACAGGTTGTGGAGGCTATAAGAAAAAAATATTACTTTTATTATAATTATATTTTTTTGCTTTGAGAACAAATGTAATATTTCATTAATATTGTAAATGATTTTATTAAAATTTATTGACCTTAAATTAAATTTTAGTTCATTGTTTTTAATATAAGATTAAATTTAAATAGATAAATATAGATTAAGGTATATCATCAATTCATTTATTTCCTTCTTAATAACTTGCAAGAAATCATATTTTTAAAAATGTTCTAATTTATTGATTTGTAATTTTAAAAGATCGTGAACAAAATGTTTGCAAAGGCAAATAACGATATATAAACACAAGGGGTGCGAGTCTATTTATAGATACAATTGGGTGCTGATCATTAAAATAGATAAAGTCTCATTGATTTAGACAAAAGAATATTTGTACTCTAGTGAACAGGAAAATCACAACTACTTATATTCTCTTCTATAATAATTAAAAATAAATATAAACAAAAATTTTATATTTAAATGAATTTAAAAATATTCTATTATTGTAAATACTTTAATTATACATATTTGTCAAATTATAATTTAGTAGCACTTATTCTTGTGGAATTTTTTCATTGCTTTTTTTACCGAACGAAGATAAGAAGGGAAAGTATTATTTTCACGCCAAATTTCACATGTGGAGATTTTTACATATCTCCACGAATCATGCATTTTGTTAACAGAAAAAAGTATTTTTAGGGTGAAGTCTCTCCCTCAGTCCGTCAGTCTGTCTGCCCGTTGTGTAAGACGAGTACAGCTTGAATGGCTCAACGAATTTTGATAAAATTTGGTATATTTACTTAATGCATCACCTTTTGATGTATATCAGGAAACCGGAAATGGTAGTTTACAAAGTATTAATTTTATATTCATTGTCGGAAAATATTTCACTTAAAATATATTAGTAATTAATAATTCAGTAATTAAACTAAAAATAAAAATCAAGATAATATAATTTAGTCATTTTAATTCACGTTTTAAAATTTTTTTTATACTTTATATATATATATATATATATATATATATATAGCAATAATGTTGTTTGGAAATTAATTTATTTAAAATCGTCAGCCGGCTCTGTGTCTGGCCACAGCTCATTTTTATATTTTGTTATATTTTAATAACGAAATATTAAAATAAGTAATAAGTAATAAATACTTTTGATTGAAATTTAAATAAATTTTTCGAAAAAACTCACCTGATGTGTGTTCTGAAGTATTTAAATGTTCCCTTACCATATTTAGTTCACACATTTGTTATAATTTAATTTATTAAAAAAAAAATTGATTTGTTATTATGAATGTAGTATTCACACTTATAAAGTATATAATAATATATAAACCCTCCAAGGTGTGCTCAAAAAATTATTCATTTTAATAAATGTTTCAATATAGGATAGCCAATGACAAAATTCAAAAAATGAATTAATCTTTAATGAAAAGACCACTCGTGTAATGGCTTGCTGAATAGATTGATTAATTGTAAAAGCCTGGTATTGTGCTTGTCATTACTTGGAAACGCAATGGTCCAATTGGTGGCTGACCATAGCGGATTCCCCGAAAGCTGTAATATTGCTTTTCGGTGTATGGAGAGAAAACCTCAGTTCCTCTGAAATCACCATCGGATATTTTTACAATACGACTTTTGGGCGATTTCACCTTCATCTAAAAAATTATGATTTATTTTCAATACAATTGTTTACTTTACTAATTCTTTAAAAAAATCGTGAGTGAGTCTCACATTACTTTAATTACTAATTTAATATTCGATAATAAGGACAGAATCAAATTCATATAAATATATATATATATATATTTAATTATTTTTAATATAAAAATATGATGATTAAATAAATTCTAAATGAATAAAATTGGGTATCTATTCTTTAAAAAATAATTAATAAAAGAACAATGAATAAATAAATATAAATTATTAATTTAATAAAAAATAAACACGAAAATAGATTAAAATAAGTTGACCTGTGGCCAGGTCCGAACCGACCGACGGTTTGAAATAAATTAATTTCCAGCTACAGAAACAATTTCAAATAATTTTCATATATCTATTAATGTAATAAAAAACAGATATGGATACATAAATAATAAATATAAACATTTTTAATTTTATTTTATTTATAATATATATGCAAGACCAGGCTGTGACGTCATGCATGGCTGGATGACGTCATATAATTTTAAATCAAGAAAAAACTAATAAATATGATTTTTTTCGAGGATAAAACCAATACAAAATGCATGATTCGTGGTGATATATAAAAAAATCTCCTTTGGTGTGAAAATAACCCTTTCCTTCCTATCGTCGATCGCTAATACTACCACTTCCGGTTTCCGGAATTGCACCAAAAGTTGATCAATTCATCCCTCTGATGCATTAAGTAAATATACCAAATTTCATCAAAATCGGTTGAGCCGTTCAGGCTGTACACATCTATACGGACGGACAGACGGACAGACATCATGCTAAAAATACTTTTTTCTGTTTAGAAAATGCATGATTCGTGGAGATATGTAAAAATCTCCACATGTGAAATTTGGTGTGAAAACAATACCTCCCTTACTATCGTCGGTCGGTAAAAAAATAACATAAAATTAAGTAATAAAAATTTATAAGAATTAAGATAATATTAAATGACAAAACATTAAAAAAATAAATTTATTTCGGGTTAGGCACTTGGCGCGGTTCGTTCCCTGGAACTCTTAATTTCTTAGAAAAGAATTTATGAAAAATTAATATTTATTTAGCTATGAAATTAAAAAAATTAATCGTAGATACTACTTGAAACATTTTAAAATATTATGTATAAAAAAATTAAACTTTAAATATAAAACTTAATGAAAATAATTTTTAATTAAAACTGAAGTTTCAATTTGATTGATAAATATATTTGATAGGCAATATCAACAATTTCTCAATAGTTGCGTTGAGTATTATCAACTTTAATTTTAATTTTAATTTACCTAAACATGTTTAATTGTAAAAAGGCAATTCATGCTTATCATTGATTTTTAGTAAAATTTTGACAATAATTTCTAATTAAGAATACAGAAATTTTGTTATAGGTACCTTGAGAGCTTTGGTGAAATAAGATTGTTTATCAATTTTGCTTAACGAATCCATGCTCATTGTAGCAACTTCTAATTAGTGTTTTTATATAATTGAATAATAAATTGTTTTTTTAAAATATAACGAGATTTGAGAATTCACGATTTATAGATTCAATCCTTCTAAGAAAGATTTAAGTTCTTTTATCTGAAAATATTTAAATTTATATAAAATATAAAATATTGTTTATAAAATATAGTTCTATGGTTATATTATATAAAAAAATTTTCAAAAGGAAAAAAATCGAAATTTTTGAAAATTTTTCGTTTAAAAATTTCGTGAAAATATTGCATAAGTTCAGATCTAAATTAGCTGGAGTGTCTCCACTCGACTATCTCGCAATTTGAATTGGATTAAATAACATAATATATTATATTTAAATTAAATTTAATTAATTATAAATTATAAATAATAAATAATAAATATTAAACCAGCGCATGTTTGGCTTTTTGTTGATGGCACCACGTCACGTGTTGGCGCGTGAGATTTGCAGTGTTAAAAAATTAATTCTGGTAATTTCAGCGAATCAATCAAGCTGAAATTCTATATATAGCAGTTTTATACAATTATTAATCATGTGAAAAATTATCAAACATATATCTTTATTTTTACGGTCACTTTAGAGGAAAAAAAATCAAAACGTTGTAGGTAATGACCCTCTTCCGGTTGAGCTACATTTCTCAAAAGTTGATAGAAAACTATGAATTTTGAATAATGTCCATGTACCAAATTTCATCATTCTAGCTCAAACCGTTTTTGCGTAATCTTGCCTACATACATACACACACACACACACACACACACACACACACACAGACATTTTTCTCAACCTTAGTGAAAATGATTCAGGAACCTTCAAAACGTATAAAAACATCAAAATCTCAACATCGAAAATTTTCATGATCGCAATACTATCTCTGCCGAGATAGTAAAAATATTGTATAATCAAAAAAAAAAAAAAAAATAGTAAAAAAAAATTTCACTTTTACCTTGAAATAACATTATCATTACTTTTTGTGGCAATATTTTCTGGACAACTGAACAAGCATTAATTCAATGAACATTAACTATACTCCTTCATATAGTATATGCTAAAAATTTTTATAATTATTTAAATAGCAAAACATTTTGAATGATATGATAATATACATTTCATTATTATTAATTGTTTTGTTATTCTATATATCACTACAAGGTCACACTCATACTAATTGAAAAAGTTTTCTTTAATTATTTTAATATTTTATATAAATGTATATTTTTCACTAATAACATATACTTTTGCAAATTTGAATTTTAACAAAGGTTAGGAAAATTCAATAAAAGGCAACATGAAAAAATTCATAATTGTTTCAGAAAAAAATAGGGCTCTAGAAGAATAGTAACAAAATAGTAATTAATACGAATTACCTAATTTAAATTGAAAAAAAAAACAATCATAAGAAAATTTATTTCCTTAATGGAATTAATTTATAGTAATTTGTTGTGTTATTATTGACGAATTGGATTTCTCTTCTTTAAAAAGAAGTGAATAATTTTCTTAAATCTAACTGGTTTATCTGTTGAGACTCTTAAAGGGACTCTCGGCTAAAAATAGCCCAACCTAGGGTGGGATTTGTTTCCCCTCTTCTCATCAGGGGTGTTCTCCACTTTTTGAGTTCGACCCCGTTCAAGAGGACTACCAAATTGAACCCAGAACCAATTCAGATGCCACATATCCTGAGGGAAAGAAAGTAAATCACAATCACTGCACACTGATCAAATCTTAAAGAAAGTATTTCCAATCAATTAGAAAAGTGTCTGTAATCAGCCTTCAATTTCTTCACATTTAGCAAAGAAGTTAATTCCTTTCATTAAGGCTTATTCAAACATTTGATTCATATTTTCTTAATAAATAATATAATAGTTATTCAGTCTAAATAATTAAAATATATATAAAATGAAAATTAATAAGTTGACCTGTGGCCAGGTCCGAACCGACCGACGGTTTGAAAAATTAATTTCCAGCTACAGAAACAATTTCAAATAATTTTAATATATCTATTAATGTAATAAAAAACAGATATGAATATAACATAAATATTTTTAATTTTATTTTATTTATGTGGTATTATAAAGAGTGGTGGTTCAAAAATAACGCTTGCACTTTTATATAAAAGTAGTTTATTGAAATGAATGAAATACAATATAATTAGAATGGTGTTGTCTAGGGGTTTCATAAATTGTATACCGGAATCGTAGTTAATTGTGAAGGCGTGGGTCGTATCAAATCGTATATCGGAATCGTAGTTAATTGTGAAGGCGTGGGTCGTATCAAATCGTATATCGGAATCGTAGTTGACTGTGGAGGCGTGGGTCGTATCAAATCATATATCGGAATCGTAGTTAATTGTGAAGGCGTGGGTCGTATCAAATCATATATCGGAATCGTAGTTAATTGTGAAGGCGTGGGTCGTATCAAATCATATATCGGAATCGTAGTTAATTATGAAGGCGTGGGTCGTATCAAATCGTATATCTTGAATCTTCTTTGGGTCGTGTTCACTCGTGTTGCTAAATGCTAACTCACTGGCGTTCGTCTACGCTGCTTGTCCCCCGCTTGCCGTATGTGTAGTCTCTCGTTAGTGTAATAGATGTCGTATAATACAATTCAAAATTGAAATTCTTTCCAACTCCACATTTGGTTTGAGTTTAGACCCCGGGCAGGTTTGAGTTTTCTTAATTGCTATTAATTCACCGAGGTGGTATTTTCGAGGTGACTTTCTTCTTAGGTTATAGGTCTTCCTGTTTTCTTGCTGTATCTTGCTAATCTGGAGTTTGGCCTCTCTTCGGAGATCATCTTTTTGTACCCAATAATTTTCCTTTTTAGTATTATTGTTTTTTTTGTTTTTCTTGTTTAGATTTATTTCTAAGAGCTTTTTTCTTTGACTCCGGAGAAGTAACATCTTCCATCGTAACATCACCGGGTTCAAAATCATCTTCATCAGAGGTAGCATTCATCAATTCACTTTTTGAATCCATTAAATTTTGTAATGTTGAATTTCCTGGGGTTTCATTTTTTTCATCACTATCATCATCATCGTCATCTTCATCATCTTCTTCGTCGTCATCATCATCATCATCATCATCGTTATCTCCGTGTCGTATAATACAATTCAAAATTGAAATTCTTTCCAACTCCACATTTATAATATATATGTAAGACCAGGCTGTGACGTCATGAATGGCTGGATGACGTCACATAATTTTAAATCAAGAAAAAACTAATAAATATGATTTTTCTCGAGGATAAAACCAATACAAAGTGCATGAGAGAGAGAGAGATTCGTGGTGATATATAAAGAATCTCCTCATGTGAAATTTGGTGTGAAAATAACCCTTCCCTTCCTATCGCTAATACTACCACTTCCGGTTTCCGGAATTGCACCAAAAGTTGATCAATTCATCCCACTGATGCATTAAGTAAATATACCAAATTTCATCAAAATTCGTTTAGCCATTCAAGCTGTACTCGTCTTACACAACGGGCAGACGGACGGACGGACAGACATCATGCTAAAAATACTTTTTTCTGTTAAGAAAATGCATGATTCGTGGAGATATGTAAAAATCTCCACATGTGAAATTTGGTGTGAAAACAATACCTCCCTTACTATCGTCGGTCGGTAAAAAACAATCAAATACATATACATTAGAATAATTTTATAATTAAACTTTTATTTATTTATGAATTAGGCTTTTATTACCTGTATAAAGAAATTATTTTAAACTTAACTTGCATTTATTAATTTAATTTTGGATTTAAAAATTATAAACCTTTAAAAGGTTGTTGTCCTAATATATTTCAAAAAAAATATAATGATAAATTTATTTATGTAAAAATAATATACTTTACATAAACTTTTTTTAAAATATGTTTAATGGTGATTTTTTTAGGCCAGAGCTCAACGAAATAAATTGAAACAATTTTAATGATTTGTTCATGTTATTTTGATTATCTTTAAAAAGAAATTACCAACTCCAAAAAATGATTATATATGAATCTTTTGTATAAGCGCTGTATTTATTGGGACCAAAGAAAGATGGGGTCACCGTGAAATGGCGGAGACTACATAACGAGGAATTGCATGACCTCTATGAATCTCCAGAAATAGTTAGGGTTATAAAATCGAGAAAGCTCGTGGCTAGAATGAAAGAGGAAAGAATGACGAAGAAATATATTGGTAGGGAGACCGATTGTGGGAAATGTCCGCCAAGGAATCAGTGGGTGCACAATATAGGAAGGTACGTAAGAGAGATGGGAAAGGGTAGTGGTTGAATGGTTGTGGCTCAGGATAGTGACATTTGAAAAAATGTGATTGCTAGTTTCTAGTTTCGAAGAGCCACAGAGATAGATATAGATATTTAATATTAAAATTGATCAATGATTACTTCTAGTCAATTAATACTAAAATTATATTGAACACTTTCTTAACATTATAAAATATGTATATTTTAAATATAGGTTTAGTGTGTATTTATAAAATTTGTAGCCATTATTGATAAATATACGTTATTTATTTTTATTTAAATATCATTTTTAGCATGATGTGTCCGTCCATCCGTCCGTTGTGTGTCTGTATAAACGTGTACAACAGCTTGAACAGCTCAACGGATTTTTCATAAAATTTAGCATATTTACTTAATGCATCAGTACGATGAATTCATCACTTTTTGGTGTGAAACCGGAAGTGGTAGTTTACAAAGTATTAATTTAATATTCATTGTCAGAAAATATTTCACTTAGTGATAAATAATTTAGTAATTAAACTAAAAAAATACAAATCAAGATAATATAATTTAGTCATTTTATACTTTATATATAATAAATATTATAATGTTGTTTGGAAATTAATTTATTTAAAATCGTCGGCCAGTTCTGTGTCTGACCACAGTTCATTTTTATATAAGGGAGAGTCTCCCGATCCTTCTCCCACCACAATTTATGCTCGCTAAGAGGTTGGATAGATATATAAATCGGGACAATGAGAGTGTCTGAATTGTAAAGAAATTTGTATATTTATTGTAAATAAACAGTTATTAAGAAATCTAGAAGTTTTTATTGAAAAGCCCAAAGAAGAAGACTTCTTGCTGTCATTGGAAAATTTACCCCTAGACACCGAACCGATCCTTTCCACTTACTCTACGTTATTTTCGGACCTGTCCTGGATCAAAATATTTCTACATAAATATATAGTTACAAGAAGATTATTTGATGTCGATATAATAGATACTTTGTTTTTCAATAAAGTTATAAATAGTAATCGAAAGAATTAGCATTTATTACTGACATTTACTGTTTTTTGTAAATTTATTTTACTAAAATTGATTTTATCAAGTATTTAATTAAAGTATTTAATTATGTATCATAAGAAATTCACTTTTAAATAAATAATAAAGAACAGACACGATTAATTCTAAAGATAAAACAAATTTCTTTAGATGATTGAATTAAAATAAGTTAAAAATTCTTAGCTAAAGTAAAATATGAAATTAAATAAATGTTACACAAGAATAAATTAGCAGAGAGTGTTTTAACAAACTACATTAGATATTATTAAAAAATATATATTTTAAATTAATTATTCTTCTCTTTGAGTAAATTTTAAACATTAAGTTGGAAAATTAAAAATAAGAAAAAATATATTTTATCACCTAAAAATGTCGTTCGATCCAGTTCAAAGCATGTGGTGGAGCGCTAAGCTCACTATAAAATAACTTATCCAAATTGAAGAAATCTTTACCACATATATATATATATATATATATAGGTCATTAGTAGGATGAGGTCAAAAGAATGAGAAAATTCAAAAGCTATGAAGGGAGTTTGAGCTGCCATGGTAGACGATCTCACATCGATTTTGATGAAACGAATCAAAGTAACCAACATTCAAATGCTTTTTTTAGAATTTCTATCTCTTACTTCGTCTGTCCATTTGCTTAATGAAAAGTTCTGTTTTTAACAATTATATAAAAGCATTATCGTCATTTTAACAATGCTTTCTCTTTAAATCGCACTACAAATAATTATTTTATGTATTTCTTTGTAAACTATTTATAAGAAAAATATTTATATAAATTATATAACTATATATAATATTTATATTGAGTTGATTTTTAAATTTTAAATAAATTATTCAAATCGTCTACACTTTTTTCTTACAATATCATCATAGATAAAGTTGACATATAGATATAATTCATTCAGACATTTTTTAAATACTTATTTGTTTTTAATATAGGTTCCAAACTAAGAAAATAAATAAGAACACAACCCAAATGATATATACGAGGGCAGGTCAATAATTCCGTGACTTTTCGAATTTCCCTTCTCTTGAATGAAATAGCAACCCTGTTTCTGTCATCAGCTGACTTCTGTTGAATTTTTAAACCATCTGGGTCTTTTAGTTTTTGTTTGATATACATTAATAGCAGACTGTGATGACTGATTTGAGAAGAAAATGTAAAAAGTGAATTTCCATGAAAATCCAGGAATTGGGATGCGAATTGCCCTTCATTCGCCCTATTCTCCGGATTTAGTACCGAGAGACAATTTCTTGTTTCTTAATCTGAAGAATTTGCTTAACGGAAAGAGATTTGACTCCAATGATGAAATAAACATACATACCTATTTTGATGTCCTCGACAAATATTATTGTTTGGAAGGAATAAAAAATTGAAGTAACGTTGGAAGAAGTGTATAGAGCTCAAAGGAGACTACGTTGAAAAATAAAATAATTTTTTATCAAAAACCTGTGTTTCATTCAAAAAGTCACAGACTTATTGACTTGCCCTTGTATAATACCAATAATAGAAAGGCAAAATAAAATATTTAATTTATTGTATTTAATCAACATTTTATAGTTAATTACATGCTACTTTATACAGCAATCAAAAAAAAGATCGATCTTATTCATTTTATCGTTAATGTTATAGAATCACATAGAATAAAAATTAAATAATATAATTTACTATTTATTTATTCATTCATTTATTGATTTGCTTGTGAAAAGTACAATTTTAAAAGAAAAGTTATTCAAAAGACATACAATTTTCAGAATGCTAAGATAGTATGAAAATTATTAATAATTGGATGGAGTTGGCTTAAGGTAGGTATGGTTGAAGAAATTTAGTTACTGAGGTGAAAAACTACATAGAGATATAGAGATAAGGAGATTAATTATGGTTAAATTCCTTAATCTCAGGTAAAATAATGAAAGACATGATTTCCAAATTTGAAATCTGCTGCTGAATACAACTGTTTTTATTACTAGTTTTATAGACCAAAATGAATTAAAAAATAATAAAGGAAAAATATTAACAGATATTTTTTTTTTCGTCAGTATTTTTATAATTTACTAAAAAATGCATATTTAATGCATTTTTATAAGAATTACATAATCGTCGTTTTTTATCAGGTCTAAATATTAATTTATTTATTTTATAGTTATATTTTTTATATGCAATAATTTAAAGAAATAAAATTAACTCGTTAACCTGGTCGATAATATGCTAACAAATGTAATCTATTTTATTTTTTAAATTTTAATAATAATGATTTAGAGAATATTGTTATCATTTTATTAATTCTTCCAAGATATAAAAATAAATTATTAAAAATTTAAAACAATTATATTGACTTAAGTATATTTTATTATTTAATTATCCATATATAATGTCTATTCAATATTTTATTCATTTTGTTAAAATTCATATATTACAAATTTAAATATTAACAGGGCTTTTAATAAAATCTCTAGAGATATAAATAAGAAATTTAAATGCAATCTTTTTCAATAGTAAAGATAAGTTTAATAAAGCAAAGAGCAAAAAATCAAAAAAGAATTATTTATAAATTCATAAGGACTATATATTCACTGAGCTTTTCTTAAAAAAATTATATATATATATATACTATTAATAATAAAATAGAGTTAATAAATTTAATAAAAGTTTAGTGCATTACTAAATTCATTTACTTTATGAAATTTAAAAAAAAAGAAAAAAAATAATAAATTTATTTAAATGTCAAATATGATGTAAAAAAAAATTCATATCATAAAAACTTAAAAAATATAATTAAAAACTTCGATTCATAAAACTTGACAATTTTATTATCAACTAGCGGCTAAGACCGCCTTCGGCCCTCTTCTCACTTGAAACGTTAAGATATTCAAAAAAAAATTGAATTCTTAACAATGTGCAGACAAAAACCTTTTTTACCGACCGACGATAGTAAGGGAGGTATTGTTTTCACACCAAATTTCACATGTGGAGATTTTTTATTTATTCATTGTTCTTTTATTAATTAAGTTTTAGATAGTTTTATAATTTTTAATATTTTTTCAATAAAATATTATTTAATACATTTAATAATTGTAATAAATAATTAAAGAATTGTATATCAATATTTTTTAAAGGGTAGAGCGAGAGCTCGGTGTCCCAGGTATTAATATTACCAGCCAAATCCAATAATAATGAATCATTTTTTTTAACTTAAGTACCGAGCCGAGGCTCGGGGTCCCGGTACTATTCTTTTAAATTATTTGCAATTGTTTCATATATTTTGACGTTTATTTATTTTAAATAATAATCTTAATCTTAAATATTCATAATTCATAAGGAATATTTTTTTAAAGTACCGAGCGGCGGCTCGATGAACCAGGTACAGAATCAATAATTAATGGAAATAAATTTGCTCTTGTTTTATAAAATTTTCAATTTAATTCCCCAATCGTCAATCTTATAAATTTTATGTTTATATCTTTATTTAAATAATATTTTATATATTTCTATGTAAATAAAGATAATTTAAATCTTTAAAATAATTTATGACAAATCTTATGGGAAATGAATCTAATAAGTAAATGATTTTACATTTTTTGAATTCGCCTAGTAACATTTTCTTGATATAATTCTTAAAGTATAGTCATACACTGAATAAAATTTTCGAATAAATTTATCATAATTAATATACCTACATTTCGAAAAAAATCTGTGTTTGATACTAAATTTATGTTCCCATTTATTTATGAATATAAGTAATACAAATTTGTAATTCGGGAATTTTCAGTATTTTATTTCTTTCATTTGATTAAACTTTCATCCACATGAAGATAATTCAATGGAATTGATTTTAAATTGGTTCGAATGAATAGAATAAGACATAATGAATCAAATCCGATTTATATGATTTAGTGTTACTGTACTAGTTGTATTGATCTCATTATCAGTCTAGTAAAGCCTATCGATATGAATCAATATATATATAATTATATATATATATATATATCCTACTACATACTTGGATATATATCGAGACATCATTATTCTATACATATACAAATTACATACCAAATAAGCTGGAATGTCTCCACTCGACTATCTCGCAATTTGAATTGGATTAAATAACATAATATATTATATTTAAATTAAATTTAATTAATTATAAATTATAAATTAAAATTAATAAATAATATTTATTAAACCAGAGAATGTTGGCTCTTTGTTGATGGCACCACGTCACGTGTTGGCGCGTGATTTGCAGTGATAAAAAATTAATTCAGGTACTTTCAGTGATTCAATCAAGCTGAAGTTCTATATATAGCAGTTTTATAAAATTTTTAATCATATAAAAAACTATCAAACATATATCTTTATTTTTACGGTCACTTTAGAGGAAAAAAATCAAAATGTTGCTAGAGCTACATTTCTCAAAAGTTGATAGAAAACTACGAATTTTGAATAATGCCCGTATACCAAATTTCATAATTCTAGCTCAAACCGTTTTTGCGTAATCTTGTCTACATACATATATATATATATATATATATATAGACCTCTTTCTCAACCTTAGTGAAAATGATTCAGGAACCTTCAAAACGTATAAAAACATCAAAATCTCGACATCGAAAATTTTCGTGACGAGATAGTAAAAATTGATTACATATGTTTAAACGACATAAAAAGATAAAAATGGGTATCCTAATTATGTTATAATATTCCTTCAAAATAATCAAACGAGTTTATATTTTTTAAAATCATCTAGAAGAATTAGAAATAGAATATTTAAATTTAATACAACGCAAACAAGGTTAAATTTCCACATTAATAATAAAACTATAGGGGTTAAAAAGTATAATACATTTTTCAAATTTTCAATATTTATAAACTATTATAATATGTTTATGTGTTAATATGATGGTTTTTGCATGCACTCAAAATTTTAAAATTCATAAAAGTTAAAAAAAAAAATAAAATCATTAATAAAGGATAGAAAATATTTTATAACAGTCAATTATACCCAATATTAGCTCATACTTAATAGATTTTCGGCCTTCGAGTAAAATTATGATCTAAAAATAGAAATTATTCCTTATTAAAAGGGTTTCTATTATGTTACTTTTGACAATTTTAATTTACCTACTGGTAGTTTTTTATGTAAATTGCAATTAATTCAATAAATAATATAAATATTTAAAAAAATCAAGATTATAATAATATATATATATATAATTAATAATTTAATAATTATTCTCATTTTGAAATATTATATAAAAATATTTATATATATGTATTATTAAAAAATTCGTAATAGTGCCACGGTAAAAAAAAAACAACTAAAAAATAAAAGAAACCAATTCTAAAGTCAGAATTTTATTTTCATTGGTAATTATAATATTAAATCAGTGTTTTCCAATCTTTTTCCTACATCGAACCTTTTTAAATTTATTATATTTTTGGGATGTAGTTTAAATATATTAATAAAATATAACATAAAAATATGAGCATTTAATAGAATAGATTTTAACAATTTTACAACAAAGTAAACATTTTTAATACATTAGTAGTAGTAGAACTAATATTATTTAAGAAAACTTGCAATTCAATATTTTATAAATTAATTAATTCATAAAGGATTAATAGGAATTCCTAACTGAAAAAATTAATATGACGGTTGAGGCTGATATTTTTTGATAATGTTTTTGGTGTCAGGATCATATTTTGCTTATTTGTATTTAGTTTTTATTTCGAAAATAATCTTTTACTTTTTTATAATAATTGAAAAAGGAAATTTGGTCTCGATCCCCAATTGTCTCTCAGATTTTGTCCGGCCTTTTCAAAGCTCCGCATACATTCAAGGGGTTCCTGTGTTAAATTGTGATTATTAATCTATTAAAATTATCTTCTTGAAGATAGCTTATAAATTTACGTATTTTGTTAAATGCTTATATGTATAAAGAAATATAATAAAATAAATGTTATATAATTTATAAATTGTACTCTTAAGAGTATTATAGCAATTTAATCAAAATTTGAAAAGTCCCTCCAATAATTAAAATACATGCTTAAGATCCTTAATCTGATTAAAATAAATTTAAATTTTAAATGATAAATACAAATTAAAGTTATCTCACTTTATCTTTATAATTACCAAAGGTTTAATTACTAATATTAGCAAAAATTAAATTAAATACAATATTATATATATCTGAATACATATATTTTAGGATTTGCTTTTCAAGCTCAAAAAACCAAAGATCGAGATGTTTTTGATAGCAAGTTTTGTTACTTATAGTATAAAAATTAATTAATATAATAGTATATAGTAATTTTAAAATTAAAATAAAATTAATTTTCTAAGCTATAACATAATATTTTTATTTTTAATCAAGTTTTAATTAGTATTAATAATATTTGAAACCAAGGTATACTATAGTACGATAAATATTTTCTAAAAATTTTATTACACATTTAGGTATTTATAAAAACAAAATTATATAATAAATTTTGCACATACCCCTACACATTATAATGTCATTGTTAAAAAACATGTTATTCATATTACTAATATTAACTCTCTATATAAGCAACTCATTTTAACCAATTTCAATAAAAAAGTTTCTTATTGGGAAAAATTGTAATAAAATCACAAAAATATTAATTAATTAATTAACAGAACTAACAGAAATTAACTTCAATCCTGGCAGCACAAAATACAAACATATTCCAATAAGATAATTTTTTACAATTTGATGTTATGTTGCTGTAAACTCAAATATTTAGATTTGAAATAATAAGTTGCTTTTACATAACAGTTGAACTAAATAAAGTTGATTGTTCCTAAGGATGTTGCTTATATAGAGCGTTCACTGTATTTATAAAAATATTTATTTTAAAATCTATATACCAAAATCATGTACTAATAATAATCTTATATGATAGAGTGTTTCATCATGGTTTCAATTTTGTTGAATTATTTTTCCAGTCAATGCAAAGTCTTTAAGCGCTCACGCTCGAAACATATGGTGTCAAGAAATAAAAACAAGAAAAATTCAAATAAAATAATATTTTTTTTTATTACAATGAAATTAAATAAAACAAATTCATCATTAAAATGGGGTTCACACCGTCAACAGAGTGACAGTCATACATGGCAAAGCTTAAGAGATTGAAATTCGATCATGGTTCGTGATTTGTGCTTGTGAAGTTGTGTGTTAATCTCTTCAGCTATGTATTACTGAATATGTAGGTATTATTGAAATAACTATAAAATGTATTTTTATTTAATATATTTTTTTTTATTATTTATTATTGATATTATATCTATATCTGAAAATGAATGATTAGACGTGACTTAAGTTTCAATAATGTTGTATTCATTTCTAGTCTTAAATTTATTTCATTCAAAAGAAAGAGTGATTTTTATATATTGCATCGATTTAGAATGAATTTAGTCTCAATTTTCTTATTTATAAAAGGAAATTTCACTATTGATAATTTTTTTTTTGAAAAATCTATAAAAACTTTCGTTTTTTTAGGATTAGTGATTACTAATAGTGATTATTAATTAATTTTATAAAATTATTTAAGTGACATATTTTATTAGAATGTATTGGAAAGTAAGATAAAATAGGAAATGAAAAAAATTTAATAATCTTTAAATAAAAGGGAAGAAAGTATAACTATACATTCTTTCTTTTTTCTTGAGTTTAATCGATTTCCAGGGACGAAATAAAAAAAAAATATAACTCTTCTTTGGTTGATTTCTGAATATCAATATGGAATCTATTTGCGTGTTCGAATAAATTTGCTGGATGTGCAGATTCGTCGGCGAGTGACGGCCTCAAACCCTTCGTCTGGCCGACCACTGTCGTACTTGTGGTTGCCGCCCGGCACAGGGGTTGTGAAGACGCGCCGTGATCTGCGCGCGCGCACCCCCCGCGGGAGACGTCTCGTCGGCGGCCACGGACCGCCAGTTGGCGTCGTCCGTAATTCGTTATCGGATACCCACCCGTGAACCCGGACTAGGAACCCCGACGACGAGCGGCAAACAAGTGGTCCACGAGAACACGGTTTTGTCCTCTTCATCGAAAAGGTACATCCTGCAATCTAGTTTTATTTATTTTTAATTTTATTTTTTTAATAATAATTTTTTTTTTTTGTTATATTTAAAAGAAATTATTTCAATAAATAAAAATATATACTTTAAATGTGATTAATAATTAAATTTTTGATATAATTATAATAAAATAATATTTACAAATTATTAATACATATAATACATCAATTAAAAGAAGTGATATTCATTTAATTTATTTCTTAATTTTTAAAATTGATCTCATTTTTCTATTCTATTATCAATTCATAAAATTAAAAACAATGTCATCTATTAGTCTAATATTTTTTTAAATAACAATTTTATCCATAAAATAATAATTAATTTTATTAGAACAAATAATTAAAATAAATAATAAATATATAATTCACAATATAAAATAATTAGTCATCTAATTATTCATTCAAACGAACAATTTCGATTATAACTATATAGATAGATATATTTAAATTGGAAATTTATTTTTAATTTTTAAATTCTATTTAATTATATATAAATTATTAATGAAATATAATGATTAGTGATTTGTCAATATATAATTGTAAAATCATTATTAACAATATTATGAATTAATTTACAAAAAAATTATTGTGTTAATGTAGCGAGTTTTTGGATTCTGTGTTTTAAAAATCGAATCAAAAAAATAAATAAATTAAATTATAGCAAGTCATTTTTTTTTACTGAAAATAATTATTTTTTATATTCATTATTATTAATTTGATTCCATTATATACTATATAAGAGAGATATTGAATAAAACAATATTCAGATAATAAATATATTGCTAGTATTAACAAAACAAAAACAAACTCTTCTAAAGAATAATTTTATTTAATCGAATGAAAAAAGCGTTTCAGCGTATTAAAAATAATCAAATCTTTTTTTTTTATGAAAAAATTGATAATTAAAATAGAGTTCATAGGTATAATTTGGATTCTTTTATATATTTGCAACAAATAAAAAAATAATATATTTTTTTATTCATTTTCAAGATGTTTAATGATAACAGATAATCTTATTTCAATAGATATGTTAATATTCAAATCAATTTATATGCAACCTAATGGATTATGTTATGTAATTTTTATAAAATGTTTAATGATAAACATTATTATGAAAAAAAGAATTATTTATTAATTTCATATGAAATAATATAAAATAATATTAAAATAAACAATTTTATAAGGAAGAATAAATGTAATAAATGACTTTAACTTTAAACTCCCTACCTCAATCAATTCTGGCATCTAAATATTCGAGTATGTTAAATTTGAAAAGTCAATTGAATGTGTCGGACTATGAATTGACATTAATTCACATTTTTAGAAAATCATTATCTTTATATTATACAATTTATTAATAATATGACATGGATGGAACCTTTAAAATATTATTGTTTTGAAATATACTCATTATACTGAAAATATTATTTATCATTTAATAAATAAAAAAATCATAATAAAATAAAATTATATTATATATTGAAATATTTATTTATTTTGGTTTATATCAATTTTAAGTTTTCTAAGGCAATATTGAATTTAAAAATTCAGAAAGGCTTAAAAGCATAAGCCACTAACTGATCATGAGTGGAACAGAAAGATATGAAATTTTAAATATTTTCAATGTGAGCTCTCCAACGTTAACCATTATAAACAGGTCTGATTGAATATTGAAACTTAACCTAGTTGATATAATATAACTCCTGCTCAAGACTTCCCTAACCAACTATAAGCAAATATTATTTAAGCGCCTTCAAGTTATGCAACCAACTTGTTAGCTTTAAAAAAAGGGTTCATATCATTTCAGGCATATCTAATATATTAATTTTCTTTCATTTATAAAATTCATTAATAAAAATAATTATATATATATCGAAATAAGTAATTACAATTAAAAATTATAAAATAAATAGTAAAATTAAATTTTAAATCATTTTTGATAGAGCGATAGAGACTATTAAAATGTTCATCTTGTTTTTTTTATTTGCTTCATAATTTTATTTTTAATGAATATTTAATTTTATTATTGAGATTATCTTAGTTTAGATTTTGGGTCATTTTTGAAAAATTCACAAATAGTTTTTTTTTCCAAAAATAAACAGACACTTTCAATTAGCAAATTTCAAAAGTTTAAATCATATTTCTAGGCAATATTTATGTTAATTATATAATTAATTAATATATTTGCTCAGGTTTATTCATATACACAAACATGCATAAGCACAAACAAACCAATTGCTGAATGTTAATTTTTGGGTCTTAAAATGTGTTTTCCGACTAAATTTCAAGATTGAAATTTTATGAAAATAAATAACTTTCATATTATTAGAACAATTTAATAAATAATTTATAAAAATTACATTTATAAACATAAGAAATATAATAGACATTTTAAGTAAAAATAAAAAAAGGCGGAAATCATATTTTTTAAAAAAAATCCATTTTAATTAAGTTAAAATTTAAAATTGACTTAATAGATGCTTTCTTTTTTTTCCTTGAACATGATAATTAATTAATTAAATTTTAAAAAGGAAGTTGTAAATTCAATGAAGCTTAAAAATTTTAAAGATATTTTTCATTCGGATCTGATTTTTTTAATGATCAAATATATACTTTTGTTTTTATCTTGGTTTGTTATTGATTATTATATAAATCGAATAAGTGAAATATCTATTTATGTAGGTATAGATATCAATAATTTATTTATTTATTATTATTAAAGTTATATCGACTATATGAGTCAATAAATTCAAAAAACGGGATAAAGGGAATAAGAATCAAGGCATTCAGAGTCTTGTTCTACATCAAGTAAGTCGGCAGTAAAGAGTTTATTGGTTGCCTTGGAATTTTGAAACGTCTAAGCTATTTAGTTACATGTATCATCAATTTCAAATTGTAGGGCTAAACAGATAAAGGTTGGGGCTTTGTATAGATTGTAGTGCAGTAGTATAAGCGTGAATAGTTTCTATGTTTGTCTGACAAAATAAGAGAACACATTTTTATATGTAAACCTCCCTTGCTAGGAGATGAATTAGTGTGAGGACAACTTTTTGAAAATTCCTTAACTGTAAAGGTTGAGTACGATGGCAACTGAAATGCTTTTTTGTTGCAGGCTTTTATAGAACTAGTTACAATTTTATTGCATCTATTCCATTTTTCGACTTATTTATTATCTCAGTACTATTATTAAAGTGAAATTTGTTTATAAAATGAAAAAAATATTTTTTTATTTTTACAAATCAATTTCTATAATTTCAAAATACAATATTTATTATCTAACATAAAAGTTTATTTAGTAATGGAATGTCTAGAAAAAGATATTTTAGTTTATTTAATATTTTAATATCATTAATTTCATTGATAGTAGCTTCTCTAAATTATATTTATGTATATCAACAGCGCATACATGGCTTTTACATTTTTACGTCATTGTAGATACAACCTTATCCTAATAGCACATTCACAATTCAATTTTTTTTCAATATAGATCGCAATTGTTTATTACATGAATAAATTCATAGACATTAAGAATTTGATTTATATAAGATAAAAAGATGGGAGATAAATATTATTTTTTTACTGTAGCATTTTTCCCAAAGGATTGGTTGTTTCTTGATGTCTTCATAATTAAAGAAGAGGGGCGTGTCTCAAGTCAATTGGGCACAAAGGTCTCATCACTATAGAGTCCACAGTGAATACTAGTGCTTCTTTTACTGGCCAATACCACAAATATGTGATAATTGCAAGGAGATAAGAAATAATTATAATAAATTTTCTCACTCATGTTTAAAACGTTCAAAAAGTCAGACGTCTATGGGTTGTTGTCTTTTTCAGACAGATGAAGAATTAGAGAGGCAGTAGTGATAAAATGCATACTTCTAAATCTTATGCCTACCTTACACCCTCCATTCCAAAAGAAACCGAACTTTTAAAAAAAAAATAGTACCACTAATGCCATCTGTTGTAATATTTTACCCGTAGATTGTTTAGTCCCTCATTGAAAACTGGTATAAATTTCATGACATTTGGAACAAAAGTTATTGCATTTCAAATATCAGTGTGTTTTGTACATCGGTCGGAAAATGGGTTTCAAACAAAGAGCTGTAATTGATTTTTTTGTTAAACTTGGTAGAACTTTTACTGAAATGTACCACATGCTACAAAATGCATATGGTGATGATTGTCTATCACGTACGCAAGTTTACGAGTGGTTCGGGCGATTCAAATCGGGTAGAGAGACGCTGGATGATGACGAAAGATCAGGCCGTCCCAGAACCGGATTTTTACGATTCAAAAGGAATTATCCAAAAATAATTTGTTCCACCCGGCCAGCAAGTCACTGGAAAGTTTTACTTGGGCGTCATGAAGCGTTTTCTGGCAAGAATTCGTCGTATTTGGCCAGAATATCGAGAAATCGCCCTATTCACCAGATCTGGCTCCGTGCGACTTCTATCTGTTCCCTAAACTGCATTTGGAAGGAAAGTGGCACGCATCGATTGAAGCCATTGAGAAGACGACGACCGACGTCCTAAAGACCATTCCAATAAAGGACATGGAGAAGTCGTTTGACAACTTATTGGAGCGTGCAAATTTGTGTATTGATGCAGAAGGGGTTTTGATTAATAAAAATGATTTGTTCCAAAAAGTACATTGGTTTTTTGTTTTTTTAAAAAGTTCGGTATCTTTTGGAATGGAAGGTGTATTTGAAATCTCGGCAATAGTTAAATAGCGATCACTGTCGAGAAAATTGAAACAGAGTCGTTGTTTGTTACAGTGAAATTCGTCCAAAAGTGATAGTTTTTTGCAATGTTTGATAGAATTTCTCTCATCGTATAGCCAACTAAATGAATGCTGGATGAACGGTTTGAAGTGGTATCAGGCACTTGTAATTCCCTTTTTCCCCTTCTATACTGAAAAGACAGGAGAGGAGAAAACGTGGAGAGAAATTCCGGGTTATATTTGATTTCCTCATATTTCATGTACAGATAATATTGCTAAGTTCCTTCACCGATTTACATTTACATTAACAACATATTCAAAAGACTATTTCTTTAGATTTTTCATGAAAAGAGATTCTTGAGATTCAAAATAAATCGCAAGTCCTTTGAGTAAGGAGTAGGAGGGGGGATTGATTTATTTATTCATACCATAACAAACTTTTTAGTGCCAGAGAAAATACTCATTTCGATTTCTATTTTATAAAAATGATAGCATAAAAACTAATGTATTAGTAGGTTTTTAAACTTCTGTCTGTGAGTCACCTAAAATGTTCATGTCTAAACGTTTTCAGCTTTAATTAAAAATATTCAGCCTATCAAGGTCCTGTTATAAAAGTGTTACAGAGGAATAAATTTAAAAGAATTCAACAGTTTGAATCACACTTAAATATAGAAACAATAAAATAGCTAACATTGAGCCATTTATCTTTAATAAAAGCTATTTTGTCTCATAATAGTCGTTATTTATCCAAAGCAACATCCTGCATTATGTTCAAGTTTTGTTTTTATGATAAAATCATTTGGGGTATATTTTTATGAAACTTTTTACTATGATAATAACTCAAAAAGTTTCAAATACTTAAGTTAAAAAGAGTTGACATGTTGAAACTAAAGAACTTGTTGGATGTAATTTATCACGTAATATCGTTGTCAGTTTGGAATATATTGTCTATCATCAAAAGTCATTATTACACATGAATGGCCTGGATGGAAAGTTATACAATATAATCAGTTTATATGGTTGAAGAGATTGGAGATGGCTACAGTGTTTTTATATTTAAGTCTAATAACACACATTAAACAAGAAAAATTTAATTTTCTTTAAAACTCTACAAATAAAATTAATTCATTTTGGTTCAAATTTTAAACTATGTATGTAATTCTATTTATTTTTAAAAAAAAGGAAAACATAAATAAAGTCCAATACATTATTATAGATCTAAATTTTCATAAACCCAAATCTTTCAACTGTTTACTCACCACTTATTTTATTTCCTTCATTTTTTGACACAAAAGATTACATTGATAAATTTTTAAACATCTTTTATATATTCATCTTAAAATTAAAGTTGATTTAAAAAAAAAAAGTTTTTCCCATATAATTTAATGACTGATAATTAATATCCATGAAAAAATTGATTCGTTTTTAACTTTATATTATATCTTAATCTTTTAATAATATATGAAATTTTTAGTTATAATTAAAATGATAATTGTTTTTTCAATTATTTAAAATACAAAATTAAGAAGTTGTGTTGATAACAACAAAAGTCCTAACAAATACATTTGTCAGGGTTTTATCAAGAGAGTAAACGATAAACTACGGAATCAAAAGTTCATCTACCTTTGTTGGAAAAATATTTATTATTTATATCAAAATATGAGAATAATTTTCTTAGCGAAAAAATATATTAAATATATATACTAATTTTTAATTTAGCATAAAATTATATTCTTAATTTAAGAATGAATGGATAATAGAGCCACTTTTATTTATTTATTTAATATAAATACAAAAATATTTTTAGAGATGATTGTTTTACTTCCCTGAAGGTAATTCGAGAACACGCAATCACCTTCCAGCCGTTACATTTAATTTCCAACCATCCTTGGATTTCTTTTTTTTTTCTACTTTGTTTCTAGGCAGTTCGTATTAATTTATTCAATTCTATTCTAAAGAGGATGTCCTCGAAACTCGCATCTCAAGATGTTTCCAAAAAATCAACATCATCAGCACGTTTCAAGATGAAAATGAATTCAAATATCCTTATTAACCTTATTTAAATTCCTATAACCACTTCATTTCATTCCAATTTCATAGAGAATAATTTTCATTGTATCTGGATTGAAAGCTTAAAAAGTTTAGTATGACAACTTGAAACAATGAATAAAATTTTATCTTAATAATACAAATGTTAACAGATTAAATAATTTAGATATTTGAAAAAAAATTTTTCGACATTTTAGAATTCTCTATTGAATGACTAATTCAAGTTTAACGTGAAAATTACTTACAAATTGTAGGAACAAAAGAGATCATTATTTCGAATTAAACAAAGTTTATTATATCTTTGGAATATAATTCTAAAGAAAATTGCATTAAATTTATTTGCCACGTATTTAATTCTAACAGATAAGAATGGAAAGTTTTGTGATGTATATATATATGTAGTTGAAAATTTTAGATAATTCTGGTGTAGAACAATAAATGATATAACTTAATTAAGATAATAATATATTTTAATATTAATAAATCCTTACAAAAAGGTGTAAAACATTTTGGTTCATTAAGAAATGTCATTTGATTGATTTTAATTAAAAAAATATCAAATTTATAAATTGAATTAAATTAAAACATTACAACAATAAATAACAATTCAACAAATTTTACTCAGAATGTACAGGAAACGGAGTGTAAGGGCTTTTTAATGCACTTTGAGAGAGTAGAAGATATAAATTATTGTTTGATTTCATTTCACGTATAAAAGTTAAACACCATTTTGGAAATATATAAAATTATCGGATAAATCAATCCAATAGCTATTTAAAATAGTCAAATATTGGTACATATAATTTTCTAAGAAACAATGATGGGAAAATAAAATAAAGAACAAACTATTAAAAATAAATAAATAAATATTTAATATTTTAATGAAGTAAGTGGAAAACATACGTTTAGGAATATTAAACAACAATAGATGTGCATTCCTTAACCTTTATTGACTCCTTTCATGTAAATTTATCATATTCTTTATTTTTTAAAAGAGAAAATACTTACAGAAAGTTTTTAAAAATTCTATTATTTTAAGTGAATAGACTAAATGTTCTTGACAACTTTAATTTTTAATTAATCTTAAAATATCTCTCTTGCATGAAATATTTTATGACTTTAAGATTTGCTTCTTTTCTTCTTTAATTCAAAAATAAACAAATTAGGTTAATTCTTAAAATAATTTTTTGTAAAAAATTCATTAGTTTAATCTTTGTTGGGCAAATAGCTTTTACAGCTATTACAGTTGCCATTTACAAAATTATTCAAGAAAAAATTTTGTTCTTTATTGTATATTTATCTAACTTGAGTTTGCCATAACTTCAGTGCAGTTTTGAATTTTAAATTAATGTAAATTTCAAAATAAAAATCCATTTGATATAAAATAAATTAATTATAAAAATTTAATATTAGACAGAAGACGATTTTACAAGTAAGTAAATATTTCATTATTTAAGTGATGTTTCCGTATTTTAATTATAGAATTTTATATTGCTTAAATATCAGATTCTAAAGTTATGTTGTGAACAGTTGTTAAATTGTAAATGATAATTAATTCGAGTATAAGTAATATTTTTTCCAAAATTATTTTGTTTATATCTTTTTTTAAAAAATTCGTTTCCCTATTAAATTGTTTTAATTGATTAAAAGATTTTTTGAAAATAAATAATATTTGTGTATTTTTTCTGTTTCTTCCCTCCCACTTTTTTTCCAGGTTTGCTAATTTTACTTAAAACGAAATGCAAAGAAGGCAGACGAATACACTGATCGTGTCTTGTTCATCTGTCATCGTTTCAATAAATGTCCGACATTTTCTGAGCTATTTCTCTAGTCAAATTGAAATGAATTAATAGTTGAAGTTATTTGTCCAAGCAAATGCTATTTTCCAAAAATTGCTATTTGCCTACGACATATTTGTATATATATTTGAAAGTTTCCGACCTGGCCAAGAAAATCGATGTTTTTAAATTTTTTTTTTTTGCTATATTTTTCAACATAATCTCCATAAACACTGATACATTTCAACGGTGTTCTAATTAATTTAATTAATTATTTAATTAATTAATTAAATTTGATTTAATTTAATTTAAGTCTCATGAACAGTTATGAATCGACGCAAAAATTCGTTTGGATTACGCCTACAGCGCCAAATTGTCGATAGAAATGGTTTTTCTAAGCAATTTTGGTCTAACGTTAGGAAATGCGGCACCCACATTGCACATACGTAGCTTTCCATATTCAAATGGTTTTGCAAAATATTTCGCACACGTTCAGCTGACATCGTACAGGTCTCAGCTATCTTAAATTCTGAAAAATAAAACAAAAGAAACATCGTTTTTCTTGCTCAGGTCGGAAACTCTTCAGAACACCCTCGTATATAAGATGTTATTCAAAGTTCAATTTTAAGTGACCATAAATCGCAATTCTATTTAAGAATTTTATTTTATAATTTTTTATTTATTGTATTTATGAACATAACATTTGATAATAACTCTTTTTTAATTAACTTAAACGTTTAAGATCGATATTTCAAAATATTATTTTTCTGTTTATTTTTTTGCTGGATTGAGGATATGATATGATCTTACTACAGTATATAAGTATTTCTATTTCTAATATATATATATGTCGTAATATACTATACTTTATATGTTTATTATATACGTGAGAAATTTTATAATCAATCAGTCAATCACTTATTCTATAATGATTTTTTTTTAAATGATAATAATAATATATTATCTCTTACTAAAATATTAAATAAACATTATCTAATAATTTTATAATAAATTAATTCTATAAAATGATAACATATCTAGAATAAATTAATTTAAATGTGATATATATTTTATTAAAAATTTAAATTAAAAAAATATATTTTTATAATTCTGGGAATTGCTAGAAAGAATATTTTTGTATTCATTGAGAAGGATAGTTTTCAACGTGACTGATCAACTGTGATATCGCCTGAGCAGAGTGAGAGGAACTTTATATAAATTTTTATTGGATTTAGATAAAAAATTAATTTTAAGATTTTTCAAATAGATACACCTATATTAATTAATCTACACATTGTCTACAACCACAAAAGGTAATAGAATATATATTATTTTATATAATAATAGGAGTTTGAAGTATGCATTCTTAATAAATATATAGTCATAAATATATTTATGAAGAGAGAATAATTTTTTAGAGTGCCAAGCGTCTTCTCAGTGAACCAGATTCTTACTATATAGTTATACTTGATAATTTAAATCAGTAGTTCCCAACTTGGAGAGTACTCTCCATAAGAAGCAATGGAGAAAATTTGATGAGCGGTCAGAAGTCCATTATTTAGACTACTTAGTGAACAATTAAACAAATTTTATATTAAAAATTATGCTTATATGTATTATGGAGGTACATTTTAAGTGTTTCAAAGCACTCGTAGGATATGGAATAAAAAATAGATAAACTAATTTATATAGAAAGTTTAAATAGAGGGGAAGGAAAAATTTTATATGTTTGGGTGTAAATGAAAAAATAAAACCATGCCATTATTATTTTACTCTTTTAACAATTTAGGATAGTAATTTATTTCTCATTAAAATTAAATTAAATTTCAAACCTTATTTAGGCAAATCTACAAATATGAAAATAAAGGTTTTCCATACATTTGGGTGTGTGTGAGTGTATGTTTTAAATTTATATTTTAAATCAATTTATCACTTTAAATTATTGTAATTTTTTTATTTAATTTAGATCTTCTTTTAGTTCAATTTTATAATTTATTTTTTGAAATAAAATATTGTTTTTTTCTTTTTTTTTTTTTTTTTTTGGTAAGGAGGAAATTGTGCTTGGCTTGTTGTTGGTCAAAAAATTACTTTTCCTAAGCGAATCTTTTCCATTGAGTGATTAATGATCACCTTCAAGATCATGGCCCAGAGTATAATAATAAAATTATATTAATTAGTAATATTATAAAATAAAAACCTCTTTTTATCTACATATGAAATCAACAAATTATTATTAATCATAGAAAAATATATTTTCTCAATTATCGATATTATTTTTTTTAATAGTAATTTTAATGATTCAAACCGTGAGCTTTATGTGCAGCATATACCAATTAAATTTATAATTAAAAATGAGCTGTGTCGAGACACAGAATCGACCGATGATTTGAAATAAATTAATTTCCCAACTACATTATATATATGTATATAAAGTATAAAAGAAAAATTTAAATCTGAATAAAAATGACTAAATTATAATACATTGGTTGAACAACTGAACGGATTTTGACAAAATTTAGTATATTTACTTAACTCATCAGTTGCATAAATTCATCAACTTTTGGTGTATATCCGGAAACCCGAAGTGGTAGTTTACAAAGTATTAATTTTATATTCATTGTCGGAAAATATTTTAATTAATTTATAGTAATAATTAATAATTGAGTAATTAAATAAAAAAACACGATAATATAATTTAGACATTTTAATTCAAGTTTTAAAAATATTTTTTTTTTTGATACTTTATATATGTATATACGAGGGTTGGCTGAAAAGGTTCCGACCTGACCAAGAATGTTTTTAAATTTTTTTTTTTGCTATATTTTTCAACATAATCTCCATCAACACTGATATATTTCTCATAACGGTGTTCTAATTAATTTAATTAATTAATAAATTATTTAATTAATTAATTTAATTTAATTTAAGTCTCATCAACAGTTATGAATCGACACAAAAATTCGTTTGGATTACACCTAAAGCGCCAAATTGTCGTTAGAAATGGTTTTTCGAAGCAATTTTTGGTCTAACGTTAGGAAATACGGCACCCACGTTGCACATACGTAGCTTTCCATATTCAAATGGTTTTGCAAAATATTTCGCACACGTTCAGCTGACATCGTACAGGTCTCAATTATCTTGAATTTTGAAAAATAAAACAAAAAAAAAATTGAAAAACATCGTTTTTCTTGGACAGGACGGAAACTTTTCAGACCACTCTCGTATTTATGTTTGGAAATTAATTTATTTCAAATCGTCGGTCGGTTCTGTGGCTGACTACTACAGCTTATTTTCTGGTTATATTTCCATCCTTTTTCCATCAGTTATTAAGTGAAGAATATTTAGTCTATTGTGGACCTATTGCTTCTGATGATGTCTTTAGTGTATGGGTTAATCCTCCTTAGAAGTATACTGACCAGATTCTTGCCTCATTAACTCACCATTTTTAATCTTCTAGAGCAGTGGTGCGCAACCTATCTTCATTTGTGATCCCCAATTTTTGAAAAAAATTGTCGCGACCCCTGAGTAGATAGTAGAGGTTTTTTTAATCGTTAAGGAAGTTAGTTTACCTACGTGAAGATATTTATTAGTACAATACTTAGCAAAACGTTAATTGACATCACACCAGGTTTACGAGCGCGCTATATTTTTTATTGTTATATAAAGTTCTTTAAAGATGGCGACCCTGAAAATTTTATTCGCGACCTCTCTGGGGGTAGGTATATTTCAATCATACTCGTATCTATAATTAGGTATTCAATTACTAAAAATTAATTTTGTTTATCTTCTTGATAATTAGTAGGTCGCTTTGTTTATATAACAGCTTCAATCTTATAACAGATAGGTATAAACTAATTTAAAATATCCTTTAAAGAGGTTCTGGTTTACAAATATAATAAATAGTTTTATCAAAGGGCTCATTGCAATAGATCCTTTACATGGACAAGTTAATTATAATTGCAGTGTTAGTTGCCTTTGAGGCCAAAAGTATTGTCTTATTCTAGTACTAGAGAGAACTTTAACGGACTCCTCCGTCTGTCAACTACAAGTTGAAATGACGAATTATTTAGCTGCCCTTCATTCAAATAGACTATATACATGACAGCTTACTCTGTTATGTAAACAGACAATAACAAAGGCATATAACAGATCCCTTTCACCCCTTCGATCCCTTCTCGTCACTTGCCTTCAATGCCAATATTCTTCAATTAGCATTTAAAATATTTTGTCAACAAATTTGTCTATTTTCTTAAGAATATATTAAAGATAAACAAATAAATAAATAAATACCTTTAATTGTATTTATATAATATATAATTGGCATTTAAAATAATAATAAACCTCAATTTTACCTCTAAATTTTTTTTATCTAATTTTTACTAATTAAACACCTTCGTTTTAATGACAAGAACTAAATTTATATTTCAACACACAAATTAACGCCCTATTGTTATCATAACCAAAGGTTAATTTTCTCTACCTAAAAGTTTTATTATTAGAAAATATCTTTAAAAAAGTTTAAACATTCACCTTAAAATGAGAATGAAATACATTTTACACAGATGATTTAATTCTATAAAACGCCTCAAAACTCCCACCATGGTATTATTCCCCTAAATTACCCCAATCAAATTAATATAAACAATTTTCAATCAACCCCTTGATGGTATAAATTTTTGAACCATATATAATTAAGTCAATTTTCATTAAAAGTAATTACATTTTGGACAAATGAATCTTTACTAGATTTTACCCTCTCTGTCTCTCGCTCTTACATATTTGATCCCCTAGGGTGTATTTTGAAAAAATTCTCGTAGAAACGAAGGGAATCTCCTAATAATGTTGAAAGAATATTACTTTTTGAATGGTTATCCTGGGGTGTTTTTGTTTGAATATTTAAACATTTTATACCTTTTGAGATTTTAAATATTTAAAATTGACAACACAATTTATTTAGTTGTATTTATATCTTTGTTTTCTTTAAGCCAAATTCTAATCTCTTTGTTTAATCTAATGATTGCTTTGATAATTTTCATTTTATTAATGAAAGTTTTTTTCTTCACTCTTATCAAAAAAATAAATTGATTAATAATCAAATCTGGTGTGACCTATACAAAACTTTTATTTATTACCCAACTTTTTACTTCAACAATATTTTCATATTTTTTTCTACCTATGAAAAATTTTGTTCATATTTTATAGTGAATCATCTTTTATTACTATTAAGGCTACTAATGCTAATTATCTAAAATACAAAAAATTTAAGGAACTATATTCTAAGTAATTTCGGCAATTAAGCCCTCTAAGAGTAGTTCAAAGTTATTGTAACTTGCTTATATTCAAAATTATTTTAACAAGTCTTTTAACTTATCTTGGGGCGGCATTTTTTATATTTAGTTATAGTTGTAAAAAGCAACTTATTCATTTCATATTTATTTTTTTTCTTTCTTGAATAATAAATGATTAATATGAATATTATAAGTTTACTATTTGATTTATATAAATTATGATCAACTATATGATTTCGAATATTATTCCTCGGTGTATATAAATGCATTTTAGTGTAAATTTTGAATTCTAATTCCAAGAACATGATAATAATTTTATTTTATTGTATTCATTAAAATTCGTTGAATTCGTAAACGCATCTTTACGATTTTGTTCGGCAATTTTTCCAAACTAAAATTTTTTGATATCAGTTTATAAATGTCATTTCTTTTGAAAAGTTTATATGATTACTTTGAAGTGATATACCAATATTTTTTTAAATCATCGATTTTTCTTTTGAAAAGCAGGGCCGGCGGAAAAAATATAAATATAAATTTTGGGAGCATTATACACGATTTTTCTAGTATGAAAGCTAGAAGAGTAAATATTATATTAATAGGTTTACGAGTGCATACAAATATGTGTAAAAAAATTTACTCTGTGTATTAATTAATATTGATTAAATAACTTAATAATTTATTTATGTGTATTAATTTATAAAAACCACTATTTGATTGACTTATAATAAAAAGGGCGGCAAACTGGAGATCGCCCCGGACGGCAAAAGTTCTAGGTACACCACTGCATTCTGCTATTCTTAAATATACTTTAACGCCTCAAACACTAATGTTATAACTTTTTTATTCATTTTTAAATTTCATTTTGAAACTATATTTGATTCCTTCGTTATAAAACATTTATTTTAAGTCATATTGCATTTTATTGACGCTTTATTTAGTTATTATGATATTAAGTTAATTATTTCTTTGAAAGAGACAATTCTTTATTCTCAAAATGAACGAAAGTCCAATTTTTTTATAATTGATCTGAATTAGTATTCGTTAATATTTACTTAATGCTTAAGTGCCCACTTGAGCTAAAAATCCGAGAATCTTGTCTCTTTTATAAAATAAATGTAAAAAGAATTTATTTACCAAAGACTGCGCAGAAGCTTCGGCAAGAGAAAATCTTACTCTACAACCGCTTGGAATAAACATTCTTTCATTAGGGAAAAAAAAAGATTATCAGCCAGATTTATAATTTAAAATATAATTTCATCATATAGTTATTTTAATATATATGAATTTATATTCTTAAATAAACATTAACACCCAGCATAATTTAATATAATATTATAATTAAAAAACACCGTAAAACATTTTTTTCCACTATTGGGCGCACACACTTTACAGTGATTTTATTTTTTACTTTTTAGTGCAATTTTAAGTAAAGTGTGTTTTTTAAAAAGATTTCTTTTTACTTAAATTTATTTTATACTTTTTAGTCGTACGTGCCGGTCAGATAATACAGTATTATTACTTAATAATAATACTGCTGTATATCGCAGGGCTTCAGCGTCTGTAGAACTGTTATTGCCATCTATGATTGAAATAGTGAACTATTCCATATTCCGCATATGAAAGTTTAGTTAATTAATTACCACTAACAGATAAATAATTCAGTGGATTTTTCAATTGATTCGTGTATTATTAGCAGGAGCAAGCGCGTATGCAAAATTTCAAGTTGATTGAATGACGGGAAGTTGTTGAAATATCTATTATAAAATGCCGCGGACAAACAACACACGGACAACCTGACACTGTGAGTTAAGTAAAGTGTGTTAAAAATAAATAAAAACAAGTGTTTAGAATCTATCACTTATTCTTTTTTTTCAGTAGGATCCTAATTTTACTAAAAATTATTATAGATTATTTTGTATATTCTCAATTATAAATATGTTTTTAGAAACAGTACCTTTCTATTTCAATACATTCACTGTCTTGTTTATCGCATAACCAGTAACTCTATAACAAGCTAAAAAGCCCAATTAATCTTATAAAGTGATATAGTTTGCAAACTAAAATGATATTATTGTCTCACAATGACGACCTTTGAAAACAATTTCAAAATCCTTTTATTTCACTGGAAAATTTTCTCTCTACGCATTTAGAGAAAGTTTACAAAGTAAAATTATTCTTGAACAAACTCTTGCAAACAACTCTGAGCTAGGATAAACCTTTGATAATATTTAAAATAAACTATTATCCATCTGTTTGAAAATTATCTTATAACTATAATTTGTTTTCTTTGACATTTAATTAGCAACTTTTAAAAACTGTGATATTAGAAAAGAACACTTGTTGACTTATTATAATACTGGAATATTAAACAGACTCGAAGATAGTTGAAATATAAGAATATACAGATAAAGGAATAGTATATGAAAGTTACTTTGAGATAAACAAGGAAATAAATTTTAGTGTCTAGTCATATCACAAGAGACTTTTAAGGGTTGTTCTCTTCAACTGTATTTAGCTTGAGTTCAGACAAGGTGCTCTTGAAATATTGAGTGTTTTCTCACTAAAACAGCTCTTAGCAATATTTTTTTCATGGTTAGAAAAACAATCTGCCAACAATTTGATTGATAGACCATCTGCCATTGCTATCAATTCAAATCCAGACCTTGAAAATCTTTTTGTTTGATTATTTAAGGAATTTGAAAAGTATAAATAATAAACCACTTTATTCTTTATTTTTATATGAAGTACTCTTATAAAAAAAAAAGATTTTATAATTTTAACTATTGAATGGAAAATTTAATTTTAAATATTACTTGTTTTTAATATTTTGGATAACTACTAGAGATAATTCTTTTTTTAAAAAAATTATACTTTTCTATATTGTAATTAAAAATGTAATAATATACATTAATTAAATTTATATAACTTCACTCTATACGAGTGACTATCAATATATTGTCATATTGAAATTTAATTCTTGATCTCATTTCATCTCATTCAATTTTTTAAAGTCATATTAGAAAAATAAGTGAAATTTCACATAAAGTTATACAACAAACAAACGACTACAAAAAAGTATGCTTCAAAAATATATATGAAATTAAACATTGAGAGCATATAAAAAATTCTTCCAATTAACAAAAATGTATTTATTCGATTTTATTATTTATTTTTTAATTATTTTTTTTTTAATAAAAATATCTAATTGAAATTCTAGACTATATTATTACTTCAGTTGCAATTGAAATTATATGCCAAACCATTCGAAATGCACTTAATTAATTAATTACTATTTCGAACTCAATTAACTCTAGCATCCAGTCCTTCTCTTCAGCAGCTTGACAAATTAATTTTGATCGACATATATTAATGGAATTACTTAAAGAATAAATTCCTACAGGACAACAACATTGAAATAAACAAATAAATGTTTATTGTTTAGTATAATATAATTATTTATTCATAAGGTGTATAAATAATGAATTGAACTTTTCTTTCTATTCTCTACTGTTAATATCTAATATATATATATATATATATGTTGGTTTAGGTTTTCGTGAATTTTATTGTTATTATTATTATCAGATTTATCAGGAATATAATCACGTATTTTTGTGAGATTGTTTTCTCGACGTTTCGGCACCCATTTTGGCGCCATTTTCAAGAGATTATTTAGGTGGGAGTATTTTTGGGATTCTGGGTATTAGACTGTGTGACCAAGGGTTAAGATCGGGATTTTGGGTTGATAGGTTGGGTGGTTTTGTACTCACTGCGTTGCTGTAGAGCTCCGAAGAATCCTGGGCACACGTCCGCACTGGACAACAGCCCGAGGCCAACTATATATATATATATATATATATTGAAATTGTTTATTATCTATATAGGAGTATTAAAATTTTAATAAAATTTTTTTACATTAACTTAAAATTATAGTTTTAATTTTATATTATAATATTAATTCTATGTATTATTTATTATTTATTTTATCTATAATAGTGAAAACAGATTAAAAGTTATTAATAATAATTAAATACTTAACTATTATTAAAAACGTATTCAATAACATTTACATGTTTATGAGAATATGATATTGGAATTTTATACTGAATTATTAACTTCACTTTCCATTGAAATTATATATCAATCCATTCCAAATGCACTCAATTAATAATTATAATTTTGAATTCATTTAATAATGTATTTAATTATTATTAATTATTTATTAGTGATAATCCGTGCAGTGATTTTTCGGTCTTCTGATCGTCAAATAAATTACGTTTTAATTTCCCATTTATAAATCATGTCTTTGTAGTTTTTGGTTTTACTTTTTCAATTTATAAATGAATTTTTGATTTATTTAACAAATCATTTCCTTCTAAATATTATAATTTTTATAATTTAAATTAAATAATAAATATATATATATATATATATATGATACATTTTCATAAATAAAACAAATTATGGATTGACGTATTAGTAAATATTGCATCGCAAATCTGATTTCATTTAATTATTTTATTTCGTTTTATTTTTACTAATTTCTCTCGATAATGTTTTTCCATTTAAAAAACAATTTTTCGAATTTTATAATTGAAAATTGATAACTATCCACATAATTAAAAAAAATAAATTCTTATATTTATATATGTCTCATTAGAAATATGAGTAATAATTGAAAATAGAATTAAGTGTCAAAATGTATTTCGTGCTATCCTTATTTTATTAGAATTGACGTGTAAAAACGCAATCAATCACATGATTTTTTTATGTCTTAGATACATATTCAAAAGTGTTAATCTAAGAAAGATGAAAAGTGAGTTTTGAAAGAGGTTTAAAAGAAAACTTAAAGAGAGTTTTAAATATATTGGTTATTTAATGCTAATTTAAAATGAAAGCTAAGAATATTAGATACCTACTTTTTCAGAAATTTTCCTCTCTACTTTTTAAAATTAAAATTAATTCAATTATTCTATTTTAAAATACCTTAAAAATTTATTATGTAATTTCCACTTTTATTATTTTCAGTCCAATGGTATTTCAATATGCATTTCATTCTTAGAACTTTACTTTTATTCTAATTTTTTTTTTTTGTTTTAATCATCGTATTCCAGCCGAAGGTACTATTATTTGTTTAAAGATTATATATTTAGTTTAATACCTAGTTCACACCGAGCCGCCGATCGGTACTTTAAAAAATATAATTTCACTTTCGTCGTATTTATAGTATTTTTGAAATTTATATAAATCGTCGTTTAATAAATGTAAATAATATATTTTTATTTGTATATATAGTATATGATTAAATAAATGACCTATTCATTCATTAAATCTTAAATTAATATATCTAAAACAAATGAAAAATTGAAAATTATTAATAATGCTAATTTAATTTTCATATGAATTTCGTTCAGATTATGAATCTGAATCAACCAAACAAGACTTGGACTACTTTTAACATTTTTGTAGTTTTGGTAAGATATAATCTTTCTTAACAAAAAGCGTGGCTCAGTCAAAATAAAAAAAAACACTCTTAATTATATATCTTTAAATATATCTAAAAACTTTTTTTCTAAAATATCCATTCATTTTATGATTCATGGAAATTGATAAAAATTATAAACTTTCAAGAGCTATAATTTGAATAGAAAAAAATATTCGAATAGTTATGCAATCTAAAAAATATGACTTAAAAATTATAAAAGTTAATAAGAATAATAGTTTATTAAATACTCGATGAAGTTTTAAGTTTATTTATATTATCTTTTGTGCACATTTTTATGTTACGTCATTATCAGAAGCTTTCTTCTCAAATGAGTGCCTAAATGCGCATAAAGGAAAATATCCGCGTAAGCTTCATGGAGAGTTTAATTAAACATTTTTTTTATTAAATTATATATTTTTAATTTAAATTTCAAATGAGTTAACCCATAGGTTCTTAAACTTATGTACTCCACGGACCCCCACTTGAAAAAATTTTTTTTGACGGACCCCCATCACAACTTTAGGTACTTTACGTCATTTTATTAATTAATTTCTGGCTTACGATCTCATAAGGACAAGGATATATGATGAATATTTCTAACAGTGATTGGTGAATAACGATTTTTTTGCATATTGTAGAACACATTTTATTAGAAATTATAATATTGAAGAAAGAAAATACAAACATTGTCATAGCAACAAATCTCACAAATTATAATGGGTACTTACATTAAATTCATATAAATATTTTATAATTTTTTTCAGAAAATATTAAATAAGAAATATTTTAAAAAATAACTGCATCTATCTCATTAAATATAACTTACATATTTAATGAGATGTATGCAGTTGTTTTCTTGAAACAAGAATCTCAATATCTGGCTTAATATTGGAAACTTTTAATCTAAGATCCGGCTCTACATTTAATTTGTTTCTATATTTAGACTTAATATAAAATAGTACCGAAAAAGCTTGTTCGCATAAATATGTTGTGCAGAATGGAATCAAGTGTTGAAGTGCTTTATTTGCAAGCGCAGGATAATCTGACCTGAGAAGTAACCAAAAGTTGCTCAATTCAGTTTTGTTAAATTTTAGTTTATAAGTTGTATCACATGATAATTCCACGAGAATATCTTGTTCAGGTGCAGATAAATGTTTAGTATTTGTAATTTCCATATTAAATGGATCTCTGATCCAGTTATTGCAAGGATCAGGAGTAGAAAAATACTTCCTGAAGTTGCTTTTCAAAGTAATTAAATGTTCAACAAATAATTGACGCGTTTGATTAAGCAATTTTTCACTGGAGCTTTCTATGAAATCATTGAGAGTTGGAAAAGACTCATATACACCGTTCTGGATGCGTTTCGACCACAAGTCGATTTTTTTAATCATTGCTTCTATTTTATCTTCAACTTTAAATATATTTACAACAGTACCTTGCAGGCTCAAATTAAGTTCGTTCAATTTTGTAAAAATATCAGTCAAGTAAGCCACCTTAGCTAACCAGATAAAATCATTGAAACATTCGGTCAGTTCAAAATGCGCATCTATTAAAAACAATCGTATTTCATCTCGAAGCTCAAAAAGGCGAATGAGTACTTTCCCGCGGGACAACCAACGTACATCTGTATGTAATAATAAATGTGTATGTTGACTACCCATTTCCTCACACAAAATTTTAAAAACTCTGGAATTAAGTGGACGAGCCTTAATGAAATTGACAATTTTAACTACTTCGTCTAATGTTCTTTTCAAATCTGGTGACATATTTTTGGCTGCTAATGATTCTCTGTGAATGCAGCAATGATTCCAAACAACCTGAGGCGCAACATTTTTAATAAGAGCAATCAATCCAGTTCTTGTACCTGACATTGCACGAGCACCATCAGTGCAAATTCCAACACATTTTGGCCACTCTATTTCATTTTCGGTTATAAAATTATTCAAACTGTTAAATATGTCATTAGCTGTCGTTCGTGAAGGTAGTGAATCACAAAACAATACATCTTCTTGTATTTGATTTTCAAACTCATATCTAATGAAAGCTAACAAATTGGCATTATTAGTGACATCAGTACTTTCATCCAATTGTAATGAGTAATAGTGACTTTTGCGCACTCTCGATATTAATTCTTCTTTTATATTACATGACATGTCTTCAATCCTATTCTTAACCGTATCATTTGATAATGAAATCAAATTTATATCGTTTGCTGCTTTAGTTCCTAACATTATATTTGTAATTACTTTTGTAGCAGGAAGAATTAATTGCTCTGCTATATTATGCGGCTTTCCTGCTTTAGCAATAAGTAGAGCTACTTCATATGATGCCATTACTGCTTTCTTACTCATACCACCAGATCCCGTCTTTACCATCAATTTCTGACTTGAATTAAGTTCTTCTTTTTTCATTTTAAAAAATTCGATAGACTTACTAACATGCTCGCTGTGCTTTGTTTGTAAATGACGTCTGAGATTAGCAGGTTTCATACTTTCATTGGATAAACTTTCCTGACATAGAACGCAGACTGGTCTTTCCACATCATTGTTGCAAATATAAGTAAATCCAAATGATAAATAATCATCCGAATATTTTCTAGTTTTGCGTTTCTTGGTAGAGTTTGCTGTTGATGCCTCATCATCTGATTCTTTCCGTTTCTGTGTTGAACCAGTTTGTAGCCAACGATCCATTTTATGGAGTAATTTATTAACATTGAACTACAATAATATAAATATAATATAAATATAATATAAATATAACGAATTATTATTTACTAGCTATGTTTTAATATGATTTTAAATGAATGTTTTAATATCATTTTAAATGAATATTAATTTATATAATAAATATATTTCGTAATTTGATTCTAAAATATTATTAATTTCGTAATTTGATTCTAAAATATTATTAATTTCGTAATTTGATTCTAAAATATTATTAAAATAAATATTTTTTATTCATAAAACTAACTTATACTTACTCTCAAAAACAGCCTTTCTGGGAAATTGCAAAATGTGTTTAGTGTTTTTATAAAATAATGATCATGCAAATTACACTAAAAATTAAAAAAAATTATTAGCTATAATAAACTATTATTAGCTATAATTTAATTATAATTAATTAAATTAATAAAAATAATTTAAAGATACAACTCGTTGAGAAATGAACTTATAATTAACATTAATAAAAATAATTTAAAGATACAACTCGTTGAGAAATGAACTTATAATTAACATTTGCTTTAAAACTGTTTAAAACCCCAGAGTGGACGCTGACAATTTGGGTTTTTCCGGGTAAGACTGTCCCCTCCCCTGGTTTTCCCCAATAACAAAGTGAAAGAAAATTCCCTTATATGCCTCCCCTTCCGAGCCCCTAAGAGGGGTTATTTTAAAGGAACAATCGAAAAATGATTTTAAATGAATGAATGGATGAAAATTCAAATTTTATATATAGTTTTTTATATATGTTTATTTATTCACAAAAAATTAATTGACATAATTATCAATTTAATAAAATAAAATAGTATTATTAATAGTATTAAATTATAGCCGTAATTCTCTAGGAGGATATAGTTAAACAATGAACTTTAAATATTTATATATGTATATATTTTTACGATGATTTTTTTCCGAGGACCGCGGACCCCCAGTAAAGGCTTCGCGGACCCCCAGGGGTCCGCGGACCACAGTTTAAGAACCACTGAGTTAACCTATGATACATAAACAAATTATTTATTTTGCTTGCAAGTGCTGGATTTATTATTTAAAAATCCTTTTTCTTGACACAAATAATATAAACTTTTTATCGGATGCAGTATGTTTTTTTGACATAAGTGTAATAATAAGGAGTTTTTCGAGAACTATTATTTAAAATCAGGTTTAAGAATATCAGACCAAATCTACTTACATTATTTACATTTGTAATGAAAAACTATACAATTAGTGAAATGTCAATCACATAGATTTGATTATTATAAAACTAATAAGAAACCACTAATACCCAATTACAAAGATTATGAATAAGAGTTTAATCAGCTGATTTATATTAGATTCTAAAAAAAATTTTTAGTAATTTATTTAAGACTAGATTAATTTTCTCTGAAGTGATTATATTTCTAAACAAGGATGGGTATAAACAAGACAAAAATGAAATCCCGATATTTCATCATGTTGTAATGTACATACATTGGAAAAATAATGACAAATCCATAATGTATGACCCCTTTCTAGACGGAAGAGATCTTTACAGAATATGGTGATTTAATACAAGTATAATAGTATAAAAAAGAAAAAAATGTAGTGGAACAACTAAATTTACAAAAAGTGATGATTAAAGTTAAAAAGAAATTAAATCTATATATGTAATGTATATACTATTTTCTTATATAATAAAAATTTATCTATAAAATTGTAATTATTATTGTAGTTTGTTTAATAATATCCTAATACCTACAATATTGTATAATAAAAATAATGTAAATATGTATTAGGCTAATAAATATTTTAAAATTGGAAAAGAAAAACAAGTTAATGAATTGTTGCATTTGAGGTACAAGAAATGAATTCAAATTAAGAAAATTTAAATAACCTGTATAATATATATACCTCTTCCGTCTAAAATTTAATTAACCTAAAAAAAAATTATCAAAATTCAAAAAGAAAAAAGAAGGAAATTGGACTTCAAAAAAAGAAACAGCAAAAACTAAAGTAAAATAAAATAATCTTTCTTGGGATTTCTGTGATTCCAATTCAAATGATTCACTGTGTACCTGTGTTTGTTCTTAAAAAAGTTTCTATATCTAAAATTGAAATTGATTGAGTGGTTGATTCTCACCATGAACATTTCTAAATTCAATTCTTTATAATTATTTTAAGTTTCCTTTTTGTTGATTCATTCATTTAAAGTTTAGATTTTTCTTTTTCCTTGTTTAGATTTCACTTCATAGACATTTATTATAATTATTACTCTTTAATGTAAAAAAAATTATGAACTAATGACCATTGATTAATTGTTTTAAATTTTAGAAAAATGTTTATCCTAGGGTTCACTCTATATCTATGTAATCTTTTTTGCTAGTAATAATTGTAGGTAGATATATACATATATATATATATTCTTATTTTCAAAGTTTTTCTCTAGATTTGGATGAAATTAACGTATTAGGTTGTTTTGATAAGATGAAGTTTTCATGTTTGCAGGAAAAAGCATTTTAATTGTATCTTTTTCTTCATTAAAATAATTAAATAACAGAAGTCAATTTTTATAAATTAAAAAGAAAAAAGAAAGCCCCGCTAAATTGGACTCCAAATAACAAAAATTAGTATTAGTTACTGTGAAAGGCCGAAATTGGAGAAAGTCGACATTCACCTGTGAATGTCAACAAACACCAAATTCGACGGTGAAAGATCGAATATTTCATTACATTCTTGTACATTCACAGAAATATTCTGGTGAATGTCGAAAAGAGATGGTTTTCTGCTAAAACTAAATGCAACACACCTTTCGATCACAAACGATTAAAACGTCTTGACATTTTAAAAATTAATGATGAAGAGAAGTTGATTGTACGATTAAAACAAATATACAGTATTAAGCTACCAACGAGGAATTATTATATGAAGCTCACACCAGAACAGGCCACGGACGAAGAACACGTATGATTAAAGAGTTGCAAAATAAATACAAAAATATTATAAATGAAGTTGTAATGTTGTATTTAAATTTATGCAAACACATTGTCAAACGAAACACAGTAACACAGTGCGCCTAAGAAAGGTATTATTGTGAAACCAATGATCAGTTCTGAGTTAACTCAAGATGTGAAATTGATCTGATAATTTGCAGACAAACAGATATAAGTTCATAATGGTTTAACTAAGATTGTCCAGCAAACAAAGAGGACGGAAGAAGTAGCGCATCACGTTCTTTCAATATTTTTAACATTTGGTGCTTCAGCAATATTGCAATCAAATAATGGTAGGGAATTCAGTAATCAAGTCATATCCATATGCGCTATGTGGAAAGGTGTTAAGATAGTTCATGGAAAGGCTCGTCACAGTCAAACACAAGGCTCAGTTGAAAGGGCTAATTAGGATATACAGAATATACTAACTGCATGAATAAGAAGTTTACACTTTGTTCAATTTGTCAAGAACATAGAAAATATAAATCTCCCAATTACCATTAGTGTATACTGAATGTCGACATTCACCGGTGGAAGTCCAAAATAAGAGTATTTACCAAAAATTTCGGACATACATTAAGCGACTATGTAAATGTTGGCATTCACCGGTGAATGTCGACATTCACCAGATTTCGATCTTTCACAGTAACATAGATATAGTTAAAAAAATCGAATTTCACTTAAAATAGGAATTTATTTTATAAATATTTAAATTATCAATTTATACTTACATACATTTTTAAAAACCTTTATTTTATTTCAATTTACAATTCACTAACCTAAATTCAATATTTAATATTTTACATATAAAAAACTGCTTTATCATCTTTATTTACAAAATTTTATAATTTTTTTAAATTGCTAATTTTCAAAATATAAATGTAGGAGGGGAATTTCGATTTTACATCTATTTATATATATAAATATATGGTTTTATAAAACAATAATTAATTGATATTTATTTAAAAATTAATAATTAAAGAATATTTTATTATAATAATATACTTTTTTATAAAATTAAATTAAGTAAAAGGATAATTTTTAGAATAAATGAAATAATTTTAAATGATATTTAATTAATTCTTAGAAATTAAATTCATATATTTTAATAAATATGGCAATTGCTAGAATTAATATTAATTTTGTATTTTAAATCAAAAAAACATCTATTAACAAGTTCTTTGAACTAAAGCATGCATCGCTTTACATTAAATAATTTAATTAACATAAAATTTAATAACAATAAATAATTTCCTAGGGTTTTTTTATATCTGTATATAATCTATCTAAATTAATTAATTACGAATATAATATATAGATACATAAATATATCCAGAATATTTATTTTGAATTTATCTTTATTAGACACCCAATATTCTTAAATCAATATATTTACATTTTAAAGTATAGGACGCATAAAAATATGTGAAAAATTTTTACAGACAAGTTCTTTGTTTATATAATAATAATAATAATAAAACTAAAAAATATAAAAATTCCTATTATATAACAAAATGGCATAGTAACAATAATGTTTTGTTTGATAAATTAATATTTAATATAAATTGTAATATTGTTCTCTCCGCTACCCTAAATTTTTTAAGGTTTCACATTGAAATTAATTTTTTTTTATTTTAAAATAAAAGTTGAAGAGAGTAAGTAGATCGTTTAAGACAAATTATTTGATCTTGCTTTTTGATGAATTTAATCAAGCCTCTTGTTCTGTAGGTTTTTTAAACATGCTTCTTTCAGACGTTAAATTCAAAGGGAATAAAAGGGTTTTCATTTATTTCAAAGAATCAACATTATTATATACCAGAAGAAATGGTTGGAAGTAATCTTTATTTTTTAAATTAATCTTAAAAAGGTGAATTAACTTGGAAATAATTTTACAGTCAAATGAACAGTAAAATAAATTGTTGTATTCTTTAGAAAATTAATTCTATTAACAAAATTCAATAACAATAGAAAAATATAATTTCCCTCGAACTTAATAATATTAATTCTATAAATAAAAATTCAATTAAAAAAAAAACGGTTATAATGGATTCACTTTGATTCACTTTAATAATACTTGGTTTCATGTTATTTAATGATTATAAACACAAAGTGAATATTTTTTGTAATTATTCCATCTCTTAACAGTACAAAATAAATATTATATTTATCGAAAATACGTGTATGTAATTTCGAAATTTTAATCTATATTGTAATCAAAGTTATATATATATATATATATATATATTATTGATAAAATTGGAATAATTAAAATATATATAATTCATGGATGATTTTTATATTAAATACAGTTGAGATTTGCCCTCGTGGTCGTCGTCTCAGGGTGTGATCAGTAGTTTTTCCACAATTTTTGCACTGTGATCGTTTTCACCTTTTCCTGCCTAGATTCATTTTTCTAGCTATCTTTGCCGAATCTCCTATTATATTTAAGTCGTCTGTGAAAACTAATTACTTAATTTTTTATGTTATGGATTCCGTTTGATTTTTCTACAATTTGTCTATTTTCGAAAGTTTCTGACAATTGTTTCCCGCATCTTTCTCTTCTTATGTTATCTTCAAGACATATGTACTAGTTTTAAGAACAAAATTTGTAAAGGTTTATTTTATAACAATAATAATATATTGAATTCTCTTTATATATAACGTTTATATTTATAACGTTAAATCTAGACACTTTACTTTTTCAAAATACCTCTATAAATATGCCCTTATCAAATATTTGAAATCAAAAATCAATCTAACTTCTACCAAATTCAAACACATTAGGGAACCTCTCGAACTCCCCCCAGTCTATATTTCCATTTTAGAATATCTCTGTAATCTTTCAAAAAACCTATCTATATCTATCTTAAATCTATATATATAAAAATGAATGTGTGTCTGTCTGTCTATTATGGATTCAAAAACCATATATCCAATCACGGTGAAAATTTGGGAAATTATTAGGTATATCCCCGGAAAGGTTTTTGCAAATTTTTATTAAAATCAGAGTTGGGGTTCTAGGTGTATTTAATTAATTTAATATTCATTTACATTTTTTAAAGATTTAAATGACATGTTAGTTACAGTTCGTCAAATCGCCACGCTAATGGTGCCTTCATATTGTCAGTTGTTATATTTAAAACTAGCTGATCAGAGCGCCTTCCAGGCGCTCTTCACACCTAGACGGGGGCTCCGCCCCCTGTACCCCCGAGTGATACATAGTATTTGGTTGAAAGTCTGTATGTAAAAGGTTTTCATCCATTTTGTTTCAATCAGTATAAGTAGATAAGACATATATTTGTTTTCTTAGAAAATATATATTTTAATTTAATCAGTAAATTAATTATATATTATTATTGTATATGTTATATTTATCTAACTCTGTGTCTATACAGTTTTCGAAAGTTCTTAGCCGCAGCATCCACTTTTCTCTAAGAGTCCCTATCCTGAGCTACAACCAAATCCTACCCTGTCCCATCTCTCCCATGTCCCTTCCTTCATTGTCCACCCACCTTGATCTTTGGTCTTTCACCGGATGTTTCCCAATATTTGCATGTGTGTCTGCATACATATCTACGTATATGATAACTGAACACTTAATAATAATAATAATAATAATGTATTAAATGAATATAATTGAAATTTTAGTTTTAATTGCACTTTTTTTTTGGTTTTTATTTTTATTTATTTTTATTGGAATTATTACAAATAATAATAATAATAATAAAATACCGTTTAATACGTGAAAATAATAATAATAATAATAATAATTTATTAAATTAATATAATTGAAATTTTATTTTTTATTATTACATTTTTATTTTTATTTTTTACCGACCGACGATAGTAAGGGAGGTATTGTTTTCACACCAAATTTCACATGTGGAGATTTTTACATATCTCCACGAATATTTCTTAATTTAAAATTATACATAAGTCACCCAGCCATTCATGACGTCACAGCCTGGTCTTACATATATATTACAAATAAAATAAAATTAAAAATATTTATGTTATGTCCATATCTGTTTTTTTATTACATTAATAGATATATTAAAATTATTTGAAATTGTTTCTGTAGCTGGAAATTAATTTACTTCAAACCGTCGGACGGTTCGGACCTGGCCACAGGTCAACTTATTTTGTTAATAATTTATTTTTATTTTTTATTTTTTTTGTTAATAATTATTACATTTTTATTTGTTCGAAAATTATTTCTAATTTATTAATTGTTAATAGTTATTACATTTTAATTAACAGTTTTCGGAATAAGTATATTCTCTTATTTTATAGAGATTTTTATTGTTTGTCTCAAAAGTCTACCTAGAATATTTCATTACCATTGTATGATTCAAAAAAAAATACAAAATATTTAATAGGACATGACATGATCTTAGTATTTTTCCCATCCCAGAATATTTGCTAATATTACATGTTGGAGTTCCAATTACCTGCATATTTAATGGCAAATTCAATGCTGAATATACTTTTAAATAAAAAATTAAAAAAATTTGAAGTAAATGGAATTATTATACTTAATAAATCTATATATAAATTTAATATATATTCAAACAATAATTGAAACAATATAAATAAAACGATTCAATATTTTACTTACATTGTGATTTATATTTCTATTTTTATTACAACTGTTATTATGTGTATGTTATTTTTGACAGTTTAAAAAAAATTAAAAATATTTGAATTTGGAAGATTATATGTAGCGCCATCTGTCGATAGTTTTGTGACACTATAGACTTTTACCAAAATATTACTAATTAAATCAATTTTGGATTTAATTGAAACAATATAAATAAAACGATACAATATTTTACTTACATTGTGATTTATATTTCTATTTTTATTACAACTGTTATTATGGGTATGTTATTTTTGACAGTTTAAAAAAAATTAAAAATATTTGAATTTGGAAAATTATATGTAGCGCCATCTGTCGATAGTTTTGTGACACTAAAGACTTTTAGCAATATATTACTAATTAAATTAATTTTGGATAAATTAATTTTGGATTTAACTACACTAAAACCTTCCTTGGTATGCCCACAACAATTCCTGAAAGTTTCACCGTAATCGGACGGGTAGTTTTTGAGTCTATAAGAGACAGACAGACAGACACACAGACAGACACACAGACATTGCCTTTTATATATATAGATAGATAGATTATTAGTTTTGCAAACATTTTAAGAATAATTTAATAATTTCTTTAATTAATATTCATTTAAAATGATAATTAAAAATATTTTATTAAAAATAAATTGTTCAATAAATCTGATCTAATAATATTAAATAATTTTTAGAACTAGAAAAGCATAATTAATAGCTAAAATGTCAGTTTTATCTTCAAATAAATAATTTTTCACTAATAAGCAATTTATTTTAATTCTTATTAGATACTAATCACTCATTGTTATTAATTTATATAGTTATATTTGTGCTAATAAAATTTAATTATTTTTATAATTAAATTTCTGTTAAATAACTAATATTCAATTTCTCCCCTCTGTTCTATAAGTATAAATTCATTATTAAATTATATTCAAGACAGATTTTTTTTCATCATAACTAAATTCTTCAATGATCCATCGGCACAAATATTTTCGGTACAATTACTAGATATTGGGAACGGTAAAATAGAACTACAACAAATACGCAATTTATGCACTGTTCTTCAGGAACAAAATGAATTGATACACAATAATTTCTTGAATTATAACTGGCTCAGTCATCGGGCAATTTTGGCAGCCAAAAATGTTGATGTTGACGAAATTAACTTCCAGATACAACAGTTGTTAGCAGGCGATCTCATATCTTTTAAATCAATCGATACTGTTGTTGATGAAAATGTAAGTGTAAATTTTCCAATTGAATTTTTAAATTCACTAGACTTACCGGGAATGACACCACATAATCTTCGATTAAAGATTGGTTCCCCTATTATTCTCCTTCGTAATTTGAATCCACCTCAATTATGCAACGATACGCGTTTGGTCATCAAAAAGATCACCGGAAATATTCTTGAAGCAACCATTTTAACGGGGAAGTTTAAAGGAAAAGTGGTCCTGTTGCCACGTATTCCAATGATACTGTAAGATTCTACTATACCCTTCAGAAGGCTACAGTTTCCAATTCGTTTAGCTTTTGGTATGTCTATAAATAAGTCTCAAGGTCAAACAATATCAATTTGTGGTTTAGATTTGGAAAACTCATGTTTTTCTCATAGGCAACTATATGTTGCATGATTACGTGTAGGGAAACCGTCGAATCTTGTGATATTTGTGTTAGCTAAAGACAGGTTAACCAAAGATATTGTGCACCAATTAGTGCTTAATTAAATTAAAATTAAAAGTATTTATAATTCATATATTATTGTTAAAGATTTAAGACTATCAGTCATACCTTCCTCATTCATAAGTTTAAGTGTCACATATTATTTACTAACAACTATGTAATATACTCATTTGTTACAAACTTGAATAAAAATAATAATAACTTTTAAAGCATAATAGCATAACAGAGAATGAAGGTCACCATATTTTTTACAAGTGGCATTTATGTAAAAAAACACGGTGGTCCCATGACTGATGTTCTCCTACCTTTACTCTTAAATAGCTTACTACAATGTAATATAATAAAAACCTTAGTCACAGCAACGCATGGCTGGGTCAGCTAATATATATATATATATATATATATATATAAACCTCTGATCAACGCCTATCAAGCCGGTTATATCAATGAAGTGTCCTATGATCAGTAGAACAGGTTCTCTCAACCTTTACCTTGATTTTCTTGATCGGAGGCGCTATCAAGTACTTTTTCCCCAATGTTGTTCCAGGAGGCTGGGTTGACTCCGTCCGATAGACCCCAGCTAGGGAAATTCCCTTGCCAGGCCCGGACTTGAACCCGGGACCATGTGAATGTGAGGCAGGTTCACTAGCCACACACCCAATGGCGCCTTATATATAAGTAATATGTAAAAAGATATTTATTAAAATAAATTAATATTAATAGTAATATAACAAGTTAAAAATAATACAATTAAAATAGAGTAAAAACTAGTATTAAAAGTAGACAGCAGTAAATAAAATTTGATTTTATTTAACATTTAAATCCAAACTCATTATGTATTTAAACTACAGTTTAAATGTTTTATGCATTTAAAATTTAAACAGTTGTTTAAATTGTCTAAAAATTTGAATATTAATATTTAAATTTTGTTTTTAATAATATATTAGTACTATATCTAAATAACTAAAACTAACCATCTCTATCCTTATTTAGATAGGGTTTGTTTGTTAAATATTCTCTTGAAATTCTCCTTCTCTATACTACCTCGTAAAATGAATTTAAGCAAGCAATCTAATTGCAAGAATAGACAAGATGAGGAATTGTTACCCTTTATATACTATATATAACAAATTGTCAAATGTTTAAATTTATCATTATTGTATTATATACTCAAATATTTTTGCTGTCAAATTACACGCCGTCTTTTTATATTTCCGTTTTTAATCCTCTATTTCAATATTTTATCTCTGTATAAACCTATTTAGATTTTCAAATATTTGAGTTTATTGACATATGTCTGTGTGCAGAAAGTTTTCCAGTTCCGGTGTCACTCACTGGCCATAAAAAAAAGAAACCCCCCCGACGAGAGATGAAGATATAAACCCAACTCCTTTGCCCTGCTTTGCATTTAATGCCGTGGAACCCTCCCCGAAGGAAAACACGTTTAGCATATCGAATATCGTCTGTCTACAAAATATATTATATAAACACATTGAATGAACAGAGCTATTTGAACTTAATATTATTCGCCTATAAAAATCGATAAACTGTTCTTTAAAATAAGGATTAAAAACGTCTGCGTTTTGAATTTTAAATTGAAGTAAATTTAATTGCTTTGCATAGTTAGAAATAAACTTCATTCTCTAAATTGACTGAAAAAAATAGTTAAAATTCTTAAATCGTTACATGTTACGGTCTATATATTTATAGAAACAGACATCTCGATTTATTAATGAAACAAACATCTTGATTTATTAATGAAACATTCTAATAAAAAATTTGAATTGTATTAAGTTAATATATATATATATAGGATCTGAAAAAAAAATGAAATTTATTTTATTATTTTCTCATGAAGATGTTCTCGGAGCGACTAAGCAAATTCATGTTGCGCTGGGACCTATATTTAAAACCTCGCTACCCCCTCTTAGAAGCCTACGATTGGCAATAATAAGCGGGCCATCTATTGGGTCTTCGTTCAGTGCCTAACACGCGATTGGTCGTCGAGAGCCCCCACCACTCTGCTTAGATGTCACCAGCCGGGTATAAAAAGTCGTGAAACAGGCTAGCCGAGGGCAGTAGCAGTTGTCAGTTGTGATTCAAGACGTTAAGAAGAACATATCCGAAGAACGAAGAACGAAGAACCGAACATTTCCAAGACGTTTATTTTTTCCTGTGTTTATATTCCTAAACAAAAACGATATATTTTTTGCTACACTTTTCAATAAAAACGATATATTTTTTGCTAATACTTTTCAACAAAAACGATATTTTTTAATACATCTGCTTCACTATCAAAGCCACCAACCCTACATATATAGTTATATCTTTGCCATAGTGAGTAATTAAAAGGTAAAAATAAAAGTCAATATTTGATCAAAGAAAGAGTAGAGTATATTTATTTGTGAACTAATTACAAATCGAAAGGGAAAATGAATTTCGAGGATCACTAACGTCTATGTCTCTAACTGTGTAACTCTCTCTACATTAAGTGTCCGCATCCACGACAGCTTATTTATGTTAATTTAAGTAAAGGGGTAGGAGATGGGGAGGGGGTAGTTTCAGGGGGTATAAAATACATGTGTGGAATAGCTGTGGAGAGTATTCTTTCTTTCCAAAAAGGTCTAGTGTAATTTATTACATATATGAATTTCTAACGTTTTGTCTTATTATTGCTACCTGTTTTCAAGTTTCTAGCCTTTATCGAGGACCCTTGAGTTCTGGGTCGGTTTGACAATTAAAACACACCCAAGTTTGTGAAATCAAATTTTAAGTCTAAAGGTTGATTGACAGGTTACACATTATGCCATTATGAGATAAAATGTGAAGATAATAAAATGTGCAGACATAACTATAATTATACTTATAAAAATATAAACTTATATTATTTGTTTATTTATTTATTTTTTGTTTGTAAGAAAATTTATTACTAGTAAAATTAAATAATTTATTTTTTATTTATTTATATTTATTTATAATTTTACAAAACTTTTGATTAAAATTTAGATCAATCCTTATAATAAGCAAATTAGAGTTTATCATATAATCTGTGTTGATTCTCCACACCACAATCTTCAGTCATAAAAAGACTTGATTAAATCGCAATGATAAAGTCTAACAAAGATAAATAAAGGGATCAAGATATATGATGCTCAAAGAAGTTAGTTGTATTTGAGTCATTTATTTTTTTTTTTTTATTTTATTTTATTTTTTTTTGCTGAATTTCATTTCCATGAGGGTCTCTGCTTTAATACGAGCTGACTCCAAATCATGGGCACATTTGTGTCTTGAAATAGGAATTTGAGAGGGTAAAGTAATTGGCTCGATCTAAAACAAAGGACATCTTTATTACATCCCCAACCAAGTAATAATCCATATATTATTTATAAAAATGGATGGTATAATAGGTATTATATATTTGAGATATGATTTAATTTCTCCAATTTGTACCATATTTTAGTGATTTAATATTTCTTTTTTATAAAAGTAAAATTGCTTGTATTTGTAAAATTAAGTATATATTATATTGTATATTTATTTTTGATTCAGGTAAATTTAAATAAAAATTAATTCGAATATCAGAATCTGCATTTTAAATAACTGTTAAAGCCTCTCCCTGATTTAGATTTATTTATTTTAATATCAATTTATTTTTATATCATTTTTATAATTTTTTCTTTTATATATGTTTTTTTGTATATTTATATTCAACCACGTGGTCGGTCTGTTCAGTCGCTATTTTGACTTTACAAAAGGGTCACATGACCCCTCACAGCCAATCATCTTGCTGGCTTTTGTTGATGTTGGGCTCAAGGCTTCTGCCTTCAGAGAGGCGTTCTCTTCACTTGTTTTTTGGACTTGATATTATTCACACGCCTTTGGCTTTTTAGCTGTGATTTCGCCATTTTTTTTGTTAACCACGTGTTTGGTTTTTAAACTGTGTTGAGTTATTATTATTGTTATTTTTTTGTAAACTTGTTTTGTTTTAGCTGAAAATTAGCTAGCATTTATTCCATTTTATTTTTACTTTATATTAATTTTCTTTTCATTAAATATTATAACGTGGCAACGAACCTTTTTCTTTTATTTGTAAAAAAGTGAATCTAATTTTTCCTTTGCAGGTCCATATGTTAGCATCGGATATTTTGATTAATTTGATTTGTTTATATTTCTTTCCGATCTTGGTTCTCAAAGGCGAATCGCCTAAGCACTAATAGTCAAACGTACTGCACACTTTGGTGAAGTTTATTTCAGGGTTCATTTCCCAATTAATTTTATTTTACTCTCCTTGTGAAAGAGTTGAGAATTCTTTTTTAACTCCTTCACTAATGGCACAGTTGATCCGATAGGCTCAACAATATTTTATTTTGTTTCGGCTTGTCCAATAACCAAATTCTAAAAAGAAAAAAAAAATCAATCTACCAACCCAAAATCCTTAATCTACTCTTAAAGGTGAAGATTAAGTTACTAGTCCAATATATCATAATGGATTTATTTAGATATATTCTATTCTATTATGATAGATTTTCAAGTTTACTACTCATTAATTGAAAATTCAATGTTGAAAGAATATTTGACAAAATATAAATCTAAAACATTCGAAAATCTAAAAAAAATGAAAAATATAAATATATTATAAAATTTATATAGTTACTTAAATGATAAAATATGTATATCCACGCGTACTTGCCTACAGGCGCAGGTGGGGGTTTGTTTTGTAAAGGAGAGAACTTAAAAAAACAACTCTAAACCGGCAATTCTTGTTCAATTTTATTATTTTTTCTTTATTGTCAAATCCAAATATATCTAAATTGATATTCAATTTTATAATATCATGTTTAATAATATTTACTCTAAGCTAAATAAAGACAGATGTATAAACAAATTCACAAATAAATTTTCAACATTTCACATTCGCAAGATGTGTATTTTATAACATCCGAATTAAACAAAATCACTATATATAAAATATATTGTTATGACTCAGTAAATGATCTCTGGACTTTGACATCAAAATTTCCAAATGAAATTGAGCAAACCACACACTTCGTTTACTCACAGCATTCTGAACGTACACTCAACTCATTTTTCTAGATGTTTCTTAGAATTTGCCTTTTTTTTATTGTAAAAAATCATCATAAAACGTATTTCTTCAAATATATTTCTCATTTTCAAATCAATATAACTTTTCGCATGAACAACAAATTAGAAAACCGAAAAAAAATCGAAATACCACGTTTTAAGCATCTGTTTGAGACAATCAGGCGAATGTAGTTCCATATAAAAGCATCATTACTATATACATAGTTGCAAAAATCGCGGAGACTTTATATGAAAATGGAAATAAAATATATAATATATAATTCTATATTTCTTTCACTAAATAGAATGTAAATTTTATTATAGAGTTGTCATAGTTTATTTTAATCTGGTGGAGTATATCTTAGCTCCCAGTATTATTATTAATTAGTTTTTAGTCAAAAAAGAAGACAAGAAAGAAAATTTCTAATAGCCCCTCCCTCATACATGCAAGTTAAAGATAACAATTATTTTTTTCTTCTTTCATCTGATGTTGACAATTCTCCGAGAGGCCTTTGAAATTTTCCGTCTTGGGGGAGGGAGCCGGAGAAGAAGTAGAGGGGTTGGGGATCTCTTAATCTAGAATAAATGGGTGCGTTCCACTTGTCGATCACAACGCTCACGTTCACTTTTTTTCCGTTCCTTCTGTTGAAAGCGTTACAATCATTAATTTAAGTGGAACGCACCCTCTGTCGTCATCTTTAATTTTTAAAAAAGTTGCACTGGAATGCTCGACCTTCACTTCGACCTCTCACTTTAGTGCAGTGCTCCGCAACCGGTGTGACGCGGCACACTGGTTTGCCTTAAAGGAGATACAGGTGTGCCGCCGCGATCAAATGAAACTTAGAAATCCGCATATAATATAATTATAAATCAAAAAAATATAAATTTCTTATATTCATGTATCTCCTTTAAGGCAAACCAGTGTGCCGCGTCACACCGGTTGCGGAGCACTGCTTTAGTGGGTCGTTGGAGGTTCGGTCTGAGCGAAAATAATGACGTCATGAGTGACGTTTTCGCCACGATGGTCGCCATTTAGAACGGTTAAAGGAGTGTGGTCGCCAACTAGAACTCATCCAAAGAGACAAGCAAATATAAGATATATAAATATATATATATCTGGGTCGTCAAACTTTTTTATCATCACCCCTATATAATTTTTCCGAAATATTCATCGACCTCCATAAAAGTAATTTTCTGTTAATTCATTTAACACTATATTAGATACTGTGTTTGTCCAATTAGTTTATGATTTTAAATATTTATTAAAGTAATTGTACATTGTGTAACAATAGTTTTAAAAATTAATTAATGTTGAAATTTAAATACCTTAATATTTATTCGACCTGTGGCTTTGTTAAACAGACCCATAGGGGTCTATATAGACTACTTTGGCGACCTCTGATCTATAGTCTGTAAACAATATAAAGAACGAAGTGACCAATAAATATGTATTAAATAAATAAATAATGTATATATATACGAGGGGTGTTCAAAGTATTCTCGGTAACGGGGTAATTTAGCAGTGACGAAGGGATTTAAATTATTTCAGTTGGTAACGACACTCCCTGAGACCATAACCTCAAAATTTCATTTATTTATCATTAGTACTAATCTAATTATCGTTGGTGTAAGAAGACCAGAATGACTGATGCGACAATGTTGAGAAAAATGTTTTGAAGAAATAAAGCATACACCTTACAGCCCAGACCTTGCACCCAGTGATTACTTCTTGTTCCCCAACCTAAAACAAAAGATCTTCGTGGAAATCGTTTTTTAACGATGAAAAGCTGAAGGTGGCAATTAACGCACATTATGAAGACAAGGAGGAAAAATATTTTTTAGAGGGAATTCAAAAGTTAGTTTCCCGAGCAAACAAGTGTATTGAGGTTATGGGGGATTACATTGAAAAATAAAATTTAGTTAAAAGTTTCTGCATTTTCCTTCATACCTATACCGAGAATACTTTGAACACCCCTCGTATATATATATTAGTTTATAAATGTTACATATAGAAATAAATTAATCAATATTGTATTTGTAGGTGTAGTCAGATAAATTTAGATTATGAAATAAATGCATTTAAACATAAATAATAATAATAATAATAATAATAATAATTCAATATAAAAAAATTTAATTAAAATGAAGTCATTCATTTTATGATATTCGAAAAATTCACTTGATTTATATCAAATATAATAGAAATGATTCCAAAATCATATATGAGATATACGGTTGAAAGAAGTTTATCATTGGAATCGGGAGAATAGATTACTAACGATTTTGATCTCTAATTCAACAAATAAGTTGAATTCTCTGATGCATCGCTGCTTTTAGATCGAATTATTGATAGTCACAAAGAAACGTGTACTTTATCAAAGTAGATTTAGAAAATAATATTAACCCTTAACGCAGTTGAATTAGTATTTGTATATACAATATATCCAGAATGATAAAAAAAAACAAAATAATATACAAATTATTGTTAATATTCGTAGAGTATTTAAATGAGTTTTCAACTAAGAAAATACCTGTTGTGCGCTGAAGTGATTAACGAAAATTAAATTGAACAAGATGGTAGATAATAATTCATGAAACTTTATAATATCACTTTCTCGCTTCCATACCCTTTTCAACTTGCAAAAGGAAATCCTTAATATTATGTTGACAATATTCGATCCAGTGTCCTTTGTAATACTCCAGTTAATATAATTAATATTTGTATATTTATTTGATATAAACATTCAATATTCATAATTGGCTGTTCTTATAGCAGGGATGCTACCCCAATAGATATAAACAAATTAATAATAAAAATTGAAATATAGCAGTGGATTATTTTTCAATATTTATTAAATTAGTAAACAAATCATATTTGTAATAAATAGTCGAATAATAATCATTCATTCGTATAGGATAAATTTTACTATTTTATTTTTATAATCATTATTTATATAATTATTACTCAATACATACATTTCTTTGAAATCATGAAATTTGATTTACTAACATACTATTACAATTATTAAAGATTTAAAAATAAATCAATTAATAATATGAGGGAAGGTCAATAATTCCATTACTTTTTGAATTTCCATCTTAAATGAAATGGCAACACTGTTCCTTTCAGCAGGCAACTATCAGCTGACGAAATATGAACCAACTGGGCCTTTTAGTTTTTGTTTGACATCCATTAATAGCAGACTCCTTCGTGAATTGAGAAGAAAATGGTAAAAAGTGAATTTCCATGAAAACCCATGCATTGGGATTTGAATTGCTTCTTCATCCGCTCTATTCTCCGGATTTAGCACCAAGTGACTATTTCTTGTTTACAAACCTGAAGAAAGAGACAAACAAATACCTATTTTGATGTCCTCGACAAATCTTATTTTTTAGAAGGGTTCAAAAAATTGGAGAAACTTTGGACAAAGTCTATAGAGCTCAAAGGAACTACGTTGAAAAATAAAATAATTTTTTATTCAAAATCATGAGTTTCATTCAAAAAGTCACAGACTTATTGACTTGCCCTCGTAATTTAGTGAGAAAATAAATATATTCCTAAAGTATGTTATTTAATATTTTTTCTATTTAAAATTACTTTGAAATTGTGCTTGTCTATTCTTTTTTTTTTCTTCTATCTTCACATTCTCTTTGCTTTTCATTAATTTTCTTTTTAAGTCAGTTGGGCTCGAAGGTTTCTCTGACAATGAGTGATATCGGGCCTCTCTTTCTCTCTGATTTGACAAAATATACTTAAATTATATTGTGTGTGATATTTTTCTACACATTATTCCCTTTCCACTCTCTGTTACTTTTTATTAGGTTTTTTAAGTTATTTTTTGTTGAAGATATGCAAAAATTGAAAATAGCTTTAAAATTCAAATATTTTGTAAATTTACTATTCTATACCACAACTATGTTCATGACTAATGTTTATGACTTTTTTCTTTCTATTTGTTCTTAATGGTAATTTGTAGTAATAGTAATAATAGAATAATTGATAAAATGATTATATTAATTGAGAGTATCCAAATGAATTTTTTTTTATTTTTGTATGAAAATATTGTTGATAATATATATTCAAATAATTAAAAAAATTTTCTCAAATTTACGAATTTATATATACATATGCATTTATTTATTTGCAGCTTGTCCAATACTCTAAAATGCTCTAAAATTGATACGTTCCAATATGTTAGACCTATCACTTACTGTTCATGGATATAAAGAGATTTTTACAAAATTAGTTCAAAACTTTGAACGAAAATTCTACATCGAATACTTTGGGATTGATCAAATCAATTCATACCAAAACAAATATTTGTTTGTTTATACAAGTAAATGTTTACAAAATATTACATATCTGTCCCAAATAAACAAAATGACTGATATCTTTCAATCATAACTAGATCCCTTCTCTGAATTGTCCAGAAAGTTTATAAAATTATTACACATGTTGTATAAATTATTACATAGGATTTTTGTTTCGAGTCTCCTTAATTTTATTAATGTTATCCAAATAGATGATAACTATAATCTAATGTTTTTGATTTTCATTCTTTCATCATACCCAGATGAAAATTTGAGAATATCATACAATTCGCAAAATCTTTCAAACAGTCCTTTATGCTCAGTAGCCCCAATTGCTAACCCTCTATGATAATTTATATAATTTTATAATTAATTATATTTGAGAAGTAAATAGTATTTTTCAAATTATGAATAACTTCTGATTAAAATTAATAATCTTTTTGATTAAATTTGATTAAATTAAATTATCCATTTTTTTATTTTGATTCTTTTATTAATTTAACAACCTCAAACATCAAAAAAAAATCACTTAAAGAATATAAAAGATAGATATAAAAAACATTTTCTCTCTCTCTTTCTATCTCTCTCTCTCTCACTCTATATATATATATATATATATTAGTATGTAAATAAATAAAGAATAAATAAAATAGAGTGGTCTTAATTGAGAATCTGCACACGTTTGTTTTCCTTCGTTCAATTGGCATGTACGCTCCTTGAGAGGAAGGATATAAAAATAAAGAAAATTGATACAAATTGAGGCCCTTTCTTTTACACTCATCACAATTATATAGATTGTTTTTTCTCAATTAAATTTGAATGGAGTACATCCATTTTCATTCTTTTCAGATCAATTCATATTTATTCATAAAATCTATCAATGTTAAGGAATTATTATTTATAAATATAATTAATAAGCTTTTTAGCTATTCTCTCCCATTGTAAACATATCAGTAATGAGTTATTGGCATTTTATATAAAAAAAACAATAGCATTATCTTATTAATATTGTTTTTCCATCTCAATTATAATAAAATTAAAAATATAATTATTTACCAGAGATGTCAATTAATTCATTAATATTATATATATATAAATCAAATATAAAGTCATAAATTCAACACAGGCAATATTTTGGACTATTTTTAAGAAAATTTTGTTCATAAGATTCGGGGATATTATCATTAACTAAATAAAACATAATATTCTTTGATGAATGTTATTGAAATATTTTTTTTAAGATTATTATTTATATTATATATTATATTTACCAATGGTATAAATGTTGGTAAAAAGTAGTTTATGTTAGAAATGATTCAGTTGTAATGTTATATATTGTAACTTTTTAATGGTTAGAAAAAAAAATAAAACAAGTTAATTTATTTTTTGATTGTAAAAATTCATCATTGTTTTTTATTTATCGCGTTTAATTAATTCTGCTCCTATTTATTTATTTATTTTTGCAATGATATACAGTATTAATTAAGTTAAAAAGAGTGGTGCATTTGCATAATATTTCAGATCAATTATATACATTATTTAATTTTTTCTAATAAGAGAGCCTCAAAAATCTATAATTTTAAGGTTGGCTTATTCTTACTAGTATCTCAATAGATTTGATTTCGTTATTTTTTATCAAATTAAAGATCCTAAGAAGGCCATTTGATATTTTTTTTTTTTTGTAATATTTCCCATTAAGAGAGAATTATTAAGTTATTAAAAAGAAAAGAAATTTCAAAGGTGAATTACTTACATTATTCTTTCATAATACTTATACGTTAAATATACATTGTTCAATTTGGAATCTAATTACTTGTCTAATATTTGCTTGTTATGATTTCCATGCACAGTTATATGTGAAATTGAATTATTTTTTTTTAATATTATCAATTTAAGTAAATAAACTAAACATAAACTTTCTGCATAACTTTTAGGATATTCCTCATACAAACATGAATCATTCTAATGCATTATTCATGTCATTAGTACAATTCATCTGAAGAGAAATAGATTAATCTGTGGATTTATTTATATAAAAATCTAAGTTGAATCTAGCTGAAATACAGTGAAGAAGATTTTATCTGGCATAGAGGGGCTGATTGCTTTCTGAAATGGTTCTTGAAATCGCCATACTTTTTGAAAGTCTGAGAACAAATGTTCTGGAATGTTCACCAAGATAAGATGTTTATCTGTGTGACGGGTATTTGGTATCAAATGATGTAGAAAAAGAGAGATTCAAACAACTCAATAGCTGAACTTTCATAAAAATATCTGAAATTTTATTCATGTGTTATTCCATTAATTTTTATATATCTGTGATTTTAAATTAAGTTATAGATTACATAACATATTGAATACTATTTTTAGATATAAATTTTTAATAAAAATTTTGACTACAAATTAATTTTAGATTTAAATTGTATAATATAATATACATAGAGCTTATAAAAAAGTTCATTTTTCATTTATGATCATAAATAAGATTGTGAATAAGCTAGAAAAAAATCAAATTATTCGATATATGTAGAAAATACATTTCAATTCCCTCATCTAATTTGAGTACAGCTTTTATTCTTATTTTCTTTTTTGGTTAGTGAATTTTTATTACCTCGATATCTAATACCTATATTATTTATTTTATTATATTAGATATTATATTACTTTTATATTATTTGAGATATATAAATAACGGAGCGAATGTAGAATAATGGCATTTTATATTATTCTACAAAATCTCTTAAATATTGTTAAATTATTATAAAAAATATATATATAAAATATAACTTTACCGAATGATTTTTTATAACAATCAAAATAAATTAATTGAAAAGTTGAAATTTTTTTTTTAAATATTAAATTTATATTTCAACTTAAAATTAGATGGAGTTTCTCCACTCGACTATCTCGCAATTTGAATTGGATTAAATAACATAATATATTATATTTAAATTAAATTTAATTAATTATAAATTATAAATTAAAATTAATAAATAATATTTATTAAACCAGCGGATATTTGGCTCTTTGTTGATGGAACCACGTTACGTGTTGGGGCGTGAGATTTGCAGTGTTAAAAAATTAATTCTGGTACTTTCAGCGATTCAATCAAGCTGAAATTCTATATATAGCAGTTTTATACAATTTTTAATCATGTGAAAAATTATCAAACATATATCTTTATTTTTACGGTCACTTTAGAGGAAAAAAAATCAAATCGTGGTAAGTAATGACCCTCTTCCAGTTTAGCTACATTTCTCAAAAGTTGATAGAAAACTATGAATTTTGAATAATGCCTATGTACCAAATTTCATCATTCTAGCTCAGACCGTTTTTGCGTAATCTTGGTTACATACATACACACACACACACACACGGACATTTTTCTCAACCTTAGTGAAAATGATTCAGGAACCTTCAAAACGTATAAAAACATCAAAATCTCAACATCGAAAATTTTCGTGATCGCAATGCTATCTCTGGTGAGATAGTAAAAATTTAAGTTTAATGAATTATTATTTAATTGCCTAATCAAATAATAAAAATATAAACCATTAAAATAATTTTATTTTAATTTAATCAATAAAAAGGCAAAGCATGTCTTTTCGAGAATATCTATTATGAATACTGATTGACATTTTCTAACATTTCCTTTGATGTTTCAAAAAATATATTATTTTATCCATCCTAATTAATTTTTTAATTAAATCCACATATCTAAATTAATTTGATATAACTTTAATAGTCATGACAAATAAAAAAGAGAGAGAGTAGCTATAATTAATTCTAAATTCTTATTCGAAAACTAACACATATATAAGATTTACAAAAATTGTAAGTCTTTGTTCTTTTAGATAAGAAAGTGTGTGTGAGAGAGAGAGGGGCATATAATCAATATTTATATATCACGATATCGATTCCTTTGATATCAACACGAATAGCTTACCAAAGCTGTTTATTCAAGTGATACGGATTTAATCTATCAATTTCTAAAAAAAATATCGAGTGAGTGATTTGTTATGTGTTGTTGTGAATAACGATTAATATCAGGTAATGAATAATAGCAAAACATTTTAATCATATAATTTCAATCAATATTTAACATTCTCAGCATTTGTTTGCTATGGTAACTAGGATTAAATATTTATTTTCTTGAAAATATTTTTAATAACAATATACGAAAGGCACAATACCTTCAAACTTGAATTGGTGTTAAGGATATACAATATAACAGAGGTTCTTAAACTGTGGTCCGCGGACCCCTGGGGGTCCGCAAAGCCATCGTACAGGTGCACGAGAAAATGATAAGTCGGTTAAAACTTTATTTAATATAAAAGAAGCGATGGCATGGCTTTGTGAGGAAACAGAGATCAAATACCCAAATTCAACGAAATGTGCAAGAAAACTATTGCAACCGTTTCCATCTTCATATTTAGCAGAATTTTCTTTCTTCAATATTATAATTTCTAATAAAATGGGTTCTACAATATGGAAAAAAATCGATATTCACCAATCACTGTTAGAAATATTCATCATATATCCTTGTTCTTATGAGATCGTAAGCCAGAAATCTATATATATAAAAAAAGGTTTTTGTCTGCACATTGCTCAGAATTTAAAAATTTTTGCATATCTTCGCGTTTCATGACCTCTAGAATCCAAAAGTGACTTTAGAATTTTTCACGTCTGTCTGTCTGTCTGTCTGTCTGTCTGTCTGTCTGTCTGTCCGGAAAATTACTATTTTATAGACTCAGAATTGGCTGAACCGATTTCTTTGAAATTACATCACAATATTCTTATATACCTCTAGAGTAACATAGGCTATACATTTTATTAATATCTTATCAATAACCGCAGAAATTAATTTTTTAAAGTTTATATAATTCTCCGTGTTGTTCATTCAAGAGCAGCTCGCGGCTCACTGCAGGCCTAGCGGAATCATTTCAAACAATGAATTATCATAGCTATTCCCAATCAAAGAATTATTATAATATTTCACTTTATTTTAAATTCTAATATACAAATATCAATTCAATTAAATAATTTATTCTAAAAGTTCTCAATTTAATTAAAATATTTATTAGATCATATTTTTATCTTAAATTATTTTTTATTTAATTGAATATTTCTTCTTTTCTATAATATATATATAATAATATATAAATTTTATCATTGAATAATAAAAAAAAATATTATTTAACCTGAATTAAAATGACTGAATTATATTATCTTTGTTTTTTATTTTAATTTAATTACTCTATTATTAATTACTAAATATATATATATATTATATAAAAATTAAAATATGATGATATAAAGTTGTTTTAAATTTTTGACATTTTTAAATTGGGTATATTTTTTAAATTTATTAAAATGTCTTTTTTATTTATTATGTTTAAAAGATTCATTTTTATTATGTGATATTAATAAAAATAACGATGCTCTGTGCAAGTCGAATCATGTTGCACATAATTAAATAACAATTGCCAAACAAAGAATATAATATTTTTTTAAATTCTTATATTTAAATATCATTTCAATTAAATAATTTATTCTAAAAGGTCTCATTTTAATTAATTTAATAAAATATTTAAATCACCATTCAATTTTTTATTAATAGGCTTCTTTTTTTATTTTTAATTTTAATAAATTCTCTTTTTTTTGATATGATATTAATAAAAAATAATATTAAATTGTATATAAATATAAAAATTAGAATATTTGAATTTTTTTAAATTTTAACACAAGTAATCAATCATATGCATTAAGAATGGAAAATTTTTAAAATCAACTTGCTATTAAATTCAGAAAAAAAATACTGACATATAGAATATATAGACTATTCGAATATAATTTAAAACTCTTTCTCTCCTTCTATTTTAAATTAAAAAAACGGAGTTTTAAGAAATTTAGATGCCATATGCCACATGGGTGGGTAAATGAATTGAGCTGGAAAAGGAGGCAATTTATAATTTTCTTCTAATTCAGATTTAGGACAAATCGTACAACATTATATCAAATCTCGCTAAGAACATTCAATATTTTTGTACACAAATTATTCAGAGTATTGGCTAAGCGTATCACTCACAATCAGTTTATATTGAAATTTATATAAATTAACAAAGTAAAAATTTTTATTTGTTTAAATTTTATTATAATGAATCAAAAAAAATTAAATATATAGATCACATGATTAAGAGAAGCAAAAAACTTGACAGAAAATAACTGTTGGATGGAGGTCGGACATGACAGAAACTGTAAGCGAAATCTTCATATTGCGACGAATAATTTTCAAATCCCCTAGCACCACCAGAATTAGATAAGTTTATTTTAAGGGAGGAAAATAACTATGATCTAAAAAAATTAATAAGTGAACTTAATAATAAAAAAACAAATAAATCAATTAATTTAAATTAATACTATTAATGAATGTATATATTGGTAATTTATCTATAGTTTTATACCGTTAATTTTTATAAATTGTCTCAAGTCTCTATTTTTGCATTTTCCCAAGTTTCATTATAATTAAAAATATTCAATAATAATCTAGCAATGAAAATAAAATATCAAAATGTAATGATCAAGAAATATTATACTCTATTTCACTATAATAACATAGAAAATACTTAAGAACCATAGGCGGTGGAAATATTAGGAGATATCATTGCGGGTTAAGGCCAAATCGATCAACATTAATTAAGATATTTTCATTATGACAGATATTAGGAAAAAAACTGCGAATTCAATATTTCTGTTCACTAATTATTTGTAGACTTTAGTAAAACATACACATGACTCAATATAGATCAGCATAAACTTTTTCAAATTTTGATCTTCAAATTTGTCTTGAAGGTAGTAAAGAAAAAATAAGATGAAGAAATCAATTGTAAAATGTTAGGTTACCCAGACGACTTAAATATAATAGGAGATTAGGAAATTGCAATTGCAGATAGCGAGGAAAAATTAATGGAGGTTTGAAATTAATAGTGATAAGAAAAAATATTTAGTAACAAAGAGGAAGAGTATTGACATACAAAATCTTAAGTTTCAAAATGTAGAATTTGAATATGTAGAAAAATTGAATGTAATCACGAAGGATAATAATATTTGAGAAGAATTTAAATCGGGGTTGCAATCGGGAAACGCCTGTTATCTTGCAATAAAGAGGCTTATCTCTTCAAAATTATTATCAAAGGGAATATATAAAAAAATTATTTTGCCTGTTGCATTATATGGGTGGGAGGCATGGTCTATGACCCTGGGAGATGAGAGTAGATTCAGAGTGTTTGAGAATAGGATTCTTCCCTGCATTTATTGGCCAAAGAAAGATGAGGTCACCGGGGAATGGGGGAGACAGCATAACAAGAAATTGCATGGTCTCTCTGCATCTTCAGAAATAGTTAGGGTTATAAAAGGGAAAAAGCTGCGATAGGCAGGGCACGTGGCTAGAATGGGAGAGGAAAAAGATATTGGTGGGAAGACCGATTGGAAAACGTCCGCTTGGAAAACCAATGACGCGTAGGAAGGGACGTAAGAGAGATGGAACAAGGGCTCAGGATAGGGACACTTGGAGAAATGTGGTTGTTGCGGCTAAGAACTTTCGAGTATCTTTGAGCCACATAGGTAGATAGATATAACATATACAATAATAATATATATAATTAATATAGTGATTAAATTAAAATATATTTTTTAAATAAGAACACAAAAAGAAATGAATGTTTTATGTAATATACTGATTGAAACAAAATGGATGAAAACCTTTTACTACTTTCAACCACCAAATACTATGTACCACTCGGGGGTACAGGGGGCGGAGCCCCCGTCTAGGTGTGAAGAGCGCCGAAGGCGCTCTGAGCAGCTAGTTAACTAATAAAATGACGTAAAGTACCTAAAGTTGGAATGGGGTCCGTCAAAAAAAATTTTTTCAAGTGGGGGTCCGCAGAGTACATAAGATTAAGAACCTCTGCAATATAAATATATATATTCCTACCACCATCAGTTTTCAAACTTTATGTTATTTATACGCTTCCACGAAATACATATACAGTTATAGGGCTTCTCTTTCAATATCATAAAATAATACAAACAAAAATTATTAAGAAGTTAATTTCTTAAGATCAGAAGCACTTTCAATTGCACCGATTATTAAAATTTGTAAAATAGAATTGAGATATTGTATAATTAGAGAAAATGGGTTACAGACATAACAAAATTTATTAGAAAAATTTTTCTTCTTTTAGTTCTTTTGCAAAAGCAAAAATCGTTATTGTATAATTAATGTATTCCACACACACAAAAAGATAATAATAAGAGTTATAATTTAATAGTACCGAATAGTAAATATATCTAATAAAGATCTTGAAGAAAAAAGCAATTAGCGTTCGAAACGTCAATAAAAATAAAATAATTTAATTATTCTTTCCAGGCTTTACCTCCTTTTCTCTATATATTTTTATAATTTACAACAGACATAATATTTTAGTATTTATATATATTTATATTTATTAAAATTCTATTATAAAGGAAGTATTGTATTTCTCTTGAAATTTTCGCGTCTCCCTGTTGTAAAATGCTGGTTTATACTACACACTTCATGTACTTTACTCTTCATCTGCATTTCTATTATTAATTACTCACAATAAGTGATATCTTAGCGTTTAAAAAGAACATCAACATGTTTTTAAATGAAAAATTATTTTTATTGATGTATGTTATGTAATCCTCATACAAATATATGGTATAGGTATATTGAGAGGGGCAGATATATATAAATAAATAAATTATAGTATCTTTAATTTCGTGCCTACTTTTTTTTTAAATAATTCATATTAAATGCCATTAGAAACACCAGATTAAAGATTAAAAAAATAATAATTTGACAGATTGAAAAGATATACATATTATAAATTCATACGTTTTGTTAAATATTAAAGAGAATAGAAAGAGGTGGGAATAAACTTAAAGTGTGCTGTTTTTCATAAATAAAATTTCTCTTTGGTTTCAGAGAAACATAATTTACTTATTTAACTTATATAATAAATTGTCTTATAATTTTGAGAATAGGGTTCTTCGCAGCATTTATGGACCAAAGAAAGATGAGGTCATAGGGGATTTGCGGAGACTGCATAACGAGGAATTGCATGACCTCTATGCATCTCCCGACGTAGTTAGGATTATAAAATCGAGAAGGCTGCGATGGAGAGGTCACGTGGCTAGAATGGGAGAGGAAAGAAGGGCGAAAAATATAATGATAGGGAGACCAATTGGGAAACGTCCGCTTGGAAGATCAAGGACGGGGTGGGTGGACAATGTAGTAAGGGACGTAAGAGAGACGAGGGGGTAGAGGTTGGATGATTGTGGTTGTGTCCGGGATAGGGACGTTTGGAGAAATGTGGTTGCTGGGGCAAAGAACTTTCGAGTTCCATAGAGCCACAGAGATAGATAGATAGATTGATAGATAGACATATATATAAAATACAAGAATATACTATATTATACGCTCTATATATATAGTAGTCATTTGAAAGAATTGCATACATAAAATTACATAAATTTTTAAAATATTTATAATAATTATGATCAAAAATTCAAAAATTAAATTAAATTAAAAATAATATTATTAATTTCTAATAATTTAGAAAGGAAATAATAATTTAATAATTTAAAAGAAAAATCTAAAAATTATTTATATTAAATAATAACTATACATATTACTTAATAATTAATAATATTGATAGAATATAGAGATTAATAAATATCAATAAATGTTTCCATACTCAGAGATAAAGAGTTGATATAACTTCTATAATAAACTCCCCACTTTGCCCTTTTTTTCATGTTAAAAGATCGCTTGAAATATTATCTGCATAAATATAGCCTTTTCCTTAATGTTTTATTACATTCTGGTTTTTTGGCAAAGCCAGGGTGATCTTTTCATTTCTCAAGACAAATTCCAGGTAGCAATAATACTCATTTATTATTCTTTTGAAATTACAGCATTTTTAACCAAACTACTTCAAAAAAGAATATTACTCCCACTATCCATATCAAGTATCAGTTTCTTCGAGCAAAATATAACAAAAGAAAGGAACTTTTAAGATATAAGTTTCATTGCTCAAACTTTGCTTTTCAAAAAAAGTATTTCCAAGGATTTTTTATTTTATTTTAACTAAATTATATATATTCAGTTATAATATGTTTTTTTTAATGAGGGGGAGGGGAAATCCCCATGGATGATAAGATAGTATTAGCAGGGTAGTGTCGAGCTTGTATCAACTAAACCCCCCACCTCAAATCTATGATAATTTATTTTCAATCGAATATAATATCTATTTATTCATATTATTTAAACTTCTCTTTATAAAGCGTGTAAATAGGAAACAAAAGGAATTTGAAATCATGAATTTATAGCACGTAAAACCTGCCCACAAAAATGTAGCACAGCTGAGACATTGCTGCCATAATATTCTTTGTTATATGTTCAAACAGTTTAAGAGTGAGATGTTGCTCATATTTTCCATCATGTTTATCATTTATCCCAGAATGATTATACAAACAGATGGGGTACATTCAGTTCTTTTTTAAACAACAGACATATTGTTATTTTCTAATGAAAAGTAGAAGAATCAATATTTATGGTTAGAAAACATTATAATCCTTTATCTTATCTATTATTATTAATCTCAAGTGGAATTACCCGTGTTTCAATGAGCTCATTTACACTTTTTTGCAAAATACAATTTATTACTATTTACAACATACATGACATGGTTTGCAAAAAGAAAATTGATCTGGTCCCATCAATCAAATGTCGAGCTGTTTAATAATAATCTTGAACCAATCAAAAGGTATACATATATAAACAATAACCCTCTAAAGGAAGTCATGTCAAGGATAGAACTTGCCTTTTAAAAATTAAAATCTAAATGATCGAACTTATCTATCAACTCTATTTCGCTTTGTTTATAAAATAAATACTTTATGTACTGTATAGCAGCGATGAGTAAGTAACCTATAATATAATTTGATTGGTATCCTAAACTTTTTGTGGGCCACTTGATTGCTGTTAAGTTAAATCTATTGTAATGATTTTTTTATAAAGGTGAATTATTAAAGGGAAAAATTTTAAGAAAAAGAATAATGTGTTTGGTCACAAAAGTGTATTGGACAAGTTTGGACTTTGAATGGGCGTGAACTGACCCGGAGATCTGGACTAAAAAAAGAGAAAAAAATTAAATTTAAAATTAAGAATTACAAATTTACTATAAGATTTATTATATTTAATTTTTTAAATATAAACTTTTAAAACCGTTAGATTTAAATATAAACTTTTTCAACCTTTAGATTGAAATGTATAAATCTTTTAATTATAATTTTATATACAAAAAAATTTATTTTAATATTTCTTTATATAAAAAAAAAATACGTTATATAAAAATTAAAGAGATATCAATATTTGTTGTGAATCAAATATTTTTTTAATTCTTGGATAAAACAATCAAAAATATAATAAAAAAACTCCTTCTTGAAAACACAATATTTCTTGTAAATGATGTAGCCGGTCCTTATATAAGCGATAATCAGTGGACTGGTAAATGGGGGTCCTTTTTTCATCCAATAAAGTCCATCTACTCGGGACGCTAGCTACGGAACGAATGTCCGTCTGCCTTTCCAACAACTAGTCTCTTCAGGGGAAACGTATTACTATCTTAATCCTTTCCACAAATAAATTTATTTTTAAATAAATAAATTTTATTTTATTTTAAGGATTAATGATATTTTTAAAATATCATTACACTATATTATAATAATCTACCATATATGCTTCAATAATGAAACGATTTTTTGAGATCTTGAAAGAGACATGTATTATGTTATTGTTTATTAATTATTTTTGTCTGCGACCCGCCAGGAAATATCGAACTTTCGTTTGGGCTTGTGATATAAAAATTTGCTCATCCATGATGTATGGTTTCCAGACAATGTTACGAGAGTAGCTCAATAAGTTGGTGACTTTTTGAATTTTTCATCTTAAATGAAATGGCAACACTGCAACTATCAGTTGACTCCTGTCGAAATTTGAACCAACTGGGGTCTTTTGGTTTATGTCTGACATCTATTAATAGCAGAATAGCTAAAAGTGAATTTCCATGAAAATCTATGAATTGAGATACAAATTACTATCTTATACGCCCTATTCTCCCGATTTAGTTCCGAGTGACTATTTCTTGTTTTCAAACCTGAAGAAAGACACAAACCTATTTTGATGTCCTCGGCAAATCTTATTTTTTGGAAGGGTTCAAAAAATTGTAGAAACGTTGGACGAAGTGTATAGAGCTCAAAGGGACAAACCTGTGTTTCATTCAAAAAGTTACGGAATTATTGACCTGCCCTCGTACTTACCCTTTTAAAATACAGCGATAAATTAAAAATAAGATACAAAATCCTGAAAATAAAATGACTATGTATCTCTGTGACTTTACGGAACTCGAAAGTTCTTGGTCGCAGCAAGCACATTTCTCCTAGATTTTCTATACTGAGTTACACCCATATTTTCTCCCATTTTTCTTACGTACCTTCCTACATTGTCCGAATATAAAATAATGGAGAGTCATATTTTTTTAATATTATAAAAAAGTTTTTTTGTAAGTAAACATTGATTTAAAATTATTAAAAAATGTATTACTTACATTAACAAATATAAATTAAATTATTTTGAATAGCATAAATATCAATATGTTCATATATAGTATTACACAAAAAATAAAACTTAAACTAGTTAATTAATAAAATTAAATATAATAATAATTGGATATAACTTTTAAATATATATTTCTATAATAGGAAAACGAAATAGAAATTTCACACTCCGTAATATCTCTTATTACTGTACTGTAATTGTAATTGCAATTGTCTTTCGACACCTTGATGGCTGGGTCTTTATAATTAGCTTCGACCTACGGCTCTGATAACAATTTAAATTAAGAATGAACATAAAATAATTCAAACATGAATATTTATTTATTAAAATTTCAAACTGGATAACATTGCAAAGAATGATTATAAAAATTCGGGTATACCAAACAAGAAAATATACAATTACTAGAATGATAAGAGTAAATGATAAAAGAGAAATGAAAACTGATATTTCATGCTTTATCAAGAGATCTAATTCTGTTGTTCATTAATGTTCCTACAGCAAATGAGTGCATCACACAACCTACACTTACCATCTCTTCTAACATAAAAAAAAAAAATAAAATAAAAAATAATCATCTATCTAGACACATACTCACACACAGATACACACAATAATTTTATAATCATTTTAATTAAAATTATTAACTAGTCTTTCAATTAATTACAATAAAAATTTGAATCCCCAATTAGTATGCATTACATTTAAAAGGGAAAATTTCTATATTCAAACTTTAAATAATATATAAATTGCAAATAAATAGATAGAAGTTTAATATGAATTGCTCATAATTAGGTATTCCTGGAAAGCGATTCTTGGTATCCATGAATGCGTGTACCTTGATAAGACCCATGCGCTAAGGCAGATGGGATCCACCCCAAACGAACGTATGAAGCCCCTGGGAGGTCATTAGGTCATTTGTCCTGAATCCCAAACCAAATAACGATTCATATTCAATTCTAGAGATGTTTTTTTTAAATATAAATATTATAGAAACAAAAAAAAAAGATATAAAAACATCATACAAATGAATTTAGGTAATTGATGTTTTAAAATTAATTTTAAAGACAATTAATAAGATTAATTTTTTTATAATACTTTTTTAATCTTTATATATATATATATATATATATATATATATAAAATCTTTAATGAATTTATATTTTTTAAAAAGAGATAATAGAAAATGTTTGTATTTTTATGTTCTTTTGGAAATTTCATTTTTTTTTATAAATAATTGATATACATAAAACAAACGAATATATATATATATATATATATATATATATATATATGTAATGTAAACCAAAAGTACTTTGATCCTGGATTATTAATTAAAATAAAATCATAGAATATTAAATGCAAAATCATTAAGTTACTCTCTTCACTAATTTAAATTATACTATAGTCAAATGAAATTGAACAAATAAAATATAGAAATAATCATATTTTTCTTTAAACTTTTTTCTTAATTTCTTAATATAATAATAATGAAAATATTTTCATCTTTTGTTTGTCAGAAAAATTAAAACTCACAAAATATAGAATCAAAATATACTTAAAAAATCGGGAGTGTCCTCCCCTAGACTTTCCCGCATATAAATAGGTAATTAGGTTATTATTATTATGTTTTAACAACAATAAAAATAAACAAACTAATTAATTTAAATTATAAACTAAAATGGTTTAATACTATTATATATATTTATAATTTACACCTAACGCTACTTGTATAGGTAAAATGTCACTTCCGGTAGTCAGATCATGATGAAATTTGGTATCTGAATTTTTTTCATATTTTTAAATCTATATACAAAATATGAAGCAAATATCTCGAAGCAAACTGGTACTTTACTTGAAAGGTAAACGCAACCAGAGTAGGTAAAGTACCACTTCCGGTTAATCGATTTTGACGAAATTTTGATAGAAATCTACAAATTGTGAATAATATCAGTGTACCGAATTTCCAACTCCTAGCTTGATTAGTTTCTGAGTAAATTTGCTCACAGACAAACATTACATACATACATACATACACATACAAACAGACATAATTCGAAAAATGGTATTTTTCGACTCAGGGAGGTCTAAAAGGTCAAGATCTATCGAAATTTCGAAGTCGAAATTTTTGACGATTCCAATACTTCCCATATACGAAGTATGCGGGAAAGTAAAAAAAGAATAAAACGCCTAAATTGAGTCAGGAATATAAATATAAAAAAATAAAATATTTGCATTTTAGATATAAATAAAAAGAATATTTATTTTAAAATAACGTTTTTTTTTTTTAGTTTTTTATAATTATATTTATCATAATACATTCTTTGTTGTTGTTATTACTATCTCGCCAGAGATAAAATTGCGATCATTAAAATTTTCGATGTCGAGATTTTGATGTTTTTATACGTTTTGAAGATCCTGTGTCATTTTCATTATAGTTGAAAAAAAATGTCTGTGTGTAGACATGATTACGCAGAAACGATTTGAGCTAGAATAATGAAATTTGGTACACGGGCATTATTCAAAATTCGTAGTTTTCTATCATTTTTTGAGAAATGTAGCTCTTTTGGAAGATAGTCATCAACTTGATTGAATCGCTGAAAGTATCGGAATTAATTTTTTAACACGTGGACTTGCAATCACGCGCTAGCACGTGACATGGTGCCATCAACAAAGAGCCAAACGCGCTGGTTTAATAAATATTATTTATTAATTTTAATTTATAATTTAATTAATTAAATATAATTTAAATATAATATATGTTAATTAATTCAATTCAAATTGTGAGATAATCGAGTGGAGACACTCCAGATTTTTTATTTTGTTTTATGTATTTGAATTTAATATATTTAGTTTCAATGGATTTAAATTGATTTAGGATTAAATAGCATGATCAAATGGTAAACATAATGTTTTATTTCAATTTAATTGAAATACTTGAAATTGATCCCAGTTGCATTTTATTTTCTATGATGTGTATGTTTATTCTAAAGTTTTCTGGTTGATGTAACTTAAATTGAAACGTTCATACACACAATGTTAATAAGCTGAAATTATAGAAGACAAAAGCAATACCATTCCAACACATGAATAGCTGAAGCGATGAACATCGAAAGTTGGTTAGACTGGTCGCCCTGTATTTGGAGATAGGTACGTTTTTATGTCCAATAGAACACTATTCGCATGTAGCGCGACAACCGACCTCCCTCTCTCATCCATGCTCGTTCAGCCAGCTAATAAACTACAAATCCAATATAACCAACTCAGTGCTACAAAGCACTCCCTATGATAGAATTTATTCTTTTCAATGGCCAAGCACTTGGCTAGTGGTGTTGGTGTATTAATGTGGATCGAAGAGAAGGGATGAAGAGAGGGCTTTGATTTCATACAATTCTCTTTATATATGTATATTATTAACCGTTCTCCCTTCCCCTCTCTGGATAAATTTGAATACGTATTCCTATATTCTATTTTAATCTCTCATTTCTTTGATTATTTCTTTTTTTAAAAAAATGAAAATAAAAATAAATTATTTTTAAAAATGGTGTTCATTTTAAAATAATTTATAGTGTTGTTTGTTATTTCAAAAACTCTAAGAGATTCTGTGATGATTCAATTGGCAAACAACTTTTATGAATTTAAATTAATTAATTAATTTTATTTCAATAGTTTTAAAAATATGGATTTTATATACTTTAAATGGCAATATTTATGTTTTTCTGATTTCTCACATAAAACTTGTTCATACTTTTATTTAAAGTTTGTTTTTGTATTTGTTTTTTTTTTAAATTAATACAATATTTTTCTATTTACAAGGTGTGATTATTAAATAACGAAAGTGTGCATGTCAAACATCACGGACTGATAGCTGTTTATCGTGAAGTTCTCTCATTTGAATGCGATGCATCTCACTTCTGTAAACAAATTCTTATTAGTTGTATTTTGTTTAAGCCCGTTGAAACTATGAATAAGACTTTAAGCATTGTTTCAAAGAATGGAAGATTCGCTGGAAGCGTTGTTCTATCCAAGAGGAGGGGCTATAATGAATATGATAATAATTTTATATGTATAATATCAAAATAAAATGGTTTACAGAGTCATTTTCGATATTTAAATGTCAAACCTCTTAAATATGTCATAATAAAGGTTGTTATGAAGAAACAAATATAAATTAGAAATCATTATTCTTTACATGAATCAGGCCAATAATGGAAAAATAAGCATTATCAATTCCCATAATGTTTTTAGATATTGTATTGTACCATATTTATAGTTCCAAGTATTATAAATAACAAAATTATCAAATCCGATTATAGTTACCAGAATGCAAATGTTCATTTTACTTTTTACAATTACACCAATTATTTAATTTTCAAATGATTATCTACAAGTTGAAATATTTTGAAAATTTCACCCCATAAGAAAAATTGAAATTGAGATAATATACCACAAGGCCAGTAAAATTAAAATAATAAAAATATATAAAAAATATAAATATTTTAAAATTGTTATTATTTTTACTTAAACAAAAATTTATTAATATTAGAATTGGTGATCATAAATTAAATTTGATCAATGAAAGCAAATGTGTTTGATCTAATCTAATTGATTTTGTACTTGATCATTGAACAATGTTAATCAATAATAACTGCGCGATGAAGTATGCTTATCATATCTCTCACTCTTAATTAAATTCATATATAATATTATATATATAACATCTTTTGTTATTTGTTACCTTATTTCCAACTTAAATTTAATAAATTAAATATTTTTAAAGTTTTTATAAATAATAGAAAGAAAAATCGAAAACAAATATTCTATTAATATAATTAATTTTTTAATAAGTTGGTTATGCATCCTTTAGAAGATATATTTAGTTATTATATACTCTTTTATTAAGGATATTTTCATTATATTAATGACCAGTATTGAATATGTATTTGTTATATTGATTATACATATGAATTCTGATTATTTCGACAGTTTTTTTTTGTAACAAATTATAAAAATATCTCATTTAGTATTGGAAGAAATCGATCAGTAAAATTAGCTTAAAGTTTACAGTGAATAATCATAGCTGTTTGCCAACGGCCGATTAATATCTATATATAGATAAATCTACAAAAAGAAACTAAATATATTTATTTGATAAAAAAAAATTATATAATTTTTCTTTAACTATAAAAACAACAATATGTATACTTTAATAAATTAAAAGTAACAACAACAACAACAAAAACGGCTAGTATTATAATAAATAAGCTGGAGTGTCTCCACTCGACTATCTCGCAAATTTGAATTGGATTAATATATTATATTTGAATTAAATTTAATTAATTAAATATTAAATTATAAATTAAAATTAATAAATAATATTATTAAACCAACGCGTGTTTGGCTTTTTGTTGATGACAAGTCACGTACTGGGTACTGGCAGTCAGTGTTAAAAAATTTAAAAAATTAATTCTTTTACTTTCAGCGATTCAATCAAGCTGAAATTCTATATATAGCAGTTTTATACAATTTTTAATCATGTGAAAAACTATCAAACATATATCTTTATTTTTACGGTGATTTTAGAGAAAAAAAATAAAAACTTGGTAGGTAATGGTCCTCTTCCGAATGAACTACATTTCTCAAAAGTTGAACTACGAATTTTGAATAATGTCCGTGTACTAAATTTCATTATTCTAGTTCAAATCGTTTTTACGTAAACTTGTCTACATACACATACACACACACAGACATTTTTCTCAACCTTAGTGAAAATCACTCAGAGGCCTTTAAAACGTATAAAAACATCAAAATCTCGACATCGAAAATTACAATTTTGTCTGATTCCTAAATAACTTTTTTTTTTAAATAATATCAAAATATCCTTACTAATGGCCAACTTCTACTATGTTTTATTATATAAACATAAAAATTTTAATTCTAAATATTTAAGTATGATTTGGTACAATATAACTATTAAACTACGTTATGTTACTGTATTATGATAATTTAATCATATATATTAATTACAGACTGACGATAGTAAGGGAGGTATTGTTTTCACACCAAATTTCACATGTGGAGATTTTTACATATCTCCACGAATCATGCATTTTCTTAACAGAAAAAAAGTATTTTTAGCATGATGCCTGTCCGTCCGTCCGTCTGTTCGTCCGTCCGTATAGTTGTGTACAGCCTGAACGGCTCAACCGATTTTGATGAAATTTGGTATATTTACTTAATGCATCAGTGGGATGAATTGATCAACTTTTGGTGCAAATCCGGAAACCGGAAGTGGTAGTATTAGCGATCGACGATAGGAAGGGAAGGGTTATTTTCACACCAAATTTCACATGCGGAGATTTTTTACATATCACCACGAATCCTGCACTTTGTGGTGGTTTTATTCTCGAGAAAAATCATCTTTTTTTATATTTTAAAGTTAACAATACATTTATGTTGTTATTGCACATATTTAAAAAAAACATTAATAATATTCTATAGATTGCGTTTTTTTATATAAAAATACTCCTATTTATATATTATAATTACTTTAAGAAAACATTTTTATTATTTTATTTAATCTGTAAGAATTCATTAATATTAATTTTATAGTTAAAATAAAATTTTCCATCTTTTATTATTTAAAAATAATAAAAGCAAAATATAAATATTTTTTTTTTTATTTTATTTTCTATTTACAATCAGCTTATACAAAACTATTAGTAAATTTGATAAAAGTTGTTTTTCATTCATACACACACTCACACACATTCATTCATACACTCACACGTCACTTGAAGGGAAAGTTATCCATCGATAACTTCCCTATTTGAATTTCATTTTCCAATTGTTCAAGGAAGAGCGTACTTCGGTATCTAGAACATGGTTCTTCTTGAGCCTTCTGGTCACTTCACTGTTGTCCAGGAGAGTAATGGCTGTTGTGTTTGGATGATTTTCAAGTTTTTGTGTATACTTTATGAATCTATGAAGAATTACTTCCCTGACTGAGGGGACTAGAAGGTCACTGTGTAAACTTTCGTTTGTAAAGTACCATGGGGCGTTTGCTATACATCTGAGTATCTTGGATTGCACTCTTTGAATCCTACTTATACTGGATTCGCTAGCAGTTCCCCATATTTGACATGAATATGACCAAATTGGCATAAGAATTGACTTATATAGTAAAACTTTTGATTTTAATTCAAGTTGGGAATTTTTTCCTAATAGCCAATACATTTTTTTATATTTAATATTTAATTCATTTCTTTTTTTTTCTATATGAATTTTCCAGCTAAGTCTTGAGTCGAGGTGCAATCCAAGATACTTTACCGAGGTAGTATAGGGGATGATTTTGGAATTTAAATAAACTGTTGGGCATATGACTTTTTTATTAGTGAAGGTGATATGATTGGATTTAGATTCATTCACATGAATCCTCCATCGATGTAACCACTTTTGGATGTTGTCGAGTTGTTCTTGAAGTTTGATTGAAGCTATGTCTGGATCTGTGCTTGTGACGAGAATGGCGGTATCATCGGCATAAGTAGCAATAAATGAATCTGGCGTTGTCGGTATATCCGCAGTGTATATAGAGTATAAGAAAGGCCCAAGAACGCTGCCTTGAGGGACTCCTGAACTTATGGGATGATACTGAGAAAATTCATTTTCTACCCTAACTTGAAACCAGCGATCTTGCAGATATGATTTAAGTATCCAAAAATAGTGGTCAGGAAGGAGTTTTTTTATTTTGTATAGAAGTCCTTGATGCCATACTTTGTCGAATGCTTGTTTGACATCCAGGAATACGCCAGAACATATCTTCTTTTCTTCTAGAGTTGTTTCAATAATGTTTACTATCCTGTGGATCTGCTCGGATGTAGAGTGTTGACTACGAAATCCATATTGATGAAGAGGTATTATTTCATCAATTTCTATATCACCCTTTAGTCTCATTAAAATTAGTTTTTCAAAGATCTTTGACGTTTGAGGGAGGAGACTAATAGGGCGGTATGAGGAAACTTCAGAATCCTGTTTTCCGGGTTTAAGGATCATTATTATTTGAGCAAGTTTCCATTGGATCGGAAAATATCGAGATCTTAAGATGGCATTATAAAGTTGAGTTAGAAAAACTATACCATTTTTGGGGAGTTTTTTTAATATCTCGACGGTGATTAGATCATATCCCGGAGATTTCCTTCTGCTAGACTCATGTTTAATAAGTTGTTCAATTTCTTTTGTGGAAAATGATCGAATAGGTGGCGATAGTTGTAATGGGGAGTCCAAAAAATCATCTATTTGTAGGAGCTCATGGTTAGGACAAGTTTGTGGAAAGGGATTAAAAGTGTTTTCCAGGTGTTGGGAAAAAGTTTCTGCTTTCTCTAAGTTTGTTCTGGCCCAAGCATTTGTACTAATTTTTAATGGGGATGCAAATTGCTTAGGTCTTTTTAGATATTTTGTTGAACTCCAAAGAGAGTGTTCATTATTTCCTTGAGGAGACAATTTTGAGAGATAGTCTTGTAGTGTTTCATTTTTATTTTTAATAATCAAATTTTTAAGTTCCTTAGAGGCCCTATTGAAAATTAATTTGTCCGGTGGATATTGACTTCTTTGCCATATTTTTCTAAGTCTTCTTTTTTCTTTTAGTTTTTCTCTTATCTCGATCGGGTAATTGATTTGAGTTTCTTGCTGGTTTATTTTAGGGGTTGACAACCAAGCTGACTCTTGAATATTTTTGTTAAAATATTCAATTGCTTTTTCAATATCATCTTCAGTTTTAAGTGGAATTTTAGTATTCAAATTATCTTCCACATTTTTTTGGAATAAAATCCAATTTGTTTTTTTATTGCATAATGTGGGACTTCTTTCTTTTTTTATTATCATAGTGCTAATGGTAGCAATCACTGGTGTGTGGTCAGAGCTAAGATCCAAACATTCTTCTATATTGGTGTATGAGCTAGATAATCCTTTGGATACAAAAAAATCTAGCATGTCAGGCAGCCTGTTAGGATCCGAGGGCCAATAGGTTGGCTTACCAGTAGATAGAATATTATATCCTTTTGAAGATATAGTTTTGAGCAGGTTTCTTCCTTTTGGTGTTATTACCCGTGATCCGAAAGATGTGTGCTTTGAATTGAAATCTCCGCCAGCTAAAAATTTTGGACCGAGAGTTTCAAAAAAAGTAGAGAATTGTTCTTTTGAGATAGTATGTCGAGGAGGACAATAGAGAGCACTTATTACAAGTCGTGTACCATTTGAGTCTGTAATTTGAATTGATGTAGCTTGTAAGAAGTTCTTTTCATATTTATCCAGTTCTTGATGATATAATGATTTTTTAATGAGAATTGCGGTACCTGCATGTGCGGTCCCGTCAGGATGCAGGGTGGAATAGCAATTATATCCTGGTATTGTAAAATAACTTTTATTTGTAAAATGTGTTTCTGATACTAATAATATGTCAATATTTTCTGTGTTCAAGAAGATCTCCAATTCATGACGTCTTTGAATTAGACCGTTGGCATTCCATAGGGCTATTCTGTGTGTATTAGCCATTAGACTTTAGTCATATTATTTATTAGTTTTGTTAACAAATTTAGAATCATGCTATTTTGATTTAATAGCTGATTAAACATAGATTTAAAGTCATTCATGATAGATGTTAGCTGAATATTGATATCATTTCTTTGATAGTTGTAATTATCATTTCTAACAGCACTAGCATATGATCTTTGAGATTGATGTTGAGAGTTGTGATTTAAAGGTGGAGGAGGGGGTGGTAGGGTATGTACTGTTTGAGCTGGTGGAATATGATTTTCATTATTATTTATAAGTTTTTTGTATTTTGGATCTTGAAAAGATTTACCTCTTCTTTTTTGAATATCAATATAAGTTGAACATCCTTTATAGTTAGCTGGGTGATTTCCTGAACAATTTGTACAAACTGCAGGAGTTTCTTTTGATTTAGTGCACTCTGAAGATGCATGGGGTTCCTCACATTTTACGCATCTAAAGGGCTTTAAACAATAAGATTTAGTGTGGTTAAAAGATTGGCACCTGGTACATTGAGGAATTGCTCTATTTTTCCTAGGAGGTTCAATCACTATTTTTGAGTTTAATAGATAGCTTATATTGTAAATAAGTTTATTGTTTTCGTTAGGTTCGAGATCAAGAAAAAATAAAGAGAACGGCTCTTTAGTAATTCTATGTTTTATATTAGTTATATTTCTAACATCGAATCCTTTTTCAGTTAATTCGAGTTTGACCTCATCGATATTAACAGAGTGATGAAGGTGCCTGATTACTACACGAAATGAACGTTCTTCTTTAAGTTGATATGTATGATGAATGACATTTTTATCTTTTAAAAATTTAGTTAGCTTTCTAAAAGCATCACTTGTTGATACATTTATTTTAACTGTAGAATTTGCCATGGCTTTACAAATATAATCATTTTTGCTTATAATATTTGAAATGCTGTATGCCATTTGCGAAAAATTTAAAACTTGATAGATAAAAATAGGTGGAGGTTTCGGGATTCTCAGAACATTGCTGTTTATAGATTTTTCTTTATCAGAAATGTTGACTGGCTCGTTGATTGTTAGCGGAGTAAATCTATTTGATTGTTGAATTCCAGGAGATATTGTAGGTAATGAGGTTTGTGTACCTGAGAATGATCTTTTCCTCTTGACTCTTTGCCATGATATCTCGGAGTTTGAAGATTCGTCATTTCCATGTGTGTCATTATTTGATGAACACTGCATGTCGTTATTTGATGAGCACTGCGATGGTATCATTTGGGCACTTTTGTATGATTTTTGGTGAAATACACTGCTATTTGACCAAGGGGCTTAGCCCCGAAAGATTTTTTTTTTATTTTTTTTTTTTTTTTTTTTTTTTTTTTTTTTTCTATGTAAATATATATACTTATATATTATTTTTAAAATGTATTATAAAAAGAAAAGAAATATTTATTATTAAACTAAATAAGGCTCAGATTACAAAGTATTAGTTTGATCCGTTCAGCTCGATAGCCAAGTTAATACTGAAAATATAAATATATTTTGACAATTTATTTGATTATTTGAATTATTTAAAATTAAACAACATATTCTTTTTATATTTATTTAAATGTATACAATGAATGTTAATTTTTATTATTATTCATTTAGGAATTCAAATTAATAAATAATTAATTTCTGTTGCGATTTATTATTACAAGATAGTTAAATGAGTATAACTATTATATTTACTTAAATATTGCATATATTGCATTTGAAAAATATAATATATTTATATCTTTTTTTATATTTTTCTCCTATTAATTTAATATAATTTAATTATGAAAAATAATTTAAGAACGATGCAAAATACAGGAATAAAATGAGGTTTAATAGCGTTTTAGATTTAAATAATCGGGGTTTCGACTTTTTATGAATAATGGATTTAGAAAAAGTGGGGAGATGTTTCCACGTTGCCTAGGACGTGAGGGAATTTAACCATCTGGCTAGTAATACTTCTTTACCTATAACCGATTCAACCCTTTATGATCCAGCTCAAGCGTAATTAGCTGCAATAAATCGATTGTATTTTCCCTTAACGAATACAAATTTAATTATGCTTCCTGCAAAAAAATCCGTTTTATTTTTTATTATGTTTTCTTCATTAATTTAAATTTACTAAATGATGAAAAATATACTGAAATAATATTCCAAAAATTTGATAATTATTCTATTATATTTTTATAAAAATCATAACAGATTTCAATTTTTTATATTAAGTTAATAATAAATAATGTCACGTGTTTTTTTATATATTTATATTTAATTGATCATAGAGTATTTTATTAATTTAATTATTCATTTATTATTTGTTATCTTCAATTATTTTTTTCTTAAAAATGATATTGAATATAAATTAACACTTTTTAAAGATATCTTTAAATTAATTGATAGTGTGTTGTGCTTTTGAAATTTTGACAAAAATTATATTTACTATTTTATAAGTATATATATATATAAACCTTTAACAAAATAGTATTTTACCACCATGATTAAAAAAATATTTTTAATATAAATACTTCACTGTAAAATTTACAATTTACTCACAGCAATTTTTTTTATAGCATCAGAGTATAGCCCGGGGCAAGTGCCCCCTGCTCCTTCTCGCTACACTTCTGATTATAATATATATATAGTTTTCATTTTGCAATTTAAAACTCAAAAAGAAAAAGAAGAAACTAGAAATTTACATACAAAAAATAAACATTGTTTCTTTATTTACATTTACAGTATATTATTTTTCTGATCTTCTAATATAAAGCAACATTGCTTCACATTTCTCTTGACTTGTCAAATTCTCTTTTATCTTATTTAATATAATTTGATTTTAATTTAGTATAAAACAACCATTACCAATTAACAAATCCCCTATATATAATAATATTATATTATGCGACATAAACTCTCCAATCTTTCAGCTGATTAATTATTCATGTGTTTGACATTCCACCATAAAATAAAGGAGTTATACATATAAACTATAAACGAATACAAATGCCAATTTTTCCAACTCATTAATTATTTTCCTTTAAACGTTTAGAGTGAATATTTATATATTTAACTTTTAAAATGTCAAATTTAAACATGCTTCTATGAATAGTTTAACCCATTTTTTGGTGGATAAAATTCAGAGATATTTATATAAATATATAACTTCTAAAGAAAATCAATTCTTTCATTAATTTCTCCAATTTTGCCTTTGTGTACCACTAATTTATTTTCGCGTTCTTAGTTAACTTATTATTTGAAGGATTTTAATGAATCAAATCAATTTTAATGAATAATTAGCTGGAGTGTCTCCACTCGACTATCTCGCAATTTGAATTGGATTAAATAACATAATATATTATATTTAAATTAAATTTAATTAATTATAAATTATAAATAATAAATAATAAATATTAAACCAGCGCATGTTTGGCTTTTTGTTGATGGCACCACGTCACGTGTTGACGCGTGAGATTTTCAGTGTTAAAAAATTAATTCTGGTAATTTCAGCGAATCAATCAAGCTGAAATTCTATATATAGCAGTTTTATATAATTATTAATCATGTGAAAAATTATCAAACATATATCTTTATTTTTACGGTCACTTTAGAGGAAAAAAAATCAAAACGTTGTAGGTAATGACCCTCTTCCGGTTGAGCTACATTTCTCAAAAGTTGATAGAAAACTATGAATTTTGAATAATGTCCATGTACCAAATTTCATCATTCTAGCTCAAACCGTTTTTGCGTAATCTTGCCTACATACATACACACATACACACATACACACATACACACACACATACACACACACAGACATTTTTCTCAACCTTAGTGAAAATGATTCAGGAACCTTCAAAACGTATAAAAACATCAAAATCTCAACATCGAAAATTTTCATGATCGCAATACTATCTCTGGCGAGATAGTAAAAAAAGATATGATATTTTAATGATATATTATAATTTTCAAATTTACATCTTTATATTATTTCCATAAAATGACTTATAAAATTAATTAATTTTCTATGTTTTCAAATGAAAATTTAATTGACCTGTTTTTTTTAATTTTGATAATTAATTTTTGTTTTATCTTTTGGATTTCCAATCGGAATGTAAACTTTTGATTAGTTCACTCCATTCATTTAATATTACTAATAAGAATTTGAGATTGTTACCTCTTTAATCAGCAACTTCGCGCGTTTGAACATCTCTGCAAATATTGTGAGAGGTCCACAGAATGGTCCTTCTCAATTGATCTTTCACCAATAGAAATGTTTTGGTGAATAGTCTTGATGAGTTGACCCGTTTCTTGCCCATTGATCTAAGTCGTTTGTTTGAAGTTGATTCCTTATAGATTGGATTCATCAACCCCTGACTTTTCCGATATTCCATTCTTAGTATTGTATTTATTATCGTCAAGGATTATCTTTCATATTCGAGAAGATGAGAGGATCACTTCTATCGTTGAGTATGCTGAAAGCTTTTGATAACTGGATTTATTAGGATTTCACTAAGGATTAGAGAATTAACCAAGGTCTGTTACATAACCTATATCTATTTTCAAATACTCTTAATCCTTGCTTTAACAAACAACCATTGTTGAAAAAAATTTAAACATATTTCGAAACTATATTCAAAGATTTAATTACCATTTATATTATATAACACAATTTATATTATTTTTGAAAAAAAGTTATATTAAAATAAAAAAATACAAATAATAATAATAAAATAAAATACAATTCAACTTTTAGAGATAAAAGTTATTTTTTTACCACTTTTTCTTCTGGTTTAATTTTTCATATATTTTTCATATTGTTCTTTAATAGCCATTTGTTATGAAGGTGAGCAAATAAATTTTAAAAAAATGACCTTTGTTTAAGAGAAATTTTGATAGTTTAATGAACACCGTCATTTAATTATATACAATATTGGTTTATTATAACGTTTTTATCAACTGCACTTCATGTCTGTCTGTCTGACTGTCTGTTCGCACTTATGACAAATTGAAATCGATTTTTCATCAACTTTAAAATGAGATAGACTTTTAAAACTTTTATAGATATTTCAATGGATCCCTAGAAGGTATGGAAGAAATATAATTGAATTATAATTAATTAATTTTAATGTAATTAAACATTAATTGTTTTAATATTTGAATTTTCATTCACGCCATTTGACGGATAACTATTGACAAGGAGATAGTCAACTATCCTTGTAGGATATTTGAAAATTAAAAGGCATGTATCATTTAATCGTCAAAATGATTATCCAAGAAAATAAAAATTAAAATATTTAAAAACAATGATCTTCCTGGTTGTATTAAATGAGTGTGAGACGCGGTCTATGATCTTAGGGGACGAGAGTAGATTTAGAGTATTTGATAAAAAGATTATTCGCAGCATATATGGGTTAAAGAAAAATGAGGTCGCCAGGGAATGGTGGAGACTGCATAACGAGGAATTGCATCACATCGGTGCATCTCCAGAATTACTTAAAGTAATAAAATCGATAAAGACACATTGAAAGAATGGGAGAGGAAAGACTGAGGAAAAATCTATTTGTGGGGAGACCGATTGGGAAACGTCCGCTTGGAAGACCAAAGACGCGGTGGGAAGACAATGCAGAAAAAGACATGAGAGAGATGAGAGAAAATAGGCGTTAGATGGGTGAGGCTCAGGAAAGGGACATTTGGAGAAGTGTTGCTAATGTGCCAAAGAACTTTCGAGTCCTTTAGAACAACAGAGATAGTCAAAAAGATAATATAATAAATTAACAAAATCAAATTGATTAAATTCCTATTCATAAAAGATTAATATAATTTTTCTTTTTAAAAATATTTAAATAATTTCTTTTTTTTTATTATTTGAATTTATTATTAACAATGTATTTTTCACAATGGCCCTTTTCCTTCTATTACCTGACATTTTCATAATAATTTTCTATTTTCATTTTCATAATAATTTTCTATTTTCATTTTCATAACCAAAGTCTTTTTCCAAGAGATGAATTGTTAAATTTCCTCTTTCCATTTTAACGCTTTCCTTGCCTCAAGCACTTCTTAATTCCATCCCCAATCTGTAGCTGGATGACATATTGTGTGTTCCTCACGTAATTCTACTCTCTTCTAACATCGTTGCTGACACAGATATATATTTTAATTCAGTTTTACCTGACCTGAACACAAAATTTATTTAACCTCTCTGGTAGTTCCATTTTTTTTTATTTAATTTATACTACCGATAAAAATATTCCTTGTTGAATATGGTTTCGATCTCAAAAGAAAATTTCACACAATAGAAGAAAATTAAAATCATAAAATCTGAATATTTATTATTCTAGTATATTATAACGAAAATGAGTACAAGAGATATCAATTTGATTCTTTCTGGATTTCTACGAGAAGAATAAATTTAAAAATTATTCTAAATATATAAAAAGGCTAAGATACCTTTTTTATCAACTCTCATTCATTGCATTGCAACTATTGACTAATACAAATTATATCAAAATGTAATTTTTTTTCACATTTAATTTTAATGAAATTATTATTTTTATTAAAAATTTTTTTTTTAAAAACAAACAAGCATTTATCTCCACTTAGCATTTAAAATTAAACTGAAATTTAATATCTATTCAAATGAGTTAAAGATTAAATATCAATTTCAAATATTTATTTACCCGAATGGGGAAATTATTAAGGAAAAAAATACTTTTAACTGTTCTTATCATTCTTTCAAAATATGTTAATATTATAGTTTTTAAAATAATGAAATAGGTATACTTACTTTAATTAAAATTATTTTTTTTTAATCTATTATTTTAAGTAGTTTACAATTTTATTTGAATTAAATCATTTATTTTATTTATTATAAATGAGTTGTCCAGTTTGTTAATAACAAATGGGCATTGTATTTTACTTCAATTCTCTTATTTAACGATATAAAATTTCAAATTCAAACCTGACATTATATAAATAAATTCTAAATTGATTAAATTGATCGATTAGCTAATGAATATTTTTTAATTGGAATTTTTGTTTATTTATTTGTTAAAATTACATTTTTTGTTTGTTTTTTCATTTAATATTATTAATTATCGTGAAAATTATATATTTAGTTAATAATTATTTGTAATGGACTGGTAATTTAAGAAAGACCACTAGTCAATCGTTTTTCTCCCTATGTGCTTGTTTTTTTACTTTCCCGCATACTTCGTATAAGGGAAGTATTGGAATCGTCAAAAACTTCGACTTCGAGATTTCGATAGATCTTGACGTTTTAGACCTCCCTGAGTCGGAAAATACCATTTTTCGAATTATATCTGTGTGTGTGTATGTATGGATGTATGGATGTATGTAATGTTTGTCTGTGAGCAAATTTACTCAGAAACTAATCAAGCTAGGACTTCGAAATTTGGTACACCGATATTATTCACAGTTTGTAGATTTCTATCTAAATTTAGTCAAAATCGGTTAACCGGAAGTGGTACTTTACCTACACTGGTTGCGTTTACCTTTCAAGTAAAGTACCAGTTTGCTTCGAGATATTTGCTTCCTATTTTGTATATAGATCTAAAAATATGAAAAAAATTCAGATACCAAATTTCATCATGATCTGACTACCGGAAGTGACATTTTACCTATACAAGTAGCCTTAGGTGTAAATTATAAATATATATAATAGTGTTAAACCATTTTACCTTATATTTAAATTAATTAGTTTGTTTATTTTTATTGTTGTTAAAACATAATAATAATAACCTAATTGCCTATTTATATGCAGGAAAGTCTAGGCGAGGACACTCCCGATTTTTTGAAATATGCGAGTAAATGTATGAATATTTACATCATACAATACTTCATTCATAATATAGAATCAATTGTAATTCTCAGTTGTCATGAGAAAAAAATATTTTTTTTAATTTTATAATCAATTTAACAAAAAATAGTCCAGAATTTGAGAGACTGTAAAGTTTATACATCGACTATTTTGAAGAGCTTGAGTTCCTGGAGGTTGAGTCCACCCTTCCTCAGATATTATATTTTTATTAAAAGAGAGAGACCCCTTTCTTACTCAACAAAAACCCTTTAAATAGTTAAAATAAATAAATACAAAAAATATCACAATAGAAACAATAAGAAGAATAAAAAAAAATATATTAATATATGAAATAATCTATCTAAGTATCTATTATTGTGGCTTTATAGAACTCGAAAGTTCTTGACCTCAGCAACCACATTTCTCCAAGTCTCCCATTCTAGCCATTTGCTCTACCCATTGCAGCCTTCTCGATTTTATAACTCTAACTATGTCTGGAGATGCATGCATGTTATGCGAATATTTGAAATAATAAATTATTATATTTATTATATAAAAGAAAAATATATACCAATAAGTAAATATAAATTCAGAGTTCACTGTAAAAGAGAATTAGATAACTAAAATATATATATATATATATATATATATATATATATATATATATTAATATAATAGATTAAAATATTACTAACAAAAATATATTTTGAATTATATAAAAATATTTTTTTTTAAGATCTATTATCTTATATCTTATATGTCTTGTAAATCTTTGCTAATAAAAATATTCTTGAAAATACGAGGAAAATTTCAATTGAAGTGCTTTTATTAGCGAAAATCAAACAAATTTGCAACATTTCTCAAGCCCTGTATCAGTTTTATAAATCTCGTCTTAGGAAGAGGCGAACAAGTGAGTTCATACTCGGTGGGGTGATTTAGCCCAGAGGGTCCTTCTCCCTATCACTATATTGCAGCAATATCAACCGAAAGAGCAGCCCAAGCGAAGAGCAACCGCATCACTCTACTCCCACTTTGCTCTTTCTTAGGATTTTCATATCGTTCTGTCCGAATTACATTCTCGCTTTCATTTTAACAACTTAAATTCATTTTAGAGAGGCAATCATAACGATATTAAAACTTTTCATTGAGATTTTTATTTTATACCACAAATCAAATAACACATATGTATATTGTTTAGATCTGTGTATTATAAAATATTAAAATAATATAAAAATGAATGTTCAATGGTACATAATCCAGCATTATAAAGTTAATCTTCTTGGATCAAACATAATTAACTTCAATTGTTTCGCATTTATTATTGCTTATAATAATTTATTTATTTATTTTTGATTTCGGGCTTTATTAAATTTAGCTAGATAATTATATTGGTTCTATTATGTATTTATTCTTCTATTATATATTATTCTATTGTTTTTAAGAGGGATAGAACCTCGACAAGTTTAATAATTTAATAATATTTTTAATAATTGCGAAGGTTGGCTAAAAACACAAAAACAAAATATTAAAAATATACTAATACTAATAATTATTTGACATTCAAATGCAATAACAATTATTATATTATTATTTTCATATGTTTAGAAATGTTTACTTTTAAATTAAATTCAAGTATTTAATAATTATTTTTATTGAATTTGAAAAATATTTATTAATTTCAGAATATATTTTTAAATCATTCATTAATTATTTACTAGCTTAAATTTAATATTGTAAAATTATAATAAATAATAATAAATTATTCATGCAGTTAGAGAGAAATACATGTACATATTTATAATGGGTTTTCATTTTCTCTTGAAATTATTTTTTACCGACCGACGATAGTAAGGGAGGTATTGTTTTCACACCAAATTTCACATGTGGAGATTTTTACATATCTCCACGAATCATGCATTTTCTAAACAGAAAAAAGTATTTTTAGCATGATGTCTGTCCGTCCGTCTGTCCGTCCGTCTGTCCGTCCGTCTGTCCGTCCGTATAGATGTGTACAGCCTGAACGGCTCAACCGATTTTGATGAAATTTGGTATATTTACTTAATGCATCAGTGGGATGAATTGATCAACTTTTGGTGCAAATCCGTGAACCGGAAGTGGTAGTATTAGCGATCGACGATAGGAAGGGAAGGGTTATTTTCACACCAAATTTCACATGAGGAGATTTTTTTATATATCACCACGAATCATGCACTTTGTATTGGTTTTATCCTCGGGAAAATCATATTTATTAGTTTTTTCTTGATTTAAAATTATATGACGTCATCCAACCATTCATGACGTCACAGCCTGGTCTTACATATAAATATATACATATATTATAAATAAAATAAAATTAAAAATATTTATGTTATATGCCTATATGTTTTTTATTACATTAATAGATATATTAAAATTATTTGAAATTGTTTCTGTAGCTGGAAATTAATTTACTTCAAACCGTCGGTCGGTTCGGACCTGGCCACAGGTCAACTTATTTTATTTAGGATTCAAATTAAAAATAAATAATATAAAATATTTATCAGGTAACGTTACATATAATTAATTTCTTACATATTTTAATTGTTTGTTTTTTTATTTTCTAAAATGATTTTAATAATATTTTAATTTTAAAAAACATCTTTTGGGGATAATTGAAAAAAATAAAAAACAAATATTCTTAATTTATTTTTTTAATAATAATATTGATAATAATGAGATAATAATAATAATAACCTCCTTTTCAAATTTTTATAATAATAATCAATTTATTTAGTATAATCTTCCACTTTTATATATATATATATATATATTTGTATAATAAACAAAAAATTAATATAAAAAAGTAATTTATTTTTTTATTGAAATTTTATTTATTTTCGTCAAAAGCAACAACAACAACAACAACAACAGCAACAACTCATCTCAACCATAAAATTACTGGGTATTTATTATTTTAAAGCATCTGTAAAAATAAATATTTATTTACCTCAATTTTGTTGATATCAAAAAATTATATATATTTATATTATAATACCTGGTTCTCTCGGTACTATAAAAAATATTAAATAAATAAATAATATAAGTAATATTTACTCCTCTTTAACCATTTTTAAAGTACTAAATTTTGTTTTTATTTATATTAGAATTAAAATTTTTAAAGAATATTAAAAAATTATATATTTAATGATTTAGGAGAAAATTTAGATATATGGTACCGTAAAGAGTGAGATAAAGTAATGAATGGTGTGACTGGCGTTAAAGTCAGGATTTCAATTCACTTATTTTAAGGATTGCTATAAATAAAATACATTTTCGAGTTCGTTCCTTTGAATAAAATGAATCTAACTAGAAACAATTATATTAATATTGCTGATGTTGAAAATATACACAATTTAATTTAATTAAATCAAACCGACTACATTTTGAAAAAACCTCAACTATAAGAGAAATGATTTAATTGAATCAAATTACAATTGTATACTAGAATATGCCATTCGTCCTTTAGTTAATACGCGTTGTATAAACAATGAGCTTAATTTCATCAAATCATGTGGTTTAGTAATTTTAAGTTTGATTTTCTGAATCTTTGTTGCTTGGGACCAATCGGATGTTTAACTAACTGTATATAATGATTGTCTCTAAAATTTACGCCTGGTTTAGTGTTAAATCTACCTATAAAATCTAGTTGATAATTAATAGATCTCAAGTGGAACTGATATCCTCGTCGAGAATAGCTTCGCTCGTTGGATGAATGTGCCTAGAACCAGGATCACTAAACACATCCAGGAATTTCTAATCGAATTTGCCTAGATGCAAGCATCCACCCTTAAATAATTTTAATGAATTTCATTGTTTTTTTTAAGTTAATTAAGAAAATAGTTTTTTTTCCGCATGTGAGTAGAATAGAATAAAACAACAAACATTTCAATGATAATATTAACATGTTTTTATAACTTATAATGGCGTAATATAAACAAGAAAACAGTGCGCGACCACATATGATACAAAAAATTAAATATTAATTTTATTTTATTATTTTTTTTTTTCTTTTTTTTGTGTGTGTATAAGTGAACACTACAACTTTTGTCTGTTTAAGTGGAAATTTTGATGTGGTCTCAAAAACCCTTTAAACATAATTATTTTTTTCTTTTAATTAATTTCGGGAAATATTTTTAAAAAAAAAATATATATATATATATATTGTTTTTTGAAATTAATTCAATTGATTTGTTAAATTTTGTTTTTTTAATTAATTAATTTAAAAATATATAAAATTATTATTATTTATTTATGAGGAACATAAATATTTAATATTTAATATTTATGTTAGGAACAAAAAAAGAGATTAGAATATTAGAAATAGAAGAAAGTAATCGCAACAAGAGTAGTAGAGATCTATACATGGAAATTAAAAATATTAAAAAGGGTTATCAGGCACGGTTAGACTTAATTGGAGACGCTAATAATAATTTAAAAACAGACGCGGGCGATATTAAAAATATATGGAGGAACTATTTTGAAAAATTATTAAATTCGAATCTAGGTAATAGATCAGAAACCTTAACTGTAGACTCAGCAGAAATTAATCTCGAAGAACATATCTTACATGAGGTAGAAATGATAATAGGAAAATCTAAAAATAATATAGCGACAAGAATAGATGGGATCCCGACAAAATTATTCAAATATGGAGGAAAACCTTTAGTAGAGTGTTAGTTCTTTCGATCTGGCATAAGGAAAAGATGCCATTAGAATGGCAAGAGGCAGTTATTATCCCACTCTTTAAGAAGGGAATTAGAACCAACTGCAATAACTACAGGGGAATTTCTCTTTTGACGTCATCGTATAAGATTCTCTCGAATATTATTTTATTAAAATTACGACCATATGCGGAGGAGATACTAGGAGAATATCAATGCGGGTTTAGGCCAAATCGATCGACTTTAGATCAAATATTTTCATTAAGGCAGATATTAGAAAAGAAACGAGAATTCAATGTTTCTGTTCACCAGCTTTTTGTAGACTTTGCAAAAGCATGTGACCTAGTAGATTGGAAAAACTTTTTCAAATCTTGATCTTAATTGGAATTCCAATAAAATTAGTTCGAATGATTCAAATTTGTATTGTGGGTAGTAAAGGAAGAGAAAGAATCAATTGTCAGAAACTTTCGAAATTCGAAATGGGTTAAAACAAGGAGACGCATTATCACCAATTTTATTTAATTTAATTCTGGATTATGTAATTAGACAAATTGGGGAGAGGTCAAACGGAATCGAATTAAACAAAAAAATTCAAGTATTAGGTTACGCAGACGACTTAAATATAATAGGAGATTCGGCAATTGCAATTATAGATAGTGTAGAAAAATTAATTGAAGCATGAAAAGAGGTGGGACTAGAAATTAATAATGCTATTAATAATGCTAATTAGTAACTACTAATAATGCTATTTAGTAACAGAGAGAAATAGTATTAACACAAAAAATCTTAATGTACAAGATATAGAATTTGAAAATGTAGAAAAATTTAAATACTTAGGTTGTGTGATAACGAAAGATAATAATATTCGAGATGAGTTTAAAGCGAGGTTACAATCGGGAAACGCCTAATATCATGCAATAAAGGGGCTTATCGCATCAAAATTATTATCAAAGGGGATAAAAGTTAAAATAAATAAAACAATTATTTTAGCGGTTGTATTATATGGATGTGAGGCATGGTCTATGATGAGAGTAGATTTAGAGTATTTGAGAATAGGATTCTGCGAAACATTTATGGGCCAAAGAAAGATGAGGTCACCGGGGAATGGCGAAGATTGCATAACGAGGAATTGCATGACCTCTATGCATCTCCAGATATAGTTATAAATATAAAATCGAGAAGGCTGCGGTGGGCAGGACACGTGGCTAGAATTGGAGAAGATAGAATGGCAAAAAATATATTGGTAGGGAGACCGAGTGGGAAACGTCCACTTGGAAGACCAAGGACACGGTGGGTGGATAATGTGGGAAGGATGTGAGAGAGATTTGAGAGGATAGGGACTGGATGGTTGTGGCTCAGAATAGGAATGTGGTGTGGTTGCTGCAGCCAAGAGCTTTCGAGTTCCGTAGAGTCACTGAGTAATATATATATTATTATTTTGTATCAAAACAATTTAAGATCTACTATCAAAGTTTAATAATTTAAAAATATATCTTTTCTAAATTTTATAAATGTTTAAATGTTGGATCTTTAAGTGTTTCATTCTTAATGAAATCATTCTCCAATTATTTAAAAATTTATACAAAACATAAATATAATAAAATAAAATTTATAATAGAGAGATGCTTATTATTATATATATAATAAACTTTAATAGAAATTAAAATAAATAAATTAAATTCAGTCCAAGATTTTCTTATAAAAAAAACGAATGAGAGAGAATAAATAACGGACGAATATTTTCTTAGTTCTTTTTTTTATAAAACGAACTTTTTTCTAATTTTTTTAAGAAAATTATATATATATAAATTTATATTTCTTTAACATAATATTATCAATACATTTTTAGTATTTACAAACTTTATTAATAGCTTTTTTATGAATATTTTTCTATAACTCTCTAACAAGTTTTCTTTTTGAATATTTTTCTTTTAAAATCTGTGCTTGTTGAAATGTAGTTATATATAATTTTTTTTTTTCTATATAAAATTTTAATTCAAATATCTTAAGGGCATTCAATAGGTAAAATAAATGAAGAAGATTCATAATATATTTAATCGTATTGAATTTGCCCAAAGAAATATCTGTTATTTTTTTATTATTTTCATTTGAATAAAACAAATGTCATTTAGTTTTCAATCTCTTTGATATTACATATGATGATTATTTAATTTTTTTAAAGAATTTTATTTATGTTTGTAAATTATTTTTTTCTCAAATTTTTATAAAATTAAATTACTAGTGAAATTACGTAACTTCGAAAGGCTAATATTTTGAAAAATGAAACTATTTGTATACAGAGGTAACTAGCAGAAACATTTATTTAAATTTTAAAAATTTGAACATACTAACTTATTTCTAATATGACATGATTTTTTCATTTTGATTCCAAGGACGATTTAAACATAATAATATTTTATTTTGCCTGGAAAAATTGTAAAAAACATTGTCTAGGTTTGTCAATTCACTAGAAAAATACATATAATAAATTAAGTACCCGTTTTACCGAGCCGCTCGTTACTTTAAAAAAATTATTCCTTATGAACAATGAATATTTAAGATTAAGATTATTATTTGAATGTAAATAAACGACAAAATATATGAAACAATTTCAAATAATTTAAACATAAATTAAAAATAAAATAGTCATAAAACATTCCGCCCTTAAACGTACATATTAATGCACTGAAAGACAGAAAAGTATGGCCTCTGGATATAACATAATATATATTTCTTAATTTTACTACAAACTATTATTAATATAAATATTTTTAATTTTATTTTATTTAAAATATTTTGTATTTAAGGAAGCGCTGTTCGGCGTTGCCCGGAGTCATTTTTTTATTATTAAAATTCCTATTTTAAATTAAGAAAAAGCTAACAAAGATGATTATTTTTCCCGAGGCTGAAACCAATACACAGATCGATTTTTCTTTATAATTATTATCTATGGTGTGAATTTCAAAAAAATCTTTAGACCGGTTTAATAATTCAAAAATACAAATATATATACAATCTTACAATCTACAAAAATATCAAATGTAGTTTAGTATAAACAATTGAATGAATAGAAGTCATTGTTCTATAATAATGATTATTATAACTAAATATTTTTACTCCTGGATCTATAAAATATAAAAAAAAATACCAAAACCGAATTTCTGTTTTATTTTTACATGATTATAAGTTTTTTCTTTTATATTTCACTCGTAGGTCTTGTAAATTAATTGAACATGGAAGAATTTTAAACAATTAATTTTGATGGCATGAACTATTTTCAGATAATTAAAAATATTTAACTTTTCTTAAAAAAATATAACCCTTATATAAACTGCTCTCAAATAAGTTAAATTAATTTAATTTAATGGATGGATTGTCAGAAAACAACAAAAATTAATTTTTACTTTGATATATCAAAATTTTCTTACTTTCATTTTAAAACCACCTCAAACTTTTGATATGATTCCTCGTACTACAGCTATTCTCAAATAATTAGTAAACTTTACCTCTTCAGTATGTCTCAAGAGTTTTGTACTGGAACTTAATCCAATTTGACTTCGTTGGTTGATTATCCAGCTTATGTTTTTGTTCTTTGTTATACATTGTTTCTATAGTTTTTAATTTGGGTTTTTTTTTATAAAACATAAAAATAAAAAAATACTAATTTAGTCTCTTTGCTTTCATGTATTTCTTCATTCCCTTCATTTTCTTTTTTCTAATCAGTGAAATATTTTTACTCTTTTTCAAATTTTTTCTTTTCAGTTTTTTTATAATAAATCTTAATTCAATTTTTGAACTTAAAAGTATTCAACAGATCTTTTGTATTATTTTATTAGTGGATATGACATTGCATTTGGTTATTTTCAATTTTTGATAATATTTTTAAAATTGATTTTATTTTCAATTTCGTTTGAAATCTTATTGAAAAATCTGAATTTTTACTTCCATGATGAACAGTTATGATATAATTAGAAAATTTTACTAAATGAGTATATTTTAATTATTAAATTTTTAAAGATTCACCAACCTCATTATATTTTTTAACATTTTAAAATAAAATTATTATTAATGTATTTTTTAAATATTGTCATTTATAATACGTATTGATTAAAAAAAAACAAAATTAAAGTCTATAACTATTTATTTTTTGTTTATAATATTTTCATAAAATATTAATTAGGGTAAACGTACCTTAACGTTGACCATTTGATAGGTTTTATATCAAAATAAGCTTTTTAATTTCAAATGAATTACGATATATCGATAAATATCAAAAAGAGCCTCTTCCGGATTGCTTATCAATGTAACAGAGAAAATAAAAAGCTTATTTTGATAAAAAATCTATCAAATGGTCAATTACTGGTACAGTGGTCAACTACTGATATGTTTACCCTAACTTGTTTTAGTCCCATTAACAGTTAGTTTTTTAATCTAATTTTGTCATAAATTGTGTAGAGTATCAGCCTAAAACAGTCCTACTTTTTTCTCTTGATGATAAAAATCTGAATTTTTTTTTTCATTAAAATAAAAAAAAAATCTTTTGAAACCTTTCTGAGACAAGCTACTCAATGAAAAATTATTTTTATTAAATTAGTCCCTATAATTGATTATTTCGTTATTCTATTTTCTCCTTTAAATTTGCTGCAGGCTAGGAAGCTGTTAATGATTAGTCCCAATAAAGAAATATTAAATTAGAATAATTTTACAGAGGTTCAATTTAATTAATTGTCATAATTATTTAAAAATCAAATAAACTTTAAGACAAACAGACTTTTGATACGAATAATTCTCTTTATTTATTATTTATAGAAAACTCTCACAGTAATATAATATTAGATATATGATTAACAGTACAATTATTTTAAAAAAAATATAATAATATGCTATTATATAAACAACTTCTCCATTTGTGTATTTATTTAATTATGACTAGAAGAGACTGGTAAATTATTTAACTGTGATAATTTATTTATTTTTGAATAATTATTTATTATATTTATTATTATATTATCTAAATATCGAATATCATGATAGAAAGTTACAATAAAATAATGCCTAATCTATAATTTTTTCTATTGTTTCATTAAACTCAACTTTTATATATAAGATAGTTTAACAAGGTATTGATTTTTAATAATAAATTATTTTCAAATTGATTTGATAATAAATAATTGAAAGTTATGATATCGATTTTTAATATATTTATAAAATTTTCAAAATGGAAAAATTAAACATTAAATAAAACTTCATTAATTATATAAATAATTACAAATAAATTAACTACATATTAAAAATAAATTTTATTTTTATTATAATCTCCACCTCAATACACCAAATATTTATTATTTATTTAATTAAAAATAAGAGGTTTGTAAACATTAATTTGTCATATAGTAAATATATATTCTTAGAAAAAATTAATCTTAATTAAATATTGAGTTTGAATTTGGATGCAAGTGATGCTGGTTATCTAAGTGCCTAAGGCTCCTATCAAGTCAGTCAGTCGGTGTTGGTGAGAGAGTGCACACCTGGATGGGCGACGCTCTGTCAAATCGAAACCGTGAGCTATAGTCGCAGAGGCCAAAGTTATCCGGCAACCAATTACAATAATTGTATTTATTGGAGTTTTTCAACTTTTATAAAAAATTAGTTAATATATAAGGTACATATACTAAAAAAATTAAATATTTTGCCAAATTATGGAATATATATATTTGCTCTATATATTTGAATAAGGGAGAAAATTTAATTATTTTTATTTCCCCTATTTTATTTATTAATTTTCTTCATAATTTAATTATTATTAGACACGTTAAGTTTCATTATATTTTATAAGGTAGTATTTATTTAATTAACAGTAAAAATATATGTAACTAGCTGCTCCGAGCGCCTTCCAGGCGCTCTTCACACCTAGACGGGGGCTCCGCCCCCTGTACCCCCGAGTGATACATGGTATTTGGTTGAAAGTCTGTATGTAAAAGGTTTTCATCCATTTTGTTTCAATCAGTATAAGTAGATAAGACATATATTTGTTTTCTTGGAAAATATATTTTAATTTAATCAACAACAAATTTTCCTAGTATAATAAGTAAGATTTATTGACTATTTCATATTATTATTTATATATTTACTAATATATTTGTGGCTCTTTGCATTTATTTAAGTAGATTTTAATTAATTAAATAATTAATATTCTAAGTTTATGAACATATTTTTTTTTATAAATTATATTAATTAAAATTTATTTTCTTATTTCTGTTTGTTCTTTATTTTACATATATATGTACAAAACACAAAACAATAACACAGACAGACACACAGACATTGCCTTTTATATATATAGATTAAAACCTTCCCTGGGATGCCCACAACAATCCCTTAAAGTTTCACCGTAATCGGACGGGTAGTTTTTGAGTATTTGACAGACACACAGACACACAGTCATTGCCTTTTATATATATAGATATTGGAAATTATTTATTTTAATTTTTCATTTAATTTTTCCAATAATAAAAATTCATGCATATAAATAAATTATTTTTTAAGATCTTTTTTTTTGATATAAATATTATTTTAAACTTTTATTATTTGATCTGTCTTCTTATATAAACATATAGTACCGGGACCCCGAGCCTCGGCTCGGTACTTAAGTTAAAAAAAATGATTCATTATTATTGGATTTGGCTGGTAATATTAATACCTGGGACACCGAGCTCTCGCTCTACCCTTTAAAAAATATTGATACACAATTCTTTAATTATTTATTACAATTATTAAATGTTACACATTTGCATCAATCTGATTAAAATTAATGAACTTGTGCTCCTCAATAATACATAAATATATAATATATAGGTACATATATTTTTTTTCTATAGTGTTTTTTTGAAAAACTGTTTAGCGCCCCAAGTGGTTATAAAACAAACTAAAGACAAAAAAAACGTGCTTTGCAGCTTTTCGGAATTAAAAAAGCAAAATTGGCAGTCGTGTGACTGGCCGACAGAAGTGAAAACTTCTGCGTAAGAAATTTTAAAACAGACGAAATTCGCGCTATTTCACGAGAAAGATGAATTTCATATGCATGTATATATATATAACTTATATATTATTTTAAACATATATTTTAAACAAATTTGTAACTTATATTTATATATATATAAATACACAACTTTGTTTAAAATATTGCAATACGAACTGTTTTATAATTCTTATCTCTAACATAAAATATATATTTATTATGTGAAGTTCATTTCGTATAATTTTGATTATATATGTATATATGAAATGAACTTTACATAATAAATATATATTTATATGTTAGAGATAATTTATAAAACAGTTCTAATGACAATTCAAATTTCGCGCTCTGTTATAAGAAATTTGAAAGCAGACGTAATGTGCTAGCTTCATGGTGTTGGTCACGATCACGCGAGTTCTATACTTTTTCCCCATCCCGCAAAAGTGCTCAACGCCGCTAAAGAAGTTTTCACTTCAAAAATTATTTAATATTTGGAAATATATCTGACTTATAGAAAAAATGAATATTAATTAAAGAAAGAAATAGTTTTTAAAATATCCTGAATAATATGTAACAATTTTCAAGATAGAAATTTATTACAATATTACAATTATTAACTGTTGCATCATTGCATCAATCTGATTAAAATGAATGGAACTTCGGGTACTCAATAATAATAAATAAAATAATATTAATAAATATATTGAATAATATTTTATTGAAAAAATATTAAAACTTATAAAACTATCTAAAACTTTATTAATAAAAGAACAATGAATAAATAAATATAGAATAGTAATTTATTAAAAAGTAAACAATAGATAAAAAGAAAAAAAAATAACAAAATCATTATTTTCATTTTTAAATAACGATTCACCCGGCGAGTTTCGAACCGACGAAATCCACTCGTTAAAACATCAGTCCAACCGCTGGACTATATGTATTTAGATAAAAAATTGTCATTTTTTTACTGTCTTAGCAGGCAGTATTAAAAATTTTGACGTTTTCCATATATAATTTTCAATTAAGAAATTAATAATGAAGCTGTATGTTTCAAGAGATATCATCATAAAACTTAATTTTTCTTTATAAATACTATATCTAGTGTGAATTTGAAAAAAATCGTTAGAGCGGTTTTTGAGAACCAATATATATAGATAAATACATATATACAATTTTAGCTAGCATAATAAGATAAGATAAATAATATTTACAACAAAGATACATTTTCATCTTGAAATTTGGACGTTTATTTTATATTTTACTCTCCAATTGATTCAATCAAATTTAAAAAATAAAAAAAAAAAAAACGATTGAAGACAATTTTCCGCCTTAAAGACACATTAATCAAATTTAGAAAATGTCACAAACATTCGCTTTTGTTTTGTTTATCTATATGTAGAAACATTGTTTGAAAATTGAAAGACGAAGTTGATTACCGAAGAAATTTGTCTTTTAGATGCTAATAAATTATTGAACAAAAAGGAAATAACAAAATATAGACTCCCTCAGTTGGTGCACACACAATAAATATTAAATTAAAGATGTGACAATCAAAAAGAAAACTTCAAAGCTAATGATAAAATAATATATAATATTTATTTTTGAAATTGATGTCTTCTATTTTTTCAAACAATTACTTACAATGGATTTTTAATTTAAATTTTAAAAGAATTTAGATGAATCAGAATATATATTAGAAATATAACTAATTCAAATAGTAATAATAGTAATAATAGTTAATAAAGGTCATTAGATGAGTTATATTGAATTAAATAACTATGCTAATATATAAAAATGAATATGTTCACATGTTCTTATGTATCATACATTTGGTATTCTGTAGAAAGACCACATAAGGTGGCATCTAGGAAAAAAAAAATAACAGAAAAATGACAAATTAAAAAAATTTGAAAATAGATATTTTTAAATAGAACAAAACATACATGTTTTTATCTATTTTCAATTAAATTGTTTTAAATAAAATCTAATAACTATATATACACGATAATTAAATAGGAATAATTTTTGTTTTTAGTATAATATCGATATGAACTATTTATTCTAATCTCATTATTTATACTAGTAAAAATTGAATAGATATAAATTTATTTCTATGTTTTACTTTATTACTAATCAGTTAGCATAATTTTCATATAATTAAATTATTCAAGATTATTTAACATTAACTCAGATTGAGATTTGTTATTTTAATGATCTTGGCTTTATATTTATTCCCATTTTGAAAATATATAATTATTATATAATATTATATTATTCAATTTAAAAGAAAAGATTTTGACCTTCATATATGTAACCATTAGACAAAAAAATATTAAAATTTAAAAGATGAATCATTTTATCAACTACCCGGTTCACCAAGCCGCCGCTCACTACTTAAAAAAAAATTATTCCTTATGAACTATGAATATTTAAAATTAAGATTATTATTTAAAATAAATAAACGACAAAATAAATGAAACAATTTCAAATAATTTAAAAGAACATAAATTAAAAAAAAATAGTCATAAAACATAAACGTTAATGCACTGAAAGACATAAAAGTATGGCCTGTGGATATAAAATATATATTTATTAATTTGATTACAAAATATTATTAAAATAAATATTTCTAATTGTATTTTATTTATAATAATTTGTATTTAAGTAAGGGATGTCCGGCGTTGTCCGGTGCCATTTTTGAAGTGAAACTTCTTTAGCGGCGTCCTGACATTTGGTTGAGAATGGAGAGTGAATTGAAAAATTGAAATTTCGTAACGCATTCGTAACGCAAGAGAGAAAAAAGATATAGATATAACGAGTGAGAATGAGATAGCCTCTATCTCCGTCTCTCTTTTGTGCGGTGTTTCGTTTTTGAGAAAGAGGCTATCTGCGTCTTTCTTTTGTCCGGTCTTTCGTCTTTGAGAAAGAGGCTATCTGCGTCTTCGTTTTGTGCTGTCTTTCGTTCTAATACCCTCTCGCTAGGTCCAAAGTCCACGGCGCGCATGCGCGCTAGTACGTTGACGCGGAATAATATTTCTCAGCCTCTGCTGGGTCAAAGAATAAAAATTAGTATGTGACCTCACAGTTACCGCCTTTTAGATATATATCTATTCTTAAAATAAAATTAAAAATATTTATATTATATTCATATATATGTAAAATAATAATTATATTATTTTAATATTCCTATAAGTTGGTATCACAATTTATTATTATTATGAATTATTTATAAGTAATTAATATTATTAATTGGTATTAATAAATAAATAATATTAATTATATTAACTTAATATTTCTAACTTTTATTACAATAATGAGACGGAATTGTTGTGTGTTAAATTAGATTTAATTAAAGATTGAATTTAGAATAATTAAAAGGGTTATTGAAACCGCGTATGCTGATTAGGGAATGACAAGATTGAATAGGTTCAATTAAAAAATGCTTATATAAAATTATAACTAAAAATGATTTATTTAATAAAACTATAAGAATTTAAATTACAATTTAATTAATTTTTTGTGAATAAATAAACATATATAAAAAACTATATATAAAATTTGAATTTTCATTTATTCATTCATTTAAAATTATTTTCCGATTGTTCCTTTAAAATAACCCCTCTTAGGGGGTCGGAAGGGGAGGCAACATAAGGGAATTTTCTTTCACTTTGTTATTGGGAAAAACCAGGGGGGGGACAGTCTTACCAGGAAAAACCCAAATTGTCAGCGTCCACTCTGGGGTTTTAAACAGTTTTAAAGGAAATGTTAATTATAAGTTCATTTCTCAACGAGTTGTATCTTTAAATTATTTTTATTAATTTAATTAATTTTAATTAATTTATAGCCAATAATAGTTTATTATAGCTAATAATTTTTTAATTTTTAGTGTAATTTGCATGATCATTATTTATATAAAAAAATAAACACATTTTGCAATTTCCCAGAAAGGCTTATAATGTCAAGCTCCCACATGTGTCCATTACAATTAAGAATAAGTAAGTTATGTTTGTCACGTTCACACTTCCACATGTGAACATTACAATTGAAATAGTAAGTTTATGATTCGACATAATTTGCAATGTATCAATCAACCTCTTAAAATTAAGGTTCTTAGCATTTAGCAGGTAAAACACTTGGCGAGAGTCATTCAATTGAAAATTGCAAGGGTGGACTTGTTAATTGTATGTGCTTGGAAATATTCTTTGTAGGAGAGGGCAGTGTGGTTTATTTTTCTCTATTTCTCTCTCACTCACACTCTCAACTAAAATTTATCTTATTCTCTAGATTGTAAGAAGTTTCACTTCCGCCACGTGTACGATGCTGCACATTTTGTTTTTTATTATTAAAATTCCTATTTTAAATTAAGAAAAAGCTAACAAAGATGATTTTTCCTGAGGCTGAAACCTATACAGATCGACTTTTCTTTATAAATATTAACTATGGTGTGAATTTCAAAAAAATTCTTCAGTTTAATATTTAAAACATACCAAAATATATATACAATCTCTGCTTGTATAATAAGATAAGATATATATAATTTTAAAAATATAAAAGAAAATTTGAAAAGAATAATTTCATTTTTAATTTAATTTAATTTCTTGTAGTTGAATACCCACTACCAATTTTATGAAATATAGCAAAAAAAAAAAAATACAATAGAATGTTTTAGTTAAAAATAGGTATACTAGTCTTGATAGTAATAACAATCGATAAATTCAAGCGCTTCGTTTAATTAATTATATTTATAAATAATACTTCGTTTTTTCTAAATTTTAATTTCGATTGACATTTATTTTGATATTTTCTTTTTTAAATAGTACTTAAATTTTAATATAAAAAATTATAATAATAAAAGAAATATTTTATTTTAAGTCAATTTTCAATTTTAAATGTGCTTGAATGAAAAGGTAATTTCTGTTAGAGGTCGGTTAGATCGAGGAAGTCCGTTGAAAGAACAAATCACAGTTTAAAGTTTATATATATATTTATTCAATCAAAAAACAAGATTATTTATTATTATTAATAGATTACAATTATTAATTAGTTAAAATTTATAGAACAAAGAAACAAAATGTATAATATAAATCGAACACATGTAATGGCTGTCAAACTATATGAATATATGCTTTATAGCTTGAGCGATAGATGGCGTCTTATGGGTGGCGGAAATATACGAAATGTATTTCTAACACTTCCCCTCGACGCGCAAAGACGACTTGCTTAAGTAGTGGGTGTGTAGATTCCCATAAGTTCAAGGCAAGAGTAGTGTCTCATCCTGGGAATCGACTTGGTGAACACATCTGCAACGTTTTCTTCAGATGAAACGTGATTCAATTTTAACATTTTCTTTTCTAAGATATCGCGAATGAAATGATGTCTTATATCTATATGTTTACTTCTTCCGTGGAATACTGGATTCTCGGCTAATTTGAGTGCTCCGTTATTATCAGTATATAACGTAATATTGGATAATTCTTTAAAATTGAGTTCTTCAAGAAAGCTTTTGAGATAGATGGCTTCTTTCGTAGCGTCAGAGAGCGCCATGTACTCGGCTTCAGTTGAAGATAATGCCACGGTCCTTTGCTTTCTGCTTTCCCAACTTATAGGACTTTTATTAAGGATAAACGCATATCCGGTGAAGGACTTTCTTTCAGTCGTACAGTTTCCCCAATCTGCATCAACATATCCTTTTAGAGATTCATTGGTCTTCCTGTATGTGATTCCTAGATCAATGGTTCCTTTAAGATAGCGAAGAACGCGTTTAGCGGCAATCCAATGTATTTGTCTGAAACAATTATTAAATTGACTTAAATAGCTCACTGAAAAACAAATGTCAGGCCTGGTGGTCACTGCGAGATACGTAAGAGCTCCAATAAGTTCGCGATATGGCAACTTCGTTTCTTCTTCACTTGGAGGATCTTCAATTTTGAATAATTTTGTATTAGGATTCATCGGTGTTCGAATCGGTTTGCATTCGGACATTCCGAAACGATTCAGGATGTCAGAGATATATCCCTTTTGATTAAGTTTGATTCGATCATCTTCTCTCTTGAATTCAATCCCTAGGCAGTAACTGACCTCTCCCAGATCTTTCACTTTAAATTCTTTTGAAAGTTTGTTTTTTATTTTCAAAATGCATTTAGAATTCTTGGACGCAATGATAAGATCGTCAACGTAGATTGCGATTAAACAATTATCTGTTCCTTCTTTTAGTTGAAAAATGCAGGGATCAGATTGAGTAGGCAAAGCTCCAATAGACTTTAGTGTTTCACTTAATTTAGCATGCCAACTTCTTCCTGCTTGACGAAGACCGTATAGAGCCTTGTTTAGACGGCAAACTTTGTCACCAACGAGTAACTCTTCGAGCATCCTTTCAGCTTTCTTCTTAATGTCTTCACAAACTTCATTATCTTCAGTGATATTTTTGAGGATTTCTTTAAGATTTTTAGGTGGCTCCATGAAAATTTCTTCATTAAGATGTCCACTCAGGTAAGCACATGTGATGTCCAATTGATGAATTTTCATTTCATATTGAACGGCTAACGAAGATAAAAGTCGAATGGAACTCATACGAGCAACTGGAGCAAACGTCTCGTTGAAATGAACTCCGGGTATTTGTTTAAAACCTTGAGCGACTAGGCGAGCTTTCTTCCTTTCTATTGTTCCATCACTTCGAAATTTATTTCTAAGCACAATTCTGCTACCGATTATTTCTTTATCTTCAGGTCTTTTCTCCAATTTCCAAGTGTCGTTTTCAAGAATTGATTGAACTTCCGTCGAGATGGCTCGATTCCATTCTTCAGCTTCTGGGCTATTCATAGCTTCTTTTAAAGAAACTTCACTTAAAAATGACTGTTCATAACTCAATAATGTCTGAACTGATTCTTGGGAAAATTGCTTTTTAGGACGACCAGGAAAACCGGTTCTTAATAATCTAGGTCTTCCCCTTCTTCTGGATGAACTTTCGGGTTTGTCTGCGGAAACCTCTTCATTTTCGGAAGCATCTTCGAGGAATTCTTCATTATTTTCTAAATGAATAAGTTGTTGGCTTGAATCTATTTCTTCTTTTTCAGCTACTTCAATTTCTAAATTTGAAAATTGATTAAAATTTCTTTTAAAATTTTCTATAAATTTCACGTCTCTGGATATTTCGACTTTCATTTCTTTAGGTATCCAAATACGATAGCCTTTGGACTCTTCAGAATATCCGAGAAAAATACCTTCCTTGCATCTAGAGTCAAATTTTCCTCTTCCGGGATTTCGATTCAAAAATAATACTTTGCAGCCAAAAACTTTAAAATTCTCGATGTTGGGAATTTTCTTATTCCACAATTCGTAAGGAGTTTTTCCATTTAAGCTTTTCGTAGGACAACGATTTCTGATATAGTTGGCGGTATTCACAGCTTCAGCCCAAAATTTTGGAGGTAGACCTGATTGCATCAGAAGACATCTTGCGGTATTCAGCAAAGTTCTGTTCTTCCTTTCAGAAACTCCATTTTGTTCTGGGTTGTATGGGACCGTCAATCGCCTGGTAATTCCATTTTCTTTAAGGAATTTATCGAAGTCTTGGTTTAAATATTCCGTTCCATTATCTGTCTGAAGACATTTAATTTTCTTCCCAAGCTGCTTTTCGGCAAGAGCGATGAACTCTTTAGTAGCTTCGAGGACTTGATCTTTAGACCTCAGAAATCTCACTTCGCACCATCTTGAATTATCGTCAATAAATTCAATAAAATATTTGGATTTGTTCAAAGATTCAGTTCTCATCGGACCACATACGTCAGAGTGAATGAGCTCCAAAATATTTGTTTTTCTTTCAGATATCTTCGGAAATGAAGATCGTGTCATCTTCCCCTGAAAGCAGACGTCGCAGTTTATTTCATCATTAATTTCCATATTCAGGTTTTTAATGATTCCTCTGCTTCTTAAATTGTAGAGATCCTTAGAATTTAAATGTCCTAGGCGTTGATGCCATAACATAATATCATTAAAAGAATTTTTAATCTTAGTTGCTACTTTGCATGATTCTTCAGTTTCTTGAACAAAATATAAATCACCTTCCTTTTTAGCAATTATCTTCGTTTGCTTATCAGGACCAATAATGAATGCGGAATCCTTTTTAAATGTAACTTCGAATCCTTTTTGAGTTATCTTGCTCACTGATAAAAGATTCGTCCGTAGGTCGGGCACGTGAAGAGCCTTATCCAAAATTACATGTTTTAAATTACCTGAAACTTCTGTCTTGAATTCAGCTTTTCCTTCAGCTAATATACTAGTTGATGAATTGTTGGCTAACTTGAGTGTACCATGCTTGGTATTATCAATTTCAACAAATTCATTTATATTCTTACATAAGTGTGAAGAAGCACCACTATCTAAACACCATTTCTGTTTTATATTAGTTGAATCGGAGGTGAAAGCTTCATTAGCAATAAGACCAACTTGTTCAGAAGATTTAGCATCCTGTTGATTTTTATTTTTATATTTATTTTTACAATGTGCAGCTTTATGGCCAATTTCTTTACATGAATTACAACGAAATTTAAATGTACCTTTTCTTTGTTTCTCATTCGAAGAATTTTCTGAAGCTTGATATCTCTTGAAGAATTTTCTTTTAACAAACATTGCATTGGAATTTGAAATTCGCTCTTCATTCTTGCGTGCTTCACTTTCTTCTAAAATTTTAATTTTTAATGTTTCGGGGGTTGGAAGATTGTCACGTGATTCAATCGCGCATCGAAAGTTTTCATAACTTCCAGGTAGACTATATAGAAGCATAATAGATAATAAATCTGAGTTGATTTCTACTTCCATATCTTTCAACTTATCAACTGCATCGAAAAATCTGTTGAGATGATTCTTAATATCTTCGCCCTGTTCCATTTTAGTAAGAGTCAATTGTTTCAAAAGTGTTGCTTTTCTTGCGGGACCTTTTGATTGATAAATTGATTCTAATTTTTGCCAAACTTCGTAAGAGGATTCGCAATTTTTTATTTGTTTAAGTTCGGAGGGGCTAATGCATAAAATAATGTCTGATCTTGCCTTTCTGTCGTTTTTAATCCATTCTGTAACTGCAGACGTAGAAGCGGCATCGGAGGCAGTCGCAACGGGTTTTTTAATTTCACCAATCACGTATGACCATTCATCATTTTTGATAAGTAGGGCCTGCATTTGCATCTTCCATGTATCATAATTGTCTTTGTTAAGAGTTTCGATTTTACAAAAATTCATCTTTATAGTATATAAATATATTAAATATTATTTATATAATTTTATTTTAAAGTTAATAATTTTTATTAGTTTATATTTAAACTGATTCACTTTGTTCGTTTTTTCATACGCACAAATCTGGGCCCATAACCTGTTAGAGGTCGGTTAGATCGAGGAAGTCCGTTGAAAGAACAAATCACAGTTTAAAGTTTATATATATATTTATTCAATCAAAAAACAAGATTATTTATTATTATTAATAGATTACAATTATTAATTAGTTAAAATTTATAGAACAAAGAAACAAAATGTATAATATAAATCGAACACATGTAATGGCTGTCAAACTATATGAATATATGCTTTATAGCTTGAGCGATAGATGGCGTCTTATGGGTGGCGGAAATATACGAAATGTATTTCTAACAATTTCCTATACTGGCATTATATTTTTATAGAAAAAAATGAAAAAAAAAAAAAAATAAAAAATATAAAATAGAACATCTATAATTGAAAGACCAGGTTTTTTTATTTGTAGTTCCATTTGATGACCGTTCTAATAGAAATCGTTAAAATATATACTTCAATAATCTTATAATAATTTATTACGATTTTTGACTGTATCTCTCCTCTCATATTAAAAATTTATCAATATGATTTAATAATTTGTATTGTTATTTAAATTTAAAATAATATTTTAATTAAATTAAATTTGTTTTTGTAGAAAGGATAATAATTATTGGAGAATTTCATAACAAATTTAAATATATTAATTTTTTTTCTAAAATTATTGAGAAATTTAAATATTTTATTTAGTATAGTTTTCTTACTACCTATTAGTATATATTTTATTATTAGTATCTATTTTTTAAATTTATTAACAAATTTAATCTAATTAAAATAAAATGATTGTTTATTTTATAATGTTTGTATTTTTTGCTTTTCAGAGAAAATTACTTTGAAGTTCCTGCGTTTTATTGATCTTTTGAGTTAAAAGGTATGTTTTCTTAAAAAAAAATATATACAGTATTATAGATATAAGTAATTATTTAAGGTCAATAATCAAAATAAATATGCATCTTCATAATAATATAACAATTTCTCTAGTTTAATTAAATTATCTTATAGTTGTTGATTATGAACAAACTTGAGTTTAACTAATTTAATTTTTAATTTTAAATCTCTCTAATTGTGAAATTTGTTTATCTTCATAATTACAATACTATAAACTTAAGTTTTCATAATAATAATAATATATAAGAATTAATTATCAAAATATCTACATATATCAAAAAAATTTGAAACTTCAAAAATAAAAGAAAAGTTCTTAATATTATTTTTTAATCGTAAATTATCTACGTTATTATACGGTAATTGTTTACAAAAACGGAAGCTTCAGGGATTTGGATAAAACTTTTCCAGTGGATTTCTTTTTTATTTCCAAGTTACTATTAAATTAGCAAATGATTCGGCCACTTATAGTTTCCGAGATAAAAATTATTAAAATTTGCATATAAACCCATTGACATTCAATTTAGCTACCATGTTTTATTCGTTTGGCCACTAGAGGGTTTCACTAATTTTCGGGAGGGGGGAAGTACGGTTTGAATATAGGAAAATTAATTGATTAATTTTTAAAAAAACCAAAAAAAAAAAACTAAATTTAGTGAATAAGTGAATAATTAGTGAATTAGTCAATAAAACATTACTAAATTTCATTTGGACGTTCATAACTAGTTTATCTGTCAAACTTTAATAATTTTTATCTCGGAAACTAGAAGTGACCGAGAAATATTTCAATATTGGAATTAACAAATGAATCCACTGGTAAAGTTTTATCCAAATCCCTTAAGCTTCCGTTTTTGTAAACAATTAACTATCGAATTATTTAGATCAGAGGTGAGCAACCCAAATGATCTTGCGGGCCACTTTGGAAATGCATCATAACTTCGCGGGCCGCATATAAAATTATACATACCCATATTAGATTTAGACCCATTGTAGATATTGTTTGGTGTGACAAATTGAGAAATAATGAATTTTTATTATGTTTACTATTATTTTTACTTATAAACATATATAATAATAATGATAAAAGTGTGATGAATCTCGCGGGCCGCAAAAATGTTTACGGCTGGCCACGGGTTGGCCACCCCTGATTTAGATTAAGGGTGGGTCATCATCTATACTGCAGATTTATAAAATTAATTTTTAATATTTAAATAAATAAATATTATTTAAATTGAGTGCTTGTAAGGAAGTAAAAGAAATTTAAGCACGTGTACACAGTAGTCAATACACTTTTTATTACTCATCTGATTATATTATATAGATTTTTTTATAAGATATATAAATATATATGCATTTGTTTGCATACAAATCATCAAGAATTAGATTACAATAAATTTGTCTGATTTATTTTAATACTAGTAGACAAGTACTGAAATGTATATTTATTAGTTTATTACATATCAATAGGGAACACAAAAACAAAAATAGAGTCCGAAATTTTTTATAATGAAATTCAAAAACTTTTATAGAATATTTTATAATTTAAATTTATTTAAATAAGAAAATTTTTAAATTAGTTTTTAAAGGTTGTTTTTAATTTTAACATGAATGATGAATTTGGATTATTGATTTCTTAGCAAATCCTGTGAGGTAGATTATGGTTGGTCCATAGTGACAATTTAATTCTAGACACGGTGACAAGGTGAGGCACGAATAGTCCATTATGAATTCATTAAGCTGGTACAAACGTTCAGCCATCAATGCTATTTAGAAGAGTTGGAAATGTATGAGGAGAGATGAGCCCAGGTAGAGTGCCCAGATAAATGGATTTAGAGAATGAAATTATAGAGCACATCCCACATTTAGATTTATGAAATATTATTTGAATTCTCTTTAAGTTTTAACTTTATTTTAACCTTCAAAACAGAGTATAAGAAAATAAGAATAAGAAAATATTTACAGAATAATAATAATAAAAAGTGAAATTTCCGAAATATATTAAATGTGTGTGATCATAACCTATATGATACCTTTACCTATTATTTGATTGAATTTTTTTTTCAGAATTGATTTTCAATTTTCTACTATTATTACTAATTAAGAGTAGTGCGCTCAAGAAAAATTGCTTTGTTTTTTACCGACCGAGGATAGTAAGGGAGGTATTGTTTTCACACCAAATTTCACATGTGGAGATTTTTACATATCTCCACGAATCATGCATTTTCTTATCAGAAAAAAGTATTTTTAGCATGATGTCCGTCTGTCCGTCCGTATAGATGTGTACAGCCTGAACGGCTCAACCGATTTTGATGAAATTTGGTATATTTACTTAATGCATCAGTGGGATGAATTGATCAACTTTTGGTGCAATTCCGGAAACCGGAAGTGGTAGTATTAGCGATCGATAGGAAGGGAAGGGTTATTTTCACACCAAATTTCACATGAGGAGATTTTTTTATATATCACCACGAATCATGCACTTATTATTATAAATTATATGACGTCATCCAGCCATTCATGACGTCACAGCCTGGTCTTACATATATATTATAAATAAAATAAAATTAAAATATTTATGTTCTATCCATATCTGTTTTTTATTGCATTAATAGATATATTAAAATTATTTGAAATTGTTTCTGTAGCTGGAAAATAATTTACTTGAAACCGTCGGTCGGTTCGTTCCTGGCCACAGGTCAACTTATTTATCTTTACAAGAAAACATAATTTCTTCAAAATTAATACTTTGACAATATTTTAGACTCCTGTCTTGGTGAATAATTAAATAAACTCAAGTGTTCAACACTTAATTCAAATTAATTTATGGCATTTTAAATGTTATCTTTAACACATTCTAAAACTACTATTTCTGGTTGTTCGTTGCAACGAGTATTTAGTAAAATAAAAACAAAATATTAATGCTTAAACAAATTATCATGTTAGAAATAGTAAATCTCGAATGTTTATTAGCAATTAACATTTTGGGGTAGTCTACTGGGACTGAACCCTTTTGACTCGACCCTTTTTAGTAGAACATTACTTTGTTACAATGAATTTAAATAGAGTAAATAAAAGGTCGAAAGGGAATAGCTCTACTCTCATTAAATATTTAAAAAAATTATCTTCGTTTCATTATTAGACCTTGAATGATATTTTAATGATTGCATATATTTTTGTTTATTCGCTTTAATACGTTCTCTGAAAACACAATTGAACTTTATGTAATATAAAATTTAACAAAAATTAATTTTATTTTATTAAAAATATATTAAATTCATTTTAAATTAAAATTTTATTACTTTGAAAAAAAGATCCCTCTCTCTCTCTCTCTCTCTCCCTATATATATATATATATATATATAGATGTTATGATATTATGAATTTAATATATTTTTAATAAAATAAAATTAATTTTTGTTAAACTTTAGTCATTTAGAGACATCTAGACCCCTTAAGGCAGCGATTTCTAACCTGTGAGGCGCGCCCCCCTTGGGGGTGCGAGACTTTTGCAAATGGGACGCAAAGGCAATTCAAGTGCCCGCAAACTTTTGAAAATTCTCGATTTTTTTTCAATTTTTTTCCAAATTTGGTTCTAAAATAAATTTAAGTAAAAAGAAATCTTTTTAAAAAACACACTTTACTTAAAATTGCACTAAAAAGTAAAAAATAAAATCACTGTAAAGTGTGTGCTTTTACGGTAATATAATAATTTGAGCGCACACACTTTACAGTGATTTTATTTTTTACTTTTTAGTGCAATTTCAAGTAAAGTGTGTTTTTTAAAAAGATTTCTTTTTACTTAAATTTATTTTATACTTTTTAGTAGAACTGCTATCGCCATTTATGATTGAAATAGTGAACTATTCCATATTCCGCATATGAAAGTTTAGTTAATTAATTACCACTAATAGATAAATAATTCAGTGGATTTTTCAATTGATTCGTATATTATTAGCAGGAGCAAGCGCGTATGTAAAATTTCAAGTTGATTGAATGACGGGAAGTTGTTGAAATATCGATTATAAAATGCCGCGGACAACCCGCGTACAACCCGCGTACAAACGGACAACGGGACAGTATGAGTTAAGTAAAGTGTATTAATAAAAAAAGGTAAGATGATTTTGTGACCAAACTTTTGAACATTTTAGATTTTGTTCAGTATGGTTTAAAAAAAAAGTCAGATGATTTTACGATGTTCTGAACCATGGCCCACCCCTATTGTTATATTATTTCAGAAATGCGCCCGACTATTGAAAAAGGAAATTAGATTATTATAAAAATTAAGATTATTACAAAACAAAAGGGGGGCGCCGGTACAGAAAGGTTGGAAACCACTGCCTTAAGGAAAAATAATGAAAAACTGATTATTTAAGTATTTAATTATTTTTTTCAGAATAGACCGTATATTAGTATCATAATGTAAAGATTTGTTTTTCTTTAAAATATCATAAAACATATAAAAACACTTAAGTAAAATTTCACTACTTCCTTAACTGCGGCAGATCTCCACAGGTTCCATTGGGACGGCAAGTATAATTCAGAACAATGAATTTTATAAGTAGAATCCAGTACAAACACACTAAGAATACAACAATACATTCCCTTACTATAACTATGAACATTTATTACAATTAAACTTGGGTTGGTTACCATAATAGTTTTCGAGATCATTCAAGACACTGAGCTCCTTCTTTATTAATTAATTAATACATAAACGAGAGATGTTGTCTCCGCCATACCCAGGTGACCTCATCTTTCTTTGTCTAATAAAGCTGTGAGGAATCCTATTTGCAAATTCTTCTCCCAAGGCCATAGACTTTGTAAAACACTGCCCTTATAATACACCCGGCAAAATAATTGTTTTATATATTTTAATTTTGAAGAATTCGAGAGGAATTTAAAGCGAGGTTACAATCGGGAAACGACTGTTATCATGCAGTAAAGGGGTTTAGAATTATTATCAAAGTAAATAAAAATTAAAATATATGAAACAATTATTTTACCGGTTGTATTATATGACTGTGAGGCATGGTCTATGACCTTAGGTGAAGAGAGTAGATTTAAAGTATTTGAGAATAGGATTAAAAGCAGGCATTTAAGAACCAAAGATAGATGAAGTCACCGGGAAATGGCGGATATTGCATAACGAGGAATTGCATGAACTCTATGCATCTCCAGATATAGTTATAAATATAAAATCGAGAAGGCTGCGGTGGGAAGGACACGTGGCTAGAATGGGAGAAGATAGAATGGCGAAAAATATTTTGGTAGGGAGACTGCTTTGAAGACCAAGGTGGATAATGTAAGAAGGGACTTGAGAGAGATGGGAGAGGGTAGAGATTGGAGGGTTGTGGCTCAGAATAACGATACTTCGAGAAGTGTGGTTGTTGCGGCCAAGAACTTTTGAATTCCTTAAAGCCACAGCGATAGTTAGATAGATTTTAATTTTGATTCTTTTAGATGATACTGCATGATATCAGGCGTTACCCGATTGCTACCTCGATTTAAAATCTTCCCTAAGAAATTGAATATTATACATTTATATAAAATATTATCTAATAAAATAAAATAAAATTTTGTTTATATCCTCCATTACAATGGAATGTTTTGTTTCTTCTGGCAAACCTTCCTTCTCCCCTAAAAGTAACAAATATTTAAAAAAGAAGAGAATTTAAAAAAAAAATAATTTAAATTTTAATTGTTTACAATGAATAATTATAAATTAACATGGATATAATAAAAAAATATAATACTTAATATAAAGTAATTTCTTATAATTATCTTGTAAAACAGTGACTTTAGCCCAATATTTCGTTGTTGGAGTAATTCATACTTAAAATAGTTTATTCATGATATTGTTATCAAAGTTCAGTTGAGTTTATCATCTACAATTCTACATTAACCAATTATTTTTGCCATCATCCGTTGATTACGTATTAATAGAAAGACCAAATTTTCCTTTCACACTACTAAATAATTTGGAAGAAAGTTATAATATACATTATTAAAGTACAAATAAAAACTAGTGAATTATTTGAATAGATAAATTTTATAAAAATTTTCAAGATCACACAGATCATCGATTTCAAATAACAATTTCAATTGAATATATTTATCAAATATTTATAAAATTACTTTTTACTAGAAGTTTGCCTATTAGTATTGATCATTTATCAATTAACATTAAATTAAAATTATAATAAAATAACTCCTCATTCCCTATATTTTAATTTAATTACATTTTATTATTCTTTAAATAGAATCATGCAACATCCAATTAAAATTTCAAGCTAAATGATTAAAGTAACATTCGTTGAAAGAGTCTACGAAAATTGGATCATTAGCTTTAAAGGCTCAAATTACTAAAAAATGAATTATAGTCAAGGAAAGTTTGTTTTTTTTGTTTCGTTAACTTTAAAACTTCGTACTTGCCGCTTCTCGTCTCGGAATATTGATTTTAAAAATCAATTAATAATTTTGAATACAATTTTTACTTCAAGTATAATGGCCATAAGATGATAAAATAAGGAGAAAATCTGTATGTATTATTAATTATTAGATAATAAATTATATATAAATATTGTATTGACAACTTTTTTCTATTATTTATTTATTTATTTGATAGCCCTGTTTGCTTATTTTTAAGGGACTTTTAAAATGAAATCACATAATATGCATTGGAATAATAATATATTATTTAGCTAACACATCTCATATTTGATCAAACTATTATTATCTATTTCATTTGTTATTATTCAGAAACTCTATGAAATATTCTATAAATATAATATAAAATTCTGATTTAGAATTTAAAAAGAACATTCCTAAACGATTGAGCAAGTTTTCAAGAAATTTTTTATAATATATATATTTAAATGCATCCTCTGAAAGTTCTTACGTAGTTAGCAATCAGAAAAAATAATTTAATATTAAATCATGTTTCAATAGACAATATTCAGGTAAGTATTAACTCAAAATGTTACAATAACTTTAAAGATATTGAATAAAATTAAATTTAATATTATTAGTTAGTTATTGAAAATTATATAAAAATTTGGTAAGTGTCCAGATTAGTTGTCATGTTATGGATTTGTATAAAACTTTAGAAGTGGATTCCTTTGTTAATTCTAAAGAAACTTTCCTTATAAATTTTTCCGGGTTTATGGGATAACAATTATTAAAATTTGTATATAAATCCATTGATATTCTATTTAGATATCATATTTTATTCATTTGACCAGCAGAGGGCTTGATTAATTTTTTTCAGCTCGAATTAAATATAGAAATTTTAAAAAAATTAATTAAATAATTTCCCTATATCCAATCCGAACCGAAAAAATCGAAAATTAGTGAATAAGTGAATAATTAGTGAATTAGTCAATAAAACATTACTTAATGGCTGCACATATAGCAAAGTTTCATCCAAATCTAAATTAATCTGGACAATTATCAAAAAATTTAAAAAAATATTGAATATTGTGCAATAAATATTTCCCTTCAATTTATATATAGATTTTTTTATTTTATAGTAAGTATATAAAAATGTAAATTATTTTTCAAGCTTTTTAGTAATTTCTTTAGAAATATATTTTATTTATTATTTAAGATTATGTATTGAGAAAAAATATTTTAATATAAATACTTTTATATAAATTAATCGTAAAATCCTCAATTTCAATTCGATTTAGAAAGATCATGATAATCTGAAAACTTCAAATCATTTGAATCAAGTCGAGATAACAATATTAATAGATTACCATAAATATAGTAATTTGCTCTTTGCTAAACAAACACTTTTCCAGATTTAATTAAAGAATTATTTAATTAATATAAATAAATACTAAAAATTTTAAATTTACGACAAAACTAGTTTTTTGGTAAAATTTGTTTAAGCAAGTTTTTTTTTTTTGTTATCACTCATGCCCAATACTTGGGCTAAAATGGCTTAAAAAAACTCTTCAGGACAACAACAAATAAATTAATTTCAATCTAGGATAAAAGAGAATTTGATTGAATTTGGAGAAGCACTTAATTAAAAGTCTTATTCAAGTGATATTGGTCAAATAATTAATGGGATTTTTTTTCATATATAAAATTTTTAGAGTAGAGCAGTCGAGGATTATTATTTGAAAAGCAAATAATTTATTAAAAATGATCATTTCAAAGTTTCGGATATTATACTCAAGATGAAAAATAGATAAATGATGATTAAATCTATTCATAATATTTTTGGCCCTATAATTATTTTTTTTTCTAAATAGATTTATAACTCGAATAGTTTTCTTCTGATTAAGGTTTTGTTTTTTTGAAATTCATTATTTTAAAAATAGTTTTTTGATGAATATTTTGTATTTTAAAATTAATCTACAATATTAATTACTGTACTATTTTCTCAAATATATATGTATTTATTCAAACAAAGTGTTTTGTATAAATCATAATGTCTTATAAGATCTACTTCACTATATAATTGCATGAGTTTTATTGTATCAAAAAAATTTCGATCTATCACTGATAAGAGCTCTAAAATAAAATGATTCTTAAAGCAAATTGGTATTCAAGAATTAATTTAGTAAATTTAAATTTACTTTTTTTATTTAATTTTTTTTAAAGAAGAAAATTGCTTAATTTCTTTTAAAAAATGATTAGGTAGTTTGGAAGGAGTAAAATACAAGTTGATATTCCTTTATTAAATAGGATAATACAATTAATATAATTAATATAAGTTAAAATGAGTGATGAATATCAATTTAATTTTTATTGGTAGGTTTATCATGATTTTCCCACATTATATGAATTATAGTAGAGATGTTGTCCATTAAAAAATAAATTTAAATATTTTTCCGAGAAAAAAATAATTCTGGAATTAACTAATGAAAGGAAATCCTGATTTAAATGATACCAAAAAATTATTAGCACAGATTGAAATTTATCTCTCCTATAAACTAATCAAACTATATACATTTATATTTATATTTAAAGGGTTCGTCGAATCATCACGTTTACATTAAAGTAGTATATAGAGGATAACGTCGTAAATTCCATCATTGGTCAATCACTGTTGTTTTTGAGTGAAACAAACAATAGAATTGTGAAAGCCATGGAATTTTGATAAATAAAAATAAATCTAAATTTATAATAATGGAAGGTGAGCTTATTTATTTTGATTTATTTGTCTCTATAATTATTTATTTACTATAATATGGTTATTAATGTTTTTTATTATAACGTTTTTCTCAACTTCACTTGGCGTCTGTCTCTCTGTCTGTTCGCTCTTTTGACAAATTGAAATCGATTTTTCATCATCTTAATATTGAGAGAGACTTTTGAAAATTTTTATAATATTTCAATCGATCTCTAGAAGGTATAGAAGAAATATAATTGAATTATAATTATTAATTGTAATTAATTAGCGATTAATTAGTTTTAGTAACTAACTCATTTTGTATTGCTCCGATTATTTTTTTTTCAATGAATTCTTAAGTATAAATATTGATTTCAGGTTAGATTTTAATTTTGAAGGTATTTAAAAAAATTTTATAGCATTAAAATTAATGATGAATTCTTATTAATCAGTTGTATCGCCAATGAAGGGGGGTTTCTTCACCTCAAATGGCAAAGAGGAAGTAACCTTTTTTATATAAGTCCCGGAGAGTAAATTAAACATATCATTGACCTTTTTTTTAAAGACAATATGAGTCAGGTGGGGGACAGTCTTATGAGTCTTCCGAATGAGTGTTCTTACACACACACACAAGCCCGATTTTCTAGTGTGCACACCGCATTTTTTTATGTAGACAATATATATATATATATTTATTTATAAAATATACATTTATATATACATATATTAATGTATATATTCATATATATACATTTATAAAATCTCATATTAATTATTTATTTATAAATATAATATAATAATTATTATTCAATAATAACATTTACTTAACATAAATGCATAAAATAAATTTTAGAAGATTAATATATTTTCTTGTTTTATTCAATTTGTAAATTTTCGTATAATTTTATCTTTTCTATTTCTCTTGTTATATTAAATTAATTTATCAAATTAAAATTGCACTAAAAAGAATAAAATAATATAATTATAAAAATTTTTTATAAATTAACGTTTTTCCAATGCACTAAAATTAATAAAATAATTTTTCTATAAGCCTGATAAAGTTTATGGATGAATTGCTTCATATTCAACTAAAAACGTTGGGCGCTTTTAGTTTTCATTTGATTTCTATGCAATTAACTTCTATTATAGAGCTATTATTCATATATATACATACATAGCACACGAAAACACTTCATTAACAAGTAACACTATTGCTTCTAATATAATCAATCATTTTGGATTTGATTGATAATATGTAAATTTAATAAAAATTCTTTTAAATTGTGATACATACTTTGATATAAGTATATTACAGTGAAAAATAATAAAATATTAATTTCTTATCTCTTAACCTATCAATTTTATTGCATGATGAAAAAATTTGTCAGTTCATATGTTTAATAAAATATTTATTATAACAAAAATTTGACTTGATTTTTCATATGAATAAATAAAACTAAATGCGCACAACGTTTTTAGTTGAATATGAAGCAATTCATCCATAAAATTTGTCAGGCTTATAGAAAAATTATTTTATTCTTTTTAGTCCATTGGAAAAACCTTATTTTATAAATTTTTTTTGATATTTTTATAAATGTATAAATAATATCAAAAAGTGTTGCATTTGTACTGGTTAAATAGTTGATATCTGAAGCTAAAAGTTATTAAAATATTTCTAAGAATGTAAAAAAGAAAAACATATTTTTTAAAAATTGATAAAATATTTGATGAAAAAGGATATTTTTTGTTGTGTAACATAACATTTTCAATTGTTATTGACAATATCTATAATCTCTTAATGTAATTAGATAATTTTAATTGGTTAATTTAATTTTATAATTTACACCTTATTAGGATTCTTATCATATACTGTACAAATTATGTTTTTTAGTAAAAATAAAATTTATTAAAAATAAAGATATCATAAAATGAAATAATAATATTATATAGGTAATATATATGTAATATAAAATTTATAAATTGAATTATAATATTCTAAAAAAGAGACACGTTTTATCTGATTAAAATATATTTGTTTCAAATAAATTTAGCTGAAATTAAATGATTATTAGCGACTTGCCATATTCCCAGCCTTCGATTAATTAAAATTATTCAACTTTACAGATCAGAGAGAATCACATTTCATTTCATATTTTATTTTTTATCTGTATCTATATTAATATTAATTACCTCTAAACAAAATTCTATCAAAGTTAGTTTGGAATTTTAAAATAAATAATTATTTTTTTGTTGGTATATATATATTGAAATGCACACTTGATAAAATAATTCCTAAAATTAAAACTTTATTAATAAATGATGTTCAATCGAAATGTAGAAATATTTATTTAATGTTGAACTCTCAATATAAGCAAAATTCAAACTTTAACATATATAGGAATATATATTCCTATCATTTAATTAAAAGAAATTAATATATATATATATATATATCAACACAAATTTAAAATTAGATATTTTTTTAAATATCAATATCCGAATTTGTAAATTGAGTTCTCTTACATGCTTCAATATTTCAAACAAATTTAATTTTCAAATATCAGGTGGTAAATCATAGAAGAATTATAATTAAGAAATTCTTTTAATAAAATAAATTAGAAAAGTTAGCAATAAATTATATTTATACCAGATATTTGAAATCACAATTTAAATTAATTTCTAAAAGTTAGAATTGAAGAAAAAGCTTTACTAACAAATATTCAATAAAATATATCACATATATGGTCTCAAAATTCTTATATAGATATATTTAAATTATTTAAAGTAATATAGTAAATATTTAATATAGATAATAAGTATAAAAAAAGTATAAAAATATTATGATTATTTCTAATTTCTAAATGAGCTCACACTTTTTTACCGACCGACGATAGTAAGGGAGGTATTGTTTTCACACCAAATTTCACATGTGGAGATTTTTACATATCTCCACGAATCATGCATTTTCTTAACAGAAAAAAGTATTTTTAGCATGATGTCTGTCCGTCCGTCCGTCTGTCCGTCTGTCCGTCCGTATAGATGTGTACAGCCTGAACGGCTCAACCGATTTTGATGAAATTTGGTATATTTACTTAATGCATCAGTGGGATGAATTGATCAATAGGGAAGGGTTATTTTCACACCAAATTTCACATGAGGAGATTTTTTTATATATCACCACGAATCATGCACTTTGTATTGGTTTTATCCTTGGGAAAATCATATTTATTAGTTTTTTCTTGATTTAAAATTATATGACGTCATCCAGCCATTCATGACGTCACAGCCTGGTCTTGCATATATATATATATTATAAATAAAATAAAATTAAAAATGTTTATATTTATTATTTATGTATCCATATCTGTTTTTTATTACATTAATAGATATATTAAAATTATTTGAAATTGTTTCTGTAGCTGGAAATTAATTTACTTCAAACCGTCGGTCGGTTCGGACCTGGCCACAGGTCAACTTATTTTAATTCTAATTAAAGTAAAAAATATTTCATAATTAATTTATTCGAAATGATAATTTAACGAAATTATTCTTTATGATTATTCAAAATAATAAATATAATTTTTATCTATCTATATCTGTGACTCTTTGGAACTCAAAAGTTCTGAGACGCAGCAACCACATTTCTCCAAGTGTCCCTATCCTGAGCAACAACCATCCAACTCCTACCCTCTCCCATCTCTCTCACGATCCTTCCTACATTGTCCACCGACCGCGTTCTTGGTCTTCGAAGCGGACGTTTCCCAATCGGTCTCCCCACAAATATACCCTTCGCCATTCTTTCCTCTTCCATTCTATTCTCGTGTCCTGCCCATCACAACCTTCTTGATTTTATAACCCTAACTATGTCTGGAGATGCATAGAGGTCATGCAATTCATTGTTATGTAGTCTCCGACATTCCCCGGTGACCTCATCTTTCTTTGGCCCATAAATGCTGCGAAGAATCCTCAAATACTCTAAATTTACTCTCGTCGCCCCGGATATAGACCATGCCACACAGCCATATAACACAACATGCAAAATAATTGTTTTCAAATAAAATTCTTATAAACAAATGAATAATTTTAATTTTAAACTTATTGCATTTATTATTATATTAAATAGATAGGTATGTGAAATTATATTAAAAGATGATTTTTTAGAACTTATTTTAAGCAACTCATTGGATGATATTAAACATAGATTATTGAATTATTAGAAGAATTTCGTATCTTATCGATCCATGTGTTGCTTGTGATTTTAGATAATATTTGTGGAATGTTAGGGAACTATTAGTTAACTTATTCAGATTATAATCTCTTTTAATATCCAAGTATTTGACTTTTGGAGTATTATAAAACAATTTTAAAAAATTTTTATCTTTTTCACACCTTCTATAACTTAGAATGATATAATGAAATAAAAATAATTATTACTTATAATAAACATTTTCTAAAAATTTCATTAATAATTTTTATCAAACATCTAATCAAACTGTATAATCTATTCTATTAGTATCATTGTAAATCAATTTTTAAACAATCTATTTTTTGCCATTTCTAAAAAAAAAAATTCTAACAAAACAATTTTCCACACAAAAAATATGATATAAGCGATGAATTATAATATAAATCTATATAACTTTTGAATATTTCCATATTTTATAAATCCTAATAAACATGATATTTTTTAATTCTTTTTTTTCTTTAATATTTTTTCAAAAAAATTTAGAATATTTATCATTGATATTATAATCTATATATATAAAGGAGACTGTTTGTATGTATGTATGTATGTAATTCGTTTACTTTTTTGCTGTCATAGTTTAATATGTTAAAATGTAAGTTATTTACATTTTAACATAAAATAGAAAATATATTATTTAAGGATTAAAGAATAAAAATAGAAAGTAAATTAGTGAATATTTTAAAAATTAGACAATTTGTGGAAATTGAAATAACTAAGAAATGAGAGGTGGAGGGGATGAGGAGAGAGGTGAGAGTGTGTGTGAGCGGGAGAGAGAGAGATTTAAAGTTTATATATAGTTCTCCGTGTTGTTCATTCAAGAGCCAGGCGTGGCCCACTGACTGGCGGACTCATTTTACACAATGTATATAACTAGCAATCAAAGAATTATTATAAATTTTAACTTTTTATTTTAAATTCTAATATTCAAATATCATTTCAATTAAATAATTTATTCTAAAAGTTCTCATTTTAATTAATATAATAAAATATTTAAATCATATTTAACTTAAATTATTTTGTATTTATTCTTTCCATATTTGAATAGGTACTTCTTTTATTTTAAGGGAGGGAATTAACTATGATCTAAAAAAATTAATAAATGAACTTAATAATAAAAAATCAAATAAATCCATTAATTTAAATTAATACTATTAATGAATGTATATATTGTTAATTTATCTTTAGTTTTATCAATACTTTTATACCGTTAATTTTTATAAATTAATTTTTATAAATTGTCTCAAGTCTCTAACTTTGCATTTTCTCTAATTTTATTATAATTAAAAATATTCAATAAAAATCAAACAATGAAATTAAAATATCGAAATGAAATGATCAAGAAATATTATACTCTATTATAACATATACAATACTTATAAACTATAGGCGGAGGAAATATTAGACGATATCATTGAGGGTTCATGCCAAATCGATCAACATTAATTAAGATATTTTCATTATGACAGATATTAAAAAAACCGCGAATTCAATATCTCTGTTCACTAATTATTTGTAGACTTTAGTAAAACCTACGCATGACTCAATAGATCCGGATAAACTTTTTCAAATTTTGATCTTAAAATTTATCTTGAAGGAAGTAAAGAAAGAGTAAGATGTGGAAATCAATTGTAAAATATTAGGTGACCCAGACGACTTAAATATAATAGGAGATTCGGCAATTGCAATTACAGATAGCGAGGAAAAATTAATCGAGGTAGGAAAAGAGATGAGGTTTGAAATTAATAATGATAAATAAATATATTTAGAAACAAACAGGAGCAGTATTAACATACAAAATGTAGAATTTGAATATGTAGAAAAATTGAATGTAATCACGAAGGATAATAATATTTGAGAAGAATTGAAATCGAAGTTGCAATCGGAAAACACGCCTGTTATCATGCAGTAAAGAGGCTTATCTCATCAAAATTATTATAAAAGGGAATGAAAATTAAAATATATAAAACAATTATTTTGTCTGTTGTATTATATGAGTGTTAGACATGGTCTATGATCTTTGGAGATGAGAGTGGATTCAGAGAATAGGATTCTCCCCAGCATTTATGGGCCAAAGAAAGATGAGTACATCAGGGAATGACGTACGAGAGATGGAACAGAGGCTCAGGATAAGGACACTTGGAGAAATGTGGTTGTAGCTGCCAAGAACTTTCGAGTACCGTTGAGCCACGCATGGTCTATGACCCTGGGAGATGAGAGTAGATTCAGATTATTCTTTCCAGCATTTATTGGCCAAAGAAAGATGAGGTCACCGGGGACACTTGGAGAAATGTGGTTGTAGCTGCCAAGAACTTTCGAGTAGATAGATATAACATATTCAATAATAATATATATAATTAATTTACTAAATAAATTAAAATATATTTTAAATAATCACACAATAAGAAATGAATGTTTTATGTTATACATTGTTTGAAACAAAATGGATGAAAACCTTTTACTACTTTCAACCAAATACTATGTACCACTCGGGGGTACAGGGGGCGGAGCCCCCGTCTAGATGTGAAGAGCGACGAAGGAGCTCTGAGCAGCTAGTAAAAAATATAATGGAAAATGAAAAAAATGATATTTTTTAAAAAAATAAATTTCAAATAATTCATTAAGAAAATTTAAGTAAGTTTAAATTTTTTTTTTAAGAAATCAAAAACCTTAATTAAATAAAACTTTTATTTTGAATTTAGATATAGGATATGTATTTATTTTTTTTTTCTAACCCTAGAAATGTTTACATTCGATGTTGAGATTTTGATGTTTTTATGTTTGAAGGTCCCTGAAACATTTTCACTAAGGTTGAGAAAAATGTCTGTATATATATATATCTTATCTTATCTTCTTATACGAGTAAAAATTGTTTCTCTGTTTCTCTGTTTCATTGTTCTCAAAAACCGCTCTAACGATTTTTTTGAAATTCACAACAGAGATAGTATTTATAAAGAAAAATTGAGTTTTATTGATCACATCTCACGAAACTTTATTAGTTCTTCTTAATTTAAATTTATAATATATTGATGACGTCACAACCACCGCCTGTGAGATATATATATCTATTCTTAAAATAAAATTAAAAATATTTATATTATATTCATATATTTGATTTTTTAATTTCATTAATAGTTTTACATTTAAATTATTTGAAATTGTTTCACACAACGTTTAAAAGAAGATTTATCTTTATATTCGATTCAATACATAGTAGGAGAATTAAATGACATCATCAATTTATTATAGAACGAATCCGTAAATATATTTTTAATATTATATATTAGCTATTGATTATATTGTAATTCCACTCTTAATTATATACTTACATGAAAAAGGAAATCCAATTATGAGATCAAAATTAAAATTAAAATATGATTTTTTAGACATCCTCTAGGCATTTTTAATATTAGATTTATTGATTAAAAGAAAACAAAAACAAAATTAAATTATAAATATAAATAAAACATAAAAATTATAAATATTATATACATATTCTTTGACCAATTATATGTTGCATGTTGTGAGTATGTGATTACACAAATTGGGAAAAAATCACTCAAGTTAGGCTAAGCAGACGTCTTAAATATTATAAGAGATTCGGCAATTGCAATTACAGATAGCGAGGAAAAATTAATGGAGGTTTGAAATTAATTGTGATAAGAAAAAATATTTAGTGAGACAAAGAGGAACAGTATTAACATACAAAATCTTAATATACAATTTAAATCGAGGTATCAATCGGGAAACGCCTGTTATCATGCAGTAAAGAGGCTTATCTCATCAAAATTATTATCAAAGGGAATCAAGACCATGGACGCATAGGAAGGACGTAAGAGAGATAGGACAAGGGCTCAGGATAGGGACATTTGGAGAAATGTGGCCAAGAACTTTCGACTATCTTTGAGCTATATAAATAGAAGAATACTACTTTTAACCAAATACGATGTACCACTCGGGGGTACAGGGGGCGGAGCCCCCGTCCAGCTGTGAAGAGCGCCGAAGGCGCTCGGACCAGCTGGTATTCATTATTCAAAATTCGTAGTTTTCTATCAACTTTTGAGAAATGAAGTTCATTCGGAAGAGTGTCATTACCTGGATTGATTGAATCGCTGAATGTACAGGAATTAATTTTTTAACACGACCGCAAATCACGCGTCAGCACGTGACGTGATGCCATCAACAAAGAGCCACACACGCGCTGGTTTAATATATGTGTATTTATTAATTTTAATTTATAATTTAATTAATTAAATTTAATTTAAATATATTATATGTGTTAATTATCCAATTCAAATTTACGAGATAGTCGAGTGGAGACACTCCAGATGTTTTAAAGCTAAATATTTGAGTTGTCAGTTGTTCACAACAACATAACCTCAAATTTAAAAACAAATCTGTTATTGGAATACGTTTGTGTTTTGTGCTACCAGTATTGAAGTTAATTTCTGTTAATTTGAATAGTTATTTATTTAACTTACTAAATTTACTAGAAGGTTTTGAAATAACAAAAAAATTTATTAAAAAAAATGAATTTAAACCTTTCTTGGAAAATGACAGAGGAATAAAAAAACAATTTAAATAAAATTTAAAAAATGAATTTAATAATAATATTGGGAAAAACAAAATATTTTTTTTGAAAATTCTTTGCCTGAGCAACCACATTTTGATAATTATTATTCATATATGTATTTAAAATAACATATATATATATATTTACAATTATTAATATTTTTTTACTAAAAAACTGACTTAAAACAAAACGTAAATATCATCATCTTTTATATTCTTAATTTTTTTTATTTTTTTATAATAATAAATAAGTTGATTTTGTAAAATATTTTTATTAAGTATTTAGATAAATATTAACGATATTTGAATTATAAGAAATCATGGATTTAGAGAATTTGTAGGAAAAATATTTCAATCAGAGGGTGAATCAGTCAATTACGTGGCATGTCAATTCCAGACAAGAATCGAGACCAAAGACCATGATGTTCGAGTAGTCAAAAAAAAAGTGGATAAGATTTAGATTGAATCCTTCAATTACAATTCCTTTCTATTATTGAATAGTCGTTAAATACTAAACTATGAAATTATTTACAGAAGAGGGAGTTACCAACTCCATCAAAGATTAATTGATATGACATTGTATTAAATGATAATTTCTCTTCTGGTATTATTATTGGTTCGAAATAAAAAGTTATTCTCGTTATTAAACTTTATTTTAATTTAATATACAATCCTTATTTAAAATATTAAATATTTTAAATTAAATATATTAGATTTTTTTATTTTTCTTGAATAACTATAATTATATTGGTGTAAAATAATGTCTTTTGGCTGAAAAAAACTGATTAAAGGGATTTTGACGTTTCATCTACAATTTTTTTCCCACCAATAAAGTGTAAAGTACTGTCAGTGACAAACAAAATTGAAAAATAAAAATTATATATGATTTTAATTTTATATCAAACTTAACATGAATATAATCCAATTTAACCAAGTGGATCAAGAAAAAGAAACTAATCTAAACTAAGTAAGTATATTGTATTGTTCCAGATTTTTTAATAAATTTGCAGAGGAATTTAACTAAATATTTGTTTCATATGCAATTCATTTAATATATTATATATATATATATATATATATATTCAGTAATCCTCCTGAATATGCAGTAGTTCTGTTCCACAAAAAACAGCGTCCAACACATTTGTATTTTGTATGAAAATCTGAGGTTTAGGTATCAAATATTAGAAAAAAATAATTGAAAAGGTATTATTCAACAGAAAATTAATATTGTATATATCAACTTAAAACAAGTACATATTACATCAATGACTCTTAAAACAGAAAACATTTTTTATATTAAAAATTAAATTAAAATAAATGACATTTCAAATCAACAACTCTGTCGTTGAAGCTTTTATTGATCATTCTCTTAAATATATTTTATATAAATTATTTATTTAGTTCAAAAAATATTACAAATATAATTGGGTTACTTTCAAATAAGTATTTAAGAAAAGTAATTAGTTATTGTGATTTTAAATCAATTCATTTTACACATTAAAGCTATTAAATATTTTAATCCAGATCTAATTCTCTCTCACGAATTTTACCAAAGTGACGTTGCTTATCTAATTTCTCTTTAGCTTCCTCTTCTATATCTTCAATATCTTCTAATGTTAAATCAATCCATTGATCAATCCAACAAAACACTTGCCGATGAAATACAGTAAATATTCGTCGTTCACCTTTTTGTATAAAATTTTCAATTTTATGTTGAAAAAGAAACCATTTTAAGTCCACAGTAACCAGTTTATAACATGTCATCACTGGCGATACATTTCTTTTCCAATTTCCCCTTAATGGACCTCGGCCTGTTTTCACTGATTTAAAAATTTTGGGATCTTCATCTTCTTTGTAATCGCCACACCAAATTGGATCATTAGCAATGTCAATGTCAATAATTTCTCTAATTTCAAGTTTTTCTTCAGACAGATTATGAACATTGTATCTGTCCCCTCTGCCGGGAAGAAAGTAGGATTCAATCATTAATTCAAATTTATCTTTGAGAAAAGATTTTGGAATAGAAAGAATTGATCTACAATAAGGATAGGCATTCCATGCTTTTTCATGAATCTCTAATTTTCCCTTAGGTGATAAAAGAGCTAATAATTTTGGAACTCTATGAACAAGATGATAAATTCTGTAGGTATACCTTCCACTACTAAATTTATTTTTAAGCAAAGGATAATTATGAAATTCTTCATCATGAATGATTTCCAAACCTTCACCACCTCCAGTTTCATTTTTACAAGATTGTAAATAAGAATATATTTGCCCGACCTCGTATTCTTCAACAGTTAGTGGTAATGTGATTCGGTATTCTTTAATAAGCATTTTTTTGAAGCTATGTTCTGAAAAGAAAGAAAAAAAAACAAAATATATCCACTTAAATTTTAAATAGAATAATATTATTATTACATTAGGGGAATATTTAGTGATTATTCTATTTGACATTTATCTCATAAATAATAAATAAATTAGTGCAAAATTATATATATTTAAAAATATATAGGTGTCATATTATATATATATATATATATATGTATTGGGTTATGATGCTGTTAGGGATATGACGCGTTTTCTATATTCTGAAAACTAACCATTTTAGATTAAGGAAGGTATAGGAGAACTATAGTAGTCACATACACAATCAGATGAAGCGTGTCTATATTATTATATAGTGAATCCTCATGTAAGGAGGATTTGTTTTGGTCGCCATTTTGAAGATCAACACAAGCGAAATTTGATCATATTTATTTCAAGGGCTTGTAATTTTTTTTATAATTTTTGTAAGTATACACATTCTTTAAAATGAATAAGAATGTTTAACCTCATCCCTGGTTGTTTACTATTTGGAAGTCTATCTAAAATTGTGTCGAAGGAGTAATATGACACATTGCATTTGTAAATATATTAAGATAAGATATGTGCTTTTTTTAATTCTTAAAACCCACCTAATTAAATATTTAAACATTTCAACTTTTCTAGATTTTATTTTTGTTTTTCATGTAATTTCCCATAAACAATATCCCTCACACCCGTTCTGCAATACCGTACCTCTGTTATGGATATTACCGAAAGGTTGACTTTTTTATTTTTGTAAATTTTAGTAGTTCTTCTTTTAAGAAGAAAACTGTAATTTTTGCTGTGAATACCTAATAGTCCTAGGTACCAATAAGACCAATAATCATGTCATAATAGATATTATATGAAAAACCAGAATTGTGCGTCATATCGTCATGTCGTATTATATAACGTAGTAAATTATATTATTTGTATCAATATTCCTATCGGAGATAATTACAGGGGTCCCTGTCTCGAATTACTATAAGAAAACCGATAGCTTGGCTTGACAAATCGGAAACCTATGTGTCAGGAACCAATTCCACAAGAACAAAGGGAATTCCTATCAACCTCTCTTCCTCTTAGATTGAAGCTTGAAACTTAGCTCAATGTATCAAACATATTCACTTCTATTTAAATTACAAAAAAAAAATTCCTAAAAGCTCAATAAAGCTTATTTAATTAGAATGAAACTACCCTTAACAGTTATTTTCAAATAATGGGTAATTACTTGAGCTAACCCAAAAAGTTGACATTTTTATAAGTTACTGTTAAGTTACACATTCTATGAATATTAATTATATTATATAAAAATAAAATATATAAAAAATTTATTTTTAATAGGAAAAATTTGACGATTTTTTTCTTTTGTATGCAAATATCTATAATCTATATCAGTGGCGTACCTAGAACTTTTGCCGCCCGGGGCGATCTCCAGTTTGCCGCCCTTTTTTTTATAAGTCAATCAAATAGTGGTATTTATAAATTAATGCACATAAATAAATTATTAAGTTATTTAATCAATATTAATTAATACACAGAGTAAATTTTTTTACACATATTTGTATGCACTCGTAAACATATTTATATAATATTTACTCTTCTAGCTTTCATACTAGAAAAATCGTCTATAATGCTCTGAAAATTTATATTTATATTTTTTCCGCCGACCCTGCTTTTCAAAAGAAAAATCGATGATTTAAAAAAATATTGGTATATCACTTCAAAGTAATCATATAAACTTTTCAAAAGAAATGACATTTATAAACTGATATCAACAAATTTTAGTTAGGAAAAATTGCTGAACAAAATCGTAAAGATGCGTTTACGAATTCAACGAATTTTAATGAATACAATAAAATAAAATTATTATCCTGTTCTTGGAATTAGAATTCAAAATTTACCCTGAAATGCATTTATATAGACCGAGGAATAATATTCGAAATCATATAGTTAATCATAATTTATATAAATCAAATAGTAAACTTATAATAATCATAATAATCATTTATTATTCAAGAAAGAAAAAAAATAAATATGAAATGAATAAGAGAGAGAGAGTTGCTTTTTACAACTATAACTAAATATAAAAAATACCGCCCCAAGATAAGTGCCGCCCGGTGCGGACCGCACCCACCGCACCCCCCTAGGTACGCCACTGATCTATATATAAATATAAAGCCCAAATACTACTCATGTATCTCAAAAACCATCGAATAGACAGCAATGAAAATTGGTACAAGTCTTCTTTTTGGGTTTAAGACGCTCACTCAGCAAGAGTTTTAAAAAATTCAGTTTATATCTTGATGAATAATTAATTTTCCTAAGTTAAACAAAGCTCGCCACATTTAAGTACCAACTAAAAGATGGCGCCACGATGTATTTTGAATCAATTATTCATATTTAAAATATATTTGTTTATAGAATAATTTAATTTTTAATAATAATAATAATTTTATTTTTTTCAATATTGTGTTCAGAATAGAAAGAAAAACAACTATTGAAAATAAATTTACTTATTAAAATTATTCTAAGAATGGAATTCTTTAGGTTTATTTAAGTAATTATCATCGTTAAACTTTACTTCCACTAATTTAAATAATCTATTAACATAATGATATCAAACGAAGCACGTGCACATTTAGTCTTTATATATTTTATATAATATATATATCTAATATTTTTTTCTAATTTGAATATTTAAAAAGAGATCAAAAATATTAAATTATTAAAGGTTTGGTGGTTGTTTTTATTTATAACGGAATTTTGTAAATTAAACCACATATTGTGATATTTGTTATTGTAAATTTATTTAAAAAATACAGTGTCACTGGACGCTCGAACAGTGCAGTCGCTTGATAACGATTGCAGAAGCAATCGAAACGTTGTGTATGTTTGTATTTTTTGAATAAATTTACAATAACAAATATCACAATATGTGGTTTAATTTACAAAATTCCGTTATAGATCAAAAATATATTTAAGGTGAGATTAATCCAATAATTACATCGAAGAATGTTGGATTAGATTTGAAAATAAATTAGTGCAAGCTACAATCAGAGCCTTTGACACCGGGTCCCTGATCAGAGAAGTTTATTTTCTCCTGATTGCTTTGTTCTAATTTAGATGTACCTCAAGTGTTTATCTTCTCACACTTTTTAGAAAGCTTAATTTTAACAAAAGCTAACATCTGTCGGTCTCTTTAACTTTACCTTTATATTTCGATTATTAAATTTGAATAAACATATCATTCATAAATTACGAGTATAAAAACAGGTTATCTTTAGAAGGATGAGAAAAACGGATTTTTACTTTATGTTCCACTTTATATATATATATATATATATATACATATTCCTTTGGATAATTTTGGAATATCAAATTAGTCGATTCAAACGAATATTCCCAAAATATGCAAACAGATGATAATCGGAAGAAGCTAAAATTTGTGAGTAAGCCGCATGAAGTAGCACATTCAAGTTGCATGCATCCGGTTATACTATTCATGATGGATTATTTTCATGGAGGGTTGTCTTTAAAGCTATTCTGTTTCTGCTAATAGCAATAGGTCAAATTCAATCATTGAAAGCGTTTGGTAAAAACCGATTTGGTTTAATAATGCTAACAATTTCAAAATTTATAAAATTGATTTCACCACTTTTGAAAGGATTAAATCAGAGGTTGGAGCAAGTTTACCATAAACCTCTCAATGTAATCAGTGTGTTTCATCAGCATTTTTCTTCAAATAAAAACAATGAAAAAAATGATGTTGTCTCTTTGTATGGAATTATGCAAATACATTTCGAATTGTTGGGGTTGACTCTAGTGGATCGTACATCAAAATGACATAATTTTAATATTTTTTCTCCACTCAAATCCATACGTCATATTTGTACACGAGATAATTTTCATTTATTTTTTTACAAGATAAAATGGATTAAATTTTATGTTCACCTTAATAGAGTGGAACCTCGGGTAACGAGTGCTCGGGTTATGAATTTTTTGGGTTACCAGCTGAATCTTCTGTATCGATTCTTGAGCAAAATTGGGGTGTTTTGAGTCGCATTATCGAGGTTTTGTCGGGAGCGGAGAAAGATAAGTGGGAGAAAAAGAAATTGTCAACTCAGAAATTCATTGTAGTAACAGCTAAAAACATTTACAAGAGAAAATCAATCAGATGAAGGAGTAGCTTTTAGGATTATTTATTTATTTGTTAATGTTTTTGATGACTCATTTCAACAGAGTGTTAAGTCGTTAACAAAACCTATTACAAACATCTTTAAGGGAAAAGTTATGGATAGTGATGAATGTGAACCAATATTATCGATAAAAACTAAAGTTAGTGATAAAGAGAGTGAATCTTTTAAGAGTTCTTCCGAGATACAGTAGAACGACAGTAGGAGCGACAGCGACTAATCCTCCCTCCGACTTCACCTATCTTTAGGCCAATGATTGTCTTAAATATTACTTCTCTTCTCTGACAAAGGAGTTTGTGATCTTAAATATAACACCTCTTAGACCCTTCCAACTTCCCTCTACTTACACACAAGAGCAGTCTAGCTACAACCATCCTACTGTCTAGTTTTCATCCATTACGCTCCAACCACAGCTAGGCTCATTCAAACATGTCCACCATCTAACAACCATATCATATCCGTAACCAAGTCCTTCCTTCAATCAATTTATCATACTTTTAGTAGATCCAACTGAATAAGGCTACTGAATATAAGGCAATATGTCAAATATAAAAGAAGATAATCCTACTCCAGTAGCAGTACCCATTTCCAGTGAATCTATCTAATTTTCTTCCACTCAACTACAAGATCGTGTTTCAACACAGAAACACATCCACATCACAAACGGATTGGGAATCCTCCATCCACTACAAGACTACAAACAAAAGGCGACCCACATCCACAACGAGTCACGCCATATGGGAGAGAATTTCACTGGCTTCGAAGTTTCTTTAATTATTTATATCTTGAATTGCACCCTGATCGGAAGTTAACGGCCCCTGATTTATTTCAGCTTTTATCAAAGAGGTAATTGCTGTGCCAAGTCCAGAATCAATAAGATCTGATTTTAATCAATCGAAGTTGGGACTGGAATTGTCACATATTTGCTTTGACAACCTATATAAAGTACAATTAGTTAACAATTGTTTTAATATTTTATAAATATATTACGTTATTATGGGCATTATAAATGGAACGAATTAAACTCGTAACCTGACGTTCCACAGAAATATATAAATTATCTTAAACTTAAATTTTAAACACATATACATGCCTATATACCTATACATGCATTCAAGTAGAATCAATTATTTTTTAGATCAAATATTAATTAAGATAATTAAGGAAATTAAGGAATATATGCTTCAAAATAATATATTAATGTCAGAGTTGAGAGAGAATAATTTTTTAAATACCTACTATGAATTCATATCTTCTATTATTTGCATTAACTATCAAATTTATAGTTATTAAGAAATTCAAGTACTAGTAAATGTAAAATGTTTTATATTATGAGAATAAATTATTTATTTTAATATTTTCGATTTATAATTATTTATTTATTTTTTACTTGATATAGTTTTTTTCATTTTGGCCAGCTGGAACTTATTTTAATTTACCTAATTTTAAATTTTTAAAATTCTATGATATAATAATATGATATATAATAAGATTAAATATTCAAATCGTGGTGTGTGTGTGATTAACTAATATTTTCTATTTAATTTAATTTCTAAATTTGATTATATATTTTTATTGATAATAAATATAAAAACAAATTTTTATTTTATATTCTTTGCTGATGACAGAAATATTGTTATATTTTTTGAAAATTATTAAATATGCAAAAACCCACCTGGAAAGTTTATTGTTAATTCTTGGAATTCCAAGGGAAGAAATATTGACTCATTACAATGGTATAATTAAGTTTATCATCCTTTAAAGGAGCTAGTTAATTAATTTGTTTCTCACCATTTTGGATCGTTAAATAGGTTACAACTCTAAATAATGTCATCGAAATGAATGAATTTATATTATTATTTGATTAGGTATTATTCATATATCCTCGTTAAAAAATTTAAATATCATTAATAAATATGAACAAAACAATCATCCAACTTGCATTGATTTATATTTTTGTTCCTTTAAAGAGATATAAATAAACAAGCAAAGCAATATTTTATAAAAAAATTAAATTTTATTTATAAAAAAATAATTGATTTTTATATATATATTAATTATAAATATATAAAAAACGTTAGTAAAGGAAAAAGGAATGACTACCTACTTTTTTATTTATTTAATTCCAAAAGGTAAAAAAATGTAACAATATGAAATAAATTTTTTCAAAGTTCAACCAAAGAGAACATAACTGGAGTATAGCTCAAATGCTAGTCACGAGCTAAAGAATTGGAGGACGTACATTCAAATCTCAACACACTAAAATTTTTTAAAAATTATTTAATCAATAAAAATTTAAAACAATAATAAAAAAAAAATTAATATTCAAGAATGGCTGAAATGGTTTAAAAATATTTCAATGATTTGAATTTAACTAAAGATAAAAGCAACTAATTTAAAGGGATATTATTTACTTTTCACTAGAAAAAAATTTCTTAGCTATTTGAGAGTAAAGATATTGTATTGATTGACTACTGATATGCGGTTTTGAAAGATCTCCACGTTTCAAGTCATTCTGATTCCAAAAAAGTGGTTTTCTCGTTGACGTGTGAGTGACTGTGACAAATATTGTGAAGAAAATTCCGGTGAAAGGATAAATCGGATCATAACCAAAATTTATATATTCGATTCTATAAGATTCTATAAAATTCTATTGAGATCATCCACTCTGTTCTTAAATCCAATAATAAATAAATAAATAAATATTAAAAAAGTAAAATGGCCATATTGTCTAAAATATGAAAATATAAAAAAAATTATTTGAAACAATTTATAGAGAATATATATTACACATTTTATCCTTTAAAAAAGAGAAATTTTATCAGAATTTAAATAACAAAAAAAGTGAGATTTGTTTTTATTTTATCTTAAAAAGAATAAGTTATTAAATAAATATTTTGATATTTTTTTTTAGAATTTACATATTATGAGATAATACGTAAAATTAAATACATTTATAAATATTTTGAATTACAATTTATGAAATATAAAGAAGGAAACTCGACCTCGTAACATTTTTTGGTATATTTCTAGTTTATGTCAATTTTCTTTAAATAAATCGATCCTTATATATTATAGTATACATGAGTTCATTTTTTAGGAATTTTTTCGCAACTGTTATTTAAAACATAGTCCTAATCTATTCATGACATCTCTATTTGATCTTTTTATAATCAACTAGCTAGAAATTTAGTTGAATTTAATCGTAAACGAACAAGAAACTTATTTAAATAAATTCAATTTGTGAAAAAGCGTCAGGTGTGAAAATGATTTAATTTCCCTACACTTTCAGTTTCCATCTGAGTTGACAAGATAAAAGACACGACCCGTTGGATATCGTCAGAAAAATAGCCGTAGCTCTTTGAAATAAAATAATTAAATAATTTTCTTGTAATAATTTATTTATAAAAATTTTTAAACATTAAAAAGTAAAATAGACTTATTTCCTAAATGAAAATATATTCCAATTTCCAAATTTATAAAAAATTACTTGACAGAAGAGTTTCACACATATTTTTAATGAATAATATATTATAATCATTAAATATTTTTTAAATATACAAAAATAATACTATAATATCTTAAAAATAACTTTGAATGTGTATATAATAAAATGTATCCAAGCCTATTTCACTCAGTTTGATAAGTTTTCACATAAAATATTATATATACATTATTTCGAACTAAGGGAGATTTCTATAGTATAATTTTATAATTCACCATTTTATATTAAAAAAAATTAAATTAACATATATTCAACTTCCGTATGAGTTTTTAATATTTTTTTTTTTACTTTGACTTTTTTGGGAGTAAAGGACTTAAAAATATTCGAAAAATTTACAGAGAATTTTATTCTATAAATTTCATCTCTCTTATGAAGAATTTTTTGCAACTATAAATATCTGAGATAAATATTATAAAAAAAGTAACATGGCCATATTTCTTTATAAAAAAAATATTTAAAGCAATTTACAGAGAATCAAAGAATTCACATTGAGTCTCATATGAAATCATCATCAGAATTTAAATTACAAAGAAAATAAAGCTTGATTTGATTATTTTTATTAAAATAATTTATTTAAGTTTAACTTATTTTTGAAAACAAACCTTATAAGTTAAGTTATAAGCAACAGTGAGTGGATTATACAAAATGCTTCTGAAAAAAGAATTTTTCTCCTCCTGGATGGATAGGCCACCCACACAACCTCTGTCATTATGTCCTCATACCAACAAACAAATCATGAAATCAAGAAAATCCATGTTAATATAAATTTTTTTACATTAAATAAATCGAGCAAATTTTCAATGAATATGGATTGTAACGGTACTTTATTTCAAGTGGAGGGGATTCGTTTGCAGGCATTCAAGCCGCTCAGTCGGTGTCCGGCCATCAGTCGAAAACCTTCCAACGCATCAACCAACCCGTTGACAACCCAAACAGAATAAATTAGTTATTAATTAACAATTAACCAGAGATTCATTAAAAGATTTTCTATATATTGGCATTCTTATTAACTTTGTAATAAAATGAGACTCTTAATTCATATTTAAATAAACATTAATTCTATTCATAACTATTAAATAAATTATGAAAAAATATTTAATTAGAAATATATCTAATATATTGTTTTATATTAATGCATTTAATATATTAAGGAATTTATTATTTTAAAAGCAACGAATTTATTTTATTTTTTTTTTTTATCATTTATATTATTTCTTTTAATTTGAATCAATTAAAATAATTAATAATAATATATAATTAAAAATGTATATTAGTTGAGCAAATAACATAGACATAACTATACTTAACTAACACTATAAAATTATAATCTTGTAATTATTTAATTATTATATATTACATCATATATACGTAGGATATAATTTAATAGTTGAATAAATTAATAGGTTTCATCTTTATGGTGACATACCTAATTAAACATTATACTAGCTATTGGCTTGATTATATTCTAAATAATAAATACCTAGGTACACTTTTATCATTTTGGTTATTCATTTCTATTATAATACAAACAAAAAATTAAAGTATATGAAATGAATATGCATGTTCAATTTCCATGAAATTATATTTTTTTATAGAGTATTGTTTGATAAGTATTTTATAACGATCCTGCTGTTAACCTGTCCAATAAAATGTCAATTTCGATCCTATGATAGAGTTATCCAATATTCAATGATAAAGTTGATATTTGATTTAATAATATAATACCTATTTTTAATATTTTATATGATTTAAGTAATATACATGTATATAATGAATTCTTAATTAAATTGACACTAAGCTTATATGAATAATTTACAGTAGGATTATGATTTCCTATAAATAGGTTTTCAAATTTAAATAAATGTACATTTATCTTATCTTATTATGCTAGCTAAAATTGTATATATCTATCTATCTATATATATTGGTTCTCAAAAACCGCTCTAACGATTTTTTTCAAATTCACACTAGATATAGTATTTATAAAGAAAAATTAAGTTTTATTGATGATATCTCTTGAAACATTCAGCTTCATTATTAATTTCTTAATTGAAAATTATATATGGAAAACGTCAAAATTGGCCTCCATTTTTATTTGTATTAATATTTTTTTTTATTTAAAATATTTTAAAATTTATTATTTAATTTCGAAATAAAATTAAAAATATTTATTTTTAATAAAATATATATAGATATTTATTAATCTCTCTCAAAAAAAAAAAATAAAATAAAAAACATCAAATCTGCCTGCTAAGACAGTAAAAAAATGACAATTTTTTATCTAAACATATATAGTACAGTGGCTAGAGAGATGTTTTAACGAGTGGATTTCGTCGGTTCGAAACTCGCCGGGTGAATCGTTATTTAAAAATGAAAATAATGATTTTGTTATTTTTTTTTCTTTTTATCTATTGTTTACTTCTTAATAAATTACTATTCTATATTTATTTATTCATTGTTCTTTTATTAATTAAGTTTTAGATAGTTTTATAATTTTTAATATTTTTTCAATAAAATATTATTTAATATATTTATTAATATTATTTTATTTATTATTATTGAGTACCCGAAGTTCCATTCATTTTAATCAGATTGATGCAATGATGCAACAGTTAATAATTGTAATATTGTAATAAATTTCTATCTTGAAAATTGTTACATATTATTCAGGATATTTTAAAAACAATTTCTTTCTTTAATTAATATTCATTTTTTCTATAAGTCAGATATATTTCCAAATATTAAATAATTTTTGAAGTGAAAACTTCTTTAGCGGCGATGAGCACTTTTGCGGGATGGGGAAAAAGTATAGAACTCGCGTGATCGTGACCAACACCATGAAGCTAGCTCATTACGTCTGCTTTCAAATTTCTTATAACAGAGCGCGAAATTTGAATTGTCATTAGAACTGTTTTATAATTCTTATCTCTAACATATAAATATATATTTATTATGTAAAGTTCATTTCATATATACATATATAATCAAAATTATACGAAATGAACTTCACATAATAAATATATATTTTATGTTAGAGATAAGAATTATAAAACAGTTCGTATTGCAATATTTTAAACAAAGTTGTGTATTTATATATATATAAATATAAGTTACAAATTTGTTTAAAATATATGTTTAAAATAATATATAAGTTATATATATATATACATGCATATGAAATTCATCTTTCTCGTGAAATAGCGCGAATTTCGTCTGTTTTAAAATTTCTTACGCAGAAGTTTTCACTTCTGTCGGCCAGTCCCACGACTGCCAATTTTGCTTTTTTAATTCCGAAAAGCTGCAAAGCACGTTTTTTTGTCTTTAGTTTGTTTTATAACCACTTGGGGCGCTAAACAGTTTTTCAAAAAAACACTATAGAAAAAAAATATATGTACCTATATATTATATATTTATGTATTATTGAGGAGCACAAGTTCATTAATTTTAATCAGATTGATGCAAATGTGTAACATTTAATAATTGTAATAAATAATTAAAGAATTGTGTATCAATATTTTTTAAAGGGTAGAGCGAGAGCTCGGTGTCCCAGGTATTAATATTACCAGCCAAATCCAATAATAATGAATCATTTTTTTTAACTTAAGTACCGAGCCGAGGCTCGGGGTCCCGGTACTAAGACTTATATTATTATAATTAAAATATGGACAGATCAATGTCTTGATTTCTATTTAAAAAGTTTCCTCGTTGCATATATATAAAGGAGTAATAAAGTAGTCCCTTTCACCTATACTTAAAATAAATAAATTAAATCGAGTTTGCAATCGGAAAACGCCTGTTATCATGAAGTATCTCGTCAAACTTATTATCAAAGAGAATCAAAATTAAAATATATGAAACAATTATTTTGCTGGTTGTATTATATGGTTGTGAGGCATGGTCTATGACTTTGAGAGACGAGAGTAAATTTTAGAATTTGAAAATAGGATTCATTTATGACCCAATGAAAGATGAGGTCACCGGGGAATGGCGGAGACAGGCGTTACCCAATTGCTAACTCGATTTTTATTAAATAGAGAAAAATATATTCTATCTAAATATAAATTTTTGGGATAATAACAATTAATTTAAAATAAAAAGATTTGATTTATTTGATTTTAGTTAGTGAATTTTTTATGTTAATTTAGCCCTTTGTCAATAACTTAATGACAATTCAATTGTTCATTTTCTTTTAATTACTCTTTGAAGAGTCTTAACTAATAGTATTGTTCCCCGTTTGATTAAAAAAAACTTTTTTTTTTTATGTCAGTGAGAGATTAACAGTGGACAAAGAAGCCGAACTTTCCTAGACCAAATGGATGCTTATTTTAAAAAGGCTTCAATAATACTAAATTAAAAAGAATTAACATAAGTTTAAAATGTTAATTTATATGTTGAAAAATCACCTGCATATATAATATTCAATTCAATTAACTCATTGAAAAACTTTAGTATTCTTTTCACTAAAATTGCTTATTATTAGAATTAAAATTGTTGGTGAAAAACGGTAAAAACACATTAAGAGATATTTAAGAAATTTCATATATAATTTACAAATAAATATTTAATTATTTTTCCCCATGAAATAAAATAAAATTTAGAAAACATGTGAGTTTTCGATTATTGTGTTTTAATATTTGATCCGTGTGTAAGGATTTACATCTCTAGGTTCTTTTCCTGGTGTGGAAATCATAATCACTTCTACCACTTTCCATACCACTTACCAGTATCTCGGTACATATTCTAAGCGAAATGAATTATTTATTAACTGGATTCGTTTTTGGGTTATTAAATCGTAACCAGGAGTTTTTTTTTACATTTTTAATCTCCTCTGACAGCTCTTTGACTGTAATTGGTATTATTTTAATATATTATATAACATTATATCACATCATTATCAATTGTAACAAAAAGTATGGATTAAAATAATTATTAACATTTGTAAAAAGAAAGTAAAATAAATGTAGAAAATAGAATAATAAAATTATATTTTTCTAATCAAATATAATAAAATGTATTGATAAACTTAAAGAAATGCTAATATAAAAAGCGGGAGTGTCCTCCCCTAGACTTTCCCGCATATAAATAGGTATAAAGAGTTGTGAATGAATATTTAGAATGTGTAAACTTGGTATTGATAAAGAGCCAGTTCGTGTTAGTTTATTGGGGTCAAATTTGATATTTGGTAACATTTATATATATATATATAGAATAAAGTGCTACCTCCGGTTAACTGATATTTTAAATGTAAAATATCTGGAAGTAAACTGTAACTTTACTAATAAGTTGACCTGTGGCCAGATCCGAACCGACCGACGGTTTGAAGTAAATTAATTTCCAGCTACAGAAATCATTTCAAATAATTTAAATGTATCTATTAATGCAATAAAAAACAGATATGTATATAACAAATATTTTTAATTTTATCATATTTATAATATATAAGTAGTAGCTGGCTGTGACGTCATATAATTTAAAATTAAGAAAAAACTAATGAAGATGATTTTTCCCGAGGATAAAACCAATACAAAATTAATATTATGTATTTTTTTTCATATAACGAAATAAATAACGACTCTAAATTGGATTGATGAGCATCAGATGATCAATGCGAAGCTTTATATATCAATTCATATTAAAGGTTTTATAACAAACATTAATTGTATATGTGTATTGTTTTTTATTATTATTATATACATTGATTGATGATCTCTAGTATAGACTATAGATTATAGATGATTAGAGATAATAATAATTATATGATAAGAATATAAGTAGAATGAAGGATATAAATAATAATAGGTTAAGTCAATTATTATAATTAATATTATCAGACAAATAAAAACACATTCACAATATTCTTTATTATTTTGTTTTTCTTTTTTATTTATTTTTTTTTATTTAAAACAAAAATGTGTTTTGAAAAAAAAAATAAAATAAAATATGTTAAATCCTTTGATTTAAAACTTATTAAAATTAATAAATAATAATTTTTATACCCATCTCTCAGTCTATATTTATAGTTCTACTGAACATGAAAAAGTTTTGGTAAATATTGGTACACATTATATTAATCGTATCCTAATTCTTATCCTCCATCCAATTCTTATCCTCTTCTAATTCTCTCACGTTCAATTTTATATAGTCTACTCACATCTTGCTATACGTTAATGTTCATTATGATATATTCGCCATTCCCCATTGATCTTATATTTTTTTGAATCTATTAATTATAATTTCAAAATAATATTATTCTCTGAAGTAATTGTAAACTCAGTTAGTATCTTATATCTTATCTTATTATACTAGAAAAAATTCTATATATATATATATATATTTGTATTTTTGAAATATTAAACCGCTCGAAAGATTGTTTTGAAATTCACACCATAGATAAAAATTATAAAGAATAAGTTGACCTGTGGCCAGGTCCGAACCGACCGACGGTTTGAAGTAAATTAATTTCCAGCTACAGAAACAATTTCAAATAATTTTAATATATCTATTAATGTAATAAAAAACAGATATGGATACATAAATAATAAATATAAACATTTTTAATATTATTTTATTTATAGTATATATGCAAGACCAGGCTGTGACGTCATGAATGGCTGGATGACGTCATATAATTTTAAATCAAGGAAAAACTAATAAATATGATTTTTCTCGAGGATAAAAGCAATACAAAGTGCATGATTCGTGGGGAGATATGTAAAAATCTCCACATGTGAAATTTGGTGTGAAAACAATACACCCCCTTACTATAGTCGATCGGTAAAAATTGAATAATATTGGGTTTATTCACGGATGATATTATTATATATGTAAACAGAGACATTTTTATCTCCCGGAGAATTTTTGCAGGGACACTAGAACAGAATACACATAAGAATAAGCAAAATGATCGTATGGGATTTGTAAATAAGCTAAAGAATAAGAATAATAGTATAGATATGTTCGATTACAATATATTTATATCCATTTGAAATAATTTCCATAATAAAAAAAAAATAAAATATTTTTATATTTGGTAAGTTAAAAAGAAATAATAATGAAAAAGAGTTATAGTTTTACAATATATATGATTTTTTTGTGATGTTTGCATTTTAATTTTAAATTGAGAAATTATAATAATAATTAATTCTACCTATATAGTGAAATATTTAAAATATATCAAAGTTTAAATTATGAAATTGTATATTTCAAAATGAAAATAAAAAGTTAAAGTAAATAAGCGCGATATTCAATTATTTTTTTATTATTAATTAAATTAAAAAAAAACAATTGAATATTTAATAGGGCCTCCTCCTTTCCCCATAAATTAACCCTTCCAAGCCTCGCCTTCCGAAATTTAGAAAAAGTAATAATAAAGAAAGTTTGCCTTAAAAAAAAAGATTAAAAAAATAAGGCGTTTGGTCTGTAGCCTTTTTGAATCGGCTGAGAGTGCCTTTGATTTTTTGGATTTCGAAATGAAATCGCGACATTCGGGGCAACCTGAAATAAAACCTACCTAGTAAGGAAGTGCATAGCCTCCATCAATATGGATGGAAGGCCCATGCTAATCGAAAAAGCCCTGCGCTCAAAAGGCAACCAACAATTTGTTCCTGTTCAGGCTAATCCCATTTTGGAACTGTGCTGAATTACCTTCCCGAATTCCCGTTCATCCAATCCACCTCAAATACACTCTCAGTAATACAAAATGGCACAATTCAGACCTGGAGTGCAATTCATGCAATCCATCCCTTAAATAATAGCATGGCATTTGTTTTATCCACCCACATTTTATTTATTTATTAATTCTAATCTAATCTATGAATTAGTATGATGAGAACATGCATAGATGTAGGAGGCAACCACCTGAAAATTCCTAACAACTATATATATATCAAAAAATAGCCACCCTTCCAGTATAACGCATCGAAACCTACTAATTCTAAAAATACCTTTGTCTCTTCTGCCTCCTTAATCAATGCTTCTTCTTGAAAGATGAACTCTGAAATTCCCTAATCTCACTAAATTCTGTCATATAATTTAATATATTTCTCTATAATCTCCTAATGAATATTATCAAAAGCAAAAAATCATTGTAATTTAATTATACTTTCTATATTATATTAAACTTTACTTTAAATATTATATTTACATTTTCTATTTTAAAGTGCGCCATGCTAAATAAATAACGATTATTACTTACATTTGGAGAGCTGTATTTAAATCATTTCATTGTCATGAAGGATAGAGAAGATAACCAAGAATTCAAATCAACATTCAGTAGCAGGAACGAAGATTGAAACATGAAATATAAGAAGAAAAATAATTTATTAGTTTATAATCAATAAATTTAAATTGAATTAAAAATAAAATTATTAAAAAATACTGACCTCGGAGTTAATAAAGGGTTGATATTTCTCGCAGATTAAACTCGAAAAACAGCTCGTAGACTTGAATTGATGTCCATCACTCTCGCCTCGATAAAGAAAAAAATAATTAAGATTAGATATTTATATTATATACAGGAAATAAAAAAATAAGATATAAATAAATAAATAATATTAATAGGATTTATAATTCATTCATTCTAATAAAATATCTGCATTTATAATCAGTTGTATTTTTTTAATGCAGACTAAAAATACTTTGAAACTGTTGTTAATCAATGTATCACATATTAATTTTTCGTTATTATAACTTTTAATGAAATAATAATATTTAGATATATTTCAAAGACACATAATAAAATTCTTATTTAATAAATGAAAGTATTAAAAACTGACCTTTTCTATTATCTAAAATTAAAAGAGAATGTTAAAATGATTTCTATTTAAATTGATTTTTGATTTTGATAATCATGTAGAATTCTCAGAAAATAATTGATATTGAAAGAATAAATATTTATCAGAATTTATCATTTTTTTGGATAAATTAAACAGTAAATTACAAGATAAAAGAAAAAAAGAAAATAAATTAGCCCTGCCGTTTGGGCGTCTCTAGAATAAATGTCATTTCAAATTGAAAATAAAAAAATTATATTTACTTAAATGAATAATAATATCCAAATATATATTAAAAAAATCAACTCATATTGAATAGAAAATATTAAAAAATAGAATAATAATAATAAATAGAAATATATATATACCAATATATATTTATATATATAGGGTACGATATATAATATATCCTATTATATTAAATTACATGAGAATAATGAAATAGAAAAGAGATTAATTAGAAGAAAAGAAGACATACACATTTTCAAATTCTAATAATAAATAATTTTAAATTAAATTTTGAGTAATGTGCAGATATATCACGTTATATATATATATATATATATATATTAATAAATAAAATATCATTCATAATATGAATAAGAAATAAAAAACAAATATGATATTTTTCTATTAAAATAATTATTAAAAAAAAATCAGTAAATCGTTTGAGACTTTATTACAATGATGGTAGAGGTGATGTTAATTGATCTCTTTATATTGGTGAATTATGATAATTTCAATAGAAAATACACTTACACTTTTGATATAGTAGAGAGAGAAAGAGCGTCATCACCGCCCGCCTGGTTTGAGTTGGCATGCGCACTCACACAACGAAATCGACTGACTGACTGACTGAGTGAGCATTCACTCGACTAGGAGCCCCTTGCATTTAGGCAACCAGCAATACAAGCCACCCAATTTAAACTTGAAATATTTACATAGTATACTCTACTATTAATTATTAATCGTATTAATTCTGCATCTAATATTTCCATAAAAAATTTTAATAAGCATGCAAAAATTTTAAAATAAATTTATATATTTCAAATAATTTTAATATATCTATTAATGTAATAAAAAACAGAACATAAATATTTTTTCTGTTTAGAAAATGCATGATTCGTGGAGATATGTAAAAATCTCCACATGTGAACTTTGGTGTGAAAACAATACCTCCCTTACTATCGTCGATCGGTAAAAAAGGTTAACGCTACATGTATAGGTAAAATGTCACTTGGTGAAATTTGGTATCTGAATTTTTTTCATATTTGTAAATCTATATACAAAATATGAAGCAAATATCTCGAAGCAAACTGGTACTTTACTTGAAATGTAAACGCAACCAGTGTAGGTAAAGTACCACTTCCGGTTAACCGATTTTGACGAAATTTTGATAGAAATCTACAAACTGTGAATAATATCGGTGTACCAAATTTCGAAGTCCTAGCTTGATTAGTTTGTGAGTAAATTTGCTCACAGACATTACATACATACATACATACATACATACACACAGACATAATTCGAAAAATGGTATTTTCCGACTCAGGGAGGTCTAAAACGTCAAGATCTATCGAAATCTCGAAGTCGAAATTTTTGACGATTCCAATACTTCCCTTATTCGAAGTATGCGGGAAAGTAAAAATTAAAAATAAATATATATTACTCAATTTAATTTTTAAAAAATGATTTGTTCTTAAGGCTTTAATCAAAACATAAGTTTGTTACAATATTTATTATATTTATCAACTATTATTAATTAATCTATCTACTTATCTCTGTGGTTCTACGGTTACGGAATTCGAAAGTTCTTGTCCACAACAATTACACTTCTCCAAGTATCCATATCCCTCCAATTCCTACTCTCTCACGTCCCACCCACCCCAACCTTGGTCTTTCCCCCCACAAATATATTCTTTCCTCTCCCATTCTAGCCACGTATTTTGCCTAACGCAGCCTTATCGATTTTATAATCCTAATAACTGTGTCTGAGGATGCATAGAGGTCATGCAATTCCTCGTTATGCAGTCTCCGTCATTCCCCGGGGACCTCATCTATTTTTGGCCCATCAATGCTGCGAAAAATCCTATTTTCAAATACTCTAAATCTACTCTCGTCTCCTAAGGTCATAGACCATGCCTCACACCCATATAATACAACCGGCAAAATATTTGTTTTATATATTCTAATTTTTATCCCTCTTGATAATAACTTTGAAGCGATAAGTCCCTTTACTGCGTTTCCCGATTGCAACCTCGCTTTAAATTCTTTTCTTGAATATTATTATCCCTTGTGATCACAGATATTAAGTTTTTTTTTTCCTCATTTTCGAATTTTAAATTTTGTATGTTATGATTTTGTGTGTTAATATTACATTATTATATTTAATACGAATATAAAATAATATAATAAGCCCCAGCGAATGATTAACATTTAGATATTTATTAATCATTACAAGTAGTTCTATATTACTCTTGAAAACATGCTAAAAGTTAAAAGAAAAATGTGATATATATTTTCTAGTTTGTTTAAAGAGCGCTTATGTGATCTTGATAGAAAAAACGTATTTTAGATTATCCTCCGTGACCTCGTGATATTGTTTCTCAATCCCATTTCTGGAAGGAATGGTATCAAGAAAAGCGGTCTTTGAACTCAATCGATGGTCAGAAGGGGAGACAATTCCTAGTAAGCAGCTGCCTATTATTCTTCTCTCTCTTTCTCTCTCTCACTCTGCTAATGTTCTTTCTACAGATAAAATGAATAGAAATAAAGTCATTTGAATTTATAAGCCTCCCAAATGCATTCTTATCGCCAATCCATTTACTAAAGGAATTTTTCATTTCTAGTTTACATCTACTTTCATCGACCTGTTAAAGCGATAATTGGTTGAAATTGTTTTCACACTAAATTTAACCAATTGAACATTGGACTGAAAAGCACGTTTCAGGGTTTTGAGAACACGTTTGTTAAATTTCATTTTCGCGGTTTCTCCCCCTCTGTTAGCATTCGTCATTTTTTTAATCAATGCTTAAAGGTAATAGAATAAATATCTAACACTGTTTATTATTGAAGCGATGTTCTTCAATTCGCTTCACTTGGGTTCATATTTGTTTGAATGACTTTATAGAGAAAAAAAAATGATATAAATCTTGAAATAATATTGAATAACATTATTTTATTTTCAGAAAAAATACAATTTATATATATATAACTATAAAAGAATAATATAATATTCATAATTCACTTAAACTAGGAAAAGAACATTATATAATTTTATTTTAAATATAAATAAGTTGACCTGTGGCCAGGTTCGAACCGACCAACGGTTTGAAATAAATTAATTTCCACCTACAGAAACAATTTCAAAAAATTTTAATATATCTATTAATGTAATAAAAAACTGATATGGATACATAAATAATAAATATAAACATTTTTAATTTTATTTTATTTATAATATATATGCAAGACCAGACTGTGACGTCATGAATGGCTGGATGACGTCATATAATTTTAATTAAGAAAAAACTAATAAAGATGATTTTTCTCGAGGATAAAACCAATACAAAGTGCATGATTCGTGGTGATATATAAAAAATCTCCTCATATGAAATTTGGTGTGAAAATAACCTTTCCCTTCCTATCGTCGATCGCTAATACTACCACTTCCGGTTTCCGGATTTGCACCAAAAGTTGATCCATTCATCACACTGATGCATTAAGTAAATATATACCAAATTTCATCAAAATCCGTTGAGCCGTTCAGGCTGTACACATCTATATGGACGGACGGACAGACATCATGCTAAAAATACTTTTTTCTGTTAAGAAAATGCTTGATTCGTGGAGATATGTAAAAATCTCCACATGTGAAATTTGGTGTGAAAACAATACCTCCCTTACTATCGTCGGTCGGTAAAAAGATATATCTTTTATATTATTGCAAATAATATCGGTAAAATATATTCAAAGTGCATTCAATTTTAATTTTAATTTTTTTTTTAATGCTATAAGATCAATTAATTAATTTTTTTCTGGATAAAGTGTAGAAAAAATTGTGTTTTTCTTCTCAAATCACGAAAGATATATATTTAAAGAAAATAAATAAAGAATTAAATTCAATTAATTAAATTAATTCATTAAATAATTTCTTTAAAATTAAATGATTAAATTATAAATTTAATATTTTATATTGATATTCGAATGTTCTAATGTCGATTATTTTAATGTCAAAAATAATTTATTACTCATTAAAGTAATTGTTAGTTCAACATATAATTGCCAATATTCTTTAAAATTATATCTGAATTCAGAATAAAACATCAATGAAAATATTTGTTATAATAGTTAATCTAACCATTTTATTAGAATATATAGTTATGATATCGGCAAGTACCGATCTCCGCCTTTGATGATAACCGGCTGTGCCAATTATGTCTTTACCATACTCGCTGGGATAATGAGTAATTAAAAGGTAGAATAAAAGACAATATTTGATCAAAGAAAGAAAAATATAATTTATATTTATTTGTGAACTAAATATTGATACAATCATTATATAGCCGAAAGGGAAAAATGAGTATCGAGGAATCACTAACGTGGTGAAGGGGCGTGAAATATATTTGAGGGACATTTGTGGAGAAATTATTCCATCTTTCCAAAAGGTCAAGTTTAATAGTGTAATTTATTATATTTCTAACTATTTCAATACAGGTATGCATTGTCTTTATTATTCTTACCTGTTTTCAAGTTTCTTTTGTAATATTTTACAGAGAGGAGGACCCTTGTTTGTGAAGTCGAATTTTAAGTCTAAAGGTTGATTGACAGTTTACAAGTTATGCCAATTTCTATTACACATATTCTAATTGTTAAGCACGTACGAGATAAAATGTAAATGGGTGCGTGCAGACATATAACTATAAATACTCTATTCTTTATATATTATACTTATATATATTATTATTATATTATACTTATTAGAATGTGATTTGGTACTTCAATTTATTCTTTGAATCAATAAACATTTAAGTGTATAAGATAAAACCGAGATATATGACAATGTTAGGAATGTAACGTGTTTTCTATATCACGAAAACTAACCCTTTTGGTCTGGGAAAGGCATTGTTGAACGATAGTAGCCACTCACATGTCCAGTTAAAGCCTGTCTATCTTAGTTTTAAACAAACAGTCGTTCAAGAAGAATTTGTTTTGACCGAGATCTTGATGCGAAATTTCATCATATTTATTTTAATGGCTCGTAATTTTTTTTCTTTTGCAATTTTTACCGACCGACGATAGTAAGGGAGGTATTGTTTTCACATCAAATTTCACATGTGGAGATTTTTACATATCTCCACGAATCATGCATTTTCTTAACAGAAAAAAGTATTTTTAGCATGATGTCTGTCCGTCCGTCTGTCCGTCTGTCCGTCCGTCTGTCCGTCCGTCTGTCCGTCTGTCCGTCCGTATAGATGTGTACAGCCTGAACGGCTCAACCGATTTTGATGAAATTTGGTATATTTACTTAATGCATCAGTGGGATGAATTGATCAACTTTTGGTGCAAATCCGGAAACCGGAAGTGGTAGTATTAGCGATCGACGATAGTAAGGAAAGGGTTATTTTCACACCAAATTTCACATGAGGAGATTTTTTTATATATAACCACGAATCGTGCACTTTGTATTGGTTTTATCCTCGGGAAAATCATATTTATTAGTTTTTTCTTGATTTAAAATTATATGACGTCATCCAGCCATTCATGACATCACAGCCTGGTCTTGCATATATATTATAAATAAAATAAAATTAAAAATATTTATATTTATTATTTATGTATCCATATCTGTTTTTTATTACATTAATAGATATATTAAAATTATTTGAAATTGTTTCTCTAGCTGGAAATTAATTTACTTCAAACCGTCGGTCGGTTCGGACCTGGCCACAGGTCAACTTATTATAAGTATTCTACGTATTTTCTATTGTATTCTACGTTTTTACACTTGCTTTAAAATTAATATTAAAACTTATTTATTCGCATATACCTTATTGTTTATTATTTGCAAGTTTTTTTTTCTGAAATTGCGTTGAAGGAGTGATATGATATATATGTACGAGGGATATGGCGTGAGTTTAACCTTTGCTTAACATTGAAAAATTAAACCCCCTCAAACAATTTAGTAAGACGAGGGCAATATTTATGGTCCCAGACTTGTGTAAATATATTAAATTATGTACTTTATATATTTAATTCTTAAAACCTAACTAATTAAATATTTAAATATTTTTTATTTTTGTTTTACATGTAATTTCTCATAAGCAATATCCCACGCACCGGCTCCGCAATATCACCACTCCTGTTAGGGATATTGCCAAAAAGTTTACTTTTTTTATTTTTGTAAATTTTAGTAGGTAGTTCTTATTTTAAGAATAAAGCTATAATTTTTGCTATGAATGCCTAATAGTCTTAGATACCTTCAACAGCATTAATCATGTCATAATAGATATTAACGTTTAAGATTTAGTAATATCCAGAATATCCCTAGGGTTTACCTTATATATATTTGGAATAATTAACCAAAGTCGTGTTCTATTCCCTTTTCATTTAACCGCATGATAATTCTTGTTCTTATTAATTCCACATATATCCAAAAATAAAGTTTTCTCTATGATATTGCTACAATATAATATAACGTTTCGTCTTTCTTAACATAATAAATTAAAATATTTGAAATATTATTTAATAAATGGAACCCTTCAGTGGTACTTATAAAAAAATAATATTTTGTCTTTAAGTTTTGTTAAATTTGATCTTGAGCTAAGTAGTTGCTGAAATATTATATTTAAAATATTTGAAATTATAAAATAAATAATTAAGTAATTAAATAATAATTAAATAATAAATAAATAATTAAATAGTTAAGTCCATCTGATGTGACATCTCTTGAAGGGTCTCTGGATGGAGAGGATGGTGAATGCAACGCTATTGAGGTCGGATGTCTGGCTCAGCGAGACAACCCGATTGCCCGCCTCTACGCGCTACGATTCAATTGTAGTCAACCAGAGATAATTTCATTTCCACGATAGAACCCATAATCAGATAGAAGTGGCCTATCAAAGAGAGGATTGTGCGGAGAGAGGAACTTGGAAATTGTCTATTGATGATTAAATTTTCCCAAAAAAAAAAAATCATTTCCATTCTTTTCATCACAATAAAAATTTAGTGAAAGAATGAATATTATCATATTTTCTAGATTTTAAAATCAGATATTAATATCAGAAAACATGGTTAGACTCAAATCTATTCTTTTAGTATTAAGTCGATTTTTTTATTTTGCATAAGAGAAAATTTAAATTTAAAATTTTTATTGTGACATTCTTTTCTCGACCATTATATCCATTAAATTTTTCTCTTGTATATAGATCTAGCAAAATAAAAAAAAATTACAAAAAATCAAATTCTTAAATTTCATTCTCTTACATTGCAATTAATAAATTAAAAGATCTGGAAAAAATTATATTAAAAGAAAACAAAAATATAATTTAAAACAGTGTTTCCCAACGTGGAGCCTACTCCCCACTGGGGGGGGGGGGGGGCAATTCGAAAATGGACTCGACACAAGTTTAACCCTTTTTAATATTAAAAAATATGTATATGTCACATAGGGGGGCATAAGAATTTTAGAAGGACTTAAGTGGGGCATGACACAAAAAAGGTTGAGAAACACTGATTTATAAAATGAAATATGCAAGAGATTTTAAAACAATTTGGATTTTTCTTAAGTTTAATGCTAATTATTAATTTTTTTAAAAACATATCATTTAAAAATAAATATTTAAGTGATTGTTTTTGATTCTCGATTCTATAATATAGGCTAAAGAAGTTAAATAAAACCTCAATAATAAGTTTACATTAGAAATTTAAAAAATAAAATCATATAAAAATTGAAATTATTAATTAGACAAATATAATCCGGTATACACTCGCCCTGATCATTTATAAAAACTATTAATATTTTCTTAGGTAAGTAGAATATAGAAATTTTATTAATATTAAAATCATTAAAAAAAAATAAATAAAAATAAAAAGATGAACACCATCAAAGTACTTCAACTAAAGATTTTGAGTAAGGAATCTTTTATTTTATTTTTTGAATATAAAAACGATGATTTGAAATAGAGAATAGAATAGAATTTAAAACTTTAATATTTGAGAAAGATAAACGAGTTTAACTTATAGAAGAATAAATATAGGGATGTTTTCATAAAAGTATTTTAAATCTTTTTCTTTCCAGAATTCCAATTATCTTTTCTTTCATAATTAAGAAGGTCAATGAAAATATCAAGGCATTTAATTAAAAAGTTTTTAATTACAATATATTTGTACTCAAAAATATTTATTATAGGTCTTAAAAATTGAAACACAACTCAATGATACTATAAAAAGAATTAATTTATTTACTATATATTTATTTAATTTATATCTTCAATAAAATATCATAAATTGTTTCTTGGGTCCTTAATCTGTAAAGAAACACTAAAATATTCTTATCAGTTATTTATTATGATCGTTTAAGTAAAGAATATATTTTTAATTTTTAATTGGAAATTAAAATTCAAAATAAAAATATTTATATATTATACAATTGAACATGATTCCAATCTCCAAAATAATATTTCACTTCCTGTTAAAAAAAATCATACTTATTGATGTGGAAAATAAATTCTGACATTGAAGATGATTTAATAAACATGTAAATTTAACTAATATAAAATTCTAATTTAAACAAATAGATTTTCTAAGATTTAATAATTCATAACGTTATTTGTTTTCAATTTAAATTATAGTTATACGATGAACTTTTATTATATAGAACAGAAATATAATGTTTTTAAATAATTCATCTATTTCTTATGTAAAATTTTTAAAATATAAACCTAAACTATATGTTTAGGTTCGCTGAACTCGGATTATAACATTTTAGTATAAAATGGAGAAATATTTACAGGTATCCAATTGAATCGTTGCATTTGAAACAATTGGCCCTCTCTTTGGGAATTAGTTGTTAATAGGCTCATGAATTTCTATGAGAGAACTATCGATCATTCCAACGTCCAATAATAAAAGATGAATACATGATGTATAGTATATATATATATATATATATATATATACAAATATAATTATTCGAATTTCAATAATTTTTTTTTGATTTTTTAAATAATGGATTCATTTAATCAAATATAATACGTGGTCAGGTCAATAAGTCCATGACATTTTAAATGAAACACAGGTTTTGGGATAAATAATTATTTTATATTTCAACGTAGCTTTCTTTGAACTCTATATCCTTCGTCCAACGTTTCTCCAATTTTTATATCCCTTCCAAAAAATAATATTTGAAGAGGACATCAAAATAGATTTGTTTGTGAGATGATTTCATCTTTGGAGCCAAATCTCTTTTCGCCGAGTCAGTTCTTCCCGTTTGGAAACATGAAATAATCCGGAGTATAGGGCGGATGAAGGACCAATTCTTATCTCAAATAATGAATTTTCATGAAAATTCACTTTTTTCCATTTTCTTCTCAAAATCATTAGCTTATTCAAATTTCGACAGGAATCAACAGATAGTTGCTTGCTGACAGGAGTAGTGTTGCCATTTCATTTAAGAGACAGGAAATTCAAAAAGTCACGGACTTATTGATTTGTTTATCTTGTTTTATCTTATTTTTTAACAAAGTAGATAATTTATTGATATAAGCTATTACGATAATCATTTACTTAAATCCAATTTAGAATGAACATATTAATAACCCATCTAAATTGAACATGAGACTTGACTAATTATTCATAACTTTATAATCTAGAAATAGAAACTAGACACTTCTCTTTCTAGTAATATTCAAATTACAAAATATACATTTTTTTGTTGGAAATTAAATAAAATGTTTTTAAATTTTAATTGCTTAATTATTTATTAAATTGGTGAAGTTACCCTTTAAAGCATCAAAATTAAATAAAGGATTAAAATAACAAAATGTATCTCTTTTCATAGCATAAAAATAAAATCTAACCTTCTGTTCTTAAATATTTCTTAATTAATGAATTAAAAGTTTTTTATTATGAATATTATTTTTTTTTACTTTCATTTACTGAATCTAGAAACAAATAATTATTTTAAAGAACTAATTCAAAAAGAAAACTATTGTATAAATATTATTTTATTTAGTTAATTAATTCATATAATTTAATAAAACAATAGTCTTAATCTTTATTATCATTCTAATCCAATGGGAAATATATTCTTTATTAGGTGGCATTGGTATGCAGGTGATTCACCATTTCTAAAAAGTTAACAAATTGTAGATTCAAATCGCTAGAATGGAATTAAAATAATTTATTAATATATAATTTATTATTTTTCTATTCTTTTTTTATAATTAGTAATTAATTTAATTTTATTTGTCTATATTATAGGAGGTTAACATTTAATTATTTATTTTTTAAAATTTCTATTAAAAATCTATTAATATAATTTTATTATAAATTTATTTAAAATTAATTAAGAAATTATTATGTTCAAGTAAATATATTGAATTCTCCGCCACTATATACGGTGTTGATTCCCATATAACAGGCAACACTCACCCGATAAAAAGATAACATTTCAGATTACATTTTTTGTGAAAATACGAATACCAGTAATTGACCATTTGATAGATTGTTTATCAAAATAAACTTTTTAATTTCAAATTAAGCACGAGATCAATAAATATCAAAAAGAGCCTCTTCCAGATTGCTTAACAATGCAACAGAGAAATTAAAAAGCTTATTTTGATAAAAAAATCTATCAAATGGCCAATTACTGATACAGTGGTCAACTACTGGTACGTTTACTCTAGTTTTCTAATTGGTTGCCAATAAAGATAAAAAGGAAAAAAAAACATTGCAATAACATGTCGAAAAATTTATGAATTGTACGATTAGAATGCTCAAAGTAGTCTAATGGACGGGTTTGTTCTTTTATGTTTCCGAAATTTTGATAGTGGTGTTTTAAAATATGCATTAAACATCAACCACATGAAAGTTTGGTATAATTTGAAAAGTGCAGGTTACAAACGGAAGCTCAATTTTTGAATGTCACATGAATTAAAGTAAAGAAATTTGAGTGGTTGTTATATCATCAGTGAAATGTTGCTGAAATGCAAAGAAACCGAATCATTTTTAAAGGGAAGCGATGAAAATTGGGTGAAATTCGAGAATACTAAACGCATGATCAAAGGCCTGTATACCCTCCACAAACGACTTCAAAGCCTGGATTGTCATCAAACATGGTTATGCTAAGTTTTCAATGAAATTGGAAGAGAAATGTTCTTTATGAGCTGAAGCAACCGTGCGAAACAGACCGAAGCGTCGCTGAAAATAACTTTTCGTTTTTCAACAATTAAGTACGTTCTCTATACAGATGGAATTATGAACCTACCTGAAAAATAGAAAAAGGTCATATAACTTCAATGTCAATAAGTACTTGATTAAAATTTATTAAAGAAAATTTTTATTCAAAAATGTATCAACAAACCACTGATATAATATGTTTTCTGTTGTTTGTTTTTTCTTATTTTAAACGGAATAAATTTAGACAATTTTTTTGGTAAGTTTATGTTAATTATCAAAGGTTGCTCTAATTTCTATTAACTTATGGTTAATGATTGTTAAGATTGAAATTTTCTCAAAATAGATATAAATCAATCAATAATAATAAATAATTTATTTTTATAATTGACTCTTAATAAAACAAAATTTGAGATTGTTTATTTTTAGACGCTCTTGCTCATTAACTAGAAATAAAGTTCAGTTTAAATTATTTTATTATCGAAAATGAAAAATTAATAAAATAAATTACTTAGTCACACTACTTACATACTTACTTACTGAAAGTTATTACTTATTAGAAGTAGAAAGTAATCAAATAAAAAATATTATAAATAAAAATTTATAAGATTATTTTTTAAATATAGTTTACTATGAACTATCATATCGTAAATAAAAAAAAAAAAAATTAAAAAAATCTGGAGTGTCTCCACTGGACTATCTCGCAAATTTGAATTGGATAATCATGCTTCTTTCTATATTTGAAAATAATTTAAATTTGATTCTATCCGATCATAGGATTTAAGGTTTTTAACATAATTTGCACTGATAACATTTTATCGAAATAAGAAGACTTTGGCTTAATTCTACATTTTTGTAAGTTTCGCAAATTTATGAAGTAGCATTTGTTTTCAACTACTTTTAGCTGCAATGGTCCTCTTCTGAATAAGCTACATTTCTCAAAAGTTGATAGAAAACTACTTATTTTGATTAATGCCGTGTACAAAATTTCATTATTCTAGCTCAAACCGCTTTTGCGTAATATTGTCTATATACATACACATACACACACAAAGACATTTTTCTCAACCTTAGTGAAAATGACTCAGGGGCCTTCAAAACGTATAAAAACATCAAAATCACGATATCTAAAATTTTCATGGCGAGATAGTAAAAATAAACGTAAATGTAACTCTTGTAGAGCAGTGATAAAATAGAGAGGTATATAATATATTTTGATTTTGAACTGAATTTAATGCAATTATTTTGATTTTGATAATATTTTCGCCGTTATAGTAGAATCAGAATTCCAGGGTTCATCACCGCTTGTACAAACATGTTCCCCCTTCTCGACTGAACATGTATTCAGTTTCCCTTTCCAAGTAAACCACTTCTGTTAATATTAATAACACACTTTTCAGTTTACCCCGTTCCTTTAGGACATTTATATTGATAAAATTGTAGAGATGGAAAATTAATTCCAGTAACTCAAATATTTTTTTTTTATTTCAATTTATAATTTTAATGATTAAATGTATTTTTGTATTTTATTTAATTTAAGTTAAATTTTAAAATATAATAATACCTCTTAATAGTTTTTGTGGTATTTCTGGAAATATTTTTAATATATAGTTTAATTATGTATATTTGAAATATTAAAACTAAACATAATAATAAAATTAATAATTTTATTTTAATCGTTAAATACAAATCATTATAAAATATACATTTGTTAACAATACAAAATTCGTTTATAGTAAAATATAACTAAAATATTACTTAAGTAATTTATTTGAATATATATATATATATATATATATATATATATATATATATATATATTCTATATAAACATTAACAGATTTTTAATAATTTTTTAATAAAAAAAATTATTAATCATATTTTAATACAATTTAGTTTATTATAGAGATCATGTACTATTATTATTTTTGATAATAAATAAATAATATTTTTGAATTAAAAATAAATAATTAAAGAATATTAATATATTAATATCTTTATATTATAGTATTTAACCATTTAAGTTACTATATAATATAAAGATTATTTTTTTCATTATATTTTCCTTATTATAATGCTCTATTTATAAAGATAGGATGAATTAATAATTTTGTTTTGACATATTATTCAAATTTTTTATTTTATTTCTAAAGACAATTCAAAATTATATATTATAATTGAAAATTCTAAGAAAGTCTCAAAGAACAATTCATAGAAAACTAATTATTTATTTTGCTTGGTTCTCTTGGGAGTTGATTTTGGTTGATATTATGTAGTATTTATTTTTCAATCTCTTTGGCGTTCAATTACAATTGAACTATACCTAAATATATGTTGTATTTCACCAAAGTATAAAAATAAATAAATAAATAAATATTGAATCCTATTCAATGAAATTAAAGGTATAAAAGGGTTTAAATCGTTTTCGACCAATTGACTTTGGACGAGGACTAAAAAAAACAAATATACATCAAATAATTCAAAGTAGCCTGCAGCTAAACCATCATGGGAACAATAACGACTAGGAAGAGGAGAGTGAACTGATGATGGTGTCGTATAGCGCCGCTTGGTAATTTGGATTCTCTGGGCGGAGAAGGGGCGACCGTTGTGTATTTCATTGGATGGGGAGTTGTTGAAGTTAACCTCTCCTGTTCCGAAAGCTCTATTCCAAAGGGTGGCTTTCTGTTTGTCTTCAAAAAGTATTTCCCTCGAGCACTGAAACATTTCATGATAGATAATATTAAATATACTTAAAACAATAATAATATCTAATATAGTATATATATATATATATATATATATATATATTGTATACCTGTATAAAAAACAAAATCGTTTTATTTATTTAACTCAATCCAAATAATACTTGTTTACATTCAATCATTTGATGAATGTCCAGTGATTTCTCTTTCAATAGAAAATTTATTTTTAAAAGTTGTTAATCAAAATTTCTAAGAAAAGTAATTTCCTTGTTAAAATAAAGTAAAATAAATTGTTATTATTCCTATTTGATATTATTTATTTCTGACTTTCTATTTAAATGAATGGGGATATCTTTATGAATATTTCGTAGTTAGATCACATCTTACCTTTTTAATGAAAAAGTTATTTCTCTTTCATTAAGCATGAATGGATAGATAGGAGAGTACATTTACAACATTTACATAAATAATATTTTTTTATTTTATATTTTTGTTCATTTTACATTTTCAGTAGTATATATATATATAAGGAATTTTATTTTTTAAAATTTACAAAAGAAATAAACTGATTTAATTTAATGGATCCAAATAACAGGACATTCAGCGTTTTCCCATTTGTACTATAAGATGGCTAAAAGGGATGGATTTTATTGTAATAATATATAAGCTTTAATAAACCCATAAAAGGATATCCATATTGGCTTATTAATTAAATGAAGTCTCTAAAAAGTGGTTAAATATCTATAACTACTTAAAAAAAAATACATTAAAAACTTCCTAATAAATTTATAATCTCTCTGTGTTTGTTTTATATGTATTTTATATTTTTTATAAAAATATAAAGTTAATAATTTTATTATAATTAAATTAATGTGTGTGTGAGTCTCATATTTCTAAATATTTTTTTAAAATAAAATAATAGAAATTAAAAAAAAAAAAATTATCCCAAGAGGCTTTTGCGTTTTATAATTATAATTAAATATTTTCCTGAACCCTTGAGAAGAGATAGATATAATTATTTCTAAACATGTAAAAAGATGTGACCTCAGTAAGAAGAGAAACATAAAGAATTAATTTATGATTGGAATTTTATTTTTGAAATGACATTTATCCAAATAAAAAATAAAGTATATATATATATATATATATATATATAAGTAAATATAAATATATCAACTCTTTTTTTTTGTAATTTTATGAAAGATATTGAATCAATAAAAACATATATAAATAAATCAACAAACCCATAGAAATATTAATAAAATATTTAATTTTTTAATTTAATTAAATTAAAATTTCAAAGCATTAATAACGAAATGATTTCTCTAATTATTTTTAAATAAATAATTTGACTTGAATTGTTATATAATATTATACGTCAATATATTATTCAACTTCTATTTAATCAAATCATTCTTAATGAAAAACCATAGTATTATTTGTGAATTATAAATTCAAAATTAATTTTCCAGAAGCTAATATTGAAGTATCATTACTTAGGCTTCATTTCTTTCAAACTGATAATGTATTATTATTATTACTATTATTTCAAATTTCTAGTAAAATAATTTAATTTAAATGTGATTTAAAAAATAAGGAACAAGACTTATTATTAAAAGAATATTGCTTTCTTAAAATTAATAAAGTTTATTGATTTTTATTATAAGAGAGTAAATAAACCAATAAATTTTCCCAATTTACCATTCCAACCACGAAAAACTCCAACATGAATAAAATTAATTAAAAGTTCCTAATAAATCTTTTATATTTCTGACCACAACCCTCATCATCAAATTTCATTTGTCGCTTTTGGTTTCACTCGGTTACGTCTTCTAAATTTATCTTGCTAACCCTTTGAATTACAAACTTGGAAGTTGAAATACTGTTTTATTTAATTCAAGGAAATTCATTTTTACTTTCTATACGATGGGATTTCAATAAATTTGTCTATAATAAATATATAAAGTACGCATGAAAGTATCTTAAAAATAATTAAGGGTTTATATCTATTAAATGTGATGTTACCAAATTTTAAAGTAATATAATTTTTAATATTCCAAAGATACCGATGAACATTCATTATAGTAGGGTTTGCTATTCTTATTTTAAATTAATTAAAATTATTACAAATTATTATAAATAGTTACAAATATAATTTATTATTTGGTATTTAAGAAGAAATATGAAATCACATTTCGAAATTAAGAGTCATATAAATCTACAAATCAAAAGGACAAGAAAAATATGTGGCCTACCGACATTTTGAAATAAATTAATTTCCAAACAACATTATAATTATATAAAGTATTAAATTTTTCTGTTTTTTAAACTTGAATTAAAATGACTAAATTATATTATCTTAGTTTATATTTTTAGTTTAATTATTCAATTATTAATTACTTCTTAACTTTTAAGTGAAATATTTTCCGACAATGAATATAAAATTAATACTTTGTAAACTATCACTTCCGGTTTCTGGATATACACCAAAAGTTGATGAATTCATGCGATTTATGCATTAAATAAATATACCAAATTTTATCAAAATCCGTTGAGCCGTTTAAGCTGTACACGTCTATACGGACACAACGGACAGACGGACAGGCATCATGCTAAAAATACTTTTTTCTGTTAACAAAATGCATGGAGATATTATGTAAAAATCTCTACATATGAAATTTGGTGTGAAAACAATAACTTCTCTTCCTATCGTTGGTCAGTAAAAATCATAAGAGAAAAACACTTAGAGGTATAATAAATTAAGTGTTAATAATATTTAATATAGGAAGAAAAAATTTACAATGATAAATTTGGGCTTTTTTTCATAAAATGAGAAATAAAAGAAAATAAATGAAAAATTAAAAAAAAAAGAAAGAAAACCTAAATTCTAAAATAAAGCAATTTGCTAATTCAACATAAAAGTTCATCCAGACTAAGACCCAATTAAAATACTTAACTAGAGAGAATATAATTTGTTTTAACATTTTATTATATTATTTTACCTCTGGAAAATTTAATTAGTTATTCGGACCTTTATATTATAATACGCATGCAAAATTATATAATATATCCGTTTTTGATGGAAAATTTTAATATACTTTAGACTTCAAGTATTGAATAGAGTCAAAGCGTCAGCTGCACCCCTCGAATTCACCTCAATTTTTTTTTATTTTTTAATTATTTAAGTTCAAAGCACGTACAACTCATAATTATTATTTTCATTCGGATTTAATGTTAAATGGTTTCTAATATTGAAATAGAAAAAAAAAATTCATTTTATTTATATAAATAAATTGAGGATAGAGGAAATCGTGTTGTCATTAGAATCAAACTGGATTTTATTGCCGTCTAGGATTCCGGATAATAAATCTCTTCGAGCACGCAACACGCGAATAGGAAACATCTTTCTTAAAATCGATAAAAAGAGGAAGCAAGCATTTGGAACGAAAATACAATTTATGGGAAAAAAAACTAAAAACTAATAAAAATATGTATTATATTCGAAGAAAATTTAATTTAAATATATCTGAAGAGAATAAAAAATTGGATAGAAGAGAATTTCTTTGCAAAATTTATATATATATATATATATATATATATAATTCAATTTATTATATTATCTATGTACTAAAGGGAATATTAAAATTTTTTGAACAATATTAAATATGAATTTGAAATTCGTGAACACCTGAATCTGTCAGGGATATAAAGAATAAAAGATTATTGGTAATTATTTACTCTAACCGATGCATGATGGATTTTGTTAAAACTTTACTTCTGGATTGCTTTTTTGATTCCAAACAAACTTTCCTTAAACACTATGTATGTGGTGGTCGCTTCTAAATTACGAGATAAAAATTATTAAAGTTTGCATACAAACTAGTTATGAATGAGCAGCCATTTAATAATGTTTTATTGACTAATTCACTAATTATTCACTTATTCACTAATTTTCGTTTTTTTTGGTTCGGTTTGGATATAGAAAAAATATTTAACTTATTAATTTTTTAATCTTCTTATATCCTAACCGAACTTATAAAAACGAAAATTAGTTGAGCCCTTTGGTGGTCAAATAAAAACATGGTAGCTAAAAAGAATTTCAATGGATTTATATGCAAACTTTAATAATTTTTATCACGACCAGAAAAGTTTGTTTGGAATCAAAAAAGAAATCTACTGGTAAAGTTTTACCAAAATCCATCATGCATCAGTTAGATTAAAAAATTACCTGCGATTATTAAATATTTATTAATTATAATATATTATCTTATAAACAGTCCAGATGTTATCCATTTGCTTCTTGCAATTATAACTTGGGTAATTTTTCTTCTTGATTTCAAAGTTTAATCCCCCCTCCTTACATCAAGACAACCAATGATTGACTAAGTTGAAATGAATGAATCCTTCATCTCACTTATCTAAATAAGATGACTTCTTTTTTCTGACCGCATGATTCATTTAATTAATATAACAGTTTTTATTTTTTGAAAACTAATTTTTAAAAGTTGAAAAGTAGAGGAATCTATCAGGGCGCGATATAGGGATGGTTTGTGGCCCGATCTAAGAGCAGTAAACATGGCATTTGTCCGGGGCGGTAAATCTGAAAGGCGGCATTTTGGTTATGAATGTAACAAGTTTTACCAATATAAGAGCTGTAAATACTATAGCGAGTGCAGAATCTAATAAATCTATTAAATCTAAATTATTATTACAATTATTATTAAAAATTTATTTAATGCCATTAGAAATATAAAAGAAGAAAAATTATTTTGAAGTTTTGAAGTAAATTTATATTATTAGTATATAATTGAATTTTTTTTTTTCAAAATAAAATTATATTGATCATTTAACGTATTTTTTTAATATTTATTATTTATATTAAATTAAATGTCAATATTCTAAATGTTAAATTAAAATCTATAATAAAAATATTTGTCTTAATTTTACTGAAAATTTTCGTACAAGTTTCTGACTGTTTTCAATTTTGGCCCGAATTACAAAAAAACTACATCCACCCCTGATTTAGTTTTTTTCTGGACTGTGACTAAAAAGTATAGACTGTGACAGCCTTTATGAAGAGAATTAATTATTTATTTGTTCTATCCAGAGATGTATTGTTAAAATAAGAAGTAAGGGAACGCATAGTGGGAGCAAAAAAGTCCTATTTTCAGCAAACTATTTCTTTCCATATAAGTTTTTATTTTTTCTTATTATTACTATACAAAATATTAAGGAACACAAAAAAAGAAATTCTAACAGGAGATTTAAGTGGGAGTTGTTGGGACATGAAAAATACTGGAACGCGCTCCAGTTCTGAAAAAAGTTAAGGGAACGCGTCGTTCCCCCACATAACCCTCTCAATACACCACTAGTTCTATCATTTCACTATTTCAGACTAAGAATTATTATTATTATTATTTAATAAACATAATAGAGATACAAATAAAAATGAGTAATTTATTTAGTATTAAAACAAAATTAACTTATACGTAGTAAATATACTCGTTTTTTCTAGAGCTATTTACAATAAAGTCTCTAGTAATATAAAAACAATATTTTTATCAGAACTTATATACATACTTTAGTTTAATAATATACAATATTATCAAAGCATAGTGAATATGCAAAGGATAAAATATATTAATAAATATTTCTGGATAAATTGCCTTGATGGATATTTCGAAATTTATTTAATATTAACGGTCGAAAGATCAAACATTTTAAAAATATTTTAAATAGAATAGAAACTTTATAGAATCTTAGATTAAATTAAAATTAATCGATTAATATCAATTTGGTTTTATCATATGTTTATATAATATTTAAATCATAAAAAAATAAATATCCATCAAACCATTTTAATTACATTTATGTATTATTTATTAAATTATCAAATAACTTAATGAAGATTATCTATAAAAATTTAATGATAAAAATTTTTACCTGATAATTAAACAGTCGTCTTTGACCCTTTCAGTACATCTCTGTTTGATTATCTAATTATTAATTTAATTAAAATTAATATACGATTTATTGGATAATTATTTATTTATAAAGTAAATAGATAAATAAACAAGAGCTGATTAGAAGAGAATTGTGTTTTGTAATTCAATATTCACAATGAAGGATTACAATCTTTATTAATTTATTATTATTTTGTAATAATACAATAGAAAGAATTATATTTATTAATATTTAGCATGTAGCACAGTGATAAAACACTAAAGTACTGAATTTCATGATGAATGTTCAACTTTCTGACTTTTCTACAAATAACGTAAGGACAGCGCCTAACTTATTGGATAACTTTCAAGCGGGGTAAAGGTGTTCTATGATCAGTAGAATAGGTTCTCTCAAAATCTTTATTATGATTTTCTTGATCGGAGATGTTACTTTTTTTCAAGTAGTTTCCCAATTTTGATCCCAGATCATACCTTATCACAATTACAAAATTTGAATTTAATATTTAGTATTTAATATATATAATTCTCAAATAAATTTATAAATTGGCTACAATTGCCTTAGAACTAAGAGGGTATTATTAAATATATTAGGGATATCATAAATATCTTTAGATTTTTAGATATAATCTATACTAATGAATTTACTTCATTGTTTATTAATTTTGTTTTTTTTTTATTTTAGTGCTTCTTGTTTCGTTTCCAAAAGTGGCACAAAGAACCAAAAAATTGGTGAGTATACCAATATAGGTATATACCTATATTTTATTTGTTTTGTTATAGCTTTGTTATTAAGGTTCAATATTGAGTTTTATATATATATATTGTCTATTCAAATTTTGTTTTACTACATCTTATAAAATGGAATATATAGTAATTTTAAATGATAAAGTCAGAAATACCAATCTCCCTTAAAATCAAATTTGAATTTTCACTGTAAATACTGGATAAGAAAGGGACAGTTTGGTCATCAAATAAAAAAAAATCCTTAGTTATTTACGCCCTCGTGAATCTGTATATGTAACAGTGTTTGTGAAATCCAAATCCAAATATGAAACTTTATTACAATCTCTTTTTATTCAGACAATCTTTATTTAAACACTGACAGCAAACATAAATATTCATTTACACCTGTGTATATTATTTATTTTTTATTTTTATAAACATTTATTAAACTAGCATTCATTTAAATATATTTTCATTTTAAAATTAATTGTTTTCTTAATTTCAAAAGAGAGAAATACAGTGACTTTTATTAGCAAATATGCCAGAAATGTGTAAATAATTAGTCGTTATGAAAAATATTAAAAAAAGTAAATTGTCTATATTCTATTTTGAAAATAATTAGCACTAATAATAGGAGACGTTTTAAAACATTAAAATAAAAACAAAATTTATTGTAAAAAACTTGTTTTCAACTTTTTTAGATTGAAATAAAAATGATAATATATCTAACTTTTTAATATATCTTCTGAGGGAATTTGTTCTTGTTAGCAATAATCCCAATTCTCATCATTACATCTGCGTACCTGTTTCACCGAGCCGCCGCTCGGTCATTAAAAAAATGATTCCTTATTATTGGGTTTGGTAGGCAGGATTAATAACTGGTTCACCGAGCCACAGTTCAAATAATTTAAAAGAACATAAAATAGTCATAAAACATAACACCTTGAACGTATGTATTAATGCTCTGAAAAACAGAAAAGTATCGTTTGTTGATATAATATAATATATATTTCGTAACTTGATTTAATATAATATATTTTGTTTTTACGGAAGCACTGTCTGACGAAGCTGATGACATCATTTAAATTAAGAAAAAACTAATAAATGTTCTGAAACAATTTTAAATAATTTAAATGTATGTATTAATGTAATTAAAAACAGATATGGATATAACCAAAATATTTTTAATTTTATTTTATTTATAGTATTTTGTATATAAGGAAGCGCTGGCTGACGTAGTCGCTGACGTCATATAAATTTAAATTAAGGGGAAATAAAAAAAAAAAAATTAATGAAGATCATTTTTCCAGAGTTTGAAACCAAAACCAATTCAGATCGATTTTTCTTTATAAATATTATTTATGGTGTGAATTTCAAAAATATTCTTAGAGTATAGTTTAATATATCCAAAATACAAATATATATATATTGATATACAATTTTTGCTAGTATAATAAGATAAGATAAATTTTGAATCTCTCTCAATTCTCCAGGTAACTACGTTTTCCTTCTGAACTTAAAATATAAAGGATAGTATTGTGATCATAATAAAAAACATCATTACGAGATTTTAGTATTTTTTTATGTTTTAAGGTATCTTAAATTGAACTTTGATATTTTTTCTTTAATACAGTGTTGTTGATTAATTAATATCCTTTATATTTTAGGTTCAGAAGGGAAACATAGTTACCTAGAGAATTGAGAGAGAGAATCAAAATTTATCACAAGTAATGACTATGTAGAATTTTATAGCATTTTAATTAATAGATTTTAATCCCCTAAACTACTTTCGTTACTTAAGTTATTAATAATTTATAACCAGGGCCGTCTTAAGGAATTCGGCGCCCATGGGCTACTAAAAATAATGCGCCCTTCTTCCTAAGAAAATACTATATCGCAAATAAAAAATTGCCGCCTCAAAAGGCTTGCGCCCTGGGGCTATAACCCATTTAGCCCTGTGGTTAGGGCGGCACTGTTTATAACTATAAAATATATAAACCATAAACACATCGCCATAACAATTGTAAATTAGCAATTTTTTGTGTTAGGCTCTCTCTCAATTTGTGCTTAATTTATTTATTTCAAAAATGTAAAATGACATATTATATAAAATTGATTAAATGAATGAGGCGATCAAAATGTTTATTCAAATAATATTTTCCTAGAATTCATTTAATTACCAGACATTGATTCTAGGAAATTAGAAAATAATACGAAGGCCAATTAAGGAGCAATCCATTTATTTGTTTTAAAGTCTAAGAGCTCTCAACAAGAAAATTGAAGATCTCGAGAAAATGTAAACTCTACACCCTCTGGCATTTTTCGATTTAATCCTTTTAATCACCTTTACCCTCACACCCTCTCTCCCCCTCTATACATCATTTTATTAAAGTCTTTATTAAAAATTTAATTTATTTTTTATAATAATTATAATATATCCAAATTTGTTATTTATTAAAATTATATTATAAAAATTACTTTGATGCGTATATAATATTTCAGAAATTCATAAACCTATATTTTTTTGATTCAGAATGGATTTTTAAATATTATTACACACATATTTGAAATCGAGAAGGTGAGTGAAGCTCATATAACAAAAATACTTCAACAAGATTTTTTAAACAAAACATTCACTTTTTTAAATTATCCCTTTCATTTTACGAATAGTAATATATTTTTCACTCGTAGATTCTGATTTAACTCTAAATATAATAGTATAAAAATATTACTTATATATTTTACAATTGAAAAGTGCATAACTATTTTCTTTCTTAATAAAAACCAGAACACGCGATGTTTAACAAAAAGTGACAAATCGGCTAAATTGGGGTTAATGGGATAAAAGGGCGATTGGGTTCAATCCTTCTGTGTTTTTTTGAAACATAATTTTCTATAATGTATTTAACCTTAATATGCTTATAAATCTTATACTCTAGATGGATTTAGGAAATTGCCAAGAATTTAGCTTTTCTAACATTTGTATTTGTATATTTTTGATTCATACCTTCTCCTTTAAAAGAGATGAAAATTGATTATAATTTCAAAATTATCGATTATTTGAATAATATTGTACTTACATTTAATGATTCCTGACAGTTTTTTATTCTTCTGAAGTGTATTTTATATAAAAAAAGAATGTATTAAACATTTTGTGGTTTGTCAAAAATTAATCATTAAAATTAAAATAAAATTATATTCACACAAAATATATTGAGCTATAGACTTTGCTTAAGTTACGATCAATATTTATATAATTTAATGTTTAGCGATTATAAAAATATATTGGTGGGGATGCCGATTGGGAAACGTCCATTTGGAAGACCAAGGACGCGGTGGATGGACAATGTAAGAAGGGACATGAGAGAGATGGGAGTTGGATGGTTGTGGCTTAGGATAGGAACACTTGGAGAAATGTGGTTGCTGCGGGCAAGAACATTCGAGTTCCAAAGAGCTCCAGAGATAGATAGATTAGCGATTATTTCAGAATCCACATAATTATTTTCTTTATATTAGAAATTAATTTCTGGGTTTTTTTATTAGATATTGATAAAATTTATAGCCTTAGTTCAAATATGGGTATAGAAGATTAATCTGATTTAATTTCATTGTAATCGGTCCAGCCAATTTCGATTCTATAGTCTTACAATAACTATGCCACCTATACTTTGTTTAAATAGATAGAAATATGGATTGGACTTTAGCAGAACTTAGTATACCCTTCGTTGATTCACAATTTTATTTATACAAATTCATTCTGTCAAGTTATCTATTATAATTTATTTATAAATAATTATTAAATATGATCTCTATTACAATATGAAGAAGAGAGTAAATAAAGGATTGATATTATAGCAAAAATTTATTTTATAAGATTCTTGTTAATATTGAATGAATCCACTATTCCATCTGCAAATTAATTCATTACTTATTCAATCCAAAATTGTAAAAAAAAAATTGTATTTTTTTGAAAAAAAAAACGAAGATCTATTCAGACAAATAACCTTGGGGGAAATACATCAGATGTAATTAGTAGATAATCTAATTTTAGCTCTTAAAGTTCGCTAGTATTTCGTTGAGAAAATTAAATCAAATGGAAGTGGTTTAAAGAGAAACACACTCGCTCTCCCGTTCAAACAATTGGTTAGATATTCCTTAGTAATTCACCTGACATTGGTTGCAGGACCCATCTGTTCCCATTTCATTTCAGGGCACATTCGCTGGAGAAAATCTTCCCAATATTCGCAGAGACGTCCACGAAAGGCCCAAGGGCGCTCTAAAGCCTCGCTGTAATACTGAAAGGCCCGGAAATGACTGCATTTGACTGAAGCAAATAAAAAGAAAACAATAAAAAAATCAGGTTTTATTAACTAACATCAAAATAAATTTAGATAATTTAAAATTTTATTAAAATAAGTTGACCTGTGGCCAGCTCCGAACCGACCGACGGTTTGAAGTAAATTAATTAGCAGCTACATAAACAATTTCAAATAATTTTAATATATCTATTAATGTAATAAAAAACAGATATGGATACATAAATAATAAATATAAACATTTTTAATTTTATTTTATTTATAATATATATAGATATGCAAGACCAGGCTGTGACGTCATGAATGGCTGGATGACGTCATATAATTTTAAATCAAGAAAAAACTAATAAATATGATTTTCCCAAGGATAAAACCAATACAAAGTGCATGATTCGTGGTGATATATAAAAAAATCTCCTCATGTGAAATTTGGTGTGAAAATAACCCTTCCCTTCCTATCGTCGATCGCTAATACTACCACTTCCGGTTTCCGGATTTGCACCAAAAGTTGATCAATTCATCCCACTGATGCATTAAGTAAATATACCAAATTTCATCAAAATCGGTTGAGCCGTTCAGGTTGTACACATCTATACGGACGGACAGACGGACAGACGGACGGACAGACATCATGCTAAAAATACTTTTTTCTGTTAAGAAAATGCTTGATTCGTGGAGATATGTAAAAATCTCCACATGTGAAATTTGGTGTGAAAACAATACCTCCCTTACTATCGTCGGTCGGTAAAAATAAATAAATTACAATTTTTAATTAAGAATTAATTTAATCAATTCATTAAATTTTTGTAGTTTTATGAATTTTCTTTATTCTCATTAAAAATTTAATAATATATCCATTTTTAAATTCTAAATTGAAAAGAGATTTTTGTGTTCTAATTTTCTAATTTTCTATTTACGATTACTATTTGAATACTAGCCGTTCCCAGCATCAGATGCTGCCGGCGGCATAAACTCTTCTTAGAAAATAAAATTATTAACTTTATTCAAATCGTCGTAATATTTTTTTTATTTTTTTTTTTTTCAATATTTAATAATAACAAAACAAAATTTTAATAAATTGAAGTTATTTACCAATTAATAATTTTGACAATTTGTAACTAACTTCATAATGTTACAGACATCACATACATACGACGGAAATTAAATATATTGATACGAATATAGTCAGTTTTCGTATGATGAAGAGAGGGGGAGAAAGAAAACTTCAGAAATAATTATCCTTATATTTTCTTTATAAACTAAGAAATCAATTTTATTATTATTTTATTCAGTTTTAAGCCTACCTTCACATTAAAGTAAATCGAAAATCTTTTTCCAATTTTAATTTATTATTATTTAATAACTCCATGCATACCTACTATAAATAAATTATAATGGGTCCTCAATATTAATAACATAATATTTTGTCATTTTAAGGCTAATTTCATATTTGTTTGGTATTACATATTTTAAACGACATTGTTTATTCTGTCTATTTGTTTACAAGAATGGAATATTTAACAAAAAAAAAATCCAAGAGATAGATATTATAATTGAATTAAAATGTTGTTAAAATCCAATTATAATTCAAATAAGTCGTCTGTCAACAACTTTAATATTATTTGAATTGAAAGAAAATAAATTTCTCAAATGAAATATCAAAATAAGTGTCCGACATTAATGGAAAATTAAAATCAGAAGATATTTTTAATTTAGATTTATTAAAAAAAATCTTTTGCTACATACTCTTTTACCATACCAAATGAACATTAGGTCAATGTGCTAGATTGTTAGATCAATGATCTACATAGTAATTAAATGATAAATATGGAGAATTTTGACTTTCGTTCAGTTCTTTTCTGGTTAAAATTTTTAAAAAATAAATTAGAACTTTGTTTTATGTAGAATATTATAGAATTATATAATTATTCCTGCTTCTTTATATCATATTTTTTTTCTAATTGATAAAAAAAAATATTCTGTGTATTCAAGTTCATATTTGAATAATTTAAAAAGTTTTTGTGGTATCTTTTAAGATTCGTAATCACTTTTGATTGAAAGAAATATAGTTTCAAATATAAAAGTATTCAAAGGGAAATCGGCTCAACAACAAATATTCATTGCTTATTCATTCATCAAAATTAAAACCTTTTGACCTTTTTTGTTAATAAAAATGTCATTCATTGAAGAAATACTCTTTAAGATAATCTTTCATGAACACAACGCAATGACATTCAATTATAACATTTTAAATGAACAATAAATACAATATAATTTATAAACTAACAAGAATGAATACTTTATACAGATTTAAAAGGCGGGCTGTCATATTCATACATATATTATACATAGGTATATCCGTTTTTGAAAGGAAGCATTAATTATCCCTTTCTCTGATGTTCATTTAGATATTTCATACATTTATATTCATTTAAATGTTTTGAAGAATTTTCCTAAGAGCAGAAGGAGGGGAAGGGATCAAACTCTTCAAATCAAAGATGTGGAAAGGTTTGAAAGTAAATCGATCAAACTGGAAGAGAATTGGACATCCATCAAAATATAGTATCTTGGAGGCAAGCCAACCAACTCTTAAATGTCGAGGGGCATAAAAAGAACATTGAAGGGGGATGAATGATTTTTACGTTGAAATTATTTCCTATCCTTTTGGATAAATATCAAAAGAACATTAAAATTTCATCAAAATAAAAATGACAAAAAGTTCAAAAATAAATATTAAATCTAAATAAAATATTCATTTATGTATATTTAAATAAAAGTAAATTTTGAAAAATAAATATTTAATAAGTATTAAAGAAAAAATAAAATCAATTGATACTCTTCTAGAAAGTTAGACAAATAATAAGTTGACCTGTGGCCAGGTCCGAACCGACCGACGGTTTGAAATAAATTAATTTCCAGCTACAGAAACAATTTCAAATAATTTTCATATATCTATTAATGTAATAAAAAACAGATATGGATACATAAATAATAAATATAAACATTTTTAATTTTATTTTATTTATAATATATATGCAAGACCAGGCTGTGACGTCATGCATGGCTGGATGACGTCATATAATTTTAAATCAAGAAAAAACTAATAAATATGATTTTTTTCGAGGATAAAACCAATACAAAATGCATGATTCGTGGTGATATATAAAAAAATCTCCTTTGGTGTGAAAATAACCCTTTCCTTCCTATCGTCGATCGCTAATACTACCACTTCCGGTTTCCCGAATTGCACCAAAAGTTGATCAATTCATCGCACTGATGCATTAAGTAAATATACCAAATTTCATCAAAATCGGTTGAGCCGTTCAGGCTGTACACATCTATACGGACGGACAGACGGACAGACATCATGCTAAAAATACTTTTTTCTGTTTAGAAAATGCATGATTCGTGGAGATATGTAAAAATCTCCACATGTGAAATTTGGTGTGAAAACAATACCTCCCTTACTATCGTCGGTCGGTAAAAATAAAAAATTACTATATGAAACTATTGTATAGTATTGTATAAATACATGTGTATAGTTATTTGATCTTTTATTAATTCATTATTTTATTAGATATCAATAATTTTTCCTACATATATTATTATTAATTAACTTATTTGTTGAAGCAAAATTTATTCGTAGTATAAACTTTCTAACGCAGATTGAAAAGATTATTAGAATTAGGAAGAGAAGCATCCATCATAGAGTAATGGTTTAAACTAATTTAAACTTATAGTAATAATATATAAATGAAATATATGATAAATTAATATGTAATTGAAATTTAATATTAAAGAGATGGTCATTTTTCAATAAATTAGGAAATCTATGATCTACTACATATCTGAAATAAGTTGACCTGTGGCCAGGTCCGAACCGACCAACGGTTTGAAGTAAATTAATTTCTAGCTACAGAAACAATTTCAAATAATTTTAATATATCTATTAATGTAATAAAAAACAGATATGAATACATAAATAATAAATATAAACATTTTTAATTTTATTTTATTTATAATATATATGTAAGACCAGGCTGTGACGTCATGAATGACTGGATGACGTCATATAATTTTAAATCAAGAAAAAACTAATAAATATGATTTTCCCGAGGATAAAACCAATACAAAGTGCATGATTCGTGGTGATATATAAAAAAATCTACCAAATTTCATCAAAATCGGTTGAGCCGATCAGGCTGTACACATCTATACGGACGGACAGACGGACAGACGGACAGACGGACAGACGGACAGACGGGCGGACGGACAGACTTCATGCTAAAAATACTTTTTTCTGTTTAGAAAATGCATGATTCGTGGAGATATGTAAAAATCTCCACATGTGAAATTTGGTGTGAAAACAATACCTCCCTTACTATCGTCGGTCGGTAAAAAAGATATAAATTCTTTTAAATAAAACAAATATGTAATCCCCATGTATATTTAATTTCCATCTTGAAACGAAAATATAAAATTTTAATAATAAAATCAATGTATTTATTATGGACAATTATAATTCAAATAATTGGATTTGAATATTGTACCAATAAAAGGTTGTTTGTTTCAGTGGTATTACACTTTATCATGAATTCACTTATAAATTTATTAATAATATTATATTCCTGTTAAAAATATAGATAGTACATAACGATGAATTGCATGTACTCTATGCATCTCCAGACATGGTAAAAGTCATAAATTCGAGAAGGTTGCAGTAGTCAGGACTCGTGGAAATGGGAGAGGAAAGAGGAAAGTAGCAAAAAATTTTGAAATGGGGAAACCGATTGGGAAATGACTGGTTGGAAGACCAAAGACGCGGTGAGCTGACATTGCAGTAAGGGATGTGAGAGATAGGAGAAAATAAGCGTAGAATGGGAGTGGGCATTTGGAGAAATGTGGTTGCTGCAACCAAGAACTTTCGAGTTCCAAAGAGCCACAAAGATAGATAGATAGCAAATAATACAAACAATATCTAAAACCAATTAAATAATAAATAAATAAAAATTGTGTATCAATAAGAAAATGTTTAAAAAATCTATCTATCTATCGCAGTATTTTTTTACTTTTATTTTTGTTTATTTATTGAATTTTCACTGGAAAAATGAAAACAATTAGAAAAGGAAGTAAATACAATATATATATATATATATATATTGAAACTTAAATAATTAATTCAAAGTAACATAATAATTATTTATAAAAGTAGATGGGAGAGATTAAATGGCTAAATAATTTGGAAATCGTAGAGATTTTTTAAATCAAACTCAAAGTATACTTATATTTATTATATATATATATAAAAAGGATTTTCTTTTAAAAGCAACCACATCTCATTTAAATGAAAAATATTTATCAAAAAGGAAATTACTCACTTGGTAGAGTATCATGCAAGCATCCTGGTTGGTCTAAACCGCCATTAGGATAAAAATCCACGTGCCCGAGGGGTATGTCTAAAGCTAAGAACTCAGTGGAAGTGTGAACTACCATTACAAAATTAGCATCATTTGGGCTTAAACGATGATCGGGTGGAACTCCTTCAAACATTGGCCTAGCAGGATCCAGACCTTAACAAAGAAATATATAAAAATATTATTATTATTAATAATAATGATAAAATCCAATATTTTTTTAGAATTAAATGAAAATCCTTAATCTTTACCATCTATTCTTCCAATACGACTCTCATTGGCTGGCAAATAATTGGCAACAAGACCAGCAACATGTGCGCCGAGACTAAAACCGACCAGATGAATTTCTTCAAGTGGTTTATTCCAAGAATTTTTTAAATACATTAAAAATTCAGCGATATAGTTAGCAACCTGTAAAATTATTTAATAAAAATTTATTATTATATTTAATTAATTAAATTATTTTTTTTTTTATTTATTTATGCTTTCTTGACATCATTTGAGAATATAAAATAAAATTAAATATCTAATATTAAAGAATTAAAGATTAACAAATTATTACAAAACAAAGATAATTAAATAATAATGATTACATTAAAAGCATTGAAGACGGCATTTTCATAAAATTCTCCAGCAGCCATTGGACCCCAATCGATTATTAATACATTACAATCTTCTACCTTGAGAAAAGCTGAAACAATTAGCAGTAATTTAGTGAATCGATTGTATGATCAATAAAAATTTTCTTTAGGTCGCTACTTCTTATTCCAAGTAACTACACAATTTTATTTTGGGTGGACCAAGAGTCATACTAACTCTTTGGGCTACTGCCTAGGGGCGCCGCAACTTAAGGGGCGACACGAACGTAAAAATGAGGAATTTTTAAATATGCTTAAACTAAAAATGAAATGTAGGTTAACGTGGACTTCATTTAACAAAATAATATTATTTATAACAGCAATGAAATTATTAAAAATATTAAAATTAAAATATAGGTTAGGTTTAAATACAAAATAAGATCAAAATTTAATTAATATAAATGTTCATGTTGTTTATTAATATAAAAAAAAATGTATTTCAAAAATTATATAAATATTTTGATGCATTTTAATCTATTAATACTATTTGAGTTTATATAAGTTATTATTAAAATTAATTACCAATATTAATTAGCAAAAGAAAAAGTCTGAATATCTTTTGAATTTATGTGTGAAGAAAACCTTTTGAATTGAAATTAGACATATACATTTTAGATGCATTTAAAATTGATAAGTTAAACATTAAGAGATTAAGCTAAAGAAGTAAATTCTTAATAATCATTTTCAAGTTTAAATTTTCACACGCAGAAATATTTATAAAAGAACAATCAATATATATATTGAAGACAGAAAGTCCTCTGTCTCCCCTCCACAAACTCCTTACCTAGTTCTGGGAATGGCCTAGAAGAAATGGGTAAGGGGTCTATTGTTTTGAACCCATATAAAAGGCGACTAGGCAGGACGCGGGAGGATAGAGTGCACCAACTATTATTGAACGTCTCTCGTCAAGATCTCTGATTATATATAATCAAACATCTTCATTCAACAACCTTATATTTTATGTTTTATATGGTGTATAAGATAAAACCGTGGAATATGACGTGTATTCTATATCTCGATTTATTTTATTTATTTCAAAGGCTCATAATTTGTTTGTTTTTTTGCAATTTTTGTAAGTATAGTATATTCTAAGTTTTTGCACATTCTTTAAAATTAATATTAAGACTTATGTATTTACATTTGCTTCATTGTTTACTATTTACAAGTCTTTATCTAAAATAGTGTCGAGAGATACGATGTGCGTTTTACCTTTGCTTAACATTAAAACTAAAACCTCCAAACAATTTAGTAAAATTAGGAATATATTCATATTCACAGACATGTGTAAATATATTATTTAAGTTAAGTTCTTTTTTTAATCCTTAAAACGCACATAATTAAATATAAAAACATTTCAACTTTTCAGATTTTATTTTTGTTTCATATGTAATTATCCATAAACAATATCCCTCACACCAGCTCTGCAATATCGTAGTCCCGTTAGGGATATTGCCGAAAAGACTTTTTTATTTTTTTAAATTTTAGTAGTTCTTATTTTAAGAAGAGTCTAAATCCCATATATAGTAAAGATTTTAAAAGAGTAATCATATCATGTTTTAGTGATAAAAGTTATTTGGATGAAATGGTGAATATTGTAAATTACAAATTCTAAAGACTGAAACAAAAATAATATAGATATTAAAAACTTTGTAGAAATTAAATTTTAAATTTAAAAAGTTTTATTTAATTAATAATGGAAATTAAAATATTTTCTTTTCAATAATTTTTCTAATTCTATTTAATTAGTCTTTCGGTAAACAAGAGGTGGCCTAACTTTTTACCCCAAGGATCGGATTGTGAATTACACCAGGCAATATGAACGGAAAATTTTTACTAGTATAATAAAATAAATTTTTATATTAATATATTTTAATACAATCATTATAATTAATTTAATTAATTATTAGAAAAAAATATAAAGTTTCTTAAATTATAATTATGCATGCGTATTATGTTTCTAATTTCATCGATATAATTTTTTTGTTTATATTAAGAAAATGAATATCAAAGATTACTTAATTCTTTTTAAAAATTAAATAATAAATATTTTTATAAATGTTAATAAAAATAATAATCATATTCATATAAATTTAAACGTATAATACTTCCAAGACTTTGAGTCATTATAATGTTTTAATTTGGACATTTATAATTTTTTCTAATAAAATAAGATTAGATGGACAAGATAGATAGTTTATATTGATGGAAATGTGTAAAAATTATTTGGAAAATAAAAATAAAAAAAAGAAGAGTATGTTATATGATATCTAGATATTATAGAAAATAATTTAACATTAATAATTGATGAAAATAAAGATTGAATGAAATGGATTTTAACCCTAACATGAATATTCATTCAATCTTTGATATCTAAGAAAAAACGTTTGTAGGGATAATCCTGTTCACGGCCCATTACCCTTCTAATCAATAGAAGACAGTGATTGATACAAGACTTTTTCTTTCAGTTTGAAATGAAAAAGAATTAAAAAACAGTGTGCGTCTTGTTTGATAGAAGATTTAAATGAATTGTTTGCTACATCAATAGATTAAAGTTACATTTATTATTTAGTTTTGCAAGACATTTTATGAGATTAGCAAAGGTATCTATCTATTCTATCTATTTTAATTCTTTTTAAGGGATCAGCATATTCAGATTCATTTTCATTTTCACTTTTAAATACATTTAAAAATCATTATTTTTTTATTGACATTTAATTATTTTGTAGAAAAGTTTTTTTTTTTTTTTTTTTTTTTTTTTATTTAGCATCCATTTATTTTGTACATCTGCCCGAAGGCAATAATACATGGTTTACAATAAAGAGTAATAAATGGGCGAGGGGGGGAGGTAAAAGGAAATTATAGGGCAGGTTAAGGAGAGTGAGTCATTGGAACTGTGGTAGGAAAATAGTCGAGGAGGGGAGGAAGGGAATGTCACTGAATTATTAGCCTGATGGCCAATCCCAGCTAGGGCACCATCGCGGGTCTATTTATTAATGTCTCTTGTCAAGTCCTGTGGTTTGAGTCTTTTGAGTCGTCTCAGTTGTCCTTGTGTGTCTAATAGTTGTCGGGCTTTGGGATTAGGGTGTTTAAGGAGTCTGTCTTTGTAGCGAAGGCTGTAATTTTTAATTTCCATTTGGACTGTATCCATTCCGAGGTCCCTATGAATCAGTCTGTTAGGGACATACCAAGGAGCACCGACTATCAGTCTAAGTGTTTTGTTTTGAAACCGCTGAATCAGGTCTCTGTTGGATTTGCTAGCGGTCCCCCACATCTGAATGCCATAGGTCCAAATGGGTTTAAGGATGATTTTGTAAATTAGAAGTTTATTGTCTATCGTCAGTTGAGATTTTTGTCGGAGCAGCCAGTATAATTTGTTAAGTTTAAGTCTCAGTTGTTTCTTTTTTGACTTGATGTGCATCTCCCACGTTAGGCGTCTGTCAAGGTGCATACCGAGGTACTTTACAGTACTTTTAGTCGGAATGGGTTTGTCTAAATTTACGCCGGGGCAGGTCTGTCTATTCAAAGTAAAAGTCAAGTGTGCAGATTTGTCTTCGTTAACTGCTATTCTCCATTTCTCAAGCCAAGGCCTTAATTGGTCCAGGCTTTCCTGGAGCATAGCAGAAGCCACGATTGGGTCTTTATGTGAAGCGAGCAAAGCGGTGTCGTCAGCAAAGGTCGCTGTGGTTATGTTCGGGTTGGTCGGCAAGTCAGCTGTAAAAAGTAAATACAAAATAGGTCCCAAAACACTACCCTGAGGTACTCCAGATCTAACAGGATAAACCTCACTAATGGCGTCATTCATCTTAACTCTAAAGCTTCTGCCATCGAGGTAAGAACGAATCAGCCTGTAATAAATTAGCGGGAGTATGTCATAAAGCTTCCGAAGTAGACCCTCGTGCCAAACTTTATCGAAAGCCTGAGATATATCAAGAAACACGGCTGAGCAGTAACGTTTGTTTTCAAGGTCTTTGTGAATAACATCAACAATTCGATGTACTTGCTCAATAGTGCCGTGCTTCTCTCTAAAGCCGAATTGGTGGATTGGGATTAAATCTATTAGAAAGGGACGGAGTCTAGAAAGAAAGACCCTCTCGAACAATTTAGAGATGGCAGAGAGAAGACTAATAGGTCTATACGAGTTTGACTCCTCAGGAGGTTTCCCAGGCTTGAGGATCATTTTCACCAGGGCTGTTTTCCACTGGGTTGGGAAATGACCCACTCTAAAGATGGAGTTAAATATGAGGGTCAGAAAGAGAATTGCCCTATCAGGCAAGTTCCTCAACATTTTACCTGAGATTAGATCATTTCCCGGGGCCTTTTTAGTTTTGATTGTCTGTCGTATAATGTCTTTTAATTCACACGTCTGTATTAGTTTGGGGAATGGCATTGAGTAATTGTGTGTTTTGTATTGGTGTGTTGCCTGAAAGTTATTGTCAGGTGGAGTGACCTTTGGTGGGAGAGGAGTAAAAACGTTAGAAAGGTGACTAGCGAATGTATTCGCCTTATCGATGTCACTCCTCGCCCATTCATTATTTTGTCTACGTAGTGGGGGGATTCTTTCAGTTGGTCTTTTAAGTTTCTTTGTCGCTTTCCAGAGAGAGTAGTCAGTTGAATGAGTAGGGGTGAGGTCTCTCAGATACTTTTGAATGCTTTGATTCCTTTCAGTTCTGAGTAGATTCCCAATTTGTTTAGTTAGATTATTAATTGTCGTTTTAAGGTGTGGGGATCTGTTTGTCTGCCATTGTCGTCTGAGCCTATTTTTTTTAGTTATTAAGTCTTTAATGTGTTTTGGTGTGTGTTGGTTTAAGTCTTTAGGAGTAATTTTTGGTGTTGACAGACGTGCTGCCATTTGTATAGTATTGGTTATATGGTAGATTGCTTTGTCAATGTCAAGGCTATATGTCAGAGGTAAGTTTAGGTCCAGGCTTTGGTTTAGTATTTCTGCATATTTATTCCAGTCAGTTTCATGATTAGTCAAGTAGTGAGAGTTTGATTTGAGAGATGCACAGGTGTTTAATGTAAGTTGTACTGGGGAGTGGTCAGAGGAAAGATCAAGGCAGGATTCAATTAAGCATCCATCCCCGTTAACCCCTCTTGCCACAAAAAAGTCAATTAAGTCTGGGATTTTGTTACTGTCAGAGGGCCAATACGTAGGTCTTCCAGTTGAGATAGTAATTAGGTTGTGTTTATTAATAGTCTTAGCGAGATCTCGACCTCTAGGAGTAATAAGTCGAGATCCCCAGTCAGTATGTTTTGCATTGTAGTCACCTCCAGCAAGGAACCTCGACCCCAGGGTCTGGAAAAAATCCAAAAAATCCCCAGACGAAATTCGATGCTTGGGAGGGCAGTAAGTAGATGCAATTGTAATAGGTCCGTTTTTGTCTTGAATTGTTAAAGAGGTTGCTTGTAGATAGTCTTTGTAAAAAGGAGGGTTTTCGTAATGGGATATTTTGTCTTTGATTATAATGGCTGTTCCTCCGTGTGATGTACCGTCTGGGTGATTGGTAAAGTATAGGTTGTAATGGGGAATTTTTAAGTAGCTTCGAGGGTTGAAATGAGTCTCAGCAATTAGCATAATGTCAATGTCTTTGTCTATCAGGTAGTGTTTGAGTTCACAAGAATGCCTCAATAGGCCGTTAGCATTCCATAATGAAATTTTAAGCAATCGATCCATTGGGCATTCTCGCAATGAGGGTAGTCAAAAGGTTGAGTATAGTGTCCATGCGATCCATGAGTTTAACCAACATGCTTTCCAGAATAGGTGTTTGTGTTTGTGTCGGGAGAGATTTGGAGTTGTCGTTGTTATTAGATTTTAGTATGTCAGAGTAGCGAATGTTTGGTTGTGACATGGAGTTAAGTGTTTGTCGTTTATCATGAGTTGAACTAGTTGGTAGTGGAGGGGGTACAGTCTGTAGTTGTTTAGGTCTAAGAGAGGGATATTTGTTTTGTCGTAATTCGACATAATGTTTGCAGCCCTTAAAGTTGGCTGGATGGTCACCGCCACAGAGTACACATTGGGGTGGAGAAGTCTTGTCTTTTTGGCAGTCAGATGTAAGATGGTCTTTAGTACATTTGACGCAGCGTGGTCTCAGCTTACAGTATGCCCTGGTATGCCCATAATGCTGACATCTCGTACATTGAGGGATATCTCTACGAGCACGCGGTGCCTCAATTACAACCCTGCTATGACAGAGGTATTGAGTAGTATAGATGTCTTTATTGTTGGGTGCTGGTTTTAGGTCTAAGAAGAATATAGGTAGGGGTTCCTTTGTCGTTTTTTTTCTTATATTAAAGATATTGGCCACTGAGTGACCAAGGTCTTCAATTTCTTTTTTAATGTCAACAAGGTCGGTCGAGTGATGTAGTTGTTTGATAACAGCTCTAAAATTTCTTTCAGATTTGGGTTGAAAGGTATAATATTCAATTTTGCTGTTATCTAACATTTTAATTATGGAGGTGTAGTCTAGTGGTTTTTTAGGATTGATTTTAACTTCGTCTTTTTTTATTAGTTTACAAACGAACCCGTCTCGGGCTACCCTGCCAAGACACGCCAACATGTCATTATAATTAGTGACATTAGGAATAAAAATAGGGGGGGGTTTGTTTGGTATAGTTTCTTTAGAAGAGTTAGGTTGGTTGTCAGTTAGTTCTGAGAGTGATTGAAATTTATTAGTGTGTGTAGGTATAGTGTAATCATCCAAAGTCTTTTGTTTAACACATCGAGTTTCTGGGCTGTCACGTAGTCTTTTATTGTGATTTACCAGTTGCCAGTTGTTTTTATGGTTGTCTATAGGAGTGGAGACGTCTGAATGTGAAGATGTTGAAGGTCCGGCGTTGTCGTTTTCAAGCGTGATTTTTTCAAAAGATACATTGCAGGGGTTGGGCTGGTCCCTGTGAAAAAGTTGGTGTTCTACTGCGCATTTTGCGTGGAAGCCCTTACAACATGTCTTGCATTTATATTTCTCACCACGAATGTGGAGTTTGCAATAGTGACATATTGCCATTTCTGGCGTTGTTATTATTATTATTTATTTATTTATTTATTTTTTAAAAAGGTATTTAGTACTTGGGGCATGGATGAGAGAGAACTGGGGTGGGAAGGGGAGGGGTAGACTTCACACACTCGCGGCCTAAACGGTGTGGCTGACTGGGAAAAAAGAGGCCTTGGAAAGAGGGTATAAAATATATGTATGTTTATATATTAGTAGATATTTAATTTATAAAGGTATTATTTAAATAAAATTTTATACATACAAATTGAAAAGTTGAAAATTCAATATAATATTTTATATATAATATATATTAAAATTTGTAATTGATGTATAATGAGGTATTTAGGCCGAAATGGCCTAGTAATGAGATCGCCACTAAAGATCACTTAGAGAGTTGTTAACTGCTTGATGGTTAGTTAACTAATGATTGTAGAAAAGTAAAATTTGGTTTTTAGCAGAGGTTCTCAAAATGTGGCACATGTACCACCGGTGGTAACTTATCAGTGTAGCCTGTCAGTGGGTGGTACCTACAGTGCAGATACTTTTAATAACAAAATAATTTTAGTGATACCTGAAGTTTTTGTCCTAAGAACTTCAAAAAGTCAAAAGTTTATGGTAGCGGGACTTTTGCCCTATCCGTTATATAAAAATTTAAATAAAAATATTTAAAAACATCTGGGAATACGCAAGCTTGCATTGCCAAAACGAACTTAAGTTATATCAAAAAATATGATAAAATGTGATATCAAAAAATAAAAAACACTTTACATTAGTACTTTTCGATACACTATTCTCGAATCTGAAATCAGAATTTAAAATTTCACATTTTTAAATATTAAAAATTTCAACTTTGGACGCCATTTTGACCATGTTCCCGAGGGGGTATCAAAAAATGAAAGGCACTTTACATTACTACTTTTCGATACTCTTTCCGAATCTGAAGTCAGAATTTCAAAATTTTTAGTTTGATGTCGGACAGAACGACAGAACGAGACTGAACGATTTTATAAACTCACTTAAGTTCGTTGAAAATTCTTTTGGAATATTTCGTCTTCTTTATCTTTAGGTATTTTTTAATTCAAAATATCTAATTTACTTTATATATATACCTAAATTTATACAGATAATTAAAGTAGACTCATAAATATTTTTCTTATTGAAAAAAGATAAGGTTTTATTAATTTTTAATTTATTTAAAGAATAAATATTTAAAAAAGCTTTCTAAATTTCCTTTTTTCTTAAATTAGATATTACTTTGAATAAATAAACATTTGTATTTTTGCCTTTTGATTAATATGGCCATATTTTTATTTGATTTAATATTTATATTAAATAAACATCAGATAAATATTTAGTTAATTTAATGTTTATAAGTAGAACCCCTATTCCTTAATATAAATGTTTTTTTTTCTTTAGTATGTCTATATTTACATTTTTCATTTATATCATTATCTTTTAAATTTTCTTTATAAACATAATAAATAATATTATATATATATATATATATATATATATATATACATAATTTTAATTTTTTAATAAACTTTAATTCACAACGTTGATTAAGAGCTTAGTACTTAAAATGAATAAATTATGCAAATTTTTATCCTGCTATTACAATATAGGTATAATAAATAAATATATTTATTTACTTACTTTTCTTGTTAAACTTTTAGTTTTAGAATTTTATAATAATTAACAGATATAAAATGAATGAATTAAGATGTTAAATAGTGTTTTAAGATAAAGATTTTAAATTTTCACTAAGAGATCTAAAATCCAGAATGAAGTTTTATTGAGATTCTCATTCTATTTTTATCACGGCTTTTCTCTCTTATTATAATTTAACTTGGAAATCCATTAAATAAATAATCATTCTCTTTTTCTGATTGACAACTACATTGTTTAATCTTTTTCAGAGGTAGTCAATTTACCGTATGAAAATTTTAAATGTAGTACCTATACAAAAATAACTATATTATTACAAATTATAAATTTTTCATCATCAATCACTGATATCTCTCTTATAAGCACTGACATTAATTATAGTAAAAAAATTTCTTATTTGAATAATTACTTAGAAAATTAACAAAATCAAGATCCTATGATTATAATATATGGTTTTAAGTTCACTGGTATTGATTCGAAAATAAATAAATAAATAATACTCAAAAAGATATAAAAAATTATATATTTTATTTTTATTTTGGTCATTTGTATCTTGTTGTTTTTACAGTGTTTTATTTAACTGCTTGGTTGTCCTCCTGTATTGTTCAAATCTAGTAACTCATTTTTAACACGGTTGCAGTTGACCAATCGAACTAAAACTTTGCACACTTAGGATTTGGATGATAATACATGAATATGAAATAAAGTTTTCATTTTCTTAATTAATTAATTAATTAATTAATAATTTAATTAATAAATTTTAACCCATCATTAAATATCATTTATAATCTCAAAGTATATACAAATAAAACTTAAAACCTTAAAAATTTATTTACTAAAAAATTAAAAATAAAACAAATAATTAAAAAAAAAATAATTTACAGTGTTTTATTTATAAATGCACTAAAAACTAGAAAATATTTTTTCTCTTAGCTTCAATAAGTATATGCTTCTTCATGATGGGGTTGTACAATGGTCCGCCTACTTAGCACTTCAACAAGAATGGTCTAGAAACTGAATAAAGAGCCTAATTAAAATGAATTAGTTAATTAATTTTCTAGGGAATTCTCAAATAAAACGCTTGCCATTTATTGCCATTTAATTTTGTCACCATTTTTAATTTAAATGCAAACGTTTTTTAGATCCCTAGAAAATTTAACTAATTCATTTTAATTAGGCTCTTTATTCAAAGTTTCTAGACCATTCTTGTTGAAGTGCTAAGTAGGCGGACCATTGTACAACCCCATCATGAAGAAGAATATACTTATTGAAGCTAAGAGAAAAAATATTTTCTAGTTTTTAGTGCATTTATAAATAAAACATTATAACTTATTTTTTTTTAATTATTTATTTTATTATAGAAAAAAAAACATACATTTGTTTATCACGTTGTTGTTTGAATATGAAAATTAATGTCAAATAGGACTATAATCAAATTGAAATAACTTAATGGATGATGATACTCAAATGATTTTCATTTAAATAAGAGCGAATTGTTCATTATTATTTAGATTAGATTAGATTAATTCAGGAAAATAATACTTTACGTTTAACAGATCCGAATTTTTGTGATTTTTTTTATCAGACATTTTATTTTAATTATATAAATTAAAAAAAAAATGAAAGATGTACAATTAAAAAGAGTATAGCTATTATATAAATATATATCTATGATGGGTCAGTGTATTCAATAAAATATGAAAATTAAATGAACAGATCCATTACATTTCGGATATAAAATAACCAAATGAAATTTATCGAAAAAAATACATATATTTATTTTTATTGCAAGTTTAAAACTCCTTTAAAAATAACTTCCTTATTTTAAAATATAAATTTATAACAATGATATCTTGTAAATAATCAAATAACGTTCATCCAAGAAAACAGAAATGATTTTGACTTTTGTATTAACAATTAAAAGATATGATCAGTTATTCACTTTTAAATAACGATTTAACAATGAAAATCAAGGAATATATATTTGAAAATACGATTATTAAATTCTGCAGAAGGATTAATTAAATTTTATAGGAAGAAAGAAAGCCAACACAAATAGTAAAAAAAAAAAAATTAAAATGTACTTAATAATAAATGACAAATAATAGGATAGACTTTAATTGTCAAGAAATATGCGTTTTCAATAACTTACTAGTGAATTACTTTTCTTATTTGAATTTGTTTATTTATATTAATTATTGTTTCAATTTATTCCACCCTATATGTATTTAATTGTTCTTTCACTATTCATTGAACCCCCCTAAAATTCCACATTATACGAACAATACTTATCAAAAATTTAATTAAAAAGGAAAAAATACTTCTTCACTCTTGAAGAGGCTCTATCAAGAGTCACTCTCTCTCTTTATATATACCCTGAGGGTAGGTCTTATTGAATTGACTTTTTTAATGAAACACAGGTTTTTGGATAAAAAAAATTATTTTATTTTTCAACATAGTCTCCTTTGAGCTGAATACACTTCATCCCAGCGTTTCTCCAAATTTTTATTCCTTCCAAAAAATAAGATTTGTCGAGGATATCTTTGGTGCCGGTTCACCCAGAGAAACCCACTCTTTTTTGACTGCTGTTTGGTCTCTGGTGAGTTATGATGGATCCACGTTTCATCTACGGTTACGAAACAGTGCAAAATCTCGTTCAAATTGTGGTTAAACAACGCCAAACACTCCTGAAGCGAAGCTGTCACACGATTGCGTTTGTTGTCGATTGTGAGCAAACGCATTACCCATCTTGCAGAGAACTTTCTGAGACCCAAGTGATCATTCAAAATTGAAACCAATGAGCCATGTGAGATGCCTACGGCTTCCACAATCTCTGCCACATTCAATCAACGATCGGCCAACACCATATTGTTAATTTTTTCAATTGTTTTGTGTGTAGAGACCTCAACTGGATGTCCAGAACCTTCGCATCTTCCATGCTTGTACCGCCACAATTCCATAAATCACTTTTTTACCATTGAAATTGATGGTACGGAGTCCCCATAGTTAGCCTTGGTTTCGGTGATATTTTTTCCTCAAAAAATAATGTTTAATTAGTACAAGACATTCACTTTTTTCCATTTTCATCTCAAATCACTAGGTTGTGTGCTATTAATGAATGTCAAACAAAAACTTAAAGACCCAGCTAGTTCAAATTTGTCTGATAGTTGTCTGCAGCAGTGTTGCCATTTCATTTAAGAGAAAGGAAATTCAAAAAGTCACTCACTTATTGACCTAGCCTCGTGTATATATATATATTGTTATTGCATTTATGTTCTGGACAATTAAAATCTATTCTTTTATTATATTTTAAGTATATTTTAATTTATTTTTACTATTTTATTGGTTTTTTTCTTCCTTTAAAATGTATATATATATAATTGATACTTTTTACTATCTCGTAAGAGATAGTATTGCGATCACGAAAATTTTCGATGTTGAGATTTTGATGTTTTTATACGTTTTGAAGGTTCCTGAATCACTTTCACTAAGGTTGAGAAAAATGTCTGTGTGTGTGTGTATGTATGTAACCAAGATTACGCAAAAACGGTTTGAGCTAGAATGATGAAATTTGGTACATGAGCATTATTCAAAATTCATAGTTTTCTATCGACTTTTGAGAAATGTAGCTCAACCGGAAGAGGGTCATTACCTACAACGTTTTGATTTTTTTTCCTCTAAAGTGACCGTAAAAATAAAGATATATGTTTGATAATTTTTCACATGATTAAAGATTGTATAAAACTGCTATATATAGAATTTCAGCTTGATTGATTCGCTGAAATTACCAGAATTAATTTTTTAACACTGCAAATCTCACGCGCCAACATGTGACGTGCCATCAACAAAAAGCCAAAATCAAATTGCGAGATAGTCGAGTGGAGACACTCCAGCTAATTTTAAATAGCTTTTCTGTAGAACAAAATTTTATAAAAGCAATAAAGCAATGTATAACATATAGGTCGGATATATTCATTTCAATAAGTTCATTTAGAATTATGTCCTACTTGTTCAGCAGTTAGCTAAGTATATATTATTTTTATTTTATTATATAAAAATATGATTATTATTGACACTTTTTATGAAAATGATTATTTAATGGTTTATATATATAATAAATAAATTATATATATATTTCACGTTAAGGTTAGAATCATAATTAGTATATGCAATGGTTAAATAATGTATTGAATTACCAATGTATAACATATATCGGATTGGTGGGTGTTTATATTCATGCAACCAAATAACACCCGGTTGTAGTATTTAGTATCACATAAGCATTGAAGGGGTAAAAAGCTGCTGATGGCTGGAAATGCAAATGAAGCAAATTTCAATAAAAAGAAAGAAAATAAATATTATATAATGAAAAAAAACAATATTTTTATCAATATCTTCTTTCTAGAAAAGATTTTTTTTAAATATTCTTTAATTTAAATTTAATTCATATTTGTGTTTTTGATCAGCGAGTGTGAATCCTTCTAATAGTACCATTGAAGGTATTCCTTATCCTAAGGGAGGTAAGCTATGACAGGTGTATTTACTCTACAATTCAAAGGATTAATTAAACCTTGGATTATCATTCATCATGGTGGTGACCCCTTTTCTCTGTCAGAGCTTAGCAATCTATATTGTCAAAAATCTGTGGTTGAACTAAAATTTCTTTGGATATTACAAAACAAAACAACAAAAAAAAAAGAATAAAACTTCACCAAACAATTTATTAACTAATAAAACTGGAAAGAATGTGAATTTAATATCAGACGTATTCAACTTATTCAAGTTTTATTATTCGGCACGTGAATAATAAAATCTTGATGCATTTTTATTTGAAAACTTAGAAATTTGAATCATTAAAGATTTATTTGCGTTTTATATATTTGATGCCAATATTACACCCTCAAATGATGTAAATATTTTAAAACAATTTACTACTAAATTATTACTAAACATAAGTTGATTATAAAATTTATAAATTTATATTCATAACTACTCACATTTTCAAAATGCTATAAGACTAAACTATATTAATTTTATATTTTATAATCATTATTTCCAGTTACAAAACAGTCCCTTAATTTTCCCCACCTCTCCTTTTTATACACCAAATATTACTGTTTTCAAAAACATTTATGAAAATGTTATAAAAATAATGAAATTAAATTTTCATCATAAAAATTCTAAAAAAGAGAAACTATTTAAAAATATATTTTTATTTACCTCTACTTATTAAACTACTCTCTCTCTCTCTCTCTCTCTAAATTACAAAATAAAAATATTTTCAAATTTTATGTACAGCTAAACATTTTTAAATTTTATTTCTAAAAGAAAACTATTGAAAATGAAACAAAAAAAATTGAAATATTTATCAAATCACAGTTATTTGTTATACTAAAATTATGAATTTCAATTAAATTATTTAGTAATTAAACATTTTGGTATATATATATTCCCTTTTGATCTTATTGATTTGTTATCAAAATCTTACGGGAGAGGTCATTTGCAAATGACATTTGGTATAACAAAATCCTGGAAATCAAATCCAAATTCGATTCAAAGGCATGAGAGACACAGATTAGAAGGGACAGATCGGTTGATCTATTATTATTTGAACCATTTGAAACTTGGATTTTTTGAAATAATGAATTTGATCAAGTTCAGTGGGAGGAAAGATGGTTGGCTGTACACAATATAACAAATATATATCACAAAAGACATTTTTGGACAGAAGTGCAATTAATAAATTCTAAAATTTATTATATAAAAATCAAAATGCATATTTTAATGGGACTTTTAGTGACTCTTGTTTAACATATTGTTAAACAACACTATACTAAATATTGGTTTATTTGTTTGCAAAGGGGGAAAGCAAAATGACAAGTGCCTCAGGCAAAATTAATTGCGCAATCCCTGACTTGAAAAATTACATTATTATCCAATGAATAGTAATATTTTGTATAAAAAAAATTATATTTAATTTATTATGAATATTATATATATTTTCTATAAGTATGATAAAATAATTTAAAAATAAATCAAATAGCCAAGTTTTATACATATAATTACGTATAAATTAGATATTATTTAGTTTAAAAAAAAAACATAACATACCATCTCTTAAAGTGATCATACTTAATGCTGTTCTGTTTCCAGTAAATCCGTGTATGAGAATATATAATGGTTTAGACCAGTCAGGCCATTCTTCATTTTTTAAAGGAGGTAATAATAACCCTTTCTCCGAATTTGTCCTAGAATAAAATATTTATAGAAATTATTTTCTAATAATCTAAATTTTTGATTTTAAAAATAAAAATAAAATATGACATTTTGTGTGTACCGGGAAGAGTTTTCAAGGGGGCAGTTTGTGCTTTTGAACCCTTTTCAGATACAAATAATTATATTTTTAAACTTTTATAGAAAATAAATAACAAAATTAAAATTAAAGAATATATTTACCAAAATTAAAATTTCATACTTAATATACAGAATATATAAAGAAAATATACAGAAAAATAATTAATAATTTGATTGAATTAATTCATGTTAACTACAACACATATATATATTAAAAATCTAATAAAAAAAAGAAATAAATACTCAATACTGATCAGCTGCCATCAAAGGCATAGCAAAACTAACAAAAAGCATAAATTTAGAAATAAGTTGAAAATTAAAAAAAACGAAAAGGGGAACAACACTAAACAAAAAGAGAAGAACTAAAAAAAATCAAAGGTGCGAAAAAAGTATTAAAAATTCAAGGAAAAATTTATTTCTTAAAATGCCCCCCCCCTCCACCCACACCTTAATCCACTTCCAAGTATCAGTCCCCATAATTTTGTAGTGACGCTCAATATAAACCACCATATCAGTTGAAAAGACTATAATAAAAAAATAATAACCACTTTAAAAGAAAAAGAATATAGATAGTTTGAGGAGGTGTCTGTATTTGTTTGATAAAGGACGAAGGAAAGGGAACCCTAATCCCTAAGGTGACTGATACTTGATACTAGTAAATAATATATAACATATATAGGACTATTTCAAAAATCATAATAATTGAAAGAAACCAATTGAGACTTAAATAAATGCTAAAATAAAAAGAGTAATTATCAACAAACTATATTATACTTTGTCAGAAATCAATAGGTATATTTTACGCTAATAATTAAACGTAATATAATATAATCAAAGAGACGACGTAAGATACTATTATGAAATTATTTATGCTACAATTTGAGATATTATACATTATTAATTTTAAAAATAATATAATCTAAATCTCATCATCAACAATTGTAAAGTCATATCCTGTTAATAATTTATACTTAACATATACTTTTGTAAATTATTAGTGATTTAAAATCTAGATTATAAAATAAACTATAAAATTGGAAAATTATATTTATTGTCATTCAACATTTTTATCTCTCTTATCATTTTCTTAGTATATATATATTTTATACAATCTAAATATTAAATTAACCATTTAATACTTAGTATTTGGATGTTGAACGTTTATTGGTTTTTTTTCTTTTATATAATAAAATATATAAATTCGTTTTTATTTTATCTATCTAGCTCGGTGACTCTACGGAACTCGAAAGTTCTTGCCCGCAGCAACCACATTTCTCCAAGAGTTCCTATCCTGTCACAACCATCCAATTCCTATCCTTTTCCTTTCCTTTGCCACACTTCTCCAAGTATCCCACAACCCTCCAATCCCTACCCTCTCCCATCACTCTCACGTCCCTTCCTACATTATCCACCCACTGCGTCCTTGGTCTTCCAAGCGGACATTTCCCAATCGGTCTCCCCACCAATATATTTTTCGCCATTCTTTCCTCTCCCATTCTAGCCATGTGACCTCCCTTCGCAGCCCTCTCGATTTTATAACCCTATGTCTCGTTTCCTCGTCATGCAGACTCCGCCATTTCCCGATGACGTCATCTTTCTTTGGCCTATAAATGCTGAGAAGAATCCTATTCTCAAATGCTCTAAATCTACTCTCGTCTCCCAGGGTCATACACCATGTCTAACAACCATATAACAGACAAAATAATTGTTATATATATTTTAATTTTGATCCCCTTTGATAATAATTTTGACGAGAAAAACCCCTTTACTGTATGATAACAGACGTTACCCGATTGCAACCTCGATTTAAATTTTTCTCGAATATTACTCGTGATTACAGATCCAAAGTATTTAAATTTTTCTACATTTTTGAATTCTTCATTTTGTATGTTAAGACTTTGCGTGTTAATACTATTCCTCTCAGTTACTAAATATTTTGTTTAGTACTTTAATTTCCAGCCCCACCTCTTTTCCTGCCTCGATTATTTTTTTCATGCTTTCTTTAATTGCAATTGCCGCGCGCGAATCTCCTATTATATTTAAGTTATCTGCATAATCTAACACTTAAATTTTTTTGTTTAATTAATTAATTAATTTTGTTTATTATTACTATCGAGATATATTAGGTTGGCAACTAAGTCATTGCCGATTTCATTCATAGATGACTTTAGTTGAATTTTTAGGTTTGCCGACGTAGTCCAAATGTAAAACACATTTTAGTATTTGATAGTTGATAATTCAGCTGTCAATCAGTAAAAAAAGTTTTTTGATCGGTTCCGTAGTTTTCGTTTGACGTTCATTCAAAAAACTTTTTTTTACTGATTGACAGCTGAATTACCAACTATCAAATACCAAAATGTGTTTTACATTTGGACTAAGTCGGCAAACCTAAAAATTCAACTGAAGTCATCTATGAATGAAATCGGCAATGACTTAGTTGCCAACCTAATATAAGAATATAAATTATTATATATATTAAAATATATTAAATTCCGACATTTATATACTACAATATTTATATATAGTGGTTGAATTTATATATAAGATTACCAATCTTCTTAAATATCTTTTTATATTATTATTATTTTCTTTCCAGTCAGATTCATTTCAAAAGAACTCAATATGAAAAATATTACTATTTCTTGATATATCTCTCTTTACAAAACCCACTCTCTATGTGGAGGTCATTTTGAAAATCCAATTCATATATTCTACATATTCAACCGTTTCTCTGGTTGGACTATACATATAATGGTGAAGTATTAGTAATAAATGTATTATTCCCAAAAGATTTCAAACAGTAAATAGAATCAATTTGTTTATGGAGTGATGGATAGGAATGTAGTTTTCAGTATGAATATTAAAAAATGACCATTTTTTTATTCCTTTTATTGAAATCATTAAGCAAAATACTTTGCAAAAAGGTACCATATAAATCTTAAGGATGTGCAATCATGGTGGCCATGTAAACAATAGCAACGGATAAACGATATATACCTATAGTTCATTCGCTCTGGTTATACCTTTAGAAATCTAGAATGATTTATATCCATTCTGGAATAAAAACAAACAAAACACACCTCTAAGGCAACAATTCCCTTAAATCCTTCAAAAAAAAAAATATGAATAATAAATTCATCAAGGAATTTCTTATCTAGAATATTTTGAAAATTTGTTTTGGCCTGGTGAGGCCCCTCAATTTAGATATAAGAAAATGACCTAAATTCTGCGGTAATTTTCGGTCTTGATTTATTTTTAAAAACGTATATTGAATGATTACGTAAATTTATCCAATTAATACATTTCTATTTTCAATAACCTTAATATTATTATATGTTCATGTAAAACATGAATGTATTGTATATATCATAATACAATAAAAAATTGATTTTTAAGCTGAATATATCAGTTCCATCTCAATATGTGTAAAATTAAACTCATTTTATCTCAATCCTTTGTTTAGAAATATAATTAGGTGTGTCATAATGAAATTTAAAATTGAAATTTAGAATGAAGGCAAACAAAACTCCAAGTTGGAATTATTTTATTTTATTTTATTTATTTATTTTATTATTAAATTTTTTTGTCCTTTACTTGTCATGTGATTTTATTTTTAATTTATAAAATTATTTTCAATAATAAAATTTTTTCAATGGTTAAATGTAAATAATTAAATTATATGCGAACGTTTTCCTTTAATTCAAATAATTCGCAACAAATACATTTCATATTATGAATAAACTAAAATTAATTAAATTATTAAAATATGAATTTATAGATAATATACTATATATGTTTAAAATATATTTCTTTTCATCATTACCATGATATCAATTCTTTATAATTATAATTTTCACAGCAAAACATAAAATAATATAAAACATTTAAGTTGAATGAAAATAAAAAATAATCAAAAAAGGAAAATTTAAAAAAAAAACATTAACAATTTATTGAAAAATTGAATATGAAAACAAATTAAATCAAATCTACATTAAAAAAAAATATTTGAATAATATAATAATAATAATAATAATAATAATATTAATAAAAGAAAAAGTTTATTTTTCTTTCTACAAACCAATAATCACAACCTAAATATAAATCGAAACGAGAGCATCCCATTACTTTCATTTATCTCATTCGAAAATAAAGTAAATCTAATATATGCAAATTCCAGCTCTAACTAATTAAAAAAGGCCAGGCCGAAATGCCTCTAAAACTTAAATGGGAGGTAGGGGTTGTCCCTTCTCTAGATTTTCGACTTACACTTATATATATATATATATATATATTTAAATTCACAAACCCTTCCCCCCTACCCCAGTCGATCCCCTTCCCACAAAATCAAATCAGGGAAAACTAAATTTTAACTTTTAAGGGGGATGTGGCAATCAACAGTTAAATAAACTGTAAATTTGTATACTCGATAGGACGACAGAGATAAAATATTTCACAACTAATTCAGATGAGGGATGGGAGGGGCACAAAATCAAAAGTCATCAATTTCATTACTAAATAATTTCTTAGAAAAATGAAATGAGCATCTTGCTGTAACTTTTTAAATTATTAAATTAATAAATAATTTGATAGTTCAATGTTTTTTTTTTACATTTCAATATTGATTCAAGTTCATTAATTTCACTTTGTATATATTATACATTAATAAATATATATAAATTTAATAAAGTAAAAAAAAAATGCTATATATTTACATGTAAATAATTAAAAATTAGAAAAACTCTAAATAGAATAAATAAAAATGAATTCTTTCATGTTTTGATATTTAAATATGGGAAGGTGAACTTGTTAACTTGAATGAATTTATGTTGAAATGTGTTTATTCTAATTAGTGAATATATATATATATATATATATATATATATATATATATATATATATATTATATATATATATATATATATATATATATATATAATATAACGCACCTGGTGTATACCCATAAAGTAATGTTATCCTGTGGGCTCGTTGTTGTTAACTCGCTATGTTTTTCAACTCCAACAGCAACTAAAATAAATATAAGAAAAATATATAGCAATATTTAATATTATACTATTTATGACTAACAAATATATACATATATTTAATGAACGTCTTCATTCCTTTTCTTTGTTATCTTAAAATTATTATCTATTTAGTCCAATATTTACATTTCATTAATTAGTCATATTTAGGTTAAAATTGAATTATTAATCAATTTGTTACAAATCAAATTGAATTAAAATCCACTTTTTTCCAGAGTTAAATTAGTGAACATCTTTGTTTATGTACCTTAAATAAAACAAAATAATATTTTATTTAAAAATTTATTATCTATCTTGGAAATTCATTTTTTTTTTTGCTTTTTTGCTTTTAAATTCGTATTGTTCGTTTTTTCTTTTTCTCTCTATTTTATTTTTCCATTTCCCGTTCCCGGATTCTAAAATCCCTCATTTCATACAACTTGAAATCTCCTTCGAAATTCTCTCTTATCCAGTCTTTCCTCATGCATTTTTATCCTTCTTATTAAATAGGATGTTTGTCGATTTGTGAATAGGTAAAAAAATGGGTAAAAATAGGTAAAAAAATGCATTAAGATAATAGCACCTCTTTTAGATCAAATATTAATTTTTTTATATTATTATTATTATTATTATAATTATTATTATTAAAGAAATCTTTGATTGTACAAAGAAAATTAATTTAATTAATTTATTAATATGTATTATATATATATATATTATATTCTAATAATTATTATAAGAAAAATCAAACTCAAAGAATAAAAGAATGGAAGGCAAATGGTCTCTATTATGTGTGCATTCAATTATTATAATTACAAAGTTTCGTTTACATATTGGTTAAATACATGTCCATTGTACAATGCCAATCAAGGCCCTTGAAATTCTCTCTTTTATAAATCTCGATGAATTTATTATAAAAGAGAGACAATTGGGATACTACATAGTAATTAATTGGGTGTGTATAAAATCATGAAATTTTCAACTGTGTGAGTGAGAGAGAGAGAGTGAGGGAGAGAATTATTCTCCTCTCATTTTATTTTTCAAATAAATATTTAATATAAAATTTATAAAATCGATAGAGGTCTATCTTGGATTGGTGATAATCATGACCTTTCTATTAGTGATACATTCTTTTCGATCGATACCATTTTTAATAGGTTTTATACCAAATAAAAAAAAAATCATTTGAATAATTGATAAATGATTGATAGTGGGTATGAATGACCTTTTTCCATGTTATAATTAAAAAAGAAATCGAAATATTATAAAAAAAAATATTAATTAATCGATGATGAGTATTGGAAATAATTAATTTTTAATTTACATTTTGTTAATCTAAACAAAATTGATATTGTGAAATTTTAAATAAAATACTAAAATTTTGAATCAATCATACGTAACATTCTATTATTAGAAAATGACTTATTGCTTTGTTTTATTTTTTATTTATTTTTTTTTTTTAAATTTAAGTGATGTTAATTTCAATTATACATTTTTGTAATTACATTTTATGATATCATATAATATTATTATTATTATTATTATTAAAACATATCTTTTCTTCTTAATTTTATTTAAATGCATTCATGATCGTATATCCAATTAAAAAATTGTAGGTGAGTTTATGATTAAAAAAAAATTTCTTTACAATGGTAATAGAATAATATTATAAAACAAATACAAATTAAATTAAAAAATAACATAATGATTCATAAATATGCAACAAATAAAAGGCAAACAAAAATAGAAATAGCAGAAGAGATATTTTTCTGGTCTGAGTGGTTTATATTATTTTTGTTTTGAACCGTAAATAGGGAATATATGTTCTATTGGCGGATTCTGGAGTAGAAACGTACCAATATTTTAAGTTTAAAAAAAAAAGAAAAAAAATTGAATCGTTAGTTCCTAGTTAATCTAAAAAGAAAATGGAATAATAGTATTTAAAAATTCCCCCCCCCCCCCATTATTGACATTCATTTTCTTTGAGACATAAGTTGCTTAAACGCCCTGGATTTCTATGTATTCATGAATCAAGAATCAAGTAAAGTATTTTAATATTTTAGTTTTAATTTTACTTGTAGTAGTTTATTAGAGTAATATAATACATAGATTACAGATATTTTTATTTATTGGCTATTTTGTATTCACAGTAAATTTTCCGTTATTATTTTAAAAATATTAAATAATTTCCAGAGAAAGGATGATTATATTAAATAATTATGTATAATTTGTTACCATACTTAATAACATTTATCAAATTATTTTATTCTTTGTTTAGTTAATTAAAATTATAAAACAAATGTTTTCTTTGTTTTTTTAATTATAATATATTTATTATCATTATTGTTATTCAGTACGTTTATATCCTTTTCTTTTCCATTTTGTGTTTTTTTTTTTTGAATTACATTAAATTAAAATTACATTTCTTTCTAAATATAAGAATAATTTAGAAAATGTATAATAATTATTTTTCAAATAAATTCTCAATATAAATTTATAAACAATAAATGAATTATGAAATTATGAAATCTTTTTATTTATTTATTAATTATTTTTAACAAGTTAACAAAAAAGTTCAAATACAAGTGCCAGTGTTATGTGAATTTTGTTTCATTATTTAATTATTTCTTAGAAAAGAGTTAATTAATTCAATTTCAAGTATTTATTTCAAGTATGTATTTTCTTTTTAAATTCAAATGATTTGTATTAATTTGGTTGTTAGGTTATTTTTACTTTTACTTGATATGACATTGATATAAAGAAATATTAATTTATTCTACATTTTTACCATCTCGCCAGAGATAGTATTGCGATCACGAAAATTTTCGAGGCCCTGGAGTTATTTTCACTAAGTTTGAGAAAAAAGTCTGTGTGTGTATATGTAGACAAATTTACATAAAAAAGGTTTGAGCTAGAATAATGAAATTTGGTATACGGGCATTATTCAAAATTCATAGTTTTCTATCAACTTTTGAGATATGTAGTTCATTCGGAAGAGGACCATTACCTACCACATTTTCATTTTTTTCCTCTAAACTGACCGTAAAAATAAAGATATATTTTTGATAGTTTTTTACATGATTAAAAATTGTATAAAACTGCTATATATAGAATTTCAACTTGATTGAATCGCTAAAAGTACCGGAATTAATTTTTTAAATTTTTTAACACTTTGAATGGCAACCACGCGCAAGCACATGACGAGGTGCCATCAACAAAGAGCCAAACACGCGCTGGTTTAATAAATATTATTTTTTAATTTTAATTTATAATTTTATTAATTTAATTAACTATAAATATAATAAATGTTAATTGATCCAATTCAAATTTGCGAGTCGTGTGGAGACACTCCAGATTTTTTTTTAATGTTTGTTAATTAAATTTATTTATTAATCACAATAATATTTATATTATAAATTATACTATTCATAATATATTATATATAACGGATAATCAGGGGCTATTGAAATATTTTATTATTATTATTATTATGTCATGTTAAAAAATTAAAATAGAGGTGGATGGATCCTGAAATGGAATTGCTCCCTTCATCTCGTATATCCAGCATTACATTTCATAAAACATTATTATATTTATTTTTCCTCTTAAAACACTCAATATAATACACATATTAAAAAACCTAATGCTTATTTTTTATTATTATATTCTTTGATAATTCTTTTGGCTGTTATATCAATGTAATATCTTATCTTATCTTCTTATACGAGTAAAAATTGTTTGTTTGTTTGTTTCATTGTTCTCAAAAACCGCTCTAACGATTTTTTTGAAATTCACACCCGAGATAGTATTTATAAAGAAAAATTGAGTTTTATTGATCACATCTCACGAAACTACATTTTTATTAGTTTTTTTCTTCTAAATTTAAATGTATATATGTGACGTCACAACCACCGCCTGTGAGATATATATATCTATTCTTAAAATAAAATTAAAAATATTTATATTATATTCATATATTTGATTTTTTTTTTATTTCATTAAGTTTTACATTTAAATTATTTGAAATTGTTTCACACAACGTTTTGAAGATTTATCTTTATATTCGATTCGATATATAGTAGGAGAATTAAATGACGTTATCAATTTATTATACTCCGGTAAATATTATAAAATATTTGTTTATGTTAGGAAAACATATCAAAAAAGAGAATTTACATTTTGTATGAAGGGACACAAATAATAATAATAATATATAATTAATTTACTGATTAAATTAAAAAATTGTAAAATTTTTAAAGTATATAAAAATAAATTGTATAAATTGGTTAAAGGGTCGAGTGATAGTTCGGTGTCACAGGTATATATTTTATATCAACACGCCTACTTTTCTGTTTGTATGTTATTATTTGAATGGCGATTCGGTGAATGGTTAATGGTTAATTAACGATCCATATAACATCATCGACTGGGCCGCTACCATAAGGAGTGAAAATAGTGTCGAATAGAAATAGACGATATTACTTGGATTAATCTTATTATACTAGCTAAAATTGTTTGTTTTATAACCACTTGGGGCGCTAAACAGTTTTTCAAAAAAACACTATAGAAAAAAAAATATATGTATATATTATATATTTATGTATTATTGAGGAGCACAAGTTCATTCATTTTAATCAGATTGATGCAAATGTGTAACATTTAATAATTGTAATAAATAATTAAAGAATTGTATATCAATATTTTTCAAAGGGTAGAGCGAATGCTCGGTGTCCCAGGTATTAATATTACCAGCCAAATCCAATAATAATGAATCATTTTTTTAACTTAAGTACCAGTACTTTTAACCAAATACGATGTACCACTCGGGGGTACAGGGGGCGGAGCACCCGTCCAGCTGTGAAGAGCGCCGAATTAATTTCATTAATAGTTTTACATTTAAATTATTTGAAATTGTTTCACACAACGTTTAAAAGAAGATTTATCTTTATATTCGATTCGATATATAGTAGGAGAATTAAATGACGTTATCAATTTATTATACTCCGGTAAATATTATAAAATATTATTTACTAAATATTCAAACAATATCAAATATTCAATTAGATAAAACATTTATTTGTTTTTGTGTTCTTATTTAAAATACATTTTAATTTAATCAGTAAATTAATTATATATATTATTATTGTAAATGTTATATCTATCTATGTGTCCCTTCATACATTTTGAATTCACCCATAATATATCTTATATTCTTATATACTTACTTGAATATAATTTAAAAAGTTTTAAAAGTTTTTTTTTAATATTTTATGAATTCAAATCGTCAATTGAAAATGAAAAATCCAATTATGAGATCAATTATTCATATAATTTTAAATGTTTTCGTGTTTTATAAATAAAATATTAAAAAAATAAACTTATAAACAAAATATTCTTTGAATTATTTTGAAACATTTTAGGAAACAAATTTTTAATGGGTCATTTTTAGAAATTCCATTTAACAATTATAATAAATAATTAAAAAATTGTAAAATTTTTAAAGTATATAAAAATAAATTGTACCACTCGGGGGTACAGGGGGCGGAGCCCCCGTCCAGCTGTGAAGAGCGCCGAAGGCGCTCGGACCAGCTGGTTAAATATTAAAATTCAATAAAAGCGGGAAGTGTGTATTATATATATAAATTATATTTATAACTTCTTTTAACCTTAGTGTATATAGTTTAGGATAGAGGGCTTATTAAGTATTTATTAAGTATTAATGTAAGATAAGCAGTTAGTTTAATTGTGATTGTGTATATAATATATTCTATAAATAACGTGTAATTTAATTATTCTTTTAGGTATGTATTATTTAAATGTGTAAATATTCTAATAATTGTATAATAATTGTAAATATTCTTTTAGAATTAATAAAATCACGACAAAAACGAAGAAACCTTTCTCTCATTTGAAAGCCACCTTACAAATTAAATTACCTGGAAATTTTTAGAATGGATACAAGCCGATTGGAAGAAAATAAATTATATGTACACATCATAAAAACAAATGAAAATGAATTTAGACTGGAAGGTCTTTCGCTAGATAAAATCTTATGGTATGCACTTCCAGACGAATATCAAAATTTGGCAGATCACAAGGTACTTATTCAAAAATCATCAATAAAAAACGCTATTGTGGCTATAAAACCTATTAATGGTTATCGGAAAATAGGACTTAAAATAGAAGAAAATTTAATGAAAGAATATTTCGATGAAGATGATAACCTTTGCTATAAAAATATTCCATTGGAAGAAATAAATTCAATTCAATCGGAACTAAAGTATAATCAATCTGATGAAGAAAATGTTTTAACTAAAGAAATAAATGATTTGAAGTTAAAAAAATATTTAAATGAAATAAATTTTCACGAGGTGGAAAAAAAATTTATTTTAAACAAATTTGATAAAAAACACAATCCGATAAAATGGTTTGAACAATTTGAAAAAGAATGCGAAAGACAACCAGTTTTGGAATATTTTGAGAATGAAGATGCTATTCAAGTGGTAAATTTAATAGAATTGAATGAAATAATAAAAGATCAGAAAGAAAACATAGATGAACTAAAAACAGCATGGACAAACACCGTACGACGAAATAATATTACATTCAAAAATTTAAGAGGAAAATTTAGAATATTCGTTTCAGTCAGTTTTGGCATTCAACTAATACAAAGAGTACATGAATATTATGGTCATATTGGAGCTGCACATCTGAAAGAAAGGATAAGAAAATATTATTATTTTAAAAATATGGATAAGTTGATAGATACATTTTGTAAAAGCTGTTCGATTTGCATAGAAAATAAGGTTCGTAGGAGTAGACTAATTGGTTTAATGTCAAAACTAGGCCCAGCGACAGAACCATATGAGATCATGTCTATTGACACGGTTGGTGGATTTGGAGGTAATAGATCACCAAAGAAATATTTACATATCTTGTTAGATCATTTTAGTAGATACACTTGGATTTCAACATCAGTAAGCCAATGTTCTAGAGATTTTATAAAGATGATTGACCCAATAGCAAAGAAAAACAAAATTAAAATTCTGTTAGCTGATCAATATTCGGGATTGCAATCTACAGAATTTCAAAAATATCTTACTGGGATGAATATCAAATTGATATATACCTCGATTGACTGTCCACAATCGAATGGACTTAATGAGAGGTTAAACCAGACGTTGGTTAATCGAATCAGGTGCAAGGTGAATAGTGGAGATAGAAGAGCTTGGTCGAAAATTGCGGAAGAGTGTGCGTGTGAATATAATCGCACTATTCATACAGCAACCAAGTATGAACCTGGCTATCTACTTTTCGGGAAACAATCCAGTATTTCTCCTTTCGAAATAAAAAGTGATCTATTAGAAGATAGAAGAAGAGCCTTGTTAAATTCTTCAAAAAAACTTTGAAATAAACAAGAGAAGATTTGACAAGAACAGAAGAGAGTATGAATTTTCTGATGGGGATGAAGTTTATAATGGAAATAAACTAAATAGGAAAAAATTGGATAAAGTAAGAATAGGTCCTTATAAAATTTTAAAAAGAATTTCTTCCTCGATATATAAAGTTAATTGGGGGAAAAAGGGAAAACTTGTTCATTCAAGCAAATTATCACCTTTTCAGTGAAAAAGTGACCTTTGGGGGGGAGGTATAAATTATATTTATAACTTCTTTTAACCTTAGTGTATATAGTTTAGGATAGAGGGCTTATTAAGTATTTATTAAGTATTAATGTAAGATAAGCAGTTAGTTTAATTGTGATTGTGTATATAATATATTCTATAAATAACGTGTAATTTAATTATTCTTTTAGGTATGTATTATTTAAATGTGTAAATATTCTAATAATTGTATAATAATTGTAAATATTCTTTTAGAATTAATAAAATCACGACAAAAACGAAGAAACCTTTCTCTCATTTGAAAGCCACCTTACATATATATATATATATATATATAATATTTGTTTTTTATTATTAATTTATTTATTTTGATGAAAGCAGATGAAATGCTTGTGTGCATTTTTCTTTCCATAGTCTTTTTATCTTCTATATATATAAAAGGCAATGTCTGTGTGTCTGTGTGTCTGTCAAATACTCAAAAACTACCCGTCCGATTACGTTGAAACTTTAAGGGATTGTTGTGGGCATCCCAGGGAAGGTTTTAGTGTAGTTAAATCCAAAATTAATTTATCCAAAATTAATTTAATTAGTAATATTTTGGTAAAAGTATGTAGTGTCACAAAACTATCGACAGATGGCGCTACATATAAACTTAAACATTCAAATATTTTTAACTTTTTTTAAACTGTCAAAAATAACATACCCATAATAACAGTTGTAATAAAAATAGAAATATAAATCTCAATGTAAGTAAAATATTGAATCGTTTTATTTATATTGTTTCAATTATTGTTTGAATATATATTAAATTTATATATAGATTTATTAATTATAATAATAAAAACCAAAAAAAAGTGCAATTAAAACTAAAATTTCAATTATATTCTTTTAATACATTATTATTATTATTATTAAGTGTTCAGTTATCATATACGTAGATATGTATACAGACACACATGCAAATATTGGGAAACATCCGGTGGAAGACCAAAGATCAAGGTGGGTGGACAATGAAGGAAGGGACATGGGAGAGATGGGACAGGGTAGGATTTGGTTGTAGCCCAGGATAGGGACTCTTAGAGAAAAGTGGATGCTGCGGCTAAGAACTTTCGAAAACTGTATAGACACAGAGTTAGATAAATATAACATATACAATAATAATATATAATTAATTTACTGATTAAATTAAAATATATTTTCCAAGAAAACAAATATATGTCTTATCTACTTATACTGATTGAAACAAAATGGATATGAAAACCTTTTACATACAGACTTTCAACCAAATACTATATATCACTCGGGGGTACAGGGGGCGGAGCCCCCGTCTAGGTGTGAAGAGCGCCTGGAAGGCGCTCGGAGCAGCTAGTAATATATATATACCATATATATACTTCTCTTTATGAAATTATTTTTTTTTTTAATTTCAAATAATTATCGAGTAGAATGAATCGTTGCATAATGGTAAATTGAAATTATAATTTTTGAAACCCAAAATTTTAACATAATTAAAATTTTTGTTAAATTATATTAGTTAAATGTGGAAGAGTCCAGGAATGAATATTAACAATTTATTTATTTTTATAAATATAATTTAGAATTATTCCAAAGTTATATTATTTAAAATTAATATTTCATTTATAATACAATATGTCACATTTAGCTAGTTTAATTAATCCACTAAAGTCAACTCTTTGGACATTTAAATTTATTTTGAAAAAAAAAAAAAAATTAAGAAATATATTATAATAATTTTTGAAAGAATAATAATTAATAAATCTAAAAAGATTGTTGAATTTTGTGAAAATATTTAGACAAGAAACAAAAAGGATATTAGATGAAAAGACCAAAATATCTGATCTAGATGATGACAAGCTTCAAAGACAATACCGACAAAAAAAAAAATGTTTAAAAGGGAATAATCTGGAAGCAAATAAAGAAGGGTAGACATATCTGTTTAAAAAGAAAGACTTAACTTAATAAGAGTGAAGCAGAATGTGAAAAGGATTTTATAAAAAGAAAAAAGAAAAATATTTTCAATTTATTTTCAATAAGTACAAAAAGAAAACGATCTAAAATAATATCAATAAATTCTAAAAGATGTTCCTGAATTCTTTATAAACCACATTCATAAAATTTTTTTAAAAAATTACTACTACCATATGTATTATTAAAGTAAGTGTTTTTCTAATGAAAGAAAATTAAATTAAACATTCCCACATTTTATTTTAGTTAAATAGATTAATATTTTTTTAAGAAATATGTTAATTTTCGTTAAGGAAATATCTAAATTTATTGATTATAATTTTTGATTGGATAGTGATGTAGAAATAGATTTTTTAAAGAATTAAAATATTATTAATACATGTATCTGACAATCAGCTAATTTTATAGATAAACTAGCTAATGTTTATCTGGAAGGATACACCCCCCTCTTAGTTGTATTTTTTAAAAGTGAATTATCTTAAAATATACACACAATATTATGATAATATTTTATTTACCGTTTTTAAATCATCATTTTCAAATAATACATTACTCAACTTACTTATAAAATTATTATTATATCATTAATTATGTTATATATATAAAACAGTTTTATATTTTTATAGAAAATTTTTTAAAATTATTTTTTATTTTTTTTTTTTTTGATATACCTTCTGGTTCTAAAAGGACTAGGCTCTTAAACATTTCCGACCTTTTTATTTTTTCAATTTGGTTCTCAACCACTGTGCCGCGGCAATTTTGTGTGCCGCGAGATTATATAAATGTGCCGCCAAATTATTACAAATGTAAAGAGGTTCTTAAACATTTCCGACTTTTTTATTTTTTAAATTTGGTTCTAAAAAAAAAGATAAAAAGTTTTTGGGACCACTTTTTTCAATGTGGTAAACTTTTACACTATTTTTACACTATTTTTAAGCCGTTAAAAGTGTACCGGGGTAAAAAAAAGGTTGAGAAACACTGCCTTATATAATAATAACTTGACTATAAGTTCTATTACAATAAGATTTATATACTAAATAAAATCAAATTATTATTTTTAAAAAATGAGCTGTGGCCAGGCACAGAACCGACCTACGATTTAAAATAAATTAATTTTGTAACGGATGTATATTTATTATATATATATATGACAAAGTCACCCCAGGCGCTGTTGCATGACTGAATGGCAACGTCTAGGGGATTCCGACGACGGTTGGTGACTTGTCATTATATAGACAGTCAGATGCTAACCTTCTTTGTGTAAAGACGTGTTATCTTGTCTCCACGTTCTTATATAAAGACGTGTTTTGATGATCCTCCATGCTGGATGGATCTTTTGTGACTCCCATGGTGGAGAAGTAATATAATATTTCTTATAATTATACATTTTCTTTGACTCCCATGGTGGAGAAGTAATATAATATTTCTTATAATTATACATTTTCTTTTAAACAACCGTTTTTCAATTTAACTTAAACTACATCCTTATTGACCAGTCTCATTAAATCTGCTTTACCCCTGAGTATAGTATGGCGCCCAAGTAATCTCATCTCTGCTGGACCATTGGAGGAAAGGTAGTTTGTTCTCTGCAGCTGCGGGTAATATTTTCCCCCTTCAAGAAGATATCCACCTGCCTACCTGTGGAGACCTTAAACTCCTTTTTTCCCTCTCCACATAAGATCCATTTTTCCCTCTCCCATTTCCCCTCTTCTCTCTTCTATCACATTTTCCCTCCCTTCTCTCCCCCTTCTTCCCTCCTCCTTGTAAGGGGCCTGTTGGCATCCACTGTGGGCCTCCCCCCTTACAAATTGACGCCCAACGTCGAGGCCTGTTTTCCCCACCCCTGTGAAGGCAATAAGTGATATTAGTGCAAATAATTTGTGAATATTAATCAACCATATGGTGACACTCGCCCTAAGGAACAACCACACTTAAGTACATTTATATATATTTTTTTTTCTTTTGGTTTTAAAACCTATGATTTTTTTTTTTATTTTTCTTTCTATTATTTATACTTTGTTTGAGAATTGAATTTTTTTTTTCTCTCTTTCTCAGTTACATTGACATTGTATTATTATTATTATTATTTTTTATTTTTACTTTCATTGTATTTATTTATTATTTAGTTATTAGGATTTATATTTAATTTAATATTCAATTTATATATTTTTATTTTTATATTATAGTTTTTTTACATACAATTAATTAATTATTATAATTAGTAGTATATTGTGGTATATAATTTATTGTTAAGAAATGGCTTTCCTCACTAGAGCACGTAAGGAGGATTTAATAGTTTTGGCTGATGAATTGGGCATTGAAATTAATAATTCAATGAAAATTATTCAAATTAAAGATGCTATATTAGCACATGATGATTTTGATGATGAGATAGCTCAGGGTATCCTCAATTCTATTGTAGAACAGAGAGTTGAAAGGCTAGAGTTAGAAAAAATTAGACTTAACTCACCTCATCACAACCCTCCACCTGTAGGAGCCCCCTTTCCCCAAATAGATTTAGCCAATCGCCTCCCAAAACTTAATAAAAATGATGATATTAATTCATACTTAATGGTCTTTGAAAGACAGATGAATTTTTTTAAAATACCTCAAGAAAATTGGGTATCTTATTTATCTACAACCCTCCCTTTAGACCTAGTAAGGTTGTTATATAGAGAATCGGATAAAAATTTAATGGATTTTAATTATATTAAAACCCTTTTGATGCAAAGATTTAAAATCACTAAAGAAAAGATGCGTCAATTATTTTACAACAGTAAAAAATGTCCCACTCACACGTGGACTGATTTCTATCATAGCTTATTGGTTCATTTTGAATCATGGATAAAGGAATTGAATATTAATAACTTCGAGGCATTAAAGGATTTAATTATTACAAATCAATTAAAAACTCACGTGTCATCACAATGTCGTGAGCACTTTTTAGATGAATGGGAAACATTAAATAAGCCTCTTGAATTAATAAAAAAACTTGAAAATTATGACAACCTCCGAAATACGGATGGCAAAATTGTAAATAAAGTAGCCCCCCGTGGCACGGATACCGTTTCTATGGAGAAACCTTTTAAAAATGTAAAAAAATGTTATGGATGTGGGAAAATAGGTACTATTAAGCCCAAATGCACTGATTGCAATCCCCAATTAAAAACTAATAAAGTAGATCCTACTTTTAATTTTAGTAATACTATCAAAATATCTTCAAATGAACAAAAAGGATTTCTCCCTCTCCTCCCCATTCAAATAGGCGATGCCACGGGTACGGCATGTGCTGACTCTGGTGCCTCTCATTCCATAGGGAGTGAAAAATTATATAATATTTTAAAAAATAAAAATGTTACATTTTATAATAAATCAGTAACTATTAGTTTAGCTGATGGCTCTAGCCAAGAGCATCAAGTAGATTTAATTGAATTACCTATAAATATTAAAAATAAAATAGTGCCCACCAGGCTGATGTTTTTTCAAAATCAAAAAATCCCCAGAACCTTATTGGGAAATGATTTTTTAAAACAAGCAAGATTAATTATTGATCTTTGTTCAAACCAATGGTATTTTAATAATGGAAAGAAATTAAAATACCCCTTTGAGAAAGAGGAACCACTTATCGCCTCTGAACCTCACAAAATTCATTATTTATCGAATATTTTAATTACTAACAAAATGTTAAACGTCTCCCAAAAGCAGAAATCGAATCCCTTATTGAAGGAATCCAATAATATCTTTACTGCAGGGGGAGAGCCTACACCTTTTGGTGAGCACATAAATGGACAGGTGATTTACAATGACAACTTCGTCCCAGAAATCACCCCTTATCTAAAGAGATTCGCAAATAATTTGAAAGTTATAAATGAAAGAATCGAATCTAAGCAATTAAAAAATAAGAATTACAATGATAAAAAACACCAACAAGGTCCTATTTATAAATTAAATGACAAAGTATGGGTTAATACTCATTATTTGAGTGATAAGAAAAAAGGCATCACTGCCAAATTTGCTCCTAAGAGAGATGGGCCCTATAAAATAATAAAAATTGTTTCTCCCGTATCATACACTGTGGCAGCACTAGATGATCCTAATACCCCTTTAGGTACCTATCATACTTCTATGTTGACCCCATGTCGTTTAGATAATATAAACCCAATTAGAACAATTAAAAAGAGAGGTCGACCTCGAAAGGGTGACTCTAATTAATTATTAAGATTATTGTATATTTTTCTTTGATTTTTGTGAACTTTTTTATATTATTAATTGTTTAATTAATTATTAAGATTATTGTATATTTTTCTTTGATTTTTGTGAACTTTTTTTTTTATATTATTAATTGTTTAATTAAGTATTAAGATTATTATGTGTTTTTCTTAAATTTTTGTGAATATTTTCAATTTTTCTAGTTAAGTATTAAGAATTATTATATCCTTTTCTTTAATCTTTATGAATTATTTTTTTTTTTTGTATTATTAAATATTGTTTTTCGCTTTTCTCTTTTTCTGACTCCTTCGTTGGGACTTCTTCAGGAGTCAGAGGGGGAGGATGTAACGGATGTATATTTATTATATATATATATAATAATGTTATATATTCAGGTTTTAGGTTAAATAAGCTATAGCCGATTTGTCTGAAACTAAACATTATTTATTAAAAAATAAATACAAAATATAATAATATAAAACTTCTTACCTAAACAAATTGGTTTTTATAGCAATTAATTTGGGTTACAATATAATATGCATCATAATATATAATAATTTGTTTAACACGTTTGAAATGCCTTAAAATATAATGAACATATAATAACTATCTAGAGTTGGTTACCAACTTATAAACATAATTCCTATCTTGGACTCATGGTGACCAACCCAAATAAAATAATAATATAATATTATTATTATCAAGCAATAATATTATTTTATTATTTTTACATCTCCCCACCCGAGAAACAATTCGCAGAATTGTCTTAAGAAAGTCCTTCATAGGGTATAAGCTTGTTGACATGGTATGAGTTTGATTCATTCTTTCTTCCATCCTTCACTTCGTATATTGAATTTGATTTTTTTTTCACTATCTTATAGGGTCCATCCCTAATTGGTTCAAGCTTATTCCTATTTAATTTATTTCCCCTATCTACATACACCTGATCACCAATATTGAACGAATAATCTCGCCTTACTTTGTCCACCCTTAGTTTATTTCTAATGTGGTATTTTTTTGAATTTTCCAATGCTTCCATTCTATCCTTAAATAGGTCTCTTTTAATTCGAAGTGTCCGAGGTACTATAGTTTCTTCTTTACCTGTTAAAAGATAGCTTGGGGAAAATTTTGTGACACTGTGTATAGTATTGTTATATTCATTTGTACATTCTATTGCCAAAGTTGACCACGATTTTCGTGTGTCTTTCTGTATTTTACACCTGATCCTATTTACAAGTGTCTGGTTTAATCTTTCATTCATGCCATTTGAAAAGGCACAGTCGGTGGCCGTGAAAACCAATGTGATTTCATTCTCTCGAAGGAAATCTTTAAATTCCCAGGAATTTATGCTTGGGTATTTGTCTGCCAATATCATTTTAATTTTATGCTTTCGTATTATCCCCTTCAGGAAATATATTATATCCTTAGCTTTCTGACCTTCAGATGGGTATACATAGGCATATCTCGTAAAGTGGTCTACTAATAGGTGTAAGTATTTTTTTGTTGATCGATTACCAGCGAATCCTCCAATTGTGTCAAGGGACATTATTTCATATGGTTCGGTAGCTGGTCCTAGCTGCGATAGAAGGCCTATTTCTCTACTTCTTCGGGACTTATTTCTCTTGCATACTTCGCATCTATCACAATATTTCCTTATTAGTTTGTCCATGTTTTTAAAATAGTAAAATGGACGTATCTTCGCAGTTACATGACCTACTCCGATATGTCCGAATTTTTCATGAACTTTTTTTATCATGTCCATGCCAAAATCATTTGAAATAATTATTCTTTCTCTATTTCTTAATCTTTTGTATACAATGTTCCCTCTTTCTATTGTGTGTTTTTCTTTCAAAAAATTTTCTCTGTTTCTTTCTTGGTCCCGATTTAGTTCTTCGATTGATATTAGATTCACTATCTGAAGAATTTCATCCGTGTTTTCAAAATATTCAAGTACCGGATTCCTAGAAAGTGCATCTGCCTCTTGGTTTGATTTTCCAGGGGAATATTTTATTGTGAAGCTATATTGCGACAAGTAATATACCAAATCACCTAGCTCTTCGTCTGTGCGGGATTTCACTTTTAAGTTTTCTAAAGGTTTATGGTCACTAATCACTGTGAATTTTATTCCCAGTAACCAGTGTTGCCAAAATTTTAGAGCTTCTTTTACAGCTAAACATTCTAAGTATATTGCCTTTCTTTTGCTTTGTGTGGGGCTTAATTTTTTTGAAAAATATCCTACTGGATGCAGTTCCCCATCATCCTGTATTTGTTTCAGAATTGCTCCAATCCCTATTCCACTTGCATCAGTAAAGACAAATGTCGCACGATTTGGATCAAATATTGCCAGTATCGGGCTTGTGCATAAATATTCCTTTATTTCTTTAAATGCTTTTTCTTGTTCTTCATTCCACTTAAAAGGAATGTTGGTTCTCAACAGATTATGGATAGGTTCTAACAAATTAACACTGTCTGGTATATATTTGTGGTAGAAATTAATCTTCCCTAGAAATTGTCTTACATTTTTCCTATTCTTTGGTGTTGGGAATTCTTTAATTGATATTAGATTGTCGTTGTTGGGTTTCACCGTATTATTCCCAATGATGTGTCCTAAGTATTTAACCGAACTCTTAGCGAATTCACATTTTGATAGCTTCAAAAGGAATCCTTCTTGTTTAACTGTTCTCATGACTTCTTCTATATGGTTTAAATGATCTTTGAAGTCTTTTGAGAAAATTAATATATCATCTATGTAGTTTACACAGAAATCTTGTAAATTATTCCTTCTGATAGCGTTAGTGAGAGTGCGTTGAAAGACTGCTGGCGAGATTTTTAAACCAAATGGAAGGCATGTCCATTGGTAATGTCCGCTTTGTGTCACAAAGGCTGTTTTATATCGGTCTTTGTGTCTCACCGGAATCGACCAGAACGCTGAGTTTATATCTAGCACTGTGTACCAGCTACAGTTCCTTGTTTTAACCACGATGTCCTCAATTCTCGGAAATGGTTGAGATTCAGGAACCAGAATCTTGTTTAATTCACGGAAATCAAGGCATAGCCGGCTTCGTTTGCCTTCATCTTTCTTAAAGGCTAGAGTCACAGGTGCTCCAAATGGCGATTCGGATTCTTCTATTAAACCTCTATCTAATAACCCCTTTATTTGTCTCTCGATTTCTTTTTGATCTATGATTGAGCATCTGTAGGGTTTCTTCGAGATGTATTTATTTTCAATTAATTTTAAGTGAGCCTCTGTATTTTTAACTCTGCCTACATCGTACTTATTTTGTGCGAAACTCTCCGAGCTTTTCTCTAGTATCGCTTTTAATTTATCATTTTTTAATTCGTCTAAATGACTTAATTTTTCATGAAATTCAGCCACATTTATTTTATTGTGACTATTTTTTGTTTCAATCTTATAAATCTCTATTTTCTCTTTATCCGTTCTTTGGAATATTCTTAATTCTTCATTTTGAATTAACTTAAATTTCTTTATGGCATCAAGTCCAAGTAGTAAATCATAGGAGAATTCGTTATTTTTTATAACATATGCATTTAAATTTTCTTCTATATTGCCTATTTTTAAAATAATATCCGCCCGGGCTGAACTGAAACTAAATCCATTTATTGTTTTCAATGCATTTCTATTTTTAACGAGATTTGATTTTAAAAATTTTATAAATTTTTCACTTATCAGACTCACGTTTGATCCACTGTCGTAAACAGCTGTTATTTTCTTTTCATTGTTTAGTAGTACTTTAATCTTGATTAATGAATTTAGTTTCCCCGGGTTTTCTAGTTTAAAGCTTCGTCTTCTTCCACTTCATTTACCTCGTTTAAATTTATTTTTCTTTCTTTGGCATGTATATCTCTGTTTCTACATACTGAAGGTTTGTGATACCTATTATAGAATCCGTGTCTCTCACATATATAGCATGGTTTTTTTTCTTCAATTCTTATTTGAGGATGGCGTGCATTTTCCTTCTGTTTAAAATTATTATTTGGGCTTACCGAATTTATTCTTGAGCTTTTTATTGCATCTTCTTGAATTCCCAGTTCTTCAAAAAGCTTGTCAATTGTAGTGATGTTTTCACGGTTTAGTTTGTTTTGGACATCTATGGGTAGACCTACAACAATCATGTTTATTTGGGATTCTTCGATATTCTTTTGAGCTTCCAAGCATAGTTTTCTCTTTGTAAGTGCATAATCTATTATGGAACCTCCTAAAAATTTATAATTATAAGCATTCCTAATTTTAGACCAACCTCTATTTGCAAACACTGTTGTAAATGAATTCTTCCATTCACTCCAATTTTTGATTCCCTTTGTCCTTACATTATTTTCGTACCAGTCTTTTGACGATCCTTCTAGGAAAAACTTCAGAGCTTCAATTTTATTGTTATCCTCTTCTATGTAATTTCTATGACATTCCTTCTCAAAATTATTAATCCATTCTCCGGCCTCTTGAGTTTTGTTGAACTTTTCCAATAAAAATTTTTTTTCTATATCACACATTTTTATTTCACCTCTCTTTAACTTTAATTCAAGTTCTTCAATTTTTCTCAGGAGTTTTGGATCCGGATTGCTTTCTAATCTTCTGCCTTGGCATTCTTCCAAAGGAAAATTTTTATAGCACACGTTTTCTTCCTCGTCGAAATATATTTTCTTTAATTCATCACATATTTTTACAGCAACGGTCCTATAACCATTCACTTGACGTATTGCTTGCATCGCCCTTATTATTACATTTTTCTTCATAAGCACCGCGTGTTCTTCTATATTTCTTTCTTCTGATGGTAAACAAAGCCAGTTTTCTTTGTCTAAAGACAATCTCTCAATTTTAAATTTCTCTTCGTTTATCTTCACTATTTCGAAAAAAATCCTCTCGTCCATCTTTATTTAGCGCAAAAAACCAATTTATAATAATGTTATATATTCAGGTTTTAGGTTAAATAAGCTATAGCCGATTTGTCTGAAACTAAACATTATTTATTAAAAAATAAATACAAAATATAATAATATAAAACTTCTTACCTAAACAAATTGGTTTTTATAGCAATTAATTTGGGTTACAATATAATATGCATCATAATATATAATAATTTGTTTAACACGTTTGAAATGCCTTAAAATATAATGAACATATAATAACTATCTAGAGTTGGTTACCAACTTATAAACATAATTCCTATCTTGGACTCATGGTGACCAACCCAAATAAAATAATAATATAATATTATTATTATCAAGCAATAATATTATTTTATTATTTTTACATATATATGACAAAGTCACCCCAGGCGCTGTTGCATGACTGAATGGCAACGTCTAGGGGATTCCGACGACGGTTGGTGACTTGTCATTATATAGACAGTCAGATGCTAACCTTCTTTGTGTAAAGACGTGTTATCTTGTCTCCACGTTCTTATATAAAGACGTGTTTTGATGATCCTCCATGCTGGATGGATCTTTTGTGACTCCCATGGTGGAGAAGTAATATAATATTTCTTATAATTATACATTTTCTTTGACTCCCATGGTGGAGAAGTAATATAATATTTCTTATAATTATACATTTTCTTTTAAACAACCGTTTTTCAATTTAACTTAAACTACATCCTTATTGACCAGTCTCATTAAATCTGCTTTACCCCTGAGTATAGCATGGCGCCCAAGTAATCTCATCTCTGCTGGACCATTGGAGGAAAGGTAGTTTGTTCTCTGCAGCTGCGGGTAATATTTTCCCCCTTCAAGAAGATATCCACCTGCCTACCTGTGGAGACCTTAAACTCCTTTTTTCCCTCTCCACATAAGATCCATTTTTCCCTCTCCCATTTCCCCTCTTCTCTCTTCTATCACATTTTCCCTCCCTTCTCTCCCCCTTCTTCCCTCCTCCTTGTAAGGGGCCTGTTGGCATCCACTGTGGGCCTCCCCCCTTACAATTTCAAAATATCAAAATAAAAAAAAAATATTTTTAAAATTGAATTGAAATAACCAAATTATATTATCTTAGTGTTTATTTTTAGTTTAATTATTCAATGATTAATTACTATTACTACTACTTTTAAGTGAAATATTAAATTAATACTTTGTAAACTACCACTTCCGGTTAGCGGATAAACACAAAAAATTGATGAATATATTCTACTAATGCATTAAGTAAATATATCAAATTTTATAAAAATGCGTTGATCTGTTCAAGCTGTACACGTCTATACAAACATACAACGGACGGACGGACAGACCTCATGCTAAAAATACTTTTTTCTGTTAACAAAATTCATGATTCCTGGAGATATATAAATATCTTCACATGTGAAATTTGGTGTGAAAACAATACCCTCCATTCTTATCGTCGGTCGGTAAAAAATCGGTTTAATATAAACAAAAATATTTATTTAAGTAATAATAACTTTATTAATAAAAATTATTTTTAATTCAATAGAGTATAATACATTTAAACGAATCAAATAATATAGAATTTACAATCATTTCGTTTTTCTTTGGTCATTTATTTCAATAAAAATATTAAAATTTTTCCAAAAGTATATCTGATTACTAAACAGGGGATCAAATTAGACGTTATAAAACCTATTTATTCCATGAAAAGGCTGTTGGTGGTTTGATTTGACTAATTACCAATTTGATTAAGTTAATAAATGCCTAAGCCTGTCTAAAGAGCAACATCAATACAACCAATTAACTAGAATAAAAGAAAAACATTCAAATGGACTTTTCAGTTTATATAAAAAATATTTCCTTTAAAATCATTTTTTTTTAATTATTTAATAATTTTATTTGCCTTAAGAAGGCATAAAGATTTTAAAGATGGAAACATCAAATTATTTTATTAAAAAAAATAAGTAATTAAAAGAATTAAAAGTTAGTATTCAATCAAAAACAATATATATATATATATATATATATATATATATATATTAATTTAATTAATTATAGAATGTTAATAATTTTAGAATAGGAAGAAGCTATACAACATTGGAGACCAATGCTATTTTGTTCAATTATTATCAATTATTATTTTCATTTACGGATTCAGGACAATTATATATATATATATATATATATATATATATATATTTAAATGGAATTTAATTAATGAACCCAAAAATATGAAAATTAAATTTTAATTAAAACTTGTGTGTGTAGAAATATGCCCGTAGTAATATAAACTAAAATATTTCAAACTTGAAATTTAATTTATTTATAAGAACTAAAAATATTTTTTGAAATTGATCAACCAGAAGAATCGGTAGTTGTCATTTATTAACAAAAAATATTTTTTTTATAAATAGTGAGGTTCCATTTGGGTTTGAAATTTTATATTATTTAGCACACTCTTTAAAGAACCACATAAGTAAAAAGGTTGACAATCTTTGTTCTAGTTAGACTAACAACAAAATTGTTGTTCCATCTATAATTGATTATATTTTATAAAAAATAAATTTATTTTAGTATTCTTTGAATGTGAACGATAGTAAATGATTTCACTTACGATTTTTCCATCTTGGAAAAATGTCACTTATTTCCTTTTCATTTTGAATCAATTTTATCATAACATTTCAAAATATAAATTTTTTTCAAAAGTATATTTTATTAAATGAAATCACAAAAAATTTAAAATTATATTTCGAAAATGGATGAGAAAATTTTTCATTATTCAATTTCAAACAAACTATTTTCTGTTACATTTAAATAATGATAAATTTGTAAAGAAAATAATTTATATAATTAAATCACAGTTCCCTTGAATGAAATAAGGATTTTCCAATTTGTAAATTTGTCAACGAGATCTAAATTAATTGAAAAATAGCTCTTTAAATTTCCTTTTCTATTTGAATGATTTTCAAATGTTTGTGTTTATTTTAGATATATATATATATATATATATATATATATGAATGGTCTGTATTTGTTGATTAAAAGGTTCCTTAGCTAAAAAACATATCAATGAAAGTTTGTTTGAATGGAAGCAATCGAAATTCTAATTGTTGATTTAATTAATAACGAATTCAATATTTTATTAGAAGTAAATTTAAATTTTTAATAAATATTTACTAATTTACCAATCTTTTTTATTGATATATATATATATATATACAAATATTCTATATTTATTCAGTTTGAAAAATAATTGAAATCAATTGGTGGAATGGACATTTTCTCCCATTAATTTTTTGCAATCAACTTTTAACGTAAAAAAATTATATCATTTTTGAAAACAATTTTAAATAATCAAAGTATAAGATATAATGTTTATATATCATCATTATTTTTACTTAATTCTATTCTATTCTATTTATCTCTCTTTCTATTCATTGTATGTATCAACATCGAAGATATTTTTAATTATTATTATTATTGAATCTTATTAAATTTACTAAAAAAATACATAAACAAGAACTAATATTTTATTATACAAATTAATTTTTAATTTATTTAATTCTTTTATGTCTAAAATTTTTTTTATATATAGTTATTTTGATTTTAAAAATTAGTAAATAGTTTTTTGTATTTTTTCTATTTATTTTCATTTGACAATGAAGTAGCTAAAATCTGGATGAAATATTAATTAAAATTTTAATATTTTTTTACGTATACATACATAAAAATATATTATAAAAAATCATATGTATTTAATAATTTATTTTATATTAAATAGAGCATAGGTTCTTAAACTTATGTACTCCACGGACCCCCACTTGAAAAAATTTTTTTTGACGGACCCCCATCACAACTTTAGGTACTTTACGTCATTTTATTAATTAATTTCTGGCTTACGATCTCATAAGGACAAGGATATATGATGAATATTTCTAACAGTGATTGGTGAATAACGATTTTTTTGCATATTGTAGAACACATTTTATTAGAAATTATAATATTGAAGAAAGAAAATACAAACATTGTCATAGCAACAAATCTCACAAATTATAATGGGTACTTACATTAAATTCATATAAATATTTTATAATTTTTTTCAGAAAATATTAAATAAGAAATATTTTAAAAAATAACTGCATCTATCTCATTAAATATAACTTACATATTTAATGAGATGTATGCAGTTGTTTTCTTGAAACAAGAATCTCAATATCTGGCTTAATATTGGAAACTTTTAATCTAAGATCCGGCTCTACATTTAATTTGTTTCTATATTTAGACTTAATATAAAATAGTACCGAAAAAGCTTGTTCGCATAAATATGTTGTGCAGAATGGAATCAAGTGTTGAAGTGCTTTATTTGCAAGCGCAGGATAATCTGACCTGAGAAGTAACCAAAAGTTGCTCAATTCAGTTTTGTTAAATTTTAGTTTATAAGTTGTATCACATGATAATTCCACGAGAATATCTTGTTCAGGTGCAGATAAATGTTTAGCATTTGTAATTTCCATATTAAATGGATCTCTGATCCAGTTATTGCAAGGATCAGGAGTAGAAAAATACTTCCTGAAGTTGCTTTTCAAAGTAATTAAATGTTCAACAAATAATTGACGCGTTTGATTAAGCAATTTTTCACTGGAGCTTTCTATGAAATCATTGAGAGTTGGAAAAGACTCATATACACCGTTCTGGATGCGTTTCGACCACAAGTCGATTTTTTTAATCATTGCTTCTATTTTATCTTCAACTTTAAATATATTTACAACAGTACCTTGCAGGCTCAAATTAAGTTCGTTCAATTTTGTAAAAATATCAGTCAAGTAAGCCACCTTAGCTAACCAGATAAAATCATTGAAACATTCGGTCAGTTCAAAATGCGCATCTATTAAAAACAATCGTATTTCATCTCGAAGCTCAAAAAGGCGAATGAGTACTTTCCCGCGGGACAACCAACGTACATCTGTATGTAATAATAAATGTGTATGTTGACTACCCATTTCCTCACACAAAATTTTAAAAACTCTGGAATTAAGTGGACGAGCCTTAATGAAATTGACAATTTTAACTACTTCGTCTAATGTTCTTTTCAAATCTGGTGACATATTTTTGGCTGCTAATGATTCTCTGTGAATGCAGCAATGATTCCAAACAACCTGAGGCGCAACATTTTTAATAAGAGCAATCAATCCAGTTCTTGTACCTGACATTGCACGAGCACCATCAGTGCAAATTCCAACACATTTTGGCCACTCTATTTCATTTTCGGTTATAAAATTATTCAAACTGTTAAATATGTCATTAGCTGTCGTTCGTGAAGGTAGTGAATCACAAAACAATACATCTTCTTGTATTTGATTTTCAAACTCATATCTAATGAAAGCTAACAAATTGGCATTATTAGTGACATCAGTACTTTCATCCAATTGTAATGAGTAATAGTGACTTTTGCGCACTCTCGATATTAATTCTTCTTTTATATTACATGACATGTCTTCAATCCTATTCTTAACCGTATCATTTGATAATGAAATCAAATTTATATCGTTTGCTGCTTTAGTTCCTAACATTATATTTGTAATTACTTTTGTAGCAGGAAGAATTAATTGCTCTGCTATATTATGCGGCTTTCCTGCTTTAGCAATAAGTAGAGCTACTTCATATGATGCCATTACTGCTTTCTTACTCATACCACCAGATCCCGTCTTTACCATCAATTTCTGACTTGAATTAAGTTCTTCATTTTTCATTTTAAAAAATTCGATAGACTTACTAACATGCTCGCTGTGCTTTGTTTGTAAATGACGTCTGAGATTAGCAGGTTTCATACTTTCATTGGATAAACTTTCCTGACATAGAACGCAGACTGGTCTTTCCACATCATTGTTGCAAATATAAGTAAATCCAAATGATAAATAATCATCCGAATATTTTCTAGTTTTGCGTTTCTTGGTAGAGTTTGCTGTTGATGCCTCATCATCTGATTCTTTCCGTTTCTGTGTTGAACCAGTTTGTAGCCAACGATCCATTTTATGGAGTAATTTATTAACATTGAACTACAATAATATAAATATAATATAAATATAATATAAATATAACGAATTATTATTTACTAGCTATGTTTTAATATGATTTTAAATGAATGTTTTAATATCATTTTAAATGAATGTTTTAAATCATTTTAATAAATGTTTTAAATCATTTTAAATAAATGATTTAATATCATTTTAAATGAATATTAATTTATATAATAAATATATTTCGTAATTTGATTCTAAAATATTATTAATTTCGTAATTTGATTCTAAAATATTATTAATTTCGTAATTTGATTCTAAAATATTATTAATTTCGTAATTTGATTCTAAAATATTATTAAAATAAATATTTTTTATTCATAAAACTAACTTATACTTACTCTCAAAAACAGCCTTTCTGGGAAATTGCAAAATGTGTTTAGTGTTTTTATAAAATAATGATCATGCAAATTACACTAAAAATTAAAAAAAATTATTAGCTATAATAAACTATTATTAGCTATAATTTAATTATAATTAATTAAATTAATAAAAATAATTTAAAGATACAACTCGTTGAGAAATGAACTTATAATTAACATTAATAAAAATAATTTAAAGATACAACTCGTTGAGAAATGAACTTATAATTAACATTTGCTTTAAAACTGTTTAAAACCCCAGAGTGGACGCTGACAATTTGGGTTTTTCCGGGTAAGACTGTCCCCTCCCCTGGTTTTCCCCAATAACAAAGAGAAAGAAAATTCCCTTATATGCCTCCCCTTCCGAGCCCCTAAGAGGGGTTATTTTAAAGGAACAATCGAAAAATGATTTTAAATGAATGAATGGATGAAAATTCAAATTTTATATATAGTTTTTTATATATGTTTATTTATTCACAAAAAATTAATTGACATAATTATCAATTTAATAAAATAAAATAGTATTATTAATAGTATTAAATTATAGCCGTAATTCTCTAGGAGGATATAGTTACACAATGAACTTTAAATATTTATATATGTATATATTTTTACGATGATTTTTTTCCGAGGACCGCGGACCCCCAGTAAAGGCTTCGCGGACCCCCAGGGGTCCGCGGACCACAGTTTAAGAACCACTGAAATAGAGCATTAAAATTGAAACAATTTTATAAATAAAATTCATTCTAATTGATTCTTTTATTGTATACCTTAATAAGAATCTAATTTAACGAGTAAAATAACGACAAAAGAATTCGTTATTTTATTTTATTTTTTTTTTTTCATTCAATGTTGTTACTTGTTAATGTAATTTGACTGCCCACAGCGTAAACGCCGTTTATGAAACCTTCTCGTTAATTATTATAAAATAGGACAATAATAAAAAAAAATTGTCTTTTATTATTGAATATTACATATCCTAGATAGTAATTATTTGCGATTTTCTCTCTATTAAATGAAAAAAATACCTCCTTTACTATCGTCTGTCGGTAAAAATAGAACTGAAAACACGATTGATATTTATAATATACCAATGGCCATTAATTATTATTATTATTATTATTATTATTTGTATTATTATACAATATATATAAATAATACTTACTATCAATCCAATTGTAAATTTGGTTATTATTGAATTAATGTATGTTTTGTTTTGTTCAAATTATTTCATAAAATTAGTTGTAATAGTAGGGTTATATCATTTGTTCAATTAATAATTCAATATTTTTTAAAATTTTTTTAATCGATCAATTCTTTATTATTAACAAATCAAAAAGGATTTAGGAGATAATTGTTTAAAAGAAACCATTTGGAAAACTACTTAGGAATCGGGTGGGAAGATTATAAAAACAGCTATGAGGGAATTTGGAGAGTATTGTAATTGGATGGAAATTGTTTAGAATATTGACTGTTGGAGGAATGTCCCATGTTGAGTAACTCATTAAAGTAGATAAGTATTCAAAGTTTTTTTTAATTTTAGAATTATTTATTTGTTTATTTTTTGTTTTATTATTTATTAATAAATTCAAAATTTAATTTAATATTTAAAACTAAGAAAAATAAATAATGTATATAAATAAAATCCTAAAATAAAAGTAAATAATTTAATATATATTTATATATATATATATATATATATATATATATATATATATATATATAAACTCGTAAATACTAGTTATTTCGAATTATAATTAATTCAAATTAAATTAAAAATTATATTAAGAAGAAAAAATTTATTTTTTGTGAAATTTATAACAAATTATATAGCAAATAATAAAATTCGTTTCAAATCGTTCAAAGCTTATATATTCTATTGTCAAGAAAAACAGGAAGCAGGAAGCACTTTTTATGCATCTTACTTCTAAAGTGTCTCAATCAGATGTCTCAGAAAAATAAAAAGAAGAGGAACGAAGTGTAATTTAGTGGGATGATTGGAAATCAAAACAAATTGATTCTTTCGAGCATCGAACAATATACAAGAGTAGTAGAAAGCGGAAAAAGGAAAAAAAAATTGAAATCCTTTTGGCTGATATGAAATCTGATTTTCATATATTTCTTTATTTGTTTGAAAAAAAAGAATTGCTTTCTAAATTGAATGCAAGACTTTAAATAAAATTCTGAATAGAAAAATAATTTAATAAATGATGTTCCAACGTTTTTGACTTAATATTTCAATTTAGTTAACCCTATTTTTAAATATGATAAACTTAGTTCTGCATTTATAGTAAATTGTTATTTAATAATACTGATTACTAAACTTATGACACTAACAGTAAGTAGTGTGATTATCAGCTGCAAATGGGAAAAACTCAAATATTCCAAATTAAGAAACAAAGATTATATATAGAATATATTTCTCTCACTCTCTCTTTCTCTCTCTCTATATATACGACAACAACTGAACTGTTTAGCACATTTACGAAGTTGTATAGGTGGAGTCAGTAGTCAAAAACGCCAGCGTCACCTACATATTTCATTAAAATCATTCTTTCTTTTCAAACATGCATTTCACAAGGTGTTTCCATATTTTTGTCCAACCCCTGTATATATATATGAATAGTTGTATTAGCTGTAGTATGAACTAGACGTGTATTAGTGCTTTTGAAACGAATTCGCTTGAAAATAGCACCAAAATGGGCGCTAAAACGTCGAAATTAAAATCCCACAAAAATAAGTGAAAAGAATCTGACATTATATATATATATATACGTTTTCGCGAATAACAAATTGAAACGATTACGTTATTTGTGAAAGAGAAGTTAAGAGTATTTTTCTGAACCTTCTATTTCCTGTTTAATCCCAATCTATTATACATTTTCTATTCATCCAATACGAGTATCAATAATATATATATTTATATATTAAAATTAGTAAAAAAAAAAAAATAAACATATTGAAATATATAATTTATCGTTTTAAAAATGAAACTCTTCAAAAAAATAAAATATAAATTATATGTAATTTTTTTAATTAAACTGTACTTAAATATTTTAAATTTTTTTATTTGTTAGCTTCCTTGCACTTAAATAAAATAATATTGTAGAGTAATTACATTATAATAGATCTTCTAATATTTCAAAGAGCCAGAGATAATCACTAAGAATTCTAAAAGTTTATTTAGATTCTCCAGGTTGTAAACTTTTAGATTTGTAAAAATTCAAAATATGAGAATGTGAGATTTTTCAAATTCATTTATTTTTTTTTTATTATGTATTGGAAAGGTTTGGGGGAGTACAAGTTTTAAATATAAATACCTATATATATGAAATATCTATGTATTAGTAAAAAGTATTAATGGTTCTTGCCACTAAATTGTTTGATACCTTTAGATCCCATCCGATAATCTCAAAAGAACAGGTGTTTGAAAGATGACATTTAGCTTACATTTTATATAAAGTTTTCTAATTCATTGCTCGTGTCAAAAGTTATATTGATTTAAAAATTAGTGAAATATTAGTGAAATTCTTCAACTGAAGGAGCAATAGCGGCACGAAAGCTGTCAGAAAATAGCAGTCATTAAACATCAACCATGTGACAGTTTGGAATTATTTGAAAAGAGTAGATTACAAAAAGAAGCCCGATTTTGGCAAAAACTGCACATTTGTTGAAATTTATGTTTAGATTTAGGTATAAAGTTTATATTATAAAATCATTTTATAAAGGAGACAACTATCATATTCATACATTGAAATGAATCTAATAATATAATATTATATATTAATGCAGTTGAATTTTATTCTCAATATTAAAGTATTTTCGGTATTCAAACTGAAACAATTTGATTATATTTTGTGTTAATATATTTATTATATTAAAATGAAATTTGAAACTTGAATTAATTAACATTTGAAGTGGATATAATTAATAACCATTTTGCATAAACCAATAGGAATTTGAATTCATAATACATCATTCATTAAAACAAATACTTATCAATTATTGTTTAAGAGTGCAAAGAATATTAATAATTAATAATAAAACAATGATGTTTTTATTTTATTATTTTATTATTTATATTAATTTTGAATTGAATTGATAGACAGACGTTTTCTTGGAACTAAATGCTCTTCTATTTATGAATATCCAATGATCGTTTGATTAGATAGATATACTGTTTCTCATTTAATCATTTGTGGGTTTGTGTCTTTGTTGTCCATTGATAAAAGATATTCACTGAAATTAGAAGTGAATGTGTGAATATCGATATCGCAAAGGAATTATAGGGATTGTATTTCAATTTGGACTCAGAAGCAGAATTACAAGATTATTAAACAAATAAATAAATAAAATGGTGATTTTGAAAAAATATTTTGAAATCCGCCTCTGCGAAAAAATTATATTATTAAAAATTGAAATTTTAACATTAAAGTGAGTAACTATGAACTTTGAACTATGAAATGGATGAAAATTAAATCATAATAATAATAATTATTATTATTAGATTATTTTTATAAGTACACAATCTATAGAATGGCCATTAATAAGCTCCCTCAAATATAATGAAATATATAAAAAATCGTGCAAAATCAATATATATATTTCTCCCTTAAATAGTTCCCAACAAACAGAATAGAGTCATGATCACAGCGGCACAACCAGGTAAAATGTAAAATGCATAATTGTATTTGTAATTGTAATGTATACTCCTTGGATAGATAACAAAAATTGAAGGTTCCTTATTCATTTCAACAGTATTAATAACGTATTACAATATTCTCTCAACAAAAGTTGGAAATATTAAGTATTGGGTCAAGAGATAGAAAAACTGAAATTAAAAGTAACTAATCAAAAACATACCTGTTAAAAAGGGGGCCAAGTTCCTATCGGCTATTTGTTTGCCTAAAAAAGGGTTCAAATCCATCCCAATGCCAAGTTTAGATGCACTTCAAAATCATTCATAATCATTTTTATCAACAGCCTGATCCACTGGTAAACATTTGGCATTCCAAAGAATCGCCACCACACCCAGTCCTCCGCCTCCTGCATCCAGGCACGCCACTTTATCCACGTCAACGGTCCATCTGGCCGAAATTCACTTTACCATACACCCAACTTAAAATATGGTATAGTTGTTAAAATACGTAGGTACATGGTTTAAAATATCTAAAATTATAATACTTAGAAATTTGAACTTGGCAGGTTTTCGTGCTGTACAAAACACTCAGTCCCACACCAAGTCCTCCGCCTCCTGCATCCAGGCACACTACACGCCACTTTATTCACGTCAACGGTTCATCTGGCCGAAATTCACTTTACCATATACCCAACTTAAAATATGGTATAGTTGTTAAAATACGTAGGTACTTGGTTTAAAATATCTACAATTTTAATACTTAGAATTAGCAGGTTAATTTATATATTTAAATAATAAATATAATTATACAATTAATCTAGTGTTACGTACAGTACGAAAACCTGCCAAGTTCAAATTTCTAAGTATTATAATTTTAGATATTTTAAACCATGTACCTACGTATTTTAACAACTATACCATATTTTAAGTTGGGTGTATGGTAAAGTGAATTTCGGCCAGATGGACCGTTGACGTGGATAAAGTGGCGTGCCTGGATGCAGGAGGCGGAGGACTGGGTGTGGTGGCGATTCTTTGGAATGCCAAATGTTTACCAGTGGATCAGGCTGTTGATAAAAATGATTATGAATGATTTTGAAGTGCATCTAAACTTGGCATTGGGATGGATTTGAACCCTTTTTTAGGCAAACAAATAGCCGATAGGAACTTGGCCCCCTTTTTAACAGGTATGTTTTTGATTAGATTTCAATACTTTTTTTTAAGAAAGCTTCCTATTTTTTCCTTTTTGTGCCGCGCCCGCGTCCATTCTTAGCCTTTGAAGTAATTTTGTGTTTAAAAAAATTGCAAATTTTTTTAAATTAAATTATATTTGTTTATATATTAAATATAATAATTTTATTTGTTCTTTTATTTTATAGTTCTGAATTTCCAACTTGTATTGAATAATAAATACTTAGAACTATTAATATTAATTGAAAATTATATAGAAACTGTTAAGTTATAACAATAAAAATAAACAAACATTAATTTAAATTATAAAGTAAAATGGTTTAACACTATTATATATATTTATAATTTACACCTAACGCTACTTGTATAGGTAAAATGTCACTTCCGGTAGTCAGATCATGATGAAATTTGGTATTTGAATTTTTTTCATATTTTTAAATCTATATACAAAATATGAAGCAAATATCTCGAAGCAAACTGGTACTTTACTTGAAAGGTAAACGCAACCAGTGTAGGTAAAGTACCACTTCCGGTTAACCGATTTTGATGAAATTTTAAAATAAATCTACAAACTGTAAATAATATCGGTGTACCAAATTTCGAAGTCCTAGCTTGATTAGTTTCTGACAAAACCAATGAATTCGTTTGAATTCGTTAAAATCGCATTGATATTCGATTCTAACAACTCAAGCTTGACCGATTTCTTAAATTTCATAATTTTTTGTTAACCTACTTATAACACACGACCTGTATGCCAAATTTCATAGCGCTAGGACAATTGGAAATACCCTAAGAATTTTGTTGACCAATCAGTGAATCAGTTCCAAAATAAGCTATTTTCACAGGGTCATATTTCAGGATCTACTGAAGCTATAACTATGAAATTTGGCATACTGCTTTAGTTCTAGTATATGAATACGTAGATAAAATTTTATCTCTGTACTTGCAATAGGCACTGAGATACAGGGGGGTCAAAAGTGACTCCAAACCATTCGTGTAAATATACTTACGGTATGCGCGCGGCCTGCTGGAACTTGGCCGGCGCACTGCCGTGCGCATAGATTGAAGACGACAAAAATTCTATCATATTGATGCATTTGGGACGATAGATGTAAATTTTATATAATTTTTTCTGAAATCAATATAAACGAATATATTTATAAAAATAAATAAAATTCTAAATCAGTCAGATCATTCAGTCTATTTTGTGTTTCCAATTTTCTGCTTTTTGGTTAAGAAGGCATCTAATGTAGTTTGCGTTTTCCTTTGGCGTTCTGTTGGATGTTGTTTATAAGTGGATAAAGCATCTATAATAACACCCTGTCTTGATTTTGAACTCTTATCAAAATTTGGATAATTTTCAACAAATTGGTCCATAATTTCAGTTTTAGTGGTCAAACTCCTTTTTACAAACACCATCTAAATATTTTTTGTTCTTCTTCGGAATCTCTACTATCAATATTATATTTTTGGTTGCTTCTTGCTCAGTTAATTCCTTGAGCATTAGAAAGACTAGCTGCTGAACTATTTCGTCGACGTCTTTCATATTTACCTCACTGGAAACCATGTTGTTAAGTCTTATAAATTAGTTGGGTGACTTGGAGCATTATCAATTAATTTATTGCACCACTATTTTGAGATTGGTATTCACTAGAATCTAATCTTCTAATCACTTGCATCTTAGTTTTCAATGAAATGCTTTTCCCGGTGCTTTCTTTTCTTGTTTTTCATTATCATCCATGATAAAAACTAAAGATCATATTTGTCACTGTATTAATCGTAATAGTATTATGTAAATTTATACTTACAATAATGTCAACAAATAATAAAAATGCATCCGTACAGCACCGCATCAAACAATAAACATAACTACACTGTTTCAGATATGTTATTTGGAAACCTAGAGCTGCGCACAATTTCAGGGAATCCCCGGGTTAAAATAAAAGAGCGCTAAAGCGAGTTAGGGCTAAACGAAATAGCATTTAGCGAGGTTTTACTGTATGTAGAAAAATAACATTAAATTAATATAAATATTTTTCTGTTAATAAAAATCAGTCCTTATATTTCATTCATTTATTTCTTTTAAATTATATTTCAATTGGCTATCTTAAAATTCTTAAAATAAGATAACTGAAAGTATAACAAACATTGATAAGAAAAGAATTAAAATATTTATCAGAGGGAATATAAACCATCAATTAAAATAACAAACCTTTAATGATGATTTTTATTTGTTTGATTTAGTTTTATCATTCCTTGTTTATACAAATAGATTGGAAGTGAATTTTTCATTTTTAAATTTAACATTATGTTTAAAATAACATACAAATATAACATCAACAGAAAAAAAAATGTGGCATAAGTTCAACTGTGAAAATTCGATGTGAGAAGCGTTTACCTGGGACATCTGCAACCGGTATAAATGTAAAATAAATATGCATTTGACATATCCATTAATGTTTGAGTTTCATTCTCCTAAAAATGCTACCAATTTTTTGATATTGACATAATATGTTTCTAACGTCAAATATTAAAAGTCCATCAATTAGCACTGAGAAGAAATAAAAATATAAAAAATGGAAATAAAAGGAAATTATAAATATATGTATAGAGTTTAAATGAGTTCCTGATATAAACTCTGATAACTTGGCATTGATTTTAAAAATCTTTGAAAGTTTTGTATTTAATCATAGTTTTGAAAAGACATGAAAAATAATTGATGTATATATATAGTATAAATGAGTTTGGTGTAATCTGTTGTTAAATATAGAAACATTTTTTCAGGTATTGTTTATATAAACGAGACCCTAATCAAACATGGAATAGTTTACAAATATTTGTACTAAAGATATATAAATACCTAAATATTAAAAATTAACAACTAGCATTTAAACATATTTTATTAATTGCATTTGATGCTTAATAAGATGTAATTTAGATAATATTATTAGTTGACGTTCAGAATGTTCTCAAAACATCAAAAACCTAGAATTATTAATCATCGTTAAGTTATGTTGTTTTATTTACTTTAGTTAAATTTGATCAACTAGGAACATTATATTATAGATATATAATTAAATCATGGAGATGGAACAATGATTCAAATAAGTTTTTTAATTATAATACCAAGGGAAACAAAACAAGATTTTAAATTTTTTATGGGAAATACACATGTATTCTTTTGAATTATTAATTATTATATTATATTATATATATAGTTAATGATCTAATTTGTAATTATCATAAATTTTAAAAAAATTTACATTTTGTATTTGGACAAATCATTATAATCGCGATCATTTTAATATATAAATACTTATCTATCTATCTCTCTCTGTTGCTCTACATAACTCGAAAGTTCTTTGTCACATTAGCCACACTTCTCCAAGTGTCCCTTTCCTGAGCCTCATCTGAGTCCTATTTTCTCTCTTCTCCCTTTCGTCCCTTTCTACATCGTTTAACCACCTCGTCCTTGGTCTTCAAACCATTCGTTTCCCTATCGGTCTCCCCACAAATAGATTTTTCCCCAGTCTTTCCTCTTCTATAATAACACATCCTGCCCATCGCAACCTTCTCGATTTTCTAAATCTAACGATGTTTGGAGATGCATAGAGGTCATACAAATCCTCGTTAAGCAATCTCCGTAATTCTCCAGTGACATCATCTTTCTTTAGTTCATAAATGCTTCGAAGAATCCTATTTTCAAATACCCTAAATCTTCTATCGTTTACCAAGGTCATAGACCACGCCTCACAAAATAATTATTTTATATATTTTAATTTTGATAATAATAAACAACGTAATATTTAAAATACAGGGTCTCAGATTACGAGCTTGAGTCCTCTGTTTCAGTTTACGTGAACAATTAAAACAAAAAAAAACTCAAAGTTAAATTAAGTTATTTTTAAATTTGAAACTAATAACTATGAGACATACAAGTACAATTTCTATTTATAAGTAATAAGAGTTAAAGTACTGTTCTTCATTATTTTTTGCTTGAAGGGTTCAATCTATGAAGCTCCACTCTTCCAAAACCACTTACGCCCCTATTAGAGTGGAGACAAGGTGGAGATTGCCAATGGCAAATCTATCATAAAATAATTGCTAATCGATAGTTAATATAAAATAAATGAACCGAAAAGAAGAGTTAGCAAGTTTTACTTGTAATCTAAAAACAAGAATAATACATTTTTTTACTAACTATAAAAATAAGAATTTTGTCAAATGAACGATTAGGTTCCTAACAAGTTCTTTTATATCAAATTTATAAAAAGTAGTTCTGAATTTCAATTCGAAAATTAAGGAAAGATATATAGTAGATCTTTTTAAAATATTCATCATTTATAAAAAATAATTAGATCTTCATTTTATTAAGAATATATAATTCAATTGGGGCAGCATGGCTGAGTGGGTAGAGTACTAGATTTCTACACAGGAAGCCTGAGTTCGAATCCCAGCATAGAACTCAATATTATATATTTATTTAATAATTAATAAATAATAAATGATAAATAAATATAAAAAAATTTAATTCAATTTAACATCGGCTGCCCCACCGAAGAAGGCAAGGGGAAACCACTTCGGTCAAATTTTCCCATGAACACCCTATGACTCCTGTGGAGTTATTAGGGCCACGACACTTCCGCTAGGAAGTTATTGACAACGAAGAAGAATTCATAGAAATTTTCAAGCTAAGAAAATATTCAATTTGAAAATGACTTTTGTTAAATATATATTACATATTGAAATAAATTTTGTGAAAGGTATGTAATTTAATATTTCATATATCGTACATCTAACTAATTGATAAAATAATTAGTTTATATTAATAATACAATTTTATTTTTAGTTAATTAAAGATAAATTAATAATAATATTCAATAAAATCTTTGTTTTTCAAACCTTAAAAATTAAAATATGAAAGTTCAATAGTTTATTCATTCAGATGAATTAAAAAGAATTTATAATGAATTGAAAGTGTCACTTGACCCTTTGATGTATTTAATCTCTATTTTCTACCAGTCATTTTTTTAACACACTTTGGCCCTTTTCTATTTCTTTAAACACAACCACATAATATTTGTTTATCTTAACTTAAAATTTATTTTGAACAATACTTATCATAAGCCGCTTTAAAGATTTGCACTGTTAGTTTCTAACGTATATCATACTTCTTTGAAAAAAGTTTATCATTCTTTTTTTACTTATTGACATTTATTTTTACTTATAGCCATTATTATATATCCACGAGTTTGGTACATTACAAAATAGAATAATTTCTTTTTAAAGATGAATAAGTAGAAAAAACTTGCATTTTAAGCATCTTTATTTTTTTATTTATTTATTTTTTTTTTTTTATAAATAAATAACAATTTTAATGAAAAGAAGTAAAAAAATAATATAAGCATATATTTTAAAATCAAATTACAATACAATTTTGAAGTAAAATTTCGTGATAAAATGATTACATGATTTGACAGAAAATAACAAGCTAAGAAAATTTAAAAAATATAAGAATGTATATTTTTTTTTTATAAATATTATCAAGACCAAATTATATAGAATTGAAATTAAAATTGTTATATTATTATAAAATAAAAATAAATAATATTTTTTTTCATATATAATTCATTAATTGTCTTCGTACTTAACCTTTTATTTTAAATTTTTAATATAAATGGTAATTGTTTTTTTTTTTTTTTTTGTTAAATTGTTTCAAAGAAAAGATTCCTATTGGTATTATTTAAAAGAAATCATTAATTTTTAATATTAATTAATTAAATGAAAATATTTATCTAATAATAATTAACTTGATTTAATTGAATCAAAATCAAAACCAAAATCTTGTGAAGAGAAAATTATAGGCTTATTACACCGAAAGTCATGTAAAGCAACCATGGAATTTAATAAATTTGCAATTTAATCAATAACTTTAAAGCATTTATCAAAATAATTGGGGATTATATATATAAATAATAATTTATAATTTTTAAAGTAATATATTATTATTATTATTATTATTATTAAGATATTAAATGCTTGTCAGCATCGTTGGCCATTAACGCCGTATTCAGATTGTATCGACTTTCCATTAGTTTATCCAATTAATAATTGAGTAATAGATAACTAAATACTAAAGCAACTCATTTAGTACTTTTAGTAGATTATAAACTTCAAAAAAAATTTCATCATGAGAATTTAATTTAATATTATTAAAAGAGTAATTATATTTTTGTTTTAATTAAAAATTATTTCCTAATTCTGACCAATTCGTTTTTTTTTTTTCTTAATTCGCCTTTCCAATTTCGATTATATAAATAAACAAATTGTTTCTGTAGGTGAATCAATTGCATTCAATAAAAATAGACCAATGATTTGTTAAATTGAAAATTCTCTTCCCTATTAGAATCAATTATACTTTTGTTATAAATTCAATGAATTGGAAAATTTCAAAAGGAAAATAAATTAGTAATCCAGGTAAAATTGATTATATCCTACTTACAGTGAAGGCAAGAGGTGAGAAAAAGTCCACGGGTTATAATACCGAGCAGAGAGAATGTCGTGGTGCATGGATTGTCCATGGCAGTAGTCTTAGGCACACTCTTCGCATTGGGAATAGGGAATCCACTGACACTGACATACAGATAGGAGGGCTCACCGCTGTGGACAGACTCCGTCATCACAACGTCATTTAACTAACGTTTCAGTCATCAAATTCGTCACGCCAAGTGCATTCAGCGTGATACTAAATATCGAGATGATTATTGTCAATTCAGAAGCAATTTAATTTTTATTCAAATTATTATGCAACGTAACTGTTTATTTATATCTTAGGTTTAGATTGGATTATTTATATATATATATAAAAAAAAAATATTTATTTTTCTCTATTGATATTAGTATAAAATTTACACTCATTTATAGAATAAATGAAAAATAGATAATTATCATAGGTACTGGTTTAAAATCTACCATTGCAATGATCAAATGCATTGTTTAGATAATTGAAATAAATTTAGATCACAGTGGAAAAAGGTTACCGACCTTTGATCTAAAACTAGGGAAGCGAATGCAATAAATAACGTTTACCCCATTCATTTTTATTGTGCTTTAATGTGGAAAATGTACATGCATACCTTTCGGATAATGATCGTTAGCATTTTTAAGATTAAAATAAAAACACAAGTTAAATTTTTTAAGCTAAAAAATTAAAAAAAAAAAAAAATATTTTTTTAGAACCTTTTGAATGTACATATTTAAAACCTTGTTCACCTAGCAGCTGCCCTGTACTTTAAAAATATATATTATATATAGTACAATGGTGGGTAAATGTTGCAAATGTGGCTCATCACTAAGAGGATTCCCATCGAAGATTTAAACCTATTTTTTTTTTTTCTTGTTTTAATTACAATCATTTTAATATTTTTTCAATGAATCTCAACTCGTTAAATGTAAATGTAATATAAAGCGAATTTATGTTGTATTGATTCTTTTTTTTTCTAAAAGTCTACAAAAAAAAAATCTAAAAATTTAAAAACATTATGAGATAATTCATTTGTATTTACTCTCTCTTAAATATATATCTCTTAGTGACCCTTTTACATCCATTTATTTGAGCGGTGATATTTTTTATTATTTATTCAACTATTTATTTATTTATTTATTGTATATTGTAATTATTGATTAGCAATTTATTGAATAGATTGTTTTTGGTCAGATTCAGTAATTTACTGTTTGCCATGGCCGTAAATGCTGAGGTACCTCGATCTTCAAATAATAAAAATATATCTCTTATATATGCAAATCTTAAAGATATATGTGGTAAATGTATCCATATTAATTTGAATTTGTGTTATTACGTATCTAAGTTGTGGCTTTTCATAATATGGAAAACTGGAATTCAGCTCTCTTTGACCTCATCCTTGTCTATTCTTGTTTATCTCATATAGAAATATAAAGGTTTTGTCGGTTTTGTTTAATGTAATTTAAAATATTTTACTTATCTTCTTGTTTCACAAACTTGAAAATCCAAATGTATTGTTTTTCCAGGAATATTCTGATGTTGCCGATATGGACTCTGAATTAAATGTTTAAGCCGATTATTCCTTTCCAGTATTCTTATCATATATATATATATATATATATCCCGGTTTGTTGGAATACCATTTGATCATATATTAAAAAAAAAACAAGAAAATAATTAATAAAGCTTTATGTAAAACCCCTCGAGCCGTACGTCGATTCCGAGAACCCGCCGTTACGCTTTATAGTAATCAATCAATTATTAATTTAAATTAATAAATATATCTTAAAAATTATAATTTTAATTATTTAAAAGAGATTATTAAAATTATTATTAGGAATAATATTTAATATTTCTTCTTATCCGTTAAAAAATTATTGAGATAATTTCTAAAAGAACATAATAATAATATTAATTATTTTTCTTATTCCTATAAGTATGGTTATGTTTACATTACCACTCTTCTTTTCCAGCCATATAGTTAGAGTCATAAATTCAAGAAGGTTGCGATGGGTGGGACACCTAACAAATATGGGAAAGGAAAGACTGGCTAAAAATCTATTAGTGGGGAAACCGGTTGGGAAGCGACCGATTGGAAGACCAAGGATGCGATGGGAAGACAAGGAACATATGAGAGATGGGAGAGGGTAGGGATTGGATGGTTGTGGCTCAGGATAGGGACACTTGGAGAAATGTGGTTGTTGCGGCCAAGAACTTTCGAATTCTGTAGTCACAGAAATAAATAAATTAATATAAAATGATATGTAAGATTAGTGGCATTTCCATTTCCTTTCTGAATAAAATATGACTTAAAAATAGATGAATAAATTTTTTTTAAATTTTGTGAAATATATTTACTTTTTACTTTCATTAATTTGTTTAATGAAGAAAAAAAATTTTCAATAAGGATTTGACTGCTTTTGTAATAAAATCATTAAAAATCCTCTTTTATTTATATATGTATTATATATTTATCTATACATATATGGGATTTATATATATATGTTTGTAAAAATCCTATTATTTGGTTCATCAATGACATCATGCGTGGACATGGATTGGTTACAAATAGCGAAATGAATGAGAATTCAGACTATAATAACTACCATATATTAATGCTGGATTCTCATTGGCTAAGGCTCGTCACGTGGCGTTATTAAAAACCCAGCACTGCTAAAGAAAATAACCCCTAGACACTGCCACTGATCCCAACCTCCTGTATATATAAATATACATGAATAAACCTAGAAAATAATTTGAATATATGATCGCATAATACTTTTTACATGTTTTTTTTCTCTAGTTTTTATCGATTTGGGAATAACAACTTTCCATCCTCATCATGGTGATCAAATTTCAAAAGTTTAATTGTGAAGCCTTCTTTATATAGCAAAGAAAATGAGTTTTTACTTTTACTAGACAGTTATTATATTATTCCATTTCTCTCTTAAGGGTTGTTTTTTTTTTGGAATTTTTAATAAATTGGTGATAAAAACTCGATGGTAAAAAATTTAAAATCGAAAAGAAGAAATAAATCTATATCAAAAATTATTTTCCTTCTTTTTGTTTGAATAAATCTAGAACAAATAAATAAAAAAATTAATATTATTTAAATTTAATATCAATATAACCTAAACAATTAAGAAAACGAAATTATTAAAGGAAAATGGTTGATTTATATAATAGAAAAATGTTTTATAATAAAATCACAATAGAAAGAAATATAATTATATCTAATGTTATCTATATATATAAAGGAGACTGTTTGTATGTATGTATGTATGTATATATGTATATATGTATGTAATTTGTTTACTTTTTTGCTGTCATAGAAACAAACAAAAAAGAAATTTCCTACTTAACCGACACTTTACCGGTAATTTAGAATTATGAACATCAAAAAATAAGAAACGATTTCTATGAAATTACATCACAATATTCTAATATATCTCTATGGTAACATAGGCTATAGATTTTATTAATATCTAATTCTAATCAATAACCGCAGAATTTAATTTTTTAAAGTTTATATAGTTCTCCGTGTTGTTCATTCAAGAGCCAGGCGTGGCCCACTGACTGGCGGACTCATTTTACACAATGTATATAACTAGCAATCAAAGAATTATTATAATATTTAACTTTTTATTTTAAATTCTAATATTCAAATATCATTTCAATTAAATAATTTATTCTAAAAGTTCTCATTTTAATTAATATAATAAAATATTTAAATCATATTTAACTTAAATTATTTTGTATTTATTCTTTCTATATTTGAATACTTCTTTTATTTTAAGGGAGGGAATTAACTATGATCTAAAAAAATTAATAAATGAACTTAATAATAAAAAATCAAATAAATCCATTAATTTAAATTAATACTATTAATGAATGTATATATTGTTAATTTATCTTTAGTTTTATCAATACTTTTATACCGTTAATTTTTATAAATTGTCTCAAGTCTCTAAATTTGCATTTTCTAAAATTTTATTATAATTAAAAATTTTCAATAAAAGTCAAGCAATGAAATTAAAATATCAAAATGAAATGATCAAGAAATATTATACTCTATTATAACATATACAATACTTATAACCAGGGCTTCGAACCGTTATTTTTTTCGTTTCGGTTTTCGTTCCGGTTCAATAAAAAAAAAAATATCAGTTCGGTTCCGGTTTTCGTTCCGGCAAAAATAACGGTTTTTTCGGTTTTCGGTTTTCGGTTCAGTTCCGATTAATTAATTTTAAAGACCTTTTATTTGTATTAGAAATTTAGGTCGGGGTATGCCGAGTCTGCCATAAATTAGCGCCCGAAAAATATTTTTTGCTACCACCCTAAATCATACTACATGAATTGATACAATTTAATATAAATAATAATTAATTAAAGGTATAATAATTAGAAGTATATAATATAAGATGTTAATATAATTTATTAAACAGAACAAATATGTATGAATATTTTTTTACATCCTTCTACTTTCAAACACTCAACAAACGAAACAAATTCGTATATTTAATGTTAAAGTATACAGGATTCTTGGATATATTTACTTATAATTATAACTATAAAGAAACAAATTCGTATATTTAATGTTAAAGTATTCAGGATTCTTGGATATATTTCCTTATAATTTTAACTATAATTATAAAAGATCAAAATTACCTCTAATTATTAAAATATCTTCCAATATATTTTCATTTAAACTATTTCTGTTGTCTCGTAAAATAAACTTTAAACCAGAGAAAGCTCTTTCAACACTAACTTGTGTTGCAGGAGCCCCCAAAACTACCATTGCAATTTTGTATAAATGAGGATAAGTAATTTTATTTTCCTCCCAAAATTCTAAAATAGGTTTTTTACTGTCTAATCTTCGAACTTGGTCAAAGTTATTCAATAAGAAGTCAATATCCACGTCTGTAGAAATAGGGAGTCTACGTGTCTTATTCCCTTAGAACTAGAATATGATTATTATTTAATACTTATTTATTTATTATTTAATAACTTAGAATATTATTATTATTTATATTATTTATTATTGTAAATAATTATTGTATTTATTTTGTTTTCATATTTAGACCCAAATGACTTTAAATTATAACGACTATAAAAATAAGCTTTATCAAGACAAGATTTCATCTAATTTTAAATAAAAAAAATAGTGAAAATGTTTTAATGCTATTTTTACCGACCGACGATAGTAAGGGAGGTATTGTTTTCACACCAAATTTCACATGTGGAGATTTTTACATATCTCCACGAATCATGCATTTTCTAAACAGAAAAAAGTATTTTTAGCATGATGTCTGTCCGTCCGTCTGTCCGTCTGTCCGTCTGTCCGTCCGTATAGATGTGTACAGCCTGAACGGCTCAACCGATTTTGATGAAATTTGGTATATTTACTTAATGCATCAGTGGGATGAATTGATCAACTTTTGGTGCAATTCCGGAAACCGGAAGTGGTAGTATTAGCGATCGACGATAGGAAGGAAAGGGTTATTTTCACACCAAAGGAGATTTTTTTATATATTACCACGAATCATGCACTTTTTATTGGTTTTATCCTCGAGAAAAATCATATTTATTAGTTTTTTCTTGATTTAAAATTATATGACGTCATCCAGCCATTCATGACGCCACAGCCTGGTCTTGCATATATATTAGTACCGGGACCCCGAGCCTCGGCTCGGTACTTAAGTTAAAAAAAATGATTCATTATTATTGGATTTGGCTGGTAATATTAATACCTGGGACACCGAGCTCTCGCTCTACCCTTTAAAAAATATTGATACACAATTCTTTAATTATTTATTACAATTATTAAATGTTACACATTTGCATCAATCTGATTAAAATTAATGAACTTGTGCTCCTCAATAATACATAAATATATAATATATAGGTACATATATTTTTTTTCTATAGTGTTTTTTTGAAAAACTGTTTAGCGCCCCAAGTGGTTATAAAACAAACTAAAGACAAAAAAACGTGCTTTGCAGCTTTTCGGAATTAAAAAAGCAAAATTGGCAGTCGTGGGACTGGCCGACAGAAGTGAAAACTTCTGCGTAAGAAATTTTAAAACAGACGAAATTCGCGCTATTTCACGAGAAAGATGAATTTCATATGCATGTATATATATATAACTTATATATTATTTTAAACATATATTTTAAACAAATTTGTAACTTATATTTATATATATATAAATACACAACTTTGTTTAAAATATTGCAATACGAACTGTTTTATAATTCTTATCTCTAACATAAAATATATATTTTTTATGTGAAGTTCATTTCGTATAATTTTGATTATATATGTATATATGAAATGAACTTTACATAATAAATATATATTTATATGTTAGAGATAATTTATAAAACAGTTCTAATGACAATTCAAATTTCGCGCTCTGTTATAAGAAATTTGAAAGCAGATGGTTTCATGGTGTTGGTCACGATCACGCGAGTTCTATACTTTTTCCCCATCCCGCAAAAGTGCTCAACGCCGCTAAAGAAGTTTTCACTTCAAAAATTATTTAATATTTGGAAATATATCTGACTTATAGAAAAAATGAATATTAATTAAAGAAAGAAATAGTTTTTAAAATATCCTGAATAATATGTAACAATTTTCAAGATAGAAATTTATTACAATATTACAATTATTAACTGTTGCATCATTGCATCAATCTGATTAAAATGAATGGAACTTCGGGTACTCAATAATAATAAATAAAATAATATTAATAAATATATTGAATAATATTTTATTGAAAAAATATTAAAACTTATAAAACTATCTAAAACTTTATTAATAAAAGAACAATGAATAAATAAATATAGAATAGTAATTTATTAAAAAGTAAACAATAGATAAAAAGAAAAAAAAATAACAAAATCATTATTTTCATTTTCATTTTTAAATAACGATTCACCCGGCGAGTTTCGAACCGACGAAATCCACTCGTTAAAACATCAGTCCAACCGCTGGACTATATGTATTTAGATAAAAAATTGTCATTTTTTTACTGTCTTAGCAGGCAGTATTAAAAATTTTGACGTTTTCCATATATAATTTTCAATTAAGAAATTAATAATGAAGCTGTATGTTTCAAGAGATATCATCAATAAAACTTAATTTTTCTTTATAAATACTATATCTAGTGTGAATTTGAAAAAAATCGTTAGAGCGGTTTTTGAGAACCAATATATATAGATAAATACATATATACAATTTTAGCTAGCATAATAAGATAAGATAAATAAAATAAAATTAAAAATGTTTATATTATATCCTTATCAGTTTTTTATTACATTAATAGATACATTTAAATTATTTGGAATTGTTTCTGTAGCTGGAAATTATTATTATTATTATGTATCCATATCTGTTTTTTATTACATTAATAGATATATTAAAATTATTTGAAATTGTTTCTGTAGCTGGAAATTAATTTATTTCAAACCGTCGGTCGGTTCGGACCTGGCCACAGGTCAACTTATTATAAATTGTATTAGTTTGTTATATTATATAAAACTTAAATAAAGCTTTGTTTAAATTTATTTAATAATTTTATTTATATTTATGAATCTTTTTCTTTATATTAGTAAATAACTCTGTAACAAATGGAATAAATAATTTAAAAAATTAATACTTACGTTATCATTAAATCAAAATATCAGTATTAAACAAACGATGAAAACAATTAAATTCTGTATTGCGACTACGAGACGCTGCCAACACAATCGAAGGGAGAGTATGACTCAGTATGACTAGGACATTAATTTTTGAAACAAAGTTTTTAGCGACACCATGCAGTACAAGGCATAACTAATTGAAAAAAAATTCGGGCTTGTGTGTTGCCAAAACGCCCAAAACACCACTTCTGGCAACTCTGGATTGAACTCGTACTGAACCGAAATAAACCGATATTTTTTTTTCGGTTCAGCTCCGGTTTTCGTTCCGACAAAAATATCGGTTTTTTTCGGTTTTCGGTTCAGTTCCGGTTCGAAGCCCTGCTTATAACTATAGGCGGAGGAAATATTAGACGATACCATTGCGGGTTCATGCCAAATCGATCAACATTAATTAAGATATTTTCATTATGACAGATATTAAAAAAACCGCGAATTCAATATCTCTGTTCACTAATTATTTGTAGACTTTAGTAAAACCTACGCATGACTCAATAGATCCGGATAAACTTTATCAAATTTTGATCTTAAAATATATCTTGAAGGTAGTAAAGAAAGAGTAAGATGCGGAAATCAATTGTAAAATATTAGGTGACCCAGACGACTTAAATATAATAGGAGATTCGGCAATTGCAATTACAGATAGCGAGGAAAAATTAATCGAGGTAGGAAAAGAGATGAGGTTTGAAATTAATAATGATAAATAAATATATTTAGAAACAAACAGGAGCAGTATTAACATACAAAATGTAGAATTTGAATATGTAGAAAAATTGAATGTAATCACGAAGGATAATAATATTTAAGAAGAATTTAAATCGAAGTTGCAATCGGGAAACGCCTGTTATCATGCAGTAAAGAGGCTTATCTCATCAAAATTATTATAAAAGGGAATGAAAATTAAAATATATAAAACAATTATTTTGTCTGTTGTATTATATGAGTGTGAGACATGGTCTATGATCTTAGGAGATGAGAGTGGATTCAGAGTATTTGAGAATAGGATTCTTCCCAGCATTTATGGGCCAAAGATGAGGACACCAGGGAATGACGTAAGAAAGATGGAACAGAGGCTCAGGATAAGGACACTTGGAGAAATGTGGTTGTAGCTGCCAAGAACTTTCGAGTAGATAGTTATAACATATTCAATAAAAATATGTTTTATGTTATACATTGATTGAAACAAAATGGATGAAAACCTTTTACTACTTTCAACCAAATACTATGTACCACTCGGGGTACAGGGGGCGTAGCCCCCGTCTAGATGTGAAGAGCGACGAAGGAGCTCTGAGCAGCTAGTTATTAATATTTTCTATTAGATTAATGAATTATCAAATAATCTTACTTTTTTGTTGTTTGCAGTTATCGTTAGATGTTTAGATATGGCTGTTCAGTGAGTTGTCGTATACATTCAAATATAAATAATTAACAATTTGTTGATGGAATAAAAAATTTCTCGCTTTTGGACATTATACGCAAAGTTGGTTTCCGCCTAAGCGAGGAATAGGTGTTATGTGATTAGTACAACGATTCTTTCAACCTTTATCTTGATTTTCTTGATCGGAGGCCTCTACTTATTTACCCATATCGACCAAATAACGTCTGTGGACCTCCATTCCATAGTTACCAGGTTCCTAACCCGAGACCACGAGGATGAGAGTCAAGCGTGTTGACCTCGATTAAATATTTATTAGAGGAATTTTATATCTTTAAAATGCGAGTTCAATTCCAACTATATCATCTCCTATTTTTTTCTATAAAAACTAAATTTATGAAAAGGAAATGAGTAATTATCGAAGAATCTTTGAAGTTCCATTAGGCTCAAATTGTATTAATTTGAAATAAATATACATCTCTAAATATTAATAACTTAACATTTTATAAGCTTTAGATTATAATAATATTTATGAAATTTTACTCATAAAAACGTGCTATAATAATTAAATACTTGTTGAGTTTATATGTATATATATATATACCTATTTATTTAATTTTTTTAAATGGAAATATAAACTAAAGCAAACATTAAATTTATCTTAGAAACAATTAAGAAAACGAAAATTAATTTGGACTTTTTAAAAAAAGTATGTTATAATTGAATTTGTATGGAAAGCCTGTTTTCATCTTAATAAGAGTTCCTGTTTAATTTCAGTTCAACGCATTGTAAATTAAAATTGGATAAGCCAATTCCCAAGTGATTTAAAATATTATTAATATTAATATTTTTTAATCGAGTTTGAGAAAAGAAATATATACCTACTTTTTTAAAGTATATTTTTTTTTAAAATTTAATCTTGATTTTTATTTTTATGAGGATTTTTTTTTATATATCATTGCACGAAATGTGCAATGAAGATTCAATACAGAATAATCAATAGAAACACGATTATATTGGAGAGCTTATGAGTTCATTTACTTTCATATTAAAGCCATTCATTTGTGAATATTGTTAGTTTATGCTCTGATTTAATTTTCTCAAAAAAATTTTACTTTCTCCAATGAAAAATATGTATCATTTCTTAAAAGAAAATCATCTTAAAGATGGCTTGCATGCTATTATTTAGTTATTCTATTGTTGGCCGGTGAAAGGTGTCAGACAATAGCAATTGATTATCCGGTGTGCCCTGATAGATTTTTAATAGAACCACGTGACATCATCAGGGGTGAATTTTGGAAAGTTTAGGTGTGTGAACATCATGAATAGGTAAACGTCGAATAATAACATTCTAAATAACAATGTTCGACCTCCCACCTCCAAACCAATTATATTATCTCATGTCTTGATGTTTATAGAAACATCTTACAAATTAGATTAATAAAAATTTTTAAACAATGAATAAACCATTTTTTCATTGAACAAGACTATTTAAGATACAAGCAAAATATTTTTAAAATTAGCATTCTGGTATGGAGGACAAATATAAATACACACAAACAGTAATAAAAAAAGTTGAAAATATACAACTTGATTGTAACTAACAATTATATAAAAAAATATAGAATTAAATTTCAAAATAATCAAAATAACAACAAATAATACGTAAAATTAGAAATAATGCTCTATTTTTATGAATTTTTAATTGCAGGAAATAACGTCGTTTATTTCTCATAGTTATTATGATTTGTAAATTGATAAATGAATAATGATTTTAAAACTAACAATCATCTTCATCATCATAATCAACATTATCATTTGATTATATTAAAAAGTATGAATTAAAACTAAAAAATATAATATGTATTATAAAATGATAGTGTACAATCATATTATGGGAAAGAAAAAAAAAACGTTTAATGGAAGTTAATAATAATTAAATGTTGAAAAATAAATTTAAAATATGTTAGTTATTTATTTTTATAATTAAGTAAAATTTTAGTAATTTATTTTGAAATTTTTGAATTTTTCTAAATTATTTTAATATATTTAATAATTATTTTAGTTATCTATAACAATTTTTCCCATTTTAAATCTTTTTGAAATTTAATTCTTATTCATTTCTTATTAAATGTATTTTCAATCTTCATTATAGTATATATTGTTTCTAGCCTGGCATTGAAGAGGAAGAGACTAGTTTGGTTCAAATTTATCCCCTTCCATTTTACCGACCAGCGATAAGAAAGAAAGGTATTGTTTTCACACCAAATTTCACATCTGGAGATTTTAGAAATATGCATTTCGTTAACAGAAAAAAGTATAAGCATGATGTCTGTCCGACTGTCCGTCCATCTGTGTGTCCGTATAGACGTTTTGATGAAATTTGGTATATTTACTTAATGCATCAATAGCATGAATTCATCAACTTTTGGTCTATATCCGGAAACCAGAAGTGGTAGTTTACAAAGTATTAATTTTATATTCATTGTCGGAAAATATTTCACTTAAAATATAATTGTAATTAATAATTGAGTAATTAAACTAAAAATAAAAACCAAGATAATATAATTTAGTCATTTTAATTCAAGTTCAATACTTTATAATTTATATAAATAATGTTGTTTGGAAATTAATTTTTTTCAAATCGTCGATCGGTACTGGGCTTGGCCACAGCTTATTTTTATATCTTATATAACGAAAAATTAGCAAAATGAAAATTTCTCTTTACAGTCATTTTATAAGAAAGAAATGAATATTTATCATAAATTTCAACTAAAAAGTTGAATAGAGATGGGGATAATATAGTGAATATTTTAAAGTCAACTTAAATTCTCTTGCCATTAACAATTCAAATTTTACATGTCCAAATTTCTTTCTAATCTGTTTATTAATTTAATTTTAAACTATCATAAATAATTAAAAATTTGGATTCGAAAATTTCTCAATCCTAAAATGTAAACAATAATTCAATCTTCGATTGACTAAATTAAAAAAACAAACATAAAATTGATATTCATTTCATTCAATTTTATTTTACATTGAACTTAATTTTATTCGTATTTTACTTTTAAAAAATAATTGTTAGGCTATTATGGTAAAACTTTAATTAAACCAGTCAGCAATTGACTTTTGTTTATTTGATCAATACGATAAAGGGTTAACTAGATTTTCAGTTTAATTTTACTTGTAATTTTCATTGAATCTTTGACCTCTCTCTCTCTTATTTTCAAGAGTGAATAACCTTTATTGGGTTCGAATCCTTTGGAGTAGCTTTTCCTTTCAGTTAGATTCCTAGTCCTTGATCTGAAAGGGGGGAGGAAGGATACTAAAACAAATATTTTTGCTTTTGAAATAGTAACGAAACTATCTTTGAAGTGAATTAAGCAAGTTTGTTCTTAACTTAAAGATAATACCTACTCTAATTATCATTCATTTCTTTTTATTAAATATTTACAATTTTCTTTTACAATTATGGATTATTTTATTTAAGATTCATTTGTACTTATATCTAAGTATGACGACGATTACAGCTATTATTATTTTATACATTTATTTTATTCATTTGAAAAAGAATAAACAGAAAAAACTTTTCGATATTGATTGATTTCAAATTAAAAATGACCTTTTAAATGACTTATTATTTCCTTATTATTTTTTCCTGAACAAAGTTACAAATTATTTTCATGTTATCTAAAATATTCGTCCTAAAATAACTATTGATATTGAAATCATTTAGTAGGGCAATTAGAAGTTTAATTAGAGTGAATATTCCATTTAAAATTTAAAATGAGGATAATTTACTTCTCTGGATAATTCAACGCAGATTGTGAATTAAGTATAAATTAAATATATCTATATGTGAGTCTAACATGACATTCCAAAGTGATAAAGAAAATAGTGAATTTGCAAATTTTGCTGGAATATCAGCAAAAAAATACAATTTATAATAGATCATTAAAAAATGAAAAATTAGATAGATAAATGACTGGAATATCTCATTTCACTAGAATAATTGTAGTCAATAAAGATACATATAGAATATTGTACTAACAAATATAGAATATATATAATTATAAATAATGTTGAAAGTCGTTAAATTTTATATATACGAGGGCAGGTTAATAAGTCAGTAACTTTTTGAATGAAATGCAGGTTTTTGGGTAAAAAATTATTTTATTTTTCAACTTACTCTCCTCTTATACACTTCGTTCAACGTTTCTCCAATTTTTTTATTCCTTCCAAAAAGAAGATTTGTCGAGGACATCTTTAGTACCGATTCACCCACTTTTTTGACTGCTGTTGGGTCTCTGGTGTGTTGAGGAGAATTCACGTTTCATCGACGGTTACGAAACGGCGCAAAAACTCGATTGCAGTGATGATTTTTTTCCGAAATAAATAATGCTTAATGTCCACACGAAATTTACTTTTACCCATTTTCTTCTCAAATCACGAGGTAATGTGCTATTACTGGATGACAAACAAAAACTTAAAGACCCAGCTGGTTCAATTTTCTACAGGAGTCAAGTGATAGTTGTCTGCTGACAGGAACAGTGTTGCCAATTCATTTAAGTGATGGAAAATACAAAAAGTCACGGACTTATTGACCTGCCCTCGTGTATATATATATATATATATATATATATATGTTCAAAATCAACTAGATATTAGAATTTCAAAAACTGCCAAATTAAATTTTAAAAAGTAATTTAAAAATTTTTTTATAACCATCAAAAAATAGTAAATTGCTTTTAACAATAATAAATATTTATACTTAAATGTTATTTTTTTAATAATAATTTAACATGAAATGTGAATGATTTAAATCATTCAATCAGTTCTAATAATAAAACCGGAAAACAATAGATTTTTGATTTTAGCCTTTTCTATATAGAGTCAAGGTAATATAATAAAAAATAAATTACATTTCATATTATATAGCGTCTTTTATTATAGTTATTTATATCGCATCAATTCATATATTTAATAGATAATTTATAAAAAGAGTATATATTGTATATATTTATTATATATCAGTTAGTATATGATATTAATATATATATATATATATATATATATATATATATATATTGAGAGAGAGAAAGAGAAGACAAAATAATAATAAAGCAATAACAATTTTTTTTTCTATAACTTTATTTAATTTTAAATTACTGAAATATAATAATAATAATTATAATAATAATAATAAATATTAAATATTTGAAGATGAGAATTCAAATGAATTTTCATATAATAACACCAAGGTTATTTGACTAAATTAATTGATAACATTAGACGTCAAATCTTTTTGTCCCTTTCTCTTTTTTACTATCTCGCCAGAGATAGTATTGCGATCACGAAAATTTTCGATGTTGAGATTTTGATGTTTTTATACGTTTTGAAGGTTCCTGAATCATTTTCACTAAGGTTGAGAAAAATGTCTCTGTGTGTGTGTGTGTGACTATGTGTGTGTGTATGTGTGTGTGTGTGTATGTATGTAGACAAGATTACGCAAAAACGGTTTGAGCTAGAATGATGAAATTTGGTACATGGACATTATTCAAAATTCATAGTTTTCTATCAACTTTTGAGAAATGTAGCTCAACCGGAAGAGGGTCATTACCTACAACGTTTTGATTTTTTTTCCTCTAAAGTGACCGTAAAAATAAAAATATGTTTGATAATTTTTCACATGATTAATAATTGTATAAAACTGCTATATCTAGAATTTCAGCTTGATTGAATTGCTGAAAGTACCAGAACTAATTTTTTAACACTGCAAATCTCACGCGCCAACACGTGACGTGGTGCCATCGACAAAGAGCCAAACATGCACTGGTTTAATAAATATTATTTATTAATTTTAATTTGTAATTTATAATTAATTAAATTTAATTTAAATATAATATATTATGTTATTTAATCCAATTCAAATTGCGAGATAGTCGAGTGGAGACACTCCAGCTAATTTTAGATATATAATATTAGAAATAAGAGATGTGGCATAATGATTCCATTTTAAATATTTAATATAGGTATTGTGAATAATTTATCTTTTTTGTAGTAGCATTTACAAATAATTTCCTTTTACAAATTTCAATTAATTATTTTATATTATGTAGAGGTAATATGGATTCACAATTTATTATATATTTTTATTCAATTACCATAAGATCAGGTTAAATAATTATTTCTTCCGAAACTCAAGATCTTTTATTAATTTCCTCATTAAATTAAACAAATTAAATTTCCATAAATCATGCAATTAATTAAATTTAATTAAATCCTAAAATTTGTACATATGTCCAACAATTATTTTCAAATAACATTAAGGCTTATTGTGAACTTTTGGTTTGAAATTATTTGATATATACGCCGCTAGTTTTTTGACTAGAAAACCTGGATTTGACATTGGGACTCCCCCTATCTCTTTCGAGTGTTGTTCAGATCGTTCAAGGAATTCCAAATATACTAATTTGCATATATATTTGGACCGTTTATTTTGTAAGTGCTGCAAGTTCATTTTTTAAGGTTTGAAAAAAATTCACATTCTTAATCAATGACTAACCAATTTCTATTTGATTCGAACAAAGAATATTAAATATTAATTAGAAATATATAAAAAAATTAACACTAAATTAAGCATAAATTATATGAAATTTAAAACACTAACGATACTTCGATACTATCGATTCTTGTACTCGATACTTTTACTTCCGAAACTATAGTCGGAGAGACCAAAGTTGAGCAATCTCCAGGTTTTGCTAGCCTTTCCTGGTGAGTTGACAATCACAACCCTGATTATATGTATATTAAACTTAAAATATACTTAAGTAAAAAAAAGAAAACAAATGTAAATAAAATATAATATAATTAACTAAAATTGTAATAGCGTATCAATAAATGATCGCAAAAGAAACAATTTAATCTTGTAAATATTGTAACTTTCATCTTTTGTATGTTCTGATAATCAACTATTGTAAAAAATTTTTTTGGCTAATAAACATACTCTTTAAACTGAAAAACTGAAACTGAGAGACCAAAGTTGGAGCGTGAGGGGTGGCGGCCAGGAGAGGCGGGGTACCTCCTCCTAGAGCTATTTCCCCTCCATCACAGTCTTCTACTCTCTCAAACTAAACTATAAAAAATGTGATATGCGCAACAGAGTTGCGCGGTGTGGTCTTGTTAGAATGATGGGGGCAAGCGCGGGAACTGGTTGACCGAGGGGGGGAGTCGGCTCAGGCACCAATTTTGGCCTCTCCGACTATAGTACAGCATCGATATACTTACCTGGAATCGATACTTAGCCCTTCGTTACCTACCGATACTTAGCTTTCGATATCGTGTCCCTATATGAAATGTATTTTTTTAAATGAACCTGAACTTAAAACCACTTAAAAACAATACCTCCCTTACTATCGTTGGTCGGTAATAAACGGTTATTTAAAGAAAAAAAATGTAATATATTTCAATATTAAAAATTTTACAAGAAATCGATTATAGAACATATTTTATAAATTTATTATTTAAAGAAACCACAACTAAGTATTTGTTATATTTCAAATATAAATTAAAAAAAAATTATGAATATCTATATATCTATATATAGTAATATATAATTGTTTATATCTTGAAAGAAATAGAATATAAAATACTTAATTGATCAAAATATTATTTAAAAGAAAAATAATTTTAATATTTATATTATTTTATAGACGTACTTTATTTTATATAAATTATATTTATCAGCCTTTTTGAAATAATATGATTTTTGATATTTAAGCATATATTAATAATAAAAAGAAAGAATAGATAAAGGATGTCGTTATCCTCGTTGAAGCAAATCATTTGTGGTTCTGACAAGGTATAGGTGGGGGTTTTAGTTGGTTGGAGACCTGCACGAGATTCTCTCTCCCCCCCCCCCCTCTCACACACACTCCTCCTCTTTAGAAAAAAAAAATGTCGGTTGGAATTGAAAATTCAAGAGATCGTAAGCAAAATTTAATTAAATTGTACGATTTTATAAAATATTTTTTTATAATATAGAAAAAAGAAATGTGTTAGTTGAAACTATTTTTATTTATGTCATATTTTATTAAATGTTATCTCTATCATATCAATCTCCTTAAAAAAAGTAAATTTAGGATTTTTTCGTGGAATACTTGTCACAGTTCATCTGTTTGCTTCTCTTTTAATTCTTTTGCTTGGTATGGTTTAAAAAAGATAATAACTCGTGATAAACCATCCCTTTATTTACTACGTTTTTTACTTTTATTTTCTTTTAGCACTGGTTTGGTTTTATTAAATTATTTTGATATCTTCGTTTTTAAAAGCTTTTTAAAATAAATGCTCTCTCCCTTTTTCAAACTGTTGGTTTTTTTTTTTTTTTCTAAAGCTACAAGTTTATAAACTACCCCAACTGCTAACCCCATCCCCCTTCCCTCAAGCAACAAACCTATCTTCCTGAGGCTCAATCCTCCTTCATCCACACAATAGACATTTCTTTCTGGTGTTTATAAACAAAGTTTTTTTTTCTCCTTGTAACTTTTTTAAATTAATGATCTTGAAAATTAATATTTCAATATAATTAAAAAATTTTCTTATTTAAAAAAAATATTATCAAAAGGATTTTTTTTATGAAAAGTTTTTGTATAGTCATCTCATTTTTATAGTGTATCAACTTCTAGTTCATTGACTAAAGAATATTTTTTGTTTTTGTTTTTTTATTTAATGTTATGTTGGTGCTTTCTTCTTAGTTAAACACATGTTCTGTTGAATGACTATAGTTCTGATTTGTTTTTACTTCTAATATTAAATGAGTTTAATTTTTTCAAGTTTTTCTATTATGCTATTTATATTATAATCGATTTTGAATTTTTAAATATATTACTATGTTTCTAATACTACTAATGAACTAATTAAATAATACTCTGTTTTTTAATAAATTTGGAATTTGGGAGAGAGAAAATAAAAGTTTTTAAAAAATACTGAAATTAGAATGAAAAATAATGACAGGCCAATTGACGAGTTCCATTTTATAGTAATCCGTATTCTCTTTTGTTTTAGGATTTAATTTTCAGTTAATTTTATTAATATAATTTTTTGATTTCAGATTTGCTGTCATGTTCGACACTGGAGGCGTTGCGAGTATAGTTTATTACATTAATAAACATTAGGGTGAATTTTATTTGAAATTCAAAATCTTCAAAAATGGGTGATTTGGAACGAATCCGTGTTGTGATACTTGGAAGTGCTGGTGTTGGGAAAAGCTGTATCGTGAAAAGATTTCTATTCAACACATATAGTGACAAATATAAAAGTACTGTGGAAGATCTCTATAACCGAGAATATGATCTTGGACAAACTTCACTTAAGGTAAGAATTTCTAACTTTTTCAATAATTGATAAAATGTTAGTTAGAACTCGGGTGAAGAAAGAGGGAGGGGGGGGGTAAATAAAAAATATTTCTACTTAATGATTATTTCGAAAACTATCCAATAATTTTTTATATCATTATAATTTTAATATTAAAAACAATAAAATGTGTTGGTTAATTATTAAGATACAGGGGTTGGACAAAAATATGGAAACACCTTTAAAAAAACATGTTTCTTTGCTTAAGCACGGCCAGCAATTCCCTGTTTATGAAGCTCTCTTCTAATTGTTTCGGTACTCACAGGGTTCGGTAACACAACATTCATTTCAGCAGTAACTTTTGCAGTTGTGGTCTTCTTATTTTTCGTCACAATTGCCCTTAATGATCGTCTGTCACGATCACTCAGGACACACTTTCGTCCGCGCTGTGATTTAGCAGATGATGTTTTACCGCTTTTCAAATATGTGGAATAAATATTCGATACAGTACCTCTAGATACACTAAACACCTCGGCTACCTTGCTTACGCAAGCACCTACCATACGTGCTCCAACAATTTGCCCACGTTCGAAGTCTGTTAACTCTGACATAATGCAATGACAACCTCACATAACAGTACTCCGACAACAACTGAACTGTTTAGCACATTTACTAAGTTGTATAGGTGGCGGCACCTACATATTTCATTAAAATCATTCTTTCTTTTCAAACATGCATTTCACAAGGTGTTTCCATATTTTTGTCCAACCCCTGTATACAATTCTTCTTTCAGTGGTAATTCTCAAAACAATAATTATGATTAAATATTTCATATTATATATAAAAATAATTTTAATATATTGCTAAATTATTATTAACCCATTTAGACCGAAGGTTTTTTTTAGCGAATTTTTTCGTGATATTCGAATATGTTACATAAAATGGGGTAAAAACAAAATTGTTTCAAATAACTTTTTTTTTATCTTTTCTAGTTTTTGAGATACAAGGTGTTCCGAAATCGGAACACTAGGCACAAGGACTACCTTCTCATGACATTAGAAGAATATACATATAAACTGTTTTTTCATAATTATTTGGTGACTTTTGAATACTAAAACTAGTCTTGTTGTTGTTATTATCATAAATATATTTATTATATATATTACAAATATAAAATTACTAAAAATAACATTTACAAAAAAACATTTACTTATTTTGTGTATGATATTTCGTCGAACATTTAACATATAATGCAGCATCACACTTTTCACATTTGAATGTTGTGTTTTTATGGCAATGTCGACAACGTATTTGTTTATTTTGATTCACTATATTATGATTCAGACCATCCTATCTTGAATCAATCCTGCACTTCTGTGATGGTCTTCCCTTTTTTCCAGTCTCTGCAGGTTGACCGTAGGTCTCCATAAAATTGGATGCTATACGTCGACAAAACTCTAGAAGATCTAAAATCTAAAGGCTTTTCTTCTATTATCCTTTGTAATTGCCAAGCATTTTGTAAAATTACTTCGAAACAAAATAACAGATGGCTTGAGTACTATTTTTTTTCACGTATGGATGCTCGATATTTCGCAATATTTTCATCAGCTCTGTCGACAAAAATTTTAACATGTTTGGTTGTTGAATCTGTATTCTCTTTTTTTCTTTTTGGGAATAACGATTCACTAGGCCGGAGGTTCCCAAAGTGGTCTATATCGACCCCTAGGGGTCTATGGCAACCTTCAAGGGGTCTACCGTAGCGAATAACAAATTTTGTTATAAAAAATCAAAATCAATTTAGAGGGTCTACGACACAAAAAAGTTTGGGAACCTATGCACTAGACCAATAGGATTGATTCCAGCTCCTGATGAAGCAACAGTGACAACACTGTTGTCATGCCATTTGCAAACAATATTGTCTTTACTATCACTTCTGTAGTCAAATGCACCTCTTTCTTTTTTCTTCATAATTTTGTCTGATTGAAGTGAAGGCTTATCAGTCCGATCTTTCCTTACGGTTTCTGTCGCATGATGGCCCATTGATGTGAGTTTATCGAGTAAAGAAATGCTTGTAAAAAAATTATCAAATATGAAATAATATTCTCCAGGATGTTTCTTTGTTAGTGTCTTAACAAATTGAAGTACCACCGATGCACCGACGCCATATTCTTGAAATTATTTTCTTCGTTCGAGAAAGTTCCTGCACAGTAGAAGTAAAAACATCTTCTTCATCCAAGTTGGAAATAAAAGTACCATCGTAGACTAAAGAACCTGGTAAATTATTTATAGTTCCGCCTTCTTCATCTCCAGAATCTTCATCCGAATGCTTTTTCAGGCGGCTCGATGCTTATACCGGTTGCTTCAAAATTATGATCTACTTCTAGATTTTCTATGATTTCATTTACGGATAAAATCTTGGGCATCTTGGGGAAGGGCAACAAAATAGAATTCATTGACTTATGAATGTTTTAAATTTAATTTATAGAAAATTTTTTCTTTTATTGTATGAAATTACAATTATAATAAATATATATTTATTTATTTTTTTTTATTATAAAAGTAAAAAGTTTTTTGAAACAAAATATTATAATTGTTACTAAAATAAATCAAGAAATAATCAGAAATAATTAGAAATTATTAGAACAATCAATTCTTCACTATCATGTGATAGTAGTGTATGTGCCTAGTGTTCCGAAATCGGAACACCTGACTTTATGAACCCATAATTACGACAATAACAAAAATTTCTGTGTAGTGTGTCTACAACACGTTAGTGTATATCCAGAAGATAAGTAATAACAAAAAAATATATTTATAGAACCAAAAAAGTAAAAGTAATACTAACATGAGTTGAAAGAAACGTTGCAAAAACCGTCCTATTTTTTACTTCAATCTTTGTAACCTCATAGCGACAGTGTTACAGGTCCATGCACATTTAAATAATTAATTTAAGCAAGCAACACTATCACTATCACCGACTAGGTGATCAGAACGCACTTTGGTGTCGACATTAATAAATAAAAAAATAAAATAGTGACTCGAGTCGAGTGTTCCGAAATCGGATCACTAGGCTCAAATGGGTTAAAGTATCTACTACAAAATTTCGTTATGAAATAAACGAGAAAATAAATAATGTGCACGTGGTGAATAAATCGTTAAGCGAAAATAGTAAAAAATGCCATCATATACTTTTTTCAATTTTTTTTTTCATATAATAGCAAAGAGAAATCGAATTTACATTATCATTTATTCAAGCATGTTCAGTGATAATAACTTATAGATATTCAGTCTTTGAAATTTAATAAAAGAAAGATATCATCACTTTAATTAAAAAATAAATGAAGTAAAAATAGCAGACCCGATAAATCGTATAAATAATGCAATTATAATGAAAAGTTAAAATATATATAATGAGAATTTTTCCATGTAAAAGAGAAAAAAGAAAATGAAATATAGGTATATAGGTTTATAATTTCTTTTTTTTTTACACTGGTCATTGACAATATTTGTCTGTTCTGCAATTGCCAGGGAAGTAATTATTAACAAACAATCCCAATCCATTAAAACAAAGAAGTTTTTTATCAACATTTTTTTTTTATCTTGATTTTCAATTAAAAAAAATTGTATATGTATATAAGTATACATTTTTACTCTTTGGGTTTCATTGTCTTTTATAATAAGCATGATAGGATGATAAAAGGATGTTTAAATAATGTTCTTTTAGAAAACATTGAAATTTTTTAAAATTGGTTTTTTGGGATTTTAAAACTGAACCATTTATTTAGATTTTTAATTTTTTTAAATATTTTATTTTCAGGCACTAGTTTGTTATTGCTAGATTTGAGAATATCAATACCCATGGAAAAATTCATCTATTTAATTTTAATAGGTATTTCAAGTCTGAAGGTTGTTTCATGTACTCATTAATAACTTAGAAAAACAAATAAAAATTTCAGGAATATTTCATAATATTAATAAATATTATAAATATTATATTATTTCGTTTTTTTTTGTTTTAATATTTTTATTTTATTCAACATATATGTATTCTAGTCGAATATATATACTTATATCTTAAAATCTTCTTAAATATGAAAAGTAAGTACTAATATTGTTAAAATAAAATGAATTAAGATTATTATTATTATCATTTTTATACAGATAGGACCATGCTTTTTTAAAACAATTTAAAGACCATATATAATTAAATATCTAAGATTAGCTCTCTAATTTAAAAATTTATTCTTTACACTTTGAAAATATTGATTAAAGAATATTGTAGGTCTATCCGGGGTTAATAATAAACTGGCTAGTCCGATTATTTTGAGTTTCTTCTATTCTAATTTTCTTATCTTTCTACTTTACTTATCTTAAACTCTTACCTTCTTCTTATATATGCATAGTGTCGAAAAATGTAAACTCCACGGAGGCCCTTTTGGGGGGCAGTGGCAATGGGCTTTCTCAACTGGTTGATTGCTCGAAAACAGCGCCCTCATGGCGATATTTTGACGGCACTATACCTAGACCCCTATTTTCACATAGCAAATAGATTTTCAATCAATTTTTCTTCAAAACCTAGAAGTTATTTTTTTACATAATACATTTTATAAGAATTTATTTAAAGACCCCATGTTATTCATTCGATACACCTGTCCATAAATGTTAATATTAATATTAATATTAATTTTAGTAATTGTCACACAAAATTATTCAAATTTATTAAATTTTCTTTTCTTTTTTTAATCAAATAATTAATTTTTATATAAACAAAAAATAATAAATAACTTATTAATAGAAAAAAAAATAGTAAACAACGTTTTTCTCGTAGCCCAGTGGCGCAACCAGGGGGGGGGTTTTGGGGGTCAAAACCCCCCCAGGAGAGAAAAAAATATACATTGCTGTATATCATGTACTATATTACAAATAGAAAAGAAAAAATATAATCCTTCTTTTTATTTGAAAAAAAAATAATTCATAAAGTATAATTTAGTGTATAATAAGTAAGTTTATTTTATTTTAAAATAATTTTAACAAAAATAAAAATTGCTTATTTTTTCGTACAGAATTAAATATAAGAAATAAAAAATTATTTATTATTTCTCCTAAATCACATAAAAAACAAAAGACTTAATATAAGATTACTAGATGATTGTGAAATTTTCCAATTTGACTATTATTTAAATATAAAATAAAGAAAAATATTACTCAAATTCTAAATATTTCATAAAAATTAGGAAGCTAAGACTAATTTTTTCAAAATGGAAACGGGTAAAAATCCCTAAAGGAAAAAATCCATAAAAGTCAAAACTCTCTCTCCCTAAAACCAAATATCCCTAAAAAGAAAAATCCTTAAAACCGAAAATCCCTAAATAAAAATATCCATGACTCAAAAAATCCCTAAAAGAAAAAATCACTAAAAACAAAATTTTTCATTTTTGTATTAATTTTAATTGTGATTAAGAAAATTTAATTACAAGGTGAGCATGACACCCAGTTGCCTGAGACACGAGCTTTCAAGGAGGTAATCGAGCCTGGACCAAAAGTAGGGAAAAATAGGTAAAAAAATACATACATATGGCCCAGACACGTGATTTTTCCAAAAAAATAGGGGTGTCAAATTCGTATGTAAAATAAAGGGAATTTACTCAATTTTCGTTTATTAGCATACGTTTTAATAGCTTAATGATTCCAAATACAAAATACACCATTTGCACCGTATATTTCACCAGGGAATATATAACGCAATTTGTGAAATTTACAATCATCAGAGGTTGTCTTTTTCATTGTGCTCAATGCATTTATAGAAACATCAAATCAATGCCAGAAGTTTTGAAGCTCTATAATGATATAGATAATCCTGACAACTCCACTCATTTACAAACTCTTGCAGCTTTGATTTTGGTACCACCATCAAAAGTCATTGTAGCCTACCAAGCATTAGCTGGACGACCAACAGGGCAAAACTTCGTGATCTTTTTTCTTCCTTCGAGCGCACTTGGCTAGGTGAACAATTTTTGGCTGGCTTTTATGACCCCGAATTCAACATTGGAACATTGGAACATCTACGATGCCACTTTGATGGGTTTACCTCGAACAAACAATGCATTAGAAGGTTATAAGACATCTGTATGGGTCACCTGATTAAGCAAATCCATATTGAGCATAACCTTATCTCTTTGGAAATCTGTCGTGATGTTCTTGGTAAGAAGCCTGATCCACCAAGGAAACGATTCAGCGACTCGCATGATGAGCTTCTGACCATAATGAAGGCAAACCATGAAAAATGGGACGCTAAAAAACCAGATGGAACAGATGTGATGACACCAAGCATAACTACCTCATTCAAGTCTCTTCGGCTTTTCATTATTAAATAAGTACAAAAAAATTAGGGAAATTTTTTATTTAGGGATTTTTTCTAAGGGATTTTTACATGATTTCTTTCAAAATATCCTGCCACTACGGGCGGACGAAAAGCTTTCGAAATCTTAAAGTACTTGGGGTGTCCCATAAGTTTCTTCGCTTTTTTTGATGCGAAATGAATACACGATATTTGTTGGTTAAGGTTGATTTATTATGTTATGTATGAACCATTCTGTTCTATAACCTTCTTCCATCTCCCAGGAAGCCTGATTATGCCCTCTTTCCAAAATAATTGAGGCTTACTTTCAAAATATTCATTTAGGTGCGTTTTTATTTCGATTATGGATTTGAAAGATTTACCACGGAGAGAGATTTTTAAGGAGAGGAACAAGTAATAATCGGATGGAGGAAGGTATGGGGAGTATGGAGGATGAGGTAGAACATCCCAATCAAACTGTGATAATATTTGCCTTACGATCAACGCAATAAGCGGCCTTGCGTTGCCGTGATGGAATACTACACCTCGTCGGTTCGCCAATTCTTGCCGTTTTTCTGCTATGGCGGTTTTTAGTTAATTCAGTTGATTGCAATATTTGTCAGCATTGATCATATCACCTTCAGGAAGGAGCTCGTAGTACAGTACAACCTTCCAGTCCCATCAAATGCACAAAAGAACCTTCTTCGGATGAAGCCCAGACTTCGCAACAGTTGAAGGTCTATTTTCTTTAGAACAAATCCGTTTTCGATCCACAATTTGATACAAAATCCAAGTCTCGTCTCCAGTGACAAGACTCTTTAAGAAATGATTTCTTTTGTGTCGCTGTAGAAGCAAATCGCACGTAGGGACGCGCTTTATAAGGCCGGTCTCCGTCAATTGGTGTGGAACCCAAGCTTCATATCGACTCGCATATCCCATTTTGATTAAATGCTTATGTGCCGTTGTTTTGGGAATGTTAGTTTCACCAGCTATCTCGCGCACACTGTATCGTGGATTTTCAGCATGCACAGTCTTGATAATATCCGTCGTTGCTGGGTGGCCAGCTCTAAATTTCTTAAACCAATTGCGGACGGTCCTAATAGTCGAAGCACCAATCCCGTAAACGGTGCAAATCTCTTCTGCCGCAAATGATCTTTTGGCTCTCCATAGTAGAAAAATTTTAAAGAGACTTTGTCACCAACGAAACGAATTCTGAAAAAGCTCTGGGATGATTAAATAAGATGCCATAAACGGCTAAGAGATAAGCCTGCATGTTTATATATATATATATATATAAACATAAGCAGTTAGATTCATTCATAGCGTGACGCGGAAAAAACTTATGGGACAACCTAATAGTTTTTTATAAATAACTCCTTTATTATTAAGATTAGGTAAAAATGAATATAATGAAACTTTTGGTAAATTCGATTCCCTATAAATTTAATACGATAGTATGATAATTCTCATAAAAATCGGTATTTATTGAGAAAATCAATAAAATATGCTTTGACACATCTTTAAACTACCCTTACTTATGGTCCGATCTTGTCCAACAACAATCCAATCCCCGCCCATCATTCCCAAAAAAAAAAAACATCTAAATATCAAATTTCAATACAATATCTCATTTTGTTTAGACGTAATCTCGGTAACGAGCCGGTTCAAAAATTTTTTTTTGCAGTTTTGGATTCAGAACCGTCTGAAAAGTGAAAATCTCAAAGAATCTCGGAGCAAAAATTTTCAAAATTTTCCGATCATCGTATAAGCTATCCTTATTTCATGAGGAAAGCTAAAATAATTTACTTATAGCTGGAAAAAATATTTTCTTTCTAAAACTGTGAATACGAGTAAATAAAATACAAAATTAAATTTTTTTGCCAGATTTTGTAAAACAGTGTTTATTTACAAAACTTTTTTAAATATTTAATATAAAAAAAATCTTAATGAAAATTTGTCTTTGAGAGAGCCCGGGGGGGGGGGGGCGTCATAGGAAGGTGGAGCGGCTAGTCAAAACCCCCCCAGGATCAAATCCTGGTTGCGCCACTGTCGTAGCCTAAATAAATATATAAATAAGTTAATGGATTTTTATTAAGTTTCTGAAATCACTTATTGAGAATTTTTTATTTTAATAATTCTCAAAAGGAAATATATATAATAATAATAATAATAATAATATCACCACATATTTGATACATCTAGGAATAAGAGACACACATTTATTCGCTAATTAAATTGAATTGATAAATTATAATTATTATTATAATTATTGATTATAATTCAATTATATTTCTTCCAAACCTTCAAGAGATCCACTTAAATATATACAAAAATTTTCAGAAGCCTAGCTCAATTTAAAGTTGATTAAAAATCGACTAAACATTCTTCATTCGGGCGAATAGACAGACATGAAGTGAAGTTGTAATAATAAAATCATATCAATATGTATGTTTTCCAAAGCCACCATGGATCGATGTGATATTTTAATACCTGCTATTAATTAATTACTTACTTTAATTTTGAAAAAAAAAATAATTAAAAAAATATTTCTTTTTATTGAGATCTATTCAGACCCTTCACCTCCCTCAAAACTCCCTAATACATGAAATTCATTAAAATCTTATATATACTAATATATATATAATTTTTGCTAGTGGAAGATTTTAAAAATTGCCTAATTATGACGTACCATTACTAACTATTACAAAAGGTTCTATATAAACTAAATTTGTAATTAATACATTTAATTTTATTTTAGGTGGACATTCTGGATACTGCAGGAGATCAGCAGTTTCCTGCAATGCGACGACTGAGTATTGCTACAGCCCATGCCTTTCTCCTGGTTTATGCGGTCACCAGCGCGGCCTCCTTTGATGGCATTAAGCGATGTTTTGAAGAAGTCCGTGAACAAAGAGCAGACTATCAAGATATTCCGATTGTAGTTGCTGGAAATAAATTAGATTTAGCTAAAAGTCACCGAGAAGTCACCATCGAAGATGTCAGTGAATGGGTTTATTGCGAACTTCCCAAACTCAGGTAAATCTAATTAAACTTCATTAAAAGATTAAGAATAAAATTACATATAATATAAAATCTATAAATATAAATATTAGGATAATAAGCTATAATTATTTTAATATTTTATATTGTTCGTGAATGATTCGAGCAGTCTATAGTTTCGAAGAAGTGACATTCAAATGATATAAATTTTGCATAATAGTTATTATAGCCGCTTCGAGCGCCTTCGGCGCTCTCCACACCTAGACGGGGGCTCCGCCCCCTATACCCCCCGAGTGTCCCTATTCTGAGCTATAACCATCTAACTCCTACCCTGTCCCATCTCTCTCACGTTCCTTCCTACATTGTCCGCCCTGTTCACAATTGGTCTTCCAAACGGACGTTTTCCAATCGAACTCCCCACCAATATATTTTTCCTCTCCCATTCTAGCCATGTGCCCTGCCGATCCCAGCCTTCTCGCTTTTATTACCCTAACTATATCTAGAGATGCATAGAGGTCATGCAATTCCTTGTTATGCAGTCTCCGCCATTCCCCGGTGTCCTCATCTTTCTTTGGCCCATAAATGCTGGGAAGAATCCTATTCTCAAATACTCTAAATCTACTCTCATCTCCCAGGGTTATAGACCATGCCTCCCACCCATATAATACAATTAATAATTTAATAATTTTGATCCCCTTTGATAATAATTTCCAGATTTCAACCTCGATTTAAATTCTTTGCAAATATTATTCTCTCTGATACTAATTATTTTGTCTTATCACTATTAATTTCAAACCCCATCAATTTTCCTGCCTCGATTAATTTTTTTATGCTACTTTAAATGTTATTAATTTATTTAAAAAAAAATCAAAGTAAACAAAATAAAAATAAAATATAAAATTAGCATAACACTAAACTACTATAAAAATAATATTAAAAAATATATTATATATTAAAATCTTACGTGAAAATCCAATTATGAGATCAAATTTTCTTAATTAAAATAATTTACTCACATAATCTTAAAAATTAATAGTATTAAATTATAGCCGTAATGTGAATGTTTTCAAAGTTTAAAAGGCCAATAAGATCAATTGAGATATTGTAAATATCAATAGATATATAAAAAGATTTTTATCTGCACATTGCTCAGAATTTAAATTACCGCCAAATTATCGCCACCAGCGCCTCTATGATCTAGTATGGTAACTAAACTATTTTTAATTAATATTCTTTATAATTTTTTTAAAATTTTTCTAATTAAAAAATCGAAAATCGGGCTTCGAGGTCTGGTGGCCAGCCCCTTTGTGCTTCCGTGTAAAAAATTCCAGGTCCCTGCGTGCGATAGATTTGGCTGGAGAGCTCGGTCAGACAGACAGACAGACAAACAGACACATTACACTTGCTTTTATTATTATAGATGAAATTTTTGTTCTGACATAAGAAAAACAATCCTATAGAATGGCAGGAGGCAGTTATTATCCCACTTTTTAAGAAGAGAAATAGAACCAACTGCAATAACTACAGGAATACCTTTTTTAATTACATCGTATAAGATTCTATCGAATATTATTTTAATAAAGTTTCGACCATATGCAGAGGAAATATTAGGAGAATATCAATGCGGGTTCAGGCCAAATAGATCAACTTTAGATCAGATATTTTCATTAAGGAAGATATTAGAAAAAACGCAAATTCAATTTTCTGTTCACCAATTTTTTGTAGACTTTAGAAAATAATATGACTCACTGAACCAGGAAAGACTTTTTCAAATTTTGATCTTGATGAGAATTCCACAAAAAACAAGTACGGATGATTCAAATTTGTCTTGAAGGTAGTAAAGGAAGAGTAAGATGTGGGAATCAACTGTATAACGAGGAATTGCATGACCTCTATGCAACTCCAGATATAGTTAGAATTATAAAATCGAGAAGGCACGTGGCTAGAATCGGAGAGGAAAGAATGGCGAAAAATATATTGGGGAGGGGGGGAGACCGAGTTGGAAACGCCCAAGGGTGGGTAATTTAGGAAGGTACGTGAGAGAGATGGGAGAGGGTAGGAATTGGAAGGTTGTGGCTTAGAATAGGGATACTTGGAGAAGTGTGGTTGCTGCGGCCAAGAACTTTCGAGTTCCGTAGAACCACAGTGATAGATATCATGAAATTTAGTGAATTTATTCAAAATTAAAAAAAAAAAATTGGTTTTTCGTTTATATTTTAACTTGAATCTTATCTTATTATACTAACAAAATGTGCATATATAATAGTATTTTTGAAATATTAAACCGCTCTAAGGATTTTTAGGAAATGCATATCATAGATCATTTTTATAAAGAAAAATCGAATTGCATTGGGAAAATCATCTCTCTCTTTTTTGTTTTTTCCTAATTTAAAATATGAATTTTCATATTAAAAATGAAATGGCGTCGGGCAACGCCGGACGGCGCTTCCTTAAATTCAAAATATTATAAATAAAATAAAATTAAAAATATTTGTTTTAATAATGTTTTGTAATAAAATAAAATTACGAAATATATATTATGTTATATCTACAAGCCATACTTTTCTGTCTTTCAGTGAATTAATACGTTTGTTTAAGGGCTGTATGATTTATGACTATTTTATTTTTAATTTATGTTCTTTTAAATTATTTGAAATTATTTCATATATTTTGTCTTTTATTTATTTTAAATAATAATCTTAATCTTAAATTCATAGTTCATTTTTTAAAGTACCAAAAGGCGTATAATAAGATTAAATATATATGATAATAATAAATCAATATAATAAAATTTATTTTATTATTTATAAATTATGTATTTATTAATTGTATATGTAATTAAAAAAAATATAAAAATTATTTGTTAGTTTATACTACCTATCCTAGAAGAGCCATAAAAGAATAAATATATAAATTAGTAATACATAATTGTGAGATCAAGAGGTAAAGCTAAAAGTATAACCTGAAAAGATATTAAATATTAAATAAGTAGATTAATTGACAAAAGGATTGAAAAATAGAATAGACAATAAACAATTACCTATAACATAATTTTTAAGTAGAAAATAATTATTATTTCTTAAAAATATCAATAATAATAGAAAAAATATATAATAAGACTTATACGAAAGATTTTGACGGGTAACGGTCTATGATTCATTCCAATAGAAAAGATTCCTACTTTAGGGAGTAGCGTCCCTGCCCTCACGTGAGCCCGTTGACTTTCTTCAAAAAATCAAGTTTATTTGGATGAAGGAGAATACCTTGCATAGATTCATTAAAAAGAAAAGAATTGAAATCTTGACTCTTATAGAAGACGCTCTATTTCATAATTTTTTTTATACAATTTCTTATACTTTGTACAAGGTTTTTCGGAAAAAAAATTAAAAAAATTGTGCACAAAATTATAATTAATTAATTTTGATAAATTATTTTGGAAAATAGTCTTAATAATTTCAAAAAGCATTTACATATTTTATTGTTGTGGTTTATTTGTTTATATTAGTTTATTTTTCATAATCAATTTTAGTTTCTTAAATGAATATTTTTTTGGTTAACTAGTGGTATACATGGCAAATAAAACTAATTGTAAGGGAATCAATTTTTTAGTTTGCCTTGAATTTTGGTTCTTTAAAATACCACAAATTAGATGAACCATCAATAAACCGCAGAACTCGCAATGATGTGGGTCAAAGATTTATGTGAGCAAGTCAAACGGACGAGTAAATGATGTTAAACGGAATTGATGGAATCAAGGTAGAAATGTTGCGATTAACAACAATCATTGCAGTAAACGAAAATAAGAGAATCGGAAAGGAAATAAAATTGTTGAGCGCGTAAAATATATATGTATATATAATGATATTATTCATAGTTAAGACAGGACAAAGTCTGTAGTGCCAGCTAGTATCTATCAGGGGTGGTCACCTATGGTGATACTTAGAGCCATTAAGATTTAATAAATAAAGAATATAATATAATTATATTTGGTATCGTTAGACATTAGAAAAAGGTAATTAATTAAAAAATAAAGTTACGTATTTGATATTACAAATTAAATCAGATTTTGTATTTTATTAGCAATTGCATTTTATTAAGGGTCGACCACTTAGCTGTTATTGATAATATAGATATTTCTGTGCACATAGAGATTTATGTGAGGATTCTTCGGGTTATTTCTTTCAGGTATCTAATGATCCATCTTCTATGGGCTTGCAACTCCTTAGTTGGTCTGGGGATTATCCTGGCACTATCTCCCTTGGGAATGAAGTCTCTCTTTCCGATGCCGAAGAATGAGTTACTTCCTTCTGTATATCCAGAGGAAAACTCTTCCCCCCTCCGAAGAAGCCTTTGGCTATCGTAACTCACCCCTATCTTTCACACATGTGCCAATATAAAGAAACATGCCATGTAATTTATTATGATTTAAAAGTTTAATTCGTGACAATAGTTTATCTTCTTCAATCGAGAACCTTTCTTTTTATTGTCCACATGTCTTCGTCCAAAACGTGAAGATGTCACTATTTGGTATAAATGTTTATTTATAGCATTATACTGCTATTTCCCTATTAAAGGGCATTTTTATGCTTATATATTACAATATAAATATAGGGTATAAAAGTTTGGAGTCACCGTCTGAGTAAGCGGCACAACAATTACTTTTTATAGAATCGAAGAAATGGATATTTTAATATTTTGTTCTTTGAATATTTAAAGAGGTAAGTCACTAATTTTTATTTTTATTTTTGTTTTTTAGTATTGACATCAATATTAAATATTATGAATTGAAGGTCCATATTACCTAATTTTAAGAGTGTCAACTACTGGTGCTTTTAGATGCTAATGTTAAAAAAATTATAAAAAATAAAAGAAATAGAAAATTGCATTGGTTTGCATTATTAACCAATGAATCATATCACCCAAAAGTAAAATTGATATCTGATAAAAAATAGAAAATATCAAATTTTTCTCATAAATTTGTCCTTATAGTGTCAACTACTGGAACATTAACCTTATATGTGGGAAGTGAAACTTGTGCCCGAAAGACCCTTGGCGGCATCCGGGCGGAAAAATGCCTCGGCTCCCCCAAACATCCCCCAAACATCCCTAAGCAAGATCTTTGGTGGCTTCGGGGCGTAAGGGACATATATACACTTGATTATAGATTCAATTCATATCAATTAGATTAGTAATAATAAATACTTTAATTATATATATTTAAATAATATATATTTTCTTTATTATTATATGTAATTTTTCTTTATTAATGATTAAATAGAAATTTCCTTTGTGATTATAGTTAAAAATAATATTTAATCAATTTTTTTTTTAATTTAATTCATTCTTCAATCGATATTTTTTACTAAAAAATTTAAAGGATTCGGCAGATAATCGATTATTCACTCCCTTGATTGGGATTGGTTGATTTCCGGTAAAATTCTCTTTAATATTTGATCATTCGTAATTAGAATCCTAATCGACGAGAAATCGTCTCTCAAAACAGAAATCTTATTTACTTTATGAAAATTGGATTAAGAAAAATGTTTAATCGATATCAATTTGTAGATCATTATTATGTTCTGACTTTTTTGATAAAATTAAATAAAAATAAACCAATTGAATTTAAAATAAACGAATACATTCAGTGAAATTTAGCCTTTTAAATGAATTTGAATACTTAAGGAGGTTAATTAATAAGCTTGGAATTTAATAAAACTTTTATTTATAATATTGTTTAAAAAAATGAAAAAATAAATAAATAAATAATAATAATTTTTATAAATAAATTAATAGGATGATATTGAAATTTTGAATTCTGGAATATTTCTCTTTAGATTATTTATTTTTATATCATAATTATATAAAATGTTATAATATATACTTCATAAAATATTAAAACCTATAATATTTGTTTATCAGAGCTTATTAATATGCATTGGTAGATTTAACTCAAATGCAATAATTTTATTATGGAATCTATTTAGTTGAATTATTTATTTATTTTTTTAATATTAAATAAATCAAATAATTATATATAGTTCGATTTTAAATAAAAATAAATAAAACTTTAGATTATATACATTTTATATTATACTAATTAATCAATTTTGAGTTTAATGTTCAACTATGAGGTTGGGATACTAAAAGACACTATCATTATCTTTTAGTATCACATTTCAGTTATAAATTGGAAAAAATATTACTCAAAATCTTCATTTCGGTTATATGACATTTGAGAATAAATTACTGTATTTTGGTTTACTTTTAAATATAATATATACATTTTTCATATTCGTTGGTAGAGTTTTATACGTATAGTTTGTATGTGTGAATCACTGTTAAGTATTTATCACATCTAATATATTTAGCTTTGAAGGAGAATGTTGTTCAGAATCGATCTCCACATTTTCTCTTTAGGATGTGTTTGAACGTGTTAACATTTTTATTCCTCAGCAACTAGAGAGAGAGACCACCTATTTATTATTTATATTATTTCATTTAAAATTAAATTTATTCATTTAAATATATACTTGTTAATATAACAAAATATAAATATGAAATTACCTTTACAAATGAAATAATAAATAAATTCCTAAGTTTGTATTTTGAAATAAACCCGATTAAAAATTTAAATTATATATATATATATAAATTTAAATTATATATATATATATAATATTATTTCTAGATATTTTATTTCATTATTCATTATTTATTATTAATTTAATATTGTACTAATAGATTTCAGGAATCCATTAACTAAATTTTAAGATTAAGATTTGAAATTAATTTATAAAGTTCCTAATTCGTTTTACTTTATTGAAATAACTTACTATAATGATTTAGAATCAACGATAACTAAAGTATAGCCTCTTTGTGGATAGAATTATTAAACTTCACAGTTTGATCTCAGGTACTGTCAAATAATTTTCGAAATAATTATAAATTGGTATAAGATCAATACTATCCATTGTGTTTTGAGAGACACAATTCATAGCTTAAATTTGTGCCCTTGGCGACATAAACAGAATATATTCTATAGTATTGGTATGGATATAATATATAATCTTATATATAAAATTCTCGTGTCACAAAACTTTGAAATGATACTCCTCCGAAACGGCTGGACCGATTCTTATGAAATTTTTTATGCATATTCAGTAGGTCTCAGGGCATGTCAGACTTCTTTTATAAAACCGCTAATTGCTAAGGTGTGTCCAGGGGGTGCTAATTAATTAAAAATAGTTTAGTTACCATACTAGATCATAGAGGCGCTGGTGGCGATAATTTGACATTTGCTCAGAATTTAAAAATTATTGTAATATTTCACTTTTTATTTTAAATTCTAATATTCAAATATCAATTCAATTATATTAAATTATTAAAGCTTTGGTGATTGTTTTTATTTATAACGGAATTTTGTAAATTAAAGCACATATTGATATTTGCTACTTCTGCAATCGAAACGTTGTGTATATTTTTGTATTTTTTGAATAAATTTACAATAACAAATATAAATATGTGGTTTAATATACAAAATTCCGTTATCAATTCAATTAAATAATTTATTCTAAAAGTTCTCATTTTAATTTATTTATTATTCATTTGAAAAATATATGATCTAATATATTTTAAATAAGAACACAAAAAGAAATGAATGTTTTATGTAATATACTGATTGAAACAAAATGGATGAAAACCTTTTACTACTCTTAACCAAATACTATGTACCACTCGGGGGGGTACAGGGGGCGGAGCCCCCGTCTAGGTGTGGAGAGCGCCGAAGGCGCTCGGAGCAGCTAGTATATATATATATTATAGTGACGGAAAAAAGTAAATGCCACAGTGGCGCTGTTTTCGGGCTATACAGCGTATACCTTGCTTGAAATTAAAAATACATTTCATAACATGTGTTCGGTGGTATTTAAAAAATTCAAAATAGATCTATAAATTATAAATAATATTTATAATTTTTAATATACTTTGTGTGTATGTGTATGGATTTTCATTTTAGGAATTAAAAATTATGAAACTTGTACGAAAGGGAATAAATTTCTCTAAGTATAAAAGTATAAGTTGATTTTTACAATTAAGATTGTTTACAATCTATCTACAATATATTTTAAGCAAAAATAATCTTTAAAAATTATAATTTTTAAATTAGCTTGATTTTTATTTAGTCTTTAACAAAAATATTCAATATTATTTATATATTTATTTTTATTGACATTCGAGATCTAAGTCCATTTTAACAGTTTATATATCCATTTGATAATCGATCACTTTAAATATTATATTTATAATTTTTTTGAACTGAAATTTTTTTTTTTTTTGAATTTGGTGTTGATTTTCCTTCGTCCATAAGTTCAATAGTTCATCATCTTACCACTAAACTCCCCTTTTGATTTAATATTGACCATAAATCATATTTGTTTTTAATAATTTTTAAAATTGCATTGAATTTATTAAACTATTTTACTATATGTTTTCCTTTATGTTGAGTTTACGAGTTAAGTTATTGAGTCAGATTTACTATGTACTTACACGATTTTTATCAAGAAGAAAGAAACACGCCGTAGTTACAGCCCAACTGTAACAACACAAATTTTAATTATAAATAATATGGTCCATACAAATTTTAAGAGAGAAATTTATCTAATAAAAATGATATCTTTAGAGAAAAATATATACAATAACATAACATTACTTTAATATTAATAGTGCCCGCTCTAACATTTACGGCGCCCCAGGCAATAGAATAAATTACCGCCCCTATATTTGTAAAATTGATTACCTTCATAACCAAAATGCCGCTCTTTCGATTTGCCGCCCTGGACCCCTTAAGGGCGATCCCAGATATTAAGAATAATAATAATAAACATCAAAATGATTCTGTTTCTTTGTTGAGAATCTTAATTAACCTTATTTGCCTGTCGTATTGAAAAAGATATTTTTTTAAAAATATCATTTATCAAACAAATTAACTAAATTTTAGTTCTTTTAAATCAAGAAGCAAAGAGAAAATATAATCTTCCTATTGTATATATACAAGAATCCTTGTAATGAAGTGAAAATATTATCAGATTTTTATATCAAAATTGATTAATTTTAATTCAAGGATTTTTTTTATAAATAAACATTTCTACTATAATAGAAATGTTTATTTTATAATGATAATTTATTTTTTAATTATATTAACAAAATTATCAAACATATCATGTATTATTATTAAAATTAAAATATCAAATTAAACAAGAGGCTAGGAATCCTATATTATTAAGTGAAATAAATTCGAAATTAATATTTATAATAATTTATCTATTATAAAATAGATGTATTCGATGCGGGGATCAAAAATTATGCATTGTAATTTTATTAACAATTTATTATTCAAAATTTCATTTTAAAGGGAGACAGGGAGACTCCGGACACTTTGTTTCTCAATTTTTGTCTAAGTCGTTATAAGCCCGAGAAAGAACATTTCTCAAGATGTAATTAGGTAGCCTGAAGATTAAGGAACATACGGGATTTTTTAAATCTCCAGAAAAACCCGTTTATTGCCTACATCCATTTTTCATCCCTATACAGGGAGACATAGGCTAGGGAGATTCTAGGCATCCAAGTGATGATTGGAGAGAATTTGAATATACACTTTAGTAAGATACTTACTCGAGGTGAATTTCTATGACTAAGAATTGATTTTTAATTTAGTGTTAGGAAAATAGCGATTTATCGCCTTAGAAGACGGACTTCCATCTAACACAATAAGCATCTCCACCTTGAAACTGCGTCAAACAGACTTTTTTGCGGTGAAGTAGGAAAATGTCTAACACATCTCAAGATTGTCGTCAAAAACTTGGTATGTGGGACTTGCACCCACTAAAAACCTACCCCGTGTTTGAAAAACAACATCCACCCCAGCTGCGTCAAACAGACTAAACGCGGTAATAATAATAAACACTCAACATTTTTTTTAACATATAATTTTAAAGTATTTCTATGATTGTATTATATTTTTAGTTCCAACGCGTTAGGTATCGTTGAATTTTTATCAGTCTAAAACATGAAAACATTCCAAAGATTATTAGATATTATATTTTTCATTACTGCATTACTTTTCACTTCAATTACAAAATAAAAATTGTAAAAGAGACAAAAAAAAAATTGATAAGTTAAACAATTTAAATTGGTATCGTGTAGATCTGAATCTAGGATGGTGTGAGAAAGAAAGGAAAGGACACATTTACATTTTGTTACATTTATTAATTATTTTACATTTTTTTAACATATTTTGAACTCTGGGAAAAACTATCAAGTCATTTTAATTATAACAAAAATAATATAATAGATTTTAGAAATAATATTTAAAAAATGGTTAATACACCCTTTCATTGAGGCAATTTTCCCCTGGCACCTAGACTGCTGTTATTGAGCATCCTCTAGTGTAGGAGGCATAGCTAATTTTTATTTGAAATTTCATCTTTAGGTATTATCTATAATTTTTATTTATTTCAATTTTTGTTTGATTTTTCTAATTTTCGTTTAATGTAACCACGCATGAATGAATTATACTCATACATGGTTTTACTTTAAGAAATTAAATCTTATATTCTCGATGTTATTGTTTATTTTATTAATAATTTTATATATTAGAATACTTTTGAATTTTCTTGGATTCTCTTCAATCGATCCTACGAGTCTATATAAAATATTTTATGCATATCCACTTAATTGTCTAGTAACTAATATTATTAAATAAAACAGTTATTTTATTTTTAATTCATATATCTCTGAATTATTCATTTATTATTTGTTAATTTTATAGTATAATTTTGTTTATTAATTTAATAATATGTAAACATTTTAATTTTATATAATGTAACAATCAAGTTATTTAATTTTCGCTTTGAATATGTATGAGTTGAAATGTTGAATCTTGACACATTTCATTTCAAACGAACTATAGCAACCAACCAACCTTTCTATAATAGTTTAGAAACTAGAAAAAATTCTTATTTCGACAATTGCTCCATGAAAAGGGTGATTTTAATATTTATTTTGGTTAATTCATTCAATTATTTTATTAAGCAAATTTTACATATTATCCAGAAATATAAAAAAGTATATATAAATTTAAAATTTCATTTTTAAATAAAAAATAATTATGAATTATTCTTTTATACATCATCGATTCTCAACTAATTGAATATCTAAGAAAAAATATTATTTAAACAAATTGATTAACTGCACACACGCACACAAAAATTCTTGTTTTTGTAGTTAAAAATAATTTAAAAACAGAATCCAAAATGTCATTGAGCAAATGATTACATTTTATTGTAAGGGGGTGGAGCGAATACTGAAAGGTTAAGAAACGGTGGTGTATTATAGATTCTTCATATCTAGTATCATAGGTAGTAGTTCACATATCTGTGAACCAAATTTTTTCAATAAATCATTTATTGAAGTTTTATGATCATTAAATTAATTGGTAATTTGTAAAAAAACAACTTTTAAATCAATACTGAAATAACAGCCTCAAGATCAACAATGATAAGTAAATAGTTGATTAGTAATATTTGTTTGATTGACCGGCCTCTTGGGAATCAAATCGTTTTGTTGACATAGATAAACTTCAACATCAGTTTCTGTGTCCCAAATGAATTAAATACATCTGCAGTGAATCATGGAAGCTTAAAGAGACAAATGTTCTTCTTATACACCTTTTGTAATGATAACTTTAATTAAACTGGACATTAAAATTTTAGTTAAACTAAAGAAAATGATTTGACAAATAAAGGAATACCTTTTGTAAAGTAAATAACGAAGGGATTATTCTTTAATCAGATACTGTTTACTTAATGACTCAAATGACTATAACTTTAAATTATTGGCCATTCGCAAACTTTATATATAAAATACTTAATTTCAAAGTCTATGACTGAACAAAATTGGATGTTTTTATAAATGGTTATTCGATGGTATTACGATACTTAAAAATCAAAATATATGTTTATGTATTTTTAGAGATGTTTATATAGAATAAATTAAATGAAATATATATAATGTAATTTTCAAATATAAAATTCATGTATTTTTGTATAAACTGAGGTCACTGGAGATTGGTGGAGACTGCATAACGAGGAATTGCATGACCTCTATGCATCTCCAAGCATAGTTAGGGTTATAAAATCGAGAAGGCTACGGTGGGCAGGACACGTGGCTAGAATGGGAGAAGATAGAATGGCAAAAAATATATTGGTAGGGAGACCGAGTGGGAAACGTCCTCTTGGAATGCAGAAAGGGATATAGACGGGAGAGGGTAGGGGTTGAATAGTTGTTGCTTAGGATGTGGTGGTTGTGCAAACTTTCGAATTCAGTAGAGCCAGATAGATAGATAGATAGATAGATTTTTGTATCTATTTATATTTTCTCAATCATTTTATTAAATTATCTGCAAGTAAACTAATTCTTAAACTCAGCAAAAGTGATGATGCTTTTAAACCCCTCTGATTTTAATTAGACCATGTCGGACGATCTTGAGGTCAAGGGAACTTGGTCAAGTTTCTATAGTTTTAAGATTTTAAAATTATAAATTAATATATGTCCCAATAGTGAATAAAAAATATATTTATGATAAGCTAAATTTGTTATCATATTGAGTTCAAATTTTAAGTTATTCATGGTTGATTGTGGTTTTATGCATCTTTCCACATATTGTAAATCATTTTTCTTCAACATCAAACATTTTTATTTTACATTTGAATTAAAAAATATTGAATTGGTTTAAAATAAAAATAAGGAATTCTGGTCTATTTGATAAATTTTATATATTATACACATATTTATTTCAAATTTAAAAAAATCAAAAAAATCACGGCGCCTCGTTAATTATCAATACAATATTTATAATAATTTTAAATTATAATAATTTTAATGCACAAAACAACGATTTGAAATAAATTAATTTCCAAACAACATTATAAATATAGGTATATATATATATAAAGTATAAAAAAAAATATTTTTGAAACTTGAATTAAATTGACTAAATTATATAATCTTGGTTTTTATATTTAATTTAATTACTCAATAATTAATTTTTATTACATTTTAAGTGAAATATTTTCCGACAATGAATATAAAATTAATACTTTGTAAAATACCACTTCCGGTTTCCGGATATACACCAAAAGTTGATGAATTCATGTTACTAATGCATTAAGTAAATATACCAAATTTTATCAAAATCCGTTGAGCCGTTCGAGCTCTACACATCTTTACTAATACACAATGTACAGAAGGATGGACGGACAGACAGAAAGATATTAGACTAAAAATTCTTTTTTCTGTTAACAAATTCGTGGAGATATGTAAAAATCTCCACATGTGAAATTTGGTGTGAAAACAATACCTCCCTTACTATCGTCGGTCGTTAACAAATTAACATAAACTAGCTGCTCCGAGCGCCTTCGGCGCTCTTCACACCTAGACGGGGGCTCCGCCCCCTGTACCCCCGAGTGATACATAGTATTTGGTTGAAAGTCTGTATGTAAAAGGTTTTCATCCATTTTGTTTCAATCAGTATAAGTAGATAAGACATGTATTTGTTTTCTTGTAAAATATATTTTAATTTAATCAGTAAATTAATTATATATTATTATTGTATATGTTATATTTATCTAACTCTGTGTCTCTACAGTTTTCGAAAGTTCTTAGCCGCAGCATCCACATTTCTCTAATAGTCCCTATCCTGAGCTACAACCAAATCCTACCCTGTCCCATCTCTCCCATCTCTCCCATGTCCCTTCCTTCATTGTCCACCCACCTTGGTCCTTGGTCTTCCACCGGATGTTTCCTAATCGGTTTCTCCCAATTTCTAGTTTCTCCAATTCCAACCACGTCCCCTTCCCATCCCAGCCTTCTTTATTTTATAACTTTAACTATATCTGGACATTATTTCTCGTTATGCCATCTCCGCCATCCCCCTGTGACGTCATCTTCTTTTGGCCTATAAATGCTGCAAACAATATTAATCTCACAAATACTCTAAATCTACTCTCGTCTCCCAGAGTCATCGATAGGGTGACCAAACGTCCCGTCTTTAGGTGCTCTGTCCCAAAAATGTCTTCGGGACACCCTACTGTTTTTTCAATATTTAGGACATTTCGTAATTTTTTTTTCAAAATTTTTTCAATTTAGTTCTAAAAAAAAGGTATACCGTTTGTCCCGGTTAGGTGTTTTCGAAATATGGTCACCCTAGTCATGGATCAACATGAAAAATAATTGTTTTATATATTTTAATTTTGATCCTCTTTGATGAGATAAGCCCCTTTACTGCATAATAACAGGCGTTACTCAATTACAACGTCGATTTAAATTCTTCTCGAATATTATTATCTTTGGTGATTAGAGATCTTAAGTATTTAAATATTTATACATTTTCAAATTCTACATTTTGTATGTAAGTCGTATCCGTATCATAATTCTTGAATTTTTTTGTTTAATTACATTTCGGTTGATTTTTCCCCAATTTCTCTAATCATATGTCTCCTCTTCCAGTCCAATTCATTTACCTATCAATGTTGCATAAGGAATTTAAATTTCTTAATTTGGCTAGAACACTCCATTTTTTAAAATTTTAAATAGAGAGGGAGAGAGAGAGAGGTTCTAATTATATATATATATATATATCTGTTTCTATGACAGCAAAAAAGTAAACAAATTATAAACATACAAACACTCTCCTTTATATATATTTCTGGAAAATGGAACACCCGCAGCTCAGCTCAGGAGTTACCTAAGATTCTAATTTCTTTTTTATTTTTCATCATTTGAGGTACCCTTCACCTCAGAAAAATTTGGTTACCTTACTCCTTGTAGTTTAGGCTCTGGAGTTTTTTGCGTACAGACGGACACTAGCGTATTAAATATATAGATTATATATAACAATTAAAATTAATTTTTAAATATTGGTTTAATTTTATTTACTAGAATTTCTTATATTTTATTTTCAATCAATTTTAATTTCTTTTTTTAAATAAAATTAAAAATAAGTTGACCTGTGGCCAGGTCCGAACCGACCGACGGTTTGAAATAAATTAATTTCCAGCTACAGAAACAATTTCAAATAATTTTCATATATCTATTAATGTAATAAAAAACAGATATGGATACATAAATAATAAATATAAACATTTTTAATTTTATTTTATTTATAATATATATGCAAGACCAGGCTGTGACGTCATGAATGGCTGGATGACATCATATAATTTTAAATCAAGAAAAAACTAATAAATATGATTTTTCTCGAGGATAAAACCAATACAGAGTGCATGATTCGTGGTGATATGTAAAAAAATCTCCTTATGTGAAATTTGGTACGAAAATAACCCTTCCCTTCTTATCGTCGATCGTTAATACTACCACTTGTTTCCGGATTTGCACCAAAAGTTGATCAATTCATCCCACTGATGCATTAAGTAAATATACCAAATTTCATCCAAATCGGTTGAGCCGTTCAGGCTGTACACATCTATACGGACGGACAGACGGACAGACGGACGGACAGACGGACGGACAGACATCATGCTAAAAATACTTTTTTCTGTTTAGAAAATGCATGATTCGTGGAGATATGTAAAAATCTCCACATGTGAAATTTGGTGTGAAAACAATACCTCCCTTACTATCGTCGGTCGGTAAAAATATACAAATATATATATATATATATATATATATGTAATCCCCATACTAACCTTACCTAGAGACTGCTTATTGTTTCCAGCGACTGCTCTTTACATTTTAAGTCATAGATTATAGAGTAAGGATTAACTGAATTCAGATTACAGGTAACTACTATGATAAGATTAATATTGTATTATTATTATTTATATTTGTGTATATAATGTTTAATTGATTAATTGTTTAATAAAACAGGTTTTTATAACTTCGTAATACTGACGGTTGTCCTTCATTCTTCTAACCATAATAATAGAATTAAATAATCTGAATTCCTACATACACTTAAAAGAAAGAAGAACTTAATATGTCAAAAATGAATTTAAGATTTTGGCTAGAAGGAATGGGAAAAGATGATAATCAGCTGGAAATAATAGTTAAAAAAATTAAAAAAGAAGAAGAGGATATCTGGTTTAAATTTGATGAAGATATGCAAGCACGATGTAATCATAAAAAATTATTTAATTTAAATACGATCAAAAGTAATATTAAAGGAATTAAGAAAGTGGGACAAAAAAGAAGAGTTTTAATTGAAGCTAATGATGAGTTGTCAAACATGTACTTTGACAAAGAGAGCGGGATTTTTAAATTTAAATCAGAAATATTAGAAGAAGATGATAAAGATGATGAAAAGAATAATTCATTGAAACATCAGAACGACTTATTTGAATTAATTAAAGTATTAACAAAAAAATTAGATAAAGAAGATCATAGTGACACAAGAAAGTTGAATCTACAAAAATTCGATGGAAAAGAAGATGCTCACTTGTTCATGATACAATTCGAGAAGGAGTTGAGTACCTTTGAACTCAATGATGATAAAAAAGTTAATATTTTTGGAAATTACTTAACTGGAATGGCACATAAATGGTACCTTTCAAGCATAAAAAAGTTTCAAGATGAGGATTGGACAACATGGAGAGAATCTTTTATAGCCGTTTTTGGTATCAAAAATTGGTCCTCTATTGCAAATGCATTTAATTATAAATATATGAAAGGTAGTTTAATTGAATATGCAATAACAAAAGAAAAAATGCTTCGTGACACAAATGAAGAAATAGACGAAATCACTGTAATCAACCAAATAATAATTAATACACCGATATATGTACAAGAACAAATAAAGCCGGGTACTGTTAAAAATTTAAACACCTTATACGAGGAATTATCAAAAATAAAGTTAAGTTAATTTTAATCATGACAGAAAAAACCAAAATATGATTATGAAAGTTCATCTTAACAAGACTGAGCGTAAAAAACCATGTTCTATCTGCGAACGTTTGGGTTACTTAGAACGCTATCACCCAGAAGATGTTTGCAGAAATAGACATATAAAAAGAAATGTAATAAAAACAAATCTCATAGAGAAATCTTATTCAGAAGATACGAGTTCAGAGGACGATTCAACATCAAAAAACTAAATACCCCGGTAGAATTTAAATCATCTAAATTGATTAAATTAAATGTTATTTTAAATAAAGACAATAAAATCAACGCAATTTATGATAGTGGTTCTACAAGAACCTTGATTAACGATAATATTGCAAAACAACTAAAATTAAAATTAAATAATAATAAATCCTTTTTGAGATCAATAGGTGGTCTAAATTCTTGCAACAACCGGGCAATCGTAAATTTAAAAATAGGTGAGATTGAAAAAGAAGTAGAATTAATTGTTGTTAAAAGTAAAAATTTCACATATGAATTGATAATTGGATTGGATGTTATTAAACAGTTTCAATTAATCCAAAATGAAAAATTGCAAATTAAGCAAAGACAAAATCCTCAAGAAGATGCAGGCAAGAAACTGATAAATTCAATCGAGAATACAAAAGATTCTAGTGAATTAAAAAATAAAAACAATTTAGAGGTTCATGATAGAAAAAATTTAATTGAAACAAATCTAATTCAGGAAGAAGGAAACGAGAATATTATAAAAAATTTAAATAATTTAAATATGGACGTAGACAATAATAAAAGAGAAATTATTATAGAATACTTACACAGTCAAAATGCTATATTTGCAAGACATAAATTTGATGTAAAACAAAATGAGAAAACTGAAGCAGAAATAAAATTGATCGAAGAAAGAATAATAAATAGGAGGCCATACCGATGTTCTTTGCAAGATAATAAGGAAATAAATAAACAAATCAATCAACTATTAGAAAATGACTTAATAGAGGAAACCAATTCGCCATATTCATCACCTATCACACTTGCAAATAAAAAAGGTGAGGGACGATCCAGATTATGCATAGATTTTAGAGAACTAAATAAATATGTAATACCAGAAAGTCACCCTTTTATAAGATGTTCCGATATCCTAGATAATCTTAGAGACTGTAAATATTTTACTGCGTTAGATGTGAACTCAGCCTTCTGGTCAATAAAAATTAGAAAAGAACACCGAAAATACACAGCATTTTCAACGCAAAGAAACAAATTTCAATGGAAGGTACTACCATTTGGTCTAAAAACTAGTCCCGCAATATTTCAACGATCATTAAATTCAATTCTAAGAAACCATAAATTGCAGGATTTTTCAGTAAACTACATTGATGATATTTTAATTTACTCTAAGTCATTTAAAGAACATTTTGAACATGTCAAGTCCGTAATACAGGCATTAAAAGAGAATAAAATAAGATTAAAATTATCTAAATGTAAATTTTTCAAAAAAGAGATTTTGTATTTGGGTCATAAAATCAGTGAGAATCAAAGTGAACCATTAAACGATAACTTAGAATCTATAAATCAATTTCCTACACCTAGGACGAAAAAAAATGTTAGACAACTTTTGGGAAAAATCAACCATTATCATAGGTACATCAAGAATTGCACTAAGAAATTAGCACCTTTATACAAGTTGATGAAGAAAAATATTCCTTTTGGATGGTCATCAGAATGTGAAGCATCTTTTCAAAATATAAAAAAATATTTAACAGAAAGACCTATTTTATGTATATTTAATGAAAATGAAGAATGTTTTATATTTACAGACGCGAGTGAAGATGGCCTTGGTGCTGTTTTAAAACAGAGACAAAAGAATGGTGAATTGATGCCTATCGGTTATTTTTCCTGTAAGGTAAATAATGCCCAAATAAAACGAGGAATTATATATTTAGAATTATTGGCAATTTATAAAGCAGTTATTTATTGGCACTATTACCTACATAATAATAAATTTACAGTGTTTACAGACCACCGCCCACTTGAAAACCTAAAATTAAAAGCAAGCCCTGATACTCCACTGGGCGAATTGGTAAATAAACTAACACAATATAATATAACTGTAACTTATAGAAAAGGTAAAGACAATAAGGAAGCAGATTGTTTGTCGAGAAATACAAAATTGGAATTTGATAGAGATGATGAGATTTTTGAAACAGTAAACCTAATTGAACTTGAAGATTTAATTGTAAAACAAAAATCAATCGATGATCAGGAAATAAAGAAGATGAGACTCATTTGGAAAAATAATATACTATTTAAAAAAAAAGGCGATAAATTGAAAATTTATTTGGTGGAGGGTGATGCTAAAGAATTCATTAAAAAAGTACATGAAAAATTTGGACATGCAGGTAATTCAAAAATAAAACTCATGATAAAAGATCATTATTATTTTAAGAATTTTAATAATTTAATTGATGTTATATGTGCTAAATGTAATGACTGCCAAATGAATAAATCAAGACAGAAACGTAAACTAGGATACTTATCAAATTTTGGTGAACCAGAAAATCCTTTTCAGTTTATTTCTATTGACACAATTGGAGGTCTCCATTCAAGAGGTGCAAAGAAGAAATTTTTACACATAGGTATAGATCATTTGACCAGGTATGTTTGGATTACAACATCTACGACTCAAACAATTAGAGAATTTCAAGAATTAATCAATACAATGACTAAGGATGGAAAAATAGAAACTCTAATTATGGATCAATACGGTGGCTTAACATCGAAAGATTTCAAAAATTTCTTGAAAGAAAGAAATATCAAATACTTCTACACACCAATTGACCACCCTGAGTCCAATGGTTTAGTCGAGAGAGTAAATCAAACATTGATTAATTCATTGAGATGTAAATTAAATTCAGATAACCAGTCAAGATCCTGGTCCACACTGATTAAAGAAGTGGTAAGAGAATACAATAATACTGTACATTCAGTCACAAAATTTACTCCTAATTATTTGTTGTTTGGGAGAGAAGACATACCATTATCACCTATTGATTATGATATAATAGCTGTCGATGAAGCACGTATTTTAGCTAAAAGAAATACAGAAGAATATAGAAAAAAAAATAGAGATTATGTAAATAAAAAAAGAAGAGATTGCAAGCTCGAGGAAGAGGACCAAGTTTACGTGAAATTGTGTAATAAACTAAATAGGAAAAAGTTAGACAGATTAAAAGAAGGACCATTTAGAATTAGAAAAGTTTTGTCAAATAATACATATTTATTGGATACAGGTCGGAAAATTTCCGAAAATAATATATTTCATAAAAATGATATTGTTCCTATAAATTAATTAAATTATTGCATAGTAGTTGTTTGTAGTTTTTATATTAAATTAATAATTGTATGAATATTTCACTTTTATATTCATAAAAGTTTCTGTAAAGGGGGAAGGTGTAATCCCCATACTAACCTTACCTAGAGACTGCTTATTGTTTCCAGCGACTGCTCTTTACATTTTAAGTCATAGATTATAGAGTAAGGATTAACTGAATTCAGATTACAGGTAACTACTATGATAAGATTAATATTGTATTATTATTATTTATATTTGTGTATATAATGTTTAATTGATTAATTGTTTAATAAAACAGGTTTTTATAACTTCGTAATACTGACGGTTGTCCTTCATTCTTCTAACCATAATAATAGAATTAAATATATATATATATATATTTCATTATAAATTATATCTTAAATATTTCCTAATTAATTTCCAATATTTGATTATGATTTTTTTTAAATATAATAAAAATGTCTTATTTTAGTTTAATACTCTTTGGTGGTGTTTCCATTAAAGTTCCAGATGTTTCATCACATTGAAATGGACTGCTAAGATCTAAATGGTCTAGCCTCAAGTAACAATCCTTTAACCACATCATCATCTTGTTTAGCAATTTCCAATCAGAGTGAAAGCCTTGTGTGCTACTCCATTTGTATAATTATTATTTATATTGCTTTATGTATGACATATTAGTATTTTGAAAATTGATTAACATGAAATTAAAAAAAAATTATTTATAATCAATTAAATTATATTTTAAATTTTAGTTATCTAATAGAGAATAGTGCATGCTACCTAATGAGAAAAAAATCTGGAGTGTCTCCACTCAACTATCTCGCAAATTTGAATTGGATTAAATAACATATATTAATTTTAATTAAATAAAATTGATTAAATTATAAATTAAAATTAATAAATAATATTTATTAAACCAGCGCATGTTTGGCTCTTTATTGATGGCACCACGTCACGTGTTGGCGCGTGAGATTTGCAGTGTTAAAAAATTAATTCTGGTACTTTCAGCGATTCAATCAAGCTGAAATTCTATATATAGCAGTTTTATACAATTATTAATCATGAGAAAAATTATCAAACATATATCTTTATTTTTACGATCACTTTAGAAGAAAAAAAATCAAAACGTTGTAATGCCCATGTACCAAATTTCATCATTCTAACTCAAAACCGTTTTTGCGTAATCTTGGTTACATACATACACACATACACTCAGACACATACATACACAGACACAGACATTTTTCTCAACCTTAGTGAAAATGATTCAGGAACCTTCAAAACCTATAAAAACATCAAAATCTCAACATAGAAAATTTTCGTGATCGCAATACTATCTCTGACGAGATAGTAAAAAATGGATATCATTCTTTTTTTATAATTCTATATTAATTATTTGATTAGATTTAAATTTATTTTTAACGATGATGAATAAGTCACGAATTTATTCTTTCAATAATAATAAAATAAAATTTTCATAAACAGTTTTTTTAATAATTTCTAAATTTATCACGTTACTTTTAAAAGATTTGTTTTCATATTTGATATATCTTATCATTATTTATTAGATTATCTTTCATTTTTCTTTGAATTATACTCTAGTTTTATATTAATCATGAATATTCTATCTATGATTCAGAATCATATTGGATTTCATTTAGTCTGTTAAAATGTCTACCTTGCAAATAGATATACATATACATATATAAAATATACATTATCAAAGCTTTATAAAAGAGAATTAAAACTTCACAAAAGGTTGCTTACGGTAGATCACTTAAAGGAAATTTGTAATAAAATCCATGTATAATAAAAAAAACTCTGACTTTTGTATATTCTATGCAAGGACAACGACTATCAAGTTGGGTATATTATTTAGGTGTTCTATGAACAGGTCCTAACTACCTTTAAATTGATTATCTTGATCGAAGGAGCTACTTTTTATAACATTTTCATCAACTTCACTTTACGTCAGTCTGTCTGTCTCTCTGTCTGTCCCCCTGTCTGTTCGCTCTTTTGACAAATTGAAATCGATTTTACATCAACTTTATATTGAGATAGACTTTTGAAAATTTTTATAGATATTTCAATAGATCCCTAGAAGGTCTGGAAGAAATATAATTGAATCATAATTAATTAATTTTAATGTAGGTAATTAACGATTCTCATTTTATTTCATTTAATATTATTAGTTCATATTGATTGAATATTTTAATTGAAATTCGATTTTCTTTAATTTTTATTTTCATTAAAAATATAATTAACATATTTATTTTAAACTTTGCCATTAAAATTAAAATAAGTTGACCTGTGGCCAGGTTCGAACCGACCGACGGTTTGAAGTAAATTAATTTCCAGCTACAGAAACAATTTCAAATAATTTTAATATATCTATTAATGTAATAAAAAACAGATATGGATAGAACATAAATATTTTTAATTTTATTTTATTTATAATATATATATAAGACAAGGCTGTGACGTCATGAATGGCTGAATGACGTCATATAATTTTAATTAAGAAAAAACTAATAAAGATGATTTTTCTCGAGAATAAAACCAATACAAAGTACATGATTCGTGATGATATGTAAAAAATCTCCTCATGTGAAATTTGGTGTGAAAATAACCCTTCCCTTCCTATCGTCGATCGCTAATACTACCACTTCCGGTTTCCGGAATTGCACCAAAAGTTGATCAATTCATCCCACTGATGCATTAAGTAAATATACCAAATTTCATCAAAATCGGTTCAGCCGTTCAGGATGTACACATCTATACGGACGGACGGACGGACGGACGGACAGACATCATGCTAAAAAGACTTTTTTCTGTTAATAAAATGCATGATTCGTAGAGATATGTAAAAATCTCCACATGTGAAATTTGGTGTGAAAACAATACCTCCCTTACTATCGTCGGTCGGTAAAAATTAAATAATCGTAAGATGCCATTATTCGTATATTATTATTTTAAGATAAGAGTTAGCTTATAAATAATTCATAACTCAATCTCATTTTTATCTTTATCCCATTTTATTTACTTATATTATATATTATAGTGAATACCGCCTCGATCATTTTATATAGGATCGTTTGTGAATGATTAATGTATTATTTCAAAAGATATCATCTCTCTTAATCTTCTTTATTTAGATGATAGTTTTATATTTGAAAGATATTTGACTTTGATTTTTAAATCAATAATTTAATCATTATACCCAAAGAAAATGATGATTAAACTTTTTTTATTACAATCTTTTTTAATAATGGATATTACTCTTTTACCTAATCTTTACTAAATTTTAAAATTTAAAAAAATAGTTGCTTAAATTTTAATTTTATTGTCAATTGTTTTAGGTGTTATAAAAATAATTAAAGTATCTCTAAATATGTCATTTTTGATTAAAAAATCACTTTTAATACATAGTTTATTCTTTTATTTATTTTTTAGTATAAATTCAAAAAATATAATAAAATCTCAAATTATTTAAATTTAAAAACTATAAACTATTCAAAAATTTATGGTAATCATAAAATGAATGTATGAAAGTTGTAAAAATAATGTAACCTTTTAAAAAACTAATATTAAAATTTTAGAAAGTAAAAAATATATCTAATAGAATTATGAAATATATGTTGAATATGCTTAAGGATTGTTAGTTGACAAGAGTACTTAAATGAGAAAAATATTCCTATTATAAAATTACTTATATTAATTACTTTTTTTAAGTTATTACATCTAAAAAACTATATAAAGTAATATATTATATAGTGATCATTATATTTATGTTATATTTGATACTCATCAAATTAAGTACAGTCAACCCTCCTATAACGCAGCGAGTGCGTACCGCGCTATATGGAAACAGTGTTATAAGAAACTGTCAAAAATAACATACCCATAATAACAGTTGAAATAAAAATCAAAATATAAATAAGTAAGTAAAATATTGAATCGTTTTATTTATATTGTTTCAATATTTGTTTGAATATTTATTAAATGTATATATAGATTTATTTACATATTTAAATGTATATTTAATAAATTTATTTATTGATTCTTAATAATAATAATTCCAATTACTATCTTCAATTTTTTTTTTATTTAAAAGCATATTGAAATTGCCATTAAATATGCAGGTAATTGGAACTCCAACATATAATATTAGCAAATATTCTGGGATGGGAAAAATACTAAGATCATGTCATGTCCTATTAAATATTTTGAATTTTATTTTGAATCATACAATGGTAATGAAATATTGTAGTAGCCTTGTGAGACAAACAATAAGAATCTCTATAATAAGAGAATATACTTATTCCGAAAACTTAATTAAAATGTAAAACTATTAACAATTAATAAAGTAGAAGTAATTTTCCAACAAATAAAAATGTAATAATTATTAACAAAAAAAAATAAAAAATAAAAATAAATTATTAACAAAATAAGTTGACCTGTGGCCAGGACCGAACCGACCGACGGTTTGAAGAAAATTAATTTCCAGCTACAGAAACAATTTCAAATAATTTTAATATATCTATTAATATATTAAAAAACAGAAATCGATACATAAATAATAAATATAAACATTTTTAATTTTATTTTATTTATAATATATATGCAAGACCAGGCTGTAAAGTCATGAATGGCTGGATGACATCATATAATTTTAAATTAAGAAAAAACTAATAAAGATGATTTTTCTCGAGGATAAAACCAATACAAAGTGCATGATTCGTGGTGATATGTAAAAAATCTTATGTGAAATTTGGTGCGAAAATAACCCTTCCCTTCCTATTGTCGATCGCTAATACTACCACTTGCGGTTTCCGGATTTGCACCAAAAGTTGATCAATTCATCATACTGATTCATTAAGTAAATATGCCAAATTTCATCAAAATCCGTTGAACCGTTCAAGCTGTACACATCTATACGGACGGACGGACGGAGGGACGGACAGATATCAAGCTAAAAATACTTTTTTCTGTTAAGAAAATGCTTGATTCGTGTAAAAATCTCCACATGGGAAATTTGGTGTGAAAACAATACCTCCCTTACTATCGTCGGTCGGTAAAAATTATAAAAAATATTAATAAAACCAATCCTTAGTGCATTTTAATCCATTTATTTATTTTAAACCCATTTTAGATTGATTTTCCATTACTGGTTCAAAAAGTGGCCCACTACTTAAACTTTCGATTTTCATTTCACCCACTACTAGAACAAAAAACGTTTTGAAAAAAATTAAAAAAAAATATTTAAATATAAATTAACTGAATGTTTGTGATGTAGTCATAATTAAAAATAGTTGTACAATATGTTAGCACTTGTTTTGTTGTTATTCTCACTTTTATTACAGAATAGTGTTTTTTAATGAAAATTTCTTTTAACATGGTCCACCACTGGTACATTTACCTTATATAAAATAAATTAATAATATATTAACATTTGGCTCAATTGAATTTAATTATATCTTTTTTGTTTTATATTTTTGTTATTTTAATTACTTCTTTATATTTCACAAATGAAACTATTTAAACAAAAGAACTGATTTGAATTTGTATATAGAATTTCTCCCTCTCTTCGATATTGACAATCATAAGAGAAGGGCCTGGACATCCGCATTTTAGAATAAATTGCGCATAAAATTTACCATTTTTTTCAGTTAAGAAAATTCGTAATTATATTATTTAGATTTAATTTAAAAAAAAATGTGGAAAAGTTATTTTTAATTGTTTTCTCAATGAAAATTTAGTAGGGATTTAATTTATTAATTTGAATGATTTATCATTGTTTTTAATTTTAATTAAATTTTAATACAATTAAAGTGAATACTTATAGAAACTATTTAGGCAATTTATTCCAATTTATTATGTATAAAATCATATAATAATTTTCTTAATATATTTTTATTTTTAAACAAATTAGTTTTTAACCTCATTTAGTACTAACAATATATATATACGGTATATAGTGATATATGTTTTTGAACTTGAAAAATATCCACATGACTTTGAAAGGCGAATCAAACTGATTAAGTCTCATGAGGAAATTTAATTTATGTATTTTTTATTAATTAAGATAAATTAATAAATAGTATTTAGAAATAATAAAATCAAAATATTTATTTCAGGGTGACTTAATTATTAGATTTTGGAATATATATTTATAGCATACTATATATTTTTTTATATAATAATCTCTTAAAAACAATTTTCATTTTGTAAATTGATAATCAATTAAATAGATAAAATTAAAAAACATTAAATCTTAATTTCTATTAAAATATTAAATAAGTTTGACCTAATTTATGAAATAAATTAATATAATTATTTTTAGTATGATTTAAATATTTTAAATGATATTTAATTAATTAAAAACTTATAATAAATTAAATATTTTAATAATCCAGCCAATTGATAAAACATGAACAGTGACTTCGAATTGAAATAGACATCAGATGAATTCTTATTAAATGTTTTATAATAAACATTAATTTATGTGTGTGGTTTATTCAAATTATATAAAAACCCTTAAAAAGTGCCATGCATCAGAATAATCTCGAATAAATATAAAAATACAATATATTATTATTTAGATTATCCCAGTATAAAATATAAAAGATAAATAAAAAAAATGTATTCTTATGTAATATATTGAAAAAATATTTTTATAAGTTTATATAGAACTATATAATTTTATTTTTTTGTTATTTATTTAAATTAAAATATTTTAAATTAATATTAAATAGAATATATACATATGGAAGTTATATTATACGTATATAATTAAATAAAAAGAATGAATAATTATTTTGTGACAATTTTACAATGATAATTGTGAGGAGGAGTTGAGAGGGTTGTAATTGGTTATCGAGTTATAATAAATGATAATAAAACTCACCCCGAGGTTGAATTTTGACAGGAACAGCGCCGCTCGCCGAGCGCCCTGGCTATGCGTGCGCACTCACACACCAACACCGATAGACTGACTACACTCGAGCGGCTGGCTAAAAAAGAGCCCCTGGCATTTAGGCAACCCGCTGCGCTAGTTTCCAAATTTAAAATTTTCATATTTAAAGTACCTGGATTATCCAGCAGCCGCTCAGAAGATTAAAAATGTATACTTTACTAACTGTTTTAATAATATTAATTAATTTTAATAATATTCTTAAATTTGAATTGAGTAAATTGATTGAGTATATTGATTTATTATGATTATACTCTCTTCTGGTATTTTTACCTTATAATTAAATAATAATTATTATTTATATATATACAATCTATATATTTATTGAATAGACGATAAATTAATATTTATTATAAAACATTTAATAAGAATTCATTTGATGTCTATTTCAATTCGAAGACACTGTTCATGTCATGCTTTATCAATTAGCTGGATTATTAAAATATATAAACTTTATATTAATTTTAATCTCAATTTAAATTATCTAATTTATCATAAAAGTTAATATTTTCATTCAATTAATGTCATTTTATGATATTTATTAAATTTTTTATATGAATTAAGAAAGTTATACAGATTTATTTTAAATATATATCATTTGAAAAAATAAATTATGTTTAAAAAATAAATAGGTTAATTTCCAATTTAAACCACGCGATTAAATGGATAAGAATTGTATATATATAGAAACAAACTGTAAATATAAAGAATAATTAAAATAAATTATAAATAAGTTGACCTGTGGCCAGATCCGAACCGACCGACTGTTTGAAGTAAATTAATTTCCAGCTACAGAAACAATTTCAAATAATTTTAATATATCTATTAATGCAATAAAAAACAGATATGGATATAACATAAACATTTTTAATTTTATCTTATCTTCTTATACGAGTAAAAATTGTTTCTCTGTTTCTCTGTTTCATTGTTCTCAAAAACCGCTCTAACGATTTTTTTGAAATTCACAACAGAGATAGTATTTATAAAGAAAAATTGAGTTTTATTGATCACATCTCACGAAACTTTATTAGTTCTTCTTAATTTAAATTTATAATATATTGATGACGTCACAACCACCGCCTGTGAGATATATATATCTATTCTTAAAATAAAATTAAAAATATTTATATTATATTCATATATTTGATTTTTTAATTTCATTAATAGTTTTACATTTAAATTATTTGAAATTGTTTCACACAACGTTTAAAAGAAGATTTATCTTTATATTCGATTCGATACATAGTAGGAGAATTAAATGACATCATCAATTTATTATAGAACGAATCCGTAAATATATTTTTAATATTATATATTAGCTATTGATTATATTGTAATTCCACTCTTAATTATATACTTACATGAAAAAGGAAATCCAATTATGAGATCAAAATTAAAATTAAAATATGATTTTTTAGACATCCTCTAGGCATTTTTAATATTAGATTTATTGATTAAAAGAAAACAAAAACAAAATTAAATTATAAATATAAATAAAACATAAAAATTATAAATATTATATACATATTCTTTGACCAATTATATGTTGCATGTTGTGAGTATGTGATTACACAAATTGGGAAAAAATCACTCAAGTTAGGCTAAGCAGACGTCTTAAATATTATAAGAGATTCGGCAATTGCAATTACAGATAGCGAGGAAAAATTAATGGAGGTTTGAAATTAATAGTGATAAGAAAAAATATTTAGTGAGACAAAGAGGAACAGTATTAACATACAAAATCTTAATATACAATTTAAATCGAGGTATCAATCGGGAAACGCCTGTTATCATGCAGTAAAGAGGCTTATCTCATCAAAATTATTATCAAAGGGAATCAAGACCATGGACGCATGGGAAGGACGTAAGAGAGATAGGACAAGGGCTCAGGATAGGGACATTTGGAGAAATGTGGCCAAGAACTTTCGACTATCTTTGAGCTATATAAATAGAAGAATACTACTTTTAACCAAATACGATGTACCACTCGGGGGTACAGGGGGCGGAGCCCCCGTCCAGCTGTGAAGAGCGCCGAAGGCGCTCGGACCAGCTGGTTTTATTTATAATATATATGCAAGACCAGGCTGTGACGTCATGAATGGCTGGATGACGCCATATAATTTTAATTAAGAAAAAACTAATAAAGATGATTTTTCTCGAGTATAAAACCAATACAAAGTGCATGATGCATAAAAAATCTCCTCAAGTGAAATTTGGTGTGAAAATAACCCTTCACTTCTTATCATCGATCGCTAATACTACCACTTCCGGTTTCCAGGTATTCACCAAAAGTTGATCAATTCATCATACTGATGCATTAAGTAAATATACCAAATTTCATCAAAATCCGTTGAGCCGTATGATTCATAGAGATATGTAAAAATCTACAAATGTGTTACTATCGTCGGTCAGTAAAAAATAAAAATAAAAATGTAATAATAAAAAATAAAATTTCAATTATATTCATTTAATAAATTATTATTATTATTATCCGATTTGAGCGCACTTTCTCAGCATAAATGCTGGAAATATTCACCTATCCCTTAGATGGTGTGGGATTAGGCTCGGACTGTGTGGAAAGAGACTTCACCCTGGCCCTCACAGTTCTGTTCTTGTTTTTATTAACCTATCGAATAATTTGAGACTATGCATTCAAGAATTTTCTGACAATATGGCAGCTTTGTAAAATTATCGCTTTTTGTCCCTCTTTTAAGATGTTAATCGGGAGCTCGAGCTTTTCCAAGTTCTTCTGGAAATTTTTTGTGACTATACCTTCTACGGATATTACAAAAGAATATATTTCCACTTTGTCTAGTTTCCATATATTCTTTATCTCTAAGGAAAGGTTTTCATACTTAGTCACTTTAGTACACTCGGTCTTCCTTATATTTTCAGAAAGCGGTACTGCTATATCAATTATATATCCTAATTTCATCTCTTTATTTATTAGAACAATATCCGGTCTATTATAATCAACTGTTTTATCTGTGAATATTGGTCGATCCCAGTATAACACTGCCTCTGCAGATTCAAGTACAGGGCTGGGATTGTATTTGTAATAAGGTGGTGTATTACTTTGGGCAAGCAGTTGATATTTAAAACCCATTTGCTGATGTATGATCTTTGCCAGCTGATTATGTCTTTGTAGATAGTAAGTCTCACTTATTGATGAACATCCAGCTAATATGTGTTCTATGGTTTCGCCTGTCTTACAGCATTTTCTGCACACATCGCGGACATCCAGTTTCATGCAATGTTTTTCATAGTTTTTTGTTTTTATTATCCGATCTTGTATTGCAATTATAAAGCCCTCAGTCTCTGGATAGAGTTGACCGTTTTTAAGCCATAACAGGGATGAGGACTTTACCACATGAGGATCTTTTAACAAGTTCGGATATTTTCCATGAATCACTTTTTCCTTCCATTTCTTTATTTTGTCTTGGGGTGTTAAACTTATGTCATCTCTTAATTGACCATCAAATAGATTTAAAGGAGTTAGAGCTTTATCTATTTTTATTGCTGAGATCATTGTCGGATCTTTAGACAAAAGTAGTGTATTCTTCATTTTCTTTTCTACCTTTCGACACAACTCGTAAATATTAATTAACCCTCTACCTCCTTCGTTCCTTGGTATGTATATTCTGGTACTTGATGAGAGATGGTATGGTGGCATCGGAATTTATTTAATAGTCTGCGTGTTAGACGGTCAAGTCCATGCAGATCAGTATCGGACCATTTAACAATCCCAAACGAGTATGTAAGAGTTGGTATTGCCCAAGAATTAATAGCGACGATTTGATTTCCAGCATTAAGTTTGGTGTTGAGGATTTTTGTTAATCGTTTTCTGTAATTTTCGATATACATTTTTTTTAGAGTTGTAAGAGTTTTATTTTCACTAATCTGTCGAAAATGGTTTGAAAAAGTTGGTGCGTTTAGAACATTTTTAAAGTTTGAATGACTCCTTGGTGCAAAGGTTGTATTAATGACGTGCAGTTAGGAGGAAGGAAGACAATTTTCACATTTGGAAGATCCAGTTCTGTGTTTTGTGGCAACCAGCGTTATAAAGAACCAATAAAACTTTAAAATATACAATTTTTTCCTGGTGATGAACGAAAACCGCGCTGTAAGAGAACCGCGTTATAGGAGGGCTGTCGCAATTTTAGTTCCGCGTTATATGGAAAACGCGTTCTGAAGGAACCGCGTTAAAGGAGGGTTGGACTGTATTTAATTATTTTATTAAATTTCAAATATTACTTTACTTTTTTTCATTATAACTAAACAAAGAAATCTTTGTTAAAATTAACCTTATATTCTATGTTAAGAGTTAATTAAAAGAATGCACATAATTTATTTATTAAAAAAATATGGAAAATAAAAGAATAAAAACAAAGAGACAAAAATATGTAAACTGAAAATCAAGAGAATGGGATTAAAATAATTATTGTAGAGTACTCTTATTAATCCATGCATTATAATTTAATTTCAAATTTTATGATCATATTCTCCTCTCCATTACTTTATAGTTTAAATGGTATACATCATAATTTATAATAATAAAAAGAATTTAAAGTTCAAATCAGATTTAATAAATTTTTTTAAGTATTTATATGAATGTTTTTAGTGTTAGTTATGCATATGAAAAATTAGTTAAATTTAAAATTATTAATATAAAGATAAAAAGTAAATCTATATATATATAAAATGGATTTTGTCTGCACATTGCTCAGAATTTAAAAATTTCTGCATATCTTCGCGTTTCATGACCTCTAGAATCCAAAAGTCACATTTAGGAATTTTTCATATCTGTCCGGAAATTTTGACGTTATAGACTCAAAATTGGCTGAAACGATTTCACAATTACACTAAAATATTCTTGCATATCTCAGAAATTATTTTTTTAAGATTTGATATGTACATGTCATTCAGTAGAGCATAAAATACAATTCAAAGAATGTTTATAATATTTTTTATATTTATTTTTCTAATATTGGCCTTTTCAACTTATTTAACACACTGAAAACATTCACATTGCGACTATATTCACGTAAATTTTAATATAGGCGGATAATGTAATGTGTGAGAGAGATGGGAAAGGGTGAGAGTTAGTTAGCTCCGGATAGGGACACTTCGAGAAATGTGGTTATTGCTGCCAAGAACTTTCGAGTACCATGGAGCCACTGAGATAGATAGATATAACATATACAATAATAATATATAATTAATTTATTGATTAAATTAAAATATATTTTAAATAATAACACAAAAACTAATCAATGTTTTATGTAATTCACTGATTGAAACAAAATGGATGAAAACCTTTTTCTCAACAAAATACTTTGTATTACTTCGGGGGTACAGGGGGCAGAGCCACCCGCCTAGGTGTGATGAACGCCGAAGGTGGTCTGAGCAGTTAGTATATACCTAAAAAAAAAAAAGATTTATATATTAGAAAAATCTTTAAAGAAATCGTAATAATTTGGTAATAACAAATTTATTTATTTTTATCAAAATCCAATTTTATTTTTAATTAAAACTTTATTTAATTTCTTATAAAGTTCACTTTGATCGTTTCATAAAAATAAAAATATAAGTTGACATTTCTAGAAAAAAGTTTACCAATTTTTCACGATCATAAAAAAATGAGTATTATGAGAAAAATATTTTTTTTTTATTTATTTTAATTTTCTTTTTTAAATTACATACTGAAGAGGTTACTGTTTATTCAAAATACATTTTTACTCATATTTTCAAGATTTTTACTGTTAGTGAAGACTCTTCATTTTCACAAATTGTCATTGAATCCATTTTTAGTTTTATTGTCAGCGAACTAACAATAAGTATTGAATAATATTTTGAAATTTATTATGAATAGATCTCTTTTACTATATTTATTTTTAGTCTAAATCAAATCTTTGAAAGTGTTACATTTTTTTCTTTTTATTACTGTTGTTTTTTTTTAAAAACAACACTCTTCCATTATATTGCATTTATTTATATTTGCTTGTTTATTTTTTTGTATAATAGGCCACCATTAAATAAACTTAACTGAAATCCATTAAGTACCTCATTCACTGTTTGGGCATACAATTCTTTCCGTTACCGCTTAATCGAACAATACTCATAAACATTTTAATGTTTGAAATTATTTATTTAAGTTTCAAATAAATAAATAAATAAAAGATAGTGAATATATCATTAAATAGAACATATAAAAAAACAGTCAAGTGAAATAAAAACAAAATAATCTGAATCTTATTAGAATTTTTTAAAAAATAAAAATAACTTCATTAATAAGAGATGAAATTAATTTTCATAAATTTTTATATTTTGTCAATTCATTTAATTTATAAATTAATAAAAAACATTATGTTTTTGGAGCTTAAATATAATTTTCAAAATTTTTCATGAATATAAATTTAAAAATGTGAATACAATAATTTTTTATAATTTTCTAATTGTAACTATTATTTACTACCCCGAGAGAAGAGAGGCATCTAATATCTTATTAAATTAAATAATTATCAAATTACCATATTAAATTAACATAATAAAATAAACAAATGTTTTCATTCTAAAGTTCAAATACTCGATTACTCGAAGGCGTACGTACTATCATAACGGTTGAATTCAATTACTTAAATGATTAGTAAATTCTCGTGTCTTGTACCTATATGAGTAATTATCGTACCTAACGACATAGTCAGATGCCATATTGATAAATGAAGTACCTAATATTTTTTTCCTAAGGTTAAGATTAAATCGTATTAAATTAAATTGATATATAACTATAACGGAATTTTGTAAATTAAACCACATATTGATATTTGTTATTGTAAATTTATTCAAAAAATACAAACATATACACAACGTTTCGATTGCTGCTTCTGCAATCGTTATCAAGCGACCGCACTGTTCGAGCGTCCAGTGACAAGTGACCAATGATCATTAATATAAGACCAAAGTCACCAACCAGATGGCGCTCTGAACGTGCTTACAATTTCAAAATTACAGGAGAAAAAAATAATTATTCTTAAACAATTAAATTAAAAATTATAAACAAAACGTGAACAACAATTATTTTATGAATAAAATGAGTTCTTTAATTTTACATTATTTATTATATTAATATTAAATTAAGCAAGAGATATTGGCGGGAAGCAGGCCAGTTGTATTTGGCGCGAATTCAAACCAGTGTTGCCAAAAGATGATTCTCAACAAATGGAAAGTGATGAAATATAATTATCTAAATAATAAAGTCTCTTAGACTTAGAGACTTTATTATTTAGATAATTATATTATTTAGATAATTATATTATATAATAAAGTCTCTTAGACTTAGAGACTTTATTATTTAGATAATTATATTTCATCACTTTCCATTTGTTGAGAATCATCTTTTGGCAACACTGGTTTGAATTCGCGCCAAATACAACTGGCCTGCTTCCCGCCAATATCTCTTGCTTAATTTAATATTAATATAATAAATAATGTAAAATTAAAGAACTCATTTTATTCATAAAATAATTGTTGTTCACGTTTTGTTTATAATTTTTAATTTAATTGTTTAAGAATAATTATTTTTTTCTCCTGTAATTTTGAAATTGTAAGCACGTTCAGAGCGCCATCTGGTTGGTGACTTTGGTCTTATATTAATGATCATTGGTCACTTGTCACTGGACGCTCGAACAGTGCGGTCGCTTGATAACGATTGCAGAAGCAGCAATCGAAACGTTGTGTATATGTTTGTATTTTTTGAATAAATTTACAATAACAAATATCAATATGTGGTTTAATTTACAAAATTCCGTTATAAATAAAAACAACCACCAAAGCTTTAATAATTTAATGATATATAACTAATTTATATTGCCCAGTATTCGCTAACATATTCATGGAAGATTTTGAAACAAAATTAGTCAATAATGCGATAAAGAAACCAAAACTGTTTCTTAGATATGTGGATGATATTTTGATGATTTGGCCTCATGGTAAGGATTCTTTAGTTGAATTTGTAGAAGCAGCAAATAATTTACATAAAAATATAAAACTAACAGTTGAATGGGAAGTAAATGAAGAGTTACCGTTTCTTGATGTATTAATAAAAAAGAAACAGAATAGATTAAATTTTGATATTTTCAGGAAAACAACTCATACCAACAGATATATCCACGCAGATTCCCATCACCATCCATCACAAAAAAATGGAGTGATAAAAACACTGCACAAAAGAGCCGAAGAGATATGCTCAAATGAAAACATTAAAAAAGAAAAACAACGATTGAAGGAAGCTTTCATAAACAATGGCTTCTCGGAATATGAAATTAGGAAATTCAGAAAAACACACACACACAAAAAAGACAGAAATCAAAAATGAAAATGAAAAACCAATATACAAATCACAAATAACATTACCTTATATAAAAGGAACAACAGAAAAAATAGCGTCAAAACTGAGGAAACACAACATCAGAGTAACATATAAACCACATAAACAAATGTCTTCTCTCACCTCAAATATAAAAGACAAAATTAAAAACGAAAATAATGGAGTTTATAAGGTAACTTGTGAATGTAAAAAAGTATACATTGGTGAAACAAGTAGAAAGATTTCTACAAGACTGTCTGAACATGAGAGAGCCATTAGATTGAAACATCCAAATCAATCAGCAATTGCAGAACATGCCTTAACAACAGGACATAAAATAAATTTAGATAATGTAGAAACACTTCATATTGAAAATAATTGGTGGAAAAGAAAAATAAAAGAATCTATAGAAATTAATAATCATCCCAATAATATTAATAAAGAGGATGGATATAGACTTAATAAGATGTGGAACATAGTGTTGGATGAGTAAAATTTGTCATATTGAATGAAATATAATTAATCTAATGTGTATTTATGTATATATCTTGATTATAGAAATAATTTACTATCTTTTTATAGAGACATAATGCACTATCATACTTCTTAATTGTAAACGCTTGCTTTGAAAATTGCTGCTGACTTCATGTTGAGATTAAGAATTGGCGGCAAAAATTGGAGCCAAAAATTGGCGCCAATATCACTGCCTATATAAGAGGTGACGTGTCCCAACATGCATCAGTCCGCTTGAATCGGAGCAAGCGTACGGTTACTTGAAAACGACTGCAGAATAAGCAGTTGAAACGTTGTACAATTATTTTAATTTAATAAATAATTTTATACAAATAATGTGGTCTTTTAATAAAAATTCTCTTAATAATTATCAAAATAACCACAAAAGCTTTAATAAATACATTAAATTTTTATGAAAATTATTTGTAATGTTTGAAGAGCATATACTTATACTTTAGCTATTTCTCTAGCAACTCAGGGTTGCTTAGTGTCAGCTAGCCTCACTGTCCGAAGCTAAGCCAATCTCGGTTATTTCAGGCATGATTATATCAGGACTCAGAAAACCGGGCATTTGTCCTAGGCGGCAAAACTGAAGGGCGGCATTTTGGTTAAGAACGTAATATAAATTTTATTCTATTATCCTGTTCTATTAAGACGTAAATACTAGAGCATAAAGTAATATTTTAATTTAGAATATTATACATTACGTATTATATTCTTATATTCTTTACATTTTGATACACTGCTTCTATTTTATTATTGCAAAAATCCTTACGATTGATTTATTTAATATAAGGGACTTAAGAGTATAATTTTTCAAATATGCAAGTTTACTATTTCTTTAAAATGTAACATCAATTTCATATGAATCAACAATTTGTCCACGATGCAAATATTATTTTTTTTCTCCTTTTTTTCTGGATCATTTAAAAATTCGTTCCAGAAATCGTTTAGCGGAAAACACTTCTGAATTTGTTGTGATATCGTGCGAGTGGAATAAATCTTGATTCTTGTTTTCATTCAATTGTTTCAGAGTGAAGGTCCTCGAATGTTCAGCGAAGGATGATACGAACATTAAAGAGATTTTCCGGACATTTCTGACCCTGTCACGTATTCTTCCCCCCAGCGGCGAGGATGGCACCGGGGGGTTGAAACGACGCTCGTCAGCCTATGTGCGGGGTGGAGGGCGTCGACGGGGTCAGTCGCCTGCCACGGTGCCGTCCACAAGCACGGCGAACTGCAATGCCGAGGAGGCTTCGGGTAGCACCGCCCTCACCAGTCATGAAGCCGCCGCAAAGGCAAAGCCTCGCAGTCGCTCCCTCATCCGTCGATCCTCCCGCAAAGCTAAGCAACAAATGAGAGATGCACAACCCGATGAATGCAATGTCTCGTAAAATGGAAAACGAAACAATTCCAAAGTAAACCATTCTTGATTAAGAATCATTTCGATTCAACGCAAATGAAAATTCCTTCCAATGAAATCTAAATCTAATCACTCGATATTCGATACCTTTTTTTTCAATTAATAATTGATTTATTAATGCCACCACGTCTTTTTCTTATCTTATCTTATCGTCTTATAAATCTAAAAATATCTTCTAAATATCTATTCTGAATTAGAATATTTTTTTCAAAATTTCTAAATTTATTTTTTATCCAATATTCCAATTATTTTCTAATTCTAATTTATTGTACTTACTTGAAATGATTGAAAGACTGATTTATATAGATATATATAAAAATATTATAAGTAGAATAAACAAAACTAACAGATAAGTGGTATATGAAAAATTTTTCATATGCATAAAAAGATGTTAAAATCGTATTGTATAACATACGAGATTGTTTAAAAACTTATAGTTTTTTAACTTTAAAAGGTACGAATTCGAGTAGATTTAACATTAACAAAAATTATATATTATTTAGGCAAGAAAAGAAAAAAATTTTCACCAAACACATTAGAGAACAATTAATTAACAATTAGTTTTAATTATAGATACTTACCCAATTTTTAATTTAAAAAAAATATTTTATTATTTCAAAGAATATAATTAGAAAAATTAGACACAATCAATTTTCAACTTAAATTAAAAAAATGAATATATAATAAATAACCTCTCATATGAATAACAAATTAGGGTGAGAGAAATTTTTGAAAGAAAAAATTCTTTGAAAGACTTAATGAAAGGACCTAAAACAAAATGAAAAATAATGAAAAAGTAAATTGAAATCTTTTTAAAAAAATTATAAAAATAACACACTCACCCTAAAAAATCAGATTACAAAAAATATCACAAAGATTATAAGTTTACCTATATCAAAAATCTCTTAATTATAATTTATTTTTATTATTAATTATTATATATATTAGTAATCAATGAATATAAATTTTAATTATTTTTTTAGATAGATTTTTTTTTAATTTATTATTCAATGAAGTAAAAAAATTTTTCTTTAAGTAAAGGTGAGGAATACCAAAACAAACAACTGCCGATAATATCCTATAATCATCAAATTATAGTTGTTTTAGTCGGAAGTAAAATTTAAGTATTATACTACTTATTTTAATATAGATCAGATGTGGTTAAATAAAATACTCAACTGCTACAATCGAAATTTTCTATTTTTTTTTTCTTACTTAAAATTAAATAACTTAAAACATTCAAAGAGAATAAAAAACTATCCAATGATCAAAGAGTAATAAAAAAATATGCAACTTGTTAGACAATTCATGATTAATGTTAATTAAACTTGAATTCGTTAATTGAGCGACCCGATCTTCGTCATTTATTAGAATGTTAAATTCGTGGAATTATCTACTCTATTAATTTATAGATTCATTTAAATTACAACGCAATCGATGATGGATTAATCTTAAATTTTTAAAGTATAAACATGTGCCAAAAAAAAACTTAGCAATTACAAATTCACTGAAGGCACTGAATTTAATGGTAATGGATATTTTATTATTATTTTTTTTTTTAAAGGAAATATAATAGCTCAGTTCTGTGGGAATTAGAATCATGATGATATGTTTTTGTCTAGAACTAGAACAAAATAGTTAAATAAGACAATTTTTATACTTTTTTAAACCAGCATTTTATTTAAAACAAAACAAAAAAAAACATATCAGAATTGCACATAAAGGACCACAGAATTGAATTTTAATTATTTTTAATATCATCATCTGAAAAATACCTAACTAATTAGACACAATCCATTTTTCACTTAAAAATTCATAAATATAATAAATAAATATAATAGAATATTCTTGTATATATTCTTTTATATTAAATTAACAGAATTCAATAAACTATTTTAATATTCATTTAAGTAGTTATTTGTAATAATAATAAGACTAAATTTAAATCCGATGTTTTTTTCTTTATTTGTTCAATTGGTGTGGGTAGATTTCTGACGGTATAATAATATTTATTCGGTGATCTATCTCAAGTATGTCATTCAAGTCATTCTCAAGTTTCCTAGCTTAACATTAATCAACTGAGCTTTCTATGCTTAAATTATAAAATTTAATATTAATAAATTAAATGTTACTAACATTTAAAAAAATCTATCATATTCAATTATTTATTAATGATCATAAATTTAAATTTATTTTATAATTAATTTTATTGAAAAATAAACTTATTTCTAGTCAAATTGGAAATTGTATTAAATTATTCAATTTCGAGAGTCATTTGAAAAGATTGTATAATGGATGGGGAAAATGAAAAAAAAAATTGTTGAAATATGCTTTAATATTCGACATTAAATTCAATGTATAGTGATGGAAAAAAGTAAACGCCAGAGTAGGACTCTTGTCGGGAAAACAGCGATATCATTATGCTCTTAAAGAATTGCGAAGTTCTTTAAAATAACCTCTTCTTCCTTAGAAAATTGTTTTCGGTGTATGCAATTATATATTTGAAGATTCAAAGTTTCATTTCTTATATTTTAATAAAAAATCGTCGGTTTTATTTATTTTAATGCTGTCTAGACTCCTTTGAACAATTCTCATTCATGGTTTAATACCTTATCACCAATGCACAAAGAATTTTTTAAAGAAAAGTCCAATTAAGTATATTCTTTTTTTGAAATCGTTTAAAAGTGAAAAATGGAAACTATGTACTAGTACGACTTAATCGTATCTAAATATATATATATATATATATATATATAAGTACTTATCATCATGTCAAAGTAATATAAATAATAAAAGAACTACTTTTGAATATTTATGGGAATTTTTCCAAACATTCAAATAGTAATATGACAGAAAACCTTAAAGGTAATTAATTGTTATTGGGTATATGAAATCTCCAATATATAAATAAACGATAAACGTTCAATTCACTAGAAAACTAGCAACTTGGTAACGACAAATACAATAACCGATTTCATAATACGGTTAAAATTTAACCAATAAAAATTATTATTTATAAGTTCATTAAAAATAAAGGATTTATTCATTAATCATAAAAATAATTTTTATTTTTTTTTCTATTATACTTTATTTCATAAAACATCCCATCACTTTTTTTTTTTGTGAACAATTCTAAAATCAATAAAAAATTACATGCAAGGATTAATATTTGAATTGAACATATCGTAATTTTTCTCCACAAAAAGCTATTAAATCACTTTAATCGTAAACTTTCATGTTATTAATTAACTATTTTGTATAACTAACATAGTATTACATGATAAATATGTGATGAATTTATAAATTAAATAAAAAACAAAAGAAAAAAAATTTATAATCAAATATTGTCTATACATACATAAATATATATATACAGGGATTAACAAATAAATAAATGTGACTCAGATTATTTGGCATCGATAAAAAAATTGATAAGTATAAATATTATCTATAATTAATATTAGTAATATCTATGTTAAATTTTAAAAATGTTAACATTTTATGAAATTAACGTATCTACATATAAATTTTTGTGATGAATTAGCATGGTGGATAAATGTTAAAATGATGCGATTAGATTATTAGTATCATTAGGAAAAATTATACATAAACACACGCAAAGGATGAATGAAAATAAAACGCTCACATTTTTAGATAATACTAATGTTAGATTTGTTGAAATTAACGTTTAAATAATGAAAAATAATGAAATCAAGACAATTTATTAAAATGAGAAAGTTAAACGGTTTAAACACTTTGAACATCGTTTATTAAATTATGGGACATACCTTAGTACAGAATAACTACTTAATTAACCGATAATCAAGTTTACTTGTGACAGGCTATTTACATTAAATGTGAACATCTCTCCTATAAGCAAATATACCAATACGATAACATTGGTTTATGTGATGAACGTCCCAGAATTCATAACAGAGCCTATTATTTATAAATAAATCAAATATTTGAAAGAGAATAAAATACAGCATTTATATATGGCCAATGTAAAGATATTTTCTAATCTAATAAGTAAATTGTTAAGAATTAAGAGAAAATTTGAAAAGAAGAGAAAATTTGTAAAATAAATCTTTTAAATAAATGTTTGAAAAGTATATATCAAAAAAAAAAAAAAAAAAATTGTATAGATTTACTAATTTTATAAACTTTATATACTTTTTACTTTTATTTATTTAACTAAAACGCGCGCGCGCGAAGTATTTTTATTTAATTAAAAAGGGGTATACGAAAAAAATTTCTTAATAATTTCATTAATTAATAATTATTATTATTTTTTTGATTATTATGAAAATATAATTTAATTGATTTTTAATTCTATAAATAATAAGATTTAATTAAAAATTTAAAAAAGTGATTTTTTTTCAAATTTATTGATATTTTTTTTTTTATTTATTTTCAAATTGATTAAATACGCCATTAAGTTGTTACCCTAAAATAAACGAACCCGAAGATTTTTATAATTGAATTTTTTTTTTTTGAATATTTAATAATAATAATCTACTAATTAATATTTGAATTCACACTTTTCACTTTTCATAATAATAAAAATGTAAATGTTTTATTAAATCATATGTTGCCTATAACGAAACATATGGGAAGGTGCTAATATTTAACGTCGTCTAATAAATGTACTAATTGATGTTATTGTAATTTTATGAACATTTTATTAATCGATTATTTTAACAAATTAGATGTATTAGTAATAAATTAAATATCGTGTTTGGAAAAATTAATATTTTACAATGGCACAAACACTTCTTGTTTACAAAGTAAACAGAGAAGTAAATGGAACACGAATTTAAGAGTGAAAACTAATTCTAAGTATCATTTTTTTTTTAAAGTATTTATAAGCATTTAGAATTTTTATTATTTTTAACTTTAATGGAATCTAGTAAAGTTTCTACGGGCTTTTTGAGAAAGCTCATGCACAAACGAATTGTCACATCATTGGTAGTTAAAATACAAATGGTCACTGAATATTCAATTTTATCTATCAGAAAATTGTGGAAAAAATCCATTTTAACTTAATTGAGGTCTTTTCTATTTGAGAACATTTCAAACCATTTGAAAACAAATGGAATACAAATGTTTTGATAATTGTTACTTTTATATGAAACTATTCTAAATAAAATACAAAAAAAAAAACAAATAAAATAAATAAATATACTTAAATAAAATAAATAAAAAAAAAAAATAATTAAAAACGAATAATTTTTAATTTTACTTTTATCTTCGGATAAAATCATGAAAAATAAGAAATAAAAAGACTAGATATATATTTAAATATATTTTAAAGAAGTAAAAATATCCTTTTAAATGAGAAACTGTGTGAGAGAGAAAATAATTTAAAGGAGTATTTTATTAATATGTATTATGGAACCTCGAGGGATTAAGGCTTAAGAGTTAATTAGAATTATCAAATTTAAACACATTTCTATTTAATCACTCTAAAGGTAAGTGTCCACTTGAGACAAATTCTCGAGAGAAAGTCTCGAGATTAGTTCCGAAGTGTTGTCCATTTGAGATCACTTGCGCTCTCGAGACAGCATTTGGAGACTCGACAGTCACTGCAGTCTCGAGATCGGAAAATTTTGTGTACACTTGAGAGCTTACTCTCAAGTCTCAGTCGATTCTGTGACTTGGTTGTTAGTTTTGAGATTAATTTCTTTCAAAATGGATTCACGGCAAATCTTAGCCTTTCTAATTGTGCGTAAAATTATGAAAAAACGGGAAGTGAAAGGGTGGTGAAAGTGTTGGGTAAGAAAATGGGTAAGTTATGGATCTTTCGCTGAATTTCATTTCCACTGCAATTTTCAAATTTCGAAGCAAATTCTTCGTACATTGCCATTTTTTTTCGCGATTTCTATAAAGTTTATGTTTTAAATTCCATAAAAACTCTTTCTCCTCATAAAGTTCGATTAATTTAAACACTTCCTCGTCAGTCCACTCGCGCTTATCATTCATTTTTTAAAAAATTGATTTGTAATTTAAATTAAAGAAATATTTTAAATAAAAAGTATCCAGACCGACTCTCAGCTCTTCCAGCAATGACGGAAGACTGGTGACTAAATCTCGTGAGCAGGAATGATCATGTCCACTTGTGACAAGTGCAGTGTCTGATACTTGTATAGGCTTGTCTCTGAGAGCGCTCTCAGGCACACATACATTTGAGAGTCTTGTCTCGAGAGCAGTCTCGAGACCAATTTGTCTCAAGTGGACACTTACCTTTAGAAGAAGAAAAAAAAATGAGAAAAAATTTAATAATTTTATTTTGTTTTTTTTTTCCCACACCCGTTCATTTTCTAGAAGTTTATTCTCATTTTAATATGGTGTGTTTAATGGTTAAATTATTTTTTCATCATTAAAAAAAAAGAGAATAAAGTTCACAGAAAATAAATTAAAATATAGAAACAAATATTTGAATATTAAAGTTGAAATTTAAGAAAAATGTCATTTATATATTGTCTTGAATTATTAATTATTTCATCATAGAGTAAAATATCGTCAAGAAGAGAGTTTTATAAGAATGAGGGGGGGGGAGAGGTGTCCATGGACCGAAAAAAAATTTAAAAATTTGATTAATTGAACAATAATATAATATATTGTAAATTTATTTCAATATTATGTAGAAAGGGTAAAAAGAAATATTATAAATAAAAAAGAATTAGTTTTTTTTGTAATGATTGTTTACATTTGTCTTTAGAATCTTTGAGTCAAATTATATCGGTAAAAATCAGCATATTTTTCTTCTTACAAAAAGTAAAGTATAACATCTAATTTAAATAACAATATAATTATAATTAATCTTTAATTTAATAGAATGATTTAATAACGAAAGAACAAATGGAACATATATTTCTAACTCAAATGGAAAGAGATGGTGATTGTATAATTTAGGATTTTAAAGGGAAAATCATAAAAGGTTTGTAGGGGAATAGTAAAAAATAAAAATGATGAGAAAAATACTCTAAATACATTAATGAAGTTACAATCATCTATTTTATCCAGAACAATTTTTTCCAGGATAATTCTTTTGAAAGTTTCTTTTCCCATAAAAGAATATAAGTACTTCTATCCTTGGTTACTAAAGATATAAATCAATTAAATTTGTATATAAATATATCATTGCATGTATCTATGTATAAATTCAAGCTTTCAAAAATTTACCTTATAATAATGAGAACTACCAATAACAATATACACTCAAAAAATACATTATTAGTATACACGCGCACGCGTACATAATATAAAAATTATTTTAATCTTGACACTAAGCGAAATAATAATATAGTATTTAATTATTTTATACTTTTATCCATAAATGAACCACTTATATTCATGACATGATTTTATATTATTCTTATAAAAGAAATACTACATAACATATTGAGATATAAAGAAGAATCGGAGGAAGAAAAAGCGTTAAAACCAATCAGGGAATAAGATAAAATGATTGTCCTGGATAATATTTAAACAAGATTGAAATATGATCAAAGGATATTAGGACAATAGAAAAGGATATTTCGAAAAAAACTGATAATTTTAAATTTTAAATTTTTAAACAAAAATATTAATATAAAAACTTATTTCATTTACATTGTAAATTTATAAGTTTATCTATAAGGTAAAAGTTTAATAAACTTATTAAATATTTATTTAATGTCTATGTATTTATATTAATGCCTAACTTGCGCTTTATAATCTCTGGAAATAAAAAAAACATTTGTGAATGTAAAATATGATTCAAAGATTAAAATTAATTCATAAACATTATCTATCATATTAATTGATAATGATATTACTATCTCTTAATTATTTCAGAAAATTTGAAATTAATTTAATTTAAGTACCCAAATAATTCGAAAAATACTTGTTATTAATATTATGTTACACTCTATTATAAAAATTGGTTCAGAAAAGAGAAAAATTTTAGTTAATTTATATTTATGATAGTTTTGAAAACTCCGCATCCTATCCACCTGATTATTTGATCTGTTTTTATTATTAAATTTGACTTTTAAATTAGATAACAAAAATATTTTTCAAAATATATTTCCTTTTAAAAATATTCAATTAACAATAAAACATTTATTTTATTTTATTTATTTTATTGATACCAATCTCTTCCAAATAACCAAAATTGAACAGATTTTTGAAAACGAATAAGCGTGAAGTTCTTACGTCTATATTATTACAAATTCATATAAAAAAAATTAGAGAATCGCAAACTTTTTAGGTAAAGAAACGAAGATAGAATCGAATCTCATAAAAAATTATTAATAACTTCAAATATATTAATTATTTTTAAATTTAAAAATTGAAATTTCATTTCCATATATGCTCTCCGAAATATAGGAAATGTAATCATATCTTAAACTATGATTTCCATAAACTTTCTAAATGAAGCAATGACCAGTACCATTTTGTTCCATATTCCAATTCCCAACAAGTCCCATGTGTTACACTAAAATAAATTATTTAAAAATAATAAGAATGAAGTTAAAAGCAAATTATCTGAAAATTATCAGCCCAGTCAATGTCGCTCAATAATAAATATATTTTTTAATGTTGAATGTTAATGAAAATTTCTGCACAATTTCACTTTAATAACCAAATGATAAAATACCCCAAAATAATATATATAAAATTATAAAATTAAGATTTTTCATAATGTTTAATTAGTAAATTTTATATAAAAAAACAATGTAATTATCGTAGTTTAATTCAATTAGAGAATTTATTCATGAATGTATAAAGTATATATGTATATTATATATAATATAAGTATAGAGAAAAGGCATCGATGCTTATATATAATTCATTCCAAAAAGACATATAAGTATGTAATTATATGTAAATAATTATTAAAAGCTTTTATGTAATTAGAATTTTCAATGTGTTTATTTGCTTGAAAAATATTTTAATCAAATGGAGAAAAATAATCAAATAAAGCTTTGACATATTAATTAATCATCTAATATATACATTTTATTATATATTTAAGAAAAAACCGTTTAGAGTTAGTAAATATATAAATTATCTAACATATATAATAAGTTAATAAAAAATATAGAGTACGAAGGAAGGTTGGTTTTATTCGGCGAAATTTTATTTTGCAAAGAGGATTTTTATGAAATATCCGTCCCAAAGAGGAAAGGAAAATTATGAATGAATGCTTGAAAAAATATGTCCTTGCTCAGAGTAGAGCTAGTGGATAGTTTAGATTTTGAATAGGAACCTTTAATTTTGAATGATATATCCTTGATTTATATAATACTGTCACAAGAGTATAAAAATGAAAAATTAAATTTAAGTCAAAAAAAAATACATATATATATATACAATCGATAATTTTCATTTGTATTGAGGACGTTTCTTTTATTCAATGTGTCATTCAATTTTCCTGCAAGATCAATGCAATGATGATAGATAAATTCAAGTTTATATGTATAAATATAATACACAATACCTACACTTAAAATGACTTGACAACTCAAATAATTATTATTAATAAAAATTAAATTAAATACATGTTATATGAATATATAATTCAATAGGAAACTGAATGTATAATGAATAAAAAAAAAATAATTGAAATTAATAATGGGGTGATGTGGTTGAAAGAGCGAATAATTTTATTTATTTATTTTTTCAAAATAAAATTTTCAAATGATTGTTGATTTTAATTATCCAGTCTTAAAATAATTAAAAAAAAATACTATTTCAAAAAATATTGAAATTTTGTTCTTGTATTATTCAATATTTTCGATTTATACTTAGTAATATTTATTTTAGTAATTTCTTTATTTGGTATACCTACACATCGCAATTTCTTTCAATTATAATCATTATATTAGGTTTTTTATTGGTGTGGGTCATTGAAACTTTTTCATTTTTAAAATGACTATACAGTAATTTCATAATTGTATTAATAATATTAATTAAATATATTAATTAATAATTATTCGTTTCATAAATAAATTAAAATTAATTTTGTTAAATTTAAAAGGCGCCATATGGTGAGAGTTAGCGTAGCTGGCTTACATTCTCGAGGTTCCGGGACTGGTAAGGGAATTTTTTTAGCTGGGGTCTATGGGACGGAGTTAACCAGCCTCCGGGATCAACATTGGGAAGCTGCTTGATAAAAAGTAGCACTTCAGAGCAAGAAAAGCAAGGTAAAGGTTGATAGGACCCGTTCTAGTGATCATAGAACACCTAATTGATATAATCGACTTGATAGGCGTTGTCCTTGCATAGTCAAAAGTCAGAGGTTTTATTTTTTTTTTTTGTTAAATTTAATTTAAATATAAATGACAGTAAGAAACTTACTCTTCAATAATTTTAATTTTAATTCGGTTAACTGAGAGAGCGCTTATATATTTCTTATGTAGAAAAATCATTTAAAATTTTAAAAATTCACAGACTCAATTCCGATCTTCGATATCCAGGTGTTTTTTCAAGGTGTTAGGTTTATTTGTTTTGTTTTTTTATTTTTTTTTTTTAAAGAAACTTTGTCTTTCAGTGTTTTTGTTTGTTATCCTGTGTGTATCACTTGGAGAATTGTTTGTTAACAATCTGTTCAAGAAAGTTAAACCAGTTCAATTGAACAAATCTGTATCTATTATGTCGAAATTACACCATTTTCTAAAACTTTACTTTAACTTCTGAAATTCTAATTTAATTTTTCTTGGTAAATTTGCTTCAAACATAAAAAATATCAATTCCTCGAAAAAAAAAATAATATTATATTAAATTTAGTTATATTTTTGAAATATAGAGTAATAATTTATTATTTTTGTATAAATAAGTTGACCTGTGGCCAGGTCCGAACCGACCGACGGTTTGAAATAAATTAATTTCCAGCTACAGAAACAATTTCAAATAATTTTAATATATCTATTAATGTAAAAACAGATAGGGATATAACATAAATATTTTTAATTTTATTTTATTTATAATATATAGCTGAAGTAGCCGGCGTTGCCGGCGTTACCCGAGGCTGTGACGTCATGAAGGGCTGGGTGACGTAATATAATTTTAAATTAAGAAAAACATAATGAAGATGATTTTTCCCGAGGATAAAACCAATACAATCTTGGTGATATGTAAAAAAATCTCCTTATGTGAAATTTGGTGCGAAAATAACCCTTCCCTTCTTATCGTCGATCGCTAATACTACCACTTCCGGTTTCCGGATTTGCACCAAAAGTTGATCAATTCATCCCACTGATGCATTAAGTAAATATACCAAATTTCATCAAAATCCGTTAAGCCGTTCAGGCTGTACACATCTATACGGACGGACAGACGGACGGACAGACGGACGGACAGACGGACGGACGGACAGACATCATGCTAAAAATACTTTTTTCTGTTAAGAAAATGCATGATTCGTGGAGATATGTAAAAATCTCCACATGTGAAATTTGGTGTGAAAACAATACCTCCCTTACTATCGCCGGTCGGTAATAAAAATACAATACTTATAATCTATGTTTATAATAAGCGTAGTTGAAATTCATAATTGCTGAATGTAATTCGCTGACTTACTTGGGTTATATAAATAATAAATAATTTATTCATTTGGTTCATTTAGTCAATCAATTATAAACATTTAAACGATTGATGATTTAAACATTAATACAATGTACTCCAATTTATGCCGTGTTCAATCACCTGTGTTGTCATATACTGGTACATAAAGGAGACAGAAGATTAAATTGATAGTAATATCAAAGGTTTATTAATTAGGCAGATGCTGGTCATATATATACTAAAAAAGATATATAAATTTTCTTCAAAGTAAATAAAGTTTTCAATTATAAGAAAAATAATGTGTGTTTAAAATATTTCAATATACTGCACTATATTAATTTTAAATTTATGATTCCCATGTTTGTTTATCTATTTAATTCAATTTTGTATTTTTTTATTCTCTCATCATTATAAATATAAATTTTTCAAATTTTATTTAGTTAAATAATTTTTTAATAAAGTCAATCATATTAATTTACACTGTATTATAATATTCTTAAATGATTCTTTTCTTCAAAATTATTTACCTTTATTAATAATAATATTTTCTTAAATTATTAAAGCTTTGGTGGTTGTTTTTATTTATAACGGAATTTTGTAAATTAAACCACATATTGATATTTGTTATTGTAAATTTATTCAAAAAATACAAACATATACACATGTGGTTTAATTTACAAAATTCCGTTATAAATAATATTTTCCTTATAATGAATAATATATATATCAATACATTTTTCAATTCTCCTATTATTTTCGTCTAAAAAAAATTGAATAACAATAAATTTTAACAACTATTAATTGAAAACTAATAAAGAAAAAATTATATATTTTATTTTTATTTGAAATATTGAAATCTTATATTTTAATCAATCGACATCAGTAATTAAATAAAAATTGGTAAATGAAAGGAGGGCTTTGATTAATATCATTTTATTTTAAATCATCAAATTTATCTGATTATTTCAATAATTTCTCTTTTTCATTTCAGTTGAATAGATAAAGTATCACTAATAATACTATTATAGGTATACTATATGATAGATTGAATTGACTATTTATAATTATTTTAATATAAATTATTATCGTTCTAATTGGTTATTAATTATATTACAAAAATTGTATAACTAACGAAAAAAGATTTATCTTATATTCATATATAATTTTCATATAAATTGCCTACATTTATTAATTTTTTGATATATAAATAATTGCTTTTATTATATATATATATAATTATGATTTATGCATATCAGTTTAGATATTTATTATATAAATATAAACAACAAATTATAATTGTTTTTAATATTCATAAAGCTTGGATTCAAATCGAAAATTCGTCCTGAATCATGATTATTTAATGTTTTTATGCATATATCAACTAGAAGAGAGATTAAATGGATTACTCGAAAGATGTATCATAACATAAAAGACTATATTATTATAAAATGTTTTACACAATGATTTAAAAAAAAAATAATTAACATTTTCAAAGTAGAAATAATTCCATCATTATTTCTATCAAAACTATTATAATCAAAACTTTATGTTAGTTTATGTACTGCATTTGACTTTGAAGTTCTTCTCTGACACTAACAAAGGTTCAAAATAAGGGATTTGGCCATCCAATCAAGGGAACAATGAAATCAATTAATTATTAATACTAATTTCTATATAGTATTACTATAAAGGTATATTAATATATTTCTTATAAAAGAATAATAATCAAACATTTATTTTGAGTTTATTATATTTAATATAAAAATAAAATGTATTAATTTTCAAAAATAAATAGTTCGAAATTGATTTTAAAAAAATGACATTTTTTATTCGAATTACAATAGACAAATTAATTATCGTGAAAAAAATTATAGTTTTGATTATGAAACATCTATAAATCTACAAAACTTCATATTTAATTACAATTAGTAGATAAATATTTATAAAGAATTAAATGAAAATTAATTAAAATTCTTTACGAAATGCTAATTACGTCCAATATATCGTCCAACTATTAATAAAAGAAATATCATTATCAAATTATTTTTTTTTTAAATTTAAATACCTTTGAACATTGTTTTTATAGAAAATTATGCATACGCTAAATTTACATCAAACGGAATACTTTTCTAACCCATCTTCAATTTAGGAAAATGAGCATAGTAAAGGCTTTCACCTTTTGAATTTCAAAAAAATCTCATTATTTACGAAAGTATGGATTTGAAAATCATTTTCGGTAGAATCGATATTTTTTTCTTTTTTTATATGTATAATGCTATTCCGCACAAATGTAATTAGATTTGGATATTGTTGAACATTTAGTATGTATTTTATTTAATAGGTATTTAATTTAAATTTTTCTTTTTTTAATAGGAGGAGGGAGAGTAAATCCCTTTGGGCCCGATTTAGTTGTCATTTAGAGGGAGTATGGCCGAGCTCCCACCTAAAACCATGTGTCCTTTACTAATGGATTGATTGATTGATCAATAATTGGGATTTTTTAATTTAACGCTAAAAACCAGAGTGAATAATTTTAAACGAAATGATTTGAATTTATATTTATTCAATGATTTAAATATATGAGGAAATTAGGAAAAATTACAAATCATTACAAATTTCTTGTTATTAATTCATAAGGTTTTCAATTTAGATAAAAATTATAGGGATCTAATAAAACTAAAACACAAACACAAACACCAACTTTAAATTGGCCAATTTTCTTGACAATATTCTATTTCATTTCAGTATAATATTTTAAATATAAAATTTTATCATTGAAGCACATACCTATAGTTGTTGTCAGATGATATTCATACAAACAAATACACAAACATTTTGTGTAAATGAACTTGTCCCATTTCACTTATATTTCAACTTCCATTTTTCTGGGTCAATCATAATTTTCATTTAAAATTTCAACTATCTACTCATATATCAAATAATTCGCAAATATAATTAAAAACAAAAACAAATTTAAAGAAAATTCAAATTATAATCGATATTATTGCAAAATTGAATTAAATTTCTATTCATTGTGAATGATTCTTTCTTTTATGTTCTATTATTTGTTCATAATTTATATATAATAAGGCGATGCCAATTTCCACTATCAACTTCTCTAATTACTCTTCATTTTAATTTCTAATAAATCAATTTAATATCAACTTTTTTTAAATGAATTATTGATTTTTACCTTTTAATTTTTTTATAAATTGATTATCGATAAAATTATAACAAAATTAACATATCTATTCGAAGAAAATACAAAATTATAAAAAGAAAAAAAATTAATAAAACTCGAATCAAAGAACAGGATAATTTTAATTAAAATGAAAAAAGAAAAATGTTTAAACCTTAAATTAATTAAGCATATATTGACAATTAGTAAATAAACAAAAGAAAAATTCACAAGTATTAACCTAAATTACATATCAAAGTGATATAAAAAATCAGCACAAAAATAAATCAAAGTTTTTTTAGTTTTTTTTTTAAATAGAAATAAATTGAATTTGAAATTAAAGAAAACTTATATTTTTAAAATATTAAAACATCAATTTAATCTAAAAGTACTTAAATTTAAAAAAAAATAAAGGTAATGAATTTAAGTTTTGATTTTTAATTACCAGTGTATAAAAGTCAAACAGGATAATGGAAAAACAAATTGTATGAAGTAAAAAATCAATTTAAAAATATTAATTATTGCATATTAACATAAATTAATAATCTAAGAGAAGAATTTACATTTTGTTTTATTTTCACAAATAGAAATTAATAATATTAAAATAAATTTAAAATCAAATTGAATTTTTAAATTGAAAATACCGAATTATTTAATTAAGAAAAAAACAAAGAGGGAACCTTAAATTACATTACAATAATAATATGATTAACTTTCATAAAAAAAAAATATTTAAATAGTGAAAAGAGAATATAAAATATGTGATATAAGTTCCTCAATGATCATAATATAATAAATATGAAAATGATTATTTATTAACCAAATGATGTGGTCAAAGATAAATTAAAAAAAAAATTCATTTTACTTGTGCCAAATGAATTTTAAAGAGGTTTACTTTTTTTAAATGAAATAAAATAATAATAATTAAGACCTCTCTAATGAAATTTTTTCTGATCAATATATAAACATACAGTTCATTAATTGATTAGGTTTTTATGAGAAATCCTTTTTATTCAGATTCCAAGCATTATTTAAACCTAAATATAATAAGTTGTATTAGGTTAATTAAGAAAATAAATTTGTAATAAATATGTAAAGTTTTAGTAGGTATTTATAATATACAAAATATGTAATCTATTCCCTATTTGAATAAATTGAAATAAATAATTTCCACAAATTATCAGAATGAGAATATAAATAAAATATTTATATAATATTGCATGCATATTCAAAAAATTTAATTTATTTAATAATTATCTATAGTAAAAATTTTATCAAATAATTAAAAATATTAAAAATTAATGATTAAAATTTGAAGTAAAATTTTAAATGTACTTTATTCCTTTATTTATTTATGTTTTATTGTTTTAATAAAATATAATTATATATGTATATTAAATAATATATGTATATATCCATTTTTGGTTAAATTATTACCACTAAAATAATTATATATAAATTATTATTGAGTTAACTAATATATGATAAATATATATATATATATATATATAATATCTCAATTTAATAAAATTACAATGTTTTCAACTTTCCCCTCTTCTTATTTTAAAAAAATAAGAATAAAGCACTTTCTCTATTAGGATTACTATGTGAGAATATGTTAATAAAAAATATATTATATGAATGGTAAAATTTTAATAGTAATTTTCAAATCGAAATTTGAAAATAAATTATTATATATAATTTAAACTACATTTTAAAACCAAGCTTGGCATTATTATAAAAAAAACTATGAATGATTTGATTTTATTAACTAAGAGGAATTGTATTTAAAAATATTTTATTAAAATGTATCTATGATATTTTATATCTAATATATAAATATAGCCCTTTATAAAATTCAATATAATATACTATCTGGCTTAAGAAAAGTTGAAGAAAACATTGGTTTTGAAAATAAAATAAAGTATATACAAAAAAATGTTATTATAATTTAATTTGTTTTGAATATTAACTTATTATCGATTAATAAAATTGTAATATATATATAAGCTCTCTCTATTCCTATAAAATAGGACTTTAACAAATATTTAATTCAATTTTATTTGGACATTAATAACAACTTGCATTAAAATTCAGGATTTCTTGTTAATATTTAATTTGAAATATATTTTTATTCTATTTTTTCATTTTTTTAAAAATTTATTATTTATCCATTCATTAAATGTGTATAAAATTCTCTTAATATCTCCTTTAATATGACAATTTGAACATTATTAATATAATTATTATTTGAAATGTTATATAATCAATTTTATTCTTTCATGAGATAATATAAAATTAACTTTTGAAAAATAATAAAATATATCGAAATTTAATGAATATTTTCAAAATTATATTTTTTTATATCATTTATAAAAAAAAAAAAAACAGAAACAAAACAAAAGAAAGAAAAAATATTTTTTACCTACCTTTCACAATCCTAGTTTTTTGTAAATGCATTACATGCTCAAACTTAACGCCTCCCTTAGAATGCCCTATAAGAATAATTCATGGATGACTGCTTTTACCTTTAAACTAACGTTGGGGATTTATTTAGTATTTTCCTTTACTAGTAGTATTTTTTATTTTAATTATTAAAAAATCTTTCCAAAAATATAATTTTTTGTTATATTAAAATCTCTGTTGGAAATAAAATATAATCAAAGAGGAAAAAGTGTATTTAAATAAAAAAAAAAAATAAAAAGAATATTACAATAAAAAAGTACTTCTCATACTATCAACAAATTTTGAAAAAAAAAAAAATAAAAAATATTTTATATTAGTTAATTAATGTTATTTATTTATTTGCTTGTGAAAATATACATTTTTTATTGAAAGTTATAAAATTTATAAAAACAAATGTTTGTGTTTACATTTATTTGTATATAAGACATCCTATAAAAAAGTATTATTTCACAAAAAAATAAATAAATAATAATCATTTATGTTAATGAATTACTTCATAAAAGTCAGTTTCACAAATCAATTGTATTGTATTTATTAAATATTAAAAAAAAATTATATGATATTATACATAGGGCGCTTGTTTTTTGCTTTTAATAGAAGAGAGAGCCTTGAGTTGAATTTTAAACACACATATATACGTATATGCAATATACATATACTCTGCCATTCAATTTTTTTTGTATTTGAAATCAATATTTTATGTTAATGTTGTTTTTATAATATCCCATTATCATGGCTAAAAATTTACTAATATTAAATTTCCTATTCAATTGGATGGTTATATGAAATGAAAAATACTAAATTCACATACTAAAATAGCAGCTACAGCAGCACCTAAATTTTTAATTAAAATAAATGAAAGTTCTAACTTTTGATTTTGGAATTGGATGACCTAGAAAGAACAGAACAGGGATGATAAGATCATTGAAACAACACAAGGGTCTTTTGGGACCAATGGAATAGTACTAATCAAAAGAATAATGATCCATTGCAATAGAGATATTGGACAGTAGATGATTGATATTTCTCTGGATCTAAAATTTTTCCTTCGCACAGAAATAAAAAAAAAAATCAATCAATAATAATAACAATAAAATAAATTAAACATTGCATATCTTAATCTCTGTATTCTTGTATTTCTATTTTAGTCTGCTGTTTCAATGTTTTTTCTATCTTGTTGTTATGTTGTATAACTACTATAACTCATATACAACCTTTATGGAAATAATAGCTTTCAAATCCTAATTATATAAATTAATCAATGTCTCATGTCATGTTGTGTATATAATTCTACAAAGCTAAATATATTGGCTAATTCAATTTCCCATCCTTATAAAAATAAAAAAGTTAAAAAAAAATTGTAAAAATGTGATATTTTCCCCTTTTTGTAAAATGTGATTAAATGTTTGAAATTTCATTGCGGAAATATATGAATTTTGATGAATACTATGTATATATACAATTTTATATTGTTATCCCATATAACTGTGTGAATTAAATGACAATAGCTGATTCAATAAAGAATAAGAAAAAAATATGACTTTTTATTTATTATTATCCTTACTTAATATTATATATATTCTTGAATATATACAAATAGTATATATATATATATTCAATTTATTCTTGTAAATAATACAATTTGCGAGGGCATTTTCAGGTAATCTTAAAATTTGACAAGAAAATCCAATCTGTCATATCCATTTCCACAGCAGAAACCTGGTAAAGGCGTTCATCGTGCTCAGCTACACTCTACGTTCAATTTCATCGTCGTTCACACTTTTTAAGGATAAAGGAGAGCTGAAGTTGGTTCTGGCTTTAGAAAAATATAACAAAAATGCTTTCATTTTATTTGGCGATTTTTTTTTTTTTATTTGAAGAAATGGAAAAAAAAAATATTTCTCAAATGACATCGAAAGATGAGAATAAAAGTTTATCTTCTGAATTCTTTATATTGATAAATTTTGTGACATGAAAATCTTTCATTGTTAATGAATTGATTTGAGATTGAAATATTTTTTTTTTTTTTATTGAAATTAATTTATATTAAATATTTGAATTTTGATTAAAATTTGCATTAAATTTAAAGTTTTAATTCATTTAATTAGAATTATTGACATCAGTCTAGATTAGATAATTGAAAGTACTCTAAAACTTAACTTTAATGAGTTTATATAGAAAACTAAATAAAATACAAACATTTTCTTTAACAAAATTAGGAGTGGGTAAAAGTCTTAGGAAACTTTATCCCTCGATTTTATGGTAAGTAGGTAACAAACACATAATAGCTATGTTTAAAATAAACCATTTCCTATCACCAATAAAAATATTTTCTTTAATTTTGCTATTTTTGACAAAAAAAAAAAATTATAATAACCATATGTTTATTCGCAGATTCTATTTTTCATTTAATTATAAAATATATTATTTAGTAAATTATTTTAAAATTTTTAATTAATTTTTATTTTGTTTCTTTCACATTAAATTTTTTTTAAACGTTATTATTTTATTAATTAAACATAGAATTCACAATTAAAGCATTTTTATATTATCAATTTTAAATTTATTTTTATAATTTTTAATTCTATAGATGTTTTTTCATAAAAATTCTTTCATTTTATTTTATGATTTTTTTGTTTAAATTTACATAATTTTTTTTTATCTTATCTAGGTTTATGTAAGTTTATTAAATTAATCTTTTTGATTTTTGTAGGACCCGAGAAAGTGGTAAATCGTTATTTTTAGATCTTTAAGTTCAAAATTAAGTAGTTAATAGAGATACTAATAATCTAATATTTCATCTTTACTAATTTTTAATATATAATTCTTGTTTACACTCTCTATATCTTGTAAAAATTTGATCTTCAAAATGATTACAAAATGAAAAGAATTTTGTGATATGTGACTGGAAATAAGGGTATCTATCATTTTCTCCTGAAAAAATTAATTATTTTAGTAATTTTTAAAGAATTGCTCAAAACTTTTTTCATATATTTTTATATTATTATTCATATATTGTGATAGTTTTTTTTATTTGTACAATGGCAATATTTTATAAATTTAAAAATATATATTAAAATATATTTACAGGTAAAAATTCTATTTTTAATAAATATATTCATCATTATAAAAACTATTTAGAATTTCATAGTAATACAATATTTAAAACTTATGCAACTTTATTGCAAATAAGCGTAAATGGTTGCATAACTTGCAGGCGTCACGATGAAATTTTTGGTTAATTAAACAATTAAAATAGAAATTTATATATAATTTATATTGAAGTTTCATATATATATATGGGTATATTTTTTTATCAAATTTATATCTATTTTTTGTCGAGTAAATACTTAAAATCATAAATTATTAATAAATTAAGTTTAATATTCACTTCACTTTAATTTTCACTTCACTTCCTGTTAATTTATGTATTACATTTTATATCAAATATCAACATGTTAATTGTATTTATTTATTTTTTCTATTAGGAAATTATAATTGATATAATACGATTTTTATACATTTATATCAGTACATATACGACTATATACATATAAGCATCAATTTTTTTATGTCTTTTTGTTGTTGAGTTGAACGACATTCAATAGCTTAGAGACAATTTAAATTATAGTAACATTCATAAGAAAATGATCCACTGGGTTTCTTTTCTGATATCTTCCTTTATATAATGTGCCTCTCATAAAATTTCTGAAGTTAAATCGAAATCAAGTTCATTTGCATAACAAAATCTTTTTCACAAATAACTGTAATTTATTTTTAATTTATTTTTTATGTTTAATCTACAAAATTGAATTTTTTTTTCAATGTATTTTATGATGTCATAAAATTCAAAATTTTTGCATTTTTTTTATATATATCTATATATATATAGATATATATATATATGGATATATTGGACTAGAGCTAATGAACTAAAATTTACAATTTATTCGTATTTATTTTAATTCCGAGTTAATATCATTTGCCATATGATCCACCATCGCAGTGACGAATGTTTTTAATGTTTTAGCCTGAAGTTTACCAGTATCGACCACCTCGGCATGATTCGCTTCATCTTCGCAATCATAATCAGTGATAGCCACGTTGGTAATTAGACTGAAGGCGAACACTTTGAGGCCACAATGCCTTGCCATGATTACCTCATGGACGGTAGACATTCCTGAAACAAACAGATATCAGCCAATTACATTCTGGTTATAGACAAACAAGAGGTCATCAATCATCATCAATCATCAACAAGTCCCAATTTAATTATTTCTAAGAATCAAATGTCAAGTGAAAAGAATAAAATGAAAATACATTGATTATTTATAAGAGATATCAGTGAAGTAAAATATTTTTATTTTTATTATTTTATTTTATATTTTGAATTAATGTTAATTTTATATTGGTCGAATTTTACACTTAGAAATCACAAAAACTTGATTACAATTAATAATTTTGATAGATAAAATAAAATTAATATCTTAAAATAATAATAATGAATAGGTAGGTTATTTTAAAATGATCCTATTAGATTATTGTAATGAAAAGTAAATTATAAAATTTATTTTTAAAAAAAGAGTTTATTTTTTTTTAATTATTAGTAATAAAAACCAAATTAAAATTGACGACCCCAAGACAAAAATGAAAGGGTAATTTAGGAGAGATTTAAATATCCAAAAAACTTTGCTTTCGATTATATATATATATTTTTTTATCCATTTATTTTATTTTTTTTCTTAAAAATAAATAAAATACATGTTAAAAAAAATATTCACAAATATTTTATTAATTTTTTATTTTATTTCAATGTAGAAATATTAAATGAAATTATTTTTGATGGATTGTAAATTTTAAATTCTGTGACTTAAAAACGGATAGACTTTATCAAATAGGAATTTGCATATATATTAAGTAGAGCGTTTTATATTTCAAAAGAAATGTAAATAAAATTTTAATAAGCATTTTTTATATATCTATCTCTCTCTGGCTCTACGGAACTCGAAAGTTCTTGGCCACAACAACCATATTCCTCAAGGTATCCCTATCCTGAGCTACATCCATCCAACTCCTATTTACTTCTATTATAGTATATAGTATATTGTATATATCTATATTTATATATATATTTATATTTATATATATTGTATTGAATTTATAAAAATATTAAAGTATAAATGATATGAAATTTTATATTTCTCGGAATTTCTTAAAAAAATTTGTGTTATCTGAAAAAATATAGGGCTAAAAATTTTTTTAAAAAACAATTAAATGATTGAAAAATTTCTACTCCCAAAATCGCATACCTCTTTCAGTGACTATTATAAATATTAATTTGATAATTTATAATAATAATTGGATTGATTCCAAAATATTGATTTAAGAATTGATTCAAGAATTTTTAGTATAGTAGTATATTATAAACTCTAAATTTACTGTTAGTAAATTTGTAATAAACAAACTCGGAAAAATAAATTTGAACAACAGAAACTGACCAAAGTAAATGATGATCTGTTTGTCGTGTGTTAAATTTAATTTGTTTCTTCTTTCATTGCTATCAAAATACTTATGCAAGGCGATCTTTTTTAAAAGAATTCATTTAAAATAATGTCAAATGTCAAACAAACAAGTTAATGGTCGGCATTAAAATCCTTCCTTCCTTTCCCCTCTCCCCCTCTCTTTCTCTTAATAAATAATTACTCAATAACTATTTCAAAATCTACTAATTATTAATCAATTTCAATCATTGTTTTAATAATTTTATTTTAATAATATTATTTTTCATTATATTTAATTATAATACATATATAGATATATTTAATGATTTATATATTGTGTGTGTGTATTGATTTATTATTTATATATTATTTGATAGTTTATCATCTATTGATGATGTCCTATTTAAATCATATGGATATGTTTGCTGTTGATTTATTTTAATCAGAGAATGATTAATTTATAATTAATTTTTAAATAAGACAGTGATTTAAATTATATTGACATTTATATTTTAATATAATTATATTATGCATATATTTTAATAAATAAATATGATATGTGAACCTATGATAAGAAAAAATATTGTTGATATTTAATAATATTATTTTTTAAAATCCTAGATTGAAGAAAATTTTATATTTAAATTTAATCATTCGACATGAGGCCCTTTATGAAGGAAAATACCTTACCATGCAAAGGAAAGTTCTGATGGAGAAATTAGAGGTTAGGGAAAGAAAAATTATGAGGAAGATTCTGGGACCATTGAAAGAGAACTGTGCGTATAAAAGAAGATTCAGTGAACGTTCTATATAAGCAACCTCTCTATAAGCAACATTCTTTATAAGGAACCTCTATACAATCAACTTTTTTAGTTCTACTGATCTACTGTTCTGTATAAGCAACTTATTTTTTTAAAGCTAAATGTTTGTGTTGACAGCTGTTCACAAAAACATAACCTCAAATTGTAAAAAATTCTGTTATTGGAATATATTTGTGTTTTGTGCTGCCAGTATTGAAGTTAATTTCTGTAATTAGAATAGTTAGTAGAATTTCTTTTAATTTCTGTTAATTAATTAATTGATTAATATTTTTGTGCTTTTTTTGCAACTTTTCCCAATAAGAAACTATTTTATAGAAATTGGTTCAAATGAGTTGCTTATATAGAGCGTTCATGGTACAACCATCAGCTGTACGACCACATGGAAAAAATAACGGATGTGAAGAGATGTGATGATGAGGAAGAGAATAATCGAATTTTACAGACATGTAACACGTATGGAACCAGCGAGATTGACCAACAGCGTTTTTAACTATCTAGTCAAAAAACCGAAAAGGGTTTGGTTCTCTGAGTTTGAAAGGAATCTAGAAGATGAGGTAATTACACATGATGTAATTGAGAATGCGGTCCACTTAAGGCAAAATTAAAAACACACCGAAGATCTCAAGAAAAACTTAAGCTTAAAACCGGTATAAACTGAACCGAAGAAAGGAAGTAACAAATGCGACAATTTTGGGCAGACATCAAAGCTAAAGAGAAAATACATTTGAAATAAAATAAGCCTTAGTTGGAGCCTAAACGATAAGAAAGGAAACAACAGTAAGGAAAATGTATTCACGTATATCTTCAGAAATTTATTAATTAAAACTCCGGACGAAAACAATTCCTAAAGAATTAATAGAGTTGACTAAAGGACCTTGATGATAATTGTTTTCACAAATTTAAAAAAAAAATTAAAATTAAGAATTAGGATGAACAAGAAATTTTTAAATATTTAGAAAAATTATAAAATAATCATGTTTATTTGATAATTTAATACTTTTAAGTTTTTTTTTTTAAGTTGTTGTTAAGAAAAATAAACTACGGTCTTCTCAATTTAATTGGTTCTTTCGTATTCATTTTAAATGTTTAATTTAAAATATATTTTAATTGATGTTTGACATTGAACTTGAACTGGTTCATACTACTATTCAGAACCTTGTTTAATTAAAATTAAACCGTTTAAATGCTAATTTATTGATTTATTTTTGTGAAAAAACGATAATTACCAACAGCATCAATGCCAAGCATTCGCATCATTTGAATTTCAGCAATAGTTTCATAATTGGGTCCACCAACACAAGTGTAAACGCCTTCGTGGATCATATCGCTTATGCCCTGCTGCTTAGCAACTCGACGCGCCTCTTTTCTCATCCCCAGATCATATGCCTTGTTCATTGCTGGAAACCGGGGGCCAAAGCTGCAAACAAACGATAATAAATATAAGTACTTAGTCCTTTCAGAAAAAAAAATTAAATTAAAAAAAAATCGTCAATATTTTCTAAACAAATAATAAATATTTTCAATTTACTTTTTATAATTTGATTTTACCTAAATTCTATATAAATTTAAAATTTAAAATATAGTAATATATTAGAAAATTAACAATTTTTTATTTTTTTAAGAAAAAGAGTCAGTGAATCATTAAAGAAAACCAAGAAGACAATAACCAACAAATTTATTAAATATGTAGTAATATATAAGTTCTATTTATAATAAATATAATTAAATAATATATAAAATATTATTAAACTAAATAATAAGTAATTTGATTGTTTATATAATAAATATGAAGAATATTTATAGTTATTTTACGTGATTTTATATTAATACTTAAGCTGAATTTATATTTGCTTTATAACTTCTTTTGTTTTGAGGGCGTTGGTTTAATCTTTAGTCAAACTCAAACAAGATAATAAATATAATAAATGTTTATAAAAATTATAAGATTTATATTTTTATTTTTTCTTTTTTTGAACAGTGAAACTACTTCCAAGGTATTAATAAATAAGATGAATGTAAACAACCAAGTTTCTGATATATGGTAAGTTCTTATAAAAGTCTAATATATATTGTTATTAAGAATGTTACTCGATTTTGTTCTAATTTGTTTAATCATCGATTGCTGAACAACTATTCTTCTTTATTAATAATTTTTTAGATAAAATTAGTAATTTTCATAATTTTAAGAAAATATTTATGCTATTATTTAGATATACAAGTATTTACTATATTAATTAATATACTATAGTAATTGTTAATAAATTTTAATTAAATTAAATAATAATAATAAATTTTAATTAAGATTTTTAGGGATGGCCTAATAATTATTTAGAGTATTTAAAGAATTACTATACTAATTATGATTGAAAAGAAAGTAAGGTCGCTAGAATTTTATTAGTGCTTAAATTCAGTTATTTGTAAAAATAATAAAAAGTCTTAGACTATCATTGATATTCAATGTCCCTATTCAAATTTTGGAAATTGTAATTTTATTTACTATTATTTGTTTTTTTGGGTAAATTTCATCTATCAAAGAAGTCAAACAAACAAATTTTAATTCAATTCAACTTTTAAGTTATATAAAGAAATTGTCTTGTTGACTCGATCATCTAATTTATTGATCGAACTCTTATAGTCGATTTTTGAAAATAATTTTTACCATTGCCATACATAGATGGGAAAAAATAATGCGTATAATTTTATTACAATTGATGACATTGTGTTTGCATTTGCTATTATCAAGCAATGACTTGATTGGTCTAAATGAATGTGTTACGATAAACAAATTTGTTGATTTCGCTTTTTCTCTTTTAGTTTTGTTGTTTTGTTTTTTTTTTCTTTTTTTTGTATGGCTCTGATGTAATAATAAACCTTTGACAGTTGGTTGACGTCAGGGGAATACTGACCGTTCGTCATTGGAGCCTTGGAGCGGGTTGTTGCCTGCGAAGCCCATGAAGTTAATATGGTCTTTAATGAGCATGATATCGCCCACTTTAAAGGCGGGGTTGATGCCGCCAGCTGCGTTAGTGATAATCAAATGGGTTACCCCCATCATCTTCATGACTCGAACAGGCATGGAACACTGCAAATAGAAACATCATTGATGGATTTTCATAAAATTTACTATTTTAATGAATTTCAGAAAATAGTAAACCTTTTTCTCTGCCTATTTCTAAATATATTGTATATTAGACTTGTAGTTAAATATATTAATAAATAAATAAAATAAATAGTAAAAATTAAATAATTTTTATATTTCATTTTTTACCTACTCTCTTGTATATTCTTATTAATTATTAAGAATTATAATAATAAAAATAATAATTTATTTTTATTTTTTATATGCTATTATATTATATAATTATATATAATATAATAAATATGCAACATATATTATAGAATTATAGTTAAACATTTGAAAATAAAATAAAAGTAATATAATATAATAATAATAATAAATATTACCTTCCAAAGTGGGTAGCCTTCATAATTATGAAATCGCCCCTGCATACAGACCACCTGCACATCTCCTAGATATCCAAAAACTAATTGGCCATGATGGCCAGGGACTGTAGAGACCGGAAAGTTAGGAATTGAGGAATAAGGAAATGATTCCATTTGCTGTAGACTATCCCCAAGTGAACCTATAAAATAAATATAAAATAATAATATTTAATTTTCTAAAAAAAACTTGAAAAGTTTATTTTAAATTTGATATATAAGTATATCTATCTATAATAATAAAAGCAAGTGTAATGTGTCTGTGTGTTTGTTTGACCGAGCTCTCCAGCAAAAACTATCGCACGCAGAGACCTGGAATTTTTTACACGGAAGCACAAAGGGGCTGGCCACCAGACCTCGAAGCCCGATTTTCGATTTTTTAATTAGAAAAATTTTAAAAAAATTATAAAGAATATTAATTAAAAATAGTTTAGTTACCATACTAGATCATAGAGGCGCTGGTGGCGATAATTTGGCGGTAATTTAAATTCTGAGCAATGTGCAGATAAAAATCTTTTTATATATCTATTGATATTTACAATATCTCAATTGATCTTATTGGCCTTTTAAACTTTGAAAACATTCACATTACGGCTATAATTTAATACTATTAATTTTTAAGATTATGTGAGTAAATTATTTTAATTAAGAAAATTTGATCTCATAATTGGATTTTCACGTAAGATTTTAATATATAATATATTTTTTAATATTATTTTTATAGTAGTTTAGTGTTATGCTAATTTTATATTTTATTTTTATTTTGTTTACTCTGATTTTTTTTTAAATAAATTAATAACATTTAAAGTAGCATAAAAAAATTAATCGAGGCAGGAAAATTGATGGGGTTTGAAATTAATAGTGATAAGACAAAATAATTAGTATCAGAGAGAATAATATTTGCAAAGAATTTAAATCGAGGTTGCAATCGGGAAATTATTATCAAAGGGGATCAAAATTATTAAATTATAGGTCATAAAATAGAGAAGGCTGGGGCCGACAGGGCACATGGCTAGCATGGGAGAGGAAAATATATTGGTGGGAGTTCGATTGGAAAACGTCCGTTTGGAAGACCAATTGTGAACAGGGTGGACAATGTAGGAAGGAACGTGAGAGAGATAGGATAGGGTAGGAGTTAGATGGTTATAGCTCAGAATAGGGACACTCGGGGGCGGGGGTACAGGGGGCGGAGCCCCCGTCTAGGTGTGAAGAGCGCCGAAGGCGCTCTGATCAGCTAGTATATACATAATTAACAAAGTGGAAGGAATTAAGTGATTTGAACATTTTTTTATTCTCAGTATTATTGCATTTTTTCGCAAATATAATTTAAATTATTTTTAACATTAAATTTATATTTATATTAATAAAGTAAAAACAATTCATTTTCATTGGAGTTATCGAAAATTCGTTGTTAACTTTAATGTATATGTGGACATATTAAGGTTTGGAACAAATAAAATTAATTCACATATAAAAAATCTATTTAGATAAAAATTGAATTAATTTCATTTGGCCTAAAAAGTTTTTAATGCTAATGCTAAAAATAAACAAAATGCTTAAAATTTATAAGATAATTTAAATTAAAAAAATATCGATTATTTTTTTAAAATTATCCATAAATTTATTATTTAGCATTTGTAGTGATTTAAACCAAATAAATTTCTAAATTATCTTCATTAAAATATTTCTAAAAATATATTCAAATTCGCACAAAGGATAAAAACAATCATAATACTTGTGCTATTCTATAATTTTTTTAATATTTCTTTTATACATACATAATATACAGTGCATCAAAAAAGACAATTTACAAATAAATAATGAACTAATTTTATTATTTTAATTTTGATTTTGATTTATTTAAAAGAAAAATATATTGTATTATTGTGAATTTTTTCTCAGAATTATATATAAGAATTAAAAAGTTGACTAAATAAATTCGGAAAATTTGTTTTCTAAGTTTAATCTTTTTTAAATTAATTTTTAATCAAAACCATTAAAATTAGAAAAGGGCCGAATGAAGAATTAGATTTTCGTGTTGCGAATATGATGAAAATATATATTGAAATTCTTGCTTGACTGTCTTTTTATTAAATATTAAATAATTTACTTTCTCTTTCCCTCTATAACTCTCTCTCTCTCTCTCTCTCTCTTTCACTCTCTTAATTAAATGATACCATTTAATAATTCGCTTGTTTTTCTTTTCATGTGCTTTCTCCCCCTTTATTTCACCATTTCTCATATTCATTTGAAAGCATGTATTCTTTGAAAAATAATATTAAAATGTTACCATAAAAGAAATATTTTTTCTTTTCTATACAAACAAATCAAAAAGTAAATTTTAAGATATTTAGTTAAGTATGAAAAAGGATGATCCTATATATATATATATATATATATAGGGTGTAGTGTTTTATTAAATTTATTTTATGATTTTTTTTTATAAAATCTAATTCAAATTTATAACATATTTTTTTTCATTACACAAAGAAATATTTATTTTTATGATTTTTTTCTAAAGATCCAATTTTTTAAAATTAATCAAAAAATTTTAATTTCATTTTTTCTTATAACAAAATTATGAAATCAGATCTTTTAAAGAATCGACATTTGAAAAATGAATATTTCCATTGTTAGCAATTTTAATTTTTAAATTAATTTTATATTTTCTCTTCTTCTAATTTGTCATATATCGTATAAAAATTTAATATTAATTTATAATAAAGTATTAAAATTTGATTATATATATATATATAAGATATCCAATAAAAAAAAGGAATTTTTTTTTATTTTCATTTAAGGATCTCTTGAAATCTTATTATTGTTTAAAGATAAGGTTAGATTATTTCAAGAATTTAATTTAACCTATTCATTTAAATTTAAAATTCTTCTGAGATTAAAAAGTAAGTTAGTACTAAGAGAATTATACTCAGGTACAGGTACATTTAGTTTCAAAATATTTTTAGAAATATTATATATATATTTAATTATTTATTCAAATTTTTAATTTACTTTTAATTTTAATATTTTTTTTTATTTTTAGAGATCTATTGAACTTATATTATTGTTTATGGATAAGGTTTGATTATTTCAAGAATTTAATTTAACCTATTCAATAAAAATTCATAATTCTTACATTAGAAATGACTGTAGAATTATACCCAGGTGAGTTAAAACATTTTCTTATATATATTATACTTAATTTTAACTATTTACTGAACTATTTTATTAAATCAACAATTGATAAATTAATTTAAAATTTATTCAAATTTGAGTACTTACCAATTCCTGTTCCACATATTATACAAATTTTCGGCCGAAGTTTAGTTTTAGCAAGAATAGTTTTAGCCATTTCTTCGATCACCTCATAGGTATACCTAAAAATAAAAAAAAATAAAATAAAACAACTGATTAAAAAATATTTGCTATGATAATTTATACAATTGAAATCAAATTCAACTAAATTAATTTTATTTATTTTTATTCAATAAAAAGTTACTTTTTGAACTCAAAAAAAAGTGCAGAAAACAATATCAAACAACTTATAAATCACTGAAAGTTTTTAATAACAAATTATAATTTGTTATTAATATCATTTTAAGGTTAATTTTAAAACTATATAATATAATAAAAATTTTTTAGGAAAAATAATTTTCTTAATTCCATACTATAAATTCTTTTCAAAGAGAATTATAATTATAAAAGATTTTATTATATAAATGTTTGTAACTGACTGATATTCAAGACAACTTGTCTTACATATTCATATGTGCTTTTATTATATTTTTACATTAATATACTACTAATACTGTTTTAAAAATCTTATATATATATATATATTATATTTTGATATAACTATGTTTTTTTGAATTTTCTTTTGCATCCTTTAGTTTTTAACTATAGTATTTTTAGATTATTATTTATAAAATTCTTTAAATATTTTAATTGCGATCAATTAATACAGGAATTGATCTAATATCTTTCTGTAAATAAAATGTAAATGTACTATTTTTTATTGTTAATAATTTTAATAATTTAATTAAAATTTATAACAATTTAGTTCACCTCTCTATTAAATAAACATTTTAGGTATGTATCAACAAAATCCTAAGCAGTTAAATGAAAATTACAAAATATTAATATTTGATTAAGGATGATCAAAATTGAAAAATTACTATTCTTATCCAAATTAATAAAACTTATCAGTTTGCAAAAGCTATTATTATTCATAATTATGCAATTAAATGTGATAACATTTAACTAAGAGTATATAAATTAATAACATAAATAAATATTTATTATTAATATAATAATAAAAAGATCAAATTAATATAATAATATGAGATAAATAATGATAATTGTTTGTTAAACTGACCTTATGAAAAGTGGCATAATAAATAACAACACAATTATAGAGAATTTCTATATAGCATTATCATAAAATATACATTTTATCACTGAATGATAAAAACTATTTCTTCACTATTTTTATATGTTTGATATATATTCTGTTTACAAAATATAATCGGGTCATTTATATTCTACTTTTTATTAGAAAATATTTTGAAAATGATAAAATTTATTACCATTTAGTTTAGAAATTTATTGAATTTATTTATAATCATGTTTAGTTAACAAAGGTTAGAAAAAGTAGAAGTTTATATTTTTCATTTACTCTATATATAAATTTTTTTATATTTAATAATATTTTCTTAACTGGTTATCAGTAATATTCTCTAAAGAGTTTGTCAATATCATAGTAATTAAAAAAAAATAAAATTATTTTCTTTTTTTTTTGCTATGAATGTTAATTAAATTTATATTTTGAAAAGATTCTAATTTATTATAAATATTATACCAGAGGTCGGCAATATTGTGTCCGCGATACAATTTTAAAGCATCTGCTTTTAATTATCGATTTGATTATTTAATTTAAAAACATTTATAAAATTTTCATAACTCTTTTACTTAAATTTATGTTTATGTTAATAATAGCATATATATATATATATATATATATATATATATATATATCAAATCAAGAATCATTAGTATTAAAAATTATATAAGACAATTTATATTAAAAAAATCTAATTTATTGTTGATAAGAGCAATTGAGCTTTAGAATTGTGCAACAACTTATCTTTATAAAAATATAGTACTAAAAATCGATGTACTGATATAACATTACAAATTCTCATTTAACCCTTTCTCTGCTAAGTTAATTTAAGAGTAACCATATGCCCTGTGATGAATATTTTTCCATATATAAATTTTTCAATGTATTATTATATAATATTATATATATAATATAATATAATATCATATAATATAATATCATATAATATATATAATATAATATATATAATATAATATATATAATATAATATAATATCATATAATATATATAATATAATATAATATATATAATATGATATAATATTATATATAATATTATACGAGGGCAATTCACAAAGTAGGTTACGTTTTGGAATTAAGACAAGACTAGTACAGGAAAATGTTTTTTATTAAATACATTTGAAAGAGCAACTAAAATACAAAAAGTTGAGACATTTATCGTAGCGATGAACGAGCTTCGAAATTCCTTTCTCATAGAAATTCGCCGCCTGAGTTTGCAAACAATTTCGTGGTTAAGAAATCAAGGAATTGATCTTACACTAATCAAATTACACCATATTGACTAAAAACTTGCAATGCAACATTGCATTAAATTTTGATGATGTGCATCATATATGAAATAAGTTGTTTAAATATTTATATTAAAATATTTACGTATTAATTTCATGACTAAAGTTTGTATTTAGATTTTAATACTCCATAATATAAAACAAAGACCCAAAAATTGGGATCTCAGCGATAATAAAATAAATTTTAAATTATCTAGAAATATTAATTTTTATTATTATAACAAGTTAAGTGTTTAGACCGACTTTCGGTTGCTGATGAGTGGGTATCGTGATGAGTTACAACTTGAAGAGGCCTTATCCCAGTCCCTTATTTCTAACTCATCCCGACACCCATCCATCAACAACCGAAATTAGCCAGCTCAATCTCTTAACTTCTTATAATGATAATAATAATAATAATCATTTATTATATATATATTTAGAGATATAAATTTTACAGATTATATATATTAAAAGAAATTATAAACTTGAAATTTAATATTCAAGGACAATATTAATTCATATTCATTATTTGTTATCATCTGTATCTATGTAACCTTATATATATAGGGAAAAAAGTTTTCCTGATTATAATTAGTTGATCTACTCAATATTTTTATTTAAATTATTGAACCAGAGCAGATAAAGAGAGAGAGAGATAGGAAAGTAAATCAATCAATCAATCAATTTGTCCTTTAGTTTATTTTTTAACAGAGAGTTCAGTAAATTTAATTAAAAATTTGTTGTTTTTAAAATGTTTTGTTTCAGTCAATAACAACACTGACTATTCTTTCGTATACATATTCTGTTTATACTATTATTTAGTAACAAGTCGTAAGTTGTTTTCAGATCGTAATCAATATGTGTTGAAAATATAAAAAAAAAATTAAATAAAAATATTGTACTTTTATTTCAAAAATGTTCGAATAAATATAAATATTTATAATATTATATTTTGGGTTAAAGAATGGCTAATATATGGTTCTTTATATAAATCATGGAATGTTTAAGATTAGGTGTTGTATAATCGTATATAAGCAACTGAACATGTGTCATATTAAATGCAACATAATAAATAGGTATTATTTTTTTTTATCTTTTTTATCTTAAAAAAACAAGTTAATCATTTATTTAATTTTAAGTAATATTTTATTTAAAATCTGTTTATAGTAAGTCCACTTTAATTTTGTAGTTTCTTTATACATTAATATTATATATAATAAACTAAATAACAAAAGTACAATATTCCTTAACATTTAATAAGTATTATTGTGATATATTAATCAATTTAGAGTTTTAATAAAAATGATTTTTTCTAGGATTTCAAAATATTTTTTACCGGAGGAATTGTTTTCACACCATTTCACATGTGGAGATTTTTACATATCTTCACGCATTTTGCTAACAGAAAAAAGTATTTTTAGCATGATGTCTGTCCGTCCGTATAGATGTGTACAGCTTCAAGGGCTCAACGGATTTTGATAGAATTTGGTATATTTACTTAATGCATCAGTATGATGAATTGTTCAACTTTTGGTGTATATCTGGAAACCGGTATTACCGACGATAGGAAGGGAAGGGTTATTTTCACACCAAATTTCACATGAGGAGATTTTTTACATATCTCCACGAATCATGCACTTTATATTGGTTTTATTCTCGGTAAAAATCATCTTCATTAGTTTTTTCTTAATTTAAAATTATATCACGTCACCCAGCCCCTCATGACGTCACAGCCAGCTCCTCCTTATATATTATAAATAAAATAAAATAAAAAATATTTATGTTATATCAATATCTGTTTTTTATTGCATTAATAGATATATTAAAATTATTTGAAATTGTTTCTGTAGCTGGAAATTAATTTATTTCAAACCGTCGGTCGGTTTTGGCCTGGCCACAGGTCAAGTTATTTTAGATGTACAGATGGAAATAAACCAACCTTATTTGTAAGTAAATATATATCTTATCTTATCTTATCTTATTATCCTAGCAAAAATTGTATATATATAAATATATATATATGTATTTTTGATATATTAAACCGCTCTAAGGATTTTTTTGAAATTCACTCCATATCTAATTTTTATAAAGAAAAATCAATCTGTATTGGCTTCAGCCTCCAGGAAAAATCATCTTTGTTAGTTTTTTCTTAATTTAAAATAGGGAATTTAAATAACGTCAATAACTACGTCGGACAGCACCTTAAAAACAAAATATTATAAATATAAATAAAATCAAATTACGAAATATATAATATATTGTTATATTCACAGGTGATATTTTCTGTCTTTCAGTGCATTAATATGTACGTTTAAGGGCTGTATGTTTTATGACTATTTTTTTTTTAATTTATATTCTTTTAAATTATTTGAACGGCGGCTCGGTATATTTAAATATAATATAAAATAAATATATAATATAGGAATAAATGATAAAAAAAATGGATAAAAGTTAAAATAGATAACTCTAAAACAAAATATATTTTGTTTATTTAATTTTATTTTTTTATGCCTACATATTATGATGGTTGATCTCCTTGAGGTTATTTTTATATAAATTTATCAGGTAGAAAATTCAATTAAAAAGAATAAACAACAGTGAGGTCGATGTAATTGCATAATAATCATGTCATTAAGTAGAAAAGTAGTTAATGACAATCAGAGTGCGACTTCAAGGCAAACCGGATGCCGATTGCCATTGATGGCCTTCTTGCTGTATTGGGGGCTCGTCTCTATTACTAGATCCCATTGGTTACTCCAACATTGAGGATTTTATAGATGATCTGAATAAAAATAAACTTTCCTATCATCAGAATTAACAAATGATAGGGAAATTTTTTTCAAATCCATTCCACAATTGAATATTAATTAAAAGATATCGTCTCCTACATTATTTTATTTGTTCAATAGAAATAAACACATCTCCTTGACATTTTAATTATGTTCCACAATATCATTTGGTCTATATATATATATATATATTTATTTTATATTATATTGGGCTCATACCCTTGAAATATTTTGGAATTTTAATATACTTTAATAAACAAATACAAGAAGATTCCATTTATTTATTATTTACATTGTTTATTAATCCTATTGTGACATAGAATTTAAATAAAATATAATTAAGAGGTTTTCATCAGTGGTAGCTCAAATCTCTCTTTATCGTTATTTATTACTAACACTTCACTTCAATTTATTTCTTATTTATAACCTTATTCCAATTTTTATAAATTAATTAAAATTGATCTAATATTTACAACACTATATATAACCAATATACATGTATATAGCTCAAAAACTTGATAAAATTGCCAACTAGTGTATTAGATAATATAGATAGAATTAAAGATTATTTAAATAAAATTTAATATAAAATAATTATATAGATTATAAACATAAAAATTATTAATAGTATAAACTACTTAAAAGAAAAAAATTAAAATAAACAAGTTTAATATAAATAAATGATCGCCATAAAAATAATTTTTGCAAATATTAATTTAATGAAATAAATTTTTATTCATTTTGTTATTTGTTCTATAAAATATCTTAATATATAATAATTGAATTTCATTTCAAAACATACTAAAGTTATTTCGATGAAAATATTTGTTTAAATAAATGAATAAATATTAAAGGTAATTTAATGTTACTTAGAATTGTTCAAGCTAAAATTATTCAAATAAATTTTAAAGAGTTAATCTATAAAAATATATATTAGCTATATAATAACTTGAAGGTTAATGACCAACGAACAATTTTGTTAAAAATCAAAAATTACTCAATGAAACATTTTTGATTAACTACTTATTCAAAAAATGATCTATTTGTTTAGATTTTATTAAAATTTTTAAAAATGATTATATATATATTTATAAAATGGAAAAAATAAACATTTAAACTATAAGTATTGTACATAATTAATTAATACCTTCATAATAATACATGCATAGATATGATAATTGTTTTCTTTTTTTTAAATTTTTAATAAAAGAGTCAAATGGATGAGTTAAAAAATAGTAATAATGAAAAAAAGTGATAATAAATTAAAATGTTAAAAAGAAATTTTTAATTAGAAAAATGTCGTGATAACTTAATTAACTCTTAAGATGAAAATACTTTCAAGTTTTAAGTCAAGGTTATTAATGATAATTTGTCGAGCTAAAGAAACATAATATGGAAACTAAAAGAAACATTGAAAAAGTATAATTGATTTCAATATGGGATTATGAAAATACATTTGGATAAAATTAATAAAAACCTGGATTATATTATTATAATATATTGAAGATAAATATTTATATTTATAAATTTTTTTATATATAAAAAAAAAAAAATAAAATAAAATAAAATAATATTCAATGAGGGAATCTGATTTTATGTCACAAAGACAAAAGTTCATTAAATAAAAAATAACATTCAATTATAGATTATATTTTATCGAAAATGTTGCAATCAATTTAAGTTCAAGGTTAAAATGAATTATGAAATATGTTCAATTACATTTTGTAAAGTAATCTAAAAAAATCCTAATTTTTTTTCTTCAATCGGTAATCTTAATTATTTCTGTATATTCTTAAACAAATTGAAAATTTAAATTTTCTTTTAGGAAGACTTGAAAGCATTTGATTTATAATATTTTATTTAAAATTAATATTCTAAGCTTTCTCAATATGATCAAGTAATCCTTTAACTGAACCGTATAAAAAATAATTAAAACTTTTAGATTTCTTACAAAATTGTATTCTTTGATACTTATATGATCTATTATAATTCTATTCACAGTTCTATCCAATTAAGATCCTATTTTACATTATTAATCCATCAGTGAATGCGGTTTACTCCTTTGTTCTAATAATTATTCCACCAGTATTCGTTCTTTCATTATTCAAACAGATGATAATTCCATCTCAATTTAGTGTCTTTTAATTATGAACAAGATGAAAACTCATTGAAAATTTATTTAAAATTTTGTAGTATTTAAAATTTTTCAAAATTAAATTACCAAATTCTTGTTAATATTAAAAAATATTGTCTGTTTAGAATGGAAAAATTTTTAATTATATAATATAAAAACTAAATATCAATAAACTTAATTGAATTTATAAATTTTAATAATATTATTATTATCTTGGATAAGGACTAGTTTAAACTTTTATCTCAAAACTGATAAATATTTCATAAGTCATTGACAATACAGTTTAATTGATTTGTGTAAAATAATATGATATACTTTTTAATGTTTATAATTGTATTTAAAATTATTAAAGAAAATGAAAGATATAATATCATTATATTTTTTCAAGAAATTTATTAGATATTTATTATATAAAAAAATATAAAAGTTTGTAAAATAAATGTTTAACTATATTTTTCAATTTTAATTTTGTGTCATTTGAATATTGAAAGCTATGAGATTAAAAAATATTTACAAATTTTTAGAAATAAAATATTTTTGTTCAATGGAGTCCTAAGCTTTACAGAAACAGAATTATAACTGATTTGAGTAATCCTATTATTATTATTATAATAAATATTTTTTATATTATGGATGGGATGAATGGTAATTTAGAGTGTTTGAGAGAGGATTTTAAAATTTTAATTTAAACTTTTAAACTTTTTAATATTTTTAATTTTAAACAAGATTGTAATATTTAAATTAACATTTTTTTGTTTTTTGATAAATAAATAATATAAAATTTTAATTTTTAAACTAAAAATTTGTAAATATCCATTTTTTACAATGCTTTGGAAATGCTCTTTTTTGAGAATCTCGAATCTAATTTTTACTTCATCTCTTTTCTATTCAAGACAAAATTTAAGAAATAAACCCGAAAGTGAAATGACTATTTGAATATTTGTCATTCACTTAAATAATATGAATAAACAAAAAAAAAAACAATACATGTTTTGGTGATAACAGCTCTAAATATTTTTCTAGGACAGTGTAGATATCTTTTCGTTTTGATTTAATTCACAAACTTACATTTCTATAAAATTTATAATACTATTTTTATAAAATAATTGTTATAAATTTGTTGTTACATAAAAAACATTAAAATACCTTTTTTTAATAAATATAACATTTCTATGATTAAAAATTTAATTATTTTTTTTTAATACCATTGACAGAATAATTTATTTATAACTATTAAATAAATAAAAAGTATGATTCTCTCTTATAATTTATTTATTTAATATTCATTTAATATGTAATTTAATTTATTAATGGAATGTTTGCATTGAAGAGAAGGGAGAAAAACAAAAAAATTCAAAAAACAGTTCCAAGGTCCAAAAGTAGACGTTAAAATAGGGTGTGCATATATATTAGATAATAAATAGAAAACTTACATTTTATCACTGAACTCCTCAGGTGCAAAATTAACTTTGTTGTGATTGTCATCCATTTCACTTAAATGAATTGATGCGTTATCCGTTTTAATTATTATTATATATACCTGAGAGAGTCTAATCTGAATGATATTGTTATTGATATGTATGGTATATATATTTTCGGATAAGAAAAAAATATTCCAACTTCAAATTGAAAAGATAAGAATAATAATTTTATTTAAACATTTTTTTTTTATAACTTAAAGAAATGTATTAAAAGTAAAAATTATTTTTATATTTATGAATAAATATTAAATTTATTATGAATAAAAATTTGACATGTAATTAATTCACTAATGAAATTCATAATGGTGAATAAAAAAATGCGATATAAAATATACAAATAATGTATTTATAAGCATTTTGTTGGTAGCATAACATAATTCTTCCTTCATCAGCTGAATAGAGCAAGAGTGTCATTTTTATTTTATATTAATTATATAAAATTTAACATTTCAATATTAAATTCTTGTAACTATTATCATAAAATATGTATTTAAATACATCTAGAAAGTGATTTTTGTTTTATTAAAAGTAAACCAGTTTGTTCGAACTTTTATAAAATATACAAACTTGACATTGAAAAAATAATCATGGATTATTTATTATAATATGAATATAATTTAATTCATAAATAGCATATCTAATTTAATGTAGGGATTTATCTCATATAATACCTGATATGAATGTTTTAAACTCTTAATGATTAAAATTTTTAAGTATGATAAATTATTAACTTATTTATTATTATTATCATTTATAAAAGTACTTTAATTATATATATATATATATATATATATATATATATATATATATATATATATATATATATATTGCAAGATAATTATATTATTATTAAGCAAATATTTAATTAAAGTAAATGTTCAAAGTATTGATATATATAATTTCAATTTCTTAAAATTATTAAATCATATTATTTCCAATTTGAGATTTATTTATTTTTTTTTTCATTCATAATTGGATATGATTTAATGAAAGTATTATTTATATTTAAATTAAAATTATAAATATTATATTATTTGTTAAAGTAAATAAAAAATTCATCTATCTTTCTAGTAATTATGTAAATAATAAAAATGTAATTTACATGAATGATCAATGATTTTTTATTAATATTTAATATTATAAAATTATATATATTACTAACCAAATTAAAATTTCCAAGTACTTATAAATATAAACATATAAAAATAATGTATGTATAGGTATGTATAATTTAAAGCATTTATTATTACTTCGAAATAAAAACACCAAATCGTGATTATGGAGATTTTAAGTTTTATTTTTATTTAAATTGAAGAGAATGAAAATAAAATATTACAAAACGAAAAAAAATCATAAATGAGATTCTTTTAATTCGTTTAATTCTATTTAATATATAATCAATTGATATTCAAATAATTCTAGATGAAAATACCTTTTTTTTATATTCAAACGAAATGTAGTTAAATTAAATATTTTATTCCAATGGTAAATATTCAACATTTTACTTAATTATATATTTTATAAATTTTATTGTATATAATATACAATATATTTATTGTATAGAATGAAAAGATTGGTGGAAAATCCAATAAAGTAATTTTTATATTTAATCTCATATCATTTTAAAATGTATCTTTTAAAAATTAACATTGGATGAAAAAAAATACTAGTGCTTAATTTATATAATCGATACAGTCCTGCAATGTAATTTTATTCCAGCTTTACCATCCTTATCAACCTAATTCGAAAATGTCTATATCAGTATTTCCCCACCTTTTTTTATGCCATGCCCCACTGATGCTTCTAAAAATTTAAAATGTCTCCCCATCTTACATATGCATAATTTTTAATTGAAATGATGGATTGATGGAATGATAACCGCTCATCAATTTTTTCCCATTGCCCCCTGAACAGTCATTTGCTTCCCTTACAATTTTTTAATAGAACACAAAATAATATAATTAGTATATCTGATGAAATAGTCATAGTAAATTATCATTTTTTATATTATAAATTTCATTCTAAAAAAAATTGTTTTGATGTATATATATTAAATATTAAATGTAGTATCATTTTATAATTTATGTTGAAGATGTAAGATTAATGAAGAATTTACATCTCAAAAGACTCAATTAACCAAAAGAGATATGAACTTTAACTTATAATGGACAAACATTATTTAAAAATTTGCTTATAAGACTGATTAGAAGCATAATTATAACAAATTTATATTTTTATTGAATTTTTATTTATATTTAAAATTTTATAAATTTATATTTGTTTTATAGTTCATTTAAATTCAACTGATATAGAATTACTATAGTAAATTCTAATTATTCCAAAAACTATTTAATAAATAAATATTTCAACAGAATTTATTTCATTCACTGTTATATACAATCATTTATTATTAACTCCAGTATAATCTTAAGCTTTGTAGTCATTTTTGATTAAACAACAACTCTTTATCCTATCCCTCCCGGTTATGATGGCTAATTAATATAAAAACCAATATTATATTTTATCACGTTTTTCTTAGCTTGCTTTCTTGTTTATCTGTTCGGATCAAATCTTGCAATCGAAATTTCGACCACTTCCAGTCATCCAATCGCTCTGAAACTTTTCAGAGTTATGTATTCTGGATGACAATACAATAAAATAACACATTCGTAGCTTGCAAGTGATTAATTAGAGCATAATTAATGAATATTTGTATTTTGTTAACTTAAAAAGGAGAAACAATAATAATACAACAAAAGGCCCTTTCCAAAACTTACCTTTCTCAATACATAATACAAAAGAAGAAAACAACAAAAGGGACTTTGTCAAAACATTAAAAATAAATAATACAGATGTCCATAGTCCGCTTGTTTAAAAAAATATTCAAGAGTTGATTCTAGTATGTATTAAATATATTCAATATATTAAATATTAAATATATTATTTTTGATCTAAACGAATAGAGAATGGATTTTACATAAAATTTGTAATCATTTCACAAATTAATAATATAATAAATGACACATTGTGAATTGACGATAAAAATAAATATATTTCATTAGATCTTATTTTATTATACTAGCAAAAATTGTATAAATATATTTTTAATTTTCTTTCGAAATTAATTAAAAAATTTTAAAATATTTTAAATATAAAAAATATTGATACAATATCTAATACAAAAACGAGGCGGGATGCAAATATAATACATTAATTAATAATAATAATCAAAATATTAAAATCCGTTTAAATAAGAAGTTTGAAAAAATGTTCAGGTCGCTCCCCTCCAACTAAATGACAGTCCTGATCGTATGTTCCATGCTGCGAATTAAATTTGGATTAAGCATCATAAATTCTAAAATAATAATTAAATAAATTTCAAATAACGATTAGATATTTATTAAATGAATTACTAATAAATAATATTCAATCTAATGAAATAAAGAATCTCTATATATTATATACACGGTAAATGTATTAGAAAAAATAAAAAGCCATTTTTTTTTTATGAAGAATTTTGATTTTTTTAAATTATAATTTCTGACTTTTGATTGATTACATTTAAAATCATTTTAAAGTTATAATTTCGTCTTTACAAAGAGAGATAAAAAATTAATAAAATCAAAATATTGAAAAAATATAATAGGGAGGTAGAAAAAAGGTTCAAACTCCCCTCTTCTTATTTTTACTTAACGGGTCTTCTGATTGGTTGCCTGTTTCGACACACCTTTTTTCGACTTAAACGCCACCCTCAATTTCCTTCAGCTATCATTTGCTCTCTGCATCTCACCAAGTCATCATTAGCACTCTTGCTAACTGAGTGTATTTTACCACGTTTTTCTTAGCTTGCTTTCTTGTTTGTTTGTTTGTTTATTTATCTGTTCGGGTCAAATCTTGCAATCGAAATTTCGACCACTTCCAGTCATCCAATCGCTCTGAAACTTTTCAGAGTTATGTATTCTGGATGACAATACAATAAAATAACACATTCGTAGCTTGCAAGTGTTTAATTAGAGCATAATTAATGAATATAATTTTGTATGGGAAAATCAAAACAAAAAGTGTAAATATTTAAATTTGAAAAAAACCGTTAAAAACCCGTTAAAAGAATAATATAATATGTATAATATTTAAAATGTAAATAAATTTGAAAGAAGGTATATTAATGTTTTGTACTGTAATTTAGAAAACAAAATTTAAATTTATGAGTTTTAGGCAATAAAGAATTAAAATATGACAAATTTAAAAATTTCTCTTTATAATTCAATTTAAATTTATTACTTTCAGGATAATAGTATTTCATGACTATTAAAGTCAATCAAAAAACTTAAAAGTAGTATAGGTCAAGTGAAATCGATTGCAATATATGAAGACTAAAAAGTAGAAAATAATACTTTATATAAAAAAAAAACTTTTTTAAAAAACCACGTTTTTAACGCACTAAAAAGAAGAAAATAATTTTTCTGAAACCCCATAGGTACTGACATTACAAACAAGAGATATGATTTGAAGAAAATTTTCTATAACGTAAAACGTGGGGCGCAACTATGGCTAAAATATTCTGTATCGTATAAAAATTTATAAATAAATGTTATTAGGTACAAATTAATAGGATAAATGAATTCATATTTTAATTAGCTTCAAAAAGTAAAGCTTATAACTTATCGAAATTTTTAAAAGAGGTAAATTTAATTTATGAAAAGATTACCTTTAGATTACTAATAATATTCACTTTTAAAAAATTCTGATAAAAAATGACATCCTAACAATATTCTGGTAAATAATATAAGAAATTTAACTTGAAGAAATCTAAAACTAAATTTTGCTACTGCAAAACTTCTAGCAAATATTTAATATTTATGTTAATAAAATTTCTAAAGTGTAAATTGAAGATGTTTATTTAATATTAAGGAATTAATTTTCCAAAAAAAATTTACATTAATAAAAGTATTCTGTTGGATTACTAATAATATTCCCTTTTACAAAAAGTCTGGTAAAAAATATAAAACTTAAAATATAAATCCATGGATATTGAAATAAATTAATCAAAGAAATTATATTGCATTTAAAAAATTTATTATTATTTGCGCCCCACGTTTTACGTTATAGAAAATTTTCTTCAAATCATATCTCTTGTTTGTAATGTCAGTACCTATGGGGTTTCAGAAAAATTATTTTCTTCTTTTTAGTGCGTTAAAAACGTGGTTTTTTAAAAAAGTTTTTTTTTTATATAAAGTATTATTAATGTTACCCATTGAAACTTGCAAAAAATTTCTTAAGAGGTTTGTAATTCTACACTATGCTGAATGATAAATTTATTTATTTAATCATTTAAAAAAATATCAATATTAAAAATTATATATATTTATTCGATATTGATTTTTTAAATATAATTACATAATTTACAATAGTTGATAAAAAATGTAGAAAGTGTTGAGAGATTCAAAATATTTAAAAATATTATATAAAAAATAGTTCTAAAAATAGATAACAAGTTTATTCTAATAATATATAATCATCTTCCTAGTCGAAAACTAATTATTGTTTAAGAGAAAAGATATAATTAAAAATGAAATCGTTTTAAAAATTAGGAGATCATTCACCTTTTTGTTTTATCAATGTCTTTAAGTAAAATTGAAATGAAATAAAATAAAAATTAAGATTATTTATATTCATTATTATTATCCAATTTACATTTAAAAATAGAATATAGTTAAAAATTTATTTTCTTAAATCATTTTCAAATAATTTTATTTATAATTATTTTATTTATAATTTTATTATTCTTAGCAAATTGTAATCTCATAATTAGGAAAATAAGTTTTAATATATAATAATAATGACAATAGGTTGTTGATAAGATCTAGATTATTATTTTAAAAAATGGTAAAGTATTGATACATGAAGCCACACAAAATCAAATAATTTAGATTTAGACTATTAAATAAATTTTAATGGATTATTCTAATCTATTTAGAAATCAAACAGTTAAATCTTTATTTACATTCTATTATATCAACATCTGTATTGTTTTTTATTTAAAGAAATGCAAATTATATACATAAATTTACAAAACATAATACATTCTAATATGATTTAAGAATAATAAATAAATAAATAATAAATTAAAGTGATAATCTACTTTCTATTTTCAAATTTTCAAATTTTTTATAATTAATAAAAAATAATCCTTGAAAAGTTAAATTAAATTATTGTGATGCACTTGTAGAAGAAAATTTAAAAGAGACATTTAATTAAAAGAAAAGAATATTGGAGTATTATAATTTTAATTTTATTATTTTATTTTATTATACATTTTTATTTCAATATTAATATCTATATATATTCTAATTCAATAATTGATAATCGTGATAAATAATTTAAATAGCATTATGAATAACTATTATTATTATTGTTATTATTAAATTAAATTTGTTAAAAAAAATTTGAAATTATTTAAAAATAAAAAAAAAATGTTCAAACAAATTTTATATATTGTATATATTATATAGGAATATATAGTTGACTATAAAATTTATTTTAATATTTTCAAACTAAAATAATAAAGGTGTTTGCAATGATTTGCAAATATGTCATACAAGAAATTTATTCTTTAATTTTTATCATATATGATAAGACATTCTAAATTTAAAGTAAACCAATGTAAAATAAATTGAATAACAATCCAATATTATTTTGTTGATGGTAAATTAACTAGCTGACATAATATATGTACTCGATTAACATATTTAATATGCATTCTGAATTTATTGATGATTTATAGGCCTGTTTTTAATGAGACCGATAAATACAGCAGTGATTGTTATAGTTTTATTTGGTTCCCTTGACCAACTGAATGTCATTGTATCGTAATTTGCAATTTTCAATTAAATATGATAATAATAAAATCGATTTTAATCTGTCTTTTATTTTATAAATAGATATTTGAAAAATTATTTAATTTAAAAATCAATAAAGAGATAAATAAATATTTAAATGACACTAAAGGCATTAGTCTACTTTCATTTACAAATGATTATTTAAAAATGTTCAAATAGATATAATATTGAAACAATATTATAATTTGTAATTAATCAATGTGTGTAAAATACTATAAATTGTTTCGGTTCTAAACATTTGATAGCGCGCTTTTATGAGATTAAATTTTCTTATCGTAAGAAAATAAAAAAAAGAATATATACAATATCATAAGTAAAAAAAAAGAAAATTTTATAAAATCGAATGGAACAAATATTAAATATAAAAGGACACTATATCATCCCCATAACCATGAACTTCTTCATTATAAATATTAAATATTTATTGTTAGCAATTTTTACTATTTTCAAAATAGTTTTAAGTATTTATGTAAATATTTAAAGAGAAAGTATTTTTATTTACCTATTTCGGAACATATATATATATATATATATATATATATGATAAAAAATAATTATGATTTATAGTGTTTGTGATCCGTCTTAACGTAATCTCTAATAAATATCAAAGGATTAATATATATATATATATTTAATTTGAAATTAAATAGCAACTTAATTAAAAATATATATTTAAATAATATTTTTCGTAATATCAATTAGCATGGCCGTCTGTAATAACTTACATGTTATTTATGGGTAGTTGGCGTTTTTGGTTTTTGCCGGAGTCGTTGATCCCGTTCAGGTGATCTTGGTGGAGGGGCTCGGCATGCCCATTGCCGTTGATGTGCATCATTTTGTTAACAATGTCAAATAAGTACAAAAAAGTGCACAAATATTAGATGGACAATGCGTATTCGGTCCGTCAAATGGCTGGGTGGGCCGAGGCCTTGCTTGTTTTATACTCGAAGGAATTGCTTACGTCTTGGAGGCCTCCCTTCCTCCGTACCCTCGCTCTCTTTCTCTCTCTGTCACTCAGCTGGACCTCTTGCCACTCCGTTTCTTCGACACGTCTTTTTTGCTTGTTTCTAGGCAAAAAGGAGCAATGCGTTTGTAGATTAAATCATCAATATCATATTGATTTTTCCATTTAAGAAAAGAGGCTTTTTAATAAATGTAAACACAATTGGTTTGTTTATCAATACCTATAAGAGTTATTAATAATGTTTATATATATATATATATATTTATATATATTATGTATGTATATATAATGACAAATTCAATTATTTATCATTTTTCAAGATATACATTTTTAATTAAACATTTTTTTTAACTTATTCTTTAGCTCAATAAATGATTATTCTGAAATCAATGGTATTTTTAAACTATATATATATATATATATATATATTAAATTTGGATTTAATGAAAGACAAAAAAGAAATACAAGAGAAGAAATATTGGTTATTAAAAGTTCAATAAATTGAAAAATGTATTAAACATACATTTAAATTTTAATAAAATAATAATTATACAGCTTAGATATAATTTTTGAAAATAAAAATTTATTTTACCTAATAAATAAAAAAATTTTATTTACCAAAATGATAGTAAAATTATTAAATTAAATTTAAAACTATTAAATGAAAAAAAAATAAGAAATTCAATTGATTTAAGATATTCATATAATACAATTGGCATAGACTTAATGTTCTAACAATATAAGAATTATTTTAAAAATGAATATTACATAAATATAGAATCTCCGAAACAATAGTCCGAGGGAAATTACCTGTCTGGAACAACCTGTCGGACTGTCTATTAATGTCAGTGTGATAGTGCCGGTGATTCTTCCCAATTTCTGAATGCCGTACTTAAATCATCACCCATCAATTCAACCAAAATACCAGCAATGACTGAATTGGTCACACACACAAAGTCCCAGCATACCAAAATCCCCTTCTCAAAATATAAGATAGATAAAAAAAATTATCTAAAATTAAAAATGCACAAAGTTTAAAATCTTACAAGGTCCTCTGAATCCAAAAAATTATAAAATTCTTTGTGTCGTTATTATTATTAGTATCATATTTTATATTATTATATATGTATAATATTTGACAACAACAAAAAAAGATAAAAGAAAATTTTGAAAAAAGATAATTAAATTTTAATTTATAACATTACACAATAAAATTTATTTCTTTTAATGTTAAAATTAATTATAAAAAATTAGGAAAGTTTTTTTATAATCACAAGTTTTCTAAATAAGATAAGATATTTATATATTAGTATTATATATTATTAAATATCTATGAAATCAAACTTTTATTATGTTATTTACTCCTTTCTATCCGCAACCAAATATACGATTGAAGAGTATCCTCTTGACTAATATATTTTAATGACCCTTTATAAGATAAATTCATAAAAAAAAATAAAGATTTATTTTTAAATTTATCATATAAATTATTTTAATGAAAATATTATTATACGATAATATTAAAGAAAAATAATATATTTTCTATAATTTAAAATTAACCATCTTACTTAACTGCATGAAAAATCTATAGAAGCAATTGTATCTTTAAATTTTGATTTTCTTCTCAAAAAACTTTTTTAATTTATTTAAATTGAAATATATTTTTTTATTCAATTAAGCAATCATATAAATATTTTTTTAAATATATACTGTCATTTCTTTAAAGATTAAAGATAAGTTGTAAAAAAAATATGATAGAAGAAATCAATCATTTCTCTAACGATAAAAGCTATTTTATAAAATCAAAAGTGTATAATCAATATGTAATATTAATTGATTTCATAGTTAAAACTTATGCAAATAAAATGAAGTACCGGGACCCCGAGCCTCGGCTCGGTACTTAAGTTAAAAAAAATGATTCATTATTATTGGATTTGGCTGGTAATATTAATACCTGGGACACCGAGCTCTCGCTCTACCCTTTAAAAAATATTGATACACAATTCTTTAATTATTTATTACAATTATTAAATGTTACACATTTGCATCAATCTGATTAAAATTAATGAACTTGTGCTCCTCAATAATACATAAATATATAATATATAGGTACATATATTTTTTTTCTATAGTGTTTTTTTGAAAAACTGTTTAGCGCCCCAAGTGGTTATAAAACAAACTAAAGACAAAAAAACGTGCTTTGCAGCTTTTCGGAATTAAAAAAGCAAAATTGGCAGTCGTGGGACTGGCCGACAGAAGTGAAAACTTCTGCGTAAGAAATTTTAAAACAGACGAAATTCGCGCTATTTCACGAGAAAGATGAATTTCATATGCATGTATATATATATAACTTATATATTATTTTAAACATATATTTTAAACAAATTTGTAACTTATATTTATATATATATAAATACACAACTTTGTTTAAAATATTGCAATACGAACTGTTTTATAATTCTTATCTCTAACATAAAATATATATTTATTATGTGAAGTTCATTTCGTATAATTTTGATTATATATGTATATATGAAATGAACTTTACATAATAAATATATATTTATATGTTAGAGATAATTTATAAAACAGTTCTAATGACAATTCAAATTTCGCGCTCTGTTATAAGAAATTTGAAAGCAGACGTAATGTGCTAGCTTCATGGTGTTGGTCACGATCACGCGAGTTCTATACTTTTTCCCCATCCCGCAAAAGTGCTCAACGCCGCTAAAGAAGTTTTCACTTCAAAAATTATTTAATATTTGGAAATATATCTGACTTATAGAAAAAATGAATATTAATTAAAGAAAGAAATAGTTTTTAAAATATCCTGAATAATATGTAACAATTTTCAAGATAGAAATTTATTACAATATTACAATTATTAACTGTTGCATCATTGCATCAATCTGATTAAAATGAATGGAACTTCGGGTACTCAATAATAATAAATAAAATAATATTAATAAATATATTGAATAATATTTTATTGAAAAAATATTAAAACTTATAAAACTATCTAAAACTTTATTAATAAAAGAACAATGAATAAATAAATATAGAATAGTAATTTATTAAAAAGTAAACAATAGATAAAAAGAAAAAAAAATAACAAAATCATTATTTTCATTTTTAAATAACGATTCACCCGGCGAGTTTCGAACCGACGAAATCCACTCGTTAAAACATCAGTCCAACCGCTGGACTATATGTATTTAGATAAAAAATTGTCATTTTTTTACTGTCTTAGCAGGCAGTATTAAAAATTTTGACGTTTTCCATATATAATTTTCAATTAAGAAATTAATAATGAAGCTGTATGTTTCAAGAGATATCATCAATAAAACTTAATTTTTCTTTATAAATACTATATCTAGTGTGAATTTGAAAAAAATCGTTAGAGCGGTTTTTGAGAACCAATATATATAGATAAATACATATATACAATTTTAGCTAGCATAATAAGATAAGATAAGATACAACCGTCTTCAGTTGAGAGGGATTATTCAAGAGAATAGCTTTCTAGTATTTTCTATTGTAATATGTAAATATTAAATTTATATTAAACTTAGAAGTACTCATTGTTAATACTCGTATAATCCAATATGGGATATTACAAAGATTCTCTGAGATGCTTTATCCTATCAGCGAAAAGAGCAAAGGTGCCTGGGGCTTCTATTTACAAGAGATCGTCGAACTAACTAAATCAATATTCTCTAAAGTAATTTTTATAGTTAAATTTAATTTTAGTTCGTGATATCTTTGTACTCTATATTTTACAACTATGTCGCAGTTGTTAAACTGATATATAATTAAATATATATTAAATTTATATATAATATTATATATCTTAAGTTGAATAAGAAAGAGGTTTCCCTCTTAAGAAAAATTCAATAGAGTATATACTTGGAGTTTGAAATTCAATTTTCATTAGACTTTATTAAATTAAGTTGCAATAATGAGGCTTAAGGAATATTTTTTCAAAACACTAAAGATAATGATAAAACAAAATACTGATTTGATTATATTTTACCAAAATTATTTATCATTTCTATAAAATAAAATATTCCTACATAAACATTAAAATAAAATCTTATTTAAAATCATCAATTAGTCATGAAAGTTAATCATGAATTTTATTAAATATAATTCTAATCGCTTAAAGGTTTAGACCAGGGGTGGCCAACCCGCGGGCCGCATGTGGCTCGCCGTAAACATTTTTGCGGCCCGCGAGATTCATCACACTTTTATATTCTGCCCCCTCATGAAACAAATATCGCACTAGTGAAATAAATATGATTTCATTTTTTTTTTATTTTAGTATTATATATTTTTTACAATGTGCATTCAGTATCATTATTATTATATTATATATGTTTATATGTAAAAATAATAGTAAACATAATAAAAATTCATTATTTTTCAATTTGTCACACCAAACAATATCTATAATGGGTCTAAATCTAATATGGGTATGTATAATTTTATATGCGGCCCGCGAAGTTATGATGCATTTCCAAAGTGGCCCGCAAGATCATTTGGCTTGGCCATCTCTGGTTTAGACATTCCATTAAATTAAAATTTAAAAGAAAAAATCAACTAGAATAATTTAATAGAAAATCTTATTTTTTTTACATAGATAATCATTTTTTATTAATTATCTGATAATTATTTAGTTATTTATTGTATAAATAAATTCTATAATATATATGATCAATTTATTTTAAATAATATTGATTTTATTTTAAGCTAAAATTTTATGATAATCTGGTAGTTATGTTAGCTATTTTATGTTTTTTTTGATTTAATATTTGAAAAGAAATTCGTGTAATAGTGAATCATTACATAATTTTTAAAAAGAAAAATATATTTTGACTAGAAAAAAAAATAATATTTTTTATCGAGTTTTAAAATGAGATCAATGGAAAGTTTATTCAAAGGGCAAATGGAAAAGGATATTATTCTTTTAACATTGCACACACATGTAAACAATATATTATTAATAAATTATTTAATATACCTAATTTAAAATACTAGCTCAATTTTATATATATAGAAAATTGTGAACATTATTTTTATTAAATTCAGGTAATAGGAAATTTTTGATCTCTATATGTTATATCTCATTTAGAAGAAAAAATCTTTTCTTTTTTTTCTTAATTAAAATATTTAACAAAGTTAGTAAATATTTAAATGAAGAAATTGCAATTATTCGAGCGAAAATGTTATTTATTTTTAAGAACAAAAGTTGCTGACTTTCTTTGAGTGTACGGTCCCAAGGGATAAGTTAACCCCAACATTATTGAGTTTATTTATTATTATTATTATTTATTATGACTTTTTTAGAATGAAGTCGAAAAACCTTCAAAAGGTCCCAAGGGGCAGTGTTCTGAAAGCTCAGAGTAAAGGTGAACTCCTCCTGGTTATATGATATTTTTACAGCACTAAAAACACTCTCCTATGGGTTACAAAGATCTCAGACCGGATGACTTTAGCTTGACCCAATCTTCGTGTATTATAGCTTTTTCTTCCTAATTTTAGACAACCATCTCTCTTCGTCCGCAGCACAACATCGACCTTCCATTTTTCTTTGCTCTGCAGCATGACGGATATAATTGAATGCATGCCCGACTCTGATTGAAAGAGTCTTATGCAAACACTCAAAGGTATGATAGCCGGTATGATAAGGTATGAAGGTTATTATTATATTCTTAGCAGAAGGGTTTATTATTATTATTATTATATTGTTAACATATACACGTTCTACATTATATTATCTTTTAAAGGCAATCAATTTCTTTAATTGATATTCAAAATGTGAATAGAGAGGATATTTTATTATAATTAAAAATTTTCATTAAATATTCAATTAATATTAAATTACTTAAAATAATCATTTTAAGACTTAACACGTTCCCGCCGGCATGTACTACCGGTGGATCATAATAAAATATTATTAATCTAAAAAATATTAATATTTTATATTGATTGTCGAATGATTTATCGAAAGGTTCTCTGAACAGGGACATTGGATACATAACGCGGAATTTGATGTAATTCTTATTAAATGTTTCATACCAAAAAAGAATTTCTGGATTATGATAAGAAAAATGATTGATGATTTATATATATATATATATTTAGGTAAATATAATATAATCAAAGTAGAGTGAGGATATTGATAATAACCTTTCTAATATTCATAGAAGAAATGATAACTCAAAGATCCTTGACATTGGTTTATTATATACATATATATATATATATAAGTTTTATCATTATTAATGGTTTCTTTTTCTTTTTTGAAACATATATTAAACATTTTTATATTTATTTATTTATTATTCTTTCATTTTTTTAAATTTTCGATTAGTAGTATTTAATAATTATATTAAATTTAATTTATGTAATCCTTTTAGAAATTTTGCTGAAGAATTAAGATTATTAATAATTTTTAATCATTTTATGAATAAAATATGCTATTTTCAGAAAAAACGGAATTATCATTTATATTGATATTCTTAGATTATTCTATTTGGTAATACAAATTTATATGTATATATATGAAAATTATGAATTTCATGACGTTTGTTGTATTTTTTTATAGTATAATATATCATGAATGATAACCTTTTTTGAGGTCAGGGAAAAATGAAATTATTGATAATCATCAACAAGAATACAAGTTATTTATTTGCAGTTCTGAAATTTTTTTTTTTTTTATATTTAAATTATTAATTTAAATAGTTTAGGAGTTGAATTAATTAATTTTAAAGTTTAAAATTCCGAAAATTACAAATTAAAACGAAGAAAAGAATTTTAAAATGGTTTTTATTGTTTTAAAAACAAAACACAAAAATATTTTAAATATTTTTTTTTAATTTTGTTTAAAAATAGGGTATAATCCATTTTGAATACTTATTATCTTTTTATTGTCTTAAATTATACATATATTAAAATTTTACTACTAATTCTAATATCTATGTATGAAACTATGATAAATTTTATCCATCACTTGAATAAAAATAATTAACTATTTTATAAAATTAATAACCATGTTTAAATTAGCTTAAAATTTAGATTTTTAGAAAATATACATTTTTATTTTGTTAATATTTATAATAATTATATGAAGAAACGATATACTTATCTATCTATATTACATCCAATTATAATATAATCAAGACAATTTTTATAGAATGAGATGAAAATATAAATAAGTAATGTAATTTAAACATTTAATGTAATTTAATCAAAATAGAAAGAGGGTTTATTTCTCCTTAAAGTTCTAAACTTGATTATTATGGAGATTATTAATGTTGAGGGTGCTCATTTAATTGAAAAATTGTAATTTGATTAAAAAACTTAAAAAAAAACAACAACTTCTTAATGAGAGATTATATTTGTATTATCAATAGAAATTATTTTAATTTATAGGTAACATGTATTTTACTATATTTATCTTATAAAAAAAACATAGTTTTAATTTTTTTAATTTAATAAAATAATTAAAGGCTTCTGAATAAATATGCACTTTTCTCTTTTTACCGACCGACGATAGTAAGGGAGGTATTGTTTATTAATTATGAAAGTTGACTTTATTTTATAAGTTATTCTAGAAGTAGAATATATAAATATATATATATATATATTATTCTACTTAACAATTCAAATATATTTAAAATACATTAATAAAGATAATTGTTTTCTACAAATACTGGATCGTAAAAATAATATATACGTTTTATGGAGATCTAAAAATATAGTTTTAGAAATTACTATGTCTGTATTTCAAAATCTTGGACAAGAGCTGGGGTAAGTGCATTTATTAAGTTCTTACTTTACCTTATGAAAAATTTTTAAAAATTGTAAAGAACTTTAAATAGTATAATAAGATTAATATTGTTATTAATAGTCAGGAGATCTTAATTCTGCTTCAAACCAGTATAAAAATTACATTTACTATCTCCATGTCTCGCCTACGCAAGCTTTATTATTATTATTATTATTTTTAATAAATGTATTAATTATGAGGAAATTTCTGATCGTAAAAAGTTTGAAAATAGAGAAACTTGTATATGAAATTATCCTTTTTTATAAACCAATATATCTTATAACTTACAACTTTTGATCCAATAGTCTCAAAATAAATTATACAATTATTACAATTGTATGAATTATTGTATTTATGATAAGATATGACATTATAAATAAAAGTACCAGATTTTTTCCCAATATTCTGAAGATTTGCTCAAAAAGAATAAATCAACCGAAGTTGAACAAAGAGATCAATTTAGATAATGTTTTGTAAACTAATATTGATTAATTGCTTTTTAGGTTTAATAAATGATAGACATTAAAAAAATAATACAAAAATAAATTTATAAAATAATATTAATTCAAACCTTTCATTTAGTACAATTGTTAATTTGAAGATAAGAGTTGAATGAAAAATAAGTAAAACTTATCTATGTATTGGGAAAGAAAATGCCACGACCTATCATTGCGATAACCCGCTGCTGGGGATCTCCGATAAATATAAATTTATTTCATTTATTGAGAAATTTCTAGAAAATAATGAAATAAGGTCAATAAAAATCAAACTCAAATTAATTGTTATTTACTTAAATGTATCACAATATTAAAATTTATATGATGTGTAGAGGGTTCATTAGATTTAAAAATAACAATTTATGCGTACTATATATGATATATAGAATATATTAAATAGCGTAAGTAAATTCTTTACTTATCTTGTTGGTGTTATTACTCTAATCAAATTAAAAAAAAACTTTATTAAGATCTATATTCACTAAAATCCAATGTAATTTTAATATAATTTTTTATATATAAGTATGTAAATAATTTATAATTACTAAAAAAATAAAATCAACAAATAATTTAATTATCTATTGTTTTTGATGGTCTACCTTATTATTCAATAGAAATAATGTTTTCTTTTTTTTTCAATAACAAAATAATAAATATATATTTTATTTATTTAACATTTAAAAATCTATATTTATTTAATTATGTAATTAAAAAAAAAATCGTTAAATATAAAAGGAAAATTTTTAATTTATCAAATATAGATATTTAATAAAAATTATTTCTCAAGGTTTAAATATTTGTTTTGTAATGTATAGGCGGTAATTTAACTCTTTAAGAACTTTATAGTGAATTTCAGAGAATTACAAAAATATATATATAATTATTATAGGAAATAAAAATTTTCCATGCAAAACAAACATTTCACCACAAATACGTAACTCAAAAATTTATACTTATTATTATTTAATTTTTCATTTATTCAATCATTTATGTAGTAGAGATTATTATTTATATAATATTTTTAAATAAAAAAATTCAAAAATTAATTATCGAAATGCAGTACAAATTCATATTTTTGTTTAAATTTGTTTTTTTATTTCAATTTTTTTCAATTTTCTCACTTTATTTTACTATATCATAATTTTATATCGTAATTCAGCGTTTCTCAATCTTTTAGAATAGTTTCAATATTATTTTCATCATTACAATATAAATGAAATAAAATGTACTATAAAATGTTTACAAAAATAACATATATTTTCAATTCTGTTTTTAAATTATTTTTATCCAACTGATAAAACAAGAGTATTTCAATATGTGTGTGAGCTTTCCTGAAAATCAAATTAATCCATTTTTTTAAATAATATTTTCTCTTGGATATTATCTTACCCGCCCATATAACTATAGCCTCCCATAGAGTGCTTCTAGAGGGGTGCGCGTCCCACAAGTTGGGAATCGCTGTCGAAATGTAAAATTATATTTTAGTAGAGAGAAGTATATGTGTTTATTTTGAAATTTTTAAGTGATAGACTGAAGTATATCCAAAAGTTAAATTCACAATTTTTTTTATCTTAATTAAATAATAATTTATGTAGATATATTTTATTTATTTTAGTTTGGTATTAAATTATATCTAAATATTAAAAAAACTGGGGAATTTTGAAAGTGATAGATACTGTCATTTAAATAAAAAAAATTGATACAATTTTTTTAATAAACTTTATAAATATTTTATTTTTAATTTCAAAAAATATAAATACTCATTTAATTGTAAAAAAGAAAATTTATATATATATATATATAAAGTATTATTTTTATTTTCGTGTCATCGCATCTTATTAAACTTGTTCAATTTTTTTCTAAAATCTGCGGGGCCACTATGGGCATAAGTGCCTTCCTCCCTATAAAACAAATTAAAATTCATAGTGGTTTATTTTATTTAATATAAAAAAGAAAAAAAGGAAATATTAAAATTAAATAAATGTATTATAATATATTTATCTAGAGATAGAGGGAGAATAATAACAAATATATAAATATAATACACTAAATTTTATAACTTAAAACTTTTTTATTGAGTTGATACGTTAATAGTTATATATTATAATTTTAATTATAATTCTGAAAATTAATGTATCTTCTTAATTGAAATTAGTTTTTTAATGGTTTTTCACATTTAAATATATTTAGTGTTAAAATTAATTATTTAATTATAGATATATAATATATTATACAATTAAAAATATCAAAAATATGAATTGAAACAATTTGAAAAAATGTATTAATAATATTAATAATTTTTTTTTTATTATATATCAAAAAAACACATCGCTAATATAAACATAACGATATTCAATGTTAAATTTCTTTCTATAGGCAATTAGTGTAGATTCCTTTTGATTAAAATATTTTTCTTTTGAGAAGCTATAACGATAAGCATTTCCTGGAATTTTGATAAAATAAATATAAAATCAAATATTTTTTTTAGTTTAGTTTGAAAGGTGAATTTGACAACATGATTGCAGTGAGTAATGGTAAGGAGTTAATAACTATTTTATTCTTTAATCATTATTATTATTATAACTAATTATATTTATATATATATATATATCTTCTTCTTAGCCTTATTTCCCACGGGGTGTGGGGTCGGCTATATATATATATATTCATTTTCTATACATTAAGTATATTTATATACATAAAATTTTTAATAACACATTTAATAGGAAAGTAAAGAAAAAAATACTTAATTACACGAAGAACGGTAAATTTAGTCTGAAATTTATAACTTTTTGTCTTATTTTAGTTTAATATAATTTTATTTTTGTTGTAAACTTGAATCTTTGTTATATATTTTACTATTGTACATTATTAGACAAATAAAATTGTTGAAAAATGATTTAATTGATTTCAATTGAAATATTTGACAATTTGGCTTTTAAATAACAATCAATTGAATTTTAAATCTCCAAAATAATAATGCCTGATTGATTGTAAGGATAATTTAATATCTTAATAAATTTAACTTTGTTTTTTTTAATAAAATATTTGACTTGTGATAAGTCAGAAATGTCATTTATATGAAATGAATTTTATCAAGTCGCGTATTGAATTAAAATTTTGTTTTTCTGTCGGAGGGAACTTCATACTTTATGCTTTTAAAAAAATTTAATAAGTCTTTAATTTAAAATAACTTGGCTTGTTTGTTTTATTATGATGATTAGAAAGAGAGAGAAATGATAGTATTGGAAATTCAAACAAACTCCCACCTTTGATCCATTTTAATCAGCAAGAGATCGATACAATTAAAATCTAAATACTTATTTCTTCAAGAGGATCATCAATTGAGAAAAAGGAATTCAGATCTTATTTTTGATGCGATGTTGTCATATCTTATTATGGTTTTGTCAATGTTTAATCTATTATTTCAAATGTATTTTTCATTCAATTATATTAATTATACTAATTTTTTTTATAAATACTATAAAAATAATATTTTCCATGACAAATAAATATTTTTCCTTATTTTTTGCTGGTATTGATATATTTTATCTTCTATTTGAATTTATACTTTCTCGAAAAATATTTATTAGTCAATCAATATATTTTCATAAATAATCCTAAAAAAATATCAATAGACTGACCCTATTTGCAGAAAAGAGATATTTAACAAATATTAATGAATGGATTTTTATCAATTAGATATAAAGATATTTAAAAAAATTATGAAACTATCCATTACCAATTGCATATTTCAATGATAACGAAACTAAATCAAATAAAGATAATTCTCATTCTCTTTTTTTGAACTCAATCTTTTCCTCAATTATTATTAAACAAAGTAATATCATCTAATAATAAATAAAATTTATTTATAAAAAGTGGAAATTAAAGCATTAAAATGTCAGATCAAAAACATTATAAAAGGATAATGTCCTTTTCATATGTAATACAATACATAATATGATCAAAATTTTCATAAAATAAATATCGTTTAATAAATAAAAACATCATATCTAAACAAAAACCAAAACAAGAAAAATATTAAAACATCAAAACAGTATAAATACATATTAAGTTAGAATATTATCTATATTTGAATATAAATAATTATTAGTTACATAGGAATATGGTTCTTTAATTAAAATTTAAGTATATTCTAAAATAATTTTGACAAATGTACCAGAATATTGGATACTATATATATGTAATATACTTATGAGGTAATGCATAAAATTATAAAATGAAAAATATTTTAAATAATTATTATTATGTTTCTCATAAAACATCAAATTTATTTATAATTCATTATTTCTTTACAAAAGAACTTAAAACTATTATTTTTAATGTGTTTTGTGTATATGTATGAGTATATATCTATGTTACAAATATTTCATTAGATCCAGCCGAAAAAGAATATTAGAAAAAAAAATTGTTAAGATATATACATTCTATTTCAATAATTTAGTTAAATATAAAAAAAAGAATAAAACTATTAATTTAATTTACAATGTATTATCTAAAGTATATTTTCAAAAAATAATTTTAGTAGGTAGGATGAAAAAATAAGGTGATATTAAAGGATGCAGGAATTAGTTAGATGGTCCCTAATATGATTTAGGAAAACTATTCAATATAAATTTAGAATCAAATAAAAATTAATCGATGGTGTTTAATAACATGTTTTTGGTTTATACTATTATATATTATTATCATATTAGTTAAGATATGTGACGAAAATTTTTAGGAGAAAAATAGATATATATTCGATGTAAAGGCAAATTCGTTTTTATGAAATTAATAATAAAAAAAATTCAAATTTTTTTTAGTTAAGAGAAAGTAATTAGGTATATATTTATAATTTCAGATTTAGACTAGAATAAGAACGCAAAAGAGGCTTTTGAATATCATATTCATGTTCCAAAATGGAAATATATTATGTATTATGGGATAGTATTAAGAGAGCACAATAAATAAATAAAAAAAAATAATTAAAAAATATTGTGAGTAGTGAATTCATAATTAGAAAAATATTTACATTATTGTATACATATTAAAAAATAACCAATAACTTTTAATAAATATCAAAAAAATGTCAAAAATTATTATACATTGCCTCTAGTTAATATATAAATTGGACAAATTACTAACGCTAAGCGCAGTCTCAATTAAACTTTTAAATTAATTTAGTTATAGAATAATAATAAATAGCCTAGGGCGGAAGGGAGAGGATAAGGGCATACAAATAGAAAAGGAAATGAACAAGGAATTTATACACAAGAAAAGATGAACCGAAAAAAGGCTCTTTACACGGCGAGGTCCAATGGAATGTAAAATTTGTCAGTCCTTTTTTGGACGTTAGTACCATTGATTAGTTGAGTTCATTCTAAAAATCATACTCAACCACAAGAATATCAAAACATCTAAACAGTACAATACACTCTAGTATGACCATAGAAGAAATTATGAAACTTATTAAATTAATCCAAGGTCTAGTATAATTATTGTCTTTTCTAAAGAAAAAAGTACATTTGATTTGTTTTATTTATATTATTATAATAGGATAGGAGGCTACATTAAATGCCACCTTGGTTTTAAAACTTTAAACAAAAGTCTTGATTAATTTGTTGCACTCCAATTTTAATTAAAATCACAACCAAAGAACAATATCTATATAAAAAGTACTCGACAAGCAAAACTATTATGGGTTCTAATCTAAATGAAGTGGATGGTATCGGGTCAATATTCGAAATTTTTACTCCAATATATTTATTTATTTTATTAACTTCACGTTACTTTCGTTTTCCTGCCGCTTTTTCTGCTTTTTTCATCATGCGTTCCTTTTCTTTTCGTTCTTTCTCATGCTGCCTCTTTTCTTTTTCTACTTGCACCTTGAGTTCTTTAAGTTTTCGTTTTAATCTAGTTTTATCATCTCCATTCACTCCCAATTGTTTAAGATCCCGTGTTTCTAATTGGAGTAGTGTTGCCCCTCCAATTTGTTGTTCTAGGAATTTAGGAATATGTTGTTCTAAATTTATTGCCAATAGCCAATGACAAACCTAAAAGTGAAAAAATAAAATTAATATTCAAAATAGTTAAATCAATTAATTTAATATTAACAATAGATTGAAGGAATTTTCCAAATATGTTTTTTAATAATTACAAAGAATAAATCAAGATCAAGTTTGAATTAAAATAAAATAATATAATAGTGCAGAAAACCTATTTCTTTTATTGTGTGTTTTATATAAATATTTATTCATTTCTTTATTTATACTTCAATAATTTTTAACAACAAATTATCCAGACACTCCCAATTGTTTAAGATCACATTTACTACATTTTTTTTAAATATAATAAATAATTAAACAAGATAATTATTGAATTATTATTAATAAAATTAATAAATAATAAACAGAATCGATAAATACTTGTTCCTTAGACCATTCTGCCACTGGAGCATTTTGCCATAAATATGAGGGTTTCTTTCCATCACCACTTTGGGGTGAAAAAGATGCATTACTGTCATGAGGATGAGGTGGCATCCAGACATCTTGAGAACCTATTTAAAAATATATAAATAAATATATGAAAAAAAGATCATTTATAAAAATAAGAATAAGCTTTAAGCTGTAAGGAAAATGATTTATAGATTTTTGTATCTGGTATTTGATGATTAATGAAGGAATAAAATGTTTTATTATTTAAATTAAAAAGGAAATAGAAAAGTTAAGTATGCAATTTGCCCACCACCGAAGGAGAATCCTAAAATACCAGAAACAACTTTGCTGGGGCTGTGTTCCGAGCTACCTAAGGACCCTGATGAGATGCTGCCAGGCGAAGGTGGCGCTACATCACGAAGAGGCGATGCTTGGGGTTGCCAGGGTGTCATCCCGATTGGCTGACTCAGAGGCACCTTTTTCACTGTAACAAAAAAATCAATTATCATCCTAATTCTTATATTTATTGACCTTAATTATTTATTTATTTAAAATAAACTGTATTCTCTTTGTCAAAATTTTTATTAAAACCATCATGCATTAAGGCTAATAAAATTGGTATATATATATATTTAAAAATGTTGAAATTTTATAAATTACGACTATAAATGTAAATTATTATAATACTGCTAAATTATAAGAAAGAAATCTTAAAGTATATTAATATTTTTCTCTCTCTTTCTTTATTTCTGAACTTTTATCCTCAATCTCCTAATCTATTTACAAAGTATGCATATATATATAATTATAAATATTTTCTTGAAAACAAGGTTTGAATTAAATATCTTACCTTGGTTCCAGATTAGAAGCATTATATTAGATTATAAAATTGATTATTTATTAAATATATATAATATATACAAACATCGAGTATTGAAGAATTATAAAACACATGATATGATTAGATAGTATATTAAATAATATAACTACTTATGGAAATTAATGAATAAGTTGAAAATGGGTAATAAAATATTATTATACTTAATAGCTACTAGCTACCTCTAAGGTTGGCCTCATTCACTGCTTGACGGATTTCTTCCACAAGGGTGTTCACTTGTTTGTTCACGTCGACAGGGGATTGAGCCTCGGGAGGTGAAGGTTCGCCGCCTCCAAGTCGTCGCTCCCGTTCAGCCAACACCTGTTTTAAATGTTCAGCTAACGAAGCTGGAGGTCGGGGGGGAAATGACTGAACTGGAGCGGCAGACAGGGGCCGGTGAACTGTACCCTAGAAAATATAAAAATTCTAATTTAAAAATTTATAACCTTTTAGAAAACTTATTAGGAAATGGTAAATTTTTTGTTTTATTAGGCTAATTGAAATAAAATAAAATATAAAAAAATGATATTTGGGATGCATTATAAATCTTTATAGAAATTTTTTGAATAAATTTTAATTGATATATTGGAAAAATTTCAATATTGCCCCTTGTATTTAATAATCTGAAATACTGAAGGCACACAGCCCAGAATCCTATCTCTCCTTCATATTCTTATCGATTCTTTACCTTAATTCAAATAAACATAAATTTGTTATTATTCAAATCAATTTAACCAAATTTCATAAATAATTATTGATTAATATCTTCCATCATATTAGTCTATTTAATTTAGAATAACCTTTTTGTATTTTTTTTGTAGATGAGACGAATAAAAATATTGTCTACCATTGTTATTTGAATTATAAATTTATTATTAATTATTATATTAAAAAACTCTCTATCTCTTTCTTTATTCAATCATAATTAATTACTATTTCTTGAAATAGCAATAAGCTTTATATTTATATAAATTACCAAGTTCAATTTTTAAATTTAAACTAAATTCTAAACTTAAATCTAACTAAAATGTGACATCTCTATCTATTTCATATTTTCAAAAAAATACATAATTTACTTTTAATATTTATACTTATATGTATATGATATAATTTACATAATACAAAAAACACATAAAATGCTTACCTGCCCATGAGGTGGGTATACTCCAGGAGCCATTGTAGTTTGAGCGTAATGACCATGTGCAATAAGTTTGGTTGTTGTTGGTGGAGGCGGTTGCTGATATTGAGGGGGTTGTGCATGCTGAGCAAATTGAGAAATAAGAGAATGCACGTGGGATGTTTGGGTGCTTGGCTGAGAAGATTGGGAAGGTGTTAATGGGGTGGAGGGTGACGTAGAACTAGTCGATGTTGTTGTTGACAAGAGATTTGTTTGTGGCAATGGTTTGTTGGGAGATTGAGGAGAGAGGCTTGTCGGTCTAATGGCTGGTGTTTGTTGTTGTTGTTGTTGTGCTGGTGGTACTTGATGCACTGGAGATTGTTGTTGTTGTTCTCCATATTGAGTTTGTTTCGAAGAAATTTCATCATCGTTAAGTGCAGGGAAACTCTCATCTGAATTATCCTAAAGCATAATTAACTTAAGTCAAAGAAGCATACTGTAATCAACTATAAAAAAAAATAATTATTTTGGTTAATTAGTTTACCAAATCCAATAATTGATTTAAATTTAAGAAAATTTAATTGATCGGTAATATTCGATAAGAGAAGCATGTTTGGCTTGATTAGCCAACGTTCTATGCTACTTCAAGATTCACCAACTGACAAAAGCTACATACCATACTTGAAAAATACGCTACAAAAACAATTATTTACATACATTTTACCAAACAAAATGTTTACAGATAGAAAAAAGAGAAGGCTTTGAATGAGGTTACGAAACGTTGATTTCTTTTAATGATATGAGCGTTAATTATTTTTTTTTAAACAGTTTTGTATTTTGTTTAGGGCTTAAGGTTTTGTTAAACTAACATTAATGATTAGTTGGAAAATGAAGTTATGTTAATGGCGAGTGCAAAGGCGAAAAATGTTAAGCAGCATTTATTTCCCTTAAAAGAAAATGACGTTTGGCGGTGGATTAAGTGCCAAGGCTGTGCATTGGATATTTTAGGGTAGAGGAGAGGAGCCTGGAATTTGGGTGACTGCCTCACCGAAGTACTTGAAATTGTCGGTCCAACGCCGCTTGAAGGAGTGGCTGTGGTCGACGACACCTGTTGTTTCTTTGCTGAGGGTAATTGACGGCCCGCAAGACCTCCTCTGGAAGCCAATTCTGCTTTGCTTTTCGATGCAGACACGTCGAGAAGTTCATGAGGAGGCACCGCCCGATCCAGCTCCTCCTTTACCGGCACCTGCCGAGGTGCCAGGCTACGTGTGTGGACTATCCGCCTCAAGCGTGTTTTTTTTTTTGTGTGTATATGTGTTTTAATAATTTGACTTTGTGTGAAACGATGTGAACGAACATGTGAATGATTGATGTATTTTATTGTGCACTCCCAACATATAGCAAAACAATTCTTTTTTTTATTTTAATAATTAAAATAAAAAAAAAACTTAATTTATTTTTTTTTTCATACAATCTAGTTTTGGAATTAAGATGCAAAGTAATGCTAATGCAATGAAAAAGAGGAAATGAGTGAGGGATAAGGACATGAAAAGGGAATAACTAAGTTTTCATAAACGCTCATTTTTCTATTCTAATTCTAATAATTGTTTTTTAAGGGTGGCTAGATATGTTGGATTTTATTAATTATTATCAAAATCAAAATCAAAATAATATAATTTCAAATTAAAAAGAGGGATTAACAAAAAAAAAAGAAATATTAATATTGTTTTTTTAAAATAAAGTTAAACACGAAACAAAATAACATAAAAACAAAAAAAAAAATTTTTTTTTTAAATTTTTTAAAGACACATTAGGATCACAGGCAAGCGGGCCATAGACATGCTTCATGCTTCATTCGGCTTCCCTTCCAAAATAACAAAATTTGTAGTATTTTTTTTTTGTTTTTGAATTAAACATGAGTTAAAATTAAAATCATTCTAAAATGCTGAATTTATTGGGCTGGGGTAGAAATTGAAGACCATACCTTGCGTTCGACTGTCGCTGTCCGATCAGCGTCATCAGGGCTCATATCAGAAATTTCTGTATCGCTTAATTCGGCTTCGAGTTGCTCTAGAAGAGGTTTCACAGGAGGTGCCTAAAGATTTAATTAAATTAAGAAATATACATTTTTCCAAGGGAAAAGAAATTGAAATTAAATAAATATATACTTGAGCCTTTCTGGTCATCTGAGGAGTAAGTTGTCTAAGATTTGAACTATCATATGGTAATTGAGCTGGAAGTCCAGCTTTTCGTTGAGTTTCCATTAATTCTTGTTCCAATTGAATCACCTGTAAAACACAATAATTAACATAAAAAGAATTATAATACCTATTTTTTATAGATTTATATAAAAATTTTATTTTATTTCATTTTTATTATTTAAAATAAGGAAAATTTACCCGATCTTTGAGGGTTTTAACTAGAGCATTATATTCAGTATCTTTTTCTTGTAATAATTGAAGATAATATTCTTCTCTATGAATCAAGTCTTGTTCTCGTTGTTGAAAATCTCGGAGTATTTTTTTAACCTATAAAAACAATATATTATTAATAAATACTAATAATAAATATTATTGTATTGAAAGGAGTGTATAAAGTTAATTTAACTATTTTAAAAATTAATAAATAATTAGAATGAAATTGAAAAAAATTTTATTAATAAAAAATACTTACTTTGGAATATTTTTTCTCTAATTGATTTAATTGTTGTTGATTTTGTTGAACCATTTCTTGATAGGTAGCGACTTCTTTTTTAGCTGTTTGTAAATTCTTCTCTGTTTCCCGTAGTCTTGGAGAGACATAAGCATCATCACCTTCAGCTCCTACTTGCTCCATTTCTAGTAGCTATAATAGAATGATTTTTAATTAAATAGAAGAATAAAAGAATTTTAGATAAATTAATTGAAAGCTTAACAATTCTATTAAGATAAAGGATCTACATAATATTAAATTTAAGCATTTTTTTATTATTATTAATTAAATTCTTTTGTTTTAAAATTCAATGAAAATAACAATTTTATCTGATCGACATCCATGATATATATATGAAACATTGAATTAAGAGATGACAGAATAGGCAATACTAACTCTCTAAACAATTAATTGCGGAGATTTTGATTATCCTTACTAAATATTTATTTTTTATAATTTAATAATTATTTTAGTATGCAAAAGGCAACTCATTATGTTAGTGATACTGGTATAAATAAATAAAATAATAAACATCAAGATATTAAGAATTTGCAAATACAGTGATGAATAGCTTTTATAATGTAGTCTAAAATCTACAACATTATTTCCATACCTTAGACAGAAGTCGCATGTTGTCACCCCTAGCGAGAACGATTTTGACTTGTGCCTAAGAATAATTAAGCCATGATAAAACAAACCAAGCTAACATAACATAAGCAAAATATATGTATATTATTACATACAATTTCTTTATAAAATAATGCAGAAATAAAAACAATTAGTTTTACAAACAAAACAAAATAATTTTTTTAAATGCATTTTTTATTATATATAAATAAATAAAAATAAAAATAAAAAAAACACAGATTATTCATAATTAGTCTACTTTCTAAAACAGTAAAGAAAAATAGTTTTGGGATACCTTGAAATCCTGGATTTTAATATTTAATTCTTTTGAGTCCTCTGATTTATTAACCAAATTTCAACATAATTTAGATTTTTTTTAAACAAATTTCTTTTATCACCCACCCTGATTTCATTTAAAAACTTAATTTTATACTAATAATAAGAATATATATGTAATATTTAAAAATATAGTTGAAAGTTTTTTCATATGTTTAATTTCTCCTTTTAATACAAATTCAATTTGTTGAAATAAATTTTATTTATTAATATTGATTATGTCAAAAAATTAGAAAATATTAGGATTTTTAATATTCCAAAATTAACCTAATTCTTTTTTATTTTGTGTGTTTAATAAATATTAACAAGATATTTACTTTCAGAAACATTAAGATTAAGTGTATAGACAAAACATTAATCCATTAAATTAAAGTGCATTCTAATAAAGTTTTTCTAAATATTTGTTAAATTACTTTTATTTTGGTGCCAGTGTGCATTATAATATGTAATTTTAAATTTTAACATGCTTCTAATAATTTTAGGAGTTACTAGGTATTTTAATTAAGTTTTTATTAATACATTTTTTTGTAATTTACCTCTTGTAATAGTAGTTTAAGAGAATCGACATCACCGCCATTACTGCTTGATTTATCGTTGTTCGCAGAAACAGCAGTAGCTGGAGGACTTTGAGGACCTTCAGAAGAAGACGATGTTGTAGGAGAAGTACCTGTCAAAGGTAAGGTTAACGAACTATCTTCAGAACGTGGACCATCAGGGGAAGCTAGAGGATCCCCCCGATGGGCACCTGTTGAAGAACCATTGCCTCTTGATGCTGCAGCTTGTGCCGCTTCCATCTGCCGCCTCTGTTCTTCTCTTTCTCTATCCGCCTAATGATTAAAGAAACACAATAAGAACATAAAGTATTTAAATTTTAATATATAAATATATATACCTGAAGTGAAAGTTTTATAAGATGCGCAACTTCACTATTAGCAGGGTCCCGTTCCCGGCCGATAAGAAATTTGACTAATCCACAAGTATTTCGAAGGACCGATGCAGCATATGCTTGTGTTACTCCAACTAATGATTTTGTATCGACTTCAATAATTTGATCATTAACCTGAATAAATAGAAATGAAATGTTAAATTTAAAAAATAGTGTACCAAAGAAGAAAAATGAACAGAAAACTTACCTGAATTCGACCATCACGTGCAGCAGCTCCATTTTCTGTTATCGTTTTTACAAAAATTCCAAGCTTCTCTAAACCTGCGTCAGCTCCGACACCCATCCCAATTATTGATAGGCCAAGACCTTCAGGTCCTTTAGTCAATTCCACTGGGAATACGTCCATTTTTTCTACTCTCTTTTCTAATTCATATTCTGCTGATGCTGCAACCGGATCTACGTCCTCATTCCTTCGATCATATTCATTTACAGAAAAGGTACTAAATACCTAAAATATTAAATATAAATTAAAAAATAGAAAACATAAATTAAAAGAAAATGGATATACCTTAATTGGACCAGAACTAAATTTAACTTTATTATTTTGCTTGACTGGAATAGGAAGATCAGCGTCTTCATCTTCTGAAGCATCTTGAAGACCAGGTATTTCCATCCAAAAATGTCCGTCTTCAAAATAATGGACTCCATTTTCTACCATTACCTATAAATATTATAGTAATTTATTTATTTATTTTAGCGAAAAAACTTGTTAGATGTTAAAATATTTTTCTTATATCAGAAGTTCTTCAGGAAAAGAAATGAATGAATTTTTCAATAACTAAAAGTATTTGCGTTTTTCGGTTCTTTTTTCGAATAAAATAATTATTTTAATAATCTAAATACATTCATATTCAAAACTCAAAACCATTATATCCACACTACCCGAACGCTTCGAAAATGTTAAGTGAGTACTAGGTTTATTATTATTTCCAAATGGTTTCTCAAGAAATGAATATTTTATTAAATTAAATTCAAAACTAATCGATTTATAAAATGTAAAATTTATTTTATAAAATATTATAAATTTTAGAAATATAAGAATTAATTAAAAATAATCCAAGATAAAAATATTTTCCATGGTATTAATAGAATATTCAATTTATAATTTAAAAATAGTCAATAATGTCGAAATAAGAAATGTCATTTTATTTTTGAAGATCAACAATTCCAGGTAGAGGCAAGGATGAAGAAACCAAAAGTTTGAGAACAATAGAAATACATTCTATATAAAAATGATATTTATATTTTAGGAGATTAGCTGTGATGAGAATAAAAATAAAATTCCCTACTTTACAATAGGTAACCGAGATAAAATATTTTCTGCTTACTATTTTCCCAGGAATGGGTACAAAATCCGTATAATCTTCATTTTCTTCTTCATTTTCAAGAATTGGTGCGGGTGTATCATGATCATTTAAGGATGTTACAGATCCTAAAATCCCTTCACTTTCGGAATGTGACCCCACATGACTGGACGTCATTGAGTCTTCCATTGTTGCTACGCTTATTTCACTGCGCGACCTATGAAGATATTTTTACATTTCAAATTAGATTCCTTATATAGAAAATAAAATTAAAATTTCAATTTTGAAAATAACATAAAAGGAAAATATAGAATTTTAATAAAAAAAATAAAAATAAATAATAATAGTTGATTTGACTCGTGAACATATAATACATTCGTCATGCTCTTTTAAAATTAAATGAATTGGTAGAGACCAAGAGAGAAATATTAAATGATAGAGAGAAAGAGAAAAAATAAGAAAGTGAAAAGAGTGGTGATATCTTCCAAGCCAAAACATTCCAAGCATTAGAAGAATTTATCAATCCAGGGGTTGTTTGAATTTTCATATTAAATCGAGTATACCTGAAATCTTGAAGGGTGGATTCTTGTTGAGTAGAATCGGCGCTAGTAAGACTGCAAGCATCACTGAGCCATTCATCTTCAGTACTGATGGCTGGTGGCAACGGGGATTCCCTCAAGGAGATGACCTCAGGATCAGCGGAAGTAGCATTGGCAGCGGTAGCAGAGGGTGACAGCAAGCGAACCACTTCTTGGGCTTGCTCATCAGAGAGCAGCGCTTCTTGGCTGCGTGGTTAATGCATTTCGCTCAAAGTAAGCTCCCAAAGCGCCCCACCCTCCTACCTTTGTGTCTACCATCCAAGAGCCAATTCCAAATAGGAAACTAATATTATCTATATTTTCAAATATCAATAAACTAGATAATTATAAATAATAAAATTGACAAAGAAATAATATCTAAAAATAATAAAAAAAAAAAAAAACAAAGGAAAAAATTGAATAGGAGGATTAAATCTAAAAAAAAGGATTTAATCTAAACACTATGAGTATGAGATTTATGTCGTCAGAAAAATTCTAAAAATATCTATTTTAAAAACAAATAAGCAAAGATAAGAGAATTATATTCTATAAAGTATTAAAATAAATAACCATACTCACTAATATATAATTGTAAATAAAATAAGGTTTAATGATTTAAATGTGAATCGTAAATGAGTTACTAATATTGAATATACCTCTGAGAGATTTCTGATATAGTCAATGCTGTATCCTTTTTTAAATAGTTTGTAAATTAAAGTATATATTTAAAAATTTCAAATAAATTGTAATTTAGTAGCCGAAGGTTTGTAAGACTGGTTAAATATTAAAATAAATATATATTAATGTATTTATATATATTAATACTAGCTGCTCCGAGCGCCTTCGGCGCTCTTCACCCCGAGTGATACATAGTATTTGGTTGAAAGTCTGTATGTAAAAGGTTTTCATCCATTTTGTTTCAATCAGTATAAGTAGATAAGACATGTATTTGTTTTCTTGTAAAATATATTTTAATTTAATCAGTAAATTAATTATATATTATTATTGTATATGTTATACTTATCTAACTCTGTGTTTCTACAGTTTTCGAAAGTTCTTAGCCGTAGCATCCACATTTCTCTAAGGGTCCCTATCCTGAGAGCTACGACCAAATCCTACCCTGTCCCATCTCTCCCATGTCCCTTCCTTCATTGTCCACCCACCGTATCCTTGGTCTTCCACCGGATGTTTCCTAATCGGTTTCTCCCAATTTCTAGTTTCTCCAATTCCAACCACGTCCACTTCCCATCCCAGCCTTCTGGATTTTATAACCTTAACTATATTTGGACATTTTTTCTCGTTATGCCATCTCCGCCATCCCCCTGTGACCTCATCTTCCTTTGGCCTATAAATGCTGCGAACAATATTAATCTCACAAATACTCTAAATCTACTCTCGTCTTCCAGAGTCATCGATAGGGTGACCAACCACCGTCTTTAGGTGCTCTGTCCCAAAAATGTCTTCGGGAGAGCCTATTGTCCCGTTTTTTCAATATTTAGGACATTTCGTAATTTTTTTTTCAAAATTTTTTCAATTTAGTTCTAAAAAAAAGGTATACCGTTTGTCCCGGTTTGGTGTTTTCGAAATATGGTCACCCTAGTCATCGATCAACATGAAAAATAATTGTTTTATATATTTTAATGAGATAATCCCCTTTACTGCATAATAACAGGCGTTACTCAATTACAACGTCGATTTAAATTCTTCTCGAATATTATTATCCTTCGTGATTACAGATCTTAAGTATTTAAATATTTTTATACTTTTTCAAATTCTACATTTTGTATGTTAATTCTTTGTGTGTGTTAATACTATTCCTCTCTAAATACTTTGTCTTAGTACTATTAATTTTTAACCCCGCCTCTTTTCCTGCTTCGATTAATTTTCTTACGCTATCTTTAATTGCAGTTGCCGAATCTCCTATTATATTTAAGTCGTATCCGTAGCATAATTCTTGATTTTTTTGTTTAATCATTTACCTATCAATGTTGCATAAGGCATTTAAATTTCTTAATTTGGCTAGAACACTCCATTTTTTAAAATTTTAAATAGAGGGAGAGAGAGAGGTACTAATAATATAAATATTTGTTTCTATAACAGCAAAAAAGTAAACAAATTACATACATACTAACACTCTCCTTTATATATATAAATTTATAAATTTATAGAAAAATTGTGTATTTTATTAATAAATAAATAAATATAATTGAAAGATTGTTTAAATGGGACTTATCATCACTCTAATATAAACATTCTATAAACATTAAAATAATTATTGAAACATTTTAATGGAAACGAGTGAAAAAAAATTTTAGTGTTCTATTACTCCATTCATAGGTGGGGAATGGATAGTGAAATGTTTGTTTAAAAGGAAATCAATGATCTAGTATGCAGGCTAAGAACAATATAGGGGATAAAATATTGAATTAGATAATAGATAATATAGGGGATAAAATATTGAAAGAGATAATAGGTAATATAGAGAGAATTGGAAGAAGATAGAAATTAGATGGACGTGGCTGGGGGTTGAAATGGACATGGACATTTTATTTAGTATCACAGCAGAGATAAATAAATATAAGATTACATTTCTCGATTTCCTAAATTAATAATTTCGTTATTCTCAAGAAAATAAGCATTTTATATCTAAATAATTTCAAATGAATAAAAATGAAAATACAGATATTGGTTGGCAAATGGATGGATAACTATTCATTTTTTTTATAATGAGCAACAAGCAGTAAATTAATTAACAATGAAATTGAAAATGAAATAAATTTCAAAATGATTGATTTTTAAACTAAAGAAAATAAAAATAAAAATGTTACGAGTATTGTCTTGTTTAATTTTTTTGTTTTTGTTTAATTTTACACATGATGCAAAACAGTAAAACATGCCTCGTGCCCATGCTAATAATTTCGAGCTATCGTGCTTGCTGCTCGTATTTTTAAATATAATTTTTGAATTATTAGTTTTTGTTTAATGAACTCCACGTTTTTTCTTATTACTTACCGTATCTTTTTCTCCAAAATTCTGGATTCCAGATGAGTTGAAAATAGAAGTGCAATGGAAATGTTGAGAGACAAGAACACACCATTAGTGGCTTAATAATGCAAATGCAGGAAAAAGTAATTGTGTAAGTGTTTTAAAAAGCTTGAATTTTTGAAAGCAATACTTTTTTTTAAAGTGTTAGAGCAGTGAAAGAAACTGCTCATGCTTTTATTAATAATCAGGATATTTATTATCAACCAAGTAGCAAAAGAAAGTTTTTATATTTTAAAGTCATAATTAAAAGGGATTCATTTTGAAAAATTTTAATTTTTATTTATTGTTAATATAATAATAAAAATAAAAAATAAGAGATTTTAATTATTAAAACTAATTTTGGTCTAACTATATTAAAATTATATTATTTGTAAGAATAAAAATTTTTTGTCAATCATCAATGAAAGTGAAACTCCTTGAAATATTATTTGTCAAATTATTCAAAATATTTCATAAAATAAAAAAATTATTTAAAATAACTTATGTATACAATTATAAAAAAAAGATTGCCTCTTGGTTGATTATTTTTGCATTAGTGCTTTTCAGTGAATAAGTTTTAAGATTTTTATTGAAATTATTAAATTAAATTGTATTAAAATTGCACATAATCAAAATTTAAAAATAGCAATATGTTGTTAAATGTGTGTATTTTTAAAATTAAATAAAAATAATCAAGTTTTGGTAATAATAGCGGTGTCATAATTTTGGTCTTTGATATTTAATAAAAATTATACGGAGTCATTGGTTTTTATGTTGCGCAAAACAAAATGTATTTGATTATAATTTTCATTTTACAGATATATTACATGCTTTTGTTTGCTAATAACGGTATACTTTTCTTTAATATTATATAATTAATATCTTAATTAATAATAATGAATAATATCTTTAAATAAACATAATATAATTTAAAATCTGCTTAATTTATTAATTTTTTGTTTTTACAAAATAAAAAGTACCATCTTACGGAAAGGAATGATATTATGAGTGATATAATTTCTTTTTGTAATAATATAGAAGAAAATAGTAATTAAATTTTAAAAAAATAAACAATGCAATTTTTTTTACTATTTTCTAAAATTCCTATAGATATCAACCAAGATGAATAAAATCATTTTATTATTTATCAAATTATTTAGAGAATTCTCAAAAAATATAATTGAAATGAAAACTCAAAATATTAAAAAGTATTAATTAATAAAGTAAGCAGAAATAAATGATATTATAACCAAATATTAAATAAATATTTTTATTATCTGATTTAAAAAATAATTTTTTTAATTACTTAATTCATTTACTTTAATATGTTAATTTTTTCAAAAATAATAAATAATAAAATATAAAACATACAAAAAAGAAAAAATCGTTACTATTTAAAAAAATCATGCAAAATACGTACTTTAAATTTGTTATTTTTCAACTACTATAAAACAATTTTTATAAATTTTACTTCATTTTCAATTTTAATATTAAATTAATCAAACAAACACAAAATTGTTAAAAATATTTTTAAGAAATGAAAGGTCATATATTTTATTATATTTATCCATGGGTTTGTCTAATTTTAAATTTTTCCAAAAGTGATTTTTATAAAATAAAATATCAATATCACTACATACCTTGAACTAAGAAGATTTTCAGCTTCTGCCGGTGTCATTGCTTCAGGCGCTGTAATTATATGTTGCTCTTCTTTTTCATTTCCTGCATCTTTATCTTCACCATCTTTGATTTCTCCATCTTCATCTTCATCTGCATAAGCCACATCTTCTAATTGATCAAGAATACTTCCTTGTGAGTTAGAATGTTTCATTGCTGAAGTTTCGGATGTAGGGGAATTGATAATAATTTTTTCTTTATCATAATCATCTTCATCAATATCAGGTGGAGGTGGTTCTGGGGGTAATATATTTCCTCTTCGTATTGATGAGGTTTCTTCAAGCACAACTTTCTTCGTAACAAGATAGGATTCACTTTCAGGTCGATCCGATTCTACATACCCTAAAAAAATAATAAAATAAAAATGTCATTTGTTTTATTTTTTAAATTATATTATTGGTAGTTATAATTTTGTAATTTAATCTTAATATTCCATCAAAAAATTTTTCTTCTCTATATTATATTTAGGTATGTATATAACGTAAATATATATGCTTAAGTTTATATTTATCTTTGTCTTTTTAATCTTCAAAACAAATACAGAATTTTATTCAATTGTATTCTCTATTTATTTATTTATAGTAAATTATCAAATTAACATGAATTCATAATTTTATTAAATTAATTAAAAAACAACTTCTCTAGAATAAATTAATTAATTTTATGGGAATTACTAATTTTGTATTCATTTTCAACAACATATGAGAGAGTTCTTTGAATCGGTGAACGCAGAGTTTCATTGCATAAATTATTAATGAGTTTTATGGTAAAATTTGCTTTCTATGTTTTCAGAATATACAATATATTAATACATAATCTATAATAATAACAATCAGTATGGTATATAATTAAAGAACAGGAGAATGGAGGATATATTCATAATAATCAGCCCAACTAATTATTTCTGAGTTTATTTGTATACCATAAGCTGCTTGATTAAACGGATGAGGTATATTATATCTACCAACATTAAATGACTTATTTTTCTTTATATTAATTAATATATTAATATTAAATTAAATTATTTAATTAAATAAAAACTTTGTTTTTAATCTATTCAAGTAATAATCCTTAAAAGTTAAATAAATCTTCTAAAAAACAATGAAAATAAAAAATAAAATAAAATGAAATTATATTATTTTACCTATTATAACATCTGCTGCAGATTTATTAATTAAGGATTTATCCTGTTCGATTCCTTTCAGATTAGGATCTTCTGATTTTATATTTACACCTGAAATTCCGTTTGCATGTTCTTCAGTATCTTCTAACTGTTTATTTGTTAATGAATTAAGATCGCTCTCTGTATCGGAAGATTCCACTGCCACATTAGAGATCTGTGTTCTGTCTCGATCGCTTTTATATAGATTATTAATGTACTCAGAATGAGCAAATGAACTAACTGGAGAAGATTCTACTTGTTTTGTGTGAGCAGCAGCGAAAGATGCCTCCTAAAAAAATAAAAAACAGAAACATTTATCATTTAAACGAATTCAAATGTAAAATAAATAAATTCGTCGTATAATATTCAGAATCAAATAAATACCAATGAAATTAAAGACTTTATAATAATAAGATATAATATTTTATTTTAAAATCCATGTGAAATTATTTTTTAGAAATTTATGGACTATAGGTATCTTAAAAAAATCAAAGTATTTTAGTTTAATATTTAGTATCTCAGATTCAGATTTATATTTATCAAAAGTTAAAAAAAATATTTAAGCAATTCGTACAAATAAAAATTTTTACAATCAATAATTTACTCGTTCAGTCTATTTTCGCTCAATTCATACAAACAAATTTTAAATAAATCATAATTTATTTAGAATTTTATGAATCTAAACAGATGGATTGGACATCATATTTTGAATATCATATTAAAGAAATGAAAAAATAAATATGAGTAAAATATTCTAAAAATATAATTTAAAAAAATAATAAAATATAAAAATAATTAATAAATAAAATGATGTTATTTATCGTACCTTTCTTGATTTAAATTGAAAATAGAACAATATACAAATATTAAGAATAGAAAAATTAATTTTGAAAATTTGATGATTTTTAAAATTGTATTGGGATAATAAATAAAGTTTTATTTGATATATTTTTTACATTTAAGTAATTATTTTAGTTTTAATTTGTTAATATTTATTTCAAGATCTTTATTATGGATTATTTATTTGTATTATTAATCAATATAAAAAACTATAAAATCAAATAATTAAATGTGAATTGGTAAAATGTAATAAATAATAATTGCAATTACCTCTTGGCGTTCGAGTTCCTCAAGAACACTGTTGGTGATGGAACCTTCATGAGGTGCGTAGCCCATTTCATTATGAAGACTGGTTGGCTGCAGACGAACTTGAACTGATGAAACTTTTCGATTTGGAGAATAGAGACTATCATCTTCTTCTTTTTCTTCATTTTTTCCTTGTAAATTGATTTCTTTTTCAGTACCTCGGTCTTTATCTAAGTCACTACTTCCGAGACTACCGTCACTGGTACGACCTGAAGATTTTTTTATTTTAAATTAAAATTTAATATAAATTTCATAAAATTGACCATCATTTGAAAGAACATTATAAATTGTCTTCTTAAATATTTCCCTAAATAATTATAAAATAAATAAATAAATAAATAAATAAAAAATGTAAAATTTAATTGAAAAAAGAGAAAAAAATAAATCAAATTAAGAATACTCATTCCCTAACGATATAGATTGATGAATGAAAACCAACTCTTTTCGAAAATTTGATTTTGATCAGGAGGGAGACTTAAATTTTTAAATATAATATATATATAACAATATATATATATTTTTCTATATTAAAAAATTTTCAGGTTAATTTTTATATTATAAAGTATCGTAATAAAAAATATGTTTTTCTAAAATTTATTTGTATGTACAATAGTGTAATTTTAAAGGGTAGTGGATGTGAGAGAATCTTACTCCATCCAACCCCATAGGAGTGAAAATATATGATTCTATTTTTATTATTGAAAAATATTTTTAGTAAAAACCAAAAATATACATCTAAAAAATCAATATATTATACAAATATATAATAAAAATTTCAAATTAAAAAAAATAATATTTTAAGTTATAAACTACAAAAACTAAAACTAATATTTTGGATTTATATATATATAGTTATAGTATATAATACCCTTCTTTTTATATTGCTACTTTCAAGAAAGCATTTAAAAATGGATTTTCTATCTACGCAAAAAAAATGTTATTAATAGATTATACACAGTGCGTGCTGCTAAAAATGAAGATCCAAATCTATGAATGAATCAAACAGAAACGCGTAATCTTACATGAATAAACGAGACAGAACCATCGACCTCCTGATTTGTATCCGGGTACAGGCATGGCGTCAACACTTTATGCTCATCATCAGAACGTACCGGCACAAAAAAGCAGTTTGAGGCACATAGCTGCTGGCTTTCAACTTTAAATTTAACTCGACTTTTACGCCGTCGGCGACATCCTTATTTATAGGATTTATGTTATTCGTTTTCGAGTTAGGAAGTAAAAGGAAGAATTATGCGTAGAAAACAAACAAGAATGATTACCGTTTTAAAAAATTTATCATTTCAAAAAAATTCTATTATTGAAAAATTTAATAAATAAAAAAAAAAAAAATATTTAAAAATAAATAAATGAAATTTCTTAAATAAAAAAATATGACATTCATTTGAATAATTGTCACATTTATAAAAAAAAAAAATTAATTAATTAATCGAATAAAATTATCTAATAAGAATACACACAATTGAAAGGATGAATGAAATCTAGTTTAGGAAGATAATTTGTTATCCAAATATTCAACGATTTTCTGGAGGGTGTGAATGGAAGTAGAGCAGTGAGGGAAACTAACACGACTAGACAGAAGCGCTAAAACAAACATTGTGTGCTAAGAATAGAATAGTGCCGACGAAAATTTTCTGATCATGCCCACCCGCAACTCAAGTGACAAAAAAAAACAAAAACAAAAATAAAAAAAAATTAAAAAAAAAAAAATTGTAAATAAATGAAAAATTACCTGGTGATGATGCTGTAGAACTGGGGGCTTGTGGAGATCGATTGTCTTTTAAATCAGGGCTGGTTCGACTAAAAAAATAATAAAAGATATTTTAAAAAGAAAATAGTGAATAATTATAATTATAAAATTAAGAAAAAAAAATATAATTTTCAAAATTGGAAAAAAAATTGAAACTAAACAATATACAATATAAGACACATTGTGAAAATGTGTGAATAAGGAATAATATTAAATAATAAACACATTTAAATTTAATTTAAAAAATAATTTAATTAAATGAAATCTATAATATAATTTTGATTTAAAATTTCATTTTAAAATTGACAAAAAATTAATTACAATGGATATTAATTCATCAATCAAACACTTAATTATAAACTCACATTGCTCCGAAGAAATTTTTAAAAAAAATGAAGAAATGCATAAAATATATAATTTGAAACATTTAAAAACATTTTAATTATTTAATTTATTAATTAAATAATTTAAACAGAGAGCTTACCTATCTATACATTTCCTTGAATATATGAATTAAGCATTTTTAATAAATAAGTTACAAAAAAAAAGAAGAAACGAATTACTTTATTTTAGTATAACACGATTAGAAAGAGAATCATATAAATATAGAAAAAAATTACACCAAGAATAATTAATTGAAATTTTAATTTAAAAATTAAAAATAAGAATGATTTTTCATTATGTTCAAATGTGTGAATTAAATATTTTGAATTTTTATACAATGAATAAGTTATTCATTAATTAATTAAAATAAATCATTAATAATTTAGAATATTAAACATAATAATTTTCTTAAAAATTAAAATTTTATTCAGAAATTTTTCAAAAATATTCTGAAATGAAATTAAAATCTTTACATACTTTTGAGCTTCAGGCGGCATAAGGGAAGTATTGCCGAATCGTGCATCATCCTCAGGACTAAGTTGTTCTGGTTCTGCAAGACGTGCAACAGCTGCTGGGGTGGATGGAGCCACTGGAGGTGGAGAGGAATGACGGGCAGCAAAAGAAGAACTCCTCACCGCTGGTGACCCAGGTGGAGTTTCTAGATCCTGAATAAAAAAATGTAATTATTATAAAAAAACAAATAAAACGAAAGAAAAATAATCTGTAAATAAATAATATAATAATCTATAGTTTCTCAAAATAATAGTTGAATTTAAAAATTAATTTTTAATAATATATTTTTTTAATTTTATCTGTATAAATTTAAGTATAAAATAGTTATGTTTTTTTTAAATATATTTAAATCACAATAACTCTTCAAAATAATCCTGAAATAAAACAATAAGATTTTCAAAATAAAATTACTTACCAAATTAATTAATATAGGTAATTTAGGTTAGTATATAAATAAAACATATTTCATGTTGAATTTATATTATTATTATTATTGTTATTTATTTATATTTAGTTTTGGTCAACATTTAATGGTTATGTCTAATCTAACTTATAATAATAAAAACAACGTTAATTTAATGAAATATAAATGAATATTGAGTATTGATTATATTTTCCCTTTTCGAGTCGATAAATAATTATCCGGATCTTAAAATTATTTTATACACTAAATCTGTATAGTTTTTATAAGTTCATATAAATGTGTAGATATATTTATTTTTTTTAAAAGAAGAAAGATTATAGTATATTATATTACTATATATATAAAATTTAAAAATAATTAAATCTGTGTAATAATAGTTATATACTTGTAAGTTAAGGCTGGTCCTCTTGTTTTCTGAATTGGTTCCGGTAGGACTTTTCGCTACTCGTGCTTTACTGAAATGAGACGTCCAATTACGTTGTTTTTCAATTAATTCACGGCTATTGAACTTCCGTTCCGGTTTCTCAGGCTTCTCTGGACGTCGAAGTGAACTTAAATCTTGTTTCTCAGGGGAGGATTTCTCTTTATTCGATTGCCTATTAAAAATAATGGAACACTTATTAAAATATTGATAACAATTATTTTTAAATATATAATGAACCCTAGGTTAATCATCCAATTCTATTAAAATAATAAAAAGATACAATTAAGATAAGTAAAACAATAAAATATTGAATTTATTTACGACTCAATTGAGAGGAGGTCTTTTTTTTAGTTTAATGTTTTAATTTAATTAAGAAGTTGAATTTAAAATATTTTTTCAAATATATAAGCAATAGATATATTTCTGGTTAATATATTCTGATTAAAAAAGAAATATTTCTATCTCTGTGGTGCTACGGAACTCGAAAGTCCTTGGTCTCATCAACCAATTTCTACAGGTACCTTTATCCTGAGCTACACCCATCCAACTCCTATTTTCTCCCAACTCTCTTACGTTCCTTCCTACATTGTCCGCCCACAGTGACCTTGGTCTTTCAACCCGAGGTTTTCCTATCGATCTCTCCAGAAATATATTTTTCGCCGGTCTTTCATCTCCAATTCTTGCCACGTATCCTGCCTGTCGCAACCTTCTCGATTTTATCACTCTAACTATGTCTGGAGATGCATAGAGACCATGCAATTCCTCTTTATGCAGAATCCACCATTCCTCAATGACCTCATCCTTCTTTGACCATTAAGCATCCTATTTTCAAATACTCTAAATCTGCTCTCGTCTTCCAAGGTCATAGACCATGCCTCACACCCGTATAATACAACCGATAAAATTATTGTTTTATATATTTAAATTTTGATCCCTTTAATAATAATTTTGACGAGTTAAACACTTTTACTTCATGATAACAAACGTTACCCGATTGCCACCTCAATTTAAATTCTTCTCGAATATTATTATCCTTCGTGATTACAGAAACGAAGTATTTAAATTTTTCTAATTTTCAAATTCAAATATTTTTTATGTTAAGATTTTGTGTGTTAATACCAAATATGAAACTTCTCTGATACCAAATACTTTGTTTTAGCACTATTTATTTCCAGCCCCACCTCTTCTCCAGCGTCTAGTAATTTTTCTACCGTAAAGGGATATATTTGAACAAATTTAATTTCTCAATAGAGAATAAAAAACCTAGAAGATTATAGATTTTCACAAGCAAGTCTAACAATAATTCTCTATCTATGGAATTAAAAAAAAAATAGTTACAGATACAAATATTTATAAAATAACTTGATTCAATAGGTTAGATAAAAATTTTGAACCAATCAATTTAATTTATTCTATGAAAAGAATTTACCCTAACTTATATGATGGACTTACTTTTCTATTTCCTGGAAATGATTGGATCCTACTCTTGAATTTGAAATTCCATTTGTTTTGGGTGAGGAGTCATTGCAAAGGCCATTTGTAGAAGGTGGTTGTTTAGGGGTGGGTGAAGTTCGCAATGTGACCAAATTCCCTCGTGGAGGGGAAGAACTCGTCGATAAATCCGAATGTGAACGCGATCTAATATAAACAAAAACAAAAATGCTGCAATATAATTTATGAATAATATGGAATCTAATTTATTTTCTTTATATAAGATAACCAATCAAATAAAGTAAATTTCACAATGACAAATATAGAATATAATAAAAGAAATTATTTAAAAAAGTAAAAAGAAAAACATTGATGTAACTTTAATTTTTAAAAAAGTAATTAATATAATAATTAAAGAAAATGAAATAATTTTAAATACATATAAATTAATTAAATTATATATATATACGATATGATAGAAATGAGTGGTAACTATACTTAATTATTATTATTATTATTAATATATATAATATATAAATTAAAAAACTAGATAAAAAAATTAAAAATGTACAAAAACTATTGAATTACTTAATAAATATTTATTCAAACGTCGAAATAATCAAATATATGTATTTTTCAGTGGAATTTGTTATATATTCAAAGAATAAATAAAATGTTAAGCAAAAGATTTAACAAAATTATGGTGTTATTGAAAATTAACAGAGAAATTATAATTTATTAATATATAAATAATGGATGATAATTAAGTACTATTTTTTAATATTTTATAATATAAAATGCCAACTGGATAATATGGAAAAAAAGAAAAAAAAATCTAAAGTAGAATTAGAAAAAATTAAAACTTAATTATTTTCATTAATTCTCTCACTTATTTTTAAAATTTGAGAAGAAAAATTATATTTTATTTTATATACGAATATTTTATTCATTATTATTTAAAAAAAAAATAATTACTGATAAATTTCTTTATACAAAAATGTGTGTGTGTTCTTTGTTACTTTTCTCCATTAAAACAATTAACAAAAATTCCTTTTTTTTTCTCTCTATAAAGAAAAAAATGTTTTTGTTTACATTTTTCTGCAAAAATTTCAATTGAAATTGAGAATAATTACCCGGCTTTATCGAGGCCCTTCTCTTTGTCAATTTTTTCTGAACGTTGCGAGGCGGGACCGAGAGCTGGACTCGATGCCGTGGTGGAGAGCGGCACCGGTTCCCGGTGATGGGCGGCTCCGTAGCCGCCGCCGACAACGCCCACACCGCCTGGCAGGTGGTGCAGGTGTTTGACGACGGCGGGCTGCGGTGGCTGCTCATCCGCCACAGCCAGTTTCTCGAAGAGAGCTCGAGCATTGTTAAACCGTGCTACATGACTCTCGGTTCGCATCACTGTTACTCCTAGAATAAAAGAAATATCTATTTACTTTCAATCATTACACGAATATGGAATGTAATAAATACAAATCCAGTTTACATAAAAGGCAACTAGTTTAGATTTCAATTTCATTTTTATTAATTCATAGAAGGGTAAGTAGGTGATTTAAAATTAATTTTCAATTAGAATTAATCTTTCAAATTATTCATTGGTTTTTTTTTTTTTTTTTTTTATTTATTTATTTGGCTTTCGGATTATCACCATTTTAGCCAGCCTTCTTTATTATTCTTATATCTATACTTATATATATCGATTTATATATCGATGCACTCAGCGAGGTTTGAACACTCGAACTCGAGTCGGCGGACCGGTCACTATAACCTCGCGGCTAAGCTCCCGGTCATTCATTGGTTTAAAATTTAAATAAATGTTTGAATAAAAAATTATTAAAATAATTGAAATTAACTACTATTTTATATTTTAACAAAATTCACTCAATTCAATAGATCTCCCTATTATTATTATAATATATATAAAATAATTTAAAATCTTTTAATATTTAAATCATATGTAAAAATAATTTTTTATGCATATATATTAAAGTGTTATTTCAAGAGTAGAACAACATTTAGGCATATCCTATAACATTTCATTTAAATTAAATCATCTGATTAAAAAGTTGGCACCTCAAAGGTAGTTTCCAATATAAATATTTAGATTTAAATTAATTTGGAGTTGCGAATTTGGAATTGAGATCACTAGATCATTTGAATATATGCGTTATTTATTTTTGTCATTAACTAGATCCCCGGATCCCCAATTTGACAACTTAGCACTTAAGAGAATATTTCTCTATTTAGATTAAATGTATAGGAACTTTTTGGTTTAATTTAATGGAATATATTTGTATATATATACACATATTTAAAACAATTAAATTAAAATTAAATTAATATTACAATATTACAATGTTACAATTTTTTCAATATTTAAAATTTTGTAATTATGGTATATATTATTATATTTAAACTAATTCACTAATTTTTTATATAAATTATTTTTGAATTTAATTTTTTAAATTTTGATTTAATTTTTATGTAGTGATGTGTACTAAATATAATGAATTTATAATATTACATTTAAAACAATAAATGATTCTGAGAGAACTAATTATTATTATTTATAATACATAAATAATTTCAAAATAATAATAATAAATAAATCGAAAATAAGGTATTCTTTATATACCTTGTTTTTAAATATTTTTTTATTAAATTCCTGTTACTTTATATACTGTTATTAAAAAAATAGCATCTTGACATTTAGCCAAGGTTTTACTTGAATAAAAAAATATAAAAAGCTAGACCTAGATAAGAGAGAAAATTCTCGAGGAGAATATTTAAAATAGATTATATTAATTTAAATATTGTTTTTTTATTAAAAAAAATATATAAGTATATGAAATAATTCTGAATGATTTGAATTAGATAATTGATTTATTTTTTTACATAAATAGTAAAAGAGGAAAAAAATCAATAGTAGCCTATGATAATATCGTTGTGAATTGTGACCTACAGTTATTAATTACAACAGATTATATTAATAATTATACAATTATATATATATGTATATAAAGAGTGAACTAAATAGTTAGATTATAGGTAAATACAAGAGTTGGAAAAAATTCGCTGTTTATTTTTCAGATGCTTAATTTTCTATGCAATTAAAATTAAAAAATTATTAATTTATAAATTTATGTGGGAAAATTCTCACTTGTTTATTAAGTATAAAATATATCTAGTTCTCGATAATACAGAAAATTTTGATAATAAAGTAAATTCACAGTATACCATTATTTAAATAAAAGTATTAATTAATAATTCGAATATAGTGAATTATCATATTAATATATTATTTTTTATTTCCAAGTAAAATATATATATTTTAGTTCCAAATATCAAATTTTAGAAAAATAAATAAAATAAAATTATTTATTTAAGAATTAACTCAATTCTCTTTAATTATTTTAAAATCATTATATTATAAATTATATTATAATTTAAATTTTTCTATGAATATCAAATAAATACCATGTGATATTGTGCTTTGAATGTCAAGTGAGTTTTTCATTGGGTTTTTATTGTATTTATTATTTGAAAAGGATGTGAATAAAATAAATAAATAAATTTGATTTATCATAACTTGAACTTCTCATATTTTATTTTAATGTCCAAACTTTATTGTTCCTTATAATTTTTAAATAATAAAACTAGAGACAATTTATATCAGTTTTTATTTTAATAGTTTGGACAGATACATGTGTATTTAAATATAACCAGCTGGTCCGAGCGCCTTCGGCGCTCTTCACAGCTGGACGGGGGCTCCGCCCCCTGTACCCCCGAGTGGTACATCGTATTTGGTTAAAAGTAGTATTCTTCTATTTATATAGCTCAAAGATAGTCGAAAGTTCTTGGCCACATTTCTCCAAATGTCCCTATCCTGAGCCCTTGTCCTATCTCTCTTACGTCCTTCCTATGCGTCCATGGTCTTGATTCCCTTTGATAATAATTTTGATGAGATAAGCCTCTTTACTGCATGATAACAGGCGTTTCCCGATTGATACCTCGATTTAAATTGTATATTAAGATTTTGTATGTTAATACTGTTCCTCTTTGTCTCACTAAATATTTTTTCTTATCACTATTAATTTCAAACCTCCATTAATTTTTCCTCGCTATCTGTAATTGCAATTGCCGAATCTCTTATAATATTTAAGACGTCTGCTTAGCCTAACTTGAGTGATTTTTTCCCAATTTGTGTAATCACATACTCACAACATGCAACATATAATTGGTCAAAGAATATGTATATAATATTTATAATTTTTATGTTTTATTTATATTTATAATTTAATTTTGTTTTTGTTTTCTTTTAATCAATAAATCTAATATTAAAAATGCCTAGAGGATGTCTAAAAAATCATATTTTAATTTTAATTTTGATCTCATAATTGGATTTCCTTTTTCATGTAAGTATATAATTAAGAGTGGAATTACAATATAATCAATAGCTAATATATAATATTAAAAATATATTTACGGATTCGTTCTATAATAAATTGATGATGTCATTTAATTCTCCTACTATGTATTGAATCGAATATAAAGATAAATCTTCTTTTAAACGTTGTGTGAAACAATTTCAAATAATTTAAATGTAAAACTATTAATGAAATTAAAAAATCAAATATATGAATATAATATAAATATTTTTAATTTTATTTTAAGAATAGATATATATATCTCACAGGCGGTGGTTGTGACGTCATCAATATATTATAAATTTAAATTAAGAAGAACTAATAAAGTTTCGTGAGATGTGATCAATAAAACTCAATTTTTCTTTATAAATACTATCTCTGTTGTGAATTTCAAAAAAATCGTTAGAGCGGTTTTTGAGAACAATGAAACAGAGAAACAGAGAAACAATTTTTACTCGTATAAGAAGATAAGATATATAATTTGGAATCAATATATTAATTTCCAGATTTATGTCAAGTAGTAAAATTCTAAAAAAAAAATTAATATTTAATTTTTTTTTTATTTTTAATTTGAAATTTAATTTATAATTGCTTATTTATTTATTTATTTTTTATTTATTTTAAATGAAGATTTATGAATTATAAATTATTTAACTCTGGTAATTCTAATTTGCTTCTTAGTCGTATATACCAGTTTTTTTTATGAGTAAAAATTATTTTATTATTATTATTTTTCATATTTTTTTAAACTTATAACTGTTAAGGATGTTTGTTTATAATTTAAAATAAATTTTTGTTGAAGAATAGTAATTTATTTAATTTAATTGGAATCTAGGTAATGATTGAAGGTCGTTTCTACTATATTATCATAATTCTTCTACGAGTGTCAAGTTCATTCTTCGATTTCTCCTCTTTCACATAATTACCTTGTTTTTTTTTTTCACTTTAAAGATGGAAAGAAAAATCAACTAATAAGTTTTAATTGAGAAAGTTTTTCTTAATGGGAAAAGTACCTGGAGAAGCGGTGTTGGAAGTGTCTTCTTCAGCCGTGGAAGAGGGTGCGTTGGCGGGCATAGTTGGGGCCATGTAAGGTTTTCCTCCAGCACCAGCAGAAGCTCCTTGTTCAGCAGGACAACCTCCGCTTTGGAAGATATTTGCAATCTGGGATACTTTCGATCCCACGTGGTGATGATGATGAAGTCGAGAAACGCTCCCCGGCTGATTAGCCGTGTGTGGGGGTGGTGCGGTGGCCACTACTTTTTCTGTCTCCATCACTGCATTTCACTTCTGAAACCAAAGTATAGCAATGAAAATTAATTATACATTAATTTTTAAAATATTCATTTGAAATAAAAACAATAATGGTGGCATTTCAATGGTTTTATTGGATAAATAATTGATGCCTGAAAATCCAAATTTTACACTAATATATATTATATATATTATTAGGACTTACAATATGATTATACAATAAATTGTTTTTTTAATATATGTAAATCAAAGAATAATATAATTGTTTTTGAATCATTTACATTCCCGTTGTATTCAAAATGCCAAAATGTTGATTATTTCAACGTCATAAAATTAATCAATAAATTGTAACGAATAGTATTCATTTGCATTTGATTTATTATTAATGTGTTTATAGTAATTACATTTCTGTAGGATGTAAGTAAATTAATTGAGTTTTTTAAAGATTTTTTTAAATGTATTGTTATTTCATTTATAGAAAGTTTCGGTTCTCAGATCAATAATTTTACCAATTATTTTATAATTATTTAAATAATTAAAATAATAATAATATCAAGATAATATTCTTATATGTAAATTTAATTAATATTTAATATATATTTCTTTAACAAAACCCATCAATTATTTTTAAGAAAAATATTCCATGAATGTATCTACCTAATTACGTATTATTGAAAAAAAGTAAAGTCCCTCCTTAATATTAATTATCATTTTATACAAACAAGAAATTTTTATTGTAAATGAAAATGTAGATATTTTAAAACATAAATATGAATAATTAATTAAGTTTTTGCTAGAATTTACAAATCTCTTTCAGTCTGTTAATGGAAAAAAGTCTAATTAATTAATGAAAAAATTCTTAAGTCCACATTTAATTTAATCCAATCAGATTCATTTAGACTAGAAAGAAAGAAGAATGTCTTAATGTCAAGATTTAGTAGCCAAAATATATTAAATAATATATTAATAATAGAGATATGAAATTATTTCTTTTCAAAGTTCTATTATTATTATCAACCGAATTAATTTAAAAGGTGTTAGTTGAATATTAAAATAAAGAATATGGAAAATTTCTTGGGAAAAGTTAATAAACTAATACGCAAAACAGATATTAATCTCGCTAGAAAATATATATTATAAAAAGGTATATATATATATTCAGGTAATATGACTACCTTATATTTAGAGATTGGCTTAGAGTGGATTAAAACAAAATCACCAAACATGCATGAATAAAAATGAGCTGATCTCTTATCGCTCTAATGGCGTATTTTAATCACGAGCGGAGGTATACAAGGATCATAAATTAAAAATATCAAAAATGTCATAATATGTTAGTTGAAATATAAAAATCTTACTCATGAAAAATAAAGTATATATTGAATATATAATACATATATATATTATATTTAGTTTTGTTTATATATATATATATTATAATTATTTATATTATATTATAAGAATTTTAAATATTTTTTTATCGTAAACTTGTCCGAATCTTATTTAATCTTTTTTTTTAAGATAGAAATGATAGCCGAAAATTTATATACGAGAAAAAGGGAATTTTATCCGAAAATAAATCGACCTGGTTCTGTTGGAATTATTTTCGTGAAATAGAAACGCCTGGTAGTTATGCAAAACATGTGTATCAGAAATATTTTTTTTATATATTATAATTTATTTTTTTCTGTCTCTTAAATATATATTGTATTGCTTTCGTCAATTTACTTTACAATATATTATATTTTTGCTTTTTATTTAATACAGTGTAAAACAGCAGTTCTTAAACTTTTTAAAGTTGTTACGACACAATGATTTCCTTACTAAAAGTAACTGTACTGTAGGTTATAATCTGTGGTTATAATGTACCACCATTGATACATATATCACAGTTTTGAGAACCTCTTACACATTTGTCGCCCTCTCACCCATAATGAATTTTCAATAAAATTATATTTTAACTTAAACATTAAATTTTTGAGAAACCAGAAACAATATTTAATTAAAAAACATGTTTTGTAATTAATATTCAATTATTTTCCAAAAATAATACACTTACTTTAAGGATATTTGAATTTAATTGAATTTAAATATAAATTAAAGAATATTTTTAAATAATGAAAATCATAAAAAAAAATATTGAATTAGTGAATATTTCAAAATAAATACTTTGTTTACTGAAAAATAAGTATAAAATAAATAAAAATAAGTATTCACTTATTTTAATTAAAAATTATAAATAGAAAGTAGAGATAATTGCAAAACTTTGGATTGCATATAAATCACTATTGACATGCTCCTGTAATACATAATTAAAAATAAAAATAAAATTTAATTTTCCTCGTCTTACTCACAGCAAATTATTTTATATCATTATCAACATCTATTGCATCAATTATTTCTTGATAATCGTCAAAATAATAATATTACTTCACTTTAGTGTTAATACATTTCACGACAAGTCCTCTACGTGAAAGTACACCACAATGCACCAAAATAGTCACAAATCATTCTCTAAGCATAAAAAAAGTCTTAAAAGTTCCTATAATAATAATCTCTTAATAAAATTGCTTAATATTTTGCTATCAGTGTGCTGACCGGTGTAAATGCCCCAAAGCTAAGCTTCTTAATATATTATAAATAAAATAAAAATAATAGTAATATATTTAATTTAATATGAAATAGAAATAAGTAAAGAGATGTATTTGAATTAATAGTTGAATTATTTATTTTTTTAAAGGATATATTAGTTTTTTTATTTTATCGTAATTAATTATATTGTAAGAATATTGTGATTTATTTATTTGTCAATTATGATATAATATGAGTGAATGTGATCCTATAATTAATTGATTATATATATATATATATATATCTTCAATAACAATTTGTGTGGTTAAAATATTTTTCTTTTTTCAAGAAGAGATAACGATAATCAACTTTTGGAAAAACTAAAATAAAAATTAATTTTTTTAGTTTGACTAGTGAATTCGATCAGACAAGACAATTTGTATGTGTGAGTGATGGTAAGTCACCAATAAAAATGTTATTCTTTAATTATTATTATTATTATTAATCTATTCTCTCTCTCTCTATTTTTATAAATAAATGACATAATTATTTTTATTTTTTTTTATCATAAGTTATAAAACTTTTTAAAATTCTTTCTAAAATCTGTCACCCTATCAGAGTGTCATTCGGGGAAAGTGCTCTGTCCTCACTTTTGTTACAGTAGTAGACAAGACAAGTCTTTTATAGATATATTATTTTATTATATACATATGTATAATTGTTATTTATTAAAGCTTTTGTGGTTATTTTGATAATTATTAAGAGAATTTTTATTAAAAGACCACATTATTTGTATAAAATTATTTATTAAATTAAAATAATTGTACAACGTTTCAACTGCTTATTCTGCAGTCGTTTTCAAGTAACAGTACGCTTGCTCCGATTCAAGCGGACTGATGATTAATAATTGTTATTAATTATATAAAATTTTACCAAATATTTAAAATAAGCATAGATTTATATACATATTTTTTAATTGATTAAAAATAAATGTAATTGGAGATAGGAAGTCCCTAAGAATCCTTTGTAGTGAAGGGTTTGAATTACGATTTAAGAAACTATATATCTGCCCCTCTCTTCATCTCTCTCTTTTTCACATTCTAGAATATTATTACAATTTTTTGTTTTGAATCGTTTAAAATAAAAAATAAATCTTTATATACATTAATTGTTAATAATATAAGATAAAATTATGATATGATTTTACAATATGATATTTTTATTTTGTTTTTTCACTTGATGAGGATTATGAGAATAAAAATTAAAATTATATTTTGAATCTTTTGTTAATTAATATATCGATATATACATTATATTCACGATATATATTGTATTAATATTTAAATATAAATAAATAATCAATATAAAGACAATTAAAAAAACAGTTTTTAAATTATAAATTCAATATGTTTCATATAAGTATAAGCAACTTCAATCTTGACTGGAAACTTTAAAATATGTACAAACTTATTATTTAATATCAATATATATTTTACAGATAAAAATTTAAATAACTAAGATTCTTTAATGAATCATAGAGATGAATCATAACATTAATTTAAATTTTTGCTAAATATTTATTAAGACTTTGGAAACAGTCTCATTGACAGGGAAGTGACAGTTTTTATTGTACATTCATCAAAATCATAAGTCATGTAATTAATATTATTATTATTATATTAGTTAAGATGTATCGGTATCTCCAGCCATGAACGTCACACTGCAATTAGCATCTCATATTAAGGTAGAATTTTCATATGTAATTTTATCATAAATAAATAAAAAAAACTAAATAATAATTTGATGCTAATGGAGAGGCTATAAAAGTAAATGTCTATGAAAGTTTTTATTTCGAATAAAAATTTGACCTTTAGCTATGAATTTGAATTTTAGATTGAAATATATTTTAACCTATAACCAATATAAAGGAAATAGAACAAAAGATAATGATTATAAATGACACGTGTATATATATATATTATATATATATATATTTTGCTCCAATATAAGAAAATATATGCATATCTTCTTTTAAATAAGAAAAGTAAATATAAAGATAATAAAAATTTTTAAAACATTAATAATAATAACTTTTAATCCCATGAATTTATAAACTTACCTCATTTAAATGATATTGCTAGAGAAGATGCTTCTAGTAAAAATCAGGTATTACTAAATTAAGAATTGATAAGAAGTTATTTTATTATATCTATTGTAGATATGAGAATGAGATAAGTTATTTAAGAGAGATATATTATATTCGTAATTGATTATCAATTCTAATATATGAATATTTATTTATTATGAATTAGTCACCACACACACACACACATTTTTATACTTAACGGAAATATAGGAAAATTACATTATCACATTACTTAGATTTTTATAAAAATGTTTTTTTAAGAAATTTATTCTTAAGTATATTAGTTATCTGATGTTAAATAAAAACATTTTAAATGTTGACGTTCGTTGATAAAAAAAAAATAATAATAATAAATTCGGACATGAGGAGAAAAATTATAAAAGAAAAAATTTAAATAATTAGTAAATTCTGTTGAAAACAAGAAATTATATAATTATTATCAGTAAATTACATATTTTTTTATATAACTTTAAATAAATTGAACGATTTTTTAAATATTGTTTAATTATAAACTCATTTACACAATTTTTCTTCATGATATTTATAAATAAATTATTGGCAATTGAATGCACCTGATTAAACAGCTATCTTTTATATTAATCCATATTCAATTTCATTTCTATACCATCAAAGTGAATCGAAGCATCTTCGCCGGGGCTCAGTCAGGCATTTAACAAACTATTATTACAAAAATTCGCCTATTTCACAAAATACTTATTTCATCTTAAATAATTTCTTTAAATCACTCAATAAGAAAAGAATCAAAGATTCCAGTATTTTGAAAGAAATAAGTAAAGGTATTACAAAAGTTAAGTAGACCGAAAATAAATGTTCAAAGGATTGTTAGTTTCAATTTAAAATCATTGAATATATATATATATATATATATATTTAGACTAAAAATTTAAAATTTAATTATTACAATTCAATAAATATAGTAAAGGAATTTCTTTATAATAAAATGTTAAGAAGAGAAATTTTAGATAATTTGATAAAAAAAAAATACGAGTATAAAAAATGTTTTTGGAACTTAACTATATCTGAATTCATAAGTTAAGTTAGGGAAGGAAGTTTATACTATTATTTGTTGTGTGATTATCATTAGTCAATATGTCTAAAATAGATTATTTAGATTTTCAGTTGGGTCAAATTACATGATAATTTAATTAGAACAGTGTCTAATTTATTCTTATCATAAAAGTTTTAATTAGTGATTATGAAAAAATATAGTATATAAATGAAGGAATTTATTTAATATGACAAAATATAAATATAATAACAATATAAATATAAACTAATTTATAACTTGATAAATACATAACAATTAATAAATATCCTGAAATCAAACCATGTGACTTATATCCTCCCTTTTTCGTTTAAATTATTCAATTAAATAACAAATATTTTGGATTTTTTTCAATATATATATTAAATAATAACTACCTGGTATTCCGAGCTGCCGCTCGGTACTTTAAAAATATTATTCCTTATGAACTATGAATATTTAATATTAAGATAATTTAAAATAAATAAAAATAATTTAAAAGAACATAAATTAAAAAAAAATTGTCATAAAACATACATGTAAATGTAAAAATGTAAATGTATGGCCTGTGGATATAACATAATATATATTTCGTAATTTGATTACAAAATATTATTAAAATAAACATTTTTAATTTTATTTTATTTATAATATTTTGTATTTAAGGAATAAACGACAAAATATATGAGACAATTTCAAATAATTTAAAAGAACATAAATTTAAAAAAATAGTCATAAAACATACAGCCCTTAATCGTACGTATTAATTTTAAAGAACATAAATTTAAAAAAATAGTCATAAAACATACAGCCCTTAATCGTACGTATTAATTTTAAGGAAGAGTTTTTCGGCGTTACCCGGCGCTATATTTATTATTAAAATTCCTATTTTAAATTAAGAAAAAAAAAATAACAAAGATGATTTTTACGGAGGCTGAAACCAATACAGATCGATTTTTCTTTATAAATATTATCTATTGTATAAATTTCAAAAAAATCCTTAGAGCGGTTTAATATATAAATATACAAATATATATATATATATATATATATATATATATACAATTTTTTTAGTATAATAAGATAAGATAAGATAATACGTATCATTCGATTTCTCCTCCTAACTAATTTAATAATTTTAAATATTATATTAAATTTTAGAAAACTTTAACTTTAATCTTTTAATTATAAACATTTTATTATTAATCATTATTATATGTATAAATTAGTGGTAGAAATAACATATGTAAACGAAATTACCAAATTTATAACTTTGGTGATGAGATCTCAGATTAATACAAAATTGAAATCAAGTTAGTTGATTGATGAGGGTGTTTAGGCCTAACTTAAAATCAAACATTCTAGGTTAACCGGTTATAATCTTTGTGTGATGTCATTTGTGATATTTAAAATTGTCTAAGTGTGTAATGAATATAATATAATGTGTGTTTGGTAATCGAGAATCCAATGGAAGAGCGACCACCAGGACAATCTTTCGTATTAATAATGTAATATAAATCAGGTCACAATATTATCTTATTAAAGAATAGATATGGAAAAAGGAAGGAACAAGACAAGAATCTCTTCTCAATTTCTAAAACTTCACTCTAGTTTGTAAAGTTACAATATAACATACAAGATAAATAACTTCATTAATAATTTAAAATTAGTTTAAAATAATTGAATTCTCCGATGGAACGTAATAATATGATTATTCAAATAATGAAGTTATCTTAAGGAAAATTATTGAATTATAAGCATAAATTAAATAAAATATCTTTTAAAAAGATCTTGAGTAAAATTCTCATCAACATTGTAAAATAAATGAGTATTTTATATTTTATATTATACATATTATCCTTATCTTTATTTTTAAAATATTTTAAAGATCAAATACATCTTCTAGTGATCATTATTAGTTTTCCTTTGAACAATTTAAGAAAAGAGAAATGCTTTTATACATATGGTACTCATTTTATAATGACAAGCTTTCCAATTTGGTCAATTCATATATTTGTAATGATACACAGAAGCGGATAATTGGATTAGAATTGAAAGAATCATCCACAAACGTAGGATATGTGATATTGTATATTTTCACTGCGAAATCAGGGTAAAATATTGCGCGACCATGATAAAAAAGAAACAAAAATCTAATCACAAAATCAAAAATTTTAACAAATCTACTATTTAGTCTGGTGGATCCAAAACGTTGCATACTCTCTTATGTTAGTTGTTCTTTTATTTATTCTTTAATTTCCTAACAATTTATTTATCCTTTAATTTGTAAACACTTCTCATCTCGAAAGCACTTGGTCCACTAATAAATCAATAATTTCCAATAACATTCGCATTAATATGTTCATCATTAAAATAATTGTTGCAGATATTTTTTTTATAATGAGGGAGAAATAGGATTCATTTTGACTTATTGATTTAAGTATATATAAGATAAAATAATAATAATAAAATTAATATTTTATTCATACACAAAATTCAGAGAAAAAAACATCTTCCACACCCCCAACATAAACAATATCTCCCTTTCTCGTAAAAAACGAATATTTATTTAAATTTTCTATACATAAAACAAATTTACTTAAAATATAAATAAACCAATTTAATATTTTAAATAATTATCTTTCAATTTTTTTAAAAATTAACCTGAGAAAATTCAAATAAAAAATTATTTATTTATTTATTTATGTATTTGTTTTGGCAATTGATTTTTTTTTTTTGTAGAATTTTTTAAAGCTACTTCAACTATCTAACTACCCTAAAAAATGTGAAACATTTAGACCCTAGCTTTATATAATTATTATTATTATTAATATAAATATCAGAATATGATATTTTATTATTTTACTTCTTCAATTTATTATTCAACCTAATGATTTGAAGAAAAAAAAATGTTATTTTTTGGATGTGTAATGATTTCTAAGAATCTATCTTTTACAATGCATATAATTAAAAATTAAAATTAATTAAAAAAATTCCCTGGGGCATTTCCCTTAAATATGTAAATAAAAACCACGGTGAAATGTTAGATAATTTTCTTTAAAATAACCACACATAAAACAAAATTTTCAATTATATTTTAATTTACGAAATAGAAATTTTAGTATTCATTTACATTATTATTTAAGAAAAGGGGAGAAACGAGAATTAAATACATATATTGAAAAACAAAAATAAAAAATAATTTCTTTAAATGTCGAATATATATAAAATTAATAAAAATATAAATAATTAAAATAAATATAATATATACCTAAGTATATATTCAATATTTAGAAAAAAATGTCAATTATGTTAATGAATTAAATATTTTATTAAATAATGAATGGGAAATTTGTGCTAAAAATCTTCTAAAAATAGATTGTGACATTTGAGAATGATGAGGTTTGATATTTTAGAGATGCTCCCAAAATAATAATATAGCAAACAATAAATAAAATGTTAACTGTAGCTCGATCGAAGGGGTTTTGATTTACCTGCTCAACTCGAGGCGCTGTGGCCGCAGCATGGCTGCTGTGCCTCGAAGGCGACGTCGACTGTCCAGTGGAAATTGAGGGATGAGGATTGAGGAAGAAAAGGGAGGGAAATGGGAAAGGGGGAAGGGGTGTTATGGATGGCGCAGCTTGAGATGCCAATCAGCATGACCTGTTGACAAACAAAACTATCATTATCATTAATCGATTAATCATATCAATTAAAATTAAATAGATATATACTACTATGAACATAAATTAAAGTCACTTGTATTTTAGAAATTCCCGCGCTTAACATATAAATATAATCATTTGTTTTTAAGTTGGTAAAACTGTCTGAGAAATCTTAAAGAAGTTTTATATGATTAGGTTAGGTTAGAAATTATAAAAAAAACAGATATAAATTTAAGAAATATAATATAATAAAAATTAAATTGTCTTTATTATAAAATCGTGGTGATCGTAATTATTTCAATTGACAGGAATTATACAAAGCGGATAAAGTTTTTGTTGTTCTCTTATTTGACATAAAAGGCAAACAATGCGCTAGGGATATAAATATAGGTATATAAATATACATAATGAGTATATAACAGCATCACAAATAAGAACTGGGAATCAATCTTATACAATCTATTTTATCTACCTGACATCGTGACTAACTTGCCAACTAAAGTTCAATTTATAAACCTATATAAAAGTGAATTACAAATGTTTCATAACTAATTGGAAGTGACCATCTCAATTTATAGAACCTTCTTTGGGTCTCAGATTAGCCTTGGGCGAATCGCTCTCTTGCCCCATGAGAGAGAAAGGTGTCTTTGATTAACTACATTCAATTCTATGCAGATTCAAAGAACTTTTCTTTAATCCTCTTATAATAACATACAAACTAGATTGTATCAAACAAATCATTTCGTAAAGAGTAGAAAATTATAGATTTTCCAATTATAAATGAATTTAAAAATAAACAGAAAAATGAATTTAAAAATAAACAGAAAAATATGTTAATTACATTTAATTTTCAGTGATTTAATGTGTGAATCAATAAATAAATTAATTTCATTCTATATATAGGTATTCAAAAATAATTTGAATTCTTCTTTTAATAAATATATTATAAGTAATATTTATTAAACAATTTTTTGACAAACTTGAATGAAAATTATATTTAATGGTTTAATCTGTTTCAAACAGTATTTTTTAGCTTGGTAAAATGAAATTTTGGAACAGAAAAACACTAGGCAGAATATATAAGATATTGATTAATTTACTCGCTCTATTATGAATTTATGACTCTATGTTAAAATTGATTAAGAAACGAAGATAAAGAAAATAAGAAATTCCTTTCGATATTTTTTTATATAAAATCCTTTTGTATGTTAGATCAATAGTATGCAAAGTACACAATCTTCTAGATCAGTGATTCTTGAATTGCTAAATTGCACGTATATACATATATGATTATATTTTTTATAAGAAAAGTGATTGATGAAAATGAAATAAAAAATATATACCTATATAAGGTCAAAATCAGGGACAATATATACTATTATTTAATATAACTATATATGTATACTCATTTCAAAACATTGATCTTTCCTTCAATTTGCAGTGAACAGAATAGTAGCGATTAAGCTTATCGATCCTAAGTAAATGTACTATGATGGAAAAAAGTCTTGAAATATATAAATATATAAAATAGATATTTATTTAATTAAGCTAAAATATTATAACAAAATTATTCTCATTATTCTTATATAAACTTTATTGTTTTTGTGCAAAGAGATTAGGCTATTAAATATAATTAAAATGCTATTATATATATAAAGTAAAGTCGAGAGATATGTCGCGGTTAGGGATATGACGTGTTTTATAAATCTCGAAAACTAACCCTTTTTGTGTATGAAAGGTGTGTGAAATGAAGCGTGTCTATCTTAGTTATAAGCAAACCGTCGTGCAAGGAGTATTTGTTTTTTCCGCCATTTTGAAAATCAAAACATGCAAAATTTCATTCATTTTTGTAAGAATAGTGTATTCTACATTTTTGCACATTCTTTGAAATTAATATTAAGACTTATTTATTTTATATCCCATATTTTTACTATTTGCAAGTTCTTAATTCTACACGTCTAAAGTTGTGTCGAAGGAATGATGACACATTGCATATGCGAGGGATATGGGGCGCGTCTTACCTCGGCTTAACAGTAAAAAATTGAACCCCCAAACAATTTAGTAAGATGAGTGAAATATTCATAGTCACAGACATGTGTATAAATATATTTACTAAATAAAATACATTTAGTCAATATAATATTTCTTTTTAATTACTTAAACTTACGTTAATAAAAATGCTAAGCCTATATTCAAAATTATGATATTTCCCAAATTTTAATTAAATTAAAGAATAAAAAAATTATAAAAGTAAACATGCTTATTTGGGTCAATAATTTATAATTTGTTAATTATATATTAATTTTAATTAATAATAAAAACTCGGACCACAATGCATGTTAAGTGTAATTTTATTTCTATTCAATAAACATAATAGTATTAGATATATATATTATCTTTTAAGTTATGATAAGAATAAAAATTAGTAGATCTATTAAATAAGTAAATTTATTCAAACTCTTTCAAGGTGTTTAGATGAATAAAATACACAATTGGAATTTCTATATTTCATAGAAAAGTGACAATAAAATTTATATTTGATTAAGAAGAAAATGATGTCTGGAGACTATTAAAACAAATATTTAATGCTGAAATTTTAAAAATTAAAAAGAACCAGTATGATAATTAAAAGTGTAATTAAACAAGAATTATTTTATATTAAAAAAAACAAAGAATATGGTACAGAGAGCTTGGTCTGTTTTTAATTTCAGTTAATTTATTTTATTGTAAACAACAGTTTATGTCTAAACAAACATATTTTTTTAAGAATAAAATTCTGCCTAAAATTTTCCTTTTGAAAATCATATTGTATTTGATTAATATTTATAATTTAAAATTTGTTGATCTTATATTTTGAGTATAAAACGTTGATTGTTTGAATTAATATAACTTTTGGCCCATTTTCAACGAACTTAAGTGAGTTTATAAAATCATTCAGTCTGTCGTTCTGTCCGACATCAAACTCAAAATTTTGAAATTCTGACTTCAGATTCGGAAAGAGCATCGAAAAGTAGTAGTGTAAAGTGCCTTTCATTTTTTGATACCCCCTCGGGAACAAGGTCAAAATGGCGTCCAAAGTTGAAATTTTTAATATTTATTATTATAGTGACGTCATTTATATTTATTCGTGACAATCATCGATTCCAGTGAACATAAAAAAAATTTTATTAATATTTTTATTTATAACACTAATAAATAAAAATATTCAATAATATTTATATTTAATCTTGACTTATTTATAACTTAAATTAATCCGAACTTAAGTTCGTTTTGGCAATGCGCAATTCCCAGATGTTTTATTGATAAAATTTTTAAAATTTAAAAATTTAATAGAGAATTAACAAAAAAATTAGTTGTTTTATTTTTTAAATAATTATTTTCTCAAACCAATTAATATAATTTTATTTAAAAAAAATGAGAGTAAACCAATAAAAGTAATGTTATATTTAAATAATATTTCATTTTTTAACTATCAATTGAATGATGAATAATTAATAATTATTATTATTATTATTATATCAAAAAAATAAAAAATTTAAAGAATAAGATTATTATAAAATTTATAAATTCGAATGAAGATTCAAGTAAAAGTTAGTAATTTGTATAATATTCTCAGCTATTCACGTCAATAACGAGATATAAAAAAAAGTGAACCTCTATTTAAGATTTAAGAATCGTGAGAAAATGTATAAATTAATAGTGAGAGATGAAAGTTTGTTAGTAAGATTCGACTTTCGCAAAGAACATAACTTTGAATAAATATATCTATTTTTGTTGATTATTTCAAAATGGAATTAAAAAATAGAAATTAAAAATACAATATTTTCTTTATTAAACTAAATCAGATCAATCTGATAAAATAAATAACAATTCTCTCTTCTTCTCTCTTTCTTAAATAGAAAAATTCTTTGGGATGGATTATGGTCCAAAATTAAATTTCAGGTTTGTAAATAAAGGAGGATTTCATAATATTTAATCAAAACTTTTAGACCATAATGGAGAAAATCCAAGAAAAAAAAATAAAAAATCACAAAAAAAAATCTATCAATATTTCTAGAGGGTTATTTCCGGGAATTCCCGGGAAAATTCTTTAATTTTTATTTCTCGTTTCCCGAAAAAAAACAAAACATTCCCCGGGGAAAAAAAACAAATTATTTTTCATGCTGATTATGATGCCGATACCGAAATCTTTGTTTGTTAACTGAAATAGTCGTAATAAATATAAAATACAAGTGTACATACATACATTTGTCTTTTGTTATAATTTTTTTTCCTTTTTCTTTCTTTCTCCCCCTTTAATTTTTCTTTAAAATTTTTCTATTTTTTGAGTTTTTTTACAGAGAAATCTGGCAGACGGCAGTTTCCATTGCCAAATTATTTTGTATTTAACTATTTTTGTACATATATAGTTATATATCTGCACTTGTAATAGAAATTGGCATAACTTATAACTGTCAATCAACTTTTAGACTTAAAGCTTAAGCTTGGATCTGTTTTAATTCCTATCCCATATCCCTTGATAAGGGTTCTATATAAAATAATTCTTGAACAGGTAACAATAATAAAATACACTATTGCACTTGACTATTTGGCAAGAAAGTAATTCTCCTCACACCCTTGAAATTAGCCCCTCTTCATTACCTGCCCCTTAACTTAAATTAATATAAATAAGCTATCGTTGAGAGCGAGTAAGATAAAGACATAATTATATTTTTTGAAAAATAAATAAATATTATTATTTATTTATTCAAGAAATATATATACAAACACTCTGTATGTTATTTCAGTCCACCTTTTTGGGCGGTGATAAAAAAAAATAGCAAAAACATCCAAATCACAGACTCAGAGTATCAGTTTTCTATCTTTTTAGATATATACAGTAAAGAAAAACCAAAATAAGAAAAATAAAATTTTTTTGAATTAAATTTATTTTATTTTTTTGCAAAAACAACATTTATTTAACTATTTCGTAAAATTTTTACAGTTTCCACCTCAAATTTAGTACTTTTTAAAATTTCCCCGGATTCCCGGGAATCCCGGGAACGAAAAGAATCTGGGAAAAATTACACTTTAAATATTTCTATTTACTATCTACTAATACTATTATCATTTTAATGAAAATATTTGTCATATCGCAATGAGATACGCACTAAAATATAATTGATGATGGTTATAATGTGAATAATATTCTTGTTCTCTTATATCTGAACACATACAGTCTAAAATACCAAAATTTTGAAATTTTTGGTATCTCACATAATCTTTAATTCTAACAATATTTAATTGTACATATTTATATATTGTATATTTATAAATATACAAAGGAAAAGAAATATATGAATGAGTTAGCATCAAATATAGAAGCAGATGTTCTCTAACCAACTTAATAGTTGTTCAAATTTTTAATGTTGTTTATTGTTTTCATAAAATTCACAGTTTATATTAAAGATGTTTAGGGAATGTTGATACTTTTTTCCAGTTAAAACTGACATTTAACTTTTTATTTATCAATATTTACTTATCTTGTTATATTTTAGTTATAAATTGCAGATGACTTTAAATAAATTAAATTTAATTTTTTCATAGTATTTTATAGGTTTTAGTAAAATTCTATGTTACATGTACACTGACTAAAAAAAAGTTTTTTAATATAGGTATTATTCATTAATAAATCTTAAGTTTTGTTATGAATTGCAATATTCAGAAAAAAATGTTTTTTTAAATTTGGACAAATATTGAAATTTTGAATATGACTTGACTATTTATTTTTGAACATATTACCATTTAGAGAATTTATTGAAAAGAATATTAAATATGCTATGAAAAAATTATTTTAATATTTTATATTTTTAATTTCATTTGTGGCTAAAATAATTTATTTAATTTATTTAATTCTGTAGCCTACAGAATTCGAAAGATTTTGGCCCCAGCAATCACATTTCTCCAAACATCCCTATCCTAAGCAACTCCCATTCAACTGCTATTTTTTTCCTTGTCCCTTCCCACATTGTCTGCCCCTTGTCTTCCAGCCTGTCACTTCAAAAAATAATTAGATAGGGGTACAATTAATTATATATATATATGAAATTTAAATCTTCGACTTTAGAATTAAGAATTTCACTGAAAATCCAGGTATAAGGATTGGTTAAACCAGGGATGTCCAACCTTTTAATTTAATGGGCCACATCGCAAACTTATATATTTAACTGGGCCGCAAAATTACTAGAATATGTTAAGCCTAGCTAGTGAATGTCTCAAAACTTATGAAGATTTTTGGGGATAGAGGTGATTTTTGTTTTTGAATGTTGCAGCCTTTTTTTTATAGCCTCGAAGTTATAGGTCGCTTGCCGGACTGTGAATTCTTTCAAAACGTCGATTTTTTCGGTAACTTGGCATTTCCTGGTGGGCCGCATCAAAACTTTAGTGGGCCGCAATGCGGCCCGCGGGCCGCGAGTTGGACATTCCTGGGTTAAACCAAAGAAATTGTTTTCATAATGATGGCATTATATGAAAGTAATTTGATGCTCTCGCTATAGTATATTTTCAAATCAATTGGCAAACCTTTTCCATTGTAATGGAATTTCTTATAAGAAAAAAATAGTTTTTTAAAATTAAATTAAAATTAAATTTGTTTACGATCATAACGTGTGATACACAAATGTTAATTTCTTTGTTTGTTATTATTAGTATATTTATTCATATTCTAATATAAATGTGAATTATTTATTTTCTCAAAGAATTAATTAAAATAGAAATAAAGTTTAATTATTTTATATTGTTTTATAACTCATCCTTTGATTTACCTACCAATTATTCGATAGATAGATAAAATTAAAGTAGTTTTAGCACAGTGAAAATTAATGTTTATAAAATTGTGGTGACATAATTAGATCAATTGGCAAGAATTACAAAGGGGATAAAGTTTTGCTGTTTCTAATCTTATCTTATTATGCTAGCTAAAATTGTATATATGTATCTATCTATATATATTGGTTCTCAAAAACCGCTCTAACGATTTTTTTCAAATTTACACTAGATATAGTATTTATAAAGAAAAATTAAGTTTTATTGATGATATCTCTTGAAACATTCAGCTTCATTATTAATTTCTTAATTGAAAATTATATATGGAAAACGTCAAAATTGGCCTCCATTTTTATTTGTATTAATATTTTTTTTTATTTAAAATATTTTAAAATTTATTATTTAATTTCGAAATAAAATTAAAAATATTTATTTTTAATAAAATATATATAGATATTTATTAATCTCTCTCAAAAAAAAAAAAATAAAATAAAAAACATCAAATCTGCCTGCTAAGACAGTAAAAAAATGACAATTTTTTATCTAAACATATATAGTACAGTGGCTAGAGAGATGTTTTAACGAGTGGATTTCGTCGGTTCGAAACTCTCCGGGTGAATCGTTATTTAAAAATGAAAATGAAAATAATGAATTTGTTATTTTTTTTCTTTTTATCTATTGTTTACATTTTAATAAATTACTATTTTATATTTATTTATTCATTGTTCTTTTATTAAATTTAATATTTATTAATATTATTTATTATTAATTTATATATTGATGACATCACAAATGACATTTATATTGAAATTTGACTCCCGCCTTTTTTTAAAGAATATTGTATTAATATTTTTTTTATATTTAAAATATTTTAAAATTTTTTATTTAATTTCGAAATAAAATTAAAAATATATATTTTAATAATATTTTATAATTATAAATTACGATATATATTTATCAATAATAATGAATTTTTTTTTTTAACTTAATTACAGAGCCGAGGCTCGGGGTCCCGGTATGATCTTAATATATTGTGAGAATTAGATAAATAATGTAGAGAGAAAAAAATATTTAAAAATAGATATTTATTTAAATGAAATAAAATTATTTAATTTACAGAATGAAAATGTCTATAATAATGTCTAAACATTTTTTCTTTATAATTTTACATTATAATAATACTAATTACAGTAGTTATAATATATGGGGAATTTTCAACTTTGACTGCCGATTTGACCATGTTCCCAAACGAATTTTAAAAAAACCAAGACCACTTTACATTTACACATTTTAAGCTCTAATCGAATCCAAAATCAAAATTTAAAAAATCGAAAAACAAACTCACAGATATATAGATTTTATAAATGAACATTTATACAATTTATTTTAATTAATTTGAAACATTTTAGGAAACAAATTTTTAATGGGTCATTTTTAGAAATCCCATTTAACAATTATAATAAATAATTAAAAAATTGTAAAATTTTTAAAGTATATAAAAATAAATTGTATAAATTGGTTAAAGGGTCGAGTGATAGTTCGGTGTCCCAGGTATATATTTTATATTAACACGCCTACTTTTCTGTATAATAAAGATATAAAGAATCATATTTTAATTTTTATATAACCAAGAAATCATTTTTTCACTTAAAATATAGTTGTAAAGCCCAAATCTCCGATCCATATAACATCATCGACTGGGCCGCTACCAAAAGGAGTCTTCTCTTGCTCTGACTAGGGCCACCGGTATTTGCCATTAGTCTCGAAAAAATAATATTAAATTTTATATAAATTTATAAATTAGAATATTTGAATTTGTTTAAATTTTAACACATGTAATCAATCATATGCATAAAGAATAGAAAATTTTGAAAATCAACTTGGTATTAAATTCAGAAAAAAAAAATACTCATATATAGAATATATAGACTATTCGAATATAATTGAAACTCTTTCTCTCCCTCTATTTTAAATTTGAAAAAACGGAGTGTTAAGAAATTAAGATTCCTTATACAACATGGATGGTTAAATGAATTGGGCTCCCTACCTCCCTGAGAAATTCACATTAAAAATGTTTATAATATTTTAGTTTATTAAATCAAACTATTATTTTTTTATTTCAATATTTTTAATGTTAATACAATAATTTTTATTTTATAATCTATAAAATAATTTAATTATTTTTAAAAACAACGGTCTTCAATTACAATTTTTTTACTCTCTACTGACTGTTCATTTCATAACTGAAAATAGTGTCGAATAGAAATAGACGATATTACTTGGATTAATCTTATTATGCTAGCTAAAATTGTTTGTTTGTATTATTGAGGACCCCAGTTCAATTCATTTTAATCAGATTGATGCAATGATGCAACATTTAATAATTGTAATAAATAATTAATTGTAGATTAATATTTTTTAAAGGGTCGAGCGACAGCTCGGTGTCCCAGGTATTAATATTACCAGCCAAACCCAATAATAATGAATCATTTTTTTTAACTTAAGTACCGAGCCGAGGCTCGGGGTCCCGGTACTTTTGAATTAAAACACAATGTGTCTAGGCAAGACTAAATAGATGTTTAATTAAATATTATTAACACTGATATATAATATGATAATAATAGATTCTGATTTACCTCCATAAAAAAATGATAAAATTTTATTATTCAAAAATTTAAGTTTAAAATATAATATTTTAATTAATTTATTAAAGAATATATGCAAAACAATTTCCCTTTAAGTCATAAAAATTTTTTATAAAGATTATTTTATTAATACTTTACATTTAAATTAAAAAAATAATAACTAGCTGGCTAAAATGAATATTGCAAAATATGACACTAATGTTTTTAGTAAATATTTTAATAAATAAAATCAAAATCAAGCAAATCATAAAAACAGAAAATATTCATGCAAAAATATATTGTGAAATTATTATTAATTAATTAATATATTACTTTATATTGGTAAATTGGATAACAACCTCTCGGTATTTTGACCATGATTATTTTTTATAATTTCCTTATGCCACTTCTCTCATCTGAACATGTGGAATCAAAAGCCATTTGATTGGCTCGAATCCGACGATCCATTTCCCTCAAATGGAAATCTCCCCCCCCCCCCAAATTTTATTTCTTTTTTTAATTCAATTGTTTACCAAATAAATGAAAAGTGTTATTCTTTCAAATATTTGATATTATAAAAAAAAATTCACAAAAGCTTTTTTTTATAGTTTTAAAAATAATTACTTGAAAAATCAATGTTTAATTAATTTTATTATTGTTTTTCATTAAGAGACATAAAAAAAAGAAATGTGAATGTGTGTGATGTTATCTATAAGATTGAGAAAATGGGATTGTGGATCAAAAGTAAAAACATTTAAATTATGTATAGAGTTAAAAAGAAAAGGCAAAAGTTCTTATATATATGTATATATACAAATATATATAAAAATATATATTTTAATGAGTTTTAATATTTTTTTGTCTCTTAAATAATGAAAAGAAAAATTTTAAATTATATTTTTTTATGTTTATTTAAGGTATAAAATAAAATAAAAAATAAATAAGAAAAAAATACTTTACTTTTCTTTTCAAATGCAAATGAGTACTAATTATTTTTAGATTCAATTTCCATATAAGGGAAGCAAACTGCAGTAGAAAAATGTCAAGGAAAAGAGTCCATGCTCAAGTGCCGTTGGTTACTAAAGAATCTTTATTTTTTTTTTTTTCAATTTGAGTGGGCGTTCGATGCTTTCAGATTTGCTTACTTGCATCAAGTTCAAGCCAATTAGTCACAGCTATTCTTCAAATTTTTTCTTATTTGAATATCATTCATCACCAACCTATAGAAATCTTAGATGCCAAATGAAATAAATTTGATTTATATAAAAATAAATAAATGAACATATAACCTTTTAGAAAGTATTATTAGATGATAAAATATTATATATATATATAAATTATAAAATAATTATTCAAATAATATCATTTGGATATGTTTTATCAATCTAAAATATAAATTTATAATAAAAACATTACGTTATTATTATAAATTATTAATATATAAATATTATCGTAAAATTATTCATTTTTAAAAAAAATATTGTATAGAAACAAAAATATACATTTTACTTGAAATATTTAATGTGTCATTAGACTTGAAGTGATATTTTTTTAAGTTTATCGATTTGCACTATAAAAAATGTATTATTATAGTTGCATAAAAGAGTCGATACAAGTATAGCTCTCCAACTTCTAGGTCAAGAAATATTTTTTAAAAAATAATTATTAAAGAGAAGAGATCAACAACTCAAAGTTTTGCACTTTTGTTATTTGTAAAAATCGATGGTAGAGAAATACAATCAGCACATAAAAATATTTATCTATAGGTAATAAAGTTATCTTAGCAAATATTTGGAAATAATTTTATTAATTTGCTTATCATTTAATATATCACACTATAAGTATTTTATTTTCTTCTTATCTTTTAGGTCAAGTTCCTCAATGTTTTGTTTATGGGATAATTCTTATTTATTCGATTTCATATATCTATTCTTATATATATGGTCCATAAAAAATTTATATCTACCAAAAAAAATTAATCAGCCTTTTCTGAATATTTGAAATTGTTAACTTAAGATAATTGTCGTCAAAAGATGATAATTTTATTTTTTAAAAAGGAATTTTAATTGAAAATGATTATAATATTAATAAGTATTAATTATATCTTTTTATATCATTGAACAATAAAGCTGCTGTTAACTTCAGCATCTAAATTTAATTAACTACTACCAATTCAAACCATACCATTCTTATCTTATATCGACTCATATATTGTTCCCTTTCCTAGTTTTCGACGAAACCACTGGCCTTTTGCCAATTAAATAATTTCAGATTATTGATTCGATTATTTGAAATTATTTTGGAAAGAATCGAATATAATATTATATTAACACTTCCTATTTATTGGAACATATTTTTATCAAGAAAACTAATATATCTTGATTAATATAATATATTAATCGAATATTAAGAAAAACAAATTTTTTTATTAATATTAATAAACATCTCTAAAGAAGGATATGCATTTCAAGTTACTTTCCGGCTTTTAATATATTTATATTTTTTTTTTCAAATTATGAAAGTTAAGATCTTAAGATGGAAATGTTGAAAGGTGAGGAAATGACTATTAATAAATGACCTGCTTTTAAAGAGTGATAGTGTTTTTTGTAATTCGAATAGAAAATTTATTTATTGGGGGTTATTTAAATTAATCAATATAAAATTACATATAAAAAAAATTATAATATATACCTATATAATAATTTTTTTTCAATTTATGATTAATTTTAATATATTACTTTTTTAAAGAATAGGTTATTCTTATTAACATTCAAGTTTTGTAATTTATTTATTTTTTGTTTTAATTTAGTATTAAATTTCAAATAAAATTTTTCAATCTATATTAATTTAGAATAAAATAAGTAATTCATATAGTGTCTTTTGGATCATGGATTTAAAAATTTATAATATCACTGATTCATTTTAGATCAAAAAGTAATATTTTTTTGGGTCATAATCTCTCAATATATACAAGATATACTAAAAATGAAGGAAGGCCAGCTAAGGGCTGTAAATTAAAAACAATCCCCGCGACAGATGATATGTCGAAAGGCGATACCTTTCGCGGAGGAATGGGTTAGAAATTAGGAAGAAGGAGTAGGTGTTTTAGTCGGTAGATCGTTTTGGAACGGAGCCCGACACTCTGTGCGTAAAGGCATTTCACCTATTATAAAAAAAAAAAAAAAAAAAAAAAATATTTTTTTGAATTTAAAAGAAACAAAAGAAAACTAGACAAATAGGTTTTTTTGAAGAATATATTTACAAATATGACATACATATTTAATTAGAATAATGCCGTTGAATTCATATAATATTTATTTTTATATATTTATTAGATATATTTACTTAAATAAATGAGTATGTTTGTTTAAAAATATTTATTTTAATTTTGAAATGAAAATCTTTTTGTCTAAATCTCTAAATCATTATGTAATAGCAATTATTATTTTCAAAATTAATTTTGTATTTAATTACTTGTTTTCTTTAGTATTTGAAATTTTAATTAAAGTGATCTGCTTAAACCTTAAACTATTGAAATAATTCAAATGTTGACATTTTTGAAGTTTAGTAGGTATCTACTTATTACCTTTCATTAAAATAATGACATTTATTTTAATAAAATAGTAAAATTTACATTACATTATTCTATTATATTTCATCATATTATAGAATAAGCTACCTATTAGCATATTTCTATAGAATTTTCTTAATAGAGACACTCTTAAAAAGTTATTTTTTAAACATGGTTAGGTTGTACATAATTATTATTAAATTTTTCAAATTAGATTTAATTTTATGATAAATATTAGTAATTATTTATTAAATAGATAAACATAATATCTATTCTTGTTATAAAAAAACCTAAAGACTAATTTTTTTTTTAATAATTTCGTTAAATTAAATATAAGAACTCATAAGGTATAATTTAATTCAAGAATAATTGAAACAATCTTAAAAATGAATAATAAATGGTAAATAATAGTAAAAAATTAAATAAAGGGATTTGAATTCATACATATATTTATTTTTTTATTTTTTTGTATTTTTTTTTTAAGAAAGAAAAAGTTAAGTATCCAATATTAAATGAAAACTATGTAAATTGTGAGAAAAATGAAAAGGAAAACCAGGGTCAAAGCACTTAATTTTATTTTTTTCATATTAAGTATAATTGTAGGTGTACACATGAATTGGAAAGGTAAACATGCATTGAGTAGAAAAAATATATTCAAATTAGTCACATCCAAATACAGCATCAAGTGATAATACCATTAAGAAACAATTCAATTTTCATTCTCATTTATAATAGATTGACATATCATATATAAAATAAGATTTGTTGAAAATTAACTTTAATTAGAAAGTAATTAAAATAGTTCTAAATCCGAAATTTTCGTTAGGAATTTTTTTTAAAAAAGGAATGTTATTGTGTAGAGATAAATAATGATTTTGCTTTGATCATTCACACTAGAAATGATTTCCAATTAGAAAATTCCATTAAAAATAAATTCGTTTTAAATAAAATTTTTAAATTTAGACTAAAAGAGTAAATTAGAAAAAAATTTATTATAAAATATTTATAGTTTGTTAGAATAATAGTAAACTAAAATATTGATTGATTCAACACCTCTCGTTTGTAACTTTATTTTTTATTATTCTTAATGAATAAATAGAAAAATAATTTAAATATTTTCAATTTTTTACAAACTATTATATATATGTAAAAAGTTCTAACCACCAATAAATTGATTTTTGGTCTCCTGTCCTATATTATTAATTAATTATGAAATAATATATATTATAATTGTACTATATATACATCACAATTTAGTTACAATCGATTTTAAATTCAATTTTTTGACATGTGTAAAATAAATAATTTCTACCTGTAATTATAGAGAAGAAAAAAGAAATGAAAAGAGGTGTGAGAGTGGGAATGGAGTTAAAAATTGTGAATTATTAGCAGTAGGAAAAAATTCAAAAACCGTCATGGTTAATATATTACAATGTACTTTAAATTTAAATTTTTTTTTTACTAAAATTTATAAAATTTGTTCTAATTATCAATATAAGACATTTCTTTTTTTTAAAAATAAATAATTATTATTATATTATCATTATATTCCTAATTTATTGAATATTCAGCATTTCAATCTGAATTTTTTTTATTAAAACTAGTAAAAAAATAAATTAAAAAACATTTTATTTTTCCAGATTCCTCGGGAGTAATTTAACCAGGACATAACAATAATCTAATGATTCAATAATAAATGGTTATAACATAGTTGTAAAGTGCAGGTAGGTAATTAAGTAAATATTTTATATGTCTATAAAAAAAACTTTTAATCAAGTTAACTAAACAGGTGCTTTCATTTCAAATAGCAATATTTATTTTAAAAAATCAATACTTTAAATAAAGGCGTGTCATCAAAAATATCATTCGATAATTTTACTGATGATAAAATTTTCATTTAAATTCAAAGAATACAAAATTAAAATGAAAATTGCGCAATTTTTAATTTTTTTTCTATAAATCATTTATTATAATAAGAAAACTGACAATGATAAATGATGATTGTTAAAAATAATTCCTTTATTCTGATCAATAATTTTTCTTTAAATAGGTATAAGAGAACAACAATATATCCTAGATATAATATAAAAAAATGATATAAAGAATTCATGCATTATATTTTTAATAAATAAAAAAAAATATAAAAATTTATAAATAGTATATATATTTTATCGTGAAGTCCTGAATATATATTTATTTATATATTTATATTTATAAAAAAACATAGGTTGGCAACCACATATTAAGACAACACGCTATAATCAATTCAAATTCGTTTCATCCCTCATTTTAATGACTGAAAAGAAAACATGTCAAGCTAATATTTATAAATGTATTTAAAGTTGCTATTTATAATTAAGTATATTTTTCTCTTTTTTCATAATTTAGTTTAAGTTTTTTTTTTATTAATATTTATCATGTGAAAGTTATTAAACTGATTCTTATAGTCGTATACATACTCCAAGAAATATATGATTTTATATTTATATATATATATATAATTAATTTTATATTTATATATTTTATATTCTGAAAAAAAGATATTAAAAATACCTAGTGATTATTAAACAAAATCATTTTTTATAATAATTTCTCTATTTTTTTTTTAATGTTATTTTCATAATTTTATAATTATTAATTATAATAAATGTTTTTAATTAATAATTAATATAATACTATTTTTTATTTTAATTCTATCATTAAAATTTAAAAATAAAAAAGTAAATTTGATTACATTTTCAAAATAACTTGTTTTTGAGGTCATGTTGTCTTTAAAAGGCTCTAAAGAAATCTTTAATTGATTGAAAATAAAAGAAAAAAAAAGTGGAGCTCGTTTTTCTTAAGACCGACAACAAACCATCCCATGTTTCAAATGGCTATGCTTAGAAAACGTGGAAACGAATAGGGTGTGGCTTGAAGAGAGGAGAGAGATAGGGTGGGCGCTTGGTATTGATTCGAGTAGCTCCTGAAAGTGTGCCGCCCGCTACACACAGCCTAAGCCACCCCTGAAATACGCTCAAGCGCACCCCTTCTAGCGCCCCTCCAAGCAGTCTCTTCTTCCTAGTTCCTAGATAGATATTGTGCAAAAAAAATAATTCATTCTTACATACATATCCTATGCAAATTTTTATACAAACAAATTTTCAGAAGTATTTACATATAATTAAATAACAATAAAACTATTCGATAACTTATCCAACTTGTCAGCATATCTGCCCCTTTTTTTTAAATAATAAATAACTCATGTTACAGTTCAATTTTCTCAACGTTTTCCTATCTAAATCCTTATAAAAGTATCATTTTCTTATTCACATGAATAAGAGATTAGATTTAAATGAAAAAATCTCTCAAGCAGATATTTATTAAATTTTATTTTGATTAATTGTTTTTTTTATTATACTAAATAATTTAGATGAAAAAATTAAGATATTTCTATTTTTAATAATCATAAATATATATCAACCAAAAAATATTGTTATTTAAAAATATAATATATTTATCTTTATTTTTTTTTTTTCAAAATATATTATAAGACGGAATAAAACAAATTTAAAGCCCGGTTAAGATTACATTATATCCGCTTATTTTTACTATTATAATTATTATTATATAAAGTAGTAATTCATTATAATTAGTAAAAGGAAGAAAGATTATTTGGACATCAAATCCTTTTATTTTTTTTTTTGCTAATTCATATAGAAATAAAGTAGCTTAATGTATTGTGAATAATATTAAGTAATTATTATGTATTTAATGCATTAATTTAAACTAGATTACTGCATTTAGAAACGGTGCAAGTGGAATGGAGAAAAAATATAAAACCGGCTGTTTATAACACATAATTTGCCCTCCACTCCAGCTCCAATGACTCTCATTTATATGAATTGAATTTAATATTTAATCAATGTTAATCATTTCCATATTATTTTACATAACATTTATTTGCATTGAATTTCAATATATTATATATGCATTTAATTAAAAAATATATTACTTGTGATTGTAAATAATAAATTGATTTTTATATATTAAAAATATATAATATAACATAACTTGAAATTAATAAACATGTAGTTAGCTGTATATTTAACTACTCAAGTATTAAATAAAATATACTTAAAAAATATTACATTTAAATAAGATTTAATGTAACAATTTTTAAAAATAAATTAATTATATTTTTTTATAATAAATGTGATTGACAAAAATTTTAAGATGAATAAAAAAAAAATTATTAAAAATAATATAAAAATATTTAGAGATAATATGTTAATTGTATTATTTGTCAATTATACTATAACTTTTGTTTTCAATTGGTCTTGTTAAATTTCCTTTTATTTATTTCTTTTCAACATGCATATTAATTGAAAGAATTGATGATTATCAATTAAAATAAATATTAATATTGATTACTATAATTAAAATTAAAAATAAAAGAAATGCTTTGGAAAATTCAATTATAATCAAATTATCTAGAAATGGATAGTTAAATATAATAATTTAAAAAATATCCATTTATCTAATCTTAGAGGAATTTAAAGGTGAAAATTGACTTGTTAAAGAAGTATAAATCGAAACTAATGATAAAATGAACAATTCCTTTTAAATGTTCGTACTTAAAATTGTTAATTTATTCAGTCTTCAATTTTGTAAAAGTAAACAAATAATAAATATTAATATAATGTCATTCACAACTACAGAAGTTATTGTAATTGTTCTGTTAAATACTTTTTAATTGATACTCACTACTAATTCAAATGAAGTCTTTGAAGCTCAAGAACAGAATAATAAATCTTTAGATTCTAAAAAAAATTTAATGTTTATATATATTGATTGTTAATTACGAATTAAATATTGCTCCTCGTTCCCTCTCTTTTTACTATCTCGCCAGATTCATTCTTTAGAAATATCTATAATCTACCATACATTCATAAACGATATTATATTATATGCTTTTGATTTAATTCTTGAAAACAAATTTCAATTATATGATAAATTCTATTACTTTGAGTATAATTAACCAAAGTAGACTTCTATAAAGGGTTGCGAATTACTCCCAACTACTTCTAAACTCTAAATCAGATACAATCGGACCCTATTGATGCTGAAAAGACCTACTCATTGGTGATAATTTAGAAAGACTGAAGATCAAATTTCAAATTTACTGACAATGAGTGATAACACTAAACTTTTAATGAAAATTGAAAGTGATTGTTTAGATAGAATAGGATGAAAGGCTGAAAGTGACAAAAGAGCATGGAAATGATGATTTCTGTAATAAGAAGAGAGATCTACTATTCATATTTGAATTACATAATAAGAATTAATATATGTATAAACTAAAATTAATAATATCATGCCTATATTAAAATGTTTTTTTTTATATTTAATTTAAATTAATAAATTTAAAAAATAATTTTATAAATTTTATGCTAGTCGGAAATATATATAATATACAAATAAGAACAAGTTGAGATTTTATTTTATTAAAAATCATTTTTGGATAAAACAATTATTTTTACCGACCGACGATAGTAAGGGAGGTATTGTTTTCACACCAAATTTCACATGTGGAGATTTTTACATATCTCCACGAATCATGCATTTTCTAAACAGAAAAAAGTATTTTTAGCATGATGTCTGTCCGTCTGTCCGTCCGTCCGTATAGATGTGTACAGCCTTAACGGCTCAACCGATTTTGATGAAATTTGGTATATTTACTTAATGCATCAGTGGGATGAATTGATCAACTTTTGGTGCAATTCCGGAAACCGGAAGTGGTAGTATTAGCGATCGACGATAGGAAGGAAAGGGTTATTTTCACACCAAAGGAGATTTTTTTATATATCACCACGAATCATGCACTTTGTATTGGTTTTATCCTCGAGAAAAATCATATTTATCAGTTTTTTCTTGATTTAAAATTATATGACGTCATCCAGCCATTCATGACGTCACAGCCTGGTCTTGCATATATATTATAAATAAAATAAAATTAAAAATGTTTATATTTATTATTTATGTATCCATATCTGTTTTTTATTACATTAATAGATATATTAACCCTTTGCACTCGTACGTCGCCAACTAGGCGACATTATATTTTTACCGTTGCACTCGTACGTCGCCAACTAGGCGACATTATATGTTTTACCGTTGCACTCGTATGTCGCCAAATAGGCGACATTATATGTTTTACTGTTTTCTTTACATCTTCTTATGGATAACGTCACAGCTAGGGAGGACGAACATTTGGAATAAAAGTTGTCGCTTATCTGACCTCCCTTCCTCCCCTAGAAATTCCCATTCCCACTAAAAATGTTTATAATATTTTTATTTATTAAATCAAACTAAATATTATTTTTTATTTCAATATTTTTAATGTTAATACAATAATTTTTATTTTATAATCTATAAAATAATTTAATTATTTTAAAAAACGGCGGCCTTCATTGGCGAAGGCGCTCGGAGCAGCTAGTAAATAAATAATTTAAATAATATATATTTTAATTTTAATTTAAATAATATATATCTTTTAGAAATTTTCACTATTTCATTACTTTTGTAGAGAACGTCACGCGGTAAATACTCAAGTGTATGTCTAATTTATATTTGTGTTATAATTTGAAATTTTTTACAATTTAAAAATGCCCAAACGACATTTACAAAAAGAAATTATAAATGAATTGGAAAGTAGTGATGACGAATTTTATTTGGACTCGTATGGCCATGAAGAAATAAATTCCTCTAGTAATAGTGACAGGGAAAGTTTTGAAGAAGAAGAGGAAATTGATATTAGCACAGATAGTGATATCGTAGTTGATAAAAAAAGAAGAACAGTGCCTTTACCAACGAGTTCAAGCAACAGTGAAGTAGAGTATACCACTAAAAGGACAGACAACTATGGGCCATGGGTGGACGTCACTCTTCAAGACAATGTGCCATATAGGATCGATTTTACTTCCGGCCATAAAACTGAAGGCCCAAAAATCCCAGATAACTGCACAAAACCTACAGATTTTTTTAAACTTTTTTTTTTCTGATGAACTTATCGAAAAAATATTAGAAGAGACAAATAATTATGCTCGAAATAAAATAGAAAAAAAAAATCTGTCCAAACGGTCTACGTGGCATACGTGGGTTGATGTTACCGTAGAAGAAATTACAGCATTTATTGGAGTTATCCTAAATATGGGCACAATTACTGTTAGTAATCTGCAAGAATATTGGTCCCAAAATTTCAACTCAAAAATTCCTTTCTTTGGTAGTATATTTAGAAGAGAAAGATTTATGCAAATATTTTGGATGCTTCACTTATATAAGAATAATCCAAATAACCAAAGTCTTAGAGCCCGAACACATAAAGTTAGCCATTATTTAGAATTTTTAAATAAAAAATTCAAAAAACATTTTGTTCCGTCAAGAGAAATCTCAGTTGATGAGTCAGTGGTGGGATTCAAAGGGAAAATATGTTTTCTGACATATAATCCAAATAAACCTACCAAGTGAGGAATAAGAATATATGTACTCGCAGATGCCAATACAGGGTATGTATATTCAATTTTACCCTATTATGGAAGCTTGTCTTCAGAAGATTTACCACGACCTGATCTTCTCATAAGTACAAGATAGCAATCCTGGTAGTAAAGGATACCATATTTATACGGATAGGTACTACACAAGCTTACCACTTGCACAAGAACTGCTAAAGCTAAATATATATACAACAGGAACTATACAAAATAATAGAAAGTTTATACCATATTCAATAATAAAACCAAAGTTTTCTCAAAACAATACATTTGCCTGCAGATCAGAAAATTTGCTATTGTTGGTAAGGAAAGATAAACGTGTCGTCACTATACTTAGCAGCTGGGACGTTTCAGGTACTCAACCAATAACTAGAAGAGTACGTGGAGGTAATATCCAAGTTATAGATAAGCCAATTGTAATTGTTAATTACAATAAATATATGGGAGGCGTAGATCGAGCCGACTCATATTCAGCGTCATATTGTTTTATGAGAAAATCATTGAAATGGTGGCGGAAATTATTTTTTTGGGGACTTGAATTATGTAGTGTGAATGCATATTTACTATATAAAATAACTCAAAATCGCCAAAATAAACGACCAATGACGCATTTAAAGTTTGTTCGAGAAATAGTAGATGGACTGACAGCAAACTACCGAAAGGGATCAAAAATTTCAGGTAGACCATCAACGTCAGACAAGGAAGAACGACTAAACGGCAAATTGCATATTTTTCGTAAAAATGAAGTAAAGAAAAAGGACTGTTTAGTATGTTCTGACCGAAAAGTCAAAGGAGGAAGACATGAAACAAGATATATCTGCAATACATGTACTCTAAAACCAGGATTACATATTGGGGAATGTTTTGAACTATATCATACAATGCAAAACTATAAAATGTAATTTTTTTATACATAACTTGTATCAATTTTACTATTTAAGATTCTTTTATTTTTCATATCATTAAGGCTAGTAATAAAAAACATAATGTGTGTGTGTGTGTGTGAATCCTCATAATTTTATGTAGTACAGCATTATTTTAGCTTTTCATGTGTATCCTATGTGTTTCTTCCAATTTAGAAGTAAGTTTTATTTTTTTTTTAATTTTGAAAAATCATAATGTATATACATATATTAACAGTTATATAGATTTTCATTTTTCAAAGGAGTGTAAGATGATTAAATATGTTTATTTTCATAATTTTTTCTACTAAACCGAAAAGTTAAATTGTAATATGTTCGCATGAAAATATTTTCCTTTTGATCGAATATGAAAAAAAATTCCGAGTTGAGAGTAGTAGCCTTATCGAAAAAATTCCGAGTTGATTGTTAGTCTTATCGAATATATATACGAGTGCAAAGGGTTAAAATTATTTGAAATTGTTTCTGTAGCTGGAAATTAATTTATTTCAAACAGTCGGTCGGTTCGGACCTGGCCACAGGTCAACTTATTATAATATAATAAAAGAATTGATAAATATAATTTAGTTAGTATATTTAATTTATTTAATTATTTAATTTTTTAGTAAATTTAACGAATAAAATATTTTTATAGATACATTCAAAATAAATTCAAACATTATTTTAAGGATTTAAATTTGTTAATGTTCTATTTAAAAAAAAAGGTTAGAATAAATATTTGACTAGAAACTAAGTTGCAAAGTAGACAAAGGATCAAGCAAGTAGTGCAATTAAGAGGGCAGGAGCATGAAGCGTGGATCCCCAACATAATGAACTCGTGAAACGGAAGTGACCAAGAGGAAGAACATGTGCCTTAAGAGAAAATTTTCCAAGTAGAAAAATAAATAAATACTCTTGGGATATTATCGTGATTGATCGGTGATTTAAATTTATCATATAACTTATAATATTAATCTGAACTTGATTCTTTCTTTTGCAAACATGCATGAGCAAATACGTATCATTGCGTTTTCATGGATTTAGAAAAAAAAGTATAGTCATTGAAAAAAAAATGAGAAAACATAATAAACGAAGATCAGAATATAGAAAATATAAAAAAATATTTATTATTAGATATACACTAATAATATTAGATTGGAAAAGGAAATTCGTTCCAATATAATTGATGTCATCCAATGATATTGTTCATTTTTTTTTTTTTGGTCAATTTAATTAAAAGAATTGGATATTAAATCATGGATAACGATACATAACTTTTAATAATATTTTTTTTTCTCGAAATAAGGATTTTTATATGCTTTATCATCTTATGTCAGTTTTTGTCACAGTTCAGAGATTAATGATAAATAATTACTTGTTTGATGATTATTCGGTTAAAAATGGATTGTTCATTTATAAAATATATTCTAGTTGCAGAGACTATTAATTAACCAAAAAAAAATAAATAAATTGTAATAGCATATGAATTTAAAAGCTAATGGGGACATTGATATATGTTTATCAATTTAGAAAAAAATCCATATTAAACCGAATCTATTGATTTAATATTTAAAATCGGAGATTTTCATATATTCCAACCATAGACCTAATTCAAATTCATTTATGAATTTTCGTTTAAACGAGATAGTAAAAATATCAGTTAATTTATTTATTTATTTATAATATATTTTATTAATCATTGTAATTTTTTTTTTATTATTATTAACTAATTGTAAGATAAATTTTAAAAAATTTTTTGAATCAATAAAAGAAAATTGAAAAAAGTTTTATTCTATTATAAATTCCAACTAAAACAAATTAAAAATTAAAAATAGAAAAAAATTGTATTTAACTAATTAAATTCAATTAATTTGATTTGATATTGCTAAAATGCAAATAAATAAAATCTAAAAGTAATATAACATAAAAACGTTACTCAAAGGCAAACTGTCAAAAAGCAAACTATTTAATTAGGTTTATAGAATACAATCAGGAATTAGTTTGATAAAAGTATTTTTATTGTCAATGTAATGAATATAATATTGAATCAATATGGTCAGTCAATGTCACTCTTATAATTAATAAGACTTAATCTTCTAACCATTTTTTTTCAAACATATATGAAAAAATCTCATTCATATATTTATATGTTTTTAAGATAATTATTAAAGTTAAGTAAGAAGAACAATATTTATTATATCACAGTATTTTACAATTACAATAAAACGCAACGGAACGTAGAAAAATTGTTCCAAAATAATTAATATAAATCAAATAATATGAAAATAATAAAATAAAAAAATGTTCAGAATTTGAAATATACAAAAGAATGCGGTTATTGATTATGAGGGTTGAAACACAGAGAGAGTATACCCAGCCATGAATCATTGAATGTTTAGTGATTCAGTGATTATTATCTTTAAAAATGAAACTTTACTGAAAGATAACTAAATTTTTAGAACTTTATCAAATTTATTAGGTATTTACTAGATAGTATAAAAAGACAATGTAATCCGTTAATCGATTTTCCGAACAGTGCAGAGAGATATAGGGTCTTATAAACTTAAATCTCCATCTCATTAAAAATATAATATATAATATAAGTATATAAAAGTAATTTTAATAAATCACTAAAAATTTACCACTCAAATTCATAAATTATTAAACGATTGAAAAATTTAATTTATTTACTTCTAAACTGCCAAATTTCTATAAAATTTAAACTGTTTAAAATTTTTATGTATTTGGTTGGTAATTATACCATTTATTTTAATTTAATAATTTTTAAAAAAAATGTATTTTTTAAGTTAAAAATTATTAGACTTCCATGATTCAAAAAAAAAATTGCTACGCTTTTCTGATTCAGTTGATTATTAAAAAGAATTAGGGAAACATAAAAAATAATGTTATAATTAAATTTTTTTTTATGTTTATGCAGAAAAAAATTGTATTAATATAATAAGATTTAGCACAATATCATTCTGAATTATGATGGAATAACTATATACTAAATTTGATTTCAATAGAATAAAAGAAATAGTACTCAGCTTATATATATTTATTTTATATATATAGGTATCTTCAAAAATACTAAATATTAATTATTCTAATTAGTCGTTTTTGAAATGACCTTAATATAATACTTTCTTTACTAATCATTTACAAGATGATTACTTTTATTATGGATTAATTAAGTTTTTTTTTAAAAAAAAGGAGAGAGAGAATTTTACCTATATATATTGACATAGGCATATTAAATGGGACCCAGATCAAAATTAAATCGCTTTCATCGATAGAAGAAAAATCTCCTTCGAGGAGAAATTATTTTTATAGCAGACCTAATTCTGTAAGAATCGTTATTAATGTATGGAGTTTCTATTTTAAACAGTTTCTATTCTATTATTTTTAATTTGATATATTTATATATTTTTTATAGAGGACATTTTAAAATAAATAAATGGGCTATTCTCTAGAGTAGCAGCAATCATTCTTCATTTGTATTACAATAGGTAGATAGATGATGAAAGGGAAAAATATATCCTCATTGAATCATTATGTTTCAGCATCATTTTTATTAGCAATCATTTTAAACTATTCAAATATTTAAAGTTGAACAAATATGATTAAGTTTATCCTAATAGTAAATATTTAAGTATAATTTTAAATGTATATTTATAATAATTTATTGTTAAAGTTAATATATTTTTAAAAAAAATTTAATTATACCCACAAACAGTATATATTCAGATAATTTTATTAAAAGTATCAAAATATAATATTATTTTTCTATATAATTTGTTATTTTATTTTTATAATATCATATATATAATATTTTCAAATAGAACATGTATAATATACATATATTAGAATGGATGATGTAATGTTCTAATCATTAATAAAATTAACTTATTTATTTTTACTAAAGAAATTTTTTAAATAATACCACATATTTATTTATTAATTTGTTTAATTAAAAAACATAAAAAAAAATACCTGACGTTTCGATTACTCTTCCTGCAATCATTATCAGACAATTGTACTTTCTCAATTTCCAGAGGCGACTGACCAAACCGTCAGAAAGAGCAAACAAAATTCTTGTAAAATGTTTTTTTTAATAAAATTGCATCATATAAATATGTGGTATTATTTACAAAATTAATTTAGTAATAAACATAACCTCCAGAGTTTTAATTATTTAATATGTACTAATTATTATTTTTTATTATGACAAATTAACTAATCATTTGTTATCACCTAATTAGAAAACAAATGAGTTTAAAGACATTTAAAGTGTAAAGATTGTTTATTTCTGTGTCAGATATTTGAAACACTTCCAAAAAAATATTTTGGAGAATGTTGGACTATTCCCAAAGAAATCCTATATATATATATATATATATATATAAACACTTGTTTGTAAATTCTATTACAAGAAAACAAGTGTCTTTCTCTTAAAGCATAAGTGATCAGAACGTAAAAAAAAGCTTTGTTGAAAATGAATATTTTTAAAATTAATTTAAACTATTAATAAATATTATAGGATTTTTTCTAGTAATTAATTTAAATATTAAAAATATATTCAAATTGTTTTAAAGAGTAATTTTAGAATACCTTTATTTCTTTACTATTTTTTTTTTTTTTGAAAATGTAAATAAGCATCCTCTCATTTGTATTTTGTTTGGCATTTTCAAACATGTTTAAATGAGTTAGGAATAAACGATAAATAAAATACAATTCAGTTTGAATAAATTTAGTGAATAAATATAGGATAAAATATTGATAAGAAATTCAATTGTATTTATTTATTTTAATCCATGATTATATTCAAAGGTATATTAGTAATAAAACATAATTCTCTTTTTTGTCTATTAACTATTGTGATTATTTAATAACTTTTTTTTTATCTTTTCATTTCTTTTAAACACAAATAAAAGAATTTAATATAAAGATGTTACCTCTTAAATGAAAATTCCAACAATCAAAATATTCAAATAAAATATAGAAATTAAAAAAAAAAATTGTAAATAGAAAGGAATATATGTAATTCCAATTACTGAAAAATGAAAAAAATACAAAATCCAGTTTTTAAATTGTGATCAATGGATTTGCTAGGTTTTTAATTCCTGAACATCGAGGGATATAATTTGAATTGACTGAGGATACACATTGTCCAATAGACTGGACGTGACCACCAAGGGCTCACAAGGGGATTTTGGGGAATTACTCGTAACATTATACATAAATAGATTATGCATAGATACTAACCATAATTGCAAAAATGTTATGATAAAATTCTTGATATGTTTATTTACAAACACTGAATATTATTTTGTTAATCTAAGGCTGGGGTGGCCAACCCGTGGCCCGCGGGCCGCATGCGGCCCTCCATAAACATTTTTGCGGCCCGCGAGATTCATCACACTTCCTTGTTTCTTTTTTTATTTTTAGTATTATATATTTTTTACAATGTGCATTCAGTATCATTATTATTATATTATATATGTTTATATGTAAAAATAATAGTAAACATAATAAAAATTCATTATTTTTCAATTTGTCACACCAAACAATATTTATAATGGGTCTAAATCTAATATGGGTATGTATAATTTTATATGCGGCCCGCGAAGTTATGATGCATTTCCAAAGTGGCCCGCAAGATCATTTGGGTTGGCCACCTCTGATCTAAGGAAAAAGCGAGTTGGGAGCTGTGGGGAGGGGGGGAGTCAAGTTTAATTTTAATTTTCACATACGTAGAAAATACAATCCAAATTATAATTTATTAATTCACTTTTGTTTAATTATAAGTATAAAACAATTATTTAATATAAGTAATAATATACTCTTATTAGATACTAGATAAGATCCAAAGATGTAATGACAAGAATAACAATTTGATTATTTAATAAATAATTGAAATGATAAATGAGGATGTCATTATTACTAATAAAATTAAATAATTAATTATATTTTCTTTATAACTAAATATCTACTCTTTTAAAACAATTATTTGTAATAGAAAATTTTATTGGAAATTAATTTCTATCTTATAAATATAGAAATTATTTTAATAATTTAATTAAAAATGAGTTTTTATAAATAATTTTAAATAGATAATAGATAAATAGATAATAGATAATAGATAATAGTAATAATAATAAAAATTATTTGCAATTGAGAGTCAAAATTGAATCATTTTATTTTATTAAATATACATTTGAATTTTAAATTTTGAAAAATAAATAAAAATCTTGAATAATATTTTTGAAAGTATATTAAATAAAATATTACTTTCTTTTTTATTGCAAATATTAATAAAAAATGATGTTTTTTTTATTTTAGACACATATATGTATATTCAATTGAAATAATAAAATTATAATTACATTATATTATATTATAATTATATATTAATAATCAATTGATTTGAATTTGGAATAATTAAGTAATTGATCTCATAAAAGAAAGAAATCTACTTCTAATGAAAGATCAGATAAATGATGAAACACAAGTTATTTTGCATCTAGTGTGTGTCTGGAGGCCACATCTTGCAGCGCCCTACCTACTTTACCTATGTCCGACTTCTTACTATAATTCCTTTCACTTTGTTCTCTTATAAATAATTTGCCATATGGAAAGGAAACTTTGTGTGGATCTTTTTTAAGAATATCTATCAATTGATATAAAAGGCTATGAGTTTTTTCATTTATCTACAATTAAAAATGAAATATATTAATTAAATTGGTCTAATAATAATATTTTTAATTATATTTTATAATTGTGTGTCTTAAATTTTCTAATAAGTTACTAATAAATTAATACATTTATATTTATAATTATCATTATATTATATTAAAATTAATAAATTTAAAATATTTAATAGATTAAATAAGTTATTTTATACTTTTCTTTTTTTAATGAAAAAAAAGGACGATTTTCATTAAACCAATATTGTTTATTGTTATTCTATTGTATATTACGTCCTTGATAAAAAGATATCACCTAATTCCAGAATTAAAGAGAGGCGCAATATTATATTAAGTACCTGGTTCACCGAGCCACCGCTTGGTTATTAAAAGAATTTATTCCTTATTATCGGGTTTGGCTGATAATATTAATACATGGTTCACCGAGCCACCGTGCAAACAACATACATCCCTTAAACATACATATTAATGCACTGAAAGAGAAAAGTATGGCCTGTGGATATATATATATTTCGTAATTTCTTTAATTATATTTATAATATATAAGGAAGCGCTGTCTGACGTAGTTGCTGGCGTCATTTAAATTTCCTATTTTAAATTAAGCAAAAACTAATAAAGATGATTTTTTACGAGACTGAAATCAATACAGATCGATTTTTCTTTATAAAAATTATCTATGGTGTGAATTTCAAAAAAATCCTTCGAGCTGTTTAATATTTCAAAAATACAAATATATATATATATACAAATATGTACAATTTTTGCTAGTTTAATAAGATAAGATATAATAATAGAATAGTGTAATAATAGAATTCAAGATTATTCATTTAAAATTTTATAGATAATTGAAAGAAAGAGAGTAACAATATATATATGTATATATTAATTTATTTATAAAATTAAATTAAATAATAAGAGAAAATTTAGCTTCTTAAGACTAAATTATCTATAGATGTAATATTTCATGTTATCTATATTTAATAATAATCATAAGATTTCAAATGTTCTGGTTGTATGAAGATATGTACAACGTAAGCAAGTACAAAGGCACTTTGGAATGTCGTATTTTATTTATTTGCCGACGAGATGAGACCTGAGAAGCGTCAAGACTAGAATTGTAATCGTGGCCAGTCGGGTCAATGGCTACAATCAATGAACACCATATATACCATAAGAGTACGAGTATGAGAGTGAAATATATTTTCTTTAGAATTTTTTATTAATAAATCAATGGTACACCTACAATTGAACCATTTTTATGGAGTTAAAAGAATAAATCCGTAGAGTTTGAAAATATATTTTATTCCTGTTGTAAAATTGTTTTCAATGTAATAAAGAATAATTAAAGGAGGAAGTGATGATATTAAAAAATTGATTTCGCACATATATACATACCATATATATATATATATATATTCTTGTGAATAAAATTTATTTATTGATAACTGTAGAATCTCTGCAGAATGATATAATAAATGAATATAATTATACAAATAAAAATAAAAAAACAAAACGTTGTAGCGGCAACACAGGTTATTGAATGAAATCGAAATAACAGTTTTTAGTAAATTAATAATAAAATGTATGTATGAGTATGTTAACAGTTTATAAGGTTAATAACGATATTACTCTATTGTAAATTTGACAAAAATGCAGCTAGAGCTTCACAAATTATGATAATTTAATAACTATTGTAAGTATATTATTTTAAGTAGGTCGAGAATTGAAACTACAAATGAGATAATTTTTTGAACAAATTTTAATCGCTTCTTATTTTCTTAAATGAAGAAGTGTTAAATAAAAATTAGAATGGTTTTGGTTGCTTAACCATCAAACATACTAACGATTATATTTTCAATTTTACATCAATTAATAATTTTACAATCAGGCAGATGTGATTACAATTTCAGAAAGTGTCTCTTCTAATTTCTATATATTTTCATGCGCATTAAAATATCTGGTACATTATTGAGTATGTATATATATATATATGTATAAATATATAAGTCACCTTCCTAGTAAAAAACTAGTAATTATGAAATATAATTTTATTACATGACCATTATTTATTAAATTACATTTTTTTACAATACTTTTATTTAAAATATTTTATTTATAAATTTAAAATTTTGCTTTCATTTCAAATTTTCTAATCTTTCAGATATACCTATTATTATATTTCATCATAATTTCATCCATGAAAGTTTTAAGATTAATATTTGAATATTTTTATCAATATTGCATAAAAAGCAAATAATGCATTTATAAATAATTATACTATAATATATTACATAAAAAAATTGCTTATTTTAATAAAAAAATGATATAAAAAAAAAATAAGAAAATAAGTTCAGTTTATTCGTTTCTTCATTTGGTAACAATTTTAATTTTAGAAGTAGATCTTAATTTTCAATCTTCAAATAAATTATTCTATATGTTTGAAAGAATCATGTTTAAAATGAGATAAATTAATTCTTTAGGACTAAAAGATACAAAAATCAAAATTATATGATAAAATATTAATTAATTTAAAAGAAAAATATTTTTTTTTAATTCATTAAAACATAATTTTTGATTGAATCAATTATCTTTAAAGGATTTTTAGTAGAATTATTTGTTCTCTTTTATTCAAATTACTTTTCTTTTTAATTCATTGAAAGTGAATGAACACTGTTTTTATAATTTTGCATTTATGTATTCATTCTTTTATATATAGTAGAATCAGAGTCCATTTTATATTATTAAATTCTAAAAAAAAAAAATTATTTATATCTTGTTTTTTTTTAATAAGAGGAGGAGGATGGTTAAAAATTTAATAAATTAAAAAAATTTAATTAAAATATTATTGCAAGGTATAATAATACAATTTTAAAATTTAGAAGAAATGTTTGAATGATTTGGTTTTTGGATTGTCTTCTTTCTTTTGTTTTGAAGATAATGTCAGGCATTTTAATCAGAATGTTTTCTAGTTTAATTTAACTTAATTGCATAATTATTAAAGCCCTTGATGCTATCTTATTAAATTACAAAACTAGAAAGAATATTTTAATATAAAATTGAAACGAAAACTAAGTAAAAATTTAAATAAGAGAATGAAAGAATTTATTGCTGTTCTTTCGGCTAAATTAAAATCGATATCCACAGTTTGTTCATTTATTATTCAGATAAAATTCTTAATAAAATAAATTTTTTAAGTAAAATTCTTAAATAAATATATAATTATTCATATATATATATATATATATATTATATATATATATATATATTAACAGTAAAAGAGAGATAGAAAAATGAATTATAATTAAAAAAAATGAATTATTGTTTATTATTTTTATAATAAAATGCTATATTTTTCATATTTAATATATATATATGTTAGTATTTAATCTTTTTTTATAATATATACGAATATATGGATAAATTTTATTATATTTTAATTAATAATAATGGTTAATTTGCTATTTTTTCATCATATAATTTTAGATTTTTCAAATAAATTTATAAAATTGCTTGTTAGAATGAATAATATTCATAATATTAATTATTTAAGATATTTGTTTATAAAAAATTATAAATGAATAAAATTAATATTTAAGAAAAATCATTAATAAATTAATTTAAATTTAAATAAAAGACGTTTTATAATATTAATTTAGATTTAACAAATTAAAAATGTATAAGTATTAATTAAAGAGATTGAGAAGGAGGCAGTGACCAGAGGCTTGAAATAAATTTGTCACGGATGTGGGGGAGGGAACAAACATTCTTTCATTCATATGGTATCGTCTAATCATTTCTCTTCAGAAGGAGATGATTCTATATTTTAAGAGATAATATTATAAAATAAATAATTATTAAAAGATTTATTGTAAGTTTAATTTAATAATTGGTCTTGGAAATATTCTAGATACGTATATTTTAAAGTAAATCAATTTTATTTTATGAAAGATAGATATTCATTATTAAAACAGAATATTTAATATTCAGAACTCTTGATTTTAATGTTTATTGATAGAATGACAATCAATATGTCATTTAATGACTTTGTGAGCATTCTTTTAGACTCAATTTGGATTCCAAGTTGAATTTTTTTTAGGTTTACTTAAATGGAAATAAAGAAGAGATAAGGTGTATTTTCGTTTTTATTTTTGAAAATTTCAACTTTCCATTCACTCAAACAAATATCGATCAAATTTCACTACCATATAAGATGATATTGGATAGATGAACTGATATCCAATCTATAATGATATTATGATTCTTTAATGAATATTAATCAAACTAATGATAGTTTTATTGAATTTTACTAGCTATAGCAATATACTAGAATATTTTATAAATACGTTTCATCGCCTTTTCAAGAAAATTAATTTTAGGGTGTTAAATAGATATCAGAAATGACATTTAAAACCAGTCTAATATTAAATTATATTCTAAGGAGAGATATGAAGTTAATTGAAATTAAGTGAATTTTCCAAAACATTTTCATTTCAGAGATCATTATAATGATAAATTTATTATTTCATTTCCAATCTTAAACATCGCGTTTATCATTTATTCAGTTCACTTAATCATAATTAATTTCTACATAAAAATTTAGTAATTTTTTTAATTTTTAAAAAAGATTTATTTATTTATTTTTCATTTGATTAAATGGATCTATATGACATTATAAATATAATAAAATTTACATAATTTATATAATTAAATAAAATCCTTCTTCCAAGATATATTAATTCTTCATAAGTATTTTATAATATATATTTAAAAAATGGTAAATAAATAAATAAAATGATAATAACAGAGATAAGCGTTATTGAATCATTCAATAAAATTGGTATATGTGATCAAAGTGATTATTAAGATTTTTTTTAATATATATATATTTAAATTAATAATTTATAATTTGTATATATAATATAATAGTTTATAAATATAATATTATAAAATATTATAAAATAAATCATTAAAAAATGATTTATTTTAATAATAAAATTCCAATTATCTTTCATTTTATTATGAATGAAGAACTTAGTTTATAGTTGTCAAAAAGATGCTTTATGTCATTTAAGGGGAAATTTGCGTTTCTTCCGGGTCGTGACCCTCCAACGAATGAATATATTAATCTCAAGGAGATTGAAGGTTTCTGTATAAATGGGGTGCATTGTGTGAGTATTTTGAAAGGGCGTGTTTTTGGCCCCGAAAACGGTCAATTCACAAAGAGGAAAAACGGCTGGAAGACGGGGAGAGAGGGGTCGATTCCCAGCTCCGAGTCAACAACCGAGCCGGGGCAGCCAGGTGGCAGCCAGCAGCTCTTGTTCTTCTCTTCTTGGCCTCCAAAACAAGGGGACACCGATCGTTACCGCTTCTTCACACGCGTTTATTCATTTTCATTCGAAAAGATGCAGGAAATCGAAGAAAGAAAAAAAAATTTCCAACAAATTCTTCTCCCCCTTCCAATATTGAATTAACCTTTATTCTTTTACTTCAACCCTCCTAACACGAAAAATTAAATATTTTCCAATTTTTATATCCTATTTCCTGAATTGAAGAATACTTTCTTTGATGGTTTACCACCACTTTCTTTAGAGATAAATAAATATTAATTCATCATTACCTTGAAAAGGCTTACTGCATGACTGTCATGATGTGATGTGATAATAGGGTAATAATAATAAAAAAATGATATGAATAGTTTTTGACATTCACTCACAAATCAAAAAAAAAAAAAAAAGAAAACAAGATTGTTTTAATCACTCAATGAAAAGACACAATCACTACAAGGTTTTGTTTTATTGTGAATTATTATATTTAAAAAAAAATTCACTAAAATTCTACGTTAGTGGCATTCTATCCATGTGACCGACACTACATCATGTGCACTGCGTTGGTTTCACTAGTTAGTTAAATCACTACTTTCACAAGTTGAATGCGAGCGACTTGGGCTGCAAATTGGTGAGTGGACAGGAGTATGAGGGGAGAGGAGAGCCGACAGGATTGCCAATGGATCCCTAAATTCCCTAAACAAAACCATGCTCTTAAAATACATAGCATCAAAGAATTAAAGTAAAAACAAATATCTTTTTTAAAAATTATAATTGTCATTAAATATAAATATATAAATTATTCAAATAGTATTAATAAAATTAATTTAAAGATTATCATTCCTCTTCTGCCCTCTATTTATTAAAATATAAATTAAAATGCAGTTACAATTTTTGAATCTTTACAATAAATAATTTAGATAATAAATATGTGTTTATGAATATTTATATAAAATGAATATAACTAATAAATATTTTAATTAAAGTTTAAATTTAAAAAAATATAAAAGTGACGGACAAAGAAAATAAAAGCCATTCTCATTTTCTTTGTTATTTAAATTCTGTCAAAATTTTTATAATAATTATTTAATTCTCTATAAATTCTTTTAAATAATTTTTAAAGAAATATGTCTATTTTATTTTTTTAAGACCATTTATCTCTTATCTAAAGTTTAATTTTATAGAATAAATTTCTCTATAAATTGTTTTATATAAAATTTTCTATATTTTTTATAATTTAGTAAATTTGAGTTTTTCTTTTCTAATATTTATTTATTTATGAATGTATTTAAGCGAAAATGTCAGGTCGTTATTGCCTCAAGAATTATATATATATAATTTAGTTATCACATAGGTTTTACCTTTTTATCGGAATTTTGTTCACAAAATTTGTGTCACACATACACACACATATATATATATATGTGTGTGTATAAGGTATATATGTTAACGAGAAAACCACTTTTATGCAATCAGAATGACTTAAAATGTGGAGATCTGTCAAAAACCAGATATCGATATTCATTCGGAATTACAATACCTTTATTTTCAAAAAAAAAAACTTAGAAAATGGAGTCAACATTGTTTTTTTACAAAAACTAATTTATTACTTTCTTATTTTTTTAAGATTTAAAAAATACATTGTAACGATACTTCTACATATCTTTATCAATTAAATTTTATACAAACATCTTCCTAATAAGAGGAAAGGAAGTTCAATCAAACATTTATGATTGGTTTTATTAATAGTTAGTATTAAATAAAAATAACTTGAAGAATATATAGGTCCATATTAATTTTTCCTAAAGCCAGACTGTTAGACTTTACTTTATTTATAAATAAAAAAATTCAAAAACCTATACCATCTAGTATTATATTCATTTTTAAATATAGAAACAATTTATCTAATAACTTTTAATTTGTGTCCAGACAAATATAATTTTGAATCAATAATTAAAATCAAAAGAAAATATAAATAAAACATGATTTTTTTTCCTAATTCAAATTATTTTTATTATTTGTTTTTATTTACTTGAAATACATTATAAACAATTTTTTTTAAACTAGAATTAAAATTTAAAAAAAAATGAATTATACACCCGGTAAAACCACACTAATTTTATTGATGTTTTTCATGCTTGTCATAGGCATTGTTGAACTCGTTTTTGGAAATATTACAAATTCACAAATTTTAAAAATAGAAAGTTTTCATTCGTTAGCAGATTTGGGATCATTAACTGTAGTTGTTATCTCCTATTATATTTCAACACATCAATGGTCTAGAAGTACTTTTGGCTTTGCTCGTGCTGAAATTGTTGGTATGTTTGTCAATTGTGTTTTTTTTGCCGGGTGTTCCTTAACTGTTGGGTTTGGATGTTTTGGTGAATTATTTAAAAAAGAACCTATCCGCATGCCCAAATGGCTACTGATAGTTGGATGTCTTGGTTTTTGCTTGCATATCATGGAGTTAATCATCTTTCATTTTTTTCGAACAAAAACTTCTAATTTAAATCTAGATAATCATTCTCACAATCAAGTCAAAGATTGGTTATCTATTCAAGATGAAAATTCTCAATCCTCCATTGAAGAGAGAGACCAAAATGAATGTAAAGGGTTTAAATCGATTGTATTGATTTTAATAAATGATGTTCTAGTATCTTTGGTTGTTGTAATTTTAGGTTTAATTTTTGAATTTTTTGAAATCGAGGAGTTATATTATTTAGATCCAGTTTGTGCTCTTTTTCTAATTACTCTTATTATTTATACAATGTGGCCAATTTTTAAACAATCTGCTTATATTCTTTTGCAAACGGTTCCTTTGAATATTACAATTTCAGATTTAAAGGCATGTAAATTAAATAATGACAATTAATGAATCCATTAATTAATTAATTTATCAAATAAATACTATTCACAGAATCGACTTATCACTGAGATACCAGAAATTTTATCTATGCATGAATTACATATATGGCAATTGCGTGATTCTAAAATAATTGCTACATTACATATTCGGTGTAAAAATTTAGAAAATTACATTAAAATTCAACCCAAGGTAAGATTTTTCTAAATTGAATAAATTCTTACTTAAATAAAACTACAAAAATGCATATATTAGGTTAAGGAATTTTTCAAACGTGAAGGCATTTATTCCACCACCATTCAACCTGAATTTAAAGCTGACCCGTGTATAAAAAGCTCAAAATATCCATATGCTGATGAAGAATGTTTACTTATTTGTCCTTCTTTTGATAGATCATGTTTACTTAAATCATGTTGTGGACAATTAAGATTTCCTGAATTATTCGAATCGGATTAAATAAATAACATACAACTGAAAAAATTTTATATTTCAATTTAATGAATGTAAAAATCCAATGTAATAATTTTATTCCTTCCCAAAATCTACATTATCTAAATAAAACTACATATCAAATGTATTTATCAAATTAATTTTTTGGAATTTCATCCTCCATTCTAGTAAGTTGAATATTGCGATCCGTTTGGGTTTCTGGACCGGCAAGTTGCAATCGTTTACGAATATCAAGCAAACGTAAATCAGTTGTAAGTGCTTGATTTTTATTATCAATATCTTCATCTAATCTTAGAAGATGGGATTCAAGAAGGTTATAAGTTCCTCTTGCCGCATCCAACTTGTCTTTCAAATCTGTACGAGTTTGGCGCAATTGTAAAACTTCAGCAGATAATCCAATCTTAAATAATAAACATTAGATTAATATTTTTAAAAACATGATGAGATGGGGAGGAGGAGGGGAGTGTTTCAAAATTTATTTAACCTAAAACTCTAACATTTTATTTTGGTTTAAAAATAATAAGTAAATATTAAATTATTCTTTATATATAAAAATTTAAAAATATTTTTTTTTTTTCATAGAAATTTTTAAAAAAATTTTTCTAGGGGTTCAAGTTCAAGCCAACTAATTCCATCTCAGGTTTTATACTATAATAACATGTTATTATATTTTAATAATCTAATAAAAAATATACTTGTGCATCATCTTGGACAAGTTCAGGGCCTGGTCTGAAAATACGATTTTCCAATCGTGTTTCTGCCAACTTTAATCCATTTGTCTTATTTAAATGAGCATCTTCCAAAACTTGTATTTCTTTATGTAGTTTATTCATTTCATCAACCATTTTAAATCGTTCCCATTGTAATTCATTTTTTGCTCTCTGAACTTCAAATATTCTCCTAAATTCCAAAAATTAATTTAATTTTTATACAAAATTTACTAATATAATTTTATAAAATAATATATATAATATTATTACATATAGTACTATCTTTACATTTATTGTAAATTAATAATAGTTGTTTTGATTTGATTAATTTTTGACAATGAGTGTTAATCCGGAGAGATTAAAAAGGCTCAAATTCATAAAATATTATACATATAATATATATATATAAATTAGTATTAAAAAATATTTAAATATTTTTTAATTTAACATTTTTTTTTAAATAAAATCATAAAAATTAAATTACCTTCTTAATTTAAAGTCGGTGGTATCAATTTGAGCTCGAAGATCATTTTGAGTATTTTCACGAGCAATATAAAGTGCTTCCCTTAACTTGGAGGATGCTGTTATTTCATTATCCGCTTTTAATTTATTGAATCTATTATTATAAATAATCGATTTTAATTTTAGATTTATACCAGAATATTAAGCAAAATAATCTTACCTAGATGTTTCTAGCCAAGTTTCATATGGTACACAATTTCCAGGGAGTCGCAACGGATCAGGTTTAAAACTTGTTCCAGCACAATTTTTGTCCATAAATAAATTGAATTTATCAATTTCTATTGAATCATTTTTATTGGAGATATCTAATTTTAATTTAAATTCTATTTCTTTAAGTCGATTCAATTGTTCCCATGCAGTTTGACATTTATCTTTGAGCGATGTCTTTAGAATTTCTATCACCTATTTTAGAACAAGAATCTAATAAATATATAGATATTTTATTTATATATATGAAAAGTCATTTTGCACGTGTTTTTGGCAGATTTGAGTCTCGACGTAGGGTCATTTTCAAGAAAATTTGTTTTTAAAAGAGAATATTTTGGGATTTTTGATCTTAATTCGTGTGACCAATATTAGGATTGAATGGAGGGGGGAATCATTGACTTACGGCGCACTGCAACTCTGAAGAAACCTCGTCACTAGTTCTGACACTATCACACGTCCGGTTCTTATCAAAGTTGCTCTCGGATCAAACAGTCTAATATCTAGATCCCCAAAAATTTTCTCTGAAAAACTAATTGTTTTGAAAATGTCGCCAAAATGGGCACCGAAACGTCGAGATTCAATTCTTAAAATGAAAATAAGCCGTAAATAACTTTTCATAATAACAATTTTACAGAAGTCTAAATAAATAAATATATATATATATTTAATTTCTACGTTACATACTCTTAGTTCATTTTTTAATTCTTCATCTCCTTCATCCATACTGAGTTCATTTCCATTACGACAATCTCTTTGAGTCAAACAATCAGCAACAACGCCAAGAGGAAGAGCCAAACTTTCTAGTTCTCTTTCTAAAGCCCTTTTATCAAGATTTAATTGCATGATTTCATGCTCGACTGATTCCAAGCAATGTTCTAGAACATCTTTCCAACGGGTTACCTATAGATCATTTTATTTATTAATTTGTTAAAATTTTTATTTAAATATTAAATCATTCATTTTAAAATTAAATTAGAAAAAAAATTCAATCATACTTCATTGACACGATCAGAGAGTCGAGCATCGTTCATATAAGTATCCCATTTGGTTTTGATATCAGTTTCATTTCTTAATTGTCGACCTTCATTTCTTAATTGAAAAGCATCTGCACGACGGGTATCCGAAGTTTGTCGCATCTCCCATGTTCGGGCATACCAATCCGGTAAAGAGACATGTTCAAGTGGTTTAGAAAATGTTACAATAGACATTTTATTTAATTATCCTCTTGAAGAAATAAAATATAAATATTTATAAAAAAATTAATTTATTGTTTTATTCTAGATTGTTATTGTTGTAAAAACCTACCTTTGAAGAACTTAACTTAATTTAAAATAAATATTAAGATCAAAAAGCTAACTGGATCTAGAAATATAAGAAATAACAATTTGGGTTTTACTTAATACCATGGCAACATTGATTTAATTTATTTCAGGTGGATGTATAAATAAATAAAATGTTTTTAATTTAATTTTTCCAATACTCTGGCCAATGCGAAGATTTCGCACAGATATAGTAATGAATAAACGTGTATTAAAACAGTCAAATTATTTCAAATTCTTTTTACTATCTCGCCAGAGTTATGACTACCTCACTAGAGATAGTGTTGCGATCACGAAAATTTTTGATCTTTAGATTTTGATGTTTTTATACGTTTTGAAGGTCCCTGAGTCATTTTCACTAATTGTAAGGTTGAGAAAAATGTGTGTGTGTGTATGTATGTAGACAAGATTACGCAAAAACGGTTTGAGCTAGAATCATGAAATTTGGTATACGGGAATTTCCTCCGGACGGCATCTATCCATTTCTTCCTTAAATTGCTATCTTTTGGAAATTTGAAAGATGTGAAATATTTCAAATTTCTATTCTATTCCTCAATTTTTTTTAACCAAGAGATATTGAGGTACTACCAGAATTTGTTATAATTAAGAAAATTTTTTAAAATATTATATATACCGTTTTGAAATTTAATCAAAGAAATTCAAAATACATACCTGTGGCAAGAAATTTTTTTCCCAGATTTTTCTTCACCTAGCTGTCTTTTACTTTTATTTCCACGTCGGTTCGTGCATCCATATGCAGAACATGCCATGATAATTATTTTTAAAAACTAAAATAAAATAACTATTTATAACCTGTCTATAACCTAAAACCAGGTGTAAACCTAACCTGGTCTTAAAATCCAGTTAATACTAAATACAAATTAAATTATTAAAAACTATTTATAATTATTAAATATATTAACTAAACTATAAAATAAAGAAGAAATAACTAAGAAAAACTTTCAAACATACGAGAAAATTGGAAACGAAAATGTATTATGTCTTATGGAAAATTCGATGTTTTGGTACATCCAAAATGGACAAGAATTTCTCACTACTTTTTTGGTGCTACCTCCCACTACAAAAAACAAACGGAATGGTACCTCCATATATCTCCATGAGGGTTTATAAGAAATTGACAAACTACACCCCACAAAAAAACTTTCTAATAGATAAAACGGTATCTTAAACATATAATGTAAAAATTTTAATATTGACAAGTGGGTTCTAGCTGTTGTTTATCTGAGACTAGGGGGAAAATAGCGGCTCCATCAAGCTAAAATAGGTAGAAAAAATAACTAAAATTTTTTAATTTTATAAATAGTACGTGACAATTAAAGGATGTAAGGGGACCCCACGGTGGGTGCCAATTTGTAAGGGGAGGGCCCACGTTCGGGGTGCCAGTAGGCCCCTTACAAGGAGAGGGGAAGAGGGGGAAGAGGAGGGAGGGAAAATGTGATAAAAGAGAGAAGAGGAAAAGTGGAAGAGGGAAAGTGGAGTTAATTGGGCGCCATGCACAGGGTAATGCAAATCGAAGAGACAGGACAATAAGGAGTAGTTAAATCAATTTAAAGACGGTTATAAATAGTAAACGTATAATTATAAGAAGTTATAAAGGGAATATTATATAAATTCTCCACCATGGGAGTCACAAATAATATAATTATAATCCAGTTACAGGGATTAATTGAATAAATATAAAAGAATGTTCTCCCCAAAAATATCGGATTACTTGAGAACATTAATTATGGACAAAAGGTTACAAAAGATCCATCCAACATGGAGGATCACCTTTAAACACTAGGACACACATCTTTACATAAAGAACGTTGAGAAGAGAATGAAAATAGAATGCCAAAAGTCGCCAACCGCACTGAGGGCCAGTGGGAATGCCTTAAATGTTGCCATTTAGTTGGTTAACACCGCCTGGGGTGACTTTGTCATATTTATAATATATAAAAATATATTCGTTACAAGGATATTAAACATTAATAAATATAAAAAATATTTGTTATACTTTTAAATTTATTTTCAAAGAAAATCATTTATTAAATAAGGCGCCGTTTATAAGACGTATTTATTAAATAAGAGCCCCGTCTAGGTGTAAAAAACGCTCAACGCGGTATGAGCAGCTAGTTTAAAAAATATTTGGTATTTACCGAGGCCCTGACTGAGGAAAATAATGACATGATTTAATTTTCCTATATTAAAATAAGATAAATCTTCTAAACGTTCTGAAACAATTTCAAATAATTTAAATGTATCTATTAATGGGATAAAAACAGATAGGGATGGAAGGGGAATAAATGTTTAATAAAATTAATTTTATAATCATTTAATTCCTAATAATCCTAACTGTATGAATTAGTATTAAATAAAATTAAATTCTCTAGTAAGAATAAAAATAAGAATTTTTTTTATTTTCGATTATAGATTAGTTTATAAATAAAGAATTATTTGACATATTTTAAAATTGTATAAATAAATAATAAATAAACAAACATGAATAATGAAATGATAAGATTCTTGAATGTAATAAATAATAAGTAATGATGTTTTTATCAAGGGATGAATAAAATAGTTAATTTAAATACTAAGTTTAATAAATAAGATTTTAGCATATAAGTATATCATTATTAAGCCTAGTTTTCAAACAGTATATATTACAAAATGTGTTTTTAAAAATGATTTTCGATTAAAATGCTTTTTAAAATAATTACATTCAAAAGATTTTTCACCTGAATGAATTAATAAATGTGTATTTAAATATGATTCCTGATTAAATTTCTTTTTACAATAATTACATTCAAAAGGATATTCACCTATATGAGTCAATAAATGTGTATTTAAATTTGATTCCCAATAAAATGTCATTTTACAATATTTACATTCAAAAGGCTTTTCACCTGTGAATTAATAAATGTCTATTTAAATTGATTTCTGATTAAATTGCTTTTTACAATATTTACATTCAGGTTTTAAACTCGTATGAATCAATAAATGTGTAATTAAATTTGATTCACAATAAATTTTCTTTTTACAATAATTACATTCAAAAGACTTATCACCTGTATGAATTAATAAATGTCTATTTAAGTATGATTTGTGAGTAAATTTCTTATTACAATGATTACATTCAAGTCTTTTCACCCGTATGAATTAATAAGTGTTTATTTAAAGTTGATTTCGTTGTAAATTTCTTGTTACAATATTTACATTCAAAAGGTTTTACTCCTCTATGAATTACTAAATGTGCATTTAAAGATGCTTTCAGAAAAAATTTCTTTTTACAATAATTACATCTAAAAATTTTTTCACCTTTATGAATTTTTAAATGATTAGTTAAACTTGATTTATGACTAAATTTCTTTTCACAATGATCACATTCAAAAGTTTTTCCACCTGTATGAATTAATAGATGTCTATTTAAATATGATTTGTAAGTAAATTTCTTATTACAATGATTACATTCAAAAGGTTTTTCACCTGTATGAATTAATAAATGTCTATTTAAAGTTGGTTCCTGTTTAAATATCTTTTTACAATGATTACATTCAAAAGACTTTTCACCCGTATGAATTAATAAATGTTTATTTATATATGATTTCGTTTTAAATTTCTTGTTACAATATTTACATTCAAAAGGTTTTACTCCTCTATGAATTACTAAATGTGCATTTAAAGATGCTTTCAGAAAAAATTTCTTTTTACAATAATTACATCTAAAAATTTTTTCACCTGTATGAATTACTAAATGAGATTTTAATTTTGATTTTTGATTAAATTTCTGTTCACAATAATCACATTCAAAAGGTTTGTCATCCGTATGAATTAATAAATGTTTATTTAACGTTGATTTATCATTAAATTTCTTTTTACAATCATTACATTCAAAAGGTTTTACTCCTCTATGAATTACTAAATGTGCATTTAAAGATGATTTCAGGAAAAATTTCTTTTTACAATAATTACATCTAAAAATTTTTTCACCTTTATGAATTTTTAAATGAGTATTTAAATTTTTTTTATGATTAAATTTCTTTTCACAATAATCACATTCAAAAGTTTTTTCATTCGTATGAATTAATAAATGTTTATTTAATGTTGATCTATCATTAAATTTCTTTTTACAATGATTACATTCAAAAGGTTTTTCACCTGTATGAATTAATAAATGTGTATTTAAATATGATTTCTGTTTAAATTTCTTTTCACAATAATCACATTCAAAAGTTTTTTCATTCGTATGAATTAATAAATGTCTATTTAAAGTTGATTTCTCTTTAAATTTCTTTTTACAATGATTACATTCAAAAGATTTTTCATCCGTATGAATTAATAAATGTCTATTTAAATATGATTTCTGTTTAAATTTCTTTTTACAATGATTACATTCAAAAGACTTTTCATCCTTATGAATTAATAAGTGTTTATTTAAAGTTGATTTCTGTTTAAATTTCTTTTGACAATGATTACATTCAAAAGACTTTTCATCCTTATGAATTAATAAGTGTTTATTTAAATATGATTCCTGTTTAAATTTCTTTTTACACTGATTGCATTCAAAAGACTTTTCATCCGTATGAAGTTTTAAATGTCTATTTAAAGTTGATTTATCATTAAATTTCTTTTTACAATCATTACATTCAAAAGGTTTTACTTCTCTATGAATTACTAAATGTGCATTTAAAGATGATTTCAGAAAAAATTTCTTTTTACAATAATTACATCTAAATATTTTTTCACCTGTATGAATTACTAAATGAGTATTTAATTTTGATTTTTGATTAAATTTCTGTTCACAATAATCACATTCAAAAGTTTTGTCATCCGTATGAATTAATAAATGTTTATTTAAAGTTGATTTGTGTTTAAATTTCTTTTTACAATGATTACATTCAAAAGACTTTTCATCCGTATGAATTAATAAATGTTTATTTAAAGCTGATTTATCATTAAATTTCTTTTTACAATCATTACATTCAAAAGGTTTTTCACCTGTATGAATTAATAAATGTCTATTTAAATATGATTTCTGTTTAAACTTCTTTTTACAATGATTACATTCAAAAGACTTTTCATCCGTATGAATTAATAAATGTTTATTTAAAGTTGATTTTTGATTAAATTTCTGTTCACAATAATCACATTCAAAAGGTTTTTCTCCTGTATGAATTAATAAATGTCTATTTAAAGTTGATTTATCATTAAATTTCTTTTTACAATCATTACATTCAAAAGGTTTTACTCCTCTATGAATTACTAAATGTGCATTTAAAGATGAATTCAGAAAAAATTTCTTTTTACAATAATTACATCTAAAAATTTTTTCACCTGTATGAATTTTTAAATGATTATTTAAACTTGATTTATGATTAAATTTCTTTTCACAATGATCACATTCAAAAGTTTTTTCACCTGTATGAATTAATAGATGTCTATTTAAATATGATTTGCAAGTAAATTTCTTATTACAATGATTACATTCAAAAGGTTTTTCACCTGTATGAATTAATAAATGTCTATTTAAAGTTGGTTTCTGTTTAAATATCTTTTTACAATAATTACATTCAAAAGACTTTTCACCCATATGAATTAATAAATGTTTATTTAAAGTTGATTTATCATTAAATTTCTTTTTACAATAATTACATTCAAAAGACTTTTCACCTGTATGAATTAGTATATGTCTATTTAAATATGTTTTGTGAGTAAATTTCTTTTTACAATGATTACATTCAAAAGGTTTTTCACCTGTATGAATTAATAAATGTCTATTTAAATATGATTTGTGAGTAAATTTCTTTTTACAATAATTACATTCAAAATTGCTTTCACTCGTATGAATTAATAAATGTGTATTTAAATTTGATTTGTGATTAAATTTCTTCTTACAATAATCACATTCAAAAGACTTTTCGCCCGTATGAATTAATAAATGTTTATTTAAAGTTGATTTATCATTAAATTTCTTTTTACAATCATTACATTCAAAAGGTTTTTCACCTGTATGAATTAATAAATGTCTATTTAAATATGATTTGTGATTAAATTTCTTTTTACAATAATTACATTCAAAGGGTTGTTCTCCTGTATGAATTAATAAATGTGTATTTAAAGTTGATTTGTGATTAAATTTCTTTTTACAATGATTACATTCAAAAGCCTTTACACCTGTATGGATTAATAAATGTGTATTTAAATATGATTTCTGATTAAATTTCTTTTTACAATAATTACATTCAAAAGGTTTTTCTCCTGTATGAATTAATAAATGTGTATTTAAATTTGATTCCTGATTAAATTTCTTTTCACAATAATTACATTCAAAAGGCTTTTCACCTGTATGAATTATTAAATGTGTATTTAAATGTGATTTTCGTTTATATTTTTTTTTACAATAATTACATTCAAAAGGCTTTTCACCTAAATGAATTAATAAATGTTTTTTTAAATATGATTTCAGACTAAATTTCTTTTTACAATATTCACATTCAAAATGGTTTTCACCTTTGTGAATAAATAAATGTCTATTTAAATATGTTTTCTGATTAAATTTCTTTTTACAATATTTACATTCAAAAGCTTTTACTCCTCTATGAATTACTAAATGTGCATTCAAAGATACTTTCAGAAAAAATTTCTTTATACAATAATTACATTTAAAAATTTTTTCACCTGTATGAATTACTAAATGTGTATTTAAATTTGATTTGTGATTAAATTTCTTCTTACAATAATCACATTCAAAAGTTTTTTCATCTGTATGAATTACTAAATGTGTATTTAAATTTGATTTGTCTTTAAATTTCTTTTTACAATGATTACATTCAAAAGACTTTTCACCCGTATGAATTAATAAATGTTTATTTAAAGTTGATTTCAGATTAAATTTCTTTTTACAATAATTACATTCAAAAGGTTTTTCTCCTGTATGAATTAATAAATGTCTATTTAAAAATGATTTGTAATTATATTTCGATTTACAATAATTACATTCAAAAGTTTTTTCACCTGAATGAATTAAAAAATGTCTATTTAAAGGTAATTTTCGTTTATATTTTTTTTTACAATAATTACATTCAAAAAGTTTTACTCCTGTATGAAGTACTAAATGTGCATTTAAAGATGATTTTAGAAAAAATTTCTTTTTACAATAATTACATTCAAAAGGTTTTACTCCTCTATGAAGTACTAAATGTGCATTTAAAGATGATTTCATAAAAAATTTCTTTTTACAAAAATTACATTCATAAATTTTTTCACCTGTATGAATTACTAAATGTGTATTTAATTGTGATTTTTGTTTATATTTCTTTTTACAATAATTACATTCAAAAGGCTTTTCACCTTTCTCCATTACTAAATGTTCATTTAAATTATTTTCAGACACGGGGTCTTCTATACGGTTTGAATCAGTATTCTTCATATTTTCCATTTAAATATTTTTAAAAATAGCATAGAAATAAAAATTACCTATATATACGGTGATCAAACGTCCCGGTATTCCGGGATTGTCTCGATTTTTGGTGCTCTGTCCCGGCGTCCCGAAAAATGTCTTCGGGACAGTCTATTATCCCGGTTTTAAATATTTAGGTCCGACGAACTTTTTCTTACAATCAGTGTAACAAATGTTTTACGAGAGAAAAATGATGAAATAACGCAAACGATATTGCCTAGTTATGAAATTGACGACTTTTACAAAACACCGTACAAATACCTTTTTATGTGGAAGGAAATAGATGCTAGTGTATCCATATTTTCTTGGATGTTACTTTTAAAAATACCCGTTTGGAAGAAAGTTGAGACCACCTGTTTGAATCTCAATGAAAGAGGAATAAAATTACATGATTCTCTACTCTTTAATCAAATGAGTAACGTAAAGAAAATATTCCTCAAAATGGAAGAATGAGAATATGCTCTGTTATGAAAAATGGGTGGATTTTTTAAAATGTAGTGAACACACACACACACACACATACACACACACACACGCTGAGGAATATTCCGTAATTTTGAAAATATGTCAGTATATGTTTTCAATTCCACCTCATATTGCTAATATTGAATGGTTTTTTTCTCTAATGAATATACAGTGGAGAGATGAGCAAAATCGATTGGACATTTCAACCGTAGAGTCAATTTTTCAAGTACTGACGAATTATGATTTGAACTGCCAAGAATTTCATGAATATAATATATTATCTGCAAACCAGAAATATTCAAGCAATTCGGGTCAACAAAAAAATATAAGTAATTATTTATAATTTATTTTGTTTTATAATTAAATTATTGCAGCATTTATATTATTATTACATATTTTTATATATATCTGTGATTTAGTTAATATAAACGTTTTAAATATTGATTTTGATTTACATTCAAAATAACAACCAAATAATCGTCTTTAAGATAGTATCCACAGACCATCTCACCGACCATATATCAGACTTGACAACTCCATGTGACAACCCTGTTTTCAGCGCCCCTGGAATAACTAATTGACGAAAAAGCGGGGTAGGTGGGTTTTTTAAATTCATTAAGAAGGAATAATTAGAATCAAAAAAATTGTGGAATTTTCAGTAAAGTGAAAAATTACTTATTTAAAGGTAAAACTTATATTTCATCAATAAATTTTTATTTTTTCAGAGTTTTGCTGAAACGTTGGTTTTATCTCCAAATAAATAATTTTTCATTTAATTGAAAATTACACAATTTGAAAATTGCAGTCAGGGAATTTACACATCTAGATAAAAAGAGTAATGTTCCATGTAATATATTTATTTAAAGATGTCTGATTGGAAATTCTGACGTCATAGACATAAAATTGTCTGAAGCGATTTCGATGAAATTACAATATAATATTCTTGCATATCTCTATTTGAACATAGATTATAAATTACATCAATATCTAATCAATAATCGCAAAAATTAATTTTTTAAAATTTGATATGCACGTGTTGTCATTTAATTTATTCCTTTATTCAAGAAATAGATACGTGTACAATTATTATGTTATATACCATTTATATCTTCCGAACCTTTGACCGTGAGAATCGTATCCAAGTTATTTCTCTTTAAGAAACGATTTCTCAAGTGACCATATATTGGGCAGCGTAGTAAAATGTGGCCTAGGTCCTCTCTCGCATGTTACAAATTTTGCACGATTGACCCTTGTCAATTTTGTGTAAAACACCGTTGGCAGCAAAAAAATCATTATTTATATTATGAGATTATGTGAGTATGTAGTGAACTCAGAATAGAAAGGTAATATAAATATTCTAAAAGTCATCATCGCCACCCTAAATCACTGCAATGACAGAATCCGGTAGTGCCTACTTGAGATATCAGTGATAAACACTATAATTTTAAATTGTTTTAATGTTTTTTTAAATGATAAATTTATTATATGAATCAATTTTATTTTCGCTCATAATTTTATATATCTATTTATTATAATCAAATTTTACTATCTCGCCATAATTTTCGATGTCGAAATTTTGATGTTTTTATACGTTTTGAAGGTTCCTGAATCATTTTCACTAAGGTTGAGAAAAATGTATCTATGTGTGTGTGTATGTATGTAGACAAGATTACGCAAAAACGGTTTCAGCTAGAATCATGAAATTTGGTACATGGGCATTATTCAAAATTTGTAGTTTTCTATCAACTTTTGAGAAATGTAGTTCTTTCGGAAGAGGGTCATTACCTACCATGTTTTCATTTTTTTTCCTCTAAACTGACCGTAAAAATAAAGATGTTTCATAGTTTTTCACATGATTAAAAATTGTATAAAACTGTTATATATAGAATTTCAGCTTGATTGAAACACTGAAAGTTCCATAATTAATTTTTTAACACTGCAAATCACGCGCCAACACGTGACGTGGTGCCATCAAGAGTCAAATATGCGCTGGTTTAATAAATATTATTTATTAATTTTAATTTATAATTCAATTTAATTTAAATATAATATATTATGTTATTTACTCCAATTCAAATTGCGAGATAGTCGAGTGGAGACACTCCAGCTTATTTAAGTTAAATCTTCAGGTTTAAAATAAAATAAAAGTTTAATAGAAATATCCAAATATATAGCACTTACTTACAAACATATTAACATAAAGGATTAAATTAGAAAAATGGAATGGAGATGGGCTGGTCATTAGAAGACAACACTGTTGGACCAAGTTGGTGAGAAAATGGTGACTTAGGACAGAGGAAGACCTTATAAAAGTTAGAGTAATTTGATATCTGGAAAAATTTGGGAGAGACCAATGCCTTGAAGGACCTGGTTTTTTGTTAACGATTATGTTAATTTTTAAATAAGTCGTAAATGATTACATTGTAAGAACCAATAATAAGATAATAAATAAATAAAATTAGAAAAAATCTCGAAAATATAATTTAAAGGAAATAATAAATAAAAAATCTTTAGATATATATATGAAGTTTATTTTTATATATAGATATAATCTCAAACCAATACCATTTAGGAGAAAATTTCCTAAAACTGATACATTCTATTTAAATATATAAGTGCTATTAATAAAAATGTATATTTGGTTCATTTTATTCAATAATAATTCAAATAAAGTATAACAAAGAAGTGTGGAGATAAATACTCCAAAGGCCGTGCTAATTTTCGCACACTAACTGTAAGCGTATTTAATACAATTTTCAAAATAATATTTAGCTATTTATTTAAATAGAATTATTTTAAATGTAAAAAAATGGCAATAATTTAAAAAATCAAGATGATCTAAGAGAAATATTTTAATTTTAAAAAAATAAGTATAAAATGTTGATATTTGTAATAATATTCTATTAAGTTTTAATAATATTAATAATAATGCTTAACAATCTTTGGTATAAATGGGAAATAAATCAAAGAGAAAAAATATATTTTGAATTCTTTAGAGTCCCTTCACTATTTTTTGGGACTAAGATTTAAAAAAAATAGATGGCATTCTTTATTATATTCCAATTGAGTAAAACATTATTTTTTATTATAAAGAATATTTTTTTTATTAAAACGTCCTTATATTAAATGATATTTAAAATAATTTGCGAAAATTATGGAATGTTAATTTTTTCCACTATTTATATATTATATTGTTTTTAAAATATTTATATATATATTTATATATATATATATCTATATCTATGTATATCTATATATATATATATATATATATATATATATGTTTATACAAATATTTCCTATATATAGTATAGATATAGATATATAAGAATATTAAAAATTTGTTTAATATTTTTTGATAAAGCTATTATTAACATTTATTCAATTATTGAAAAATCAAATAAAAAGCTGCCATTTTTGGAATCAAATTTAAAATCCATTTGTATTTCCTGACCAGGTTTTATATCTCTTGGCTCTTCAAAAAAGAATACTCCTTGACGAGTGTGCATATCCCAAGATACATGTTGACCAGGTACTGGTTCTTTAACGGGTCCGGTTGAAATGGATATTCCTCTTTCTTTTTCTAGAACCCATACTAACCAAACGACGATAGAATGACATTTTCCTGTTGCTAGGCATGTTATACGGGAAGAAGTTTCTTGTGGTTCAATAGATTCATTCAAATTAAAACTTGCTAAAATTTTTGGATTTGATAATGCCCGGCATGGATATTCCCAAAGAGGCTGAGGTTCCAGATGTTCATCACTTACTTTAGCTGAAGACTTAAGAATTAAAAAAAAGAATAATTTTTATGAAGAAATAAATTAGAATATAAATAATTAACTAATATATTTACCTTAATTAAATCATCAAATGTGTCCATGTTAAATCCTTCACATATTTTAAGAGGTGCACGGATTTTCCATAAATTATCGAATTCCACTGGTAATGCCATCAACTCAGCAGTACAAGGATATGATTTTACATGGATTAAATTCTTTTGTTGTTTTTCAAACCAAAATCTGATATTATGCCAAGGAAGAAGTGACGATAAATAATAAGGTTCAGAAAGGATCAATGAGATAGATTCTGGTAAATCTTCTATATTTTTAAGAATAGTAAATCGATCTTCTAAATTGTTTTCTTTAATATAATATTCTAAAACACCTCTTTGAAATGAACATTCTTCTACAGCGTAAACTTTAGGAGAACCTAGTTTTACAGCAGCTAACCCAAGCCAACACCCATCACCAAGAGTTAAACAAACATTTTCAGGAGCAAGTAAAGATAAAGAATCAATATATTTGTTTTGACGTTCTGGGTCACTTAAAGCTCCAACTCTCGTTCTACAAATGGCAATGTGCAAACCACAATCACACACAGGTCTTTGTTGTTGTAAAGATATTTGATTGACAGATGATTCAATAGAAAACCAAAGAGAAAATTCATCATGATTTGCTGATAAAACTATTGGATCACCTTCTGAGAAATGAACTTCTTCGGGAAAATAGTAAAGTGCTTGCATCCAATGATCTCTCCATGGTTGTTGTGAACCAAGAGGATGAGCCCATTTTGGAGCACAACTCAAAATAATTTCTCCTTTTTGATCCATTATAAGATCCCACCACATGAAAGCAATCTGAGCAGTTCCGTTGCATAAAGCTGTCCCTTCTATAATAGTTGATCTTTGTTTTTTCAATGGCGTTTTATTGTTCCAGTCAAAATGAAAAACTTTTTGTGGTTTAAGTATAGTTTTGAATTCATTTTCAGGAAATTGAGATAATTGTAGATCATGAACAGCAGCAGCTCCAGGACATCGCAAGATTTCGGCAGGTGTTTTTATTAAAACTTCTCCTTGTAAATTTTTTATAGGACTTGGTTTGTTCCATCTTTGACCCAGACTCGATTCAACGATTTGTATATAAACATTTGAAGATGAAGGTACCACCAGACAATCAGGCTAAAAAATTTACAGATAAATAAATAAACAAATAAATTTTATAATAAATAATAAAAATTACCTCTAAAAGATGTTTATGCGCATGAATAAATGTTTCTAATGCACCTTCACCAATTAATTCGGTGTCGAAAACTTCAGTAACCAATAAATTGGCACGTTTTGGAATATCGCCATTAGATCCAACAGTTAATTCAGTTGACCGTTTACCAATTACCTTGATGACTTCTTCAAAACCATTTTCTTTTATAATTTTTCTAGCACATTCCGACATTGGTTTAAATGCCTCGCAAGCATAAATTGTATTTGCCTGACATTTTGCTGCCATCATTGAAAGTAAGCCTGTGCCAGTACCAATGTCTAAAACATGAGCTTCTTTTCCTTCTCTATGCAATTGTTCAATTGCTAACTTAATTGCTTTGTAATATAATTGATTCTGGAAAATTTAAAAGTATAAGCAAAAACATTTATAATGTACAAGCTATAGTAATTATAGTGTATTTTTTATAAGATTGCTTTGTTTAAAATTAATTATTATAATGAATAGAACATTTATTTATATTTTAAATAAATATATACATAAATTAATGATATATACATATTTATTTTAATTTTTAAATATCAGGAAAAAACAATTTACATGGGACAAGTTAAAAAATAAATACTTACTCTTTCTTTATCATGAAGCATATCTGCAAATGCAGACCGGGCAATTTCTTGATGGTAATCATAATCTTCATCTTGGGCAATCCATTCCATTTTAGATAATATTGGATTTATTTTTTGAACGAAAAGATGGGACATTTCATTTAAAAATACATTATTAGTGTTAAAGTTCCTAAATAGAGTCAACATCAACTTCTCAAAATAGATTTTATTCTTCTTTCTAAAATAATCAAATTATCATTTTTATAAAAATTACATAATAATTATAGTTTTAAATTAAAAATACACAAAAATTAAACATTTATTATCTGATCTCTTCTTATACATTGATCTCAAATTACTCAATTTATTTCAAAGAAAATTTAAATACACGGTTATTTAAAGAGTTTGTTTGTAAAATTTTTAATTCTTTTAAATAAAATTTCTTGAAATTAAATTTTTGAAATACCAGAAGAATCAATTTTTATTTAAATGTTTATGGTAATATTAGAGTGATTAATTCTTTCTGTCTTTCATGATTATTATTATTTATTATAAAGTATTTATCTGAAATGTATTTTATAATTTTATAATTTAGAGGTTAATTTCTCTAGAGTGAATGGTAAATTGAAAGAATGTTAAATTTTTCTTTTAATAAAAACCAAGGATGCTCTTCTTTGCCTATTTTTCTCTTTAAATAAAATTATTTGTTTAATATTTCAATAATTGACATATTATTTATATCAATTATAGAAATCAATTAGAATTCTTAACTATTCTAATAACAACCATTTTCCACAAATTTCTGTCAATATTTTCTTGGAATTTACTTAAATAGATTTTAATGATATTATATCATAGTAAAAAAGAATATTATTATAATCTGCCATTCTTTAGTTTTTTATTCAATTTTAGAAAATTTTGAATTATTGGAAAAAATCTTTATTCTAAATAATGAAAGAATTTATCTAATGATATTATTTAAAAATCTGAGAATGAATTTATATATATATTTGTAAACATATATATCTATATATTCTATAAATATATATATATATATGTATATATATATCTCTCAATCTATAAACATATATATGTATATAATATATATATATATATTATATACATATATATGAATATAGATAAATATTATATATGTATTAAAAATATTAAAAAAGAAATAAATTTACATAAATTGAAAAATAAATGGATCGTACCTATTAATAAATTTGTAATACTTTTCGTATACCTATTTAGTCTAACCAGAAAACCTTCCAGATCATTAAATTATTAATTATGAGTAAAAATATCTTCAATAAATACCTTATTAAACGTTTTCCAATTATAATTTTCGCACAGATCCTCTAATTATTTGAAATAAGCAAAAAATAATGGAGGCAATTTGTCGCCTTATTAATCTTTTTTGTTATTCAAAATAAATTCAAAATTGAAAATGGGCAAAGCATGATGACATTTACAGGGTTGTTGTACATCGAACTGGGCTGTCAAAATTCCCCATCATCGGAAAAACTAGTCTTTATGTTGGCAACTTTAGCTCCATCTCGATTAATCTAAGAAAATTTTGTTTTTCCATTTTTTTCCATTAGAAAATTTTTAATGTTATTCCAAATTATCTTTGATTATTTTCCAATGATTTCAATTAATATCGTAAACAGTCATATTGTTAATCTCAGTTGACCCAGGAATATAGATAATATATTTAAGTGACTGGTAAGTTGATATTTCCTCAATCTTTTTTTTTTTTGTTATTGCGTTATTATAATATTCCGACTAATGTTGTCAGTTTTATAAATTTCAATAGTGCTTTTGATATTGAAAATTTAGTGTGAATATTGTTTTAATTTATTTTCAATTTTTGTTTAGATAAAAATCATGACCTATTTAATTCTTTGAAAACAATCATTGTCAAAAATTATTCATTAAAATTTAAAGATTTTTATTATAATTACTTAATGAAATTTGAATACATCATTTTTTTTTAAATTAATATCTACTTGTTTTTTTAAAGTTAAGTTGTTTTTTATTTTCAGGGATCTGGGGGTGGAGGGAGTCTACCCCCTTAATTAATAAAATGATGGAAGATGGCCAGGGGGCGGATATCTGTCGTGTTTGTCGCTCTGAAGCTACGTCAGACCGTCCCCTTTTCCATCCTTGTATCTGTACTGGATCTATTAAATGGATACATCAGGTAATATTTTAGCATATGTTATCATATTGGCAATGTTAAAAAAATCAACTAATTTAAATTTTAAACATTTACCAGTCTCCAAATCATTTGTACTATTTTAAATTTTATTTAGATATCCTAAATTTTTATTATAATCTGCTCTTTCAACTTTTCTTTACTCACTGCTTTAAATGAATTCAATTTGAACAATTTGATGATGATAATAATAGATATGAAAATTGATTATAATTTTTTGTTTCTAATATAAAATAAATTTATTTCTAACAAAGAAAAAAAGAAATGAAAAATTGTTTTTTCTTTTTAACTTGTTTTTAACATAATATTTAAATATTAATATATTTATATATGTTTATATATGTAAATAATATAAAATTGAATAAATGACATATATTGTTGATAAGTTTCAAAATTCCTTTAATTTTAGAAATTAACAAATAGAACAAAGTTAAATTTTGTTTTCTCAGATAATTAATTAAATTAATTATTATCATTTGAATTATAAAAAAATAATTTTCTTTCCTCTTCAATTCAATATTAATGATTCTTGAAGTAATCATAAACATTTAATTTAACAGTTATACATATGTATTATTTATTTAATATATTCACTTTCCTTTTTATACAAGTCATTTATCATTTATTATTATTACTATTTTACTTGTCTATAAACATTTAAATATATAATTTTTGACTTTCATTTTTTCAAAATATTTTTAGGAATGTCTAGTACAATGGATGAGATATTCAAGAAAAGAATACTGCGAACTATGTGGTCACCGATTTTCATTTACACCCATTTATTCCCCCGATATGCCTCGAAGACTTCCTTTGAGGGATGTCGCTGGAGGACTAATTGCCAGTATTGTGACTGCTGTCAAATATTGGCTTCACTATACTTTAGTCGCCGTTGCATGGCTCGGTATTGTTCCTTTAACAGCCTGTCGAATATATAGATGTCTATTTGCCGGATCTATTGATTCTGTAAGTTAAATCATATAATTTTAATAAAAAAAATTCTTTTTTTAAGTTTAATTATTATAAAAATCTTGAATATTTATAATAATTCATTTTTATTTATATAATTTAAAATATTAATTTATCTTTCTATTTCTTACAGCTCCTTTCATTACCTTTAGATATGATGTCTACTGAAAATCTGGCATCTGATATTTTCCATGGATGTTTTGTTGTAACATGCACCCTCTTTGGATTTATTGGACTTGTTTGGTTAAGAGAACAAATCTTGCATGGAGGTGGACCGGATTGGCTAGAAAGAGATCAAAATAATGTTCCACCTTTAGTAGATCTTCCTCCTCCTGCTCCCGCTCCAGAAAATAATAATGTTCTTGATCCTGATGGAAATATTCAAGTATTATTTTTTTTTAAAATCAAACAAATAGTTATATGACATTTTTATATTATTAGAAACAAATTTTATTACACGAATGTTTTATATTAACATTTATAATTAATATTTTAATCATAATGATAAACTTATTTATATAATATTCAATTAAAATTTTTAAATGGACCTACTAAAAAAACAAGGAAATATTTCAACAAATTTTTGTTTAGAGTCAATAAATTCTTTTAGGTTCTGAAATCTTTCAATACCATTACATAAAAACAGTGAAATTAATTAAGAAATTACATACTAAAATAATTAGACTGATATATAAAATATGCTACAAAAAACTTAATTTGATACATATTACATATATCTTAAATATTTTAGGAAGAAAATGAAGTCCCACTTGCTGATGTTTTGGGCGCCGGGATTCCAGCTCCTGTTGAACAGGAAGATCTTCAAGGTGGAGATGCACCACCAAATGTTGATGGTGTTGGAGCAGCAGGTGCTGTTGGTGGTGGCCCTGATGAAGTAAATTGGAATCCAATGGAATGGGATCGTGCAGCAGAAGAACTCACTTGGGAACGATTACTTGGACTAGACGGATCATTAGTGTTTCTTGAACATGTATTTTGGGTTGTTTCCCTTAATACACTTTTTATTCTCGTTTTTGCTTTTTGTCCCTATCACATCGGCCATTTCGCTGTGGTTGGATTCAGTTTAAAAGAATATGCTGTTGCCAGCCATTTTGAAGGACTTGTAACCACTTTATGTGGATATTGTGTTATCGGACTTTGTCTTGTAATATTACATGCAGGAGCATCATTACTTGGAATGCGTCGCTCTCGAAGACTTCTTGGCTTATGTTATGTAGTAGTCAAGGTAACAATTTTATTTAATACTTATAATACTTATTATAAATACATTATTATTAGTTCATATTATATTATTTACTGAAAATATTTTTAAATACTTTAAAACAGCTATATGTTACTTTAATAAAATTTGATAATATAAATTTTTAAAATCTAAATTATAATTAAATTTTATAATTAAAAACTAATTTGAGAAATATTTAAAATAAATCTAAATATTTTTTATAATAATATAATCCCAAATAAATGAAAAATCTCAAATAAATCAACTTAAAAAGTTGAATAATTAGTTTTAACAATCACTTGTCTTTTTAGGTATCCCTTCTTTCAGTCGTTGAAATAGGAGTTTTGCCATTAATTTGTGGCTGGTGGTTAGATATTTGTTCACTTTCCATGTTTGATGCCACCTTAAGAGATCGAGAGACTAGTTTTCGACTTGCTCCAGGAACATCAATGTTTATTCACTGGCTTGTAGGAATGGTTTATGTATACTACTTTGCTTCTTTTATTTTACTCTTAAGAGAAGTCTTACGTCCTGGAGTACTATGGTTTCTAAGAAACTTAAATGATCCTGACTTTAGTCCAATCCAGGTAAATTATAATTTTCCCTAAATAATTTAAAATAAGATTTTTTAGAGAATTAAAAAAAAAACAAGAAATTTAAATTTAAATTGAAAAATGATTTAAAATTGTTCTTTTTAAGGAAATGATACATTTGCCAATCATACAACATGTTCGTCGGTTACTTGCATCAGCAGTAATTTTTGGCACAGCAGTTCTCCTCATGTTGTGGTTACCTGTTGAAATTTTACGTTCTCTCTGGCCGAGTTTCTTGCCTTATACTGTTGCTCTACAAACTGAAACACAAGTGAATGAACTAAGCCTAGAGCTTCTTTTGTTACAAGTATTAATTAATTTTTTTTTTAAATGATTTTAATAAAATCATTATATTTCCAATATATATTTTAATGGTTTTTAGGTTATATTACCTGCACTTCTTGAACAATCTCATACAAGAACGTGGCTTAAAGGGTTAGTCCGAGCATGGTGCACTGGAGTTGCCTGGGTGCTAGATCTTCGTTCTTATTTATTGGGCGATGAAGAAGAAGACAATTCTGGGAATGGTGGTGTGGCCCCAGTAGCACAGGCTCCTCTACTTGTACCCCAACCTCCTGCTCCTCTCGTGGCACCTGCTGAGAATCAGAGACAAGATGACCATCGAGTTGCCGGAGGTTTAGGAGCTGTTCACCAAGCTCTTTTAGAGCGTGAACATCCAACTGGCTATCAGCCTTATGAAAGACCCCGTTGGTTTGTGGCACGATTAATAGGACTGTTAGCAGCTGTATGTGTAACATTGGTTGTTGCAAGCCTTTCAGCTTTAACACTTCCAGTTTGGCTAGGAAGACGGGTTATGGCATTATGGTTGGTTGGAGCGCCACCTCCTTCCCCTCAGGTAACTATTACAAATCAATTTCTATCAGTTAATAGAAAGTTTTAAATTTGATAACAACGTATATATATATATATATATTTAATTAAATAATTTCACAATTATTTGCTTTTAATTTATAGGTTGTTGCTGCTGTATATGTGCCGAATTCAGGAAATAGTGGTGAAAGAACTGGAGGTTCGACTACAACAACTGGGAATCGAGTTCATGAATTATATACAGCTGCATGTGGCACTTATCTTTTCTGGCTCGCATTTCGCGGTATTGCTCTTTTATTGTCATGGCTTCCTCAAGGTCGTGCAGCAATTACAGCAAGGTATATAATTTCATTAAATCTAAATAAAAAAAATCTGTCCACTGTGAAAAATAACTAGTGATTTCTAATAAGATAGATTTAAGAAGAGAATAACTGGTTTTATCAAATAGTTATTAACACGTTCATCGCCACGATAATATCAGAAAAATTTTCACATTTTCATTTTTTGTTCCTAGTAGGCCAAGCTTTCGAAACATTCTGAAAATGTATCTTTTGCGTCGGAAACCTACCTACCCCACTAAATCGCGGACGTCAGACATTTATGACTGACATGGCCCATGGAGAACTTATTAGCGTCAGACACATATGACTAACATGGCGATGAACGTGTTAAGTCTTTAGAACTAGATATATCATCTTTGGTTTATGAAATATCCAAAAATATTATTAAGATAATCCAATTGAGCAATATATAGCATATATATATTATCCTAGGAATTGATCATCTTATTTTCTAGAATTCATTCTATGCAAGACTATTATTTTCAAAATCATTTGGTTTATATTTAATCCATAAAACATCAAATTGTCTTAGTGATATAGATCCGATTATGATTAGTTTAGTTATTAATTCTAACACATAAATAATTTACAAATAATTCAGCAATATAAGTTCACTTATATTTAAAATTAAATTCTAATAAATACAGCTACTACCAAAAATGGATATAGATCCCAAAAGCCAATACAATTAAAAAAAAACAAATCAAGCTTTACTAATTGATATATTTGTCTTTGTTCCTCATCAACAAATTATAAACTTCATTTCAAACTGAAAACAAATATAAAATAAATTATATACTATAAAATAGGATGATCAAATTTATAAAAAAATAATATTTCTATTATCAAATTACTTTCTTCCAGATTAAAACAATGGGCAGTTTTAGGAGCAAAATCTGCAGTAGCATTTTCAGTCCTTCTTGGAGTAATACCTCTTCTTTTTGGACGCCTTCTGGAATTAGTTGTTGTGGTACCTTTACGAGTTCCACTTGATCAAACGCCAGTACTTTTTGTTTGGCAAGATTGGGCTCTTGGAGTGCTTTATACTAAAATTGCATGTGCTGTCACTATGATGGGTCCCGAATGGGCTTTAAGAAGAGCAATTGAGCGTGCTTATCGTGATGGTATTCGCAATATGGACCTAGGATTTGTTCTCCGAGAATTGGCTGCACCTGTGGTTGCCTCTTTTGGATTGGCATTGGCAGTACCCTATGCTATAGCCCATGGCATAGTTCCAATGCTAGTAACATCCCCTCATTTACGAAATTTAATAGTGCGTCGTCTTTACCCCTTTCTTTTACTTGTAACTTTAGTGGCAGGAGTAATTCTTTTTCAAATACGCCAGTTCCGAAAATTATATGAGCATATTAAAAATGATAAATATTTAGTTGGCCGAAGACTTGTAAATTATGATCATCGAAGACATAAGTCGCCCACACCACCCACCAGTTCGGCTTCTTTAATTCCTCTCGCCCCTCCTGCCCCTGCACTAAGGCCTTAACTTTAACTATAAATCAATATAGAATATAATTTATTTATAATTCATATTGTAAATTCTTTAAATGCCTTTTTTGATTATATAATGGTTTATATAAATTTATATATCTATATCTATATATATATATAGATATAGATACATATATATCTATATATATATCTAAAAATATATTTTTTTTCTTTAAAGCACAATAAAGAAGTATTTTAGGGAAATAAACATATGTGAAACTAAAACGTTTAAACTTATGATTGATTCGTTGTAAAATCATATTTTATTTCAAAATCGATGAAAGCGAAAATTATTGCTTGAATTACTATTTATAATTATAAATTGTAAAACTTGAGCAAATTGATAATATAATAATACATATTATTTATTATATTTAATCACTATAAACATCTTTGATAAAATCCGATTTCATTTAATAAAAAAAATTAAAATCAATATCTTTCAAGATTATGCATCTACTTGCTCAAAGTTGTTTTGTTACTTATTTCTAGATTTAATATGTACTTTTGTTTCATGTATTTTCTTATTTTATTTAATTTATAAAAACATGTTACAATTGTTCTAATAAATTAAGATCTTTGGGGGAAAAGGGAAAAATGATTTTTTCTAAAACTCAATCAAAATCCATCTATAGAAAATTTAATTTCGAAATCAATGATACATTTCAATCACATAAATATCACAAAAATAATATTTTATTTTTATATATCTAAACCTAAAATAGATTAAATTCCAAACATTATTTTTGTATTTGAACACGATGTTTATTATCAATAGTTTTTTTTAAATAAAATTAAAAATAAATTTAATAGACGCCAAGAAAAAATATTTTAGAATATTAATTTGAATAAATTTTGTTATAATTATTTAAATATTTGATCTTTTTAATATTGTCAACAAAAGTAAAATTATAAAATATATACTATGAAGTGAAAGATTTATTAAAAACAAATACTTTTAAAAATTGTAAATATTAATATACACTTTGCATTTGTGAAAATTACTTTAACATATTAGGTCCCTCCATATAAAATGTTAAAATTAAAAATCAAATAAGTATTATATAAGAAGTTAAAAAAATATTAAAAGTAATATTTTATCCCTGAAGATATATATCACACTTTCTGCAAATTTAATATTAAAATTTTTTTAAAGTTTAATAAAATATTAAGTAAAATATTCACACATTTTTTAAAATGGCTCGGTTTTTTTAATATTATTGATGAATTTAAGGGCGAATAATTCTTGTTATTAGCCTTGTGTTGTCTTTTTCTTTATAAATTTTCACTTTTAAAAGTGAAAAAACTGTAACTAATTGTTTTCGTGGACTTAATATACCATTTTCTGGCCACGTAATTTCCAACGATGTTACTCCTCCCATTGAAATTAATTTAATATCTGCATCTTCTTTCTAAAAATGTAATTAAATTTTATGAAATCATTACAAAAATCGGCAATTTGAATATCGTACTTACATCATAGAAAATTTTTAGAGAAAGTCCCATAGAGCAAATTTTTACTATAAGATTTTTAGGACGGACTTCAACAACAACAGCATCTTCAATCATGGGTGCGTTCATAGAAATATAATTAGTAAGATATAATTCTACAGATTGTTCTCCCGCTCGTTTAGCAACTAATTTTTGTATATTACATCGATTGATAATTCTAAAATAAAATCCAATAAAAATATAATAATCCAAGCAATTTAAAATTCACTTCAAATGTGTTTAATTTAATATTTACTGGAAAAGATGATCGTCCGTCCAATTTGGTTTCTCAATATAACCGAGACTGCAAGCTAGAAGACGATGTACAAGAATATCTGGATATCGTCTAATTGGCGAAGTGAAATGAGTATAAACTGGCATACAAAGACCATAATGATGATAATCATTTGCCTCTATCGTACTTGCTTGAAAATACTTTGCTCTCTGAAAGGTATATAAGTTATCAATAAAAGTATTATCTAGAATCTATTTAAAAAATTAAATTACATACCTCCATTGGTTTGGAAACTAAATGAAAGAGAACCATCATTCGGGCTCTGGCAATAAAGTCATTTCCTTCATAGTTGGTTAAAGATTGATGTAAAGATTGACTGGAGTTAATATCAAGAAAAATTCCATGAGGCTCAAGTTGTGCTTTCAATTCTTCTAATCGATACTTATTAGGAGGAGGATGACATCTTAAAATAGCCATGTCAGGGAATATTTTTAAAATATGTTCGGCTACCGTAATGTTTGCTAATAGCATCAATTCTTCTATTAATCTGTTAATTACGAAATAAAAGATATTTTTATGACATATATTACAAAAAAATTAATCAATTTGAATTAAATTTAAACAAGAATTCTAACCATCTAGTTTTATGTAATAAAATCTATTTTTAAAAATTTTAAATTTAAACTATTGAATTTTCTAATAAAAGTTAAAATTTAAATAAATATTTTGAAATATGTTTAAAAAATTATATGATATTTATTTGTTCATAAAATAAATTAATTAAATTAAATTTTTCAAATTAAAAATAAATTATTATTACTTATGGGAATCTCTTCTCTCAAAAATTGAATAATTTATAGGTTTTTTTGTTAATGGGTCAATAGAGATATTCACTTTTAATTGATCAATGTAAATAGATCCATTTTCAAATCTCTTTTTTCTTAAAACTTTTGCAACTTTATTCAAAATGTAAACTGAAGCAATTAAATCCTGATCTGTGAAATTTCCATATAATTTTGAATCTTTTTCTTTTAGTGAATCATTATCAATAATATCCTAAAATAAAATTAAAATTAAATGAATGATTAAAATATATTAATTCCTATATTAAAATTCCATGGTTAAATAAAATCTAATCATGAAAAGTTAGATAAAATAGAATAATTTGCCTGCACATCTTCATATGATAATTGTGCACACGATCGAATAATTGAGCGACAAAATTCATGACTAATCACATTTCCATCTGAATCTATTTTAAAAAAAACAGTGAAGGCTAATTTATCTTCATGAGGAGTTAAAGAACATTGTTTACATATTTTATCTGGCAGCATATGATATACCTATAAAAAAAATATTTATAATTTTATTAAAAAATTGATTTTTTTTAAAATTAAAATTGATATTTAAATATTAAAATAATTTTTAATAATTAAGATATAAAATTATTTAAATTAATTTAATTATAAATGTAGTTGATAAAAATGTTATTTACTTTGTTTATTAAATAAGTAGAAGTGGCTATATTGGCTACATTCTTATCTAAAGAAGTCCCTTCTTTTAAAAAATAGGACACATCTGAAATATGAACTCCTATTTTGTAGGTATCATCTTCCTCTTTCCAACATGAAACCGCATCGTCAAGATCCTTGGCAGTTGCAGGATCAATCGTAAAAATACATTTATCTCTAAAAATAAATAAATGAATAAATAGAAAATATTTTCTGTTTATAAAATATTGTTTCAGTTTTATAAAGATTATATAATATATACTACCTTAAATCTTTTCGAGTGTTTAGTTCATATTCATTAATTGTATTTATTTCAAATTCAGAATGATCATCTTCATCTGCAGGAGGACATATTTCTATGCCATTCTCTAGCAAAATTGACAAATTTTCAGTAATAATACAGTCGCTATCACCAACACATTCTAAAATTTCTCTAAAAAAAATTATTAAATAATGAATGAATAATAAATACGATAAGGATATATGCATTTACCCAATGGCATTTCTTGTATCATTCCAATCAGTAATTCGGGCAAGAAATAATTTTTTTTTATATTCATTTGGGTTTTCAAAAAAACCACGAGGACAAAATTTTGAAGGAATGTGAATTCGTGGAATCCGTGAATCACGTGGCGATAAAAGAGCTTTTGATGTATTTTTATCATTCATAATTTTTAAAAAGCCTATTGCTAAACGATTATGAATTTTTTGAGATATACCAATTATCTGAAATCAATTATAAAATTCTTTTTTAAATAACCTTTGACTGATAAACATCCTGTGAAAGGACATGATTATCAAGTAGGTTGTCGCCTAAGCAGGCTAGGTGTTGAATGACTAACGGTTATTATTTGGACTTTATTAATTGGTTGTCGGTACTTTTTATTTCAAGTACCTTTACAATTTTGATTACGTAGGCTGGTTACACCTCCTACCAGTTCCCAGTAGGAGAAAAATTGGCATGTGAGGGCAGGAAATGAAAACTTCTGTGTACTAATCAAACAATACTTTCCAGAATGAAGTGAATTCTTGTATTTTAAATAAGTTTTTAAAATTATAATACTAGCCGATTGAACCAAAATAAGTCTACTTCCCTAATATGTCTACTTCTAATATATGCGATTGTTAATTAAAAATAAATATTTTTAAAGTAGAAATGTAATAGGGTAATTTTTTAAATTCTTAAAAAGAGGGATAATGAATAATAAAACTCGTTAGAGAACAAATCTTATAAACGTTACTAATAAATATTTTAAGATAATAGATCTTATATATATATTTATATCCATCTTACCGTGCCAGTTCGTTGAAATCCTCCATTATCCAGTGGCTAAAAAAATTTTATATATAAATAATATATTAAATATTATTAGAAATTACTATTTATTTGTTTTATTTATTACCTTCCAATCTGGTTCAGCATCTAATAAAACAATCACTTCATCACCTTCTAATGCCCTGTTTCTTTTTGAAATGCCTTCAATGAGAATATCTGAAGTTTTGTCCTAAAAATGAAGTTATGAAAAAATATTAATCTATTATTTATAGAAAAACATTGTGAAATTTATTAATATATAACAATATTTAAGAAAATAATGATTTACTTACTTGATGGCTAATGTAAGCATGTTGATAAAAGTTTTGGTTTATTCTCAGATTTCCCTTAAAAAAATAAACACAAATAAAATATCTTATTATTATTATTTTCAGAAGATATTATCTAAAATAAAATTTATAATCTTAAAATATTTTAGGATTATAAGTTTTAATAATGAATATATCAAGCTAATTTAGCAAATGTTATTATTGTGAATAAAATTGAAAAATTTTGACTAATATGATTAATATTTTGGTAGAAATTTACCTTTATAAGTAAATTCATGTTGAAGCCTTCGTCAATTTGTTGCTTTGTCCAATAAGGAGCAAATGTATAAGATGAATTATTTGATTTAACATAATGAGAAGGAACCGATAAACTAGAATATGATAGAAATAAAATAATAAATATAATATATTTATGCTTTTGTAATTATTTAAATATTTAGTTCAATATTTTAAAAATATATTTAATAAATAAGAAAAATAAAAAAGTAAGAAATAAAGAAAAATAATATAATTTAATAACAAAAAATATTAATTTAAATTATGAAATTTTAAATGGAAATTGGAATTTGTTAATAATAACTATAATTTCAAAGATAAATTTTTTTTAGTGTAGCACAAATCAGAAATAAAATTCATATACATAATTAAATTTATTTGTGATTAAATAACAATTTATATATGTTATTAAATTATTTTTAAATAAATTGAATATTTAAATATGTATATGATAAACCTGTTTTGAATTTTTTTCTTGGATTTATTAGAAATTGTTTTTTTTGAAGTAGATTGTTTTGAATCATCTTCGGTATTGACAGAAGTATTACATCGCAAATGAATAATAGCTGATTTATTTATAAGACATTTCTTTAATTCTTTCTTCTTTTTCTTGAAGCTTTTATTTTTATTTTGCGAAAATGATTGAGTACCAAGATCATCTTTGGTATCAGAAATACTGACCTCATTTGAAGACACTTTTATAATTTTTTGCCCTTTCCTATCTTTTTCCTTTTTTTTAAATGTATCAATTAAGAGCAAATTTTCATCAAATTTTTTAAATAAGTCATCAACCACATTAAATACATCATCTGTTCGATTTAATTGAGGTTCCCTTACATTGAGAGTTTCTGAACTTACAACTTTTTTATTTTTATTTTTTTCCTTTTTATTTTTAGTTTTAAAATTATTGGAAGAGGAAGCTTGAAAATTAGTAGCATATTTACTACTGTTTGGTTGTGGAAAATCTAAATCTGTAGATAAATTATTTGAAATACTAATTTTTTGTAATTGTTTGGTTATCAAATCATCTATTATTTGATTTTTCCCTTCAGATTCTTTTGAATCACAATTATCACTAATCCCATCCTCATTAACAAGTTTGCTTATCCTAAAATAATGATAAAAATCAAAATCAAAACTATTAACTGCAATTGTGTAAACACATTTAGGGTTCGCTTACATGTTAGTTGTTTCGTTTAATTTTTTAGATTTTTTACCAGAACCTCTCCGAATTTTTTTTTTATTAATTTCCATTATTTTAAATTATAAATAAAATTATAAAAAGTGTAATAAAAAAAAGAAAAAATAATAATCAAATAAAGATTAAATTTTTGTTGAAAATTAGAAAGTTTAATAATTGTTTATTTACCAAATCATGAACATTAAGAAAATATATATCTTGTAAAGATGTTAATTTAGTTAAGTAAACAAAAAAATTTATTGAAGAATTTTGATAAAATATACTTGTGAAATTAGTCATATCCATTCAATCAGCTGATTTGCACTAAGTTCAACCCTAATTTCAAGCTGGTTTAACCCGCCAAAATACCATCTAATATTTTAACCTTTAATATTATAAATCGAATGTATCACTTATTGACATATTAGATCCAATGGTTAATTATTAATAAATATTATACTTTATATTTTTTAAATACATATTATATTTTTAATTTATATTATATATGGTTAGTGGCTAAAAGATATTTCATTCAAAAGTTCTTTAAATCTAGACCCCTTTTCAGTAAAAATGATGAAAAATATAAAAGAATATTTTAATTTCCCACAAAATAAAAGTCTAGAAAATAAAGAGTTTAGTTCTACAAAACAAAATAAATCTACGGATATAAATATTAAATCGGTAAATATAATTTAAATCAAAAATTAAATTTTCTTTACTTAAATTATAAATATTAACTTAAAATTTAAATTTGTTTTTCTTTCATTTCCCAGGATAATGTCACTATAGAATTTACAAATCATGAAAAGAATAATCAACTTTCTACTTTTTCTGGTAAGTTCTTAATTCATAAATTTGAAGATTAAATTCTAATAAAATTAATATATTTACAGAAATTATTGAAAACGAGAATTTAAATGAAGAAAATTTATCTAATATTAAACCACCCAATGCTTTCCAAATTTTAATGAATAAAAAATCAACTTCACCAAAAGATGATCTTCATAATATCAGAAAAACAAAATTTGTTAAAAAAAATAAAGTTGAAATTGAACTGAATAATTCAGATATAGTCACCGATGACAAATCCTCTCTTAAATTATGTAAAAATGAAATGAGAAAAGGAATTGCAGAGGAAAATAAAATTAGTATATCCCGTAAAAGGAAAAAACACATAAAACAATCTAATAATTCAGAAATAAAAGAAATTTCTAATCATGTATCACCAAAGAGTTCATTAACTAATAAAAATAATACCCATATTCAAAAGGAAAATTATAAAACAAAGGACGATCATGATTTTATTGAAGTAGAAGCTCTCGTACATACTCCTCCACGAAATATTAACTTAAATAACCATAAAAGAATTATAAATTCTACTTCTACTCCAATTTCTAAAGAAAATTCGGATTTTAATTCTTCCCAAGAAATAAACTCCCCTCCAATATCTAAAAAACCAAAAACTCCAAAATGGAAAATAAGATTAAATTTACCTCCTATTACCAAAGAGGATGAAGAAGGTAATCTACAAATCATCAATCATTTTTTTTAATAAATATTTCCTTCTTATGTAGTGATTATGAGTATGAGGATTATGTACTCTAAAGTAATCATTATATTTTACAAAAAAATACTTTATATTATTTATAATATATATTATATATTTATACTTTTTTATGCAATTCATTAAATTTTAGACAAAATATTTTATTAATTTAAAAATAATAAAATTAATAAATCTTATCTTTTTTAGTTATCGTCAATATTTCTTCAAGTTCTGATGAATCACTCTTTAGTCCTTATAAAAAAAGAAAACTCATAGACAATGAGAATGAATATTCCCAAAACAACAAAAGTAAGTCTTCAAAACATATTTATATATTATTAAAATATAAAAATAAAACAATATTTCCTTCTAGAAATCTGTTTACCCTTGGCACCAATATTTCAACAAAAAATCACGGGATTAGAAGATAATATAAAAATAAAATCAAATAAATTGCCTGAAGCAAAATTAAAATTTCTTCATAGTGGCCTTCCTAAAAACATTCAAAAGAAAGATATTTCTTTACAAAGGTTGACATTAGTCCATGCATATTTAAATCAAATAATTAATAATTTTATACTTATCTTTATTTATTTTTAGTTCTGATTTAATTTTAGAAGATTATTTATTTCCCAAAATCCCCACGATACTTCAAAAAGATAATGATCCTATTTGGAATTTAACAGAACCTGATTTAAAATTAAAATATTTTGAAGAGTTTGATATGGAATACAATTTAGATTATAAAAATTTATCAAAATTTCTTAAATTAAATAATTTAGAATCTAAAGAAAATCTAACATTATGTCTTCCTAAATTGCTAGAAAAAGACAAGTTAACAATTTTTAAAACATCTGCAAAAATTGATGAAACATTATTAGCCACTTTACAAGACAAATCATTTACTATAAAAGAAAAAAAGAAATCTATTAAAAATTCTAGTGTAAGCCGGGATAAAGCAATTCAATTCCATAAAGAGTTCTTTAATTGTTGGAGTGAAAAATATAAACCAAAAAATGCTAATGAGGTGATTAAAAATTTTATTTAAGTATAAATAATAAATAATTAAATATTTATTTAAATTAGGTTATCGGAAACTCATCTGCAGTTGATAAAATTGGCACTTGGCTAGATTCTTGGAAAACATATAGCGAACAAATGTCTATAATTAAAAAAAATCAATCTAAAAAAATTGATTTTGATTTAGATTCAAGTAATAATTTTTTCTATAATTCAAATGATGAATCATCTGACGAAGAAAATAATCCATTGAATGCTCTACTTGTAATTGGTGAATATGGTTTAGGTAAAACGGCAACAATATACGCACTTGCTGAAGAAAAAGGCTTTAAGGTACAGAATTTATAAACAGTATAGTAATAATTTATAATAAAATACATATATCTGAATTAGATATCAATTAGAAATGTACAAATTTGAAGCTTATCTACATTATTTATAGTCACATTAATATGAGCCAATATAAGATTAGGATATAATTTATTATTACAAATCAATTATCTTATTTATTTAAATAGTCGATTTTTTTTATATTATATTAATTAAAATTAATCACATTTTTCAAAAATTAAAATTCATATAATCCTTCTTTACTTACCTCAAGTCTTTCTTATATTCCATTATTATTTTTGGTAAACTATTCATATAAAAATCTACTATATGACTACTTTATTTTTATAAAATTTTATAATTTTATAATAAATTTCCTAATTTTCTTTTCTAAATATGCAGATTTACTAATTACTACATTATTTATTTTCTAATGAATCAATAAATTTATGAATTCTGACATAATAACTATAATCTCATTAATATTTTTTAAATTATTTAAATTAATATTTAATATAGATATTATCTATCATTTATAATTAACATAGATTTTTTTATATAAACTTATTTAAATTTATTTGACTAATAATAAAATAATAAATGATAATTCAAGGTTTTAGAATTAAATTGTTCATCCACTAAACGAAGTGGTAAAAAACTTCTTGCTGAGTTTCTTGAAGCTACACAATCACACCAAGTACCAAGTACCAATATAACAAATTTTTTTAAAAATATCACCACAGAATCAAGTAAGTCTGATTATTTTAAAATTAATGGAATAAATTATTATACGTTTACTATAATTCTAGATGGTATAATAAAAGAAGATAGTGATACAAAAAAAAATGGATCAAAGAATAAAGCTTTATCCCTTATATTAATTGAAGATGTAAGTATAGTGAATAAAGATTTCAAAAATATATAATAATTTAATCTTTTATAAATTTTTTGGATTATATGATTTCAGGTCGATCTGGTATTTGATGATTTTGATGATGGCTTCATAAATGGTTTGAATAATCTTATTCAATCTGCAAAACGACCAATTGTACTCATAGCCAATGATTCCCAACTTCCACATATGTTAAAATTATCTGAAGGGAAAGAAGTCATTATGTATAAAATTCCAGATTACAATGAAATTAGTAAGCATATTTTATATTTTCTAAATACATTTTTTGATAATATTTTTGAATAAAAGAACTCTTAATTTGAAATTTTATTTAAAATTAAATATTTAAATCAAATGAATCACATTCAGTTACCAAATAATAATAATAAGCAAAAAAAAAATTATACATTTTTTTCTTCTTTATTTTTTGTTTAAATATTTAACTATTTTAATATACTTTTAAATTAGCCACTTTAGTTTTAATAATTATTTTATCACCTTTATATGTTATAATGAACTCTATAAAACAATAATTTTTTAGGTAAATGGCTTCAATTAATATGCGTTTCTGAAAATGTTCCCGTTAATCAAGAATCTATCTTAAGCATTGTTCAATTATATAAAGGAGATATACGTCGATGTCTAATGGAGTTACAATTTTGGATTTTATCTGGTGGAGAAATTAACTCCCCTAATTTTGAACATAATTTTACAATAAATTCAAAATGTGAAATCAGAAAACCTCTTTTCGGTTATTTCCCTGATATGGCTTGTATTTATTCAAATATTGATTCAATATTAAATGTGAAAGATATCAAGAAACAATGCAATGTAGAAAAATCAAATCCTAAGTATGGCATTTTATGTTTATTTATTTACATTGTATTTTATTTATTTTTAAAAGAAATATATTATCTTTTGATTTTAACACTATTTATATATTTTAGGCATAGTGAAAATCTTTCTATATTAGCAAATCTCTTTGATTCTATAGCATGGATTGATACAACTTCTTATCATTTTGATAAAAATACTTCAGAGCCTACATCATTTGCATGGTCTTTACCTTCCCGAGCAGGAGTTTCCCTTCATTCAAATAATTCATTATGGGATTCTGGGAAAAATGAAATTCTTCCATCAATAGCTTCCTGGTTATCTGAAAGATGTGTTATAACTAGTTGTATTCAACTTCAAGGAAATCATTCAATTAATGAAGATTCATTTGAAAAATCTTATATCGAAATTCAATCTTTAATAGATTCTAATACATCTTGTATAAAACAAAGGTAATCTTGTATAAAACAAAGGTACTATTGAAGTATAAATAATAATTAAAATATAATAAATTTCCCTGAGACTATATGATTCAATTTTACTTAATTAAAAGTGCCCACAAATTTTAAAGTTTTAAATTAAATATTATTAGTTTCAATTTAATTATTCATATTTATTATAGATATATACATGTATTATTATTATTTATTCATTTAATTATTTTTTCTAGGAAATTATCTCAATTACATTCAACAGATAGAAAATGTTTCTCTGGTATATCATTGAATTCTCATTTAGATCGTAAATCCTTAAGTTGTGATTATTTGCCTTTCTTTCGTGATATTGCTCGAAGTGAAAACAAAAGATTTTTTATAAATTCTAAAAGAAAAAATAGATTTTTCCATTATTTTAAAAGTCTTGGAGTGCATATTGATGAATTCAATCTTGAAATCCTTCAAAATAAATTGATTTTTTCAGATAATATTGAAGAAAGTGATAATAAAATGAAAACATAACATTTATTTATTAATTAAAAATTATTTATTCTTTTCATTTTATTTTTGAAACAAAATAAAATTTTATTATTAAAATTAATTTTTTTTAAATAATGATGTTTATAAATAATCATAATAAAATATTATTATAAATAATTATAGTATTTAAGTAAATTTTATTTTGTTATTTTTAAATAAAAACTTAAAATAAATATTTGTGATGAACAAAAGTGTAAAAATAAAAACTAAATTTAAATTGATTATTTCAAATATATCATTAAAGAATTGTAAAAAAAATTATATATTTTTCTTTGTTTCCTGTTTATTTTACAAAATATGAGATATTTAATTTGAAAATATTGTAATAATATTTATTAAGAATGTAAGATTTGCACATAAAACATTTTTATACAAAATATAAATTCAAAATAAAATGAAATCACTTCATTTATTTAAGATATTATCAGTTATTCTCCTCTTAGTAAAGGAATCCTTGATTATCTCACTAATGTAGGACGAGATATCTCTATTTAACAGTTCATTCACTGTACTTTCACTAAGTGAGCGCAGTGAATCCATTCTCCCTGAATCCATATTCCCCATTAGAGTCTAACGCGTAGTGCTATTTTGCCCACTAGTCTTGTTGCAATTATTCTCTCTAGAATGTGATGTCATTCAGGCTCTGCTTTACATAATTTCCTCAGATTTTTTTAGGAATTCACCAATATACTGTTTTTATTTTGACTCCATCGAGTTTTTTCTTTGAAGTCACCAGACCCATCAGAAGTTTTGTCAAGTTAGCTCAAGTTCTTGTAAAATCAGACAGTTTGTAAAGAAATTGTTCGTATTCTTTTGTAGAATTTGGTTACTATTTGTAACATCACTATCTTTCTCAACACATCCCACTATCTTCCATTTCCATAGTTTGATTTTAAAATTTGTCTTTTATACATTAATCATAACTCATAACTGTGTTGCAGCGTGACTTTTGTTCAGATTAACCTTGAGGAATCGTAAAATATATTTTGTATAGTTTCTCTATTATATCTCTATTTCTTTTAAAATTGATACTCTTGGATTCTGTTCTTAATGAATCTTGTGTCTTTCTTTTTTTTCCTGATATTTTTTACCAATGACTTGTATCTTAGGCATATCATTGATGAGGCTTGGTGTCCGATTTTTCCCGACCGACGATAGTAAGGGAGGTATTGTTTTATATTCATAGCATTTCTGTTCATTGGTGCATTCCTTTGCACTACATCTCACACCACATATTATTAATTTATAACTTAATAGTGATAGTATTTAGGACTCTATTTAGAATATTAAATCTTGCCCGCGTTCCTCCAAATACTCCTTCCTACTCCTATTTTCTCCCATCTCTCACAAATGAAACTTTTTATTAGTTAATTATTAATTTACATATCTTTTATATATATGTATATATCTATATATTTAATACGATAGTGTCCGTCAGTACGCAAAAAACTCCAGAGCCTAAACTACAAGGAGTAAGGTAACCAAATTTTTCTGAGGTGAAGGGTACCTCAAATGATGAAAAATAAAAAAGAAATTAGAATCTTAGGTAACTCCTGAGCTGAGCTGCGGGTGTTCCATTTTCCAGAAATATATATAAAGGAGAGTTTGTATGAATGTAATTTGTTTACTTTTTTGCTGTCATAGAAACAGATTTATATATATATATATATATATATATATATATAATTAGAACCTCTCTCTCTCCCTCTATTTAAAATTTTAAAAAATGGAGTGTTCTAGCCAAATTAAGAAATTTAAATGCCTTATGCAACATTAATAGGTAAATGAATTGGACTGGAAGAGGAGACATATGATTAGAGAAATTGGGCAAAAATCAACCGAAATGTAATTAAACAAAAAAATTCAAGAATTACGATTCGGATACGACTTACATACAATTAACATACAAAATGTAGAATTTGAAAAAGTATAAATATTTAAATACTTAAGATCTCTAATCACGAAGGATAATAATATTCGAGAAGAATTTAAATCGACGTTGTAATTGAGTAACGCCTATTATTATGCAGTAAAGGGGCTTATCTCATCAAAGAGGATCAAAATTAAAATATATAAAACAATTATTTTTCATGTTGATCGATGACTAGGGTGACCTATTTCGAAAACACCAAACCGGGACAAACTGTATACCTTTTTTTGAGAACTAAATTGAAAAAATTTTGAAAAAAAAATTACGAAATGTCCTAAATATTGAAAAAACGGGACAGTAGGGTGTCCCGAAGACATTTCTGGGACAGAGCACCTAAAGACGGGACGTTTGGTCACCCTATCGATGACTCTGGGAGACGAGAGTAGATTTAGAGTATTTGTGAGATTAATATTGTTCGCAGCATTTATAGGCCAAAGGAAGATGAGGTCACAGGGGGATGGCGGAGATGACATAACGAGAAATAATGTCCAGATATAGTTAACGTTATAAAATCGAGAAGGCTGGGATGGGAAGGCGACGTGGTTGGAATTGGAGAAACTAGAAATTGGAAGAAACCGATTGGGAAACATCCGGTGGAAGACCAAGGACCAAGGTGGGTGAACAATGAAGGAAGGGACATGGGAGAGATGGGACAGGGTAGGATTTGGTTGTAGCTCAGGATAGGGACGCTTAGAGAAATGTGGATGCTGCGGCTAAGAAATTTCGAAAACTGTAGAGACACAGAGTTAGATAAATATAACATATACAATAATAATAATATTTCGAAATTTCGAAAACTGTAGAGACACAGAGTTAGATAAATATAACATATACAATAATAATATATAATTAATTTACTGATTAAATTAAAATATATTTTACAAGAAAACAAACACATGTCTTATCTACTTACTCTGATTGAAACAAAATGGATGAAAACCTTTTACATACAGACTTTCAACCAAATACTATGTATCACTCGAGGGTACAGGGGGCGGAGCCCCCGTCTAGGTGTGAAGAGCGCCGAAGGCGCTCGGAGCAGCTAGTAATTATTAATTCAATAAAAATTCTTCATTCATTTATTGATCATATTTTTATAAATATAGATATATACATGTTTATGAATATACATTATCCTTATTGATTACTATTATATATTATATACTTATATATATAAAGCTGTTATAAATATTTATATTTCTATATGTATTCATATATTTAACTTAACATACAAATAAAATTTAATATAATTATATATTTATTATAAATCATTGATTTCCTATATATATATATTAAATTTAAGATTATAAAAATAATTTTTATTTTATTACTTATATAATCCTAAATTAGTCTACCTAATAATAAAAAAATTTAATGATATTGTCGAATGTATTTATATACATATTTTGAAGTTATTTTAATAAGCGAAATGGGATTATAGTGTTTGGAAATGTATTAAAAGTGTATGATGAAAAAAAAATTCATTCATAACAAAGGGACATTTCACAAGATTTTAAATTTATACTTTTATGTAAACTATTATCATGGCCTTATCAAGTAAGAAACAGGAGGCAGCTTCAATCATCCCCTTAGAAGCATTCACTTTGTAAAAGAACCAATGCTTGTGCAATTGGCTTCATTAATTTTATATATTTTTCTAAATAATCAAAGTCAATATCTCTAAATGTTTTTAGTCCGAGATCTTTGCAGAATAAGTTTCTTCTTCTTAAGACGCCTTCTCGGTTCGGAGGTTGGCGATCCACATAGCGAGCCTAGTTTTTGTAACAGCCGCCCGGAATATCTCTGTCGAAGTGCAGCCGAAGCATTTTGGGAGGTCCTTCAGCCAGGAATTGTTGCGTATGCCGACCGATCTTTTCCCTTGTATTTTGCCTTCAATTATTATCCTCAGAATCTCGTATTTCTCTCCTCGCATTATATGGCCTTTCTTTCTTTGACCTTGTTAATGAACTCGCGCTCTTTGGTCATTCGTTTAAGGACCTCGTTGTTGGTGACCTTTTGAATCCAAGATATTCGGAGTATTCTGCGATATAAATAAAATTCAAAGGCTTTTATTCTTTTTTCCAGCGTAGAGTTTAGTGTCCAGGCCTCGCATCCATACAATAGCACCGGGAAACATAACATCTTAGCATTCGTATTTTCAGATCCAGGCTTATTCCAGCTCTAGTAAAGAACTGTTTCATGTTTGTGAAAGTTTTTCTTGCTTGTTCTATTCTTGATCTTATTTCGATGTTGGTGTCACAGCTCTCATTAATTATGGTTCCTAAATATTTTATTGTATTAGTTTGTTCGATTTTTTTGCCCTTTACTATTAGGTCCATTCTTATGTGTTTTTTGAAAAAAATCATTACTTTGGTTCTATTTGTATTTATACTTAACCCATAACTTTCACTAGTTTGAACAATCCTGTCGACCAGGTGTTGTAATTCTTTTGGGCAGCTTGCTAAGATCACTGTGTCGTAGGCATATTTTATGTTGTTAATGTCATGTCCGTCGTCTCTAACTCCACCTGATGTTTCTTCCAATGCTTCCCTGAATATGGTTTCAGAATAAAGATTAAACAGGAGTGGCGATAAGACGCAACCCTGTCTAACTCCCCTCATGATGTCTATAGGTTCCGATGTTGTGTTTTGTATTTTGATTTCTGCAGACTGGTTCCAATAGAGGTTAACGATAAATTGTAGGTCTCTTCTATCCACTCCTGTGTCCTTTAAGATCTTGTAACATCCGGTACAAGTTCCTCAAAAAATGAGGAACTCGTTACTAACTCCTTTTTTGAGGGGGAACTAGTTACAATTCTCGTTACAAAAAAAGTGGCATGCTTGGGGAATGCCGTTACTTGTAACGCGTTACTATCCAGCCCTGTAATATACGTATATATTTATATTTTTGAAATATTAAACCGCTCGAAGGATTTTTTTGAAATTCACACCATAGATAATTTTTATAAAGGAAAATCGATCGATCTGTATTGGTTTCAACCTCTGGAAAAATCATCTTTATTAGTTTTTTCTTAATTAAAAATAGAAAATTTAAATGACGTCAGCAACTACGCCAGACAGCGCTTCGTTAAATACAAAATATTATAAATATAAATAAAATCAAATTACGAAAAATATATTATGTTATATCCACAGGCCATACTTTTCTGTCTTTCAGTGCATTAATACGTACGTTTAAGGGCTATATGTTTTATGACTATTTTTATTAATTAATTATTAATACACTTTACTTAACTCACACTGTCCGGTTGTTTGTCCGCGGCATTTTATAATCGATATTTCAACAACTTCCCGTCATTCAATCAACTTGAAATTTTGCATACACGCTTGCTCCTGCTAATAATACACGAATCAATTGAAAAATCTACTGAATTATTTTATCTATTAGTGGTAATTAATTAACTAAACTTTCATATGCGGTTGTCTTCTTATATATATATATATATATATATATGTGTATGTAAATAAACATACACATACATATTATATAAATATATGTAAATAAATTATATAAATAATAATAATATGTATATATATATATATATATATATATATATATAAAATGAAAACCGAAACCGCAGCACAACGTAAAAGTCGATTGGAGAAGAAAAGACAGAAGCGTGAGTCCCTCGTAAAAGCAGCTGAAACACCACAACAACGTGAGTTTCGATTGGAACAACAACGACAACGACAATCTCAAATTAGAGCAGCTGAAACATCACAACAGCGTGAGTTACGATTGGAACAACAACGACAACGAAAATCTCAAATTAGAGCAGCTGAAACATCACAACAGCGTGAGTTACGATTGGAACAACAACGACAACGACGTGCCCAACTTCGAGAAAGATTGAATTCAGATGTGACAATATTCAATGCATCCATTAACACCTTCTGTGATAGCATTTGTCAAATATGTACCAAACGATGCTATCCGAAGCAAATCGCAACATATCGTCCAAGTAATCAAGCCCTCACATACCTGCCACATGAATTGAAACAAAATGGAGTTCTCAAAGTTTGTTACAGATGTAGAAGTCACATTTCGAGTAATAAGAATATATCACCGCCTAAGGCTTTCTGGAATAATCTTGATCCAGGTGTGATTCCCGATGTTATTAGTAACCTTACTCAATCCGAATTGAGATTACTGGCAAGAGTTAATCCATTCACCAAAGTCGTCAAATTCTCAGGTCTCTTTGGACAGTACGGTTTTCGTGGACAGGCAGTGCTCTTTGCTCAGGATATATTCGAAATAAGTGAAAAGCTACCAAACATGTTGCCTAGATCTTCAAATGATGCAGCAATCGTTGTTGTCACTGAACATTTGGAAAATTTAGACATCATTCGTTGTAAAAAAATGTTACACATGTTATTAATAAGATATATTTAAAATAACGACTACATTTATTTACGTACGACTAAAAAGTATAAAATAAATTTAATTAAAAAGAAATCTTTTTAAAAAACACACTTTACTTAAAATTGCACTAAAAAGTAAAAAATAAAATCACTGTAAAGTGTGTGCGCTCAAATTATAATAACACCGTAAAACATTTGCTTCCACTGAAAAATCCACTGAATTATTTATCTGTTAGTGGTAATTAATTAACTAAACTTTCATATGCGGAATATGGAATAGTTCACTATATCAATCATAGATGGCAATAGTAGTTTTAGAGGCGCTGAAGCCCTGTTTTAAACTAAAAGTTTTTGCAACACATATTATATTTACAAATGTCAAAACATCTCTAATTAACCACGTAATATTTCTTCTTCTGGCCGATTAGAAGTTCCAGGAATCTGTTGTCTTCTTATATATATATCTTATCTTATTATGCTAGCTAAAATTGTATATATCTATATATCTATCTTATCTTATTATGCTAGCTAAAATTGTATATATATATCTATATTTCTTTCTATTTATCTATAACCATTGGTTCTCAAAAACCGCTCTAACGATTTTTTTCAAATTCACACTAGATATAGTATTTATAAAGAAAAATTGAGTTTTATTGATCACATCTCTTGAAACTTACAGCTTCATTATTAATTTCTTAATTGAAAATTATATATGGGTGACGTAAATGGCATCCATTTTGAAATTTTACTCCCGCCTTTTTTTAATTTTGTATTAATATTTTTTTTATATTTAAAATATTTTAAAATTTATTATTTAATTTCGAAATAAAATTAAAAATATTTATTTTTAATAAAATATATATATATATTTATTAATCTCTCTCAAAAAAAAATAACAACAAAATAAAAAATGGTTTTGAAATAATTTTTTTTTTTTTTTTAATCTATTATTTTTTAATAAATTACTATTTTATATTTATTTATTCATTGTTCTTTTATTAAATTTAATATTTATTAATATTATTTATTATTTATCGATGACATATGACATTCATATTGAAATTTTACTCCCGCTTTTTTTTTAAATGATATTGTATTAACATTTTTTTATATTTAAAATATTTTAAAATTCATTATTTAATTTCGAAATAAAATTAAAAATATTTATTTTTAATAAAATATATATATATTTATTAATCTCTCTCAAAAAAAACAACAAAACAAATAAATGTCTTTGAAAGATGGTAAAAATATCTTTGTAATTATCAAAATATATCATAGACCAGCGGTAAGAACAATTGTTTTTACTCCCCGAGTTCGAAGGATCGAAACTCGCCGCGTGCATTTTTTTTTTATCTATTTTCGTGATTTATTTATTCATTGTTCTTTTATTAATTAAGTTTTAGATAGTTTTATAATTTTTAATATTTTTTCAATAAAATATTATTTAATACATTTAATAATTGTAATAAATAATTAAAGAATTGTATATCAATATTTTTTAAAGGGTAGAGCGAGCTCGGTGTCCCAGGTATTAATATTACCAGCCAAATCCAATAATAATGAATCATTTTTTTTAACTTAAGTACCGAGCCGAGGCTCGGGGTCCCGGTATACATATTTATGTATTATTGAGGACCCCAAGTTCCATGCAATGATGCAACATTTAATAATTGTAATAAATAATTAAAGAATTGTATATCAGCTCGGTGTCCCAAGTATTAATATTACCAGCCAAACCCAATATAATAATGAATTATTTTTTTTTAACTTAATTACCTAGCCGAGGCTCGGGGTCCCGGTGTGATCTTAATATATTGTCAGAATTAGATAAATAATGTAGAAAAAAATTATTTAAAAATAGATATTTATTTAAATGAAATAAAATTATTTAATTTACAGAATGAAAAATTTTTTCGAGCGACAGCTCGGTATCCCAGGTATTAATATTACCAGCCAAACCCAATAATAATGAATCATTTTTTTTAACTTAAGTACCGAGCCGAGGCTCGGGGTCCCGGTACTATACATATAAATAAATAAATAAACATACACATACATATTATATATATGTACCAATAGTGGAAAATATATATATACACCGTAAAACATTAGCTTCCATTTGGTGTTATTATAATTTGAGCGCACACACTTTACAGTGATTTTATTTTTTACTTTTTAGTCCAATTTTAAGTAAAGTGTGTTTTTTAAAAAGATTTCTTTTTAATTAAATTTTTTAATTTATGTTCATTTAAATTATTTGAACGGCGGCTCGGTGAACCAGGTATTAATATGACCAGTCAAATCCGATAATAAGGAATAAATTTTTTAATGACCGGGCGGCGAATCGGTGAACCAGTTACTAATTCTGTAACTTAGAATGATGTTTTTACAATAAATTAAAAAAAATCATTCATATTATATTTTATTAATATTTTAGTGTAATTATTCAGTTTAGATATACTAATTAATTTCCTATTCAGAAGTCAGTTTAATTTATTAAAGATATAATAAAAATGAAAGAAAAAAAAATACAAAAATAAATAATATTCCAATTCACAAATAATGTTCTAGAATTATATTCGTCTCAATGTGTGATTTATTTGAAATTTTCAAATCGACTCTGACATCTCCATCAAAAGATTCTTAGCACAAAGAAGCCACTAATTTTCAAGCAAAGGGAAAGTCAAGAGAGTGGAAAGGATAGTGGTGCGGAGGATGAGTATGTTAGAAGAAGAGTTGTTTCCTTAAAGACTACTTTCAAAAACTTTTGATGTGTATAATTTATACTAAACGAGCACCTGTAGGTAGTAGGCCATTTATTCTAAGATCCAATCTGAAAAAAGTTTCTCAATTCATTTCAGTAACTTAAAAATAAGAAATTCATTTGAAAAATAAATCATATCAAAGAGGATTAATTTTACTCAAGTTAAGATATACTACTCTAGATTATTATAACCATGAAAAAATAAAGAAATCAAAGTCAATTAAATAGAAAAAAAATAATTTCACTTTAATATTATTTAGTGTAAACCATATGGCCAATATTTTTAATCTATTTTTATTATTTACCGACCGACGATAGTAAGGGAGGTATTGTTTTCACACCAAATTTCACATGTGGAGATTTTTACATCTCTCCACGAATCATGCATTTACTTAACAGAAAAAAGTATTTTTAGCATGATGTCTGTCCGTCCGTCCATCCGTATAGATGTGTACAGCCTGAACGGCTGAACGGATTTTGATGAAATTTGGTATATTTACTTAATGCATCAGTGGGATGAATTGATCAACTTTTGGTGTATATCCGAAAACCGGTAGTGGTAGTATTACCGATTGACGATAGGAAGAGAAGGGTTATTTTGACACCAAATTTCACATGAGATTTTTTATATATCACCGCGAATCATTCACTTCGTATTGGTTTTATCCTCGAGAAAAATCATATTTATTAGTTTTTTCTTGATTTAAAATTATATGACGTCATCCAGTCATTCATGACGTCACAGCCTGGTCTTGCATATATATATTATAAATAAAATTAAAAATGTTTATATTTATTATTTATGTATCCATATCTAAATCTATAAAATCTATACCGGTCCTGTCCGTCTAGGAAGGGATCGTATTTGATTCTTTTATCATTACTATTTCTATACACATGATAAATTATAGGAATATTATTAGAGTCTTGTATATATCCCTGGGCATCTAAGAAAGGAAATGCTTCTGGTGGAATAAATCCCGTTTCTAGTGTTTCTTTATAATACTGGTCGGGTGTGGAAGTGCCGCACCCGAAACCAAACTATTCTCGTCATTATTTACAATTCTCCTATAAAATTTTATTATTGGGTCATTCCACGTCAACTCATCCAGGCCGTTTCACCCAAAATCTCAGATTTTTATGAAAATTGGTAAATATGTTCTATTTATAAACATGAAAAACACCACCAAATTTTAATTTTTTATCTCACATAGTTTTTGAGTAATGGCAGTTTAAAGATTGGCGTTTTTAAATTTCCGAGTCTCTGATAAGGCCAAATAAAACGTGTATTGGAGAAGAAAATAATTTCTCATTCACTTATTTAACCTCCTATCTTGTTGAAATTTTTAAGTCATGTTCTTATAACTATGAGGAATTGTAAAAAAAATATAACGGACCCCAAAATATTTTTAAAAAAATTATATGTTGGACATTATAAAATTTTAAAATTACAAACAAGGTTTAGCGTAAAATGAAATATCACGACAAGGGAATGAGATAATCAAGAACTTTTTTTTTCCTAAATTATCTACATGAAATGGGCTTTAATTTAATAAAATAAAAGTTTTGTGTATTCGCCTCCTTCTATTTACTAAGACCACTGCAAGTTACAACACATTAATTATGAGCAATATGAGAGTCTCACTGGCTGAATATTGTTAATAATTAGACATTTTAATATTAAATAAAATATTTTTACCTAAAAATGTCCATCGAAGGAAAGTTTAACAGCATTCTTACAAACAAAGTTTGAAAACTATGAGGAAGAAGATAGGATCGAATTCAAACAGTGGGTAGCTACAGACAGGACACAGATGATAACTCAAACTTCAACCACACACACACATTGATGAATTTATTGATGAAATAACAACAAAAATAGAAAAATTGATCCCAAATTTTTATATTGCAAAAAGTCAGTCGAGGTGTAAAAAGGGCCATTTTTGGATTACTATTGTCTCTCCTTTTCAAGTGAACAAAAAAGCTTTGAAAAAGTCATTTTTGTTGGTTTTTCCTTTTTTCATTCTTCTTCAAGTAAAGAAATATCAATTGTTAATGAAAAAGAAAACAAGTTTAAAATAAATATAAAATTTTTTTTATAAAATAACGTATTTCTCATGGGCTAAAAATAATAAAATAATTTTTTTATTGACGAAGTTTTTATTAGATTCTCGGTAAATATTATATATAATAATTTTTATAAATACTTAATTAAAGAATTGTTTATCAATATTTTTTTACTATCTCGCCAGAGATAGTATTGCGATCACGAAAATTTTCGATGTTGAGATTTTGATGTTTTTATACGTTTTGAAGGTTCCTGAATCATTTTCACTAAGGTTGAGAAAAATGTCTGTATGTGTGTGTGCATGTGTGTGTGTATGTATGTAGACAAGATTACGCAAAAACGGTTTGAGCTAGAATTATGAAATTTGGTATACGGGCATTATTCAAAATTCATAGTTTTCTATCAACTTTTGAGAAATGTAGCTCAACCGGAAGAGGGTCATTACCTACAACGTTTTGATTTTTTTTCCTCTAAAGTGACCGTAAAAATAAAGATATATGTTTGATAATTTTTCACATGATTAATAATTGTATAAAACTGCTATATATAGAATTTCAGCTTGATTGAATCGCTGAAAGTACCAGAATTAATTAATGCAAATCTCACGCGCCAACACGTGCCATGGTGCCATCAATAAAAAACCAAACATGCGCTGGTTTAATATTTATTATTTATAATTTATAATTAATTAAATTTAATTGAAATATAATATATTATGTTATTTAATCCAATTCAAATTGCGAGATAGTCGAGTGGAGACACTCGAGCTTATTTTTAAAGGCTTAAACGATAGCTCGGTGTTCCAGGTACAATTTTGACTTTTTAAATAATTATCATTTCTGACTTTTTAATGATTACATTAAAAATCATTTGAAAGTTATAATTTCATCTTTAAAAAGAGAGATTAAAAAATAAGAAAATCAAAATATTGAAATAGGGAGGTAGAAAAAAGGTTCGAACTTCCCTCTTCTTATTTTTATTTAAGGGGTCTTCTGATTGGTTGCCTGTTTGGACAAACCTTTTTTCGACTTAAACGCCACCCTCCATTTCCTTCAGTTTCCATTTGCTCTCTGCATCTCACCAAGTCAACATTAGCACGCTTGCTACCTGAGTGTATTTTGCAAATTGTTTTGTTTTTGATTTTATTTTTTGTTTTTTAATCATGCCATTCAAAAAGTTGAAAACCAACCATTCTGTTCAGGAGCTGTCTCCTGTAAATGAAACAACTGTTAATTATAGTTGTGATCAAGAATTACATCAACATATGAGGAGATTACCGCAAGAATTAGTAGGTAATATTCTGAAATATTCAACATTTCAACAATTGCTTATTTTTAGTGAAGATCCATATTATTACGATGTGATTATCAAGACTGGGATTGTTTCTTCTTTTCCTGCTATAATATTTGACAGTTCGAATTCCTTCTACGCCGAACAGTTTTTTGGACGATTCTATTTTTTAATAGAAACTGTCAATGTATGTGCGTTGAATTATGAATTTTTAATCAAGTTTATAAAACATTTTTCCATGCCAAGATTAAAAAAAATTAATTTTAAATATTCATTCTTACATCGCAATATCATGTATAAAATACAAGATCTTCTAATAAAATTAAAAAGTGATATCCAAGAAGGTAAATTGCCAAATTGTCCTATTTTCAAGAAGATAGAAGAAATTATTTTATGTGATACTTTACCAAATGTTGATTTTTTTCTATGGGCTATTAATTATTTTTTTCCAAATTTAAAAAAGTTTACTCTTCCAAATCATCAATATCTTGGAGAGTTATTAAGTAATAAATTATTTATCAAAATGATTGAAACATTAAATTTGACTTGTTTTCCGATAAAAACAATTGACCAAATGAAATCCATAGCTAACTTCTCTAATTTAAGAGAATTAGAAATCGTTTTTGATTCTAATAATGAAATCTGGCCATCTTATTTGTCAAAATTAGAAAATTTAGAACATCTGCATATTGCATACGATGGCCCAGAAGAAATTCTCAGGAGTTATTTTGAAATTGCACCATTAGGTAAATTGAAAAAACTAATCCTTACAGACATTTTTCCCTTTACAGAGCAACTAGTTGAAGTGTTTCTTGAAAAAAGGTTACCATTAACAAATTTGAAAATATTTCGTTGCGATCAAGTCCATGAATATGCCTTGAAAATGCTTAATCAGTTTGAAAATTTAACAGATCTTCGATTAGAAGAGTGTGAATACTTAGAATCTAGTTATTTAGAGGATATCCATGAAATAAAAAAATTAAATATTTTATCATTGTATGGATGTACATTAATATGTAATGAAGTACTTCCATACATTTTTCAATGTAAAACATTATATCAATTAATTCTTGATGATACAGATATAAAAATTGATTTTAGGACAATTAAAGATAACTTGCGGATTCATACATTGAACTTTCATACCTGGAGATCCTATAGATATTATCCGAATGCTCGATATTTAAAAAAATTGTTACCTTGTGCAAGTAATATCAAATTATTCTAATAATAATAAGTATTGTACATTTTTAAAAGATTTTTGAGTAGAATAATAATAAATAAACGTTTTGTAATTTTGTTTATTTTATTTAAATTAAATTATTTAAAAATAATTTTAAATAATTAATAAAATTATTGTATAAAGTAAAATTATTTTATTATTTAAGTCATATATTATATAATGTCTATATAGTGTTTATTTTATACTATTCTTGTTCATTATATAGTAATTGATGTTTTATTTAAAAAATGGCGATTGTATTTAATATTAATCTTAATTAATATTAATTATTAAATATAATAATAATTCATGAATATTAATAAATATTATAAAATGAAATTTGTGAATTTACTTTATTTTACTTATTCGATCCCATATAATATATCTACATATTATTTATTATATTATTTCTCAAACTTTTATTTTCATAAATTAATACAAGTTTGTAAGAATTTAAATAATTAAGAATATTTTTAATAGATAAAACCCAGGAATGTTTTTTTCTCGATGTTTAAATTAATAATTAATAATAATATATTATAATTATTGAAAATATTAATATCAGTTAAAATAAGATGTTTTAGATATTAAAGAAATATGGATTTGTGTTAAATTCATGGTTTCATTTTTTTTTAAATTCCAACTTTGGTTACAACCAAATATAAAATCTTGAATATCTTTTTACTATCTCGCTGCATCACAAAAATTTTCGATGTCGAGATTTTGATGGTTTTATACCTTTTGAAGGTTTCTGAGAAAAATGCTTGTGTATGTGTGTATGTAGACAAGCTTTTACAAAAACGATTCGAACTAGAATAATGAAATTTGTTATACGGGCATTATTCAAAATTCGTAGTTTTGAGAAATGTAGCTCATTCGGAATTTGGGCGCTTTTAGTTTTCATTTGATTTCTATGCAATTAACTTTCTTTATAGAGCTATAATTCATATACATACATTCCACACTAAAACACTTCATTAACAAGTTATACTATTTCTTCTAATATAATCAACCATTTTGAATTTGATTGATAATGTGTAAATTTAATAAACATTCTTTTAAATTTTGATTCATACTTTGATATAAGTATTTTACAGTGAAAAATAATAATAGATTAATTTCTTAGGTCTCAATCTATCAATTTTGAATCAGAACAATTTATTGAGAATTTAAAAAAAATTATGATATTCTTAATAGAATCAACCCTTGAAAATGCTTAATCACTTTGAAAATTTAACAGATCTCCGATTAGAATACTGTGAATTATTAATTTCTAGTGATCTAGAAAAGGGCTTCTTAAACTTTTTTATATAGCGACCCCCTTCAAGCTTAGGAAATTTTAAACGACCCCCTCCTCCATATAATGAAATATATATTAACCGTAGATGTAGATGTAATATCGCACTATTTTACAATGTAAATAAAATAAGGATTAAAGAATACATACCCATTCATTTCACATATATATAATTTAATAATTTAAAAATTTTATTTATAATGATTCAAAAAAATCAGATCTTTGCGACCCACTTTTAGTAGTCTCGCGACCCCCCTGGGGGTCGCGACCCACAGTTTAAGAACCCCTGATCTAGAGGATATCTTTAAAATAAAAAAAATTGGCAGTTGTGGGACTGGCCGACAGAAGTGAAAACTTGTGCGTAAGAAATTTGAAAGCAGACGGAATGCGCACCAGCTTCACGAGAAAAATGAAATTTATATACGTATATATATATATAAAATTCATAATTATTTTTTTCAGCAAACTGATTATTATTACAAAAATATTAAAAATACGATGTGTATGAATATATATATATATATATATATATGTCTGTCTGTCTGTCTGTGTGTGTGTCTGTCAAATACTCAAAAACTACCCGTCCGATTGCGATGAAACTTTCAGGGATTTCAAGGTTTTAGTGTAGTTAAATCCAAAATTATTATTATTATTATTATTAATTGCGTATGGACCGTCTTGGATCACGCAAAGCTCCCATAAATTTTTAGAAGCGCATCGCATCCTCATGGTCATGATGCGATTGCTGATGGCATTGACTTCTAATATTGAATCGATGATCTTCTTGTTCACAATGAACGCCACGCCCAGAAGTGGTAAACCTCTTCCAATTCGCTTGGCCGTCTTGCTCTTGAATATGCGATAGTTCTTATAGTCCATTGTATTTTTCATCCGTGAATCTTGTCTCTTGAAGAGCAATTATCTGGATATTCTATCACGATTCATGGTTGCTTGTTTTGAGGTTATCCTGACGGAGCAGGCTTATGTAGAACCAGGGCTTGTCTGTTCCTGGAGCTGGGGCAGCCGATGTTAAATTGAATTAAATTTTTTTTTATTTTTATTAAATTAAATAAATATATAATCTTGAGTTCTATGCTGGGATTCGAACTCAGGCTTCCTGTGTAGAAATCTCGTACTCTACCCACTCAGCCATGCTGCCCCTAAATCCAAAATTAATTTAATTAGTAATATTTTGGTAAAAGTCTATTTATGGTTACCATGGTTACACATTGAAAAATTTACAATAAATAAATAAAAATAATTGGAAATCTTTTCAACTTATTATTTTGATAAATTTTATTAATATTTTTAATTTTTTTTAAACTGCCAAAAATAACATACCCATAATAATAGTTGTAATAAAAATAAAAATATAAATCACAATGTAAGTAAAATATTGAATCGTTTTATTTATATTGTTTCAATTATTGTTTGAATATTTATTAAATTTATATATAGATTAATTTACATGTTTAAATGTATATTTAATAAATTTATTTATTGATTCTTAATATTAATAATTCCTATTACTTTCTTGAAATTTTTTTTTATTTAAAAGCATATTCAGCATATCTCGCAAATTTGAATTGGATTAAATAACATATATTAATTTAAATTAAATTTAATTAATTCAATTATAAATTAAAATTAATAAATAATATTTATTAAACCAGCGAAAGTTTGGCTCTTTTTTGATGGCACCACGTCACGTGTTGGCGCGTGAGATTTCCAGTGTTAAAAAATTAATTCTGGTACTTTCAGCAATTCAATTTTCGATGTTGAGATTTTGATGTTTTTGATGTTATAAATAATACTAGCTGCTCCGAGCGCCTTCGGCGCTCTTCACACCTAGACGGGGGCTCCGCCCCCTGTACCCCCGAGTGATACATAGTATTTGGTTGAAAGTCTGTATGTAAAAGATTTTCATCCATTTTGTTTCAATCAGTATAAGTAGATAAGACATGTATTTGTTTTCTTGTAAAATATATCTAATCCAAAACATACCTGTTAAAAAGGAGACCAAGTTCCTATCGGTTATTTGTTTGCCTAAAAAAGGGTTCAAATCCATCCCAATGCCAAGTTTAGATGCACTTGTTTGTTAATTATCATCCCATGTCCCTTCCTTCATTGTCCACCCACCTTGGTCCTTGGACTTCCACCGGATGTTTCCCAATCGGTTTCTCCCAATTTCTAGTTTCTCCAATTCCAACCACGTCCCCTTCCCATCCCAGCCTTCTTGATTTTATAACCTTAACTATATCTGGACATTATATCTCGTTATGCCATCTCCGCCATCCCCCTGTGACCTCCTCTTCTTTTGGCCTATAAATGCTGCGAACAATATTAATCTCACAAATACTCCAAATCGTCTCCCAGAGTCATCGATAGGGTGACCAAACGTCCCGTCTTTAGGTGCTCTGTCCCAAAAAAGTCTTCGGGACACCCTACTGTTTTTTCAATATTTAGCCGTTTGGCCGCTACGCAGCGCCGTCGCGCTTCGATATATCGTCTCCAATCTAGCTACGCGGCGCGGTAGCGCTGTCATTTTAGTGCCAGTTTGTCGGTCGCCGTGGGAGGTTGTTTCTTGCCGCTCGTGTGTTTTTTAAATAAAAGTGTTCTTTCTAAAGCCTAAAGAGTACGATACATCAGTTTTTATTTTATAAATATTTTTTTTTATATTTTTTTTTCGCATTGAAAAACGTAGCCATGTCGAGTGATGATAATATTTCGGACTCTGAATTGAGTTCTAATTTCACATCTGAGAATGAATCTTTGGACACGATTGATGTAAGCAGTGATGACGATAGTGTAGTTGGTCATAGAAAGAAAAGATTGAGAGTGGAAAGTAAATCTTCAGAATCGTCTTCTTCTTCTTCTTCTTCAGAAACGGAAGATCTAACATTCATACCCATTCCACCAACAAAAACATTATTTTACAATGCTTGTCAAACACGCTAATACAGTTTTTCACCAGCATTATGTACCACATCAACAACTATCTATTGATGAATCACTGGTTGGTACACACTGCGATTCATCAATAAAGCAGTATCTTCCCAGTAAAAAGCATCATAAATGGGGAATAAAATTCTGGATGTTGTGCGACTCAATAACAAAATACTGCTTAGGATTTTTCTGTTACAAAGGAGCCAATAATGCAGAAGACAGGGATATAATAAAAAAAGACGGACTAGGATTTTCAGTGGTAGAAAAGTTATTGTCAGTTGGAAATTATCTACATAAAGGTTATCATTTATTTTTGGAAGGATGGTGTTGAATGGCTATATCAGAGGTGGCCATCCCAAATGATCTTGCGGGCCACTTTGGAAATGCATCATAACTTCGCGGGCCGCATATAAAATTATACATATCCATATTAGATTTAGACCCATTATAGATATTGTTTGGTGTGACAAATTGAAAAATAATGAATTTTTATTATGTTTACTATTATTTTTACATATAAACATATATAATATAATAATAATGATGATACTGAATGCACATTGTAAAAAATATATAATACTAAAAATTAAAAAAGAAACAACGAAATAAAAAAAATGAAATCATATTTATTTCACTAGTGCGATATTTGTTTCATGAGGGCGCAGAATAGAAAAGTGTGATGAATCTCGCGGGCCGCAAAAATGTTTACGGCGGGCTACATGCGGCCCGCGGGTTGGCCACCCCTGGGCTATATCCTATACAAATCTAACCACAGAAAAAAAATGTCCCGGCTGCAATTCACATCCGCTATTATTGGACAAATCGAAGAAGAATGGATGACCTTTAGAAATATGGAAAATGAAGCATCAACTTCAAGCCCAAAATTTGCTTTGGAAAAACTACCTGGACGCAATTTACGGCAGTGTGCGGTCTGCAGTAATAGGAGGACTGGAATAAAACGTTCCAATCTTATCTGTTGCCGTTGCAAGAAGGGGTTACATGGAATTTGCGCAGCAAAACATAAATGTTAAACTTTTTTTTTTAATTTTTATTTGGCTTTCCATTTTTTTTTATAACATACTACTTGTATATCATTTAATTGCCTTCAACAGTTGTTTCCATTAATTCTTTATCTACAAAATGTTAAAAGTTTTATGTAAATCGATGTAAAATTGGAGAAGTTATAAAGTTTTAAGTAGATATATATTTTTTATTTATTTTATACAAAAATTTCCTTTAGCGGTTTTGGAATGAATTAGCATTTTCATAGATAGCTGCCAAACGGTTAGGACATTTCGTAATTTTTTTTTCAAAATTTTTTCAAATTAGTTCTAAAAAAAAAGGTATACCGTTTGTCCCGGTTTGGTGTTTTCGAAATATGGTCACCCTAGTCATCGATCAACATGAAAAATAATTGTTTTATATATTTTAATTTTGATCCTCTTTGATGAGATAAGCCCCTTTACTGCATAATAACAGGCGTTACTCAATTACAACGTCGATTTAAATTCTTCTCGAATATTATTATCCTTCGTGATTAGAGATCTTAAGTATTTAAATATTTATACATTTTCAAATTCTACATTTTGTATGTTAATTGTATGTAAGTCGTATCCGTATCATAATTCTTGAATTTTTTTGTTTAATTACATTTCGGTTGATTTTTCCCCAATTTCTCTAATCACATGTCTCCTCTTCCAGTCCAATTCATTTACCTGGCTAGAACACTCCATTTTTTAAAATTTTAAATAGAGGGAGAGAGAGAGGTTCTAATTATATATATATATATCTGTTTCTATGACAACAAAAAAGTAAACAAATTACATACATACAAATACTCTCCTTTATATATATTTCTGAAAAATGGAACACACGCAGCTCAGCTCAGGAGTTACCTAAGATTCTAATTTCTTTTTTATTTTTCATCATTTGAGGTACCCTTCACCTCAGAAAAATTTGGTTACCTTACTCCTTGTAGTTTGGGCTCTGGAGTTTTTTGCGTACAGACGGACACTAGCGTATTAAATATATAGATTTATTAAATTATAATTTAATTAATTTAATTTAATTTAAATTAATAAATATTATTTAATCAAATTCAAATTTGCGAGATAGTCGAGTGGATAGTGGAGTGTTTGGCTCTTTGTTGATGGCACCACGTCACGTGTTGGCGCGTGAGATTTCCAGTGTTAAAAAATTAATTCTGGTACTTTCAGCGATTCTATCAAGCTGAAATTCTATATATAGCAGTTTTATACAATTATTAATCCTGTAAAAAACACACACACACACACATATTTAAAAATTAATTTATTAAAATATATATTATATAATATATTATATATAGTATATAATTTAATATATATATATATATATATATATATATATATATATATATATTCTGAAATTAATTTTAAATTATATAAATATATTAGAAATTAATTTAATATAATTTAACACATAATAATATATTAAAATATTTTATTTTATATATACATAATTTAGTAATACTGATTATTAATGTAAATATAAATAATAATATTTAATATGGCAAATATGTAAAATTTTGTAAAGAATGTATCAGAAGTTTAGTGTCTAACATTCTGGCGTATTGCGCATGCGTATATCGGTCGGTCGGCCGGTCGGTCGTTTTGGAATCTCACGCGAATTCTATATTTTTTCCCCATCCCGCAAAAGTGCTCAACGCCGCTAAAGAAGTTTTCACTTCAAAAATTAAATATTTTATCATTGTATGGGTGTGAATGAATATGTAATGAAGTACTTCCATACATTTTTCAATGTAAAACATTCTATCAAATAATTCTTCAGGGGTCAAAGATGAAAATTGATTTTAGGAGAATGAAAAATAACTTGCTATATCGAAAGTAATATCGAAAGTTATCGCTCGTTATCGCTCCCCAAAATCATATATAGTCAAATAATCGCCCCCTTTAAGACGTCGATCGCCCAGGTTGAGAATCACTAATATAAACTCTTCATCCAGTCATGGATTTGAATAAAACTATTTTAATTCTTGATTTGTGGAGATTTGCGCCCCGATGCAAAACTGTGCAGAACAAAGCCATAAAACCAGTGGCGAATATAGACTTTTTTCGGGGAGAGGGGGGGGGGGTTAACTCCAGAATTTTTCTTCGGAAAATTTGTTTTTAAAGAAACTAAATATTTGCCGCACTTCAAAATTTTTTTTTGCGGGACCTAAGTTTTCCGCCTTCGTCCAAAAATAGCAAAATTTTCAAATAATGCCAGGATAAATCTAATAAATTTGTACGCCTAAGGCGAACAAGAGGCTTCAGGGGGTTAAATATCGCTGTTGTGACGACCTTATAAGGAAGCGCCCCGAATCGACGCATTCAGTGCTTACACGTAGAGCCGGCCCTGCTGAAAAGAAATCACTTAATTTTAAAGTTATCTGGGGCAACAAAGTAAAAGTCGTGATTTTTAGATTAATATGTTTGTTTAATAAATATTATATATACCGTTTTGAAATTTAATCAAATAGATACATGTGGAAAGAAATTATTTTCCCAGGTTCTTTTTCACCTAGCTGTCTTTTACTTTTATTTCTACGTAGGTTCGTGCATTCGTATGCAGAACATGCCCTGATAATTTTTTTAAAAACAAAAATAAAATAACAACTATCTTTATCTTAAACTCAGGTGTAAACTTAACCTGGTCTTAGAATCCAGTTAGAATCTAATAAAAAATAATATAATATTAAATACAAATTAAATTATTAAAAACTATTTTTAATTATTAAATATATTAACTAAACTATAAAATAAAGCAGAAATAACTAAGAAAAACTTTCAAAAATTCAAGAAAATTTGAAACAAAAATGTATTATGTCTTATGATATGTGGTCAGGCGCAGAACCGACCGACGGTTTGAAATAAATTAATTTCCAGCTACAGTAAACAATTTCAATTAATTTAAATGTATCTATTAATAAAATAAAAATCAGATATAGATATAACATAAATATTTTTAATTTTATTTTATTTATAATATATAATGAGGAGCTGGATGTGACATCATGAAGGGCTGGGTGACGTCATATAATTTTAAATTAAGAAAAAATTAATGAAGATGATTTTTCCAGAGGATAAAACCAATACAAAGTTCATGATTCGTGGAGATATGTAAAAAATCTCCACATGTGAAATTTGGTGTGAAAACAATACCTCCCTGACTATCGTCGGTCGGTAAAAAAATTCAATGTTTTTGTACACACAATATGACCGACAAGAATTTTTCCCTACCTTATTGGAGCCACCCCCCCACTACTTAAATCAAGTGTTATGGTTACTCCAATTCTCCATGGTTTTGTCTTTTCATTTTTACCGACCGACGATAGTAAGGGAGGTATTGTTTTCACACCAAATTTCACATGTGGAGATTTTTATATATCTCCACGAATCATGCATTTTCTTAACAGAAAAAAGTATTTTTAGCATGATGTCTGTCCGTCCGTCTGTCCGTCTGTCCGTCCGTATAGATGTGTACAGCCTGAACGGCTCAATCTGATGAAATTTGGTATATTTACTTAATGCATCAGTGGGATGAATTGATGAACTTTTGGTGCAAATCCGGAAACCGGAAGTGGTAGTATTAGCGATCGACGATAGGAAGGGAAGGGTTATTTTCACACCAAATTTCACATGAGGAGATTTTTTACATATCACCACGAATCATGCACTTTGTATTGGTTTTATCCTCGAGAAAAATCATATTTATTAGTTTTTTCTTGATTTAAAATTATATGACGTCATCCAGTCATTCATGACGTCACAGCCTGGTCTTGCATATATATCTATCTATATATATAAAAGGCAATGTCTGTGTGTCTGTGTGTCTGTCTGTCTGTCTCTTATAGACTCAAAAACTACCCGTCCGATTACGGTGAAACTTTCAGGAATTGTTGTGGGCATACCAAGGAAGGTTTTAGTGTAGTTAAATCCAAAATTAATTTATCCAAAATTAATTTAATTAGTAATATATTCCTAAAAGTCTGTAGTGTCACAAAACTATCGACAGATGCCGCTACATATAATTTTCAAAATTTCTAACTTTGTATTACAATACAATAATGAGACGGAATTGTTGTGTGTTAAATTAGATTTTATAAATTGAAAACCATTAGTTATACTCTTAAGTTATTTAGTTTTATTGATCACATATCTGGAAAAAATCATCTTCATTAGTTGTTTTTAATTTAAATGTATATATGTGACGTCACAGTTACCTCCTTTTAGATATATATCTATTCTTAAAATAAAATTAAAAATATTTATATTATATTCATATATATGTAAAATAATAATCTCTATAAAATAAGAGAATATACTTATTCCGAAAACTGTTAATTAAAATGTAATAACTATTAACAATTAATAAAGTAGAAATAATTTTCGAACAAACAAAAATGTAATAATTATTAACAAAAAAAATAAAAAATAAAAATAAATTATTAACAAAATAAGTTGACCTGTGGCCAGGTCCGAACCGACCGACGGTTTGAAGTAAATTAATTTCCAGCTACAGAAACAATTTCAAATAATTTTAATATATCTATTAATGTAATAAAAAACAGATATGGACATAACATAAATATTTTTAATTTTATTTTATTTGTAATACATATCTAAGACCAGGCTGTGACGTCATGAATGGCTGGGTGACTTCATATAATTTTAAATTAAGAAATATTCGTGGAGATATGTAAAAATCTCCACATGTGAAATTTGGTGTGAAAACAATACCTCCCTTACTATCGTCGGTCGGTAAAAAATAAAAATAAAAATGTAATAATAAAAAATAAAATTTCAATTATATTAATTTAATAAATTATTATTATTATTATTATTATTTTCACGTATTAAACGGTATATTATTATTTGTAATAATTCCAATAAAAATAAATAAAAATAAAAACCAAAAAAAAAAGTGCAATTAAAACTAAAATTTCAATTATATTCATTTAATACATTATTATTATTATTATTATTATTCAGTTATCATATACGTAGATATGTATGCAGACACACATGCAAATATTGGGAAACATCCGGTGGAAGACCAAAGATCAAGGTGGGTGGACAATGAAGGAAGGGACATGGGAGAGATGGGACAGGGTAGGATTTGGTTGTAGCTCAGGATAGGGACTCTTAGAGAAAAGTGGATGCTGCGGCTAAGAACTTTCGAAAACTGTATAGACACAGAGTTAGATAAATATAACATATACAATAATAATATATAATTAATTTACTGATTAAATTAAAATATATATTTTCTAAGAAAACAAATATATGTCTTATCTACTTATACTGATTGAAACAAAATGGATGAAAACCTTTTACATACAGACTTTCAACCAAATACTACACTCGGGGGTACAGGGGGCGGAGCCCCCGTCTAGGTGTGAAGAGCGCCTGGAAGGCGCTCTGATCAGCTAGTTATAAATAAACTAAAATTAAAAATGTTTATATTTATTATTTATGTATCCATATCTGTTTTTTATTACATTAATAGATATATTAAAATTATTTGAAATTGTTTCTGTAGCTGGAAATTAATTTACTTCAAACCGTCGGTCGGTTCGGACCTGGCCACAGGTCAACTTATTTTTTTTTAAATGTGTTTATTGAGCCAAATTACACTTTATATTTACAAAGAACAAAATCCCCAAACACATTGGGATCAGTGGCGTACCTAGGGGGGGGGGTTGCGGTCCGCACCGGGCGGCACTTATCTTGGGGCGGCATTTTTTATATTTAGTTATTGTTGTGAAAAGCAACTTATTCATTTCATATTTGTTTTTTTTTCTTTCTTGAATAATAAATGATTATTATGATTATTATAAGTTTACTATTTGATTTATATAAATTATGATTAACTATTTCAAATATTATTCCTCGATGTAAATAAATGCATTTTAGTGTAAATTTTGAATTCTAATTCCAAGAACAGGATAATAATTTTATTTTATTGTATTCATTAAAATTCGTTGAAGTGATATACCAATATTTTTTTAAATCATCGATTTTTCTTTTGAAAAGCAGGGCCGTCGGAAAAAATATAAATATAAATTTTGAGAGCATTATAAACGATTTTTCTAGTGTGAAAGCTAGAAGAGTAAATATTATATAAATATGTTTATGAGTGCATACAAATATGTGTAAAAATATTTACTCCGTGTATTAATTAATATTGATTAAATAACTTAATAATTTATTTATGTGTATTAATTTATAAAAACCACAATTTGATTGACTTATAATAAAAAGGGCGGCAAACTGGAGATCGCCCCGGGCGGCAAAAGTTCTAGGTACGCCACTGATTGGGATTTACATATTATTTACATTTGATTAATAACATTATACATTTTATGTATATTAGTTATTATGCTTAAATTATTTATACACTAGGAAAGTAATTGTTTTTTATATATAATTATTAAGTTTATATAATCTTATTTTTTTAATATTTTCAGAAAAAATTGGCTTTTAAAAAACCTGAAAAAAAATATTTTTTATTAACTTATCACTACTTGAATTTTTATAATTCTTTTTTTTTTTCTTTTACATAAATTTAGATATATATAATAAAAAAAGGAAAAAAAGGAAATTAACTTATATATTATGTTTATACATGAATGCTAATATAATAAGAAAAGAAATAAATTAACTTATTGATACAATTTTTATATTGATTATAATATGAATAATAAGGTTAAATTATGAAAAAACAAACAAATAACGGATACATTTCTTATCCTTTTTTTCCAATTAGTAATCTTATTGATTATCAATCCACCAGTAGTTTTTATTATTTAACTTTTCTTTTTTATCCCTATCCGCGATCGCACGACTAAATCTATAAAATCTATACTGGTCCTGTCCGTCTAGGAAGGGATCGTATTTGATTCTTTTATAATTACTATTTCTATACATATGATAAATTATAGGAATATTATTAGTCTTGTATATATCCCTGGGCATCTAAGAAAGGAAATGCTTCTGGTGGAATAAATCCCGTTTCTAGAGTTTCTTTATAATACTGGTCGTGTGTGGAAGTGCCGCACCCGAAACCAAACTATTCTCGTCATTATTTACAATTCTGCTATACAATTTTATTATTAACTAGCTGATCAGAGCGCCTTCGGCGCTCTTCACACCTAGACGGGGGCTCCGCCCCCTGTACCCCCCCCCCCCCGAGTGTCCCTATTCTGAGCTATAACCATCTAACTCCTACCCTATCCTATCTCTCTCACGTTCCTTCCTACATTGTCCACCCTGTTCACAATTGGTCTTCCATACGGACGTTTTCCAATCGAACTCCCACCAATATATTTTCCTCTCCCATGCTAGCCATGTGCCCTGTCGGCCCCAGCCTTCTCTATTTTATGACCTATAATTTAATAATTTTGATCCCCTTTGATAATAATTTCCCGATTGCAACCTCGATTTAAATTCTTTGCAAATATTATTCTCTCTGATACTAATTATTTTGTCTTATCACTATTAATTTCAAACCCCATCAATTTTCCTGCCTCGATTAATTTTTTTATGCTACTTTAAATGTTATTAATTTATTTAAAAAAAAATCAGAGTAAACAAAATAAAAATAAAATATAAAATTAGCATAACACTAAACTACTATAAAAATAATATTAAAAAATATATTATATATTAAAATCTTACGTGAAAATCCAATTATGAGATCAAATTTTCTTAATTAAAATAATTTACTCACATAATTTAAAAATTAATAGTATTAAATTATAGCCGTAATGTGAATGTTTTCAAAGTTTAAAAGGCCAATAAGATCAATTGAGATATTGTAAATATCAATAGATATATAAAAAGATTTTTATCTGCACATTGCTAAGAATTTAAATTACCTCCAAATTATCGCCACCAGCGCCTCTATGATCTAGTATGGTAATTAAACTATTTTTAATTAATATTCTTTATAATTTTTTTAAAATTTTTCTAATTAAAAAATCGAAAATCGGGCTTCGAGGTCTGGTGGCCAGCCCTTTTGTGCTTCCGTGTAAAAAATTCCAGGTCCCTGCGTGCGATAGTTTTTGCTGGAGAGCTCGGTCCAACAAAAGGACAGACAAACAGACAGACAAACAGACACATTACACTTGCTTTTATTATTATAGATACAATAATGAAGCAATCTATTCTATTTAAATTCGCCAGATTGTAGATTGTTTCATTATTTATAAATTTCTGATAGCTGGTTTCTCGAGACCTCCACATCCCCAGACAAGCTCTTAAGCATTTCCTTTCAAACACACGAATTTTTTCCATTGTAGATGCGTTTTGGTTGAACCATATACTTGAACCGTATGTTACAATTGGTCTAACAAATAAACTATAGCATTGAATTTTTATTTTTGGCTTTAAATAGGGACTATAGAATAGCCATTTTAACGACATGAATGCTGCCCTGGCCTTGGCTAATTGAATATTTATGTGATTTTTGAAAATTAATCTTTCATCTAAATGTACGCCTAGATATAGAACTGTGTTTTTATGGGGAATGACCTGACCATTTATATTTATGTCAAAATATTTCCAATTCTTTTTTAAATTTTTGTTTCCATTTTTAATAATTGGCCTAATTCAGTGTTTCTCAACCTTTTTGGACCGAACGCCCCCTTTGTAAGACCCGCTTCTTAATTCGGCCCCCTATAAATTTTTACAGATAAAAATTGCATGATAATCTCTAATATAAGGTAGGTACACTAGGTGATACTTAGAGCCATATTGAAAAATCGAGTTTCAGAAACTGATTGCAAAATCATCTGACCTTTTTTTTAGAACCATTTTGAAAAAACTTGAAAAAAGAGGAAATGTTTAAAAAGCCTGTTCGCAAAATCATCTTGACTTTTTTTTTAGAGTTGAAAATGATTTCGCCCCCCAAAAATAACTTATCGCCCCATTTAAGATGTCGATCACCCCCCAAGGGGAAATATCGCCCAGGTTGAGAATCACTGGCCTAAATAATATTGTTTCACATTTATTCAAATTTATCTTTAATTTCCAATTATTATAAAAAGTAAAAATTTTGTTGCCTAAAGATTCTAATTTTTGTTGAATTTCATCTGTTTTTTCCCAGAAATTTGTTAAAATGGATGTGTCTTTGTCTTTTTTTGGAATTGCTATTAATAGTGCCTTTATCCATTTCTCAGGAAAATATAAATTGCTCAGGACATTGTTAAATATGATGGTGAAATAGACAATTACTTTATCAGACAGATGTTTTAGAACACAATTTGGAATTCTGTCAATTCCAGTCGATGTTTTGTTATTTAGTCTTTTAAAAATGTCTTTTACTTCTTTGAAATTTGTCAGTGAGAGTTGTAATCAGAGGAGAACCGGTGCAATCAACATGATATGGCCGTTAGCAGTTTGTAATATGTAATTCCTAGGCTACTTAAATTATTAAATTGTAAAATTATTTGATTTAATAATATATTTATTTAAAAAAATTTAGTTAATTTATATTTTAAAGTTTTATTTATATTATTATTAAATTTTTATTTTAGTTTATAAGTATCCAAAGGATGTTTTTATGCTTTACGTGTTAATTAATTTTTAAGAATAATTTATTTATTCCTCTCAAGTTGATGACTCTAAATAAATAAACAAATATTTGTATTGGAAAAAATATAAATGAGAATTTCTTTTTTTCTTTTGAGAAAGGTCAGGTGTAAAAAGGGCCATTTTTGGATTACTATTGTCTCTCCTTTTCAAGTAAACAAAAAAGCTTTGAAAAAGTCATTTTTGTTGGTTTGTCCTTTTTTCATTCTTCTTCAAGTAAAGAAATATCAATTGTTAATGAAAAAGAAAACAAGTTTAAAATAAATATAAAATTTTTTTTATAAAATAACGTATTTCTCATGGGCTAAAAATAATAAAATAATTTTTTTATTGCCGAAGTTTTTATTAGATTCTCGGTAAATATTATATATAATAATTTTTATAAATACTTAATTAAAGAATTGTTTATCAATATTTTTTTACTATCTCGCCAGAGATAGTATTGCGATCACGAAAATTTTCGATGTTGAGATTTTGATGTTTTTATACGTTTTGAAGGTTCCTGAATCATTTTCACTAAGGTTGAGAAAAATGTCTGTATGTGTGTGTGCATGTGTGTGTGTATGTATGTAGACAAGATTACGCAAAAACGGTTTGAGCTAGAATTATGAAATTTGGTATACGGGCATTATTCAAAATTCATAGTTTTCTATCAACTTTTGAGAAATGTAGCTCAACCGGAAGAGGGTCATTACCTACAACGTTTTGATTTTTTTTCCTCTAAAGTGACCGTAAAAATAAAGATATATGTTTGATAATTTTTCACATGATTAATAATTGTATAAAACTGCTATATATAGAATTTCAGCTTGATTGAATCGCTGAAAGTACCAGAATTAATTAATGCAAATCTCACGCGCCAACACGTGCCATGGTGCCATCAATAAAAAACCAAACATGCGCTGGTTTAATATTTATTATTTATAATTTATAATTAATTAAATTTAATTGAAATATAATATATTATGTTATTTAATACAATTCAAATTGCGAGATAGTCGAGTGGAGACACTCCAGCTTTTTTTAAAGGCTTAAACGATAGCTCGGTGTTCCAGGTACAATTTTGACTTTTTAAATAATTATCATTTCTGACTTTTTAATGATTACATTAAAAATCATTTGAAAGTTATAATTTCATCTTTAAAAAGAGAGATTAAAAAATAAGAAAATCAAAATATTGAAATAGGGAGGTAGAAAAAAGGTTCGAACTTCCCTCTTCTTATTTTTATTTAAGGGGTCTTCTGATTGGTTGCCTGTTTGGACAAACCTTTTTTCGACTTAAACGCCACCCTCCATTTCCTTCAGTTTCCATTTGCTCTCTGCATCTCACCAAGTCAACATTAGCACGCTTGCTACCTGAGTGTATTTTGCAAATTGTTTTGTTTTTGATTTTATTTTTTGTTTTTTAATCATGCCATTCAAAAAGTTGAAAACCAACCATTCTGTTCAGGAGCTGTCTCCTGTAAATGAAACAACTGTTAATTATAGTTGTGATCAAGAATTACATCAACATATGAGGAGATTACCGCAAGAATTAGTAGGTAATATTCTGAAATATTCAACATTTCAACAATTGCTTATTTTTAGTGAAGATCCATATTATTACGATGTGATTATCAAGACTGGGATTGTTTCTTCTTTTCCTGCTATAATATTTGACAGTTCGAATTCCTTCTACGCCGAACAGTTTTTTGGACGATTCTATTTTTTAATAGAAACTGTCAATGTATGTGCGTTGAATTATGAATTTTTAATCAAGTTTATAAAACATTTTTCCATGCCAAGATTAAAAAAAATTAATTTTAAATATTCATTCTTACATCGCAATATCATGTATAAAATACAAGATCTTCTAATAAAATTAAAAAGTGATATCCAAGAAGGTAAATTGCCAAATTGTCCTATTTTCAAGAAGGTAGAAGAAATTGATTTAAGTATTACTTTACCAAATGTTGATTTTTTTCTATGGGCTATTAATTATTTTTTTCCAAATTTAAAAAAGTTTTCTCTTCGAAATCATGAATATCTTGGAGAGTTATTAACTAATAAATTATTTATCAAAATGATTGAAACATTAAATTTGACTTGTTTTCCGATAAAAACAATTGACCAAATGAAATCCATAGCTAACTTCTCTAATTTAAGAGAATTAGAAATCGTTTTTGATTCTAATAATGAAATCTGGCCATCTTATTTGTCAAAATTAGAAAATTTAGAACATCTACATATTGCATACGATGGCCCAGAAGAAATTCTCAGGAGTTATTTTGAAATTGCACCATTAGGTAAATTGAAAAAACTAATCCTTACAAACATTTTTCCCTTTACAGAGCAACTAGTTGAAGTGTTTCTTGAAAAAAGGTTACCATTAACAAATTTGAAAATATTTCGTTGCGATGATGTGCAGGAAAATGCCTTGCAAATGCTTAATCAGTTTGAAAATTTAACAGATCTTCGATTAGAAGAGTGTGAATACTTAAAATCTAGTTATTTAGAGGATATCCATGAAATAAAAAAATTAAATATTTTATCATTGTATGGATGTACATTAATATGTAATGAAGTACTTCCATACATTTTTCAATGTAAAACATTATATCAATTAATTCTTGATGGTACAGATATAAAAATTGATTTTAGGACAATTAAAGATAACTTGCGGATTCATACATTGAACTTTCATACCTGGAGATCCTCGAGATATTATCCGAATGCTCGATATTTAAAAAAATTGTTACCTTGTGCAAGTAATATCAAATTATTCTAATAATAATAAGTATTGTACATTTTTAAAAGATTTTTGAGTAGAATAATAATAAATAAACGTTTTGTAATTTTGTTTATTTTATTTAAATTAAATTATTTAAAAAATAATTTTAAATAATTAATAAAATTATTGTATAAAGTAAAATTATTTTATTATTTAAGTCATATAATATATAATGTCTATATAGTGTTTATTTTATACTATTCTTGTTCATTATATAGTAATTGATGTTTTATTTAAAAAATGGCGATTGTATTTAATATTAATCTTAATTAATATTAATTATTAAATATAATAATAATTCATGAATATTAATAAATATTATAAAATGAAATTTGTGAATTTACTTTATTTTACTTATTCAATCCCATATAATATATCTACATATTATTTATTATATTATTTCTCAAACTTTTATTTTCATAAATTAATACAAGTTTGTAAGAATTTAAATAATTAAGAATATTTTTAATAGATAAAACCCAGGAATGTTTTTTTCTCGATGTTTAAATTAATAATTAATAATAATATATTATAATTATTGAAAAAATTAATATCAGTTAAAATAAGATGTTTTAGATATTAAAGAAAAGAGGATATCTTTAAAATGAAAAAATTAAATATTTTATCATTGTATGGGTGTGAATGAATATGTAATGAAGTACTTCCATACATTTTTCAATGTAAAACATTCTATCAATTAATTCTTCAGGGGTCAAAGATGAAAATTGATTTTAGGAGAATGAAAAATAACTTGCTATATCGAAAGTAATATCGAAAGTTATCGCTCGTTATCGCTCCCCAAAATCATATATAGTCAAATAATCGCCCCCTTTAAGACGTCGATCGCCCAGGTTGAGAATCACTAATATAAACTCTTCATCCAGTCATGGATTTGAATAAAACTATTTTAATTCTTGATTTGTGGAGATTTGCGCCCCGATGCAAAACTGTGCAGAACAAAGCCATAAAACCAGTGGCGAATATAGACTTTTTTCGGGGAGAGGGGGGGGGGGGTTAACTCCAGAATTTTTCTTCGGAAAATTTATTTTTAAAGAAACTAAATATTTGCCGCACTTCAAAATTTTTTTTTGCGGGACCTAAGTTTTCCGCCTTCGTCCAAAAATAGCAAAATTTTCAAATAATGCCAGGATAAATCTAATAAATTTGTACGCCTAAGGCGAACAAGAGGCTTCAGGGGGTTAAATATCGCTGTTGTGACGACCTTATAAGGAAGCGCCCCGAATCGACGCATTCAGTGCTTACACGTAGAGCCGGCCCTGCTGAAAAGAAATCACTTAATTTTAAAGTTATCTGGGGCAACAAAGTAAAAGTCGTGATTTTTAGATTAATATGTTTGTTTAATAAATATTATATATACCGTTTTGAAATTTAATCAAATAGATACATGTGGAAAGAAATTATTTTCCCAGGTTCTTTTTCACCTAGCTGTCTTTTACTTTTATTTCTACGTAGGTTCGTGCATTCGTATGCAGAACATGCCCTGATAATTTTTTTAAAAACAAAAATAAAATAACAACTATCTTTATCTTAAACTCAGGTGTAAACTTAACCTGGTCTTAGAATCCAGTTAGAATCTAATAAAAAATAATATAATATTAAATACAAATTAAATTATTAAAAACTATTTTTAATTATTAAATATATTAACTAAACTATAAAATAAAGCAGAAATAAATAAGAAAAACTTTCAAAAATTCAAGAAAATTTGAAACAAAAATGTATTATGTCTTATGATATGTGGCCAGGCGCAGAACCGACCGACGGTTTGAAATAAATTAATTTCCAGCTACAGTAAACAATTTCAATTAATTTAAATGTATCTATTAATGCAATAAAAATCAGATATAGATATAACATAAATATTTTTAATTTTATTTTATTTATAATATATAATGAGGAGCTGGATGTGACATCTTGAAGGGCTTGGTTTCGTCATATAATTTTAAATTAAGAAAAAATTAATGAAGATGATTTTTCCAGAGGATAAAAGCAATACAAAGTTCATGATTCGTGGAGATATTAAAAAGTCTCCACATGTGAAATTTGGTGTGAAAACAATACCTCCCTGACTATCGTCGGTCGTTAAAAAATTCAATGTTTTTGTACACACAATATGGCAGACAAGAATTTTTCCCTACCTTATTGGAGCCACCCCCCCACTACTTAAATCAAGTGTTATGGTTACTCCATTTCTCCATGGTTTTGTCTTTTCATTTTTACCGACCGACGATAGTATGGGAGGTATTGTTTTCACACCAAATTTCACATGTGGAGATTTTTATATATCTCCACGAATCATGCATTTTCTTAACAGAAAAAAGTATTTTTAGCATGATGTCTGTCCGTCCGTCTGTCCGTCTGTCCGTCCGTATAGATGTGTACAGCCTGAACGGCTCAACCTGATGAAATTTGGTATATTTACTTAATGCATCAGTGGGATGAATTGATCAACTTTTGGTGCAAATCCGGAAACCGGAAGTGGTAGTATTAGCGATCGACGATAGGAAGGGAAGGGTTATTTTCACACCAAATTTCACATGAGGAGATTTTTTACATATCACCACGAATCATGCACTTTGTATTGGTTTTATTCTCGAGAAAAATCATATTTATTAGTTTTTTCTTGATTTAAAATTATATGACGTCATCCAGTCATTCATGACGTCACAGCCTGGTCTTGCATATATATTATAAATAAAATAAAATTAAAAATGTTTATATTTATTATTTATGTATCCATATCTGTTTTTTTTTTCTAGTGTGAAAGCTAGAAGAGTAAATATTATATAAATATTTTTACGAGTGCATACAAATATGTGTAAAAATATTTACTCCGTGTATTAATTAATATTGATTAAACAACTTAATAATTTATTTATGTGTATTAATTTATAAAAACCACAATTTGATTGACTTATAATAAAAAGGGCGGCAAACTGGAGATCGCCCCGGGCGGCAAAAGTTCTAGGTACGCCACTGATTGGGATATACATATTATTTACATTTGATTAATAACATTATACATTTTATGTATATTAGTTATTATCCTTAAATTATTTATACACTAGGAAAGTAATTGTTTTTTATATATAATTATTAAGTTTATATAATCTTATTTTTTTAATATTTTCAGAAAAAATTGGCTTTTAAAAAACCTGAAAAAAAATATTTTTTATTAACTTATCACTACTTGAATTTTTATAATTCTTTTTTTTTTCTTTTACATAAATTTAGATATATATAATAAAAAAAGGAAAAAAAGGAAATTAACTTATATATTATGTTTATACATTAAGCTAATATAATAAGAAAAGAAATAAATTAACTTATTGATACAATTTTTATATTGATTATAATATGAATAAAAAGGTTAAATTATGAAAAAAAAACAAATAACGGATACATTTCTTATCCTTTTTTTCCAATTAGTAATCTTATTGATTATCAATCCACCAGTAGTTTTTATTATTTAACTTTTCTTTTTTATCCCTATCCGCGATCGCACGACTAAATCTATAAAATCTATACTGGTCCTGTCCGTCTAGGAAGGGATCGTATTTGATTCTTTTATCATTACTATTTCTATACACATGATAAATTATAGGAATATTATTAGTCTTGTATATATCCCTGGGCATCTAAGAAAGGAAATGCTTCTGGTGGAATAAATCCCATTTCTAGAGTTTCTTTATATGATAATACTGGTCGTGTGGAAGTGCCGCAACCGAAACCAAATTATTCTCGTCATTATTTACAATTCTGCTATAAAATTTTATTATTAATACAATAATGAAGCAATCTATTCTATTTAAATTCTCCAGATTGTAGATTGTTTCATTATTTATAAATTTCTGATAGCTGGTTTCTCGAGACCTCCACATCCCCAGACAAGCTCTTAAGCATTTCCTTTCAAACACACGAATTTTTTCCATTGTAGATGCGTTTTGGTTGAACCATATACTTGAACCGTATGTTACAATTGGTCTAACAAATAAACTATAGCATTGAATTTTTATTTTTGGCTTCAAATAGGGACTATAGAATAGCCATTTTAACGACATGAATGCTGCCCTGGCCTTGGCTAATTGAATATTTATGTGATTTTTGAAAATTAATCTTTCATCTAAATGTACGCCTAGATAACGAACTGTGTTTTTATGGGGAATGGGGACCTGACCATTTATATTTATGTGAAAATTTTTACAATTCTTTTTTAAATTTTTGTTTCCATTTTTAATAATTGGCCTAATTCAGTGTTTCTCAACCTTTTTGGACCAAAACGGCCTCTTTGTAAGACCCGCTTCTTAATTCGGCCCCGTATAAATTTTTACAGATAAAAATTGCATGATAATCTCTAATATAAGGTAGGAACACTAGGTGATACTTAGAGCCATATTGAAAAATCGAGTTTCAGAACCTGATTGCAAAATCAACTGACCTTTTTTTTAGAACCATTTTGAAAAAACTTGAAAAAAGAGGAAATGTTTAAAAAGCCTGTTCGCAAAATCATCTTAACTTTTTTTTTAGAGTTGAAAATGATTTCGCCCCCCAAAAATAACTTATCGCCCTATTTAAGATGTCGATCGCCCCCATAGGGGCAATATCGCCCAGGTTGAGAATCACTGGCCTAAATAATATTGTTTCACATTTATCCAAATTTATCTTTAATTTCCAATTATTATAAAAAGTAAAAATTTTGTTGCCTAAAGATTCTAATTTTTGTTGAATTTCATCTGTTTTTTCCCAGAAATTTGTTAAAATGGATGTGTCATTGTCTTTTTTTGGAATTGCTATTAATAGTGCCTTTATCCATTTCTCAGGAAAATATAAATTGCTCAGGGCATTGTTAAATATGATGGTGAAATAGACAATTACTTTATCAGACAGATGTTTTAGAACACAATTTGGAATTCTGTCAATTCCAGTCGATGTTTTGTTATTTAGTCTTTTAAAAATGTCTTTTACTTCTTTGAAATTTGTCAGTGAGAGTTGTAATCAGAGGAGAACCGGTGCAATCAACATGATATGGCCGTTAGCAGTTTGTAATATGTAATTCCTAGGCTACTTAAATTATTAAATTGTAAAATTATTTGATTTAATAATATATTTATTTAAAAAAATTTAGTTAATTTATATTTTAAAGTTTTATTTATATTATTATTAAATTTTTATTTTAGTTTATAAGTATCCAAAGGATGTTTTTATGCTTTACGTGTTAATTAATTTTTAAGAATAATTTATTTATTCCTCTCAAGTTGATGACTCTAAATAAATAAACAAATATTTGTATTGGAAAAAATATAAATGAGAATTTCTTTTTTTCTTTTGAGAAAGGTCAGGTGTAAAAAGGGCCATTTTTTTATTATTTATTATTTTATTATTATTTTTATAGTAATTTAGTATTATTCTAATTTTTTTTATATTTTATTTTTATTGTTTATTTTGTTTTTTTTTAATAATTTAATAACATTTAAAGTGGTCAAAAAAATTAATCGAATTAAAAAGTAATGGGGTTTGAAATTAATAGTGATAAGACAAAATATTTAGTAACAAAGAGGAACAGTATTAACATACAAAATCTTAATATACAAAATGTAGAATTTGAATATGTAGAAAAATTTAATCTAATCACGCAGGATAATAATATTTGAGAAAAATTTAAATCGAGGTTGCAATCGGAAACGCCTGTTATCATGCAGTAAAGAGGCTTATCTCATCAAAGTTATTATCAAAGGGGATCAAAATTAAAATATATACAACAATTATGTTTCCGTTAGTATTATATGGGTGTGAGACATAGTCTATGACCCTGTGAGATTAGAGTGGATTCAGGGTATTTGAGAATAGGATTCTTCCCAGCATTTATGGGCCAAAGAAAGAAGAGGACCTCGGGGAATGGCGGAGACTGCATAATGAGGATTTGCATGACCTCTATGCATCTCCAGAAATAGTTAGGTTTATAAAATCGAGAAGGCTACGGTGGGCAGGTCACATGGCTAGAATGGGAGAAGATAGAATGGCGAAAAATATATTGGTAGGGAGACCGACTGGGAAACGTCCATTTGGCAGACCAAGGACCGTGGATAATGTGGGAAAGGACGTGAAAGAGATGTGAAAGGACAGGAGTTAGATGGTTATAGCTCAGGATAGGGACATTTGGAGAAATGTGGTTGTTGCGGCCAAGAACTTTCGAGTAACGTAGAGCCAGAGCCCAGAGGTAGATAGATAGATAGATAGATATAACATATACAAGAACACAAAAAAATGAATGTTTTATGTAATCTGTTGATTGAGACAAAATGGATGAAAACCTTTTACATACAGACTTTCAACCAAATACTATGTATCACTCAGGGGTACATGGGGCAGGTGAGAAGAGCGCCGAAGGCGGTCTGAGCAGCTAGTTTATTAATATAATTTCATATGTAAGTATAAAATATTCAATTTTGGACAGTTTATATATTAATGTTCACTGCATCTGGTGTAATTATATTATATACTTGTTAATGCAAAACATTTACTATAAGTAACTTTGTTTCAAAGTTATTGAAATACAAATGTTCAGTATATTTTTTTTAACTATTCACTCTATATCTATATATAATCCATTATGAAATTTAAAACTTAAAAAATGAATATTATTTATTTTGTTATTTATTTATTATCTTATTTTATTTCAGGTTATGCTACCTATTATTATATTAGCTGCTACACCTCCTCCAGTAAAGACTATACGAATCATACCTAGTCAAACAGCCAAGGTTCCAAGAAATGCCGCCATTCCATTACATCATCATATTCGACCAAATGTGCATCCTATTCGACCACCACCACCACCACAACAACAGCAACATTTGTCTATTTATCCTCCACAACATTATAAAGCTCCACCTTCCAATCCGCATACTGTCTATATTCACCAAAAGCCATCTCCAACCCATCAACCACAATATGCAATTAAATATGTTCCCGAAATCATAAGTGAACAAATACATCAAAAGACACCCCATCAAAAAGAGAAAATTAATCCAAATTTAACTCACGCATTATTAAAATATTTGCAACAAGAAGCACTTAAGCATCCAAATGTTCCCAATTATTCAATTGAAGATGCTCGAACTCATCAAGAACAAGCTTTCAAAGCACAAGAAAGGTTGAAATTACAAAAATACCAAGAAGAGATTTCCAAATATAATACAGGTAGGATCAATCCATATTAAAAAAAAAGAAATTATTAATAAAAATTATTTGATTTTTTTTTTAATTTCTAGGTCAAGCTGTGGTAGAAACTACGTCAAAGCCAATAACTGCAGAACCAACAACGTTTGATCATGAACTAGATAAATATCAAGAAGAATTAACGAAACAACAACAGCAAATTGCATATCATCAAAAGGCACATCCACATATTTACAAACACATAATTCATCCAAAAGAAGTTATTAAACAGGGTGAAAGACAACAAATATTTATTGTTAAACCCCATGTTAAAGATGAAGCATACAATTTGGATTTAATTAAACAGCAAGCATATCAAGAAGAAGCGGCCAGGCAAAAAGAAATTGCTAAACAACTTTTATACCAACAGGAAATTGAAAAACAAAAAGAAATAGCAAAACAACAATCTTATCATAATCCAAATTCAAAGGACCAAACAAATCAACAAACAATACAACAACCTCACACTAACCAAGAAATTTATACAAGACAACAAGCATTACAACAACAACAACAAGCGTATGATCAAGAATTAGTTAAACAAATTGAAATAGCTAAACAACAAGCTTATCAAGAAGAACTTGCCAAACAAAAAGAATTACAGAAGCAACAAGCCTATCAACAACAGCATCAACAACACCATCAACAGCAAGCATATGAACATATCCTTAAACAACATGAGATAGCTAAACAACAAGCTTATATACAAGAAATTGCAAAACAGCAACAACAAGCTTATCAACAACAACTTGCTAAACAGCAAGAAATTGCCAAACAACACGAATATCAACAACATTTGGCTAAACAACAAGAAATTTCAAAACAGCAAGCTTACGAAAAGGAGTTGTCAGCAAAACAACAAGAGATCGCAAAACAAGAAGAAATAGCTAAGCAACATGCATATCAACAAGAAATAGCACGACAGAGAGAAATAGCAAAACAACAAGCTTATCAACAACAAATAGCAAAACAACAAGAATTGGCTAAACAGCAAGCATATGAAGAAGAAATAGCTCGAGAAAGAGAAATAGCGAAACACCAAGCATATCACCAAGAAATCGCTAAACAACAAGCTTATCAGCAAGAAGTAGCCAAACAACAAGAAATAGCAAAACAACAAGCATATGAACAGGAACTGGCGAAACAACAAGAAATAGCAAAGCAACAAGCATATGAACAGGAACTAGCGAAACAACAAGAAATAGCAAAACAACAAGCGTATCAACAAGAAGTAGCGAAACAACAAGAAATAGCAAAACAACAAGCGTATCAACAAGAAGTAGCGAAACAACAAGAAATAGCAAAACAACAAGCTTATCAGCAAGAAGTAGCCAAACAGCAAGAAATAGCAAAACAACAAGCTTATCAACAAGAAGTAGCCAAACAGCAAGAAATAGCAAAACAACAAGCTTATCAACAAGAAGTAGCGAAACAGCAAGAAATAGCAAAACAACAAGCTTATCAACAAGAAGTAGCAAAACAGCAAGAAATAGCAAAACAACAAGCTTATCAACAAGAAGTAGCAAAACAACAAGCTTATCAACAAGAAGTAGCAAAACAACAAGAGGTAGCGAAACAACAAGAATATGAAAAACATCGAGAAATTGCTAAACAGCAAGCCTATGAAGAACTTGTTAAACAACAACAATATGAACAAGCAGTAAAAAAAGAGCAAGCATTTAAGAATCAGTTGGCAAAACAACAACAAGAAGATAAACTAAAAGAGTTAGCAATTGAAGAGGAAATCCGCAAACAACAAGAACATTTGATAAGTCAATTGGCTTATGAACAAGAAGAGATTGCCAAACAAGAAGCATTACAACGAGATATTTCGAAACAACGTGAAAATTTAAAAAAACAAAAATATCACAAAGATATTCATTATAATAAAAGTTACCCTAAGAAAGAAAATTATCATTCTGATGGTAAAGTAACTCAAGGATCATCAGCTGAAAGTAGTACTGATGTTGAATTTGCCTATGAAGAGGGTGTAAATTATCAAACTATTAAATATGAACAACCACATGGATATAAACCCCAAACAATTGCTTCCGAACATATTATTAGCACGAATCATCACTCCAAAGTGCCTGTCTTTGGTTCACCTCAACATGCTAGTTCTACAAGTTTCACTGATCTAGGAAAAGGGGGAGGGTCTTGGACCATTCGACACCCTCCTGTGACCCAAAGACCGGCAGAACCTCTTATTCCAAAATATTTAAAATCTGATTTACAAAAAGAAAGTGAAGATTCTTCAAGAGAAAATACAGAATCGACTAGAAATTATCGAGAGGAAGCCTTAGTAACAGGTAGTTCAAATAATCCTTCACAAGCAGGACATACTAGTGTATCAATTGAAAAAGCGATCGAATTAACTAAAACAAACGAAAAGGAAACTTCATCTTCCACAACCACAGAAGCTTCAAATACTTAAAGGTGTTAACTAAATAAAATATTAGAATAAAAATAATATTTTACAATATATATATTCCTATATATGTATATTGTTTTCCCTGGATTCTGTGATTTTATAAAAAAAAAAATCTATTAAACCTGAATTGTGTTCCTATACACAAAACAAGATGAATAAATCCTCTATCAAATTTGAAAATTATTTTTAATTATAAAATTTTATTCTAAAGTATTTGTGGTGGTAAATCAGATTGAGGAAGGAATATTCAAATAAAATGTTACCATAATCTTTAATTGGTACAAATGATATTATCGGTTTGTAAGTAAACTACCCTTAATTTATAAAACAAAAAAAAATTGATATAAAATTCATGGTCACACTAAATAAATACATTTTTTTCAATGTCAAAATTTAATTTTTCATAATAATAATTTTGATAATGATTATGTTGCAAGATTGATGAATAATAAAATTAAAGTAAAGGGTGTTTCAGTATGTATAAAATTTACATATAACAGGTATAAATTATTCGAAATTATATTAGTAAATAAAATCGATTGATGGTCAACTTTAATAATGTGTGAGTCATTTGATCTTAAAGAGAAAAATATATATATATTATTAGTCATTTAAAGTTGATAAATACATATATAATTATTTTCTATAGTAAATATCATTCTATATAAAATTACAACTAAAATTGTATAGAACTAGGTACTTATTTGATAACGATATACAATTAATAATTCAAGACAAGTAAAAAAAAAATAATAATAATTTTGTGTTCTGGTGTGCTTACTATTATATTTTAATCATAACTTTTAAAATTTAATGTGAAATAACAATAGATTTTTATTGTAAAAATATTTCCATGTGATTTATATTGTATTTTATTAAAACTACACATTTAAAAAGTGAATTACAATTTACAATAAATAAACCAACTTTGTTGACAGAAAGAAAATGACAATTAATAAAGAAGTTAAAAAGATAAAACTATGAATTTGACATATTATTAATAAAATAAAATTTATAGATGGTTTACCAGTGTTGGTAAATAAATAAATAAATAAATACGGATGTGAGATATCGAAATAATAATGACTATTGATTTTATATAATAAAAATAACATAATCATAAATATACTCATTTATTTGTTATGTATCACATTCAAACAATAATTTTACGTGAAAGTCAATTTCTTTTTAATTCTTTATTTTTTTTTTTCTATTAAATATAGCATCAATATTTGTAACAAATCAATTGATCAGTTCCTTATAAATTTCTTTAATAGATTGTCTAGTAAATACTTTTTTTTCTTCAAATGTTATATTTTTTTAAATACTTTTCATTTTTTTAAAAAGATATATATTATTTACTTTTATAAAGTAAATGTTTCTATTTATTCAAGGTTCTATGTGCAATACTATTTTATTATATTTTTTAAAGGGTTATATGAATCTCTTTAAATATAGTATAATATCAAAATATATTATATACTCGTATATACATAGATATAATATATTCCTAAGATCAGTATTTTATATATATATTTTTATTTATTTGTTATTTTTTTATGTTTCTAATATATATTTGATATAAAGTCTATATCTTTATAAAAAAGTTTACAAAATGATTTTTTTTTTGTTAACTATGTTTATGTAAAAAAACTTAATTTGTAAATAAATGTTGAATTAAAATAGAAGGCTTTGTTTTTATAATAAATAAATAATTTGTTTTATTTTTTAAGTACCTTATATTATGAAAATTAATAATTGATAAATATCAAGAGAAAGTGATGAGAGATGAATTTAAAGTGAGGTTACAATCGGGAAACGCTTGTTATCATGCAATAAAGGGGCTTATCGCGTCAAAATTATTTTCAAAGGGGATAAAAATTAAAATTTATACAATTATTTAGCCATTTGTGTTATATGGGTGTGAGGCATGGTCTATGACCCTGTGAGATTAGAGTAGATTCAGGGTATTTGAGAATAGGATTCTTCCCAGCATTTATGAGCCAAAGAAAGAAGAGGACCCCGGGAAATGGCGGAGACTGCATAACGAGGAATTGCATGACCTCTATGCATCTCCAGAAATAGTTAGGTTTATAAAATCGAGAAGGTTGCGAAAGGCAGGGCATGTGGCTAGAATGGGAGAAGATAGAATAGCGAAAAATATATTGGTAGGGAGACCGAGTGAGAAATGTCCACTTGGAAGACCAAAGACACGGTGGGTGAATAATGTGGGAAAGGACGTGAGAGAGATGGAAGAGAATAGAGACTGGGAGGTTGTGGCTCAGAATAGGAATACTTGGAGGGGTGCGGTTGCTGCAGCCAAGAACTTTAGAGTTCCGTAGAGCTACAGAGATAGATAGTTAGATCAAGAGAAAGTAATATGAATAATTTTGTCACACGTGATATATTAAAGGGATTTTTATTAAAACACCACACAGTTTTGTATAATTTATTTATAGTTAAATAAAAACGTACAACGTTTCGACTTCTTATTCTGCAGTCATTATCAAGTACGCTTGCTCAGACTCAAGCGGATTGTAATATAATTTAACATATTTTTTCATTTATTTTATAATTTATGAATATTGATAAATATATTATATTACTATCATATAGACGTCAAATAATATATATTTTTTTTAAATTTAATTTATATTACTAAGTACTGAGGGTTTACATTTTCATTTGACCGTATTAATTTGACTTTAATAATATATTTACCTTTATACTAGTATATATGTAAGAAAGGAGAGAATTTAGACAAAAGACATAATTTCCCCCATTTTAACTCACTCGAGAACAATGTACTTAACCAAAACCTAATTTATAAAAAATGGAAGCAAACTTATTAATTTCAAGTTTTATTATATTAGAATTAATTATGAGAAGTAAAAGGAATATAATATGAGTGATAAGATGTTAACTAAAAAATATTCTTATATTATTTCTAGATATAAATATAAATTTCCTCAGGAATATAAGTCAAGAGAAGAGTTTTCAAGTAATTAGCTATCATCTCATTATGAAGATTGAATTAGTTTAAATTGAAGAATTTGAAGAAATTTATTAATTAGTTTAATGTTTATAGGTGAAAACGTCCAGGGAAGAAGGAAGGAAAAATCTTATATCCGCAAGTTTTTTTTTTTTAATTTTACAATCCAAAAACGATCAATTAAGTAATCTAATTAAACAAATTGCGAGATAGTCGAGTGGAGACACTCCAGCTAATTTATAACTGAATTTAAAAATTTTATCTACAACAACCATGTGCAAGATTAAATAACAATTTTTAAAAATTTGATTTAATAATAATAATAACAATAAATAATTAAATAAATTTAAATCTTTGATTAAAGGTTCGTATTGCAGATGATGGCATTACAACTACACGGAAGAATAAAAAAAGATGAAAATAAAAATATTCAAAATGTTCAAAATACTAATATTTTTCATTTATAAACAATTTTGTTTAAATTATTCTCAATATCTATATATATATATAGAGAGAGAGAAATATAAACAATAACAGCAAAAAATTAATTTTTTTCTAAAAAATAAACCATTCTACGTAATGGCCTGGTTTCAACCCCCCCTCTACACTCGCCCATAACACCCACGCTACCAACTTTCCATCAGTTTGGGTGGCAAGACGCCTGTTATTCCACTTTAGCTTGTTTTCCCCCCTGAATTCTGTTTTATTTAGTTATTGTGTTTGTTTATTGTTTTGGTCTGACTGTAAAATTGATTGTGAACATTGAAAAACAAGCAAAAAAAATATTCGAATACTGAGTTGATTGGAAGGATTGAAACGGCCGCTTATGTCACCCGCGATAGCTTGTATTAATGCGCTCAAAGTAGAATGATAGAGAAAAACAAATCAGATTAAATAATGAATGGGGATTTCTAAATTTTTTTAATAAAAATTATAACTTTTATTTTATAAATTTACCAAAATTATTTATTTCAAAATTCAGATAAGAATAATATTAACACACTATGAGCGGGGCGGGTATTTGTACCCGTTGCGGGGACTGCCACTTATAAGCGGGGCGGGTATTTATACCCGTTGCCACTTATATAATATATATTTTCCCTTGTGTCACTTAAAATTACTTATTTTAAACGATAACTAATATATATCCTTCATATAAATGGCAACGGGTATAAATACCCGCCCCGCTTATAAGTGGCAGTCCCCGCAATTGGTACAAATACCCGCCCCGCTCATAGTGTGTTAATAATAAAAAATCTGATTGTAAAATTGTATACATATACATACAAAAGTAAAATAATTTCTGTATTAGCTTTTTAGAGAGATAGTTTAATGACTAATTAAATTATCTTAAAATTGTGTTTTCAAATCAATTTATTTATTTTTTAGATATTAGAAATGGATATAGAGGAAGACATCATTAGCAAAATTGATGAGGATGGATGACAGTCGATGGCCGAAACGAGTGTGGCAATGGGTTCCTGTTGAGAAAAGAAAACTCGGACGACCCCCAAGAACCTGGCATCAGGACGTGCTCAGTTCGATGAATGCCCGGGGACTTCAGGAGGGAGATTGGAATGATAGGACGAGGTGGAGAGCGGGATGCGATAGGCGGAGTCCTCCGTAGAAGTCGCATATATATATATATATATATATATATATTGTAATATATAAGTATGAAAATGCCTTTTTTTTATGCTTATATATTGGAAATATTTGGATATAGAATTTTGGAAAGTTATTTGTGTGAACACATGGCAACGTGTATAAAGGATAGCTTTCTGAAATTTATTGTTTTAAAGGGACACCCTGGGAAAGGCCCAGAGATCCTTTTAGTTACCCCAAGATGGAGAGAGGGGTGGACAATTTTGCCAAGTGGCATAGGAGGGGAGAATGACCATTTACAGGTTTAGACATTTTTTGGTCATTCTTGGATGGAGAGCCAGGGAAGAGACTTCATCTGACGAAGTAAGAACAAAATATAATACTTTATATAAAAAAAAAACTTTTTTAAAAAACCACGTTTTTAACGCACTAAAAAGAAGAAAATAATTTTTCTGAAACCCCATAGGTACTGACATTACAAACAAGAGATATGATTTGAAGAAAATTTTCTATAACGTAAAACGTGGGGCGCAAATAATAATAAATTTTTTAAATGCAATATAATTTCTTTGATTAATTTATTTCAATATCCATGGATTTATATTTTAAGTTTTATATTTTTTACCAGACTTTTTGTAAAAGGGAATATTATTAGTAATCCAACAGAATACTTTTATTAATGTAAATTTTTTTTGGAAAATTAATTCCTTAATATTAAATAAACATCTTCAATTTACACTTTAGAAATTTTATTAACATAAATATTAAATATTTGCTAGAAGTTTTGCAGTAGCAAAATTTAGTTTTAGATTTCTTCAAGTTAAATTTCTTATATTATTTACCAGAATATTGTTAGGATGTCATTTTTTATCAGAATTTTTTAAAAGTGAATATTATTAGTAATCTAAAGGTAATCTTTTCATAAATTAAATTTACCTCTTTTAAAAATTTCGATAAGTTATAAGCTTTACTTTTTGAAGCTAATTAAAATATGAATTCATTTATCCTATTAATTTGTACCTAATAACATTTATTTATAAATTTTTATACGATACAGAATATTTTAGCCATAGTTGCGCCCCACGTTTTACGTTATAGAAAATTTTCTTCAAATCATATCTCTTGTTTGTAATGTCAGTACCTATGGGGTTTCAGAAAAATTATTTTCTTCTTTTTAGTGCGTTAAAAACGTGGTTTTTTAAAAAAGTTTTTTTTTTATATAAAGTATTATTTTCTACTTTTTAGTCTTCATATATTGCAATCGATTTCACTTGACCTATACTACTTTTAAGTTTTTTGATTGACTTTAATAGTCATGAAATACTATTATCCTGAAAGTAATAAATTTAAATTGAATTATAAAGAGAAATTTTTAAATTTGTCATATTTTAATTCTTTATTGCCTAAAACTCATAAATTTAAATTTTGTTTTCTAAATTACAGTACAAAACATTAATATACCTTCTTTCAAATTTATTTACATTTTAAATATTATACATATTATATTATTCTTTTAACGGGTTTTTAACGGTTTTTTTCAAATTTAAATATTTACACTTTTTGTTTTGATTTTCCCATACAAAATTATATTCATTAATTATGCTCTAATTAAACACTTGCAAGCTACGAATGTGTTATTTTATTGTATTGTCATCCAGAATACATAACTCTGAAAAGTTTCAGAGCGATTGGATGACTGGAAGTGGTCGAAATTTCGATTGCAAGATTTGACCCGAACAGATAAATAAACAAACAAACAAACAAGAAAGCAAGCTAAGAAAAACGTGGTAAAATACACTCAATTAGCAAGAGTGCTAATGATGACTTGGTGAGATGCAGAGAGCAAATGATAGCTGAAGGAAATTGAGGGTGGCGTTTAAGTCGAAAAAAGGTGTGTCGAAACAGGCAACCAATCAGAAGACCCGTTAAGTAAAAATAAGAAGAGGGGAGTTTGAACCTTTTTTCTACCTCCCTATTATATTTTTTCAATATTTTGATTTTATTAATTTTTTATCTCTCTTTGTAAAGACGAAATTATAACTTTAAAATGATTTTAAATGTAATCAATCAAAAGTCAGAAATTATAATTTAAAAAAATCAAAATTCTTCATAAAAAAAAAATGGCTTTTTATTTTTTCTAATACATTTACCGTGTATATAATATATAGAGATTCTTTATTTCATTAGATTGAATATTATTTATTAGTAATTCATTTAATAAATATCTAATCGTTATTTGAAATTTATTTAATTATTATTTTAGAATTTATGATGCTTAATCCAAATTTAATTCGCAGCATGGAACATACGATCAGGACTGTCATTTAGTTGGAGGGGAGCGACCTGAACATTTTTTCAAACTTCTTATTTAAACGGATTTTAATATTTTGATTATTATTATTAATTAATGTATTATATTTGCATCCCGCCTCGTTTTTGTATTAGATATTGTATCAATATTTTTTATATTTAAAATATTTTAAAATTTTTTAATTAATTTCGAAAGAAAATTAAAAATATATTTATACAATTTTTGCTAGTATAATAAAATAAGATCTAATGAAATATATTTATTTTTATCGTCAATTCACAATGTGTCATTTATTATATTATTAATTTGTGAAATGATTACAAATTTTATGTAAAATCCATTCTCTATTCGTTTAGATCAAAAATAATATATTTAATATTTAATATATTGAATATATTTAATACATACTAGAATCAACTCTTGAATATTTTTTTAAACAAGCGGACTATGGACATCTGTATTATTTATTTTTAATGTTTTGACAAAGTCCCTTTTGTTGTTTTCTTCTTTTGTATTATGTATTGAGAAAGGTAAGTTTTGGAAAGGGCCTTTTGTTGTATTATTATTGTTTCTCCTTTTTAAGTTAACAAAATACAAATATTCATTAATTATGCTCTAATTAATCACTTGCAAGCTACGAATGTGTTATTTTATTGTATTGTCATCCAGAATACATAACTCTGAAAAGTTTCAGAGCGATTGGATGACTGGAAGTGGTCGAAATTTCGATTGCAAGATTTGATCCGAACAGATAAACAAGAAAGCAAGCTAAGAAAAACGTGATAACAAGGATCATCCACAGTGTGCGAGGAAGCTGCCTGCCCTGATATGACGACATGATACCTTAAGGAAAATATCCAAGAATCATCTTACTTGAAGTCCCAGTGTTCCCGGAACAGTGATAATTAATTAGAATAACACAGCTAAGTAGTCGACTATTATCTATATAAATAATTGCAATTATTCGATGAACTCAATTCTATTAAATTTATACTCCTATTAATATTTACGGTACTATTAAAGTGGTTTAATTTCTAATTAATTTCTTATTATCAATTGTATCAAATAATATAGTCTATTCTTAGTAAATAAATAATTTTAGTTGTAATATAAATAAGTATTTTTAATTGAACCTATTCAATCTTATAATTTCCCAGATCAACCTACGCGGATTCAATAACCCCTTGTTAGATTCATAATTCAATCCAGAGTGCTACCAATTAATTAAACTTATTGTTTTAACCAAATTTTCTCATAAAATACCTGCCCTTTTATCCTCTTATATACGACAATATATATATAGAAATTCACAACTTACTTATAAAATTTTTGAATTTCTTTACTGTTTAAGATTTTAGGAATCCATTTCTCACATTTTTATAATTGTATATTTCAGTGTGATTGTATAAAAAATTTGCAAATGTAGAAAAATTAAATCCTTAGGTTCTGTAATGCAAAGGATAATAAAATTCGAGAAGAATTTAAATCGAAGTTTCAATCGGGTAACGCCTGTTCTCGGCTTATCTCGTCAAAATTATTGTCAAAGGGAATCAATCAATCGAATCAAATTATATAAAACCATTATTTTGCCGATTGTGTTATTTGGGTGTGAGGCGTGGTCTATGACTTTGCAAGACGAGAGTAGATTTAGAGCAGCGGTCGCCAAACTTTTTGACCTCACGGACCAGTTAATTCATAATTTAAATCCCGCGGACCACTAATAGGATTTTTAAGTGTTAAATATATTTATAAATCAAAATTGTGATCAAAGAACACATAAAATGTACCTAATTAATAAAATGAAACTATTATCACGTATTGTTATGAATTGAATCATGTTTTAATGCATCTTAAAACATTACTTAACATGATGAGTAAGTATATTCCACATTTTTCTGCGGACCAGCGAAATTTTCTAGCGGACCACCACTTTGGCAACCGCTGATTTAGAGTATTTGAAAATAGGATTCTTCGCAGCATTTATAGTTCAAAGGAAGATGAGACTACATAACGAGGAATCGCATGACCTCTATGCATCTCCAGACATAATTAGGGTAAAAAAATAGAGAAGGTTGCGATGGATAGAATACTTGGCTAGAATGGGAGAAGAAAGAATATATTTGTGAGGGGGTACGATTGGGAAACGTCCGCATGAAGGTCCATGGACGCGGTGGGTGGACTATGTAGGAAGGGATGTGAGTGAGTTGGGAGTGGGTAGGAGTTGGTTGTGGCTCAGGTTAGGGACACTTGGATAAGTGGCCAAGTACTTTCGAGTTCCGTAGAGAGGTGGATACATAGATAGTGTGTTTGTATTATCTTTGAACTATTCATCTCCATCTTGTTTAATAGAATTCAAATTTTTGCCAGTTCATAATAAATTGAGAGTCAGTATTTTCATTAAGTAAAGTAAGCATGGTGATTAAATATTCATATATATATATTTATGTATATTATATGCATATGATTTGTCTATAGTGACTAAAAATGTTATAAATAATTTGGCACTTTAAGCGAATATAATTATCATATTATCAAATATATTATATTTTTCAATAAATCATTCTCTGTTATAGATTATTTAGATATAAATTTATTCTCAATTGAATCATGATCGAAAAATTTAATATTAATGACCCTTCCGTTAGGTGTATAGAAAATACAAATGTGTTTACATATAATAAGGATGTAGATTTGAATCAGCACGATGTATACATTACCATCAGAATATTTTAATGCCATCTAAATTTTTTTTTTCTCTTATTTATTTAAAAGGGATTTTATTAATACATTTTACAATGGCAACATAAAAAATAAGGCTAATCATCTTTGAAAATTGCATTCTTATCTTTTACGGCAGATAAATTTTACATATTGTTTACTTTAAGGATAAATTTAAAATTATATAAACATAATCTATTCTAAGTTAAATTAATAACGGTTAAAGAAGCTCTTTTCCAAGGTAATGGAAAAGAGTCACATAAGCTAAGAGGGGGAGGGGGCTTAGGGACTTTATATGTTTTAAAGCAATTTCGACAGAGAATAAAGAGAAAAGGGATAAAGGAGATGTCTAGAAGGGGGAGGGTTTGTGTGGGAATGGGGAAGAGTGATATGAGAAGAGAAGAGAATCGTTGGGGACACATGTGGATCCGAATCGGACGGTTCGTTCGGCTTCAACTCGTTTTGTATGCCATTGGGCTCAACAAAGGCGTTGGCTGGCAATGTTCTTCAATCACGCAAAGCGTTTCCAATGGCCAAACATTGCCGCAATACAATTCACAACTCAATTAACCATTATAATTGCATTTTAACTTTCATTTTACAAAGATATCATATAATTAACTACATGAATTCTAGATAAGTAATAAATGAAAGTAATGGGATTGACCAAATATCCGAATTCGATTTTTTTAATTGAAAATAATATATATATATATAGGTTTTGAGTGTTTTTGTTAAATCAGTGAAAAAATATATAAATACTTAAGTATCTTCCAGGTTTGTTTATTTTAATGAAAAAGTTTTTGTCACATTTTAGTGACTCTCAAATATAACATTTTTACCGACCGACGATAGTAAGGGAGGTATTGTTTTCACACCAAATTTCACATGTGGAGATTTTTACATATCTCCACGAATCATGCATTTTCTAAAAAGAAAAAAGTATTTTTAGCATGATGTCTGTCCGTCTGTCCGTCCGTATAGATGTGTACAGCCTGAACGGCTCAACCGATTTTGATGAAATTTGGTATATTTACTTAATGCATCAGTGGGATGAATTGATCAACTTTTGGTGCAATTCCGGAAACCGGATGTGGTAGTATTAGCGATCGACGATAGGAAGGGAAGGGTTATTTTCACACCAAAGGAGATTTTTTTATATATCACCACGAATCATGCACTTTGTATTGGTTTTATCCTCGAGAAAAATCATATTTATTAGTTTTTTCTTGATTTAAAATTATATGACGTCATCCAGCCATTCATGACGTCACAGCCTGGTCTTGCATATATATTATAAATAAAATAAAATTAAAAATGTTTATATTTATTATTTATGTTTCCATATCTGTTTTTTATTACATTAATAGATATATTAAAATTATTTGAAATTGTTTCTGTAGCTGGAAATTAATTTATTTCAAACCGTTGGTCGGTTCGGACCTGGCCACAGGTCAACTTATTAGATTTTGGTATAGTCATAAACATTAGTGAAAATAATCTTTTCAAGATCTAAGAATGTTTATATCAGATAAAATCTGATTTGAAATTTGAATTGATTATTTAAAATTGTAGTATATTGTATTATTATATTTTTTATAGGTATAATAATAGTTGTACAACTTTGCTTCCGCCGTTTTGCAATAGAGGGCTCTAGCGGTAAGTGGTAGTCGAAATAAATAGTTCGGTGATGGCATACAATAAGGTTAGGTATTTTGAAACATAACGCCTGAAACCAAAGTATATCAATGGAAATAATTATACATTAATTTTTAAAATATTCATATGAAATTAAAACAATAATGGTTTTGTGGCATTTCAATGATTTTTTGGATAAATTATTGATGCCTCAAAATTCAAATTTTACATAAAAATATAATTACTTATATTAATATTTTTAAATTAAATTAAATTAACACATTATTTATTTATATACTGATTTTATAATTTATAATTTGTTTTAATTAAAATTAATTTTAAAAAATATTATTCCTACTATAATGTAGGGTATTCAGACGTACCGTTTTTTGCATATTTTGCCACCGTCGTTTTAATAATAAAAAAAAACCTCCGATTTTGTACGTCCTACGCAAGGACAACGCCTAGCAAACGCCTATCAAGCCGGTTATATCAATGAGGTGTCCTATGATCAGTAGAACGGGTCCTCTCAACCTTTACCTTGATTTTCTTGATCGAAGGCGCTATCAAGTAGCTTTTCCCCAATATAGTTCCCGGAGGCTGGGTTGACTCCGTCCCATAGACCCCAGCTAGGCAAATTCCCTTGCCAGGCCCGGGACTTGAACCCGGGACCATGTGAATGTGAGGCAGGTTCGCTACCCACACACCCAATGGCGCCTGTCGTTTTAATAAAAATATCAATTTAGTATTATAATAACAAACATTAGTAAAAACTAAAATAGTCTCATGGAGTTTGAGACATTTTATGATAATGTATTGAAAGATTGAAATTTGTTGCCTAAGAATATCTTATTGAAGGAAACATTTATCTGCATCTATACAAATTTTTGTATTGATTCTGTCACTATAGAATAATTGTTTGTAGAATCAGTAGATATATAATAATTTTTTTATCATCATTCTATATTTGAAAAGTTGTGAATTAGAAGCAATAACGAACTTAGAATTTTGGAGCCCGATGTAGAAGAGTAATTGACGCCCCTCAAAAAGGTATAGATAATTTTTAGGAAATTTTTTTTTTATAATATACGAGGTAGGGTCAAAAAGTTCGCGGAATTGGTTATTAAAAATTTATTAAAAATATTTATAACATTCTTACATTATTTCCCTTCAAAATACTCTCCTCCTGCATCTACACATTTATTCCACCGTTCATATAATTGTTGGAAACACTCTTGAAAGCCGTTTTTTGAAAGTTCCTTCAGCCGCTCCGTCGCATTTTCAATCACCTCTGACGAATCAGCAAAACGATGTCCCTTCAATGCCATTTTTAACCTTGGAAACAGGTAGAAATCTGGTGGTGCGAGATCGGGAGAATATGTCGTCTGTAGTGGAAGTGGAAGGCCGCCCAGTCCGAACGTCATCATCAATTGTTGTGCGACCGTCGCGAAAACGCTTATGCCACTCGTAAACTGCTGTTTTCTTCATCGCAGAATTTCCGTATGCTTTTTTTAGCATCTCAAGAGTCTCCGAGGGTGATTTCTCCAGCAACACACAGAATTTAATATTGCCACGCTGCTCTAATGACGACATTGCACAATCCGACGAAAGAAAGAAACTACGATCTACAATATTAAACACCGAACGCACGGAACCAACTACAACTGCCTGCTAACCTCAAAAGCACATTCACTACTAGTTATGCCAACCTCACAAACAAAAATTTCCCTTTCAGCTAAGAAATACTTGACTATAAGCGACCATTCCGCGAACTTTTTGACCCTACCTCGTATACATTCCAAATAGTATAAAATATTATTTAATAATCGATTTACTTGAATAAAATTTAATATTTAAATGTAGAACAATTTTGTCAAGGATAGTTACAAGATATACAAAGTTATTGGATATTATATTAACGCTGAAGGAATTACAGAGGGGCGGAGCCCATTGACTAGGTGCGAAGAATGTACCTGGTAACAAGTAAAATTGTCTGTTATTTTTATATAATTCATTTAAATTATTTATTTTTTACTTTCTCGCCAGAGATAGTATTGCGATCACAAAAATTTTCGATGTCGAGGTTTTGATGTTTTTATACTTTTTGAAGTTCACTGAGTCATTTTCACTAAGGTTGGGAAAAATGTCTGTGTGTGTGTGTATGTGTGTATGTAGACAAGATTAAGCAAAAACGGTTTGAGCTAGAATAATGAAATTTGGTACACGGGCATTATTCAAAATTCGTAGTTTTCTATCAACTTTTTAGAAATGTAGCTCAACCAGAAGCGGGTCATTACCTACATCGTTTTGATTTTTTTCCTCTAAAGTGACTGTAAAAATAAACATATATGATGATAATTTTTCACATGATTAGAAATTGTATAAAACTCCTAATTATAGAATTTCAGCTTGATTAAATCGCTGAAAGTACCGGAATTAGTTTTTAACACATTGACTGGCAATTACGCGCCAGCACGTGTCGTGTTGCCATCAACAAAGAGCCAAACACGCGCTGGTTTAATAAATATTATTTATTGATTTTAATTAATAATTTAATTAATTAAATTTAATTTAAATATAATATATGTTAATATTAATCCAATTTAAATATGCGAATTTTGAGTCGAGTGGAGACAGCTGATTTTTAAAAAAATATAATCCGATTAGTAAAAGAAAAATATTTTTTCTAAGAGGAGATTATTATTATTATTTAAATGTAATAGAGATATATGTATGTTAGTTATTGCATACTATCAATGGAGTCAGTGATTATGCATTTCTATTCGTTGTTTTAGTTATCTAAAGCAGTGGCGCAACCAGGGGGGGGGAGGTTTAGGGTTTCAACCCCTCCCAGAAGAGAAAAAAAATTCATATTGCTATATATTATTTACTATATTACAAATAGAAAAAAAAGCAAAATGTGCAGCATCGTACACGTGGCGGAAGTGAAACTTCTTAGAATCTAGAGAATAAGAGAAATTTTAGTTGAGAGTGTGAGTGAGAGAGAAATAGAGAAAAATAAAGGGATCATTTCGAAAGACATATAACAGTATAAAATTTTCGTAACAAATATTCGCTTTATTATTACCGACCGACGATAGTAAGGGAGGTATTGTTTTCACACCAAATTTCACATGTGGAGATTTTTACATATCTCCACGAATCATGCATTTTCTAAACAGAAAAAAGTATTTTTAGCATGATGTCTGTCCGTCCGTCTGTCCGTCCGTCCGTATAGATGTGTACAGCCTGAACGGCTCAACCGATTTTGATGAAATTTGGTATATTTACTTAATGCAGCAGTGGGATGAATCGATCAACTTTTGGTGCAATTCCGGAAACCGGAAGTGGTAGTATTAGCGACCGACGATAGGAAAGAAAGGGTTATTTTCACACCAAAGGAGATTTTTTTATATATCACCACGAATCATGCACTTTGTATTGGTTTTATCCTCGAGAAAAATCATATTTATTAGTTTTTTCTTGATTTAAAATTATATGACGTCATCCAGCCATTCATGACGTCACAGCCTGGTCTTGCATATATATTATAAATAAAATAAAATTAAAAATGTTTATATTTATTATTTATGTATCCATATCTGTTTTTTATTACATTAATAGATATATGAAAATTATTTGAAATTGTTTCTGTAGCTGGAAATTAATTTATTTCAAACCGTCGGTCGGTTCGGACCTGGCCACAGGTCAACTTATTATTATTATCTACTCTATCATCATATCTACATTGCCTGTACTATTGTCGGTTGGTGCTTCAATTGGTAATACTGATATTAATGGCTTGTGATAACTAAAATAAGATATATATGTTCGTGATTCGATATTTTCTATATAACGTGTAAAAACAGCATCTATTGTAGTTCCAGATTTTGTTGTTGATTCCTTGGGATCGTTATTTATAAGCAGACCAAATGTTTCTCGAAGAAAGTTGATCAACGGCAACGAATCATCAGATCCAAAATTTACATTAAAATCTCCCCCGAGAATTAGAGGGATTTTATCTTCGCCTCGTTCAAGTGCATTAGCACCTGTGTGGCTATAAACCAGTAGTGAACGGTGTATGAAATAAATAATATCGTCTAAATTTTGGTCGTTATTTTTTTTCGGCATAGTGAAATCTGTGGAGTAGAGAAAAGCAGTTTTAAATGCAATAATAATTTTAAATTGATTTAGTAGTGTTAAAGTAATGTTGAGATTCGGATAAATAACGTGAATGGTCATCGACGCACATAACTGTATGTGTTGGCGTGTGAATCGCCGACCATGTTCACACACACAATTACATGCGTCGGTATGCGTGCACGCTGTATATTTGACTTGAGAATTTTCGTCAACGTACTCGTGCGCATGCGCGTCATGGACTTGCGCGTCATGAGTGGGGATTAGAACGAAAGACCGCACAAAAGGGAGACGCAGATAGCCTCTTTCTCAAGAACGAAAGACCGCACAAAAGGGAGAAGCAGATAGCCTCTTTCTCAAGAACGAAAGACCGCACAAAAGGGAGACGCAGATAGCCTCTTTCTCAAGAACGAAAGACCGCACAAAAGGGAGACGCAGATAGCCTCTTTCTCATTCTCACTCGTTATACTTATATCTTTTTTCTCACTTGCGTTACGAAAACTCAATTTTTCAATTCACTCTCCATTCTCAACCAAATGTCAGGACGCCGCTAAAGAAGTTTCACTTCAAAAAAAATATAATCCTTCTTTGTATTTGAAAAAAAAAAATTCTTAAAGTATAACTTAATGTGTAAAAAGTAAGTTTATTTTATTTTAAAAAAATTTTAACAAAAATAAAAATTGCTTATTTTTTCGTACAGAATATAATATAATATAAGAATTAATAAAGAAATAAAAAAATTATTTTATTCTTTCTCCTAAATCATAAAAAACAAAAGACTTAATATAAGATTATTAGATGATTGTGAAATTTTCCAATTTGACTATTATTTAAATATAAAATAAATAAAAATATTACTCTAATTGTAAATATTTTTTATTATTAATACATTAATTGGTAATTTCATAAAAATTATGAAGCGAAGACTAATTTTTTCAAAATATCCTGCCACTACGGGCGGACGAAAAACTTTCGAAATCTTAAAGTAGTTTTTTATAAATAACTTCTTTATTATTAAGTTTAGGTTAAAATGAATATAATGAAACTTTTAGTAAATTCGATTCCCTATAAATTTAATACGATAGTATGATAATTCTCATCAAAATCGGTATTTATTGAGAAAATCAATAAATGTGCTTTGACACCTCTTTAAACTACCCTAACTAATGCTCCGATCTTGTCCAAAAACAATCCAACCCCGCCCATCATTCCCAAAAAAAACATTTAAATATCAAATTTCAAGACAATATCTCATTTTGTTTAGACGTAATCTCGGTAACGAACGGCCGGCCGGCCGGTTCAAAAATTTTTTTTTGCAGTTTTGGATTCAGAACCGTCTGAAAAGTGGAGATCTCAAAAAATCACGGTGAAAAAATTTCTGACTATCGTATAAGCTATCCTCATTCCATGAGGAAAGCTAAAGTGATTTACATATAGCTGGAAAAAAAATATTTTCTTTCTAAAACTGTGAATACGAGTAAATAAAATACAAAATTAAATTTTTTTGCCAGATTTTGTAAAATCAGTGTTTCATTTACAAAACTCTTTTAAATATTTAATTTAAAAAAAAAATCTTAATGAAAATTTGTCTTTGAGAGAGCCCGGGGGGGGGGGGGACCTCGCCATAGGAAGGTGGAGCGGTTAGTCAAACCCCCCCCCCCAGGTTGCGCCACTGATCTAAAGTATAGTGAAACGCAGTAAAACGCAACGATATCTTCTTCCAAATGGCATGTCGGTCTTCTACACCCCAACCAAGGTATGATCTTTTACTCTCTCAGGTATTTACATTCAATTTAAAGTCATATCACACTCGCTAAACAATTCATAATTTAAATAACATAATTTGATCTCACCCCACACCATTTTTCAAAATATAGTGATTTCAATAAGGAACAAAAAAATATTTTAATAAAAATTAAATTTTATAAAATGCATTTATATATATATATATATTATAAATTTTCCATTAAGATCTTTGACTAGAATATTCCTTAAATATTATAACTATTAGAGTTAAGAAGGCATGAATGCAATTTAAAAAAAGTTAAATAAAAATTATCAAAACATTAAAAAATCAACTATAAGATGTTTTACTAATAAGATGTTAGTATGATTATTTTATATATTTATAAATTTTAAAGGATTTTAGTAATTTTATATTACAGAAATTAAATAATATTTGAAAAAACCAATACATCTTTTGAATCATATAAAACTTATTATTATTTTTATATCTTTTTTCATTTCCTTGATAAATAACTAATTATAATTAATTTCTAAATTAATTAATTTAGGCGAGAGAGACAAGACATCAATTCAAGACTTTAAGTTGGTCTTGGAATCTAATCCGCGAGATATATCAACCCCAGGAAGTATAAGTAAAGTTTTTAATAACAATGGTCAAATTTGGTAAAGCAGAATCTAAATTATTTTCATAAATAAATTTAAGAATATTTAAAGAATCTTCTTCCCAGAATATATTTAAATTTATATCTCTTAAAATTTAAATTTAATCAAACAATTCTTCTGGCCGTTTAAGGAAATTTGCGAATCATTGTAATATCTTTTAAAGTGGCGCCATCTGTACTACAAATAATATTAAAGTTTGATAAAAAAAAATTATATTTTTCCGCATATTGTGGGATAATAAATTAAATATTTCTGTTATGGAATGGAAAAACTGTATCTAAAATTGTAAATAAGAATGAAATTTTATATTTTATAACTGGATCATTTGGCGGCTCATCTCTTGCTTCATAATTGAACATTCTTTTTTTTTCATCTTCCAATGGATTTTTCTTTAAATTCTGGAAAAATTACTAATAATTCAGCTAAATCTTTTGATATTATTAAATTAGTCTTAAAATTGTCTTCTGGTCGGTAATTTTGATCATCTCAAGTGTTTTTGATGCAACAATTAAAGAAAAACAAGGATTTGCTTAGTCAACTGCTGACAAAAATAGAATCGTCATATCGCACTATATTCCTATATTTCAATTTACAAAAGGTCAAATACAAGTCTACAAGTATTTTTATTGTTTAAATATATTGTAAATTATGGCGTCCTTATACGGAACCCTACTTGATTGTGGCGACCCTGATGAGAATCATTTTTTGTAATTTTTTCGTAACTTTTTTTCATCTTATTCTTAACTCATCATTTTATATCACTAGACATACTAGGTATATTTTATTTAATGTCAAATTATGGGATGTTATCTGATGTGCTTCCTGTAATGCGGTTTACCTAACTCCAGGGGCCCAAAATAAACTTTTGATTTGAAATTAATAAATGAATTAAGATTACAACTTTAAATATGAAATTCTAGTCGAATTTAAAATTGAATATCTCTAATAAATATGAGATAGTTTTTACTAAAAAATAAATTAAATCTTGTTTACAATGACAGCGATATATACTAGTACATTTAAAATAAAATATTAATAAAATACTAATAAAATAATAATAAAATTTTTAAATTAATATATTGGAAATACTAGATAGGAAGGTTGTTTTTTATATTAAAATTTTCAATTTTTTCATTTAATATTGTTCTATTTAATCCTAATTACTTACCATAATAAAAAAAGTAATTAAAATAAATGTATATTTTTAAATTAAAAGAAATAATAAATAAATAATATATATAGAATGAAAATAAAATTGTCTGAGTAAAGAAAATTGTATTTTTTAAATGAGGATCGTTAAACTGGTTATGCGAACATATCATAGTTTAAAGGAGTTTGCTCGATGTAATTTACTGAATTGGAAAGGGTTTGTATGCGCCAGTTTCATTAGTGAGGTTTGGTTGATGGCAATCTAAACACTAGCATAGCTATTTGATTTCTAGACATACAGTTGCAGGAATTTTCAATGTTAATAGGGGAATGAGGGTGAGAAGGGGAGAGGGGAATTTAAAACGATCATTAAAATATACGGATGTTAGAATCCTTTGCCACTATTATCAATAGTTCCATGTTTTCTTTTACAATTATTCTTAAGCAAATTGGTGATAGGACAAATTATATAAATTTTACTCTTTTCAAAGCAAATAAAACAAATACAAAGAGAATATATTAATTAAATAAAATTATTCAATAAGGAAAATAATTAATTTTAAATGTTTTATTATTATAGTAAGTTTTTATTTTATCATCAGTAAAAAAAATAAGTTAATTCAAATTAAAAAAAAAAAAATAATTTTAAATATTAAAAAATTTCAAGTCTAATATTTACTATATATTTTTTACTTGAAAAGTTATATTTATTAGTATTTTACTTAAAATGTCTTTCTTTATAAAAATGATATAAATTATAATAATAATATACTTTAAAAATTATTAATATAAATTATATAATTATAAATAATATATAAATTACTTATATAAACTTTTATTTTATTGATTAGATTATATTATATTTTATAGTCTAGAAAACATCATTTTAAGAAATTTGTTTGTCTTGTGTGCCTGAGAGTGTGTGATAAGCAAAATTATATATGCTCTAATAATCAAATTAGAAATTATGCTAGTATATTTATTGTATATTTGTTACAGTAATGACATGGATGAAAATTCATTAAAGACCATCGGAAACGATAATAATTAAAAAAATCTAAAAAATATATCAATACTTTTATTTATTGGACCTACACAACGTTAACATGAATGAAGAAGTAAATAATTTTTTTTTCTCCAAAAAAGTTCAGAAAGTTATACCAAAGGTTGAAGGTGAAAGAAGGAAAACATGATATCGAATTTTCTACTCTCTGATTTAACCAGGAGACTATCTCATTTCTGAGGTAAATGCGTTTTGTTGAAAAAAAAAAAACTTTTATATACAACGAAAAATATACTCAGATCTCTCTCTCTCTCTTTATATATATATATCCAGGGTCTACCCAAACCGGCAATGCCATTTAGAGAAGTTGAATACTAAGAAGCTTGAACAATTTTTTTAAGAAGAAAGGGTTCCCTATTTCAATCTTCACCAACAAAATCCTCAAATCAAATTCCACGGGATGCAATGGGTAATTGTTTTCTAAAATTAATATTTAGAAAATTATTTACCATCGATTAAAATAAGAAATGTTGAACTTTAATAAAAAAATATAATGTATTTTTTATACTACTAGGATCAAAAAGTTCGCGGAATTGGTTATTAAAAATTTATTAAAAATATTTATAACATTCTTACATTATTTCCCTTCAAAATACTCTCCTCCTGCATCTACACATTTATTCCACCGTTCATATAATTGTTGGAAACACTCTTGAAAGCCGTTTTTTGAAAGTTCCTTCAGCCGCTCCGTCGCATTTTCAATCACCTCTGACGAGTGCGACCGTCGCGAAAACGCTTATGCCACTCTTAAACTGCTGTTTTCTTCATCGCAGAATTTCCGTATGCTTTTTTTAGCATCTCAAGAGTCTCCGAGGGTGATTTCTCCAGCAACACACAGAATTGAATATTGCCACGCTGCTCTAATGACATTGCACAATCCGACGAAAGAAAGAAACTACGATCTACAATATTAAACACCGAACGCACGGAACCAACTACAACTGCCTGCTAACCTCAAAAGCACATTCACTAACAGTTATGCCAACCTCACAAACAAAAATTTCCCTTTCAGCTAAGAAATACTTGACTATAAGCGACCATTCCGCGAACTTTTTGACCCTAGTAGTATATATAATTCATTTTTACATTCAAAAATTTATAAATTTATTTTTTTATTTTTAACCATAACAACGTCAAACAAATAAGTATAAGAGTAAAAATATTTAGTATTATAATACTTTATATGAGAGATTAAATACTATTTAATAACATAATTGTTTTATAATTTAAATATTATTAAAATTAATTTTAATAATATTAACATTACGAGCCATGCTTCAAGACAATTATTAAATTTTTTTTTATTATTTATTTAATAAAATTTAATTTAAATATAAGTATTAATTAATTTTTTTTCCTTAAATAACAAAAATAATAATTATTTTAAATCAATTTTTTTACTTTCCCGCATACTTCGTATAAGGGAAGTATTGGAATCGTCAAAAATTTCGACTTCGAGATTTCGATAGATCTTGACGTTTTAGACCTCCCTGAGTCGGAAAATACCATTTTTCGAATTATGTCTGTGTGTGTGTGTATGTATGTATGTATGTATGTATGTATGTATGTATGTATGTAATGTCTGTGAGCAAATTTACTCAAAAACTAATCAAGCTAGGACTTCGAAATTTGGTACACCGATATTATTCACAGTTTGTAGATTTCTATCAAAATTTCGTCAAAATCGGTTTACCGGAAGTGGTACTTTATCTACACTGGTTGCGTTTACCTTGCAAGTAAAGTACCAGTTTGCTTCGGGATATTTGCTTCATATTTTATATATAGATTTAAAAATATGAAAAAAATTCAGATACCAAATTTCATCATGATCTGACTACCGGAAGTGACATTTTACCTATACAAGTAGCGTTAGGTGTAAATTATAAATATATATAATAGTTATAACGGAATTTTGTAAATTAAACCACATATTGATATTTGTTATTGTAAATTTATTCAAAAAATACAAACATATACACAACGTTTCGATTGCTACTTCTGCAATCGTTATCAAGCGACTGCACTGTTCGAGCGTCTAGTGACAAGTGACAAATATAATAGTGTTAAACCATTTTACTTTATAATTTAAATTAATTAGTTTGTTTATTTTTATTGTTGTTAAAACATAATAATAATAACCTAATTACCTATTTATATGCGGGAAAGTCTAGGGGAGGACACTCCCGAATTTTTTTATTATGCTTTAAAATGTGAAAAAACAAGCTTTTATTAATTTTAGATCCAAACATATGTAATTCAATTTATAATGTAAAATGGTAGAATCAAACTCATTAAGTATAAAATGGAAAATAAATACTCAATTTCGAGAAAATTAAATAGTTTATAATAATTTTAATATTACAATTATAAATCTTATTGACATAAGGGAGTACTTCTCAACATTTTATCATTAGCATACCATTTCTCTGGTTTAGTGCCCCCTTATTTAAGAAATTTAGTGGGCAATCACATTAAATTAAAATAAAAAACCTAATTCATTAAATTTTTAAACAGAATATATATATATATATTGGGTGCAACTAAATCGACTCAACCCATAAGGGCGTATACAAAGTCTTATTTTTTTGAAATGCCTAAGCCGATATTATTAAAATGCATATATTTTTAAAGCTTATTTATTTAGCTTTACATTGATATCAATATCAAGCAAATTGTTTGCACCCAAGTATATATATATATATAAATGATGATTTTTACTATCTCGTAAGAGATAGTATTGCGATCACAAAAATTTTCGATGTTGAGATTTTGATGTTTTTATACGTTTTGAAGGTTCCTGAATCATTTTCACTAAGGTTGAGAAAAATGTCTGTGTGTGTGTGTATGTATGTAGACAAGATTACGCAAAAACGGTTTGAGCTAGAATGATGAAATTTGGTACATGGACATTATTCAAAATTCATAGTTTTCTATCAACTTTTGAGAAATGTAACTCAACCGGAAGAGGGTCATTACCTACAACGTTTTGATTTTTTTTCCTCTAAAGTGACCGTAAAAATAAAGATATATGTTTGATAATTTTTCACATGATTAATAATTGTATAAAACTGCTATATATAGAATTTCAGCTTGATTGAATTGCTGAAAGTACCAGAATTAATTTTTTAACACTGCAAATCTCACGCGCCAACAAGTGCCATGGTGCCATCAATAAAAAGCCAAACATGCGCTGGATTAATATTTATTATTTATAATTTATAATTAATTAAATTTAATTTAAATATAATATATTATGTTATTTAATCCAATTCAAATTGCGAGATAGTCGAGTGGAGACCCTCCAGCTTATTTTAGATTAAAAATATTATTACCCAAAAATTTTAATTTTAAAATATTTCAATAAATAAGTTCTGAGGGAATCACGGATGTTTTTTTCTCTCTCTTTTTATTATGATAATTGGTGGAATATTCATATTCGTTAATAAAGGTAAATTGTAAATATTAACAAGTACAATTTTTATTTTTTAATTTGTTATACATAACATTATTTTTTTTCTCATTAAACTATTTTTTTTTTTGTACCCGTAAACAACCTATTATGTATCCCAGGTTTGGAACCACTGTTCTATGATATAAAAATAATAAAGGGATATAAATATGTCTAATAAAGTGATTATAAAATAAAATGTTATAGGCATCCAAGGAAGATTTTAAATAAAATAGATTAACCATTGTGAATTTTTCCATATTTCCATAAGGAAATTATTTTATGGAAATGAAAACGTAAAAAGAATGAATTAATCGTTAAGTGGAGGGACCTGGCAGACTGGACAGAGATATATCTCAGGCACACAGGAACGATGTTATTCACTGGCAGAGTCGAGATAGATTGATTTCAGTTTCCAGCGGAGGTGGAGCCGGTGGGGTATGAACGAGGGAGTCCCCCTCTTATGGAGGTTCGGATTGCTCCGTCACTTTCGACGCCACGGTATTTTTACGGATGAAATAACACCCCGTTCCCATTTCGTCATTCACCCTTTTGCTTGAGCCCTTTTCTGCAAATTCGTTCTTAGCTAGAAAGAACTCTCGTGTTTGGTTTTACGGTCGAGAGTAACTCGTGTCGAAGGTGTCGCACCGAAAACTCCCACCCAAACCTGGCTTCTCAACTACATTCACCCCTCAGCAGTCACTCGCTAATGTCTCAATGTGCTCGTAAAAAAGTCAGGAACGCCTGTTTGCTCTTATACAGTTTATTTATTCCATAACTCCAAAAGCAGCACAAAAATGACCTCTTTTTCTTATTTCAGATGAAAACGTCAGATGTGAATGATAAATTTATTTCATTTTGAAATATTGAACATTTACTTAAGAATTCTTTTTCAATGTTTATTCATATTTATAAATGATTCTTATTAAAAATCATAATTCATTAAATTAAAATAAAAGAAGGGAATATAAAATTTGTTTTTATTCCTCGTTTGTGTTAATCGATTTTTACTTAAAATCTAAAAAATGTTTTATAAAAATGAATAAATCAAATTTGCATATTTTAACAAAATATTTCTACCTCTATATATCAGTCGATTACATATATCTATAAGTAAGTTTACATAAATAGAGATAGTTAAATTAGTTAAATGACTTTTTCCGTATAAAAATTTGAATGACATTCAGAATTTTCAACTAAACGAAATATTTATCAAATTATATTTTAATTGTGATATTTAAATTATAAATAGATATTGTTTTAAATAAATATACTTGTATATACTAACGGAAAATAATTAAGAATTTTCTATTCCTCAATAAATATTATTTATCTGTGTGTTTTCCAATATATTAATAAAATAAAATAAAACTTGCACAATCCTCTTATTAAATTAATAATATAGTTAGATAATTTTAATTTTTTAATAGTAAAATAAATAGTAGCAACATTCATTGTTCGAATCAAAACATTTAAATATAAATTTTATTTCAAAGTACTTTTTATTACTTTTTGTAAAAAGTATTAACATTATTTATTAAATAAACTAAACTATTAATTAATTAATATTATTAATTAAATTATATTATTAACTACATATTTTAATTATTTATTATTATTTAAATAACTCTATTATAAAACATATAAAATGATTTCAGAATATGGTATTTATTAAAATTTAAAGTTTGATTTTGATATATTAGTCATTGAGAATAATAGTATTTATATATCTATATTATTTATTAATTATTTCTCATTTTCTATAGAATGCTGGTTGTAATTGATTAAACGATCAAGAATAGAGCAAATGTGTCAAACTCAAAGGTTAACTTGGCCCAAACAAACAAGGCTTAACTTTTAGGTCAACCTCCAAAAATTCAAATTTCATAAAAACATGACATCTCCCAGCTAGTATCTTTCCTATTTCTGGAGAAATTTTGTTATATTGAGGTGTTTCGATATATCGACTGGGCTGCAAAAATTGTTCGTTGCGGACTGCAAGTTTGACACACCTTATATAGGGAATCCCCTAAAAACTATAGACACACTTTGTGTGATTATAATAATTATAAAATTTGAGGATAAAGGAAACTATTATTTTCAACAAGATGGAGCATCTCGACATAATCATTGTGATGAAGGAGTTTATCTTTTTGAAAATCTACCGAAGAGATGGATTGGGTAAATCATCGAATTGCCCCCGCGCTCTTCGAATTTCACTGAATTTTTCTGTGGGATATGATTTATTTATCAAAACCGATAAAAGATTTGATTAAAATGAGCTTCAATTTGAAAATTTCCACTGTTTAAAATAAATTGTACATTAACCTTTATTAATTTGTAATTTTAATTTTAAGTTCTTCTAAATATGTTTTTATAATTACGCAAAATGTGTATACATTTTTTGGGAACCCCCTGTAATTAATATAGTAAAATATTAAGCTATGATATAAATAATAATAAATCGCTTACTATATAGATGGTGGTAGCGGTAGTAGTACTGGAAATGGTGATGGCGTTTGGATGTATTTATAGTAGTAGTTGTAGTAGAAATTCGACATTTTCCTTCAATGTCTCAAACACTCTAGAAATACGAGATTTTTCCTAAGTGCTTGTTGAACTTGGATTCATCTATGTTCGAGTTGTTCCACCAATCGTCTCTTCCCTTTTTCCTCGGAAGCAATTGAGTGGCGTATTTCGTTAGCAATGTGACTACCACTCACTTAAGATTGATCCGAAGTATCCTAATAAAGACAAAAAGCAAAATATTAAATATTTTACATTTCCTTATCATATATGAAAAATTGCATTGGATATGATTAGTTATCAACTTTTCAAAACACTTTCTTTTTGAATCGAATTTTAAAACGACAAAGAACAAACTTTAAATTAAATCTCTTTGTTATCATCAAATAATCTTTTATATTGATTACACGTATATAAGAAAATAAACATAGATTTTATTAAAGGCAAAGAGGAGAGAAAAAGAAGAGAGAGAGAGATAGTAAAAGGATGAAATTGATCAAAAGACATATATCATTCTAAATAACATCTCTCTATTGATCTTACTTAAGAACCATCATTATCTTCAATTAATTATCTTTTAAAATGAATGTAATTAAAAGGATACAAACATATATAAAATCAACAAGAGGTAAACTTATTAATTATCATACATAAATATATATATATAGAGCTTTTAGAAATAAGTATAATTAAAGAGTACGATATTTGTGTAATATTTTAAATCAGCTTGATTGTGTTTCAATTCTCAGAAGTATTTTCTAAATAAATATTGAAAACACCAAGTATTATTATTATAATATGGAAAATATTGATATATGGAAAATAAATTTTGCCGTCTATTAATTAATTAAAATTATAGTTCATCTTTTCTAAAAATTTTACAATATTAAACCTATATCTCTTGAATGTTAAACATTTAAATACCTACCTACCTAAAAAGGAGATTTTTTTTTCTTTTTTGCGAATTTTTTTATGGTAACATAATTTTTCTTCTACGTGTCGAGGTGAAAAAGCATTTCATGAAATTTGATCAATAAATAGAAAACGGGAAAAATCTTTAAAATTCTTTTTTGAAGATTAAAATTTTAAACTTTAATATCATAAAAGTAAAATTTACTCAAATTTCATTCTTTTTTTTGTTATTCATTATTTATTAAAATATATTATATTTTAATGATAATAATATTTGAATTAAAATAACAGTATATCAATTTAGATTAACTTGAACTATTTTAGAATTTGGTATTTCCACCTCCGGCTTTTATAACAGCTTGCAACTTCTCAAGCATGCTTTTAATTAAATTCTCAATACCTTGGAGTATTTTTCCCATTTGTCAAGAAGTTTTTTTTTAGATCACCAAGGTTGTAAGGCATGTTTTTTCTAACATTGTGTTCCATAAATGTTCAATTGGATTGAGATCCGGGCTTTGAGTTGGCATATCTAAGGCTCCTAGTACTACATTTATGTAGTTCTTGACGACTTTAGCCGTTCATTGTCCTTCATGAGAAGGAAATTATTATTATTATTAGGAAGTATAATGGACAACATGATTTTCCAGAACCTCGACTATGTACCGAGCAGCTGCAAGTGCCCATTCCTCTATGGAAACAAGTTGTGTTCAACCCTCTAGGCTGATTCCACTCCATACCATTACAGAACCTCCATTAAATGCTGTTCTTGAAGATAAATTTCCTAATGAATACCTTTTTCCTGATCTCCTCCATATTATTTCTCTTAAAGCTGAATCTGGACTCATCAGAAAAAAAAACTGATTGTCATTGATCCATTGTTCAAATGATGACGAGAGAATTGAAGGCGCGAAGATCGGTGTTTTGCCATTAAGGAGGGTCTAGTTGTTGGTCTTCTCGAGAGGAGACCTATTTCTTTTAACCTTCTCCTGACTATTCTTTCACTTATATTGATTCCGGTGGCCTGCTCGAGCATATTTTGAACTTCTACTGCCATTGTATGACAATCACGCAAAATTTGAAGCTTCAAAAATTGATATTCATTGGTTGTTGTTGACCTTTTTTGTCCTGATCCAGGACTTTTGCAAAGAAGAACAAGTTTTCTTGAATTTTACATAGGCTCTTTGAATGTCAAAACACTTAAAATTTAGAACCCTAGCTACATAACGTCAACTACGGCCATTAGTGCAATTGCTCTAACAACATCTTCAAGGTTCAAGGGCATCTCTACAGAATGAAATTTCTTTTAAAACACTATTAAATTAAGAAATAAAACGTTGAGATTAACTACAATATTGAATCATTTTAAATAATGAATAAAGAAAAGAACGAAATTTGAGTAAATTTTACTTTTCGACTAATATTAAGAAAATATTATTTTATTATAATAGAATTTGGATAATTTGTTTATAAAGTCGGCGTATTTTTTTGCCGGTGTGTGTATTTGTGAAAAATTTCTTGATTAAAAGATGAATATATATAAGAAGAGTAATTTATTCAAAATAAAATATAACATCAGTTTATAATTGAGCAAGTCGCCTAGGGGATTTCTTGGTACTTCTTAGCTTCTTTGTAGGCAACAGGCAGCCACAGAATTTCGTTACGGTTGGGTTCACTGAATGATTTTCACTCCTTGCTATCGAGCACCCGTGTGGCTTTTGCCGTTTCGAGAGCAGAAGGGGTCCGAGCGGCCAGTCAATCAGATACGTCATTCGTCTAGTGTTGCGAAGACGGGCTATGATGAGGCAACAGAAGTTATAAATATTGGAATCTTCTCTTGGCGAGAAGTGGGGGCAGGCACAAAGCTTATAAATATGAGTTCCCAAGATCTCGAAGATTCTTCTAATTTCATTTCTCACAATCGGCCATCATGTGTGTTTATTTGCACTCAAATAAATATTAGCTGATATGAATTAAAACATTAAACATAGGACTAAACTAATTTCAAAAAAAACATAAGCATAATGAACTAGGAGTAGAGAGTGATCTGAACATAAAAAATGGGAATGGAGTTAGTGGATGTGATGCGGTTTGTAGTATTGTAATATTTATTCGTTTTGTATATGTGGTTGTGGTGTTCGGTCTATCATGCTGTCCTTCTTTAATGACATCGTAATGTCATGTGATTTGGCTTTATTTTGATTATTTTGTATGGTCCTAGATACATAGTCACCACCGAAATTTTGATGTCAGTTGTATTCGTCTTTTTCTGTTCATATGAATTGTTTATAAATCTTCGACTACGCATTTCGCTGACTTTAAGACTTCATTTCTGTTATCGATAGCTTCTGCGGGGTCTTCTATTGCGATGATCATAATGTTATTTTATTTTGTTGGAATCTTTGTGATCGTGATTACTTTTGCTGAGAAATTAACTGTAGTAAATCGTTACCAATAATTGCCTGTTCGTGGGTATCTTCGTTTGGTACTATTAAGATGTTTACTTGGTAATGGTTCTTGTCAATTTCGCCCCCTATACCTCCAAAGTATACGAAGTATTAAGTTGAAAGTAGGTATGTAATAGATTTTAATTTATTTGATTTCAATCAGTATATTATAACAATAATTTCATTTTTTGTGTTCTTATTTATTTTTTAATTTAATCAGTAAATTAATTAAATATTTTATTGTATATGTTATATTTGTTTATTATATTTTTTAATATTTATTTTGATATTTGTTTTTTATTATTCTTGGATTATAGAATAATTTTTATTATAATGAAATTTAGGGAAATCCAAAGTTAGAGACTTAAGCTATTTTAAAAAACTAAAATTAACTTTTTAACTCATTTAGTTTCCCCACAACTACACAAAATTTAATTAAATTCAAATAATTATTTTTTTAATTTAATTGGAATTAAATTTAAATAAGTCATAATAAATGGTGTACAGAAATATTGAAAATTCTTTGGGAGTTTAGATTTGATTTAATGTTGTCCAATTTGGCCTTAATCCGCATTGATATTCTCCTAAGATTAGAAAAAAACTTATAAGTTGAATCCTACCCTAGTCTAATTCATTTACCCAATCCAAGTTGCATGAGACACCTAAATTGCAAAATATGTATAGAAAAATTTAAAAAAGAGATTATAGTAATACGAATAAAGAAATATTAATAAAATGAGTATTTTTTATAAATTTATTAATATCTAATTTATGTTATTCTAAATATTCTTGAATAATATCTATATTTTAATGTTATAATTAAATATACAAATTTTAAAGTATTATAATTTAACTAATTTTTCTGATTTTTTAATAGCAAGTAGATCTTCAAAATATTATATTTAATTTACATTAAAATTATTATTAATATTATATGACAAATTATTCAAATTCAAATATTCATTTTTTTAATTTATATACCATTAAATATTATTTTTTATCAAAATAAAATTACAAAAGTGAAACATCTTATATATAAAATTCTCGTGTCACAAAACTTTGAAATCATACTCCTCCGAAACGGCTTGATCGATTCTTATGAAATTTTTTATGTATATTCAGTAGGTCTCAGGGCATGTCAGACTTCCTTTAGAAAACCGCTAATTGGTAAGGTGTGTCCAGGAAATGCTAATTAATTAAAAATAGTTTAGTTACCATACTAGCTCATAGAGGCGCTGGTGGCAAAAATTTGAAATCTTATATATACCCTTATAAGAAGCTTCCAAACAATACTGATTCATGGGTAAACTAGCTAGCGCGCCATCTTATAACTTTGCACTCTGAGTTCGAAACTCGCAAAGGCACATTTTTTTCTTTAAGTATTATATATTTTTTTACAAATTTATTAATTTTTATTATTATTATTTTAATATTTTATTAAATTATTTTATTTTATTAAATTAATTTTATTTTATTAAATTAAATTTTATTATTAAATTTTATTTTATTAAATTAATAATTATGTCAATTAATTTTTTCTGCATAAATAAACATATATAAAAAACTATATAAAATTTGAATTTTCATTCATTCATTTAAAATGATATTAAAATATTCCTTTGAAATATAATAAATAATTAAATTAATCCCTACTAGGGCATCGGAGGGGGGGGGGTAACTTTCTCTTTTTGGAAAACCCCATATTGCCATCCCCAGCTCGACTATCTATATATATAAATAAGCGGGAGTGTCCTCCCCTAGACTTTCCCGCATATAAATAGGTATAAATAGTTGTGAATGAATATTTAGAATGTAATAAAGTGCTACTTCCGGTTAACTGATATTTTAAATGTAAAAAAAACAGATATGGATATAATATAAATATTTTTAATTTTATTTTATTTATAATATATAAGGGCTGGCTGTGACGTCATGAAGTGCTGGGTGACGTCATATCATTTTAAATTAAGAAAAAACTAATGAAGATGATTTTTCTCGAGGATAAAACCAATACAAAGTGCATAACACGTGGAGATATGCCTTCACGTGAAATTTGATATGAAAATAACCCTTCACTTCCTCTCTTCGATCGGCAATACTAGCACTTCCGGTTTCCGGATTTGCACCAAAAGTTGATCCATTCATCATACTGATGCATTAAGTAAATATACCAAATTTCATCAAAATCCGTTGAGCTGTTCAAGCTGTACACATCTCTACGGACACACAGCGGACGGACGGACAGACATCATGCTAAAAATACTTTTTTCTGTT